>CM057003.1:5684708-6995958 GCA_029891345.1 Dryococelus australis | reverse complement strand
TTCACAGCTGCTCACTTTACCACGAACAGTCTTATAAGTCGCGTTAAAATTCCAAACCATCAAATCACGAAAATGGCTTCAAACTCTTTTTTTACCGAGTGTTCTAGATTAGTTTAAATGATAAGAGGACATTCTTGCTAACTACTCCACGCGAGTTTAGGTGGTCTAGTTAGGTTATGATACTGCATTAAAAAGTGAAAAGGTAAGAGGCCCGATTTCATAGTTTTCACAGCCGGTTGATGACCATGTGGTTTTCAAAGTGCAAACACACGCCATAGAGTACGTAAGAGAGTGGAGGTGAAACATCCGCTTATTCCGCGAAATCCAGCCGCAAACGCCTGCAAAATGTTGTTCGCCAATGAGCGCCTGGTAAACTACACGCAGCGCAACCAATGGAGGAACCTTTCTCAGAATGCACTAGCCAAAACAGACGCCAAGGACCGTTTCCCAAAGGCTTACGCAGCCCATCAGGGAAAAGTTACTTCCAAATGAAAGGATCCGCCACACCATTACCGCATCTGTGTACTTATCACCTCTGTGAACAATCGATTTTAAAGTAATCGATTCTCCCCCGGGCGTTGCGAACGTGCTGACGTGTGAAAGCCGCGGGCTAAACGACTTTCGGCGGAGGGCGACGGTTGGCTGGGTGGAAAAGGTGCGAGAGGGGGTTGGGGATCGGTGGATGACGGGAGGGCGACTGTTGGCTGGCGTGACCCCATCAGATTGACGTCAGAGCAGCTGGGCCCCGGGCATCCCTTCGCTAATGCCGTTTGCTCGCGCCATCCCGTCGACTATCTAACGTGGCCCCTCCGCTCGGGCTCGGAAATCACTTTAAAAGTCGAGATATTCGCTTGAGCGAAGGGTGCCACCGCCTGGAAATTTGACAAGACTGCAAGGTTAGCAGGGCAAAATGGCCCCGAACGCCGCCAGAGAATGTTTTAAGTTAATTTTAAAAGGCGTACGTCTTTAGACAGTGGGAACAGACCACTGTTACAACAAACCGCACAAACACGAATATATTTTTATTCTGTCGCATAGATGGCCCCTGCGGAAATCAATAAATCGACCTGCATACGCTGCGCTGTGCTAACATAATCTACTATCATTCTGGATTGCCAGTATTATTGCAAAAGCCAAGCCGTGTTTTGCAATTATCAACACATACTCTAATAGGAGTGTGTCTCCAGGGGTTTATTTCTAAACGACATTATGATAATAACGTTATCAAGGTCTACCACCGAGAGCGTGTTCAGGAAAAACAAACTAATGCACTTGTAATAAGAAATAAATAATGATTAGTATATAATCTAATGACCTCCTGTAATCTACAGACGAATCAATAATTTAATTTAGTGAAATAATGCTCATTGGAGATTCCTTGTGAATTATGGTGAATTACGTCTGTTAAAAAGAAGTGTAGCGCCCAGAAGGAACGGTCAAAACTGGACTATATAATATGCTATAAACTGTTAATGGTAAACTGAGCATATTTGAAAGCCCTGCTTAAGATCTACTTGTATGCACGTTGTATATTCTTCCGCCATATAGGGGCCTCGGTGGTGTAGCGGTTAGACTATTCACGCCCCCCCCCCCAACCAAGACGAATCGGGTTCGATTCCCGGCGGGGGAGTCGTGCCGGACGATACCACTGGTCGGCGGGTTTTCTCGGGGATCTCCCGCTCCCCTTGCCCTTGCATTCCGGTGCTGCTCCATACTCACCTCACTTCGCCCTCATCGGCTCTCAAGACCCCGATGTTAAGAGCCGCCCAGACCTCTCCACTCCACTCTTCACAAGCGCATATGCGATAGCCATGGACACGGTTGTCTACAGGAACTCATCTTCTATATTTGTTTTATTGATCAATTTTTCGACTTTAGAGTATCCAGGTCCGATTTTACACCAGGGCGCATTGAACACGTGCCCACGGGCGCATGAGGTTCGGGGCGCAATGCCTGAGCAAGTGAAAAATTACAAAAAATATATAAAAGTTTAATTTAGAATGCTGAATAAATATATTGTAATTAAGTAAAGCTGCTAGATACGCCCCTGATTTGTATTTGCATGAAATATTAATAGCAGTAAGAGCGATGCTGGTACATCTGAACTGTTCATTGCGCGCCCAAAGCGCTATTCACGTCAGAATCGGGCCTGAGGCAGTGCCCGAAATGAAAGATTCGTTATTTTATAATTTTATATTTCGTAACTTTCAATTCGGACGTTTTCGACAGTCAACTGTTTTAACACTCGCGGCAACGTATTTTTACAACAGTGAAAATTATATTTATCTAAATTTAATTTATAAAACGGACGTGATTCTCTACTGGAATGCTGCGAATATATTATTAAATAAGAAAATAATTATTTATGCAATAACAACTTTAAAAAAATGTAGCGAAATATATAAACAAAGCACAACATGCTTTTTAAAACATGTGTATAGTATTTTATGAACACTGATTTGTTTTTTTTTTTTTTTTTAAGTTTTAATTATGCAATCGCGTACGTATTTAAAGGTCAAAACCAACATGTCGGGAATTTTGCAATTTTGTCTTTTTGCTAACATCAGATAGATACAAAATACCAAATACCAAATAACCACATATGTCACCATTTTTGCATGCAAATTAGAGCCCAGTGATCATTTTGTCAACAAATTCTGCCATTTCGGACACGGTCTGAGAGTATCCTAGCCACAAGAATTTCATCAGTACTTGGTGCAGTCATTTTTACCTCGACGACAATCAAAATGAAATCACCAGGAACATCACATGAGGTAACTCTCAAGGTTTCACAAGCATGCGTGCTGTTGTATAAAGGTTCGGGTGGGTGCTTCGCAGCGAGATACTGAACGCCCGTGACGGCGAAATCGGGTGAAGATGAAGCCACTATGGAATGAAAAAGGCGGAATAGACGGGAGAGCCCCGAGACAACCAGTCGACCAACGGCAACGTCTGCCACGTCTCCTCCTCGTGGAAATCTGGGTGACCCCGTCTGGAATCGAACCTGGTTCGCTCTGGCGGGAGGCAAGTGATCTACTACTGCACCACAGCGGGCCTCACGTAGGCCTACTTCGGGCTGGGAGAATTATATGTAAAAGATAACGCAGTTCGACTTCAGTATGAGGTTTAATGTGCTTTTCTATTTCTCTAGGTATCCATATTCACAAGGCAAAAGGGAACGAAATTGCTAGCGCACAAGGGTACTAGCGAGTGCAGGATACCAGTTTCGAAAAATTCCCTGGATTAAAAAAACGCGTGAGGCACAAATTAATGCTACGTTCATCATTGATGTCTATATGATTTTGGATGTTAATATCGAAAAAAAAAAAAAAACTAGAAAGAGCATTGTCACCAAGCGGTTTCTGCCAACCTTGTAAACTAATATTTCACTCAAGCGATGCATTTCTGTGTAGATATTTCCTATCGTGCTGAAGGAATGGATCGCTCTGGCTTAATATTTGTTCACGAAGTTAGCAAAGCCGTCGCTTAACACTGCGCTATCTTCGTTCTCTTATGCCAGCTTCCAAAAAAAAAAAAAAAAAAACTGCGGCCTTCAATTAGCGTTAAATTTATGCCGCGTGGGCTCTTGGCGCGTGCACGCGAACATCCGGGAAATTTTCGCTTTCGCTGCAGGAGTTTGTAAATGGATTAGCTTTGTTTTCCTGGCGCTGTCGGCGTGTTTGATGAGTTGAGAGGATGGAGGAGAATTACCGGAGGCACTTTAATGCAATTTCAAGTGGCGCGGTCCACGGTAAACATGAGTACGAGAGGAAACGCACAGTCATTCACATGTGACGTCACAGTCGTGACAGACCTACGTATGATTTGTTTTTCATAAACTCATGTAATTTTTTTTTTTTTTTCGTTTAACTCTCTACGTAGGCTCTGTCAGCACTTCGTTTTGAGATTGTTGTACTGTAAACATGTTGGGTTAAGTGTAACGAACAAAGCTCGAATCAACTGCGCTAGTGATAATCATTGTTTAGGGTTTCTATTTTACTTGACTGCCTGTAAAACGTTAAGTTTTTCATGTTATGAGGTCAGAGAACCTACCCGTTTGAATTACTACCTCATTGCTATGGAACTGCAGATATTAAAATAATATGGTACAGGTGAAATATTCTGCTCACAATCATCCTATATCGCTGCTACAAACACACAGCATTTATATCAATTCTCGTCTTGCCTTTAAATCATTTATTTTGCCTCTGATATTCTAAAAAAGTATATTTACAACACCGATTTCTATTAATTAGTTTGAAATAACTGGTTGTAGTGTTCTGATATACTAGTCTAGACGTTAGTATGAATACGTATGATTGGTTGTAGAGTAGGTTTTTCCAAACGTTTCTTGGGAAGACTACCCTGACATGATTAAAATTACTTGCAAGTTTAACTTAAAAAATTTCTACAGTTAAGTATACGTTGGTTCGTAATAATTCTGCGACTGTATTCGTGAATCTCAGCTGTTCACCGTTTTTGTGTTCTTTTCAAACCAGAGCTTCAGATGAACTTTGAATTCCTGCTTGTATTCTCCTGCCATAGACACTGTCGCTAAATTATTGCGTCTATCAAGTAAAACTAAACGTTTTAGGGACGTTAACATGTTTCGTATTCGCCAGTTATTATGAATTTATGTTTGCACAGAACCAGCAGAAGCTAAAGATTCAGTGGCCGCAAAACTTAACGTCGCGCTAACTTCCAACACAACGTTAAGGTACTAGACTATTTGACTGTTAAGGTACTTGACTATATAGACTGTTAAGGTACTAGACTATATAGACTGTTAAGGTACTAGACTATATAGACTGTTAAGGTACTAGACTATATAGACTGTTAAGGTACTAGACTATATAGACTGTTAAGGTACTAGACTATATAGACTGTTAAGGTACTAGACTATATAGACTGTTAGGTACTAGACTATATAGACTGTCAAGGTACTAGACTATATAGACTGTTAAGGTACTAGACTATATAGACTGTTAAGGTACTAGACTATATAGACTGTTAAGGTACTAGACTATATAGACTGTTAAGGTACTAGACTATATAGACTGTTAAGGTACTAGACTATATAGACTGTCAAGTACTAGACTATATAGACTGTTAAGGTACTAGACTATATAGACTGTTAAGGTACTAGACTATATAGACTGTTAAGGTACTAGACTATATAGGCTGTCAAGGTACTAGACTATATAGACAGTTAAGGTACTAGACTATATAGAATGTCAAGGTACTAGACTATATAGACTGTTAAGGTACTAGACTATATAGACTGTCAAGGGAGCTGTTTTTATAACCCTGCTTCCTTTCTGACCATTTTATGTCCATGCATCGCGTGTACAATTATCACGACCATGGTTACCAGCAAAGCACGCGTGAAAGCGAGCACATTCGCCTGCTGTACTAGGTTAGGCCGTGTACGAAATTACAAATTCGTTATTTTGTAATTAGTCATTTCGTAAGCTTTATTTCGGACGTTGCCGACAGTCACTCGTTTAGCACTCACGGCAACTCATTTTTACATTAACAGTGAAGTTTTTTTTACAGAAATTTAATACTTAAAATGGACGTGATATTTCTAAAATCATCACTAGAACGCGGCGAATATGTTAATTAGCAAGAAAATAATAATTTATGCAACAACGACTTAAAAATTTTTTTTTGCGAAATATATAAACGAAGCACAACACTTACTTCTTTTTTTTTTTTTATGAACAGCTAATTTGTTTTTAAAAAAACGTTTTATTCACGCATTCACGCATGTGTTTCAAATGCAAAAACCAACATGGCGCTGATGTTTTTCATTTTGTATTTTCGCAAGCATCCGCTAGATACAAAATGCGAAATACCAAAATACCAAATACGTCACCATTTTTGTACACAAAATCTGGCCACGTGATAATTCCGTCAACAGAATCTGCTATTTCGGACACGGCCTTAGTTTAGAGGATCGTGTTAGGTAGGTTAGGATACATAGTTCAAAAGTGATGCGCTGAGATGAGGGTTTCGTTGAATCTAACGAACTTTGTTTGGCGCAACCCAATCAATTGTTCGTAATGGGGAAATGAAATATTTGGTTTGCTGAAACAAAATCATTCTGTTGTCCGTACCTAGTTGCCCCAGACAAATATTCGGTTGGCGCAACTGAAAATTTGTTTGGCTCTACGTGCATCAAACACTTTCGGTTGATATAGAGGAAAATCGTAAGCCCGACCGAGATTAAAACCCATATCACCTGCGCCAGATAGCTACGCATTAGTGTGGCTGTGATATAAAGTAAAATCGTAAGCCAGACCGAGATTAAAACCATATCACCTGCGCCAGATAGCTACGCATTAGTGTGGCTGTGATATAAAGGAAAATCGTAAGCCCGACCGAGATTAAAACCCATATCACCTGC
This sequence comes from Dryococelus australis, assembly GCA_029891345.1. Classification (NCBI taxonomy): domain Eukaryota; kingdom Metazoa; phylum Arthropoda; class Insecta; order Phasmatodea; family Phasmatidae; genus Dryococelus; species Dryococelus australis. The sequence continues at coordinate 6,989,549 of CM057003.1, read as the reverse complement.
GCCAGATAGCTACGCATTAGTGTGGCTGTGATATAAAGTAAAATCGTAAGCCAGACCGAGATTAAAACCCATATCACCTGCGCCAGATAGCTACGCATTAGTGGGGGCAGTGATATAAAGGAAAATCGTAAGCCCGACCGAGATTAAAAACTATATCACCTGCGCCCGATAGCTATGCATTAATGGGGCCAGTGATATAAAGGAAAATCGTAAGCCCGACCGAGATTAAAACCCATATCAAGTGCGCCAGATAGCTACGCATTAGTGGGGGCAGTGATATAAAGGAAAATCGTAAGCCCGACCGAGATTAAAACCTATATAACCTGCGCCCGATAGCTATTCATTAGTGGGGGCTGTGATTTGAAGGAAAATCGTAAGCCCGACCGAGATTAAAACCCATATAAACTGCGCCAGATAACTATGCATTAGTGGGGGCAGTGATATAAAGGAAAATCGTAAGCCCGACCGAGTTTAAAACCTATATCACCTGCGCCAGATAGCTATGCATTAGTGGGGGCTGTGATATAAAGGAAAATCGTAAGCCCGACCGAGATTAAAACCCATATCACCTGCGCCCGATAGCTATGCATTAGTGGGGGCAGTGATATAAAGGAAAATCGTAAGCCCGACCGAGATTAAAACCCATATCACCTGCGCCCGATAGCTATGCATTAGTGGGGGCAGTGATATAAAGGAAAATCGTAAGCCCGACCGAGATTAAAACCCATATCAACCTGCGCCAGATAGCTATGCATTAGATGGGTGGCAGTATAAAGGAAAATCGTAAGGACGACCGATTAAAAACCCATATCACCTGGGCGCCGATAGAGCATTAGTGGGGCAGTGATATAAAGAAAATCGTAAGCACCGCCGAGATTAAAACCATATACCTGGCCCAGATAGCTAAGCATTAGTGGGGCAGTGATATAAGGAAATGTAAGCCCGACCGAGATTAAAACCCTACACCTTCGCCCGATAGCTACGCATTAGTGGGGGAGTGATATAAAGGAAAATCGTAAGCCGACCGAGATTAAAACCCATATCACCTGCGCCAGATGATCTATGCATATGTGGGGCGGATATAAAAGAGAAATCTAAGCCGACGAGATTAAAAACCCATATCACCTGCGCCCGATACTATGCATTAGTGGGGCGTGATATAAAGGAAAATGTAAGCCCGACCGAGATTAAAACCCATATCACTGCGCCCGATAGCTATGCATTAAGGGGGGCGCCGGATAAAAGGAAAATCGTAAGCCCGACCGAATTAAAACCCATTACATCGCCCGATAGCTATCTTGAGTGGGGGAGTGATAAAAGGAAAATCCAAGCCCGCCGGATTAAACCCATATCCTTGCACGATAGCCACCATTGTAAAACCAGCACTGGCTGATAGAGATTAGGGGCAGAATAAAGGAAAACGTAAAACCAATAACCAACTCAAGCATTAGTGGGGGCAGATATAAGAAAATCGAACCGAGAGCCCAACACGGGATACAATATATGCAATCAAGAACTCAAGCCGGGCGTGATTAAAAAATCTAGCCGACGACGATTACATGCACGGATAAGAAAATGTAGCGGACGAGTTAAAACAAAATCCTAACCATGATTATAGGCATATCATAGGAAATCGTAAGCCGAAGTCAAAAGAAATCCGTAGCCCGACAGATTAAAGGCCAGTATTTAAGGAAATGTATGCAGCGAGATTAAAAACTACCCGCGAGATAAATCATTACTGGGCAGGATAAAGGAAAATCGTAGCCGCCGAGATATAAACATATACGGCATCTAGCATTGTGGGGGACGTATATAGGAATGTGCCCAGATTAAAACCATATCACCGCGATAGTATGATTAGGGAACGTAACCATACACCTCGCCGATAGCTGCATTAGTGGGCAGTGATAAGAAAATCGTAAGCCGACCGAATTAAACATATCACCTGCGCCGATACTAGCATTGTGGGCAGTGATATAAAGGAAAATCGTAAGCCGACCAGATTAACCCATATCACCTGCGCGTACTAGCATTAGTGGGGGCAGTGTTAAAGGAATCGTAAGCCACGGATTAAACCATATCACCTCGCGATAGCTAGATTGTGGGCATATATAAAGGAAATCGTAACCCGGATTTAAAACCTACACGCGCCGATAGCAGCTTGTGGGATGATATAAGAAAATCGACCCCGAGATTAAACCATATCACTGCGCCGATCTAGCATTAGTGGGCAGTGATAAAGAATCGTAAGCCGACGGATTAAAAAACACCTCCCATAGCATTGGCATGATTAGAAAATCGTAGCCGCCGAGATAAACCCTATACTGCGCGATATATTGTGGGGCGTGATATAAAGAAAATCGTAAGCACGGATAACTCCCCATACTGCTGTGGGTGTAAGAATCGTAAGCCCACGAGATTAAACTATCACCTCGCCAATTGCTTAGGGCAGTGAATAAGAACGTAAGCACGGATAAACCTACACGCGCCATATAGATTAGTGGGGCATAAAAGAAATCGTAGCCGAAAACCCATACTCGCCGTAGCATTGGGCAGTAAGGAATGTAGCCAGTAAACATATACTGCCAACAGCTATGGGCGTGAATAAAGGAACGTAGCCACGGATCGTAAGCCCGACCGAGATTAAAACCCATATCACCTGCGCCCGATAGCTATGCATTAGTGGGGGCAGTGATATAAAGGAAAATCGTAAGCCCGACCGAGATTAAAAACCCATATTCACCTGCGCCAGATAGCTATGCATTAGTGGGGGCAGTGATATAAAGGAAAATCGTAAGCCCGACCGAGATTAAAACCCATATCACCTGCGCCCGATAGCTACGCATTAGTGGGGGCAGTGATATAAAGGAAAATCGTAAGCCCGACCGAGATTAAAACCCATATCACCTGCGCCCGATAGCTATGCATTAGTGGGGGCAGTGATATAAAGGAAAATCGTAAGCCCGACCGAGATTAAAACCCATATCACCTGCGCCCGATAGCTACGCATTAGTGGGGGCAGTGATATAAAGGAAAATCGTAAGCCCGACCGAGATTAAAACCCATATCACCTGCGCCGATAGCTACGCATTAGTGGGGGCAGTGATATAAAGGAAAATCGTAAGCCCGACCGAGATTAAAACCCATATCACCTGCGCCCGATAGCTATGCATTAGTGGGGGCAGTGATATAAAGGAAAATCGTAAGCCGACCGAGATTAAAACCCATATCACCTGCGCCAGATAGCTATGCATTAGTGGGGGCAGTGATATAAAGGAAAATCGTAAGCCCGACCGAGATTAAAACCCATATCACCTGCGCCCGATAGCTATGCATTAGTGGGGGCAGTGATATAAAGGAAAATCGTAAGCCCGACCGAGATTAAAACCCATATCACCTGCGCCCGATAGCTATGCATTAGTGGGGGCAGTGATATAAAGGAAAATCGTAAGCCCGACCGAGATTAAAACCCATATCACCTGCGCCCGATAGCTATGCATTAGTGGGGCAGTGATATAAAGGAAAATCGTAAGCCCGACCGAGATTAAAACCCATATCACCTGCGCCCGATAGCTATGCATTAGTGGGGGCAGTGATATAAAGGAAAATCGTAAGCCCGACCGAGATTAAAACCCATATCACCTGCGCCCGATAGCTATGCATTAGTGGGGGCAGTGATATAAAGGAAAATCGTAAGCCCGACCGAGATTAAAACCCATATCACCTGCGCCCGATAGCTATGCATTAGTGGGGGCAGTGATATAAAGGAAAATCGTAAGCCCGACCGAGATTAAAACCCATATCACCTGCGCCGATAGCTATGCATTAGTGGGGGCAGTGATATAAAGGAAAATCGTAAGCCCGACCGAGATTAAAACCCATATCACCTGCGCCGATAGCTATGCATTAGTGGGGGCAGTGATATAAAGGAAAATCGTAAGCCCGACCGAGATTAAAACCCATATCACCTGCGCCCGATAGCTAGCATTAGTGGGGGCAGTGATATAAAGGAAAATCGTAAGCCCGACCGAGATTAAAAACCCATATCACCTGCGCCGATAGCTATGCATTAGTGGGGCAGTGATATAAAGGAAAATCGTAAGCCCGACCGAGATTAAAACCCATATCACCTGCGCCGATAGCTATGCATTAGTGGGGGCAGTGATATAAAGGAAAATCGTAAGCCCGACCGAGATTAAAACCCATATCACCTGCGCCCGATAGCTATGCATTAGTGGGGGCAGTGATATAAAGGAAAATCGTAAGCCCGACCGAGATTAAAACCCATATCACCTGCGCCGATAGCTATGCATTAGTGGGGCAGTGATATAAAGGAAAATCGTAAGCCCGACCGAGATTAAAACCATATCACCTGCGCCCGATAGCTACGCATTAGTGGGGGCAGTGATATAAAGGAAATCGTAAGCCCGACCGAGATTAAAACCCATATCACCTGCGCCAGATAGCTATGCATTAGTGGGGGCAGTGATATAAAGGAAAATCGTAAGCCCGACCGAGATTAAAACCCATATCACCTTCGCCGATAGCTACGCATTGTGGGGGCAGTGATATAAAGGAAAATCGTAAGCCCGACCGAGATTAAAACCCATATCAACCTGCGCCAGATAGCTATGCATTAGTGGGGGCAGTGATATAAAGGAAAATCGTAAGCCCGACCGAGATTAAAACCCATATCACCTGCGCCGATAGCTACGCATTAGTGGGGGCAGTGATATAAAGGAAAATCGTAAGCCCGACCGAGATTAAAACCCATATCAAAATCGTAAGCCGACGAGATTAAACCCATATCACCTGCGCCCGATAGCTAGCATTAGTGGGGCAGTGATATAAAGGAAAATCGTAGCCGACGAATTAAACCATCCTGCCGTAGTAGATTGTGGGGCAGTGATATAAGAATCTAAGCCCGACCGATAAAACCCTTCACTCCGATCTAGCATTGGGGCATGATAAAGGAAAATCTAGCCGACCGAGATAAAACCTTCACTCGCCGATAGCTACGCTTAGGGCGTGATAAAAGAAATCGTAAGCCGACCGGATAAACCCATTACCTGCGCGATAGCTAGCATTAGTGGGCAGTGATATAAAGAAAATCGTAGCCCGACCGAGATTAAAACATATCACCTGCGCGATACTAGCATATGGGCAGTGATATAAAGGAATCGTAAGCCCACGAGATTAAACTATCCCTCGCCGATAGCTATGCTTAGGGGCAGTGATATAAGGAAATCGTAAGCCCGACCGAGATTAAAACCATATCACTGCCCATACTAGCATTAGTGGGAGTGTATAAAGGAAATCGTAAGCGACCGAATTAAAACCATTCACTGCGCGAAGCTAGCATATGGGCATGATATAAAGGAAAATCGTAAGCGACGAGATTAAAACCATATCACCTCGCCATAGTAGCATTAGTGGGGCAGTGATATAAAGGAAAATCGTAACCCGACCGAGATAAACATATCACCTGCGCCGAAGTACATTATGGGCAGTGATATAAGAATCGTAGCCGACGAGATTAAACCATATCACTGCGCCATACTGCATTAGTGGGCAGTGATATAAAGGAACAACCGACCGGTTAAAACCCATATCCTCGCCGATAGCTACATGTGGGCGATATAGGAATCGTAAGCCGACGAATTAAACCTATCTCGCGTCTAGCTTGGGGCAGATAAAGAAAATCGTAAGCCCGACCGAGATTAAAACCCATATCACCTGCGCCGATAGCTATGCATTAGTGGGGGCAGTGATATAAAGGAAAATCGTAAGCCCGACCGAGATTAAAACCCATATCACCTGCGCCGATAGCTAGCATTAGTGGGGGCAGTGATATAAAGGAAAATCGTAAGCCCGACCGAGATTAAAACCCATATCACCTGCGCCGATAGCTATGCATTGTGGGGGCAGTGATATAAAGGAAAATCGTAAGCCCGACCGAGATTAAAACCCATATCACCTGCGCCGATACTATGCATTAGTGGGGGCAGTGATATAAAGGAAAATCGTAAGCCCGACCGAGATTAAAACCATATCACCTGCGCCAGATAGCTATGCATTAGTGGGGCAGTGATATAAAGGAAATCGTAAGCCCGACCGAGATTAAAACCCATATCACCTGCGCCCGATAGCTACGCATTAGTGGGGCAGTGATATAAAGGAAAATCGTAAGCCCGACCGAGATTAAAACCCATATCACCTGCGCCGATAGCTAGCATTAGTGGGGGCAGTGATATAAAGGAAAATCGTAAGCCCGACCGAGATTAAACCCATTCACCTCGCCCGATAGCTACGCATTAGTGGGGCAGTGATATAAGGAAATCGTAAGCCCGACCGAGATTAAAACCCATATCACCTGCGCCGATAGCTATGCATTAGTGGGGGCAGTGATATAAAGGAAAATCGTAAGCCCGACCGGATTAAAACCCATATCACCTGCGCCCGATAGCTAGCATTAGTGGGGGCAGTGATATAAAGGAAATCGTAAGCCCGACCGAGATTAAAACCCATATCACCTCGCCCGATAGCTACGCATTGGTGGGGCAGTGATATAAAGGAAAATCGTAAGCCCGACCGAGATTAAAACCCATATCACCTGCGCCAGATACTATGCATTAGTGGGGGCAGTGATATAAAGGAAAATCGTAAGCCCGACCGAGATTAAAACCCATATCACCTGCGCCGATAGCTATGCATTAGTGGGGGCAGTGATATAAAGGAAAATCGTAAGCCCGACCGAGATTAAAACCCATATCACCTGCGCCCGATAGCTAGCATTAGTGGGGGCAGTGATATAAAGGAAAATCGTAAGCCCGACCGAGATTAAAACCATATCACCTGCGCCGATAGCTATGCATTAGTGGGGGCAGTGATATAAAGGAAAATCGTAAGCCCGACGAGATTAAAACCCATATCACCTGCGCCCGATAGCTACGCATTATGGGGCAGTGATATAAAGGAAAATCGTAAGCCCGACCGAGTTAAAACCATATCACCTGCGCCCGATAGCTATGCATTAGTGGGGCAGTGATATAAAGGAAAATCGTAAGCCCGACCGAGATTAAAACCCATATCACCTTCGCCCGATAGCTAGCATTGGTGGGGGCAGTGATATAAAGGAAAATCGTAAGCCCGACCGAGATTAAAACCCATATCACCTGCGCCAGATAGCTACGCATTAGTGGGGGCAGTGATATAAAGGAAAATCGTAAGCCAGACCGAGATTAAAACCCATATCACCTTCGCCCGATAGCTACGCATTGGTGGGGGCAGTGATATAAAGGAAAATCGTAAGCCCGACCGAGATTAAAACCCATATCACCTGCGCCCGATAGCTATGCATTAGTGGGGGCAGTGATATAAAGGAAAATCGTAAGCCCTACCGAGATTAAAACCCATATCACCTGCGCCAGATAGCTATGCATTAGTGGGGGCAGTGATATAAAGGAAAATCGTAAGCCCGACCGAGATTAAAACCCATATCACCTTCGCCCGATAGCTACGCATTGGTGGGGGCAGTGATATAAAGGAAAATCGTAAGCCCGACCGAGATTAAAACCCATATCACCTGCGCCCGATAGCTACGCATTAGTGGGGGCAGTGATATAAAGGATAATCGTAAGCCCGACCGAGATTAAAACCCATATCACCTGCGCCCGATAGCTATGCATTAGTGGGGGCAGTGATATAAAGGAAAATCGTAAAGCCCGACCGAGATTAAAACCCATATCACCTTCGCCCGATAGCTACGCATTGGTGGGGGCAGTGATATAAAGGAAAATCGTAAGCCCGACCGAGATTAAAACCCATATCACCTGCGCCAGATAGCTATGCATTAGTGGGGGCAGTGATATAAAGGAAAATCGTAAGCCCGACCGAGATTAAAACCCATATCACCTCCGCCCGATAGCTATGCATTAGTGGGGGCAGCGATATATAGGAAAATCGTAAGCCCGACCGAGATTAAAACCCATATCACCTGCGCCCGATAGCTACGCATTGGTGGGGGCAGTGATATAAAGGAAAATCGTAAGCCCGACCGAGATTAAAACCCATATCACCTGCGCCCGATAGCTATGCATTAGTGGGGGCAGTGATATAAAGGAAAATCGTAAGCCCGACCGAGATTAAAACCTATATCACCTGCGCCCGATAGCTTCGCATTAGTGGGGGCTGTGATATTTCGCAAAAAAAAATCTCGATACAAGATACAGTTCAAAGCGCTGTAGGATCGCCCAGCTTTTCTGAAGGGCCGAAACATGTTGTGGATTGTGTTGATGGTTTGCGCTGCACGAGTCACGAAGGATCAATGCCGGGGTTACAAAAACCTGAGCGGCTTATTCAAATGCGGGAACACCAGCAGCCAATGGGGTTACGACAACAGCTGAGGTGTGTATATCGTATCAACGTTTACTGCGAGCTACGATTTTTACGCGAAAAATCACTGGCCCTAGGCATTAAGTAACGTCAACTTACGTGACTACTAATGACGTTCGAATGTATTTAAATATACAATTTTTTCAAATACTGGAGAACGCGCGCATATAAATATTTCAAGTTTCACAGCTTATTGTAGTTTCCTGTTGAGTTAGAAATATTATACCATCGTTAAATATTCACTAACAAACACTGTTACTATACAAATTGTAACAAAAAATGCAAAAAAATTAAAACCTCTCCAGCTGAATTATAGAACGAAGGCAATCAAATTGTAGTCAATGAACATATAAAATCTATTCAACAAAACATTTTGTTGGGGCAACTAACTATATTTTTGGCCTGTAACGTCCTAAAATTGGGCCATATGCCAATTTTAATTATGTATTTATGTATTTGCAAGACATATGATTTTCACAGACATTATATTCGTTGGCACAATAATTATTATTTTAAGTGGTATGTAATGCCATTGCTCATGTTTTTCCAGTTTGTTATTTTTTAAATGTTTTAGAAGGTCCTAGCTTATGGGCAGTTATTGATCCGTTGCCATGGTAACTAAGTGACGAGTTGGGTATTCTGCCTCTAGCTCTCTCGTGAATGGTCGGCTGTAAACGGCGTTATTTAATTAAGAGTTTGAAAGGGATTTTTAGTCATCGTGGTGTTCGAAGGCAGGAAGCTAGCCCGCGTTGGTTTGGCACGCAGGGTTCTTAATCAGATTATATCACAAGGACCCGAGTTAGAACCTGAAAAGAGGCCAAGGAGACGAAGACGCGAGGCAAATTCAAGGAAGATGAAGGCCCGTTTCTGTCGCCGCCCGCGTATATCCTCACGGAAATTAGTTCGAACTACCGCGTGTGCTAAAATGTGTTGAGACTGTAATGGCACTACAGGCCCGAGAGCCAGCGATGGCATGCCACAGCCGACAACGAGACCAACAGGAATGCCCAGAACTTCAAGAGTTCTTGGTTTTTTTTTCCAATTATGTTTAGCTAAGTTTGAGAACTATTTTATTAAGAGGTAGAGACGAAATAATTATTTTTTATCAAGTTAAAACTGACTAAGATTTAACTCAACCACGGACACCTTGTAACCTAGCATATCACTCTTAAAACGCTGAGATAATCTGGAGCTAAGAAGTAAAGAAATTTATTAATTTTCCAGGAAGAAATAATTTTTTTCAATGCCAAGTCTAAATTAAAAGAGAGAGAGAGAGAGAGAGAGAGAGAGAGAGAGAGCGAGAGAGAGAGGGGGGGGGGGACTAGTATTATCGAGGCCGCACATAAAATCTAGTCAAATCGATTACTTTCTATTCCCGTCACATTTCATCTCATTGAAAGAGAACTAATTAAATTCCGAATTTTTGCTAGCCACATCTCCGCTGAATAATCATTTCAAGTAGCTGTAGATTTTTCCTAGTAATAACTTTGGTTGTTCTGCCTTTGAAATTTTTTTTTTTTTTTGTGTTATTTGTGAGTGTTCTGGTCTCGCACACATTACAGTTCCTACTCTGGTGTACTAACTGCCAATACCGCGTAGTTTTTGTTACAGGCCGTATAGAAACAAGTATTTTGTTGTTTCCTCAATGAGAGTTAAAATGCACATGCGCTCAAACACATAGCAGTAGCCATGACTACTGTAGTTCACATAGTCTCGTGTCAAATTAACACTCTAAGGACTACGCTCGAGTGTAGTTCGAGCAAAAATAATTTGAAAATTTTTTCGCCATTGAAAATAAAACTAGCATTTTCATACAGTAGTTGTACTGCATGTGTTAAACAGGATCTTACAAGAACTCTACAGCTCACGGACAATTACTTTCCTGACTACAAAAATATTTTTGTTGCATCTCCGTAAGAGGATATGTGTGATTGTAAAACATCTTACGCAAATAAAGACATTTGATTGGGACAAGATCAACTCGGCACCTTAGTGGCTGATGACCAGCCAATAATGAACGTTGTAAAGCACAGTAGGCGTGTCCATTGTCATGTTGGCCTGCACTAGAACTGTAGTGAGTGGGAACACACAGACCAATAGAGACGGTGTTCCTGCAGTGATGGATATAAGTAACTCACTTATAACTTATCTTGGTTGTCTTGTAAATGTCTGCTGAGCTCAAAATGTTAATATTGTCATGAACCATCTCATTTTATTCGCGCACCGATCAAGGGCAACTGTGAAAATTTTAGGAACGTGTGTTATAAATCTGCCAATTCTTATACTTTCGTGTATAAAGTAAGCAGAGATTAAATTATTTCGGCGTCCGTAAATTTAACCGTTATAGTTGTAATGAAACTTTAAGACGCGGAACTTTTTCTTGCTTCGCTGACACGCATGTCACTGCTATACTCTTCACACTGTTTTGATCAAACCTTTGAAATATCACCCCGTGTATAACGTGTTTGGTTGTTTCCCAAATATTCCATGTATCGCAAACGTTTTATACTTCCGTTAACATAAACGTATCTTGTTGAAACTTTACTTACATGTCATCGATAAATTATATTCCATTTCTAATTGATATGTAGATAACTATAGAGAAAATAACTGTGCTGGTAATGCCTAGTAAGAGAATAGTTCTCGTGCAAAATGTATTCAAACTGAGCGCGCCCCAAGTGCAGCGCGTGGTGTCTTCGGTTTACATTTAGTTAGGCTTTTTTTGCGTAAGGCGGAGGAGTATCGTGAAAGTAGAACGTGTGTAGTGCTTCGGAAAAGTCGGACGTAACAGAGAATGGACCATAGCATCAAATCGAGTCTCACACTCTAAACGATAATACAGTAATGTCGCACAGTGTATTTGCATTAGTTGTGCGTCAGCTATGCACATCAGAAAAAAAAAAGAACTCTTCTTGTTTCCTTGAAATTCCAACGCTCACCCCCCCCCCCCCCCAATCCTGTATTCTTACATCCCGTACGTTCTAGGGAATGGAATTATTGACAATCGATGTTTAATATAGGGTATAGTAATCAAAGTTTATTTTCGCGAACCCTCGGTGTCGTGTGTTGTTTCCGAAAAAAAGCTGTGATAGATTGTTCAAAAAAGTTTCCTTCATCTTAAGGAAAAGTGCTGGTAGAAATTTATCCAGCTGTGTCCGTAAACTCTCCGCAAAATTACGGACACATTGCTTTTCAAAAACGGACTTTCCGTAAAATTCACGGAACCTCTCCGTTAATTCCCTAGTTAGTTTTCTGTACTTCTAGTTTAAATCATTTTTAATATCTATTATATTTTAATTATCAATACACGGGTGTTCTACTGTGTATAAAAAGGATATTTTAAAAAGTTAAGATTTTTATACTTAAGCAAGATTTGAAATGGAGTCAAAAATTAGCAAGCTCACGACCCTAACCACTTACCTACAACTCTTACATGGTGAATCTCGTATAAGTTTTGAATTTCTATAGTAGTCACATAAGCAACTCTCTTAGTTTCTAGTAAAGTTAGTGTATTTTAAGTGTTGCTAAGTGTTACAGACGCCTATTTATACTATTTAATGTTCGAAAGAACAGGTCTTTGTGACATGGATAACCTTAACTGCCGCAGAAACAATAATGTTCTGGTTACAGTGACAAAGAAAGCCTTTGGTAGACTCGCCATTGTTCGTGCCCGAAAGTAATTTTGTATTGCTTTTCCGTATATTTACTGTGCATTTTCGTCCAGAATTTCCGTAAATATACGGAAAACTTTAACAGTGTACTGGTGGTGTGATTCACGTGGTATATAGTAGTGTAAAGTTGAGCAGGACTTTATGAGTTGCAATTCAATGTGTTAAAAGTATAACTATAACGATATTTGTAATGAGTGTAATGACATAGTGCTGCCACTTATAAATTTAATAAAAATTATAACTTATATCGAGGTCGATTTACGATGCAATTCCGCAAACACGGTTTCCCTACACACACGACCTTCATTTGAAATCGAAATTGTTTTGGAAATTCCTGATTTTTTAAACCAAGTTAAGGATTTCGTTCGGCTGGTAAATTTAACTGTACGAGAAACCGGCGAATGAAATTTATATCGTAAAACAATGGCAATGGGATATTTCTTTTACTGGCGAAGCCAATTTTCACGTACCCGAGATCGTTATCTGTTACTTGTGCGTAGCGGAAAACATATCCATATCGAACGAAATACAAACAACATATTTCAAACCGCCGAACAAACTTCACGAGCTGAAATAAACATGCAGAGTTCACTTGTCACTCTGATGGAATTCAGCGCGCGGTTTATTAATTTTTGCCTCGTATTCCATACCGGGGTCTTGTAAAAGAAAGCCATCTTTTTTTTTTCTTCTCCCTCCGACGAAGAAATCGTCGCATAGTTTTCAAGCTCCTCTCTTCCCGATGGTGAATAAATTGTTTCCGTGTAATTTTCAGGCGTGTTGTGAAAATGACACTGTCGCATTAACATTTTAATGAAGAGAGACGGCCAAAGTTAATCCCCCCTTCTACTCTTTTTTTTTTTCAACCCCTTTTGAAATGCTGCTCCCTACTCACCCTCCCCAGCCGCAGCAAAGCATCAACCGGCAGTGTTAAGTCGGCAACCACAAAAAGCTTCTGCTGTTTTACGTTTAAGCCATTAAAACTTTTCGGCTACACGAGGGGTGAAGTTTTTGAAGAGGGAGAGAGAAAGAGGGAATGGTATACCAACGAGTGGAAAGAGTGTACGGGGGGGGGGGGGGGGAGGCGGTTTAAGAGAGATTGCAGACAAGGCATAACTAGAGACGAGGAAAATCTTGCAGCACAACAGATGAAGCAACTCGTCCCAAGATCTCGTTTCGGTAGTAAGAAGAAATAAATAAAGCTCGCCGGCGGGATAGGGAATATTGCGTGTTGTTCTCGTGTAACCCGTAAGAAAGTAATTTACACGAACGTTCGTTAGACGGCCTCCGCGCTGTACCCAAGGAGTTTATAGGCTGTTCACGATAAAGTGAGCACTTTTGAAGGCCCTCCCAACAGGCATTAACCGCTAATAAATAAATAAATAAATATATATATATATATATTATTACAGACTCGGGCATTACATGTTGACAGTGGTGAAATGCATACACTGTTTTTATTGGTCACATTGCGATGTTTATATTAAAAAATCAGCATGAAGATGGAAATAGGAAGAAAAAAAATTTTATAAGGGCCTTAAAAAGTGCTCACTTTACCGTGAACAGCCCATATCGTATATAACCTCACTGGGTGTACCACGGTCGCTGCAGCGGACGATTATACATTATTTCAAGACAAACACGGTAATCACTGAGTATAGGCTGTTTACGTTAAACTGAGCACTTTTGAGAGCCCTCTCGTTTTGGACTAATAGTCAAAAAAAGTATTTTATTTTAGTCCTAGAGGTTAACTTCCGAGTTCGGTGGAATATGCACACTGTGTTTATTACTTGCATGGCAAATACTTATTTTAAAAGATGGTTTAAGGATTTTAAAAAAATGACTGAAAGAAAAAAAGTAACTAGGGCCTCAAAAGTGCTCACTTTGCCATGAACAGCCCATAAAGTAAATACCTACGCTAAATAATTCACTACGTTGGAAGCCCAACATAACTTTTACTGTAGACACTTTCTTCGGAATTCTGTGTAATTGATTACATCTCGAGAGAGGACCGCTGGAAATTGGGAAGGGTTCGTGAAGCTCAAGCCACTTAGAAATTTCTCAAAAATTTTAACTAGTAATATTAACAAGTCTTCCTTATAATACTATTTTCTAAACGATGTTCACAAATAAGGTGGACACTTTTGAAATCAACCTTACAAAAAGTCACTACCCCTGCCTGCACATATTTCTAACGGGCGCAATGAATGACATACGCCCAGTAAAGTTGATAATGATGGTTGGAAAGTAGTTCCATAACTTAATGTCGAATAAAAAGTGTTAGGTAATAACTTGCAATAACTTAAGTTATTTCTTTCGGTTTCTGTTTTTTTTTAATGCATCAGTGTGTAAAAATTAGCATATTTATAAATTATTTTATTTTATTGATAATTTTTCAGTTTCACTTGACCGCGCATGAACAAAGTGACGAGGCCCTTGGCAATGCTAATTTTACATAAGACGGAAGAATACACAACGTGCATACAAGTGGATCTTAAGCAGAGCTTTCAAAATTTCTCTTTTTACTGTGAACAGCCTATACACAAACAGACGATAAGTCAAGTTTTAAATAAGAACGAGGGCGGGGCCGCGGTGATGTAGAGGTTAGATTACTCGCGTCCCACCGGCGCGGTGGAGTCGCTCCCGGATTTCCGAACGTGGGAGTCGTGCCGGACGATGCCGCCTCTGGTCAGCGGGTTTTCTCGGAGATCTCCCTTTCGCCCCGCTATTTCATTCCGGTGCTGCTACATACTCACCTCACTTCACACTCATCGGCCCTCGAGACACCGATCTTAAGAGCCGCCCAAATTTCTTCCGTCACTCACTTCTTACAGTGGTCGGAGTATAGATGCTGCATCATCGTAGGCAAATATTGTATCTCTGGGATAAGCTCTTAATTCAGCACGAACTTTTTCCCTTCAGCTGTGAAGCGATACTCTCCATTGCTGTTTCCCATTCGGTTCTGAAATGTCATTTCAGATAGACGTAGGGTTTGCTAACCTCTGAATAACTTACCGGTTTATGACAACACGAATACCTTAAATTATTACTTTCAATAAACATGCTGTGTTCCTGAAAAATTCGCCGGTTTAACGCCTTGATATTTTAGTAGGCCTATGCTAAATTTTTATGTACGTCATAAATTTAAATCCCGGTACAAACGGACATTTTACGCGAATCAGTGGGTGACAAATTTTTTCTACATTTCGACTTTTATTCAACTTGTGTCTCGTGAACGACATGTGAATATAATATCAGCAAGCATGCCAGGAGCTGCATACTACCTAGCACCACATAGAGATGGTTCCAATTTAGGCTATCTTTCTTGTACAAGTAAAATTTATACAACTAATATTTTGTGCAGGATTAACTCAATAACAACATGTTCAAAAGTTTCATTTTGTTTTTATAGCATATTTCATTGCTTGGACAGTATATTTATGTTCGTAAACAAATATTGTGTGTATATGCATATACATATGTACACTCTTAAGAAATTACTCGCAAATTTACTATACGTATGTAAACGTAGAGTGAGAAAGCGCGAATGGTAAAGTTATTTCCCTTACTTTCATGCTAGCGTTCCTACATTTGCTCAGGAAACAGTCATATGCGTGGGAAAATTCCCAACTTTGCATAGTAGCGACGCTTAACATTCCATTATTTGCAGTCAAATGCGTGGTATTATTTCCATATGATATACGGGTTAAAGCTTCCAATTGAGTTTAGGAAGTTTGCCAGAAATACTTCTTAGAGTGTATGTATGTGTGTATACATATATATACACACATGCTAGCTGTTAAAGTATCTGCACAACCTTCTGTATAGGCAAACTCGTGCAAAATGTCACTATGGCCACCGCTACTGCTATAAAAAGAGGCAGAGGTCTCGATGTTGGTCAGTGCTACACAACACTAGCAAAATGACTGAAGCAAGGGAGCTCACAGGCTTCAAACGCGGTGTAGTTATTGATCGCCACATCATCAAGCAACACGTCAGGCCCATTTTTACCCTTCTCAAGCTGCTCAAATCGACCATCGGGGACGTGATTGTGAAGTGGAGACGGGAAGGCACAGCCACAACTTAATCATGACCGGGTAGGTCGCATCTGTTGACCGGCAGGGATCGTCGGCCATTGAAGAAGGCGGTACCAGGAACATCACATGTCACCGTGTGATACCATCGACAGTGAATCCCGCAGTACCACTAATTATGCAGCTAGCACCATGACTGTGCGCCGGGAGTTAACGAGGACTGAGGTTCTAAACTCAGGCACCTGCACATAAACCGCATATTTCGCTTGTGAACGAGAATCATCACGTTAGATGGTGTCAAGAGCGCCGTTAATCGAATGTGAATGATTGGAAACGGGCGGTTCAGAGTGATTAATTATGTCGTACCATGTGGCAGTTCGACGGGATGGCTTGGGTTTGGCGAATGCCAGGGTGACGCTACGTGTCGGGTTTTTTAGTGCTGACTGGCATAGGAGTGGTGACATTGTTGAGGTTCTTTTCACGGAAATGACTTGGTCCTCTCGTGACCATAGACTAGAGGAGAGGTAGACCGCTTATTCGTCTCCTGCGCATGTACCCAACTTTGACATGCCCCAAAGGAACGCAACTGTCAAAGTCACATGGTCAACAGTGATGAACCTGTTTATTTATATCTTAATTGTTTAAATGACAAGCACCATTATAGTGTTACGTGATGCTGCTGGCGCCGACTCAGTTGCCCCGCGCCGTAATCGGAGACCCGCCTCGCCCTCCCCTCTTCCTGAAACGATGCGCTCGCGGCTTCCTGATTCCCCCTTCTGGGAATCCCGTGAATGCCGACAACAGCGAGACTTGCTGGCTTCGCAGACCTCCCCTCGCCTGATACAGTTCCCGATACGTTTAGCGACGATGCAAGAATGTGCTGGTGAGCCTGGCTGGAACCTCAGCCCTCCGCGACGCATCACGCGAGTCGGGGAAGATCCTAGGTGGCGGCCTAAGACACTATATATACTGCCGCAACCCAGCGGCCGGCAGTCTTTGATGGAGGCCGCCTGGCCGAGTGTGAGCTAGTGTAGAGAAATGTGGACGACGACTGGAGATTGCGGGACGACGGCGAGTGAGGTGTTCGTGGATTGAATGAGCGAGAGGGTGTGAAACCGACGAGTGCAGCCTACTGTGCGTGAGGGCGCTTGGGGAACTCTAGAACATTGCGACTGGCGGGACATGGACTGAACTGAGGTGGGACTGAATGGAAGTGTAATACTGATTTTATTGTAAATATTCGAACTGTCAAATATGGCAGCATAAATTATAAAATAATTGAATAGCTTGATACACTGTCTATTGTGGCTGATCTTTAATTATTTAATTTCATTGATTTATTTGTCGTAATTATAAATTTATTAATTGGTTTCAATTGTGAACAGTAAGTGATTTCAATTTATTGTGTAGTGATTGTAAATAAAATAAGGAGATTATAATTAATTCTTATGTTTGATTAAGACATCCATCCCATAACGAACTTAGTATAACCCACTTAAAAATTGTAACAATATGAATAAAATATTTCACCAATATATTTAATCAAACTGCATTACAGATTGATTAGAGGAAGTATACAAACATCTCAAAGCATTTGTTTACAAATTAGTTTTCTAAGCTAAAATCCAGACCATGCCGCTTTCGCCAGACGTGTTGGCAGAAAAATAGTTCAGTGTTGGGACACGGAGATAGTTTGTGCGCAGCCAGCGAGATCGGTCTACCTCATCTTTAGTCTATGCTCGTGATACTACAGGTCACGTTAAAGGCGGAAGGCCGCGAGGTCATTCTGACCGGCTGCGTGTTGTCCGCGGTAGAAGACCGGTTCGGAAATGATACTGTGTGTTCCAGCGTGACAAAGCTCCGAGCCATAAACCACGGGTCTGTTTGCGAGTGGTTTGTGGACAAAAGGGTCCCGGGAATAGTCTGGCCAGCCCAGAGGTCCGATCTCAATTTCGTCGCATATTTTTGGAAAGGATTATAATCGTGTCTACGCACCTAACACCAACGACCCACGTTCCTTACACTTGCTTCAGTGCTGCAGAATAATGGCCAGCCATTCCACCCGAAATGTTCAGTTACCGTGTTGGCAGCCAACCCCGTAGGTATAGGGCTGAAACCAAGGGTGCTCCAACTTATTATTATGTACACTAGTGGATCGTATATCCCATCCGAAGGACGCTTATAGAACAGTTTCGCATGGGTGTTCGGATGCTTTTGATCAAGATATAACTGTTTTGGAAACATATGTACAAACTCGGGGATGTAATTCGTGATCGGAAAAAAAGAATGGCATAGGACCCCTATTGTCCATTTCAAATAATACGGCCTTTAGAAGCCCGTAAGGCCGGGGCGACAAGCATATTACGTGGAGTATTGTGCAAAGTACTTGCGATAGAGGAACACAGATTGGTATACGGATTAATTAAACCAAGGTTTTGGGGAATAATAAGGGTTGCCACCTTTTGATTGCATGCAACATTTACGCAGTGAGGTCAAACTGATTGTGGATAACATCGGATGAATCAGGACGTCGTGATTGGTAAATAAGGCCTCCCAGTTGCAACTCTCTAGGACCCACCGTTTCCGTGTAAAATGCAAACGAAAGAAACAGTGGTTGCAAAGCCATGGCCTGGTGGGTAGGCAACACGTGATGCTCACGGTGGAAAACACATGTTGGTGGTATGATGTACGACTTTACACGTCACAGCCAGTTCCCTTCCCCCTCCCCTCGAAATAGTGTAGTTTCCTACCCCGTCTGCCGGAGCGGCCTGTTATTCGCAGCCTATGTCACTGCCTCGATTCACTAGGTACTGCAGACTTGAACATGGACGAGTACACAAATGTGTGTGTGTGTGCATATATATATATATGTAAGGTGGTTTGTTTATTTATTGAGGGCGATAATTTAACATCTTAAGGGGATATTAGCCACTCCATCTTCGATTTTTCTGACAAATATTCGTAATGAAAATTTATGGCCAAACATAAAAATCCAATGCAAGATATGACATAGAGGACTACTTATTTTTTTTTTTTAACTTGTGTGGTTTCAATTATGCCTGTATTTTCCCATGGGGTATTGACATTATTAAATGATTAGGTATTATTTGATTACGGTTACACATGTTAAACAACTTATGTAAGAAAAATAAGCTGGATTTCGTAATAACTGTTCAGATGTTCCCTGTGCCTTGACTAGCTATGTTTTTAAATATTGACTCCGAAAATGAAGTTATGGAAGAAAATACATTTTAATTGTTGCTCTACCATATCTATTAATCTAGGGTGTTTCCTTCTTTAATGATTTTCTTTATTGCTGATACTATGGTTTTCGCACAAATTACCCCCACAACTTCAGACAGAGCTTCCATATCAGAAACCTCAGACTTTCTCGACACTTCTCCTTGCTCACAAACTAGTGCCATGTATATGGGTCACACGTTTTCTGGCATGTTATCTATCATGGTTTGTCTTCTATGTTCACTTTTTTGTACAAGGAAGAATCCCGTGTGTACTAATTTGTAACCTTGCTGGTTTCTAAGTATACTTCCAACCAATGGATAATATAGTCCATTCGCAGTTTCTTCACACTATTTTAACCAAACCTTTGTATATCACCCCACGTACGACGCGCTTGGCTGTTTCCTAAATACGTAATTTATCACAAGCGTTTTGTAGCTGTGCTAACACGAAAATAATTAATGTTTGGTTGAACTGACTTTAGTTATATTTTACCTATAAATTTTAATATTCATTTATAATTAATATGCATAAATACGATGAGATAATGAGGGTGTTAGTAATGCCTGGTAAGAAATAGTTCTTATGCGAAATATTATTACACTAAGCGCGCACGAATGCGGTGCGTTGTCCTTAGGTGTAATATTCTATACTAGGTTGAGCTTTGTTTGCACGAGGCGGAGGAATATATATTCTGAAAATAGAACTTGAGCAGGGTTTTAGAAATGTTGGAAGTAACCGCGATTGGACTATAAAAAGAAACAAACGGAACATCTTACGAGATAAGATGGCTTTTTGAACGATATGGCTGTGGATTTTAGAGGTTGTGGTAGCCAGCAGACCAGCCGGAAGAGCCTCGAACTATATCAAGCTATCTCCAATATTCAGTATTTAAAACTTTAATTCAGTTGTTTTGCGGTGGGCGGGGGAGGGGGTAGTAAACACGAAAGTTACAATGTACTGAATACTGAAATGTCACAATGTTATAACAAGAATGACATTTTAAGGATTTGTGTTTTATTTGGGAGTAGCCTATGTAACAATAAATATTTTAACTTGCAGAAAATTAACTTTTATGTAGAAAGTTTTAAAACTTAAATATAGCTGGCATTTTACATTTGCTACGGAAAGCTACTGCAAATAATAAATAGAAAAATTACATAGCATGAAAGTTGACGTCATATTATCACACCGTTGTTTTAATTACAGTAAATAATTACTAAAACGCACAAATAATTTAGCGAACAATGGAATTTCATAAGATAGACGAGGTTAACCAGTACACACACATACATACACACACACACACACACACACCTACACCACCATCACTCACGAATGAATGACATGCATGCCAAGGAATTTTATCGTTGATAATACTCCAATTAATAGTTACGTTCTTACGGAAATTTCTCATAACGCTCGTTTAAAAATTGTAAACAAAACATACCGCAAGGACATTATGATTTGATTAGATGAAAATAACATTGTACTTCACTAAATATAACAGCTCCTCACTATATTTTGCATCACCTATTCAATAACAACTTTATACCATTTGGATATTGAAGTGAAAATATTTTGTTTGCCATAAAGAGAGTTGTCGGGTGCATTTGTGCCACCGCAATTGATTTATGAACTGGGGGAATGGTGCCATCTTTTGTATATACATGGTAAACAATTTTTATAACATACTACATAACGCGCATACATTACTGAAGAAGTTAGTGCCCAAACATACTATTAAATTATACACTTTAGTATCCTTAAGGGTCTTGCAAATGTCTTATGTTTTGTGGAAAAATATTTTAATAATGTGCAACTGGAAAATTTACAGACATAGGGTTCCATGAATGTACCGCATCATTTATTGTTTCCATCGATTGATTACTCTCGATATGTGGTTAATATTTATAATAAGATGAAGAATTCAGATTATAAACATATATTAACTCCTCCAAAACATGTAATAATTAACGAAAACTTCTGAAACAACCTTGGTTTTATTTATTTTTTTATTTTTACAAATGTCATATTTTTCGGTTGAGAAAATTATTACCAATAACAACTTTTTATGTTTACTCGTAATAATAACGCTGATGTAATAAGAAATATAAGAATACAATTTTTTTTACAAGTGTTGCTGAAGAACCCATTTATCCTCTCCCTTTTCACGCTAACAGACTCTACATTAAAACCACTTTATGTATGACATATACTGTACCGAGTCTTTATCATTTGCTGTTTGGCAGATATTACAAAACCAGTAGTCTTCTACTGTACATACACTCTTCGGCCGATAAAAGGTTCATCATTATGCTAGTGACAGGAACTGCCACGATATTGTGGTCAATACTTCTAAAAATCAGTAATAGCAACAATTTCTCCGCATTAATCGATACCCGAAAAATTGCCCCGCAAACCCACACTATGGCTTTTCGATTTTATTCGCTGTATTAATGTACAATGGATGTTAACTGTCATGTAGAGTGGGCTAACCCATCCACATAAATTACTATTTGCGGGCCGTGCCATTGAAAGGTGGCAGTTATATTAATTGCTTGGCTGCAAATTTTATTAAACAACACGGAGCACGTGCCCGGAAAATAAACATAAACATGGCGTGACGCCCCGAGCTACTATTTTAGCGCGTGCACGCGAAAATGTCCCGGCGACCGAACAAAGCACCACGTTATTAAATTTTCAGATTTTCACACGACGTTAAATTTATAATGTGTGCGTGGCTTGACTAAAATGGATTCTCTGGCTTTTTTATCTGCCTCTTTTCATTTCAACGCGTAATTTGACCAAAACGCACTGCACTTCCGTTCAAACGATCCTTTTCCCCCGTGTCCATCTCCGCGGGGAAAAAGGTGAAAATATTTTTTGGCTCGAACTGCCACGTTCGTGTAGAACTGCCAATTTTATCTTAGATTTCGCAGTCATATTTTGTATGTTTGCAGTATTTATTTTTTTTCATTTGCACTCGCGGTATTTACGTAGACAATGCTAGAACTTTTGTGCCTCTATATAAAGATTCAGTTAAATTCTGAAATTATCATGTAAACAAAAACGTCTGGGAGTTTATCTCACCCGGCTTGAAATGGATGGCGTTTATTCTGAAATATCAGTTTTGGAAGACTTACCACAAAATAAATTCGCCGAGACCATTCGAGGAATTTAATAGCCATTAATATAAAATATTCGGAAATATTAAACATTTTTTTATTTTTTTCTCTTGAGGTACATTACAGAAATTGTTAGGCGACCATTTTCCATGCACAAAAACAATTGTTTTGTTAGTGGCTTTGGTTTTATTTTACTATCTGACCACCATCTCTCCCTTTCTTATTCTACTTAGAGTAAGTCAAAGGCATAAAAGCTAAGACGTAATAATGAGCCGTTAAATATATTTTTCACCTTTACAAGAAGTCCGTCTTAGAACTCTTTCTTCGTGTTTGGTTTTACGAAATAGTAAGCATTTTTCGCGCAATATATTCTAACATTTTCTTCTTGTTATAGAATACTTGTTGGCGTCATTCGACGCTCTAGGAAGAAGCCGTTGATTATCCCGCAGTAGAGTGCGTATGCTGTTTTGAGTGATGTACGTCTGAGCCATACTTGTTTAAAAATATTTTCAATATTCTGTTACGAACATTTTTGCATCTAAAATTAGTTATGGAAACGCCCGTTTTCAACCACTTTTGCTTTAAAAGGATACACATGAGAAACGGAAGTATAAAACTTAAAACTAGTGTTCGGACGTGAATTGTTTGTTAGATTTTATTCGTAAGTAGGAGTTGCTCAGAAATATTCAGCAGATTACAGCAGTATTATTTTCTGACGCCATCCTAGCGGTTTGGCTACGTGATTAGGTAACCTTATATATCCTGGGAGTTTCCGTAAGAAGAGCTTTAAACAACGATTAACACGCAGAATGAATATGGGGTAGAGTGATGCCGCTGTCTGCGCAGAACTAGTTTCCATGTTACAACTTTGGACGGTTTTTCTGCCAATGATGCTATAATAAAGGACGTGAGGTTACAACAATATTTATGCAAACAAGTTCTTTAAGATGTTTGTAAAATTCCTCTGGTCAGTTTGTTATTCAGATAGATTAAATTTAAGCAAGTGTGGCGGTTCCAAAACAGCCCCACCACAACTTCCCTCTCAGCCTACCTCTCACACTATCAAGAAAGAGGAAGGTATGGGAAGCATACACGAACAAGCGCCTTATAAAGACAGACTGACCTTATAGTTACAACAATGCTGTGCAGAATAGGCGGGTATTCACAATTTCACAACAACCATATGTTTTTTTTTGTCCCATTTTTAATTTTGGAAGCAAGTTCTCTTTTATACTAATAAGGCCTTTCCATTTATATACATATAATATTTGTGTAAAAAATCAACAATCTTTCACTAATCTTTTGAATAAATTTACCATGAAACATAATTAAAACATGCAATAATTCTCTATACAATCCTGTTTGAGCACATGTCATTAAAAAACACAACAATATCTTAATATCAAATGATAGAGATCACCGATTCCTTTTGCCCTCTAACCAAGGAAGCTCCCAACCACAATTAAAAATTTCCACATTAATTTTTACACACTCACCATTTTCAAAACACACCAACACAACATCGCAGCCGAGGGTATTGCTTTCACCAATACACTTACAGATGACGTAGATAGTGCTGTCTCTCTCAGACACAACCATATGTATGAACCGAGGTTATTTCCCTCACCAATACACCCGTAAGTGCTGGTAACGCTCATGCATATTCACAAACATACACAGCTATACAATCACCAGAGTCGAGGGCATTTCCCTCACCAATAAACCCACAGAGGGTGTATACAGTGCTCTTTTTGCTATAACACACACACAATCAGTCACATAAACCAACTCAATCATGCTCTTAAAATATCCCAGGGTCCCTGATCACCACGATATTTCTTCCTACGCTACATAGTAAGTTCAATCCAGCATCCTACCTACTTACACTGTCTCCCGATCCATTCGTCCGCAAGTCTAAGTCTCAAATACCAAACCTTCTCAAAACAAAGCCCCGCAGTACACTATTCCAGAAGCTAAGTCCACCTCGAGAGTCGAGAAAACCAAGTCCCAATTTCACTCTTACAGAGACAATGTTCCACTCTGGTCGTCCCTCTTCCTCTTGCTCGTAATTACCTCTATCTGAACGATAGTATTTATAACCCGGGATTGAAAATCTATACTGTGGGAGAAATGTGTTAAATTAATAGCTATAACAGGAACCTGGTGCCGAGAAATAAGATATATCAGCTCTTGTTTCCTTATTCTTATTCAATATGCAATACTACTTACTAATCTAAACCCATGAGAGGGCAGACTAGTGTTCTGCCCTCTAGCAGCCATCTGCAGCCTAAGGTAGCATCGTGAGAGCGAATCCCACGAAGGCCTAACATCTGTCGTCAATACCTCTGGCTGGCTACATGCAGATGATTAGAAGCTTAAATAATGCTTGTGATGTATCTACAAGGGCGGGGTTTTTGCGCGATAGGGCTTGCTTTGACGGCATTCAACAGTTAGGCTGTATCTGCGGGACTTAGAGTGGGAGAAGCAGTCGCGGGCGACGTATCCACGTTAGTTCCGCTGCTCGCCACCGTAGCGCGGTCCGGGACGGGAGCTGTCCTCTGATTGGCCGCGCATGTCTGAGCGGCCGTAGGGGCCGGTTGGAGGGGAATTGGAAGCTTGCCGCTGGGAGGCCGGGGCTTTGCCTTGCTTATTGCGCGTATTCTGACTCGCTTTTACCTTATTAGAGATTGCTGGGGCGTGGAATTGCCTCTTAGGGCGATAAGGGTTCTGTCAGAGGTGGAAAGTCAAACTCGGACTGCGGCATATCATATCCTAAGGCATTATTACTGTTCGCAGTAGTAACAGGGTTGCCTTGTGCGTATTGTGGCACCAAGTTTTGCACCTGGGTGCACCGAGCGCCTCGGCCCTGAACAGTGGTCCACTGTTCATGAGCTTTTTTTTTGCCTGCTTGAGTTCCAGAACTTGGTTCATTAGAAGCCAAGCTCGTGGTAGCTCCCTGCAATTATCTATTGGAGTACCTGGTTAAAGCAACATCTACCTCCTACCTATGGGCCTAGTAATTAAATTTTCCTACATTGTTGTAATGGGGTTTGATCCCCTACGTGATCATACAAATAAAGCAAATTTTTTTACTTGATTTTTATTTTGAAAATTTATATATATATATATATATATATATGTTGTACCCATGAGGCAGGATGTGCTAGGCGCTGTGCTCCAGGAGGGAGAGGAGGGGGAGGGGGAAGGCAGCTGAGACAGCTTACTCTGCTGCTGTCGCTTTTCGCGCTCATCTGTAGGCAGGAAGCGCCACTTCTCTGCCGTGTAGGCAGTGCAGCCTTTATAATTTGCTGCGTGATTGCTACCACAACCAACACAGCGCCTGAGGTACTTATCTTCTATGTCCGCCAAGTTGCAGTCCACTGTTCCGTGGGCCTGTCCACATCATAAACTTAAGATGAGGTAGACCGATCTCGTTGGCTGCGTACAACCAATCTCCGTGTCCCAACATTGAACTGCTTTTCTGCCAATACAGCTAGCAACTACGGCGTGGATTGGGTTAGAAGTTAGAACACTGTTTAGTACACAAGTGCTTTTGAGATGTTTTTATACTTCATCTAACCAATTTGTAATGTTTTTTGATTAAATTCATACTGGTTAAAGTATTTTATTAATATAATAGTGCTTGTCATTTAAAAATTAAGATATAAATAAACATGTTAATCAGTGTTGACCATGTGACTTTGACAGTTGTGTTACTCCTTTATGGTAGATCAATGTTGGGTACATGCGCAGAAGACGAACAAGCGGTCTACCTCATCTTTAGTTTATGGTCAACATAGGCGGCTGAGAGCTGCGGCGCCGGACACCTTGCTGGAGTGGCCGAATCTCTGGAAGTTACTGCACTGCGCAGAACCGTCGGGACGTTGGTAGTCCTGTACCTTGATTACCAGTCCGTAGAGGCCGCGAATCTGGTCGATGTGCGGGAGTGCTCGTTGTTAGTTAGCTCCACAATAAACACGTGGAGTGACTGCCTGTCACGAAGGAAGTACTTCAGCGAGATTGAAATAAGCTCAAAACCCAGAGCTTGCAGCTTCTCTCGAATAAAATCCGCTAGCAGGGACTTGTCCAGATTTTGAAGTGAATACGTCTTTAGATTTGCAACCATAGTAAGCAATCTAGAAAATCCGACGATAACAAAATCGGGGGATACAGTTTGGCATTGCAGCTACTAATCTATCGTCTACATTCAAAATTCAAACACACCACTCGATTGCCAAAGGATCAACGAATATGTTGCGTTGAGTGAGGACTGCGAAGCACCTCGCAAGGCAAAAGGGGAAGGGGAGGCACTGCAATTTCGAGATCGTTCCTCTCATAACTTCTGAGTAGTATAACTTTCGACTAGGAGAAGTTACGACGCGTCTTTACGTTTCAATCGACAACTCTCTATTTTGTGTATAAAAACATTTGTGTGACGTGGTTATGGTGAAATTGTATGCGTTCAATGTAAAAAAAATTAAGAAAACTTAATACAATTTCGGCCTATACTCGTCAAAAAGTCAAGTCAAAATACAGAAATCGTATATGGTTAGAAAGAGCATCTCAAAAGCAATCCAGTGATACTCAAAAAATCCCATATGATCGAGTAAAGTGGTGCTGGGAACGTAAAAAAAATCTCACGGCGTCCGAGCGCGTCAAATTAGATGCAAAACAAACGGCCGCATCCCCAACAGCCAAGCCCAATTTTTATAGCCACTTTGAGTGGCATCTCGCTGCGGGGCATGAGAATACTGAAGCCGACCTTCAGTGTCTCCAGGAGGCGTACGACAGTCCTGTAGTCATCCAATGACTTGGTTTGATAATGCACACCTTGTGGCACTACTTTCAGATTGGCGCGGAAGAGGAGGCAGAAAGTGGCGTAATTACATTCCTTGGTGTGATACACAGTAATGATCCGCAAGTCTGGTCGTTTTGGCGGAGGGTGCGGTGCGTCATGATTGGCCGGTCCAGGCGGCGAATCGGCGTCCATGCTCTCGATGGTGGTGGAGGGGGCAGGCGCACCAGCGATTTTCTTGCACTTTTCGGCTCTTTCCTCGGGCTGACGGACTTCGTTAGTGGACTCCTGAGAGTCTTCCATGGTTTGAGGGCTTCCCCCTACAGGGGATTGAATACTAAAAGAAACAGGCTTAAATAAGCATATAAAAATACAGTGTTTCACGAACTGGCCTGGCCTCTCTGACTGCTCCACT
This sequence comes from Dryococelus australis, assembly GCA_029891345.1. NCBI lineage: Eukaryota > Metazoa > Arthropoda > Insecta > Phasmatodea > Phasmatidae > Dryococelus > Dryococelus australis. The sequence goes on along the minus strand of CM057003.1, from coordinate 6,961,875 downwards.
CTATAAGAAACACAGTTAGGTGGAGTCAGCCTCTTGAACCACTATTAAAATTAATCTCTAGCTAGGCAATATTATCTCGCAGTCCCCTTCTAACTAAAATCTTACTTCTTCCCTCCGCGTTGGGACAGGGATAAATGCTCGCACATAGCACCGCAGCACTGTGTATCACCCGCCACCTTCTGAAAATCCTTAGTGTCTACGGAAGAGCGTGAAGCAACCTCCTCGTACGAAGACAGCAGCTCGAAAAATGTGGTGACGATATTCCCGAAACAACGCCCCTTATATACCGGTCGGCGACCCTCCTCTCGGCAGGCCAGGCTTCGTGAACTCTCAGCATGGTCTCGTTACAAACCACCAATAATAATCAATAGTACAGTGATATCATTCAAATCCAATATTACCTTAGTTCCACAAGTGGCTTCTTCCACATTTTGGGCTGCAACCCTAACAACGTTGGCGTGCTGCTGGTAGAAGCGACGGCAGGAGTCGAGCGCTCACACATGAAGAGGATGAGAGATGAGGCTCTGGCACATCGGTACGTATGCTGGAAATGCAACATAATATTACCACTACACCTCTACCTACAATTTAAAACTCCCAAACATGTGGCGGAGCAACACTCCATCTCACTAGTTAACACTTATATTTCTATAATTACAATATAAACAAACACGTTCATTTATGTTGACCACGTGACTTCGACAATTGTGTTGGTTTCGGGTAGGTCAATGACGGGTGCATGCGCAGCTGACGAATAATCGGTCTACCTCATCTTAAGTCTATGATTTAACACAAGTCGAGCTTATGCTTTCGTCCCGGAGTCGAATCGTGGGCTTCTCAGACAGAAGTTGCAAATCTCCATGGCGTACTGGGTTTTGTTAGAAAGGTTGCGCATTTCATTTCTACAAGAAATTGCCTTGGATGGCAAAATATGTAACACTGAGATTTATTCTCTTTCCCTTAAAGTATGTTTATTTTTGCTTTAGACTTAATCTTAGAACACAAAGAGATAAGCGTCTCTCTTGTAAATTAGTTAACATTTCGGCGTTTTCTACTTTTGGAGCGATGTAAACGAAATAGCATTTGTTACTGTAGTAGATTTTTTTAACTTTTCGCCCTGGACGCCTGTACGTGAAATCATTCTTTACAGGAATGTGATGAGCAAAGACTCATTGTATCGCTGATTTTTCGCAATGCACGTGTCATCCGCGTATTTCACGAGACCATTGTTGACGTATTTTCATATCCTTGAATAAAATTATATCCTTTCATCGTAATTTTGTTTTCACATTGCGGCACTACACAGTACTGCACCGTTATCGTACAGTGTCTTAATTAATTAAAATATTCATTGCAGATTCTCCCCGTTCTGTCTGCTGTTTCGGCGTTCGTGCCACAAACAAATGCACGTGGCAATTTTGGACGGAGCTATGACGTCAGAAGAGGCGAAGCGAAGAACTCGTTCATTTAGGCGGAAACAAATATTGTCACAAAAGTGTGATTTATCATGTATGTGAAGGAATAATGTATATATTTCCCATCATTATAAAATATTTTACTAAAATGCACTTTTTAAATGTAAAATAATCGATTTTTTTTAAAGCAAAATTTAAGCATATTTTCATTCTGGATGCTTCAGAAAGAATTTACAAGAAAATCTCATTCAAGAAAGATCGCCATGATATTAAACGTGATCATATGTAATCAAATCAAATAATGTGCCATATAAATATTATAACTAACTTCATTTACATCAGTTTTAGTCATAACTGTTTATGACAAATAGACGGCACATAAAATTAAATATAAAAATTGTTTCCTACGTGATTATCACAAGCGTTTTATACTTATGTTAATATAAAATGATCTTATTTGCTTACTGGTTGAATCAAACATCGATTTATATTTTATGTATACAGTATAATATTTATTTTATAATTAATAAAAATTTTAAAACAGAAATAAAATGCGTGTGTTGGTAGTACCTGATAAGAAATAATCCTATTGCAAAACATTATCAAACTGAAAGCGCACGGATGCGGTGCGTTGTCCCTCTGGTGTCATTTTCTAGAATCGATTAATCTTTGTTTGCACAAGGCTGAGGAATATCTTACAATTAGAACTTTAGCAGGGCTTCAGAAAGTGCGAAGTAACCGTAAATGGAATACATGAGCTGCATTAGTCCAGGAAACGGAATACGGTCTTAACTACCCGAAGTCGCGACGACGCGAGAGAAGATAACCGTTAATTACGCTGGTTTCACTCAAGGTCCTCCTTCATTCCCCAGACGTCGCTAATTCTCCTGCACTTTTCCTTAGGGGTACTTAAGGATCGACCTCACTCATCACCAATTCCCTTTCCGATCCGAGATTTTCTCTCCCCTTTTCCCGCGTACTTCTGCCCCCATACTCCGACTCCTTCTCACTCTCTTTTTTTCTTCTATTTCTTCTTTTTTTTTTTTTTTAAATCCGCGCGCGGGCATGCCTCACTTTTAAGTCCGACTTCCACGGTTCGAAATCCACAGAGTTAATCACCATACCTTCTCTCTTACGTGCGAAACCTTACTACCCCCTCGTCCATCCCGGGGACCCGGCGACCCCAATAAGAATCTGAAAGTCAAAAAGGGCGCCATCTGCGAGGCGCCAGGTTTCTGATCAAGGGGCGAAGTGGATTTAAAGACCGTCTGCATCTTCCTCCCGTCAAGCGTCACGGCTGCAAATGCAAGACTGGGCACTCTGGATTTCCCAATAGTCAGTGTGAACGGTACTGACGGAATCCGTAAAAGAAATCGGGACGTGGCTGCGTCGGCCACACAGTCGTGAGTTGTACGTGAATATATCATGCGCTGACGAGTTTCCTTCGATATGCGGAAATGGATGCTTGGCTTTTATAGCTTAAATCGACGTATATGGGTGCGAATTTCCGTATAGTACCAGAATTACCGAGCTAGAAAATCGGAATCACGAGACGTACCTCCAGGAAATTTTCCCCCGTTGCCAAAATCACAAATTTACTAAAGGCTGGTTCACGATAATGTGAGCGCTTTAGAAACGAACCTTAGGAAAACGTCACTGCCCCTGCATGCATATATATATATATAATATTTTCATGGGCGCACTGAGTGACACTAGCCCAGTAATGTCAGTAACGATGGATGGAAAGCAGTTTCATCTCTTAACGTCTAATAAAATGTATTATGACTAGGTAACCATTTGTAATAACTTAAAAAAATTTCATTCGTTTTTTGTTTATTTAATGCACCGAAGTGTAAAAATTTGCATATTTGTAAAGTATTAAATTTCTAAATAATTTCCCAGTTTCATTAGACCGACGGATGAATAAAGAGATGAGGCGCATAGCAATGTTAATTCTACATACGGTGGGGGATTACGCAACGTGTATACAAGTAGATCTTAAGCAGGGCTTTCAAAATTGCTCATTTTCCCTTGAACAAGATTTGTGTTCTTCTGACATTTTCCTGTTTTTACTGCCAAAGTGGGTGTCCGAACGAAAAATGCTTCGTACAGGTGTTGCGCTGCAAATGGCCGACTGAAACCACAGTTTTTAATGAAGGTGATTACTGTCGTCAAATCATTCAGGTGTGCAGCGAATCTTGATTGAGCTGGGCACATCCCTCGTGTAGATGTTCTGGAGTACTTGATCCCTAACAAAGCTGTTTTTCTTATGCTAGTTTCCCTTTTCCTTGCCAGATTATGTACACCGGGTACTATTAGTACACTATTACTTTCCTTAAGAGGGATATTAATCGAACTTTCCTGACTGTTCACAACATGATATTATGTGGAAACAAGAAAGTTTGTTGTATTTTGGAGTTTCTCTCTTGTAGTGGAAGTGAACTTGTGGTGTACTCTGTGTGAACTTCAGAAGCTTGAGTGACTGATAAACTTTGTTCTCTCTCTCTCTCTCTGTGTGTGTGTGTGTGTGTGTGTGTGCGTGTGTTCTTCGCTTGGAACATTTATTTCAGACTCAATATTCTGTCTATTCAATGTGTCAGTTTCATAATGAATATTCCCAATTGTGGACATAAGTTTACATAATTGAATATTATGTACATTTACACTCTTTTGTACAGATTTTAGTTCGCCTTGTATTTGCTTAGTCTCCTCGTGAAGGATACTTTTAGCCTCTTTAAATATTTCAGCCTTTAGTGTAAGGCCTAATTGTTGCATGTAAGTTTAGACTTGTTGCATATCAATTTTGACTTGTTGTATATCAGTTTGCAAGTCAGCTTTGACTTGTGCATATTACTACTTCTCTGGGGTTGGGTTATCAAAACATTAATAAAATATAAACATTACCATAGGTCATTACATATGTTGCTTCTTCTCTTGCAAATTATATTCCTTCAAGATTTGCATTAAATATCCATAATATAACATAAAAACTCCAGTTATTGAAAAATAGTATGTTCCTTAAAACCATATATTTATATAGAATTCTTTTGACAAACTTTCATACTCAATTAACAATTACACAGAACAAGAAACATAAAACATTTTACTCTTATAACTATGCATAGAATGAGAAACTAAATTGCTATCACGCATAAATTAAAGCGTAGGTTTTCATTTCACTCTGCATCATTATATTACACATTATATTTATCATGTTACTTTACATATGGGAACACATACAATTCTTAATATGGTTGGGGATCTGTAATTTTACTTCACTCATTACAACCTCAAGAAAGTCCATCCGCCATCGGTAAACGTTCGCCCCGAGCGATAATTTGGAATTGTTAGAAACAGAAAATATTTTTATTTCGCCTATTTTACAGTGTGTTTAAAAAAAAATTTGTAAAGGATGCTAGTGAAAAATAATAATTAGACATTAAGACACATGCGTACTTTGTTTTTAGTCATATACTGACGATACTGTAAGAATTCCAATCACAGTTTATGTAAATAAGCCTATATGTTTTGGCTATGAGTAAGGAATGATTTCAAGATTAATTTTTAGGTATGTAAAAGTGACTAAGAGCCATGTGTAAAATGTTTCGAATAAAGCTAAATTACTGGCCACATTTTTGAGGGGTTTTCAAGTTTAAAATTCAAGATACGGATAGAAACAAATGTATGGCTCCGTGTCAGTGCCAAAAGAATAAACGCAGGTTCTGTCCGAAGGGAAATATTCCCGCTAAACGTAACGCGACGTACGTGCGTAGAGTGTAAAAGTCAACTGATTTGCGCTTTCAATTAAGTGAAAAACTAACATAGTATTTATTGCAGTTAAGGGGACGAATCGTTTTTTTTCTCTCAGCTGTTACTAGCATAACGTCACACGAAAACTGTAATGCACAAACCAATTACTGAGTGACGCCGTAATAAAATGAATTGTAAACTTTTCAAATAAACGTTCAAAAAAATTGCCCTCTCTGCAACTGCGCACGTTTTTACCATCACGTAGCTATAGGCTGTTCACGGTAAAATGAGCACTTCTAAAGCCCTAGTTAAATTTTTCCTTTCAGTTATTTCTTGTCCTTCAGCCACCTTTTTAAATAATTATTGCCATATAAGTAATAAACACAGTGTGTGTATTCCTCTGCACTCGAAAGTTTACGTGTAAGGCTGAAATAAAATGTAGTTGTTGACTATTATTCCAAATGAGAGGGCTAGTGCTCACTTTACCGCGAACGGCCTATATCTGACGTGCTTCCAGTTGAGTGGCAGCGATTTACAGAAACCATTTCAATTTAAAACTGCAATGTTTAAGTATGCGAGCAATGGTAATTGTTAACTTCTATTAGTTTCATGGACACGACAGTAAATATTGCGTTATTAGTTTCGTATTTGTGTTTGTAACGATTTCGCACGTTCTCGTGACCGAGGACTCGATATAATGTTACCGGGTCAATGATAATTAGTGATTTAAATACAGCGGAAGTACAAGAATATCCATCAAACCAGAACCAGTAAGCAGAGCTTTCGAAAGTGCTCAGTCCACTACTGTGAGGTCTGTGCCTCCATGATGGGCAACGGAAGCATAAAGTCGTTCCTTTCCCTTCATACACCCATGTCGCCGCACAGCCTACGTCGTTCTGTTTCCGGAAAATCTTGTACATCAGCTGCATGAGGTATGTAGCACTAGTACAGTACATACCATTCAAGGTTGGCGCCAAATTTTCTGATGCCCTGTTTAAGTTCTACTTCCAGTGTGTATTCCTCCACCTGGTGCACGCAAAACTTAACCAAGTGTAGAAAATTTTCGCCATAGGGGCAACGCACCACATTCGTGCGCAATCAGTGTTATAACATTCCGCATAGTAACTATTTCTTACTAGACATTACCAACACACATCTTTTCTCTCTGTTTTTCTTCGTAAATGAGGTATTAAAATGTATACATAGTATAGTAGTAGTAGTAGTAGTTAAATCTTACCAGAAATGAGGTACTTTAATGTTAACAGGAGTATGAAACGCTTGCTATTGCTATACGTGGCATATTGAGGAAACGATTGAAAACGTCATACATGATGTGATTTGTCAGTGATTCTATTAAAAAAGTGTGAAGAAACCGCGAAGATTCAATACTCGAAGCACTAATATCACGTTGGGGCGCACTGTTGGCAGAAATGCGCTGAGCTACCTTCGAAGGTGCTCTAGATTTGTGTACGGGCGTATCTAAAACGAGTGTGTAGTTCCTTTAGTTTTCGATGAGATCGAGTTACGTGTCTTACGTACAGGACTCTCGTGTTAAAGTTGCGTCACCTTTTTATCTGCACTCTGTGTAATTTTCCCAAATTTCATTTCAAACTAGCATTGTTCCCCCCCCCCCCCCCCCGGTTCCTCAGGAAAAAAAAAAAGGTATACTTTTAGACAGAAACGGAACATTTAGCGAATTGTCAAGCTGTCGCATTCACGCAAGGGGCGTATCACAACATGAATGTTCACGCTCGTACTATTGTACCTGGATGATGATGTTTCTTTCGATACAAGAACCTTTGACTGTGACTCACTTAATAGTTGTCTTTCAACGCGCTTGAAATTGTTTGGCTAAGTTACGTTATCAGTAATTTTTTAGGTTTTCCTCATTTCTTCTAGGCGGTAGACGATGTTCAAGGGGATTGAAATAAAAGGAAATTGACTACAGAGGTTCACGATTGCGTATATTTCTACTAAGTCGATTAGCTCTTACCGTTGCGTCGTTTATTTTAATACATGCAGGACCTGAAACAGCTGTCGCAAGAACGAAAATTTCCACAGGGGTAGCTTGCGCACCCTTAGGTGCGAATTTAAGGAAGGGGAAACGGGATAACCTGCCCCCTCCCCCCCCCCCCCCCCCGATTAAATTTCTTTAACAGGCATATTACGGAAGTACAGGACGAGGAGTACGTAATTTGGGAATGAAACGAAAAATAATGACTTTATTCTCTACTTTTAAAATTATTCCAAAATGCCCTGTCATACCGAAATTTGTTTTTTTTTTTTTTTTTTTTTTTTTATCTTATCCGTTTACATTTTAACAATACATTACAATTTTTTTTTTTGCGAAAATATTTTTGAGCAAGCTGGAATTCGACTTCATAAGTCCACACTTGCGCATTAAATTTAGCAATTGGCCACGCTTCTGTGTTTGATTGCATTTTCTACTCAACTGAATCAATCAGATTTCAGTTATCCCGACACTGAATGTCGGTGATTGGGTGGCAGACACCCAAGATGCGTGAGAGGTGAAATTATCCTACCACAAAATATGTTTTGAACTAAAGTGTTTTGCAGCAGAACTAGTCCTGGAATCTTTTCGCGAGAAACTGGTGGCCCTAATCATATGCTGTTCGCGTTAAACTGAGCACTTTTGAAAGCCCTGCTCAAGGTCCACTTGCATTGACGCTGTGTATTTTTTCACCATATGTAAAACTGGCATTACTCGTATGTAAAATTAACATTGCCATGGGCCTCATCCTCTTTATTCTTGCGTCGGTCAAGTAAAACTATTAAATTGTTAGAAAGGTAAATATTTTACATATTTATTATTTCATGCTCTTATATGTGCCAAAAAAATCAGAAAGCGACGAAATAAATTCAGTTTTCAGAAATGTTTACTAATAATTTTAATTTAACACTTATACACGAAACTACTTCGTCTCCGTCGCTGCCAACTTTACTGTGCGCATATAAGTCAGTATGTTCGTTAAAATACGTGCAGGTAGGGGCAGTGACATTTTTCAAAGGTTGATTTTAGAAGTGTTAATTTTACCGTTAATAGCGTTATGCACATGCACAGTTAAATTTGCTTTGCATCTTACTGCAAAGTTATGACTTGTGGAGCAAAAGGTGTTGTAATATTGCATATTTTCGGGGTTATGTTTACCGTTGATCATAGACATTTTCATTATAACAATTACAGAGTACTTGCTTATGTTGTCCATTCATTTAATATCATTCCAAATTACGCTCTATTATATGAGTTAACAGTATAATCTTCGGTTATTTTAATAGTTTATTGACGTAGAGATCATATGTAAGTATTTTTCATTTGTTTATAGACAGTATTCAGTTTGTTATCTTTCATTTCTTTCCTAGAGAGTAATCGGCATTAAATTGTTCCTATACAAAAGTACTTAAAAAATTATCCTTGTTGTCTCTCGTGTCGCCATTGCTCATTGGTGAAGAGATGAGTCATGGCCAGACGGCAGACAATCGGAGGACAGGAGACAACATAAGTAGAATATAACTATTTTTTTCTTTAGAACAATTCTCACCCCCTCTAAGGACGGACGTCTGGACATTAAAATTATATTAAAAAAAAAAAAATATATATATATATTTGAAAGAGTTACTGCAAGATGTTTGTAAACATGAATGATTAACAGTTGAAGAATAATAATATTAAGTTATTGTGTTTGAGAAGCTAACGTTAATAATTGTAGATTTTGTTAAAGAAGGTACTTTCACCCTATAACAAGAATCGAAGGATAATTTTATAATTTATGTAATGTAATATAAAATTGAGAAGCTATGAACTTGAACTACTAATTCTACTGAAATGTAATAAACGGCGCCCAACGTATTAATGGCAGGGTTGTGATTTGTATGAAATGTAACAGTGTGGCAAACTGGCAAGGCAAAGCATCCCTAACAGCACACGGAAGGGTTTCTTTTACCCCATTCAGTACGTGTGTGCTTCCTCTTTATACGGTTCGTAAATTCCCGCTTGTGTACCATTACTAGGCGACAAAACACACTGCGATGTTCCAAGCCTTCCCCCGTGAAAGAGAATAACGAGGGCGAAACCAACAGAATTTCGATTCACCCCCTTCGGCGTGTCTCGAACGCAGGCGATGTTATTCCAGTGAGGCACGTCCCTGGAGTTAAAAAGGAAACGGGAGAGCTGCGGGTGGGTGAAAAATGAACAAGTTTTGTTCGGAGCCGGCGAAAAAAAAAAAAATGGCGGGGAAAGGGAGCAGTAGAGAAAGAGGTAGAAATACGAATTCGAGGCCTCCAATTCAATTAGTTCTGCCTGCAGAGCAGGACAGCGTACGTAATGAAAGTCTCCTACTTCCGAAGGGGGTGGAGAGGAGGTATGCACTCTCTAGTCTGAGAGTGGTTTGTCGCGTGGAGCAAGGGGTTGGTGCGGAGGGTTCGGGGAGTATATCTGTATTGGAATTACGAATTCAAATCGGAGCGCACAATGAAATAGACGGACGCCGAGGAAGAAAGGAGTGGGTGGGACGGAGGACAAATTAAGGGAAAGGAAGAACGGATCTAAAAAAAAGGTGGTTGTATATGGCGTAATTGCCGCAACCAAGTCACGTGTTGTCGCGCCTTTCGTAAATAACGACTTAACGGTCGTGGGAGGGTAGGCGTGTTACCGCGACCGTATACTGTCAGCAGCTGAGCGCCGCGGTGCTGTAGTGGTCAGACTGCCTGCCTCCCACCTCCGGCCAAACCGCGTTCGATTCCTGGCGGGGTCACTCCAGGATTTTCGCATGTGGCAACCGTGCCGGACAATGACACTGGTCGGCGGGTTTCCTCAAAGATCTCCCGTTTCCCCCACCGGCTCTCAAGACCTCAATTTTAAGCTGACCGCCTGGTTGAAGGAATTTTGCAGATCTGAGATTTAAAAGCGTCGGAGCACTAGGGACGTCAGAGACATGCGCATCAACTCTCTCATCGCCTCTACGCGCAAAGCACTAAGCTGGCGTGCAGTCTTGCCGTCGATAACGAGCCTCAAATAAGACTCTCAGCAGAGATCCTACCATTTTGGTTGGTATTAAGTTATTTCCACCTGAACTGAACGGCTATATAATAATATTTTCAAATTGATGTCCGTATAATTAATAAACACGTCCGTTGCTAATGACTTGGGAAACACTCGTCCAGCGTAAAGAACGCCATTTTATTCCATCTGCTGGCACTGCTGAGGAGTGTCCTGCCACCGAGATCACTAATTGGCTGTTCGCTTATTTAAATGGTTTCCTACTGGCTAGTAAAGCAAGCATCGTCAGCATAAAAATGATTGAAGCCCACGTGGAAACAACGCTGTCATCGCCCCTCTCTACTAGTCTTTCTTACCCCCTAATAAAGAACATGGTTACAACCTCTCTGATTCCTGTAGCATTTCTATTAACACATGCAACAATTTTTAATTATTATCTGTCGAAAGAGCTTTTACGGTACCTATGCCAGTTTTTCCCTTTCTCTTCTTAGTTATAGGTTAATAATAGGTATAGACCATTCACTATAAAATGAGCACTTTTGGAAGCCCTGCGTAAGATCTACTTGTATGCACTAGTATATTCTTACACCTTAAGGTAAAAATAACACTGCCACGGGTCCAATCACTTTATTCATGCGTCGGTCAAGTGAAACTATGAAATTATTATTAAAGTTTATATTTTACAAATCTTCTCATATTTATATTTCGATGAATTAAAAAAAAAAACAGGAAGCGGAAATAATCATTTAAGTTATCACAAATGGTTACCTAACAATTTTTATTTGACGTTAAGATTATGGAACTACTTTCCCTCTATCGTTACCAACCTAACTGGGCGCATGCCACTCAATGCGTTCGTTAAAATACATGCGGGTAGGAGCAGTGACATTTTCCTTAGTTCGATTTCAAAAGTGCTCACTTTATCGTGAACAGCCTTTGCACTTAGGGGGGTAGTCTTGGCCCCAATCGCTGACCATGGCTGCTCAATCCCTCTCTGCCGCGATGCATGTCTCCTTGCATGAATCCCTTCCCTCGTAGGCGTAGGGAGTTCGCCCTGACACGCAATAAGCACCCGTCCCTACATCGGGCTCACACTTAACACTCTTACAAATAGGGTAGGTTAAGAAAAAAAATCGCTGGCATCAGTCGAGTGGGTGTCTCAGTTCTGTCTCCCCCCCCCCCCCCTCCCGGGGGCCGCACAGCGCGACCCTGGTTACACTTCAGCACCACGCTACTCATTTCGTATCACCCTACTACTCACAAAAGTCTAACTTCGCAAACTAACAAATTGCCATACTTTCTCCCACTCTAAACCAGTTAAAAGAATTTATGTTTTAACCCTCCGCGACTGTCGCACAGATTTTCCCAGTGCCCGGTTCGCTTTGCGCTGGTTTGCTGTGCCCCTTCCATATAGACCTTCTTCATTCGGAGTGTGTCCATGGCTACAATTGCGGCCATGGCACCAACCAACTCTGCTATAGCCGCGATGCATGCTTCCCTTTAAACATAACAAACCCGACCTAAGGCGTGAAGGGCTTGCCCTGAGAAGCATCGCGTTCTCCAATCGACTTATATGCCGGAATCACATAGCCCCGACGCGCACGACACGGCGGCCAACAGCCAATGAAATACAAGATAGATCGTCGTAAGCCCGACCGATTTTGTCGTCCGAGCAACAAATTTTGGATTAGAAATGATTTCTACTCCTCGTCGTGTCGTACGACACGACGCACAGAATGTACAACCTTGGAAAATGAAATTGTATTGCAAGATTTTCGTTCAACGGTAAATACGCAGCTTAAAAGAAAAATTAATTAAAAATTACTATATCTAACTCTTAAAAATAATAATTTTACCTTTGCATGCATTAGCGATACAAATTGGTACCATTATGTATTACAAATTTCCGTCTTGTTCACCGCCTTTGAAACTAACGTAGTCTATCAGCGCCTTCTAAATAGTTAGGTTAAATGCCAAGGGCTTACTGTCGGTCGTGCCGTAAATTCAAGTAGTCACATTGACATGTGTCGTGGTTGCGTTTTTGGTCGTGTCGTGCTGTGTTGGTCGGCACTATGTGATCCCGGCATTAGCTACTAACATGTATGCCGGAGGGCTCGCAGAACTGTGAAGGAGCTCACGCTGGCGTAGCGTGATTTGGGGGCGCGCCAGAAAAAAACACGGTGGAAACAACTGAGTAAACGTTTTCTCCACCAGTAGTGGAATTAGTAGTGTGTGTGGGGGGAGGGGGTAATTGATCAGTGACATCAACCACCTCCTAGAGGTCGGTATTTTATTACTTGTATATTTTTTAAAGAATAATGGATGGGGAATTCACCTATCCCTCAATGGACGATACTTATTCCATCAGAAAGAGGTTTAAAATGGATAGTTTCAAGGTTAAGTTTTAAAAATTTCCCCCGGGAGAGGTTCTACGACCCCCCCCCCCCCCATTTTTATCCTTCCAAATCTCAGGTAGTATATCACCACTCAAAGTCATTACAGAGTTACACATCTGTTTCCCACCTTCCCCTGATAACCCATCGCAAGACAGCCGACTAAATATTCAGCAATTTGAAAAGCGACATCTCAACCATCTTCCCCAAGAGTCTTCGTCTGGCTGCGTCATTGTTAACGACGCGGTTCTCGTTGGTTGAGGGAGGGGGGGGGGGTGCGGAGAGGAGACGAGTGAAAATAGGGACGCTGTTGCGATGGGATGGAAAGATGGAATGTGTTCCATGGAGGGGGGGGGGGGGCGCGAAAACTCCAGGCTCACGGAAAACTCCAGGGAAATCCATTAGAACAGTATTCCGACGTCCCTCCAGGCTAGTCACGTACATGCAAATTGTTGAAAGGAGAGGGTGGGGCGAAGGGGTAGAAATAGCGAGCCATCTCCCAATTTGTCAGGCGAGGTAATTTTGTTTGAAAGCAGCCGTGTAAGTTGGTGCATGTTAACGTTTTCATCTTCTATTTTTATGTGTATTAATTTTATTCCACCCCTATTTTATACCTCCTCTTTAACCCGTTTTACTACGGAATGCTCCGGGATATGAAAGGGGAACGAGAGGAAAAGAAACAAGGCTTTGCCACGTTCGTTAATTGTGACGATGAAGCTAACGGCGATCCCGAGTTTTGCGACGCACATGGTATTCACGTTATCAGACAGGGCGGAAATAGTTTCGCTATGTATGCTGTCTGTATTAGTGTATTTTTTTTAAACATATTTTTGCATCTGGCAAAATAGAAGTGAGATGGCTTTGTATGACTTTTAATTATGGAACGCCGCAGCGTGTTAACGTAGAAAATAATCATAAACAAGTCTAAATAAAAGCAAACTTGGACAGCACTTCGCAGCAGTTTAAATTATCACAAAAATTAATTATAAACATTGTTAAATACCAATACAACTGAACTGCGTATAGCTGGCCGACAGATTAAAAAAAAAAGCATTATCATACAAATGCCAGTATTGTCGAAGTTACAATAAAATAAATAAACGTTTTTTTTATAAATGGCACACTACTAATGCAGCGTGATACATACAATTGATGATACTTCGTGACATGTAGTCGGATAAAGCTAATGATGGGAAATATTGTTCACAAAATAAATGGAAAAGTTACTCTCTCGAAACTAGAAAAATTACACAGGCGTTCATATGCTGTTATTATAAACATGTGACATCCAGTGCTTATACAATTTAAAAAAATTTATTTGAAACACTTCTCTATAAACGATACTAGTGATACTTGTTGCTTGAAGTGCCTTCAGGTGTATTTCAAGCGAATACAACAGCTACCTAGTGTGTTTTAGAACAGTCGCTTGTGTGATGCATAGGTAAAGGCTGTTCTCTATAAAGTGAGCACTTTTGAAATCAAACTTAGAAAAATGTCACTACCACTGCCTGCATATATTTTAACGTGCTCACGGAGTGACATGCGCCAAGTAAAGTTGGTAACTATGGATGTAAAGTAGTTCAATATATTAACGTCGAATAAAAAGTTTTAGATAACCATTTGTGATAACTTAATTACTTCTTTTGCTTTCTGTTTGTTAATACATCTAAGTGTAAAAATGAGCCGATTTGTTAAATATTTACTTTCCTAATAATTTCACAGTTTAACTTGGCCGACGCATGAATGAAGTGATGAGGCTGGTGGCAAAGTTAATTTTGCATAAGGCGGAAGAATACACAACGCGCATACAAGTAATCTTAATCAGGGCTTTCAAAAGTGCTCATTTCATCGTGAACAACATATATCGAGAAAATACTGTATTAAAAAAAGTACCAAAGCACTTAGCTACCTGAGACACAGAAGAAAGGCAATGCCAAGAACAAGAATAGCTTGCTAATTTACTGACCCACAACCCCTGTCCACGGGGTAACATTTGGATTTTCGGCGTTGGGAAACATGGGTGACGTTACTGTTCGCCAGAGGGTTTTCTCTGGTTACTCCCGTTATCTCCGGCCTTTCGGTACGTCGCTACACCATCCCAACGCCATAGTCAGTAACTTACGATTCTGACCTCGAAACCTTAGTCACGGTGAGTGTAACCCACAGCTTAGGATGCATCCCCAAAAGTTATTATAATAGACTGCTTGCGGTTAATTCAGCATTTTCGAAATCAACTTTTGAAAAACATACCTGGCTTTAACTCCATACATGTAACTAACGACCCGCCCCAGCTTCGCGCTGGTGCAATTTACAAATATGGCGTTATTTAAAAATGGTTACTGTGGGTTATCCTTAAAAGATAAACATATGCTCTCACGGAATTTTTTTAGACCTTATTGAAATCTACAATTCTATAGCATATTAATTTCGCGTATCTCTTATGGTCTAGTCAGTATCAGCCATGTAAGCGCCCGAAAAGCGGCTTTCTCCGACTTGATTAGAAAAGTCGGCATTTCTCTACTATCGCTACATTAAAAATTAGAGTCTTGTATAGCTAAACCTTCCTCAATTAATTCTCTAAATAATGGTGGAAACCGCATCAAAATCCATCACGCAATTTAGAAGCCTTAGCCGAATACACAGACACAAGCGGCCGGGCAACTTTGTTTTTTACTATGTATAGAGTATAGATATAGATAACGGGCAGACTTAATGAAGTACTCCCCGTTAAGTTGGCAATGTGGATAGATATTGTTCTTGGAAGCATTAACGTATTAAACGCTCCTTGCTTAAGTTTGTGGACACTCACATTACTTCACTTAGTTTTTGTTTATTTTAAACACATGGACGTAAACAAGTAGTAAAATATTTGCATTCCTGACAGTTTCACGTTTTCGTTTGGTCGCCGGATGGTAGAGCGGTTGTACTCATTGCAATATTAGTGCTACCTACGGTGGAATGATATAACCGAAACAGAAAAGTAAAACAATAACTCTCCCGCCTACTTCGCGTTCACGCTTGAACTGCGTAACAGCGTGTGTTTGAAATACGGAAAGGACACACAACTTCAAACAAGGTTGTCTGCTGAGTGCTTTCAAGAAGTCACGCGCACTGCAAACACCATTACAGAATACTCCGAAATGGCTACAAACGGCTTTTTCAAATAGCTGTATTTCATAACATGTGCGTGAGATACGTACAAACCTACTCAACGGCTTCGCATTGAAACCTTCCTACAGACTTAATAACAGTAAACTAATAGGGTGACCGTAACAGGTCGAGAACACTGCGCGAGAGCCTTGCGCTTAGCGGCGATGGCGCAATTGATTCACGTGACAGTGTCGCCCTTATCGGTCCTACGCTTCTCGATCTCAAAAGCGGAACGAATCTCCAGGTAGACGGGAACCTTAAGCAGGGGTTTCAAATTTGCTCAAATACCGTAACTTAGAACAGCTTAAATGTACGATTATCAAGTATGATTATAGGTGCAATGTATGTACTCCTGTTAGTGCCCTACGGCTGCAGAGTAGTACAAAAGTCATAAATAAAATATTTAATTATCAATAAGTAGAAAGGCATATATTTTTCATGCACAGGATTCTAGGATTCGGGATCTGGCCGCCATCTTGAATTCTATCATCTTGGAATCTTTCTTACAAAATCACGTGTTTTTACCCAAAAATCTATAAATTTCTCTAAAAATCACTTAATAAATTCACATTTTGCACAGCTATAAAAAATGGATCCCCCCCAAAAATTCCTTCAAGGGTATCTGTCCGCCAACTTGAATTTTCCTTATTCCCTCAAAATTTCCCTAAAAATCGCCTTTTCCATAAAAATTTCTCTTTTTCCCTAAAAAAATTCCCCTTTTTCCTAAAAAAAATTCCCTTTTATCCCTCAAAAAAGTTAGAAACCCCCAAAAATGGTAGAAGGCCCCCCCCCCCCCCCCCGCGTGCAAAAACAATCCCCTGAAATCAAATTTTCGCAAATTTGATTAATTTGGGAGACTTCCTTCGGACCTACAGAGCAGTGGCGGCCATATTGATTTTATAGGCATTCCCTATTTCAAATCGATACAAGGTATAGAGGATAGTATTCAGACCTAGGCATCAGCCATCTTACATCCACAATGTATGCAAATGACCTTTGACCCCGACCATGACCGTTGACCTTTAATGGATTTTCTCAAGTTTTTTTTGTTTTCAAGGTCATGGGTTAAGGTAAAGGTTACGGTTCAGGGGTCATGGGTCACAGGTTAAAGTTCATTTACTAATGGGCATTGGCTTCCAAGATGACAAACAAGTGATGTATACCAAGATGGTGGTCACTTACCAAGATGGCGGCCGCATACCTGATGGTGGTCTCCAGTGATGTATAAACAAATTAACGAAAAAAAAAATCAAAACGGTGGAATGAGTATAGATGAGGGGAGAGGGTGCGAGGGATTCAGTCGTCTGCCGGGGATGGAACGAATGTGATTAATGGCGGTGCTGGGTCATGTAATTAAAAATAATTTATATGTTTTTAAAATAGCTTTTAATAATTTTAAATAATTTTTAATGATTACATTTTGATAATAATTTTTGTTGAGGTTTTTTTGCAATATTGTGGGTTTTTTAGAATTTTTTCCGATTTTTTTTTTTGGATTTAAGAATGTTTTACATTTTCAAGGTCAAATATCAAAGTTAAAGGTCACGGGTCAAAGGTTATGGTCGGGGTCAAAGGTCATTTGCATACAATATGGATGCAAGATGGCTGATGCCTATGACTGAGTCCTATCCTCTATACCTTGTATCGATTTGGCATAGGGTATGCCTATAAAACAAATATGGCCGCCACTGCTCCGTAGGTCCGAAGGAAGGCCCCCAAATTAATTATTTTGGCCATAATTAGATTTCAGGGGCTTGTTTTTGCACGAAGGGGGGTGCTCTACCATTTTTGGGGGCTTCTAAATTTTTTAAGGAAAAAAGGAAATTTTTAAGAAAAAAGGGAAATTTTTAGGGAAAAGGGGAATTTTTTGGAAAATTTTGAGGAAAAAAAGGAAATTCAAGTTGGCAGAGAGAATCCTCTGAAGGATTTTTTGGGGGATCCTTTTTTGTAGCTGTGAAAAATGTGATTTTTTTTGGTGATTTTTAGGGAAAATTATCGTGCCTATTGCAAAATCGTGGGGGTTTTCGACATATTCTTACGCTGGGCACACGCATTTCCGAATATATACTTGTGAAAGGAATGTATATATGTCGTCCTCTCCGCCATTCTTGTATAAGTTTTACCAGGTAGTTTCGAAAAATGCTGCTAACACTCAGCTTAAAAACTTGTGCCCTGTAATACGAAAGCGACAATATACTAAATAATTTTAAAAACACCGAAGTCGGTTTAAGGAAACTATTCAGTTTTTATACGTTGCATTAATTGAATTTCAGAAGAAAAAAGGTTATATATATGTGTGTATATAAATATATATATATGTGTGTGTGTGTGTGTGTGTGTATACATAAACACAATATACCAAAAAGTAATTGGCCAACTGTCCACAATGTTTGCTCGGTGGTTGTCACCCCGTTAGAATCCCGCAGAGCCACATCTTGCGGCTATAACAGCAGCCACCCTGTCTGGCATGCTCTCTACGAGTGTTTGCAGGACATCCATGGGGATTCGTCGCCATTCCCCTTGCAACCATTCCATGAGTTGAGCAATGGACTTTGGTCGTGCCTGAAGAGCCCTCGCCCGGCGATCCAATTCGTTCCAAAGATGTTCTATAGGGTTGAGGTCGGAGCTCTGGGCGGGCCAGTACAATCGGCGAACATTGTTGTCGGCGTACCACTGCATAGTAGCCCTTGAAACATAGCACCTGACATTGTCATCCTGGCAGTAACACGGGTCCATTCCGTACAAACGCCACAGTGTTGGGAGCGTTTCATTATCCAGAATGTTACAATAGGCCTCTCTGTTCATGCTACCACGGACGTACAGAATTACCTATCTTCACGGGTGCCTAATTACTTTTTGGTAGATAGTGTATATGAGTGCCTGTGTGTTTCAAAATTGAAGACTAAAAAAAAAAAAAAAACTTAAGTAAATATTTTTAACGTTCGCATTTCTTATTATTTTGCCAAACAAGAACGGCATAATGTCCTCCGTCGAGCACGTACAATGAACATAATTTGTCCTATATGCAAAACAGACTGAAATTTTTCTTTTAGGTTAGATATTGCTGTTAACTAAAATGTATAATATTTAAACTTATCCTTCAATTTACCAGAAATTTCCAAAATGAAAATTGTGGAATTACATTTTTTTTTTTTTTTTTTTTTTTGCCGTCTTGGGAACAGCCACTGCAGACAACACAGCAACTGTCATTTTACGATCTCGTAGAAAGTAAAACATCTGCCTTTTCGACTGTTTCGCCTGCATACTATTTCCTTATCTGGAGTGAACGTGACTTCCACTCGTGCCTGTGCATAAAACAACGAGATGTCCCCGTGGCGGGGCGAACAGCGGAACCCCCCCCCCCCCAACCACGGTGTTACGCCCCTGAACGATACTTCAGTTGCCGAGAGACGAGTAGATGCGTACGGGCATACAAGTTTAACATCCCTGCAAGACTCCGCCATTCCGCGACGCTAGCCTCGTATGCTGTTGTGTACTACTGTGAAGCAGGTTTCACACGATGCAAGGTGAGTGCCAAACTTGCGCGAAATGCCGACCTTGCGCGAAAATGTCTTGCACAAGTTCGTGTGCAAGGCGATGCAAGTTGCGATCCTATTGGTCCTTTGTACGCTCGTCATGTGACCTGTTGTAACATCAACCATAGAGTAAAAGAAAATCATAATCTGAGGTGTGCGAAGAGGAACACAGGGAAATAAAACATTGCTAGAAAATAACTTTAAAACATAAATTGGAGTTCAGACAGTTTGCTGAGAATAAAATGAAAACAACTATATTTTGGAGGGATAGCTTCGAAAGAAATACCTTGTTGAAGTAAGCAACTTCATAATTCTTATTATAATACCTTGGTTGTTAGATACTTACCAGGGCTATCAACTAATTCTTAATGCGAGACAGTATCCATCTTATTTATCTGTGTGTGAACTCGTTTCGCACGAAATCTATCTGGCATTCTCGTACGAAAACTTACGCGAAATGCATCTTGAATCTTGTAAATCCTGCTTAAGCGCCAGAAGTCCTGGCAGCTCGCCTCCCTAGCCGACTGCTCTCAGTGATGTTAGTCGTGCCATTTTCATGTTACTTGCACGGCAATTCGACCTCGTGTACCATAAACCGACTACAGTAAAAATATGCAAGCTAATGAATCAAAACTACAATAAAAGATAGCGTGTAGTCTACTTGGTTTAAGCCTAAAGCTGAGGTTCAACTTTTGGAGGTTTCACGAACGAGATATCAAGATCAAAGCGTATTGATATTCTTCGGGTTTTTGGCAATGCTCCGTTGTTCTGCATTCTGTGCTGGCAATTTGGCTAATTTCAATTTAAACACATTCATTTGTTGTGCAGTTAGGGGAGTTTGATTATCATATTTTATAAATGTGGAATGATTATTTTGTGATAAAAAAAAACAGATAATGTATATATATATGTATATGTGTGTGTATATATATATATATATATATATATATATATATATATATATATATATATATACACACACACACACACACACACACATATAATTTGTATTTCAGTAGTGTAACGATCAAGCAAATGTTGTGTAATGAAAGTTAAACAAACATAAAATAGTTGTTTTACGCATATTTTAGATATGTACCTTAATTTTGTGCCATGATACAATTATTTTGAATGCCCCCGTGTCATGAGAGCAGAGCACCGACAAACTAACATCCCTGCCTGCGCTAAGCACACTGCTCAAGGTTTCCGTCAAGTCAGTCGTGAACCCACCCTAGCAGTACAGGGTTGGGAAGATCGATGTTAAAAGTTTGGGAACCAAAAATTTTCACCACTAGGTAAGCGCTAGTGTCGCATGTGTGCTGGATTTTCTCTCTATTTTCTATGTTAAAAACAAAATATTGCAATAATTATAAATCTAATATAAAATAACTAATTAACCAATTGAAACCTTTCTCTTTTATTATTCACGTAGCTTAGAATGTTAATACATTTTCTTTGGAACAGTGCGCACCTAGCGACTGAAATTTTGTCTATGCCAAACTGTCCCATAAGAAAACTCGTTTCGTTTCTTACCTGAGTAGAATTAATATTACCTCGGCCAAGGTTACTTCTACTGCAGGTTAGGAACAAAACGAGATCTCCAATGGGAGAGTTTAGTATAGGAAAATTTCCACCGCTAGGTGCGCAGTGTTGCGGTGCGGGCAAGTCTTTGGCTTGGCGATAACATGAAACCCCCACCAACGTATAGATGGCGAGGTGTCGCCGAGCATCGAGGACGAAACCAGGGCATAGGCTGTTCACGATAAAGTCAGCACTTTTAAAATGAACTTTAGAAAAAGTCACTGTTCCGTACCTGTATATATTTTAATGGACGCACTTAGTTACATTTGCCTGGTAAATTTGGTAACGATTGATGAAAAAGAGTTCCATATCTTAACATCAAATTAAAAGTGTTAAGTAACCATTTGCGACAACAATTATTTATTTCGCTTTCTGTTTCATTTTTTATGCAGCGAAGTGTGAAAATGAGCTGATTTGTATAATATTTACTTTCTTCAAATTTTCACATTTTTACTTGACCGACGCATGTATAAAGTGACGAGGCCCATGGCAATGTTAATTTCACATAAGGCGGAAGAATACATAACGTGCATACAAGTATATCTTAAACAGGGCTTTCAAAAGTGCTCATTTTACCGTGAACGGCCCTTAGTTTTGAAAACATATCCGACAACAAGGATACAGGTTCCATATTTAAGGAGCGTACAGCGGTGGGCTCGAGGTCTTACGTCACCACACCACCGACGAGGAAGCTGGACCAGCTCCAGGGGTTCGAACCGCTGTAAACGCAGAGTCTTCAGCCTACGGCATCACTGCAGGTAAAGCTGTACCAGTAAGATGCGATGCAAGGACTCTTAGCTAGATTTCGCGGCCGTTGGTATCATTGCTAAATAATGTAGAAGCTAGCAGAGTCAGTTAACTTAGGCTCGCTCCCCCGGCGAAATTTAAAGTTGTAGTTATAATGTGCTGTACGAATCTTATTGTAAGAGATATTTATGGTTACATATAAATGACGGAATGACTTTAATATTGTGTTTTACCTTGAGTCTACGTAACTCCCAAACAGCTTGTGCGATAGCCCGTAAGGCTAATCACAACAGTATGCTCAAAAGTGCTGACTTTTAATTAAAATTTTAAGCTACGTGAAATATAAAAGAGGAAGATGTTACTTAGTTACGAAGTTATCTTATATTTGATTTATGATTACTGCAACTATCCTGTTTTTTTAACGTATAAAATAAAGATCATCTGGTACACATGCGACATTGACGCTTACCTAGTGACAAGTTTTGGTTGCCAAACTTTTTTAAAGTTGATCCCAACCTATTTAGGCTGTTCACGGTAAAGTGAGCACTTTTGAGGCTCTACTTATATTTTATTTTCAGCCATTTTTTTCTATCCTTTAACCAGTTTATTAAATAAATGTGGCCATGTAAGCAAAAAATAAAGTGTGTATATTCCTCAGAACTTTGAAGTTTATCTATAAGGCAAAAATAAATATACTTATTGACTATTATTCTAAATGAGAGGGCTTTCAAAACTGCTCACTTTACCGTGAATAGTGTATAGTACAAGTAACCGTACCTCGGAGAATAGCAGCATCAGTGTTGACAACAAAACACAAGATGGCGGATGAAAACGGATGGTGTTTTGGACAGTTTAGATTGGGGGTTAGTTAATCATAACGCACAAGATACAAAGTATAAAGCGGTTATATCTGCAGTATAATACATATCTCGATGTTATATAATTACAATTACTGTAACGCGCGGAGGGATATTACGTTGGGTTAGTGCCACATATTTATATAGTATTAATGACCATATCTGCACGCTCAAATTCTGTTGAGTCGTCGCCGTCGGCTGGTCGTCATTACGGAAACGACGGTCGTGGCACGATGGCGCTACTAGGTCCAGCGCAGCATCTTCTAGTCTCGGTGGCTGGCTGCAGACAGACTGCTTTTCCTGACTGCGATGTGGTTTTATTAATGATTCTTTGTTATAAACTTGTCCTGGTTTACCTTCCACCTACCTGTGACGAAACTGCTGAGAGCTAGTTTTTATTCCAGTAGGCCCGTGTTGATGTGTCCTCGCGGCTGGAGTCGTATTGCCATTCTTAGCAAGCAAATTGTCGTGAATACTGCGGTGTCTCCCTACGGTGTGTTCAGCGAGTATGTTGGTTTAAAGGCAGGTTTACGCTAGTGCCCGTCGTATAACATCAACGACTATGGGGAGCCCTTAAAATCTAATTTTTTTCTAAGTTGTTTTGCATTTTTGTGATAACGGTTATTTTACGGTGCAAATAAACCCTGTCCTCAATTTTCTACTTAAACCATTATCAAATGATACTTAAACGACAAAATATTTTTAATCGCGAAATTCTCTTGCAAAATTATGATCATCCACACGTATACACAGATGCGCGATAAATACGAGAAGTGTTTCCATCATTTAGGCTGCCGTAAATCAGGAAAATGTACGGCAAAACGTCAGATTTTCTAAATTAAAAATACCAACTAACTGAGAAAAAAAAAACTTACGCTATTCCGTATTGTATGTGTTTTGTGTACTGCGATTATCAGCCATGTTCGTTATTTGCTAAAACAATACAATAATCAGTGGTGGCAATGCTGCAAGAACGTACTGTGCGAAATATAACAAGTAAATAAAGAGTTAAATCACTACAGAACAACTTAAACGAAAACAATCGCGACTTTCAAATGCTGTAAACCATCGAAACCATAAGTTGTGCCATACCGTAAAATCCTGGCGCGTTAAAAATTTCTCGCGGTTCCGGACAAGGATTTTATTTCAAAACTTGATTTCGTAAGTGTCCAATGAACCGCGAAATATGAATTAGTAATTATGACGTATTATCTTGATTTGTAAATGCAATTATTTTATCCTCGAAACATGCTTAACTTAGTTAATTTGCCATGTGTTGACGGAAAGAAATAAACTCCTGGTCATTTTGCCATGTGGATAACTCTATTTATCTGAACATAAGACAACGTTTTTCAAAATGTTGATATTCATCTGATTTTCGCATATTAAAATATTTGAGATCAGTGTTTTTCCTTACGCAATAGCACGTAATGGTCAGTGTTTTGAAGATAGACTCTTTTTTTTTCAATAAAATACAGGCCACTTAAAAAAGTGCGGAAAACATTGATATAATGTGACTTATAATCAGAAAATTTTAGGGATGGACAATGAAAGTGTGACTTTCTTGCCTTAATGCATTTTAAGTGTAGCTCTGTATATAGTTAACCGTGAATGTGGCAATACTGAAAATTTGTTCAAGTGTCAAGTTTAAGTAATCTTGTTAAAACACATGTTCAAATAATTTGTGAAGAATTTTTTTTTTCTTTGAAAAAAGGAAAGATTATGGTGGTCGTCTCATTTTATTAGTCGGCCTTCATATTCGAGCGCCAGAAGGATGAGCCGAGGAGAATATGTATGGGGGTAGGAGAGGGGAAGGATATTCATCTATGAAATGTGAGAGATTCTTTAGAGCAATAGTTCGTAAATGATAAAAGCTGGTAACCATTCTCGTAAGTGAAACAACAATAAATAGTTTGTTAGCGACGGAATTCCAAAACACTAACTCTCTGCCGGTAGTAGTAACTGAGGTCTTCCTGCTTTTCCATAGCTATAGTTCGATAGTTGTTCATGTCGTTTCATTTATAGGCTGTTCACGGTAAAATGAGCACTTTTGAAAGCCCTGCTTAAGATCTACTTGTACGCACGTTGTGTATTCTTACAGCACATGTAAAATTAACATTGCCCTGGGCCACATCACTTTATTCATGCATTGGCCCAAGTGAAACTGTGGAATTATTTAACACATCTGCCAATTTCTACTCTTCGAAGCATAAAAAAAACAGAATGCGAAAAAAATAATTTAAGTTA
Organism: Dryococelus australis; assembly: GCA_029891345.1. Classification (NCBI taxonomy): domain Eukaryota; kingdom Metazoa; phylum Arthropoda; class Insecta; order Phasmatodea; family Phasmatidae; genus Dryococelus; species Dryococelus australis. Next base: position 6,937,182 of record CM057003.1, on the reverse strand, counting down.
CCACAAATGGTTACCTAACACTTTTCATTCGATCTTAAGATATGGAACTACCTTCCATCCATCATTACCAACTTTACTGGACGCATGCCACTCAGTGCGCATGTTAAAATATACGCTCGGCAGGGGTAGTGACTTTTTTCTAAGGATGATTTCAAAAGTGCTCACTTTATCGTGAACCGTCTATAATAGTATATGATACGTCACGAATGTTTGGCACATCTGTTTTGCGTGAAACAAAGTTGTACATCCTTTGAAGGAAACTTATTCCGAGTCCTGTGCGCCACTATTCTTGAAAAATAAATGCCTTGATGACGCCCACGCTTACTTACGGACACGCAACTCAAAATTCTGGTAACTAAGTTTGTTCACATTAACCTGAGCACTTTTTAAAGCCCCGCTTAAGATGTTCTTGTACGCATATTGTGTATTTTTCAACCGTATGTAAAATTAACATTTAGCTAAGGGCCGGTTGCACCAACACCGCCCCCGATCCGAGATCGCATGATCCTAGTTCCGAACCAGAATCCAGTTTAATCTTTGTTCCAATGTAAACGTGTTGCACCAACGAAATTTAATGATTCTGGATCTCCGATTTGTCGATCTTGGAGAGATCGATATTAAGTATGAGACAAATAGTGCTATTGGTTCGTAATGTATGACGTCATGGAAGTAGGCGTAGGTTATTTTTCTTAATAGATAGAACTAGATGTGCGATCTTTTATCTGTTTTAAGTGAATTATTGTTGTACGAATTCTACTGAATAATATTCAAGTGCGTATAATGTTGTTTTAATTTCTCAAGAAAACAATCGAACGTAATTCTATCTGTTGGAGTATTTTCAAACTACATTTATCGACGATGCCTCCTGATCTCGGGTCGAGATTTCGAACCGCCAATTTCAGCGGTTCGAAATGAACATAATCTCGATCTTCAGTCCAGCTCTGAACTCGAATGGTGCAACAGTATTCAGTATCGATCTTAGATACGATCTCAGATCGAATTTCGAACCACGATGGTGTACCCAGCCCTAAGAGCCCCAAGAAACTATGAAATTATTAGAAACTTACGACCCGACCTCGCTCGGGGTGATTTACAAATATGGCGATGTTTAGGATTACAGCAAGTGCATACACAAAATGCTTAAGGTAACTACCATAGGACTAATAGTGTGTTGTTCGAAATGTCTTCGTAAGAGAACCCCTATTTTTAAAAAGACAAAAATGTTTAATGAGGGTCATTATTAAAAGATGAACATATTGTTATTAACATGATTTATGGTCATATTCACACAAGATAGGAGTTTGGGGCGTAGCAAAATGACAAGATGATTGTATAGTTATTACTGATACTGAGGGGGTTTATTTTATATTAATGAGATATATAAATCAACAAGGCACTTACAATTACATGTTACTGAAATGTTAATTTATCGGGGGAGCTACCATAACTGAATTTACATTATTATTACATTATCATGTTAAGTCGCGCCTCTATGTTAATAGATTAAATTGGTCACTCCCCAACTTAAACATGATGCCGAAGGCTGTAGCTATTTGATCGATTGATTGCGGTCGGACATACCCATTCTCGACCTTTCCTCGAAGCTGGTCGGAGTTGGAAAAGGCAATACTCCGCGCCTCGTAACCTCCTATATCGGCGCGTTGTTTAGGGTTTAGACACAGGTGGCCTCTTTCCCTGGTTGGTGGAGGGGGTTATAGTTGCTGGTCCTTTTCGCAATGCTTGACGCAATCCCTGGCGTCCTGGTTACTCAGAATGTGTGTGGCCGGGTTCATACGGGGATGTTAAGCTAAGGTCCACTCACAACAATATGCCTTCGCGGACTTTTTTGTACACCTTTTTGAAATCTGCAATTCTGTAGTACATTAATTTGGCGTATCTCTTATGGTTTAGTCAGCGTAAGACATGTAAGCGCCCGAAAAGCAGCTTTTTCTGACTTGGTCAGAAAAGTCGATATTTCTCTACTATCCTAACAGTAAATAATATGTACTATATACCTAAACCTTCCCCAAGAAATTCTCTAAATAATGTTGGAAACCGCATCAGAATCCATCAAGTAGTTTAGAATCTCTATCCGAATACACAGACACACGCTGCTGGGCGACTTTGTATTATACTGTGTATAAAAGAAAATATTTTACAAGTTTCCTCATTATTGCACTTAAAAAAACATAAAGCAAAATAAATGTTTTAAGTATTAGTAAATCCTCACGTAACACTTCAACGTTAAGACGTGGACCTACTTTTCCTCCATCGTTACAAACTTTATTGGGTGTTTGGCGGTCAGTGCGCCTGTCAAAAATAATGCAGGTATAGGCAGTGACATATTTCAAACGTTGCTTTCAAAAATGCTCAAATGACCATGGACAACTAGAAACTGCTTCAAGTTGGTAAGCGTAATCCCAAATACGAAAAATACTCCCTTGGTGAAACTGCGAATGTAACTTCGCCTGCCAACGCAGGAACTCCATGCAACTTCTCTCAGAGAAGAGTGTTTCCTCAGTTCCGGCACGGGCAGCATTAAGGTCACGAGCGAGAGCAATTAGCATCTATAGTGAGGATGGGGGAAAACATCCGCAGAGGAAAGAAATTTTTGGATATAAATTATAAAAAGTTTACTTATTTGGCGGAAGTCGGAACCTAACTTTCGAAAAGTTTCCGGTTTGTAGAGGCAGGAAATAAATTCGAAACTCGAAAGTTACAAGCCGCTTTGCAACATTTTTTTCTAAAAGCTCTTTTTATTAATTTTTACTGAAAAAAAAAAAACCGATTTCGTTTGGGTGGGAATGCCTCCGCCGTTCCAGGACAAGCTGAAATGTTAGAAAATAAATGAATTTTCGGCACTCAGCCCGACCATAACTGTTTCAGGCACTTCTCGCTACTTCACCGCAAGAGTTCTTCGTGGAGTAACTCCGAAATTCCGACGAACAATGGTCTGCGGAAGAGACGGCTCTTCAGCACAGAAAGAAAAAGTCGTACAGATGCGTATAATCGACGTAGTGGAGATGGTCGTGTGGGTGGTTTATTCAAAGATCGATCCCACCCGCAATATTCGACTATTTCATCGCATATATTATTAAGCTTTATAATTGTTATAAAATGTCTCAATATGCCTATACAGATGTTTACCTAACGTTTCAGTACTTACATAAAATCTGATCTACATTAGTAAAATTATCTTCCTAGTAAACTAATACTAAAATTATTGTTCTTTATGTATTACGTTGTGATATAGTAATAAGCTGATATTCCAAAAGTTTTAAGGAAATGTTAATATCTAAAGGACTCTTAGGGTATTTTATAATTTGTTTTATTGAAAGCTTAAACCACATGGCGAAGGGGGTGTGGAATCTAATCACCCAGTATGGCTAGTGATGTCGAGTGTTAAGTCTGAAGTAGTAGGGTGGATTTCCTTATACATTTTTGCAAACAACATTACATCAGAGCAGGGAATTCATAATTTAATATAAACTACTGCACAAGTTGCATCAATAATCTATCGAAACTATGAAATTATTAGTAAAGTAAATATTTTACAAACCTGCTCATTTTATACATCGAATCATTAGAAAAAAAAAAAGGCAATAAGCTAAAGAAATGATTTACGTTATCACAAATGGTTACCTAACACTTTTTATTCGACGTAAAGATACGGAACTACTTTACTGGGCGCATGTCACTCAGTGCGCCCGTTAAAATATATGCAGGTAGGAGCAGTGACTTTTATCTAAGGTTGATTTCAAAAGTGCTCACTTTATCGTGAACAGCTTTTAGCCCGAGAGCAGAACTTCAGCAGGGCTTCAGAAAAGTTGGAAATTACCACGAATGGTACATACTGTTGACGATTAATTGACCACTTTTGAAATCAACCTCTGTAAACTATCAAGGCCATAACTACACACGACCTAGAGCACACGCTGGCATGCATCGCCCCAAGTTTAGGTGGCAGAGAATTGATAGAAATAGTTATATGGTTTGGCTTTATAGGGAATGTACACTATCTACCAAAAAGTAATTGGGTACCTGTCCACAATATTTGCTCGGTGGTTGTTACCCCATTAGAATCCCGTAGGGCCACCTCTTGCGGCTATAATAGCAGCCACCTGTCTGGCATGCTCTCTACGAGTGTTTTCAGGACATCCATGGGGATTCGTCGCCATTCCCCTTCCAACAATTCCATAAGTTGAGCAATGGATTTTGGCTGCGCCTGATGAGCCCTCACCTGGCGATCCAATTCGTCCCAATGATGTTCTATAGGGTTGAGGTCGGGGCTCTGGGCGGACCAGTCCAATCGGCGAACATTGTTGTCGGCGTACCACTGCATAGCAGCCCTTGAAACATGGCACCTGGCATTGTCATCCTGGAAGTAACACGGGTCCATTCCGTAAAAATGCCACAATGTTGGGAACATTTCATTATCAAGAATGTTATAATAGGCCTCTGTGTTCATACTACCACGGACAAACACCAGCGGTCCTACGCCGAAGGCCGTGAAACACAAGTCAACTGACGTACTGGTAGATAGTGTATTATGAAAAGTTATAGCTATTGAAGTCAGTATTTTGTTTTATACGCATAAGTTGGACTCACAACCATCCGTCATCCACCCGTCCGTCCGGCGGTCACGTGATCTTCAACGAATCGCAGGGCAACCATTTTTTTCCCCACCCGTCTATACCTCAAACATTTCCCAAACCCTAACTTTCGACGGACGGACGGACGGACGGGCCATCGCCTTCTGACGACATCCCGTATACGTGAATACGCGTAAGAGTAAATGTTTGTATTTATTACTAATGTAGTTAATTGTTATTTTTTTATTTCATGAGCATCAGTTCATGAACCAGCATATAAGAGGCACAATTACATTCTTAACCACGCCATAGTGTCACATGTCTGGTGCAGGAATTACCTGATCAGGGCCCACAGCGTTGTTAAGTTTGTACGTGGCGGGTGCATATAAAACATGAAAGAAAAGTATATCCCAATCAGGGCGTTCAAAAGTGCTCAGTTTGCAGTTAGTAGCCTGTGCATGTGAATCATAGGCCGTTCATGGTAAAGTGAGTACTTTTTAAGACCCTTCCACTAGGTATTAACAAATAATAAATATATTTTCTGAAATCTTCACACGTTAACTTTTGGGAGTGGTGGAATGTATATACTGGGTTTAGTCGTAACAAGGCAATGTTTGTTCTACAAAGTGACGGAAAGATAGAAAGTGGCTAAACGGAAAAGTTTCGCAGGGCTCTAAAAAGTGCTCACTTTACCGTGAATTGACTATACCATGTGTTTTGGCCGCCCTGTCTGTTTGGCGCCATCCGCGTAGATGTGATCCAAGCTTTGCCAGCAATCGGACCACAGCTACGTGCGTGAGTTGTATTTTATTTTACTTTATTTTAATATGCATTTCCTAGAGTCTCCAATTCATGACAATGCCACAAAGCTATGGAACGTGCCATGTATTATACATAAATGAATGACAAATATTTAAACGAAGTATTATTCATACAAAAACCTATTACACACGAAAGCGTTAACAACACTGACATACAGATCAATACAATAATTTATAAATGAAAGGCACTGTTCCCCTGATTTGTGTGCATACCGTTCGCTTTAAAAAATTAATAACACACAAAACATTGGCAATGTCACACTTATTAAATCAATACAATCTTTTAAAGTGCCTCGCGTAACAAGGATATTGAACACACATAAATCTACCTACAATGCACCTACGAATGCATTAGCAAAGATTTAAAAGCCAACACACAATACATTTAACCTTCACACAGACATTAAAACCAAACCATAATTTATAAATGCGAACAACCAATCTCCTCTATAGTATACTACAGAATACTGTAAACTTACAATTCTTCACTATTCATTAACTGTGTGAAAATAATTATGCTACGAGTAAACAATTACTCGTATTTAAAAAGTTTTCATAACAACTTTCTATAGATTCCTTAATTCAATTGGCAAGTTGGTAGAAATACGTATATAGCTGAAATGTTTATTCCCTCTGGAGTCCTCTGAAACGAACTAATGGTTCACAAATATCATTTATAATTCTAGTGAATACTTGAGTTCTTTGTAAAAGTTGTAGGGTTATCGTCATTAAAACTCATCAAGAAATAAGTATCATGTTCAGATAATGCTGGAATTCTGTATTTTTGAATAACTATGGGTGAGTCAAACATTTTTATTTCCAAAAAAATTTTACAGTTCACTTTTGTATCTTAAAAAGCATTAATGCTGTTAGTAGAATCACCGAAACCAAAATTCCATACGAAAAAATTACATGAAAATATGAAAATTAACTATAGTTGGAACTTCTGGATCTGATAGGTTTATAGTTTATTTTCTATTAGCAGTATTTACAAACTTCTTGAATCAAACCTTTTAGAAAAACACCCCACGAATGATGCGTTTGGTTGTCTCCTGCACATTTCGTGTATCATACGCGTTTTGTACTTCCGCCAGTATAAAAGTATCCTGTTTTTGGTCAATTGAACTTATGCCTATATTTTGTTAGTAAATTTAATTATTCATTTGTAACTAATACGAATAAAAGCAGAGACAAAATTCGTGTCTCGGTAATGCCTAGTAAGAAATAGCTGTCACGCAAAATACAATTAATTCGAGTGCGAATAAATACGGTGCTTTACCTATTTGGTGTAATTTTCTAGACTTGGTTAAGCTAATTGTTTTCGCACGGCAGAGGGATAGCATGGAAGTAGAACTTCTTTCAGAAACGTTCGATGTAATCATGGACTGACTATACAGTGTTTCTCAGTGTGAAAGAAGACTATAGTCTATTCACGGTTACTTAAAACTTTTCTGAAGCCCTGCTAAAGTTCTGCTTCCAGGATATCCATCGGCCTCGTGCAACCAAAGCCTAAACTTAACAAAGTCTAGAGAATTACACCAAAGGACAATGCACGGAATCCGTGAGCACCCAGTTGTAATAATATCTTGCATGATAACTATTTCTTACTAGGCGCTACCAGCACACACGTTTTCACACTGTTTTTAATCATAATTATTATGAATGAAATAATTTAATTTATAGATAAATTATAAGTAAAAGTTTATTTTAACCAAAAATAAGATACTTTCATGTTAACATGGGTATAAAACGCTTGTTCTACATGACATATTTAGGAAATATCCAAGCAAGTTATCCGCGGAGCGACTATTAAAAGATTTGATTGAAAAAGTGTGAAGTAAGCGCGAATAGACTATAGAGAGTGTGGGCTGTGTGTTCGCAGAGGCAAGGCTGCGTGCACGGAGAGGAACTGCCGTACGTGTTCGGTGCGCCACTCGTGGGTGGCCTGTCACACTTCCCCAGGAACTACACCAAGACGGAGATGCTGCTGTCCGAGGCCACCATGATATACTGGAGCAACTTCGCCAGGACGGGGTGAGTGAGGTGCTGTGACGGAGAACAACCGACGCCTTCTCTCTCCCCCCCCCCCCACCCCAGGGCGAACCGGGCAAACATTCATATATTGTATACAATATATATATATATATATATATATATATATATAGGTCGTTCACGGTAAAGCGAGCACTTTTGAGGCCCTAGTTTCTTTTTTCTTTCAGCCATCCCTTAACCACATTTTAAGATAAATATTGCCTTTCAAGTAATAAACAGTATGTGTATATTCCACTGCACTCGGAAGTTTACGCCTAAGGCTAAAATAAAACACAATTTTTTTACCATCATTTCAAATGAAAGGGATTTCAAAAGTGCTCGCTTTACAGTGAACAATCTTTAATAAATTATTTTATTATGTATTTCTGGAAGTTTTGGGTAAACACATTACCTTAAGGTTTATAGACGTTCGTCTTACGCGACATGTCATTTCGGTTTTGATTTTGCCAAAATTAAATTTGTAAGAGACATAAGATATGCCTCGAGAGAGACGTTTAAATGCGTGCCCCCTCCTAAACAGGAGAAGTTACGCCACTGTCCATGATCAAGTACGAACTCCCCAGTTCCTGCTCTGAATTGGGTAGTCATAGCGCTGCAGTCGTCAGATTACGCCCCCTCCCCCCATCCTGAACCCCGCAGGTGAATCAGGTTCGATTCCCGCCGGGGAATTGTAAAGGTGGGTTCAAAATAGAAAGCTTGTCAGTTACCATAGAACATAGGCCATTGATCACTATGAGAACGGGCCTGGCATAGGGCATGAGGGGAATGGTTTTGCTTAATTTCTTATGCAGACGCATGGGGCGCAACAGACAGAGCATAGTAGAAAGTTTTCAACTAAGTTGTCTGTTTAGCTGTTAAAAAATGGAGAAACAATTATGCTGCATAAATGAATAAATGTTGCAAGATATAAATATAAAGGAAATAATAGGTGATATATATTTTCTAAGGTTATCAACATCCTTACAATCGTAAGAGCAAAGATTTCGAATACACGCAAACGTGTTAGATTTTTTTCATTATTGTCCATTTTTTTTACACAATATCAAACGAAATATATTATTGTACTCAATTTTGTGTATGTCAAGACAGTCAAAACATTAAAACACTTACCAACTCCGACAACTGACACCAGTTTTCCTTCGTAAATGGGAAACGTGGCGGACGTTTCCATCAGCCTGCGGGTTTTGTCGGGTCACTCCCGTTTATTCCCGAACCTTGCATTCCGCCGTAGCTCCATCTTCACCTCATTGCACTGGTACAAACGTTTAAGACTTCGTTGTTACGGGCAGACGGTAATTCTCTCGTTCTACTCTCAGCTGGTATCTTGCAACTTAGAGCTATCAGAAACACGCGATATCCCCACAAACACATGTGGAAGTAAATGGGGTGCGGATAGCGCATAAGAAAACCACACTGGAATTAGTCCATATGGACATATTTCATGACGCCCTCCTATCTCGAGTTATAACGACAGCACTACGCTAGACCCTGCAGTCCTCTACAAACTATATCAGAGTTCATTAACCCATTCCTTATTACCACAGACTCAGCAACGCTGTTCCAAGCCAATCAAGAGCTGAATGTTTACTTTTGTTTCGGAGTCCTGTAGTCTTCTTCATCGAATGAGCTAGGATCGAGTGATACACATTTAATTAAAGCACATAACTTTATATATATAATTACCAAATAATAACACGGAAACAAGGTTCACATCCTCGGTCAGTTCTTTATAACCTACAGGCCTACGTGTGTCGCCAGTTGGTAGTCGGCCCATCCCCATTGGTTTTCCCGTTTAACATCCAGCACATATCGGAGTTGGCAATGTGCTAATTGCTGCTGATATTTCTGGCTGAAACATTTCAGTATTTCCTTCGAAATGCATCGTGTTCGTGGAGAATAATCGCTATCGCGGAATGGCGGGCATGCATCCCATTTACGAACATTTGGGGCGCTTCTTGTACAGGGCTGTATACCACTGTTGGTACACAGGCCGGGATACTTCAAAGCGAACAGGGCTGTATATAGTAGGGTTATTGACGATTCTAGGAGAACCTTGCCAACCCTGCAACGTGGGAACTATCCGCCATAAGTCAAACTCTCTGTGGCCATAAGAACCGGAAAGCCCTTTGATGAAAGTGAAATTGCCCTGTACGATGATATATGAGCGAAAACACGATTGCTTGAAAACCATACACGCTTTTGTTGTCATAGGAGAGTTGCTTGCGCTCGAAGGCGGCATTACAGTACCGACCCATAATTTTGGCCAGTCCATTGAAGAAATTTCTCATGCCTCACATCCACGTCACGCCGTGCAGAGAGTGGATATAAAAGAATTTGTGGAGTACCTAAGAAGTCGCATTCTCTTGAAATCACATCCTGTGCAGTGTTTCAGGAGCAGGAAGCAAATACTGTCGTGCATCAGCAAAGAGGACGTGGATATCGAGAACAATGTAAGTGGTCCTGACTGTGAGTGATGTCATTGTTAAGCGGAAACATCATTGAAGCAGTTCCCACAGCTTCATTTTGGTAGGCTCAAGAAACTAACCGGGGCTGGCTAACTGAAGCATGTTGTGCTAACCAGTCGTCAGTCACGTCAACTATTATAAAGGACGCTGTCGCAGCTCACCCTCAAGGTCAGTGGTAGGACTACCCGCCTACGGGGATAGCACTGAACTTCCTGGTCACGCCGCTGTCGGGGAGACACTGATCACACGTGTTAATGTCCGACGTCGCATTGAAAACTGCGAGCAACGCCGTCATTTGACAATGGAGAAGTAGATGGTTATACAGAGAGTGAATGGTTAGGGTGTGTGATCTGGCACTCTCGGATGGACACGCGTGGACCTGGCTGATGCCTTGAGCGTGTTTGGTGGCAGTAGTGCAAAGACCTGGGACTGTTTCTCTTGACTTGGGCTTGTACCATTGGTTTCAATAGATATATCGGTGAACTTTGGCACGTACCAAGACGTTTTTACAACAACATGCTTCTTACACTGTGACAGCAGTCCTTTCTTTTATAGACCCGATAGTTTTTGTGCCCATAAAGTAAGGTCAGTTGCACCATGGTTTAAAGGTAACCAGAGGAAACTGCTTGTACTTAACTGGTCCGCTCAGACCTCCAATTTAACATATTTCGGATGAACTGGAGTGTTTTTGTGTACCTTATCAACTCGAGCAACAGCAAAACAACTTACCCTATGATACAGAAAGAACGTAAATAAAATCGGCAAACTGTGTTCCAGAACTTAGCAGAGAGACTACCCAGAAAGTTTAAATCTGTGATAACAGCAAAGGGAAGTCTGACATATTACCAGTTACACGGCTGGCGCTATTGGAATCGGCAGCAATGGTTTTCGAGTGACTTTCGATCACCTAGTGTACGCACCCAGTTACTGGTGCGCTGTTTTTAATTATAATGTCCACACACAGTTACTTCTCACATAAGTGGTACATTCCAGCATACAGACTGTTTAAAGGATACTTCGTCCCCATCCCCGAATTACAGTGGTACAGTTATGTTTTACTTCAAGGCTATCACTTAATACTTCGGGCTAAACAGCTTCATTTATTAATCAAGACCAACCGTCCCCCTTCTGTGAAGGGGAAAAAGGAGTCTGACAAACCTGCACACACACAGGCTTTGAAATTTTAAAACGCTTTCTCTAACGGAATTTTAATGCAATTACGATATAACCAATCTATAATTTTTTCTGGAAACAAAACATACGAAAATGTCCATGTCAATGAGCCAAGCAGAAAGATTGGGGGGTCCGAAGCAGAGGAATCACGGAGTCAGAACTTAGGATAAAGCATTGGCCAGATGCAGTGGTGAAGAAGATGGGACTACCCTGAGAGAGTGTCTTCACAGGACGATCCCGCCAGAGAGACACGCTTAGTTTGCCGTGGTGGTAGGCGAATAGTTCGAACACTTCACTTAACCCCTTGCGGCAAACTGGAATAAATCTACTGAAATAATCATTCTCGGTTGTAAAAAATATAAATATATGACAAAAACAGTTGTCCATCGTTGGATAAAACATCGTCCATCAATAGCGCTGGAAGAAAATTCATGGACACTGTAATTTATCAAAAAACATTTTTCAGCATCCATATGTTTAGATTATTAGTGTTATGAAAGTCATACTGTTACTTTATTTAGGTCACACAAATGGAAAAAAAAATCCCGAAAAATCGCACAAATTAAACAGCACGATCAAAAAGATATCGTGTGATCAAACTCCAAGGCTAGTGTACTAAGTGCAATGTAAAAATAATAAGAGTTAACATCACGAAATTATCGCTAAAACGTACTCCACTTAATACAGTTTAGAAAGAATGAATCCCTTCAATGTATAATATGCAATTTAAGATAAACTAAAATTTTGTTTTAATTTAAAAATATTTCATTTCTCCATATAAGCTTGTCATGTGAGCTACCAACTGTAAATAGGTGATTTAAATATTTTCTCGTAGTTTGACCAAAAATGGTCCCTGCAATTTTCATAACGTACAGCGTATAAAAATTGGACAAATATTTTTATAGGCTATGTTATAACACTTGATTATAATATTTCCTTCATACACACATCTCCCGGTAGTGTAACTTCAAGAAACGTAAAACCAAGGACCACAGTCCCCGCCCTATTAGTTTACAGTATTAAAGCCTAGAAAGAGATAATTCTGTTTTATTCTTCGCGGCAGTAGTAAAATTGATCAGGACAGTTAAAAGTTCACGACTGTCATTATCACCTGTTTTAATAAGGGTATGGTGTTCCATTAACGTGAGAAGAATTTCCGCGTCGCTCATCTCTCACAAAGGTTCGTACCGGGACCATCCCATTAGTAAGCCGTCCATAGATATAATTTTATGAGTAACATAAAGGTCGTATCATTGATCAACCGGAGGAGGGGCGGAGGGCTACCTACCCCTCGTAAAAAAGGCTCTCGCTGATATACAGCGGCCATCATTTGTCAGGCTGTAATTATAAAATATATTTCAGCCCCCCACGTAGGCTTATGGTTACAGTTAGTCGGTTGCAGCCATTATAATGTAGCACTTACTATTCACGTATTAAGAGTGAGCACTATTTATTACTTTTATCGTATTTTCCAATTGGACGTTAACATGCCGGTTATTGTACATAATTTAATGTAATTTTATATCTTATGTTGTATCCCTAAACTTATATTCTTACTCCTTTTAAATAGCAGCTATTTAATGAGAGTTACATTACTAAGCAGTCTTTGAGTAACAACAAAATTGTATCATGAAAAAATGAATATTAAACATACAACACTAACCCAGTAAAAAAATTTCCTTTTAAGAATATTTTTTAATTATTGTGTTCTCTTTACCATTTATCTTTTATGTATTCAAGTAATTTTCAGTAGAAATATTAATGTGCACAGTGTGTGAGACACACAGACATCTAAACAAAAGTTCAGTGATATGGGATTACCTTTCGTAATTTTGCTCTCATGCATTGGTTTTTGGCAGGTGTTCATTAGTTCCGCAATATACTTTACAGGCTTTAGGCAAGAACTAGAGCGATTTCTACCAAGTAAAGTCCCTTATTTCATTTTCTTCCTCCTTGATTGTAGGTGTACGTGACATATAGTTATACATAATAACTTAAGGCAGTTTTAAATCCTGTCATTTTCAGCGGCTCATTACTGTTTGTTGCTGGTTAGGTAAACGTCCCATATAATTATTACAAATATAGGGTTCGTCGATGTTACATAATAAAATACCATATTTTTACTTGTGATTTCATTGATTAAGGACTAAAGTTTTTACCACATTATATAAAACAATAGCCCATAAGGTATTATCCGCTATAGGCACTATATTTCAAATTGAAATGTATACTTATTTGTTGTTTTTAAAAACTCTTTTGATGTCTTCCCTGAGATACAATTCGGAGTTAACTGTGGTTATATTTATATCCTCTAAGAGTATTATTATATGATGAAGAAGTATAAACTTCTGGTGATAAGCCTACCGGGTCATGCGATTAAATCCCCAAAAAAACCCTATTAATTTTTAAAGTAATTTTTGTTAATGGTTAAGCAATCTCCCTGTTATAATCCTTATAATTAATCAGAAGACGTGAGTGAGCAGTAATTAACATATTTCTAAGCTATCCATATAGCATAAGAAAGAAACTCCATGATTAGTTATAGCTGTTGCTTTCAATATTTTGTCTAATTACCATCCATGTCATTATCCCGAGCTTACAATTGCCATCCCAAGATACTCAACGGTTTTCCTGGATAATAATTTTTTTCAATATGCGGTTTCTTTCAATTTTGTGAATATTTTTATACCCGGGCAGGTTGTTTGCGCATTCATACTTCCTACGATCGCCATTCTCCCAGTACAATATTTTCTACGTCTTCATTCCAAATTGTAAAGCTGTTTCTTTCAATCTTTCTGTTCTCTCCTCTGAAGCTTTAAGGGTCTATAGATAATCCTTCTTGTGTTTTTTTTCCGCTCGTTTTCCTGTAAATTTCTAATGAAATCTACTGTAGCCTCTCTAAAGCAGATTATTTTTAATTTCTTCTTATAAGCAAACTGAAGTTTTCTTGATTAGTTCCTTCGTCTTTCATTTCATCCACCTAGATAATAATATAACTCTGGAAACTACGAAGCTAATGAATTGGTGGTTTTATAGGTTTGGTATCAAGTACAGAAAAGAAAGTGTTTTTATACCACGTATGAGTTTTATTGCCTCGTTCATCTTGTGTTACGTTCATGGCGGATTTATTTTCTTCTCTTTTGCCGAATAAAGCGAGAAGTTATTATTAATATTGAAAAAAAAAGAGTATAAAATTAATTATTTATACATTGCAGTTCTTCTCGTTTTACAAATTAAAGCGATTCCTTTTCTGATACCTTACAGTATTTTTAATGTGGCAGACAAATATTTTACCTTATTCTTCATCTCCGACGTTCTCATTTTCATTTTGCTATACACGAAACAAAAGAAAGTCACCGTATTCATCATTTTGTTTACTGTAATTTTATTATTTCATCCAGTTTTCACCCAGAAATAAAAGATAAATTTTAATTGCCTGAATCTTGCTGGCAACACTACAGTCCTTTTTAATGGCGGCCGCTTTAAGCGTATGATAGATTTAATATTTACTGTCTGTTTTACTCTACTTTGCATAACTACAAAAAATTGTGCAGTAGTGCTAGAAAACTGATTTTCTCTGTAATAAACCACACACCACACACACACACACACACACACACACACACACATATATAGATGGCTAATAATAATTCCTGCCATAATAGTTCAAATACGTCAATACCGGTTAGTTCACCCTTCCGTCTAACCCAAATCTTTTCCCCTAATGATAAGGAAGGCAATTTCCTCGTCATTAGATGAACTATCAACATTCATTTAGGGCGACTAGGCACGGCAATGAATCAGTAAGAATGTTTACCAACCTCAGAGTTTGACCCAAGAACACTCAAGAGGCCGAAATTGTTTTCCCACGGAAAAAGTAGCGTACATTTCAAAAGTGCAGCAAGTTGTTTTTTTTTTTACTCAACCATTTTTATAATAATGCAGATATTTTTGTGCATCAATAGACATGTTTATACTTCTACAGCGGAAAAAAAAAATGTTGTTACAGAAAAAGCACAGGTATAAATTCATAAGTTCAGTTAAAGGCACGTATCATCTGAGAACACCAAGCCATGTTGTTCGTTATCTGCGAACAAAATGTTCAATTATATTTTGCGTAGTTCTGAAGGACGTGTTTGTTGCGATTCAGATTTCTAAAGATACTTCCAATACCCCACAAAGCAAGTTGGACAAATTTTATTCCTTGGCGCAACCATCGTAGAAAAAAATGCTTAAATATAATATCAAATACACAGAGTTAAATATAGTGCTAAAAAAGTACTCTTTTGACAACTGGGCACGAATTTGTTTTTTCTCTGCACGTTACCTAGTATTTGTTGAAACAAATATGGCGAAAAAAATGTAAACACACAAAGATAGCCGGTTTACAGTTGGAAGAGAGCCTTGGATTGCCCTGTTAGTTTAATATTCTTGTAGCCAATCTCATATCATTCCGCCCAGAGTACGGAGACTAGTAGACTATTTATGCGTTTATCAGTAACGCTGTGGAATTGATACATACATAAATATTGTTATTTTGCTGTTCACGGTAAAGTGAGCACTTTTTAAGGCCCTGCTAATATTTTTCTTTCAGCCAATTTCCATCTTTCCGCCAGTTTTTAATTTAAACATTGCTATGTGACTAATAAACACAGTGTATACATTTCATAACACTGAAAACATAACGTGTGAAGTTGCAACAAAATACATTTATTAGTAGTTAATGGCCGCTGGAAGGGCCTTAAAAAGTGCTCACTTTGCCGTCAACAGCCTATATATACACACACACACATTTATGCACATACTCACTTTGTATCGCTGCAGCAGTAGTTAGTGTGCGTTTTTAAGGGAATCGGTTGGCAGTTGTAACAAGAGGGCAATTTTTGTTGATTAAGTCGTTCTTCTCAGTAAACAAGCAATAAATGTTCATAATTCCGGATGGTAAGAAAGTTGTATGCAACACGAGGGTGGCCACAACTATTATTATTATTATTATTATTATTATTTTGATTACGGAGGGTGGTATTATTCAGGGTTAGATTTTACGTTGAAAATACCGATAACATAAAACAATGTTCGTAGAGTTGTAATTTCATTTCACTTCGTTACCGATATTTCGCAAAAATAATGTTTAAGATGTCGACTTTAAAGGGGCGACACCTCCCTCAAAATTCGGTTAAGGTATAGAGTGTCCCATATGTTTTCCTTTTACTTTTTCATAAAGAATCAGCTCCCGAAGATTATCGATCTAATTGAGAAACATCCTGTGTGTGTATGTGTGTGTATATATATGTGTGTATATATATATATGTATATATACGTATATGTATATGTATATATATATATACATATATATATACACACACACACACACATCAATAACCCAAGCTATGATTGGACTTTGTTTTCTTCAAAAATATTTCTGCTATTGCATGTATAAACAAGGGGAAAATAGCACACTGAAAAATTCTCAAAAAAATAAAACAAAAATATCGAAATTTTCTTCGCTGTTCTAAAGCTCCGTTTTAGGGGAAATGTCATTAGACCACAGCGGCTATTGTTAAATCCGCTCGCCCACATTGTTAATTTTCTGAAAATCGGATATTTCCCGGCTAGTCCACACCATTATTCAAATTAAAGATGAAAATTGTAACTACTGAAATTGACAGCAAAAAAAAAAGGGGGGGGGGGGGGGGTAGAAACAAAAAAAAATGAAACCGAGCGAATTTAATTATCATGATTCGCATTAACCTTAAAAAGCGCTAGCCGGCACGTTGAGCTTTCGTTTGAAAACGAAGGGAAATTTTTAAAAAAATTTCAGTGCGTGACGACTAAACTTAATTACGTTTCACAACGAGAGGTGGCCGGGATTTTTGGTTTCGAAGCCTACAAATCTCCAGAGGTTGATAACCGTGGACAGGCCTTAGGGGAAAAGGTGCTAGGGGGCGGGGGATTCATGCGTGGGTAGGCTTTTGCGGTCTGGGGAGATTTCGCGCCCCCTCCCCCCCCTCTTTTCGCTCTATCTCTCTCTCTCGTTCGACATATTAATTACGGCCGATGGTTGGCGTAGAGTGCTGAGTAGGGGAAGTTGTGAACGAAGAGGTAGGGGAGGGGGGGGGTTTGGAATGGAAAGGAATTTGGTGATGAGGGGTGAGGGTGACAAGCGCTCGGCGTTCATCGGTAATGGACAACTCGAGCCGACACGCGCGCGGTTTGCAAATGTTAGTCCCGGGCCGCGCGTGCGTATACCCACGCGTGCGTTCGGCGGGGAAGCAGCTTTGCTCTAATGCACAGATAATTAATTAACAGCGCGACATGTTATCCGCGCGGTGGTGTCGAGGGGAAGGGGAGGAGTGTAGCTCCCGCCAGAGGGCGACCAAAGTGTGAGAGAGAACATCCCGGGCCTGCGTGAACTGTGTCCGACATTAAGTTTCATCGTGCGGCCACGCTGCGATGTCCCTCTTCGCCGCTGTGACGTGCCCGCCGGCGATGATACTAGATTCGCGGTCCGTGGCGATGGTAGCAGCGCGTCAAACGAACCTGCGGTGGGTGGTGTCCCATGAAAGTGAATTTGAAACGCTTGCGAAGGCAGTCCTCAACGGTCGTGCTTTCATCCCACGGGATGGCCCGAGGGACTACAATACAAGTCGACGTGGTGTAACGCGGGCTGCAGTGGAGTTTATTTCATAGACGCAATACTTACCATATACATATTGGAAAATGGAAATGGTTGGCCCTTTGTAGTATCCGCCTTGACTGTAAACACATTTAATTCTGAGTTTCCCATTGCCGATTCTAGAAACAGAGTTTTCGTAACTCCCGTACTGTACACGCATAGTGCTGCTATCTAGTATTTATTTCCACAAACAGGAGCGACTAGCGATGAATCGATATTGAACTCGCAAGCAACAACACGCCACAGCGTTCCTTCGGCAGGGCTAGCAGTCGTTCTGTTTGCTTCCTCCAGTCCTACATGTTTCATTGGAAAGTGGATTAAAGTGTTAGGGAAAACGGGAGTTTTCTTATAATTTGTAATATGCTCTTTAAATAATATTCAGTTTGATTTTTATTACGTTAATTTCGTTTCCCTTTTACAACTAATATTAGGTATTATAAAACGGTAAATACAGTGGGGGGACGGGGTAAGCTAAGTAGGAAGTTGTGTTTGTTAGTAGAAATTACTTACCTGTAAAAAAAACTCACTACACGTCACGGGCGGGCTGGCCCGGTTAGCGAGGTCCCCTTGCAACGCCACTGCTTTCGTTGGTGACCGTGATTATTAAGGCTCCAGCATACCTGGCACTGCGTTGCAGTGTGTTTGAAATACACGTTTTTCAACGGAACTATTAAACGTGCGTCCAGTGTGCTGATATATGAAAAGAACACACCGCTTTAGACGAGGGCTCTTGAGTTATTTCAAGACGTCACGCTTATTAGAAACAGCATTTCACGACACTCCAACAAAAAAATAATCAAGGGCCCTGTGATGGACTTTCCTGCAGACTTTCCACCAATAAAATGATAGGGTCGCCGCGGAAAGTCCCATGGGTAAAGACCTGAAAAATTCGCAGAGGCCTTTTTGGCGACAAACTAGAATTCAAAACACGTGTGATTGTATAACTTTGGCCATATTGATCCACACAGTGTTTGACATCTCCTGGAGAAAGGTGGTCCAATCGTGGCCTTTCACTGTGACAGCAGAGATAACCAAATCACGCACAGTTACCTAAGACTGTAGAGTCTCGCCTGCAGGTCACTGAACTAGCAAATTTTTCATGTGTCTACCCATAGTTACACGCAGTGCGACGAGAGCAATATATTTTTTTTTGTTATGCACTTATCATGTTATGTTTTGTCTATTTTGAAACCAGTAAAGAAATAAGTTGTAGCTTCGACACATGTTTTTTTTTTAATTTCTGAATGTAATGATCCCCTTTAATTAATTTACTAGTTTATTAAATTTTAATAGCATTTTCTTTTATTTAAGTTACAAACAAGTTACATATGTTTTGCTGAGAACTGACTATGCCTAATAGAGTGTTGTAAAAACCATCTTTAATAAACTTGCCGAACTGGCCCAGTGTTCGACTTTCGATGTATGCTACTAACCTTGGTAATCTCCCACTTACCACGACCAATCCACTGTCTTGTCGTTTTGCTGTGTACGCACGGGGGGGGGGGGGGGGGTAACTTGAGGTATATTTCGTCTGAGGGGGTTTTATCTTTTAGTGTTAGGCCTCTGATTCTCCCACGTGCTACAACTTCTCGGCCTCAAACGCGATAAACAGCCCCGGGTAGGCGGGAACCTTTAAGCAGGTTTCACACGATGCAAGATGAGAGCCAAACTTGCACGAGATGCCGACCTTGCACGAGAATTTCTTGCACACGTTTGTGTACAAGGCACATCTTGCACGTAATGGGAATATAGAGCAGGTCCTATTTTTCTCGCGCAAGGCGATGCAAGTTGCGATCCTATTGGTCCTTGTATGCTGGTCATGTGACCTGTTGTAAACTCAACCATGGAGTAAAATAAAATCATAATCTGAGGTGTCCAAAGAGGAATACAGGGAAATAAAACATTGCTGGAAAATAACTCTAACGTGTGGATTAGGTTTAGACAGTTCGCTGAGAATAAAATAAAAACAATTATGTTTTGGAGGGATAGCTTAGAAACAAATAACTTATTGAAGTAAGCAACTTCATATTTTGTATTATAATACCTTGGCTATTTGGTACTCACCAGGGCTATAAACTAATTTTGATGCGAGACAGTATTCATCTTATTTATCTGCGTGTGAACTCGTTTCGCAAGCAATTTAGTTGGCATTCTCGTACGAAATCTTGCGTGAAATGCATCTTGCATCTTGTGAATCCTGCTTAAGAGCTGTAGAGTGAAGTGGAGAGGTTCGACCTGATGATGGTTAAGCGGGGTGTAGTATGGAGCAGCGCCGGAATGCAAGCGTGGGGGAAACGGGACATCTCCAAGAACATCCGCCAGCCAGCGGCATCGTCCGGCACGATTCCCACGTGTGACAATCCGAGAGCGACCCCACCGGGAATCGAACAAGGTGCGCCTTGGTGGGAGGCGAACGCTCTACCCGCTGAGCCTCCACGGCCCCATAAAATTCTGTGGAAAGGTATCCCAGAGCGAGTATCTCGAAACATAAAATCAAGAAAAACATTTTAACTACTTAATATATTTTAAAGGCGTTAGCTTTTTTTTACAAGATATTGAATAATGGCAGCTGTCGTATGCAGCAATAGTTGATACAATCTACAATGAATTACCAACTTTTTACAAAATACATTGTTAGAACCACAAAATCATTCAAATATGTCAAAAAATTGTCTTGAATACAACAAAATGATATCTGCAACACCATAATATTGGAAATTTATATCGCGCAGAAAAAAGTTTTTTAAGAAAAATTTTTAACATGAAAATTTAATAAGTTAAAATTGGGTTGGAATCGGGAAGGGTATTGTTTTTAAATTTTGTCATTTTATACATAAATAATAAAATTCTATAAAATTGAAACAAGTATTTTTTGCATAGGATGCTGAGTTTGTAGTTTCTATTCGTTATTATTCGAAGAGCATTCAACAATTTTTCTTTTTGAAAATGATACGTCGGGTCGATTATTGCTGTGTGTGATGGTCTTGTTAATTTTAATGTATGTTCAGTAAAACAAACCCCAGCCAAGTTTTGGCTCTCAAGACTTCGAAGTTAAAAGCCGCCCAAATTTCTTCACACTCTCAATCAGCCCATTTGTAATAAGTACTTCAAATTCTGTTCTTAATTATATATATAAGAAATCCAATCACAGTGAGGCTTTCCCAAGGCGCTCAAACCAAAGCAAGATGGCGCAACAGTAACACGTTTGACTCGCATTCTGAAGGACGCGGGTTCGATTCTATGTCTCGCCCCCTGATTTCGTTTGTAAGCGTTTTCTTTCGAAATCACTCCAGGTGGATGCTGGGCTGAGTCTCTCATACAGGTGGTGGGCGATTCCTTCCTTATTTCCTACTTCTTTGAGCAACCTGATGTAACTTTAATGACTTCACTGTCGACGAGACGCCACGCCTAGCCTAACAACCTACTTGCCTATAGGCTGTACACGGTAAACTGAGCACTTTGGTAGCCCTGCTGAATACCTACTTGCATCCACATTGTGTCTTCTACCACCATACGCACAATTAACGTTGCCATGGGCCTTATCACCGTATTCGTGCGTTGGCCAAAGGGCAACTATGAAAATATATATTTTATAAATGTTCTTATTCTCTTGCTTATACATCTACTAGCTATTACCAGCTGCTTCGCGTGCGTGTCACTTAGTTATAACCACTGACTTACTGCAGCCCCACTAGGGGATTCTCTACCCACTGAGCTACTGCAGACCCACTATAGGGTTCTCTACGCACTGAGCTACTGTGGCCCCACTATTTGGAGTTTTAGCACCTGACCAGGTGTGGCGCCACTACTGGGTACTCTACCCACTGAGTTATTGCAGCTCCACTATTGGGTTCTCTACGCACTGAGATACTGTGGCCCCAATATTTGGAGCTTCAGCCCCTGACCAGCTGTGGCGCCACTTCAGGGTACTCTACCCACTGAGCTACTGTGTCCCCACTATTTGGTGCTTTAGCCCCTGACCAGCTATGGCCCCACTATAGGGTACTCTACCCACTGAGTTACTGCACCCCTCTACAGGTATTCTACCCACTGAGTTTCAGCATCCCCACTATTGGGTACTCTACACACTGAGCTACTGTGGCCCCATTATTTGGAGCTTTAGCCCACACACTTTCGCCTTTAAATAGTAGTAATATAAGGATTAAACAAAAAACAGATTGGCTAAAAGAATTAAAAAACACGACAATCCAAAGTTCTCTTCCAGCTGTAAACTGGTTATCCTTGTGTTTACATTTTTTTTGCCATCGTATTTGTTTCAACAACTACTAGGTAACGTGCAGAGAAAAAACAAATTCGTGCCCAGTTGTCAAAAGAGTACTTTTGCAGCGTTATATTTAACTCTGTGTATTTGATATATTATATTTAAGCATTTTTTTCTACGATGGTTGCGCCAAGGAATAAAATTTGTCCAACTTGCTTTGTGGGGTATTGGAAGTATCTTTAGAAATCTGAATCGCAACAAACACGTCCTTCAGAACTACGCAAAATATAATTGAACATTTTGTTCGCAGATAACGAACAACATGGCTTGGTGTTCTCAGATGATATGTGCCTTTAACTGAACTTCTGAATTTATACCAGTGCTTTTTCTGTAACAACATTTTTTTCCCCATTGTAGAAGTATAAACATGTCTATTGATTCACAGAAATATCTGCATTATTACAAAAATTTGTAAGTTCCGTTATTTCACGCACGGTAACATGAAACCGTAAAGGAAGTGATGCCAACCTAAGCTAAGACCGTTCGAATGGCAGGCGCGAAATGGTGGCAGTTCAACTCTAAGACATGGAACTACTTCCCCTCCGTCGTTGCCAACTTGATTGGGCGTGTAACAACCAGCCTGCCTAGTGAAAATATACACAGGTATAGGCTATTCACTGTAAAGCGAGTACTTTTTGAAAGCTCTCTCATTTGGAATAATAGTCAATAAATAAATTATATTTTAACCTTATGCGTTAACTTTCGAATGCGGTGGAATACACGCCCCGTGTTTGTTACTTACATGGCGACATTTATGTATAAATGTGGTTAAAGGATTAAAAAAATGGCTGAAAGGAAAAAGTAACTAGGCACTCAAAAGTGCTCACTTTACCGTGAACAGCCTTTATTACCTATAGTCTGTTTCCGGTGTCTTCACAAATTTTTTGAATATAACCTTTTAAAAAAAATCATCCCATTGAAGACGTGTTTGGTTGTTTTCTAAATATACCAAGTATCACATGCATTTTATACCTCTGTTTACATACAAGTATCTTATTTTCGTTAAATTGAAGTTTTACCGATATTTTATTTATAAATTATGATATCTCGTGCATAATAAATATCTATAGAAACAGTGTGAGTGTGAGTGGCGTCTAGTAAGAAGTAGTTCTCGTACAAAATATTATTATAGCTGAGTGCGCACGAAATCGGTGCGTTGTCCTCAGGTGTAATTTGGTAGACTTATTTAAACTTAGTTTGCACGAGGCGGAGGGATATCCTGGAAGTAGAACTTCAGAACAGTGTGAAGAAACCGTGAATGGATTATACAATAGCACGCAAGGCCACGTGACTGTGTAGTCGGTCTGGCATTTCTTCTAACCCAACTCACGGCGTGACACAAATATCTGAGCGATGAGTACGTATTTTAGTAGCGCGGTGTCTAGTTTAATCAGGAGATCCTACCATATCTACCCTCCATGAATGAACATATAACATTAAGCCGCGAACTTCCGTTTTTGTTTTTAAATCCCGAACCCGCCGCGGTTAAATTACGATGCCCGTGATCCTGATATAATTTTGTACACAACATATCTGATATCCGAATACCGGGCATTCTACGTACTTACGTAGCATGGCGAAACATGTAAACAGTTTTAACTACAGCATTCTCGAATGAAGTGCGTAGAAAACGTGAACTTAATTTTGACTTGTTAAGCTGGTTCCACAATAGTGCAATGCGATGCGTTGCGATGAGTGGTAGCCAATCAGGATGAAGCAGATTCCGTCGCAGCGTGTCGGTGTCGAGTGCGTTGCGCGAAATTCTTGAGTTGCGTTTGTCGGCGTCAGCCTGCGACGGAGAAAAGAAGAAGAAGAATAATAAGTGTTTGTTTACAAGGAGAATAAAAACATCTATTTTTTTACGACTTGAAAATTACGATCGCGTTTACGCCGACGATTTTGCAGTTGTATTTTTATTATCGCTGCGTGGGTGTGCAAAATAGAAGACAGGGCTTCTTATAGATATGGACAGTGAAATAAAATTCTTTTATTAATATCAAAATAATTATCCTTCGTCTTATTATGTCTCGTTCCCGCTACCACTAAAACATACAGTTTCAACTTTTTACGCGTGGCTGTTGTTACATTCGTGAGTTCTGAAAGTAAAATTTCCACCCTTAAACTAGATAGCAGCACCATCTCACACGGCGTCCGTCGCCGACAGATCATCGCTTAGTTGTGATGAAACAGCTAGGATAGCTCGTCGCATCGCATCCGATCGCAACGCGACGCATCGCACCATTTGTGTAGCCAGCTTTAGCCGCGATACTTCGAATTGGGGCGGGCTTTGTAGAGAAACTGAAAGTACTGTATTCCGCTACAGCGGCCCGGATTACCGTTTGCACTGCGGCGTGTCTGCTGAAAGTTGAAACCGCCTTCTACTCAGTAATGTTTACTTTTCACACTGAAAGAGACCGCAATGTGTTCGGTACGGTTTTTTTTTTTTTTTTTTAAATTCCGTTAATTTATAAATTCGAAGCGGAGGTTATGTACGTTATGGGTGAGTGTCTTGGCTTATAATTAAGTACTGTAACGCGTAGCTTTAAAATTATTTCTAACAATATTTCGAGGGCGAATTACTATACCAATTTTATGACGTGCAATGTTTGACCTTGTAACATTTCAGACATTTCACAAATTAACATTACCACGCTAGGAGCCGTTTTCAATCAAATTTGAAATGCAAAATTTCTAATCTTCAAAATATTTTTTATTCAACTATCTTCCTCTTCAGCACTTTCAGCCAATTATTCATCTATCTTCTCAAATACAATAAAATTCAATGTTCATTATCTTCAGTTATTTCACATTTACCTTAAAAGACATCCGGCTGCCATTATTTTAATAAAATTCACCTGTATTCTTAATTATTATATCATTAAATCTTCTTGTAAATATCCACGTCCATTTTTGGAAGTGGCGAGAATTGTTATAAAGAAAAATTAAGTTGTATTTTACATCTGCCTTACTTGTGTTGTCTCCTGTCCTCCGATTGGCTGTGTCTGACCATGACACATCTCTCCGCCAGTCAGCAATGGCGAGACGAGAAACAACCAAAATCATTTTATTTAGTACTTTCGTTTAATATACATTTAATGCCGACTACCATCTAGAGAAGAAATGAAAATAAACTGAATACTGTCTATAGAAGCAAGTGAAAAACACTTACACATGATCTCTATGTCAAAAAACTATTCAAGTAACCAGAGATTATACTGTTAACTCGTATAATAAAGCGTAATTTGTAATGATATTAAATGAATGGACAACATAAGCAAGTATTCTTCAATTATATGTAATGTAAACCAGCAATGTTACAACTCCGCGTAATAAGTCTTTGCCTGTTTTTTCGTCTAGAAATGGTTGCCCCCAGTTAAAGATATACTGCAGGAACATTTGTAGCACAAATGTCAAACACATTTAAATGACGTCCTAGGTTATTCGCAAAGCGCATACATTCGCACAACTACAGCGCGGGCAAAATTTACTTTCTCTTTTATCGAAGTTTATTATTTTTTCGCAGTACTTCCATTCTGTAAGTGAATCGTTATTCCCTCTTATTTTTTTCTGTCCTGTAACCAGTCGTTTGTACATGGCCACGAAAAAGGAATGTGATGATGTTTTCTCTTTGCGAGTCCGAACTGGGCAACGCGATCACACTAGACGAGCTCCGTTCAATATATACGTATAACGCCGATTTATTATATTTTTTATTTTATTTGCGCAGTCACAGCAGTAATACGGAAGAGGGTAAAGGAGGAGAAAATAAAACAAGAAAAAGAAACAAAAAATTACAGAAAAACGTTGGGAATACATTGCAGCATTTCGCGACCTGCCTAATGACCTAACAATACTTTCCTTCGGCTTTAGTTAAATAGGAACAAAACATCCCAATATCGTTCCTTTCCTAGTTCGGAACCTCTCACACGTTAGTACTAAATAAAAACGTTGGTTGGTTCGGGAATATGTATAAGTACCTCGTGGGCTGTTTGCGGTCGATTGGCACTTTTGAAAACCTTTCTTAAGATCACATTTTTCTTTCCTTTTTTTTTTTTTTTTTTTTTTTTGTATCCTTGTGCCATTTGTAAAGTTAACATTCCCATGAACCTGATCACTTTATGCGTGCGCCATTTGTAACTGAGACCTTGGAATGGTTCCTCTTTCTTGCGCAGACATCGCACAGCATAAAGTAAGCATAGGTGTAGCTGGCAAAAGTTTCACCAACCTCTTTTGACTCTGAATTCGGCGAGAACTATGAGGATTTTATGAGTATGTGTGATTCGCTGATAACTGAGCACCGCTGAAATCAACTTTGGAAAAAAATCCTGCTCCTTACTATATCCAATTTAACGTAAAAAATGGTTGACATGCTCCCAGTTATATTTGCAGTTGTATTCGATAAGAAGTTCTATTTCTTTGCTGTCATATTTTAATTTGCAGTTACTGGCTTTATTTTAATTATGTTTGTATTATACGCATCAGAATAATACCTGGCGCATTAGTAGAATAAATTGTTACGCTCCGAACAATTTCAGAGTTTCACTTGATCCACACTGGGATATAAATGCAGTTCACGGTAAACTGAGCACTTTTGGAAGATATGCTCAGTATCTACTTGTATGCACGTTTTGTATTCTTCCACCATACGTAAAATTCAAATAGTTACGTGGCTGATCACTTAATTCGTGCTTTAGTGAAGTGAACTGTGAAATTATTATAAATATAAATATTTTACAAATTAGCTATTTGCTACATTATATGTGTTTAAAAAAACAGAAACCCGAAAGAAGTCATTTAAGTATTCACAAATGTTTAGCTACCCGAGCATAATTCAACGTTCAGTCGTGGAACTACTTTGTCTCCGTCGTTGCCAACTTAACAGGGCGTGTGTCGCTCAGTGCCCCCGTAAAATACATGCAGTTAGGGGCACTGACGTTTTTCAAAGGTTGATTTCGAAAGTGCTCAATGAGTCGTGAACAGACTTGTAAAATTGCAGATTTTCGGGTATATTTACAATTAGTCATATACATTATTACTATTATTATATACATAATAAAGAGTTCTTGCTTATGTTATAATTTATTTTGATATATTTTCGAATTACGTTTTAATATATGAGTTGACAGTATCATTTTTGGTTTATTTTAATAGTTATTTACATAAAGATTCATTTGTTTATAGCCAGTATTCAGTATCAACGTTAGGTATTTTACATTTCTTCCTAAAGAGTATAAAGCAATTAAATGTTTATTAAACACACCACTATCCTGGTTGTCTCTCGTCTCGCCATTGATGATTGGCGGAGAGATGTACCATGGTCAGACAACAGCCAATCAGAGGACATGAGACAGCGTAAGTAATGCTGATATAAAATAGAACAAAATTTCCCTGCAGAAAAAATTCTCACCACCTCCAAGAATGGGCGTGTTTTTAAGGATGGAAATATATTTATGAGTTATTGATCTTAATGTTGCTGCAAAGTGTTTTTAAATAAAAATAAATATTGGTTTAATATAATATTGACTTATTATATTTGAGAAGGAAGATTAACTTGTAAAATATTTGCTGAAGAAGAAAACTAACTAGGAAATAAAATATTTGAGAATATTTTAATGGCGACTCATGCCTAATTGTATTGAAATGTAACAGCCTCTAAATTAAAAGGGTTCATGGCAATGTTAAATTTCCATGAAGAAAAATAGATGTTGGGCGAGGCGTACCAAAGTCGTCAGTTAACTTCGGCCAGCGTAAATAACCGTCTTTGTGACGAGGTTAATGTGTCGCTACGGTCTGGTTTGCTTTCAGGAACCCGAACGAGCCCCAGGAAGCTGAGATGGTCCATGGGATTCGTCAGGAGAGAAACCGCTTCAAGAACATCGAGTGGTCGCCGTATGAGGCAGTGCACAAAAAATACCTCAACCTGGGTACGTTAAACCACTTTAAGATATTGCTAGGGAGAACTGATTTTCTCGTAAAAGAAGTTCCACCGTAAGCTTAAGCTGGTATCACAGCTATCCGTTGCACCCGCCAGTTACCCGTCCGTCACTCTGTCATCCGTATGTTTTATCATCCGTCAGTTAAAAGTAGCTCACAACAATTCGTCATCAGTCACTCCTTCTGTAAGGCAAAAGTTCAGTGTGACAACCTAAGATCGTGATATTTCTTTGGTTGGAAATGAACTTTTATGATAGAAACATTTTGGGGAATTAATTTTTTACGCGATAGAATTCATGCTGAATTATTGTTTAAATTTCATATTCCTGAATTTACCGCCAAAGATAATACACACAAATCCACCGCCTTGCATTTTACTTCAAAGCGCGTGTTCGCATCTACGGAATGTCTTTAGAAGGCGGTGGCCCATCCTTCGGCCCGTCCAAAGTTAAAGTTTGAGAAATATTTGACGGATGGAAGTATGTCAGTTGCCAGTCTGTCACCTGACAAACTGGCAACTGACGAATGAGACAGACAACTTAAGACTTTAATATCTTACGTATACATATTCAGTTTTTTTTTTTCTTTCGCTGTTTGCCCTCGTGAGAAGAAGTTTTCGTATTTGGCTAGGACGTTCGAAATTAGTTTACCCAGGGAACATTTTTGATTCGCCTAATTGCGATAGTAGAGATGAGCTGGAATATTTCCAGGCCGGAGCTCTTTTCGTGAAAATCAGGTGTCCGTAAAATATTACTGTATAGTTTATTCGTGGTTTCTGCAGACTTTTCCAATGAAACCGTTGAATAATCACCTCTTGTTTGACGTGTTTGGTTGTGTACTAAATATGTGACGTATCGCAAGAATGATATACTTGCGTTAACATAAAAATATCTTATTTTTGCTTGAATTGAACTTTTACTTATATTTTATCTATAATCTATAATATTTAATTTATAGTTAATATAAATAAAAATAGGTATAAAATAAGTGTGTTGGTAATGCCTAGTAAAAAATGGGTTTTACGCAAAATATCATTAAAATGAGTGCGCACGAATGCAGTGCGTTGTCCCTTTGGTGTAATGTTCTAGACTTAGATAAGCTTTTTTTTTTTTTTTTTGCATGAGGCGGAGGAATACACCAGAAGTAAAACTTAATCAGAGCTTCAGAAAAGTTATAAGTAATCGTGAATGAACTATAGAAAAGTAATTGCTTTTGTTAAGCTTATTAAGGGGGAGGTATCTCCGCCATCTTGCATTTACGCATATCCCCCAGAACTTGATTTGCAGATCCAGTATTTAAAAATCAGGATTGTCATGGCGCGGGGAACGTCTTAACAGCCATTTCTAAATACAACTTTTTTTCTCGCGTGATTCGTTTCGCATCTGCAACCGTAATCAGAGTTTGTCTCATTATATAATCATGTCTGCCTCACATGGGAAAATGCAGATATAACTGACACCGTACACACTTAAAAAAAATATATGTTAAGTAGTCGTCTATGCCATGACAAGCTTTGATGTTCAACGTCCGGCCGTGAAGTTTGATTATGAAGATTTGTAAAACTATTCACAATGGAAGGAATACTGCCCACGTTATGCCACCGCTGCCATTAAGGTAGGTCAAACAGAAAGATGTTTTACTTGCCAAACTAACGCAAATTTACGTCCAGAAAACCAAGATGAAAACAGACATGGCGGTTTCATAAATCGTGATGTCACTCCCATAGACTAAAGATGAGGCAGACCGATCTCGCTGGCTGCGCACAACCAATCTCCGTGTCCCAACATTGAACTGCTTTTCTGCCAACACGTCTAGCAAAAATGGCGTAGTTTGGATTTTATGTTCGGAAACTGATTTGTAAACAAATGCTTTGAGATGAATGTATACTTCCTCTAACCAATTTGTATTGCAGTTTGATTATAAGTATTAAAACTGGTAAAACTCTATTATTAATATAATAGAGCTTGTCACTCAAAAATTAAGATATAAACAAACACGTACATCACTGTTGACCATGTGACTTAAACATTTGAGCAGGAGTTTTGTAGGATTGGGGTAGGTCAATGTCGGGTACACACGCAGAAGGCGAATAAGCGGTCTACCTCATATCTAGTCTATGGCCACTCCCGGTTTCCCACGTGTGATAGTTAAACGAGCAGGAATTTTCTGGCGGCTGGTGGGTTATCTCCGGATGCTCTCAGTTTTTCTCCACAATTGCGTTCAGCTTATTCCTTGTTTCACTTAATTTCCCATGGAAGCTAGAAGCACAGTGACTACGCGCCATACATAGCTCTGTACTTATCTAAATTAAAATGGCACTTATCTTATAATATCACCAGGAATCCGAACCTGGAACGTCTTATTGGGAAACCGAGCGAGGTGGCGCAGTGATAACTCACCGGAAACGCATTCGGGAGGACCCGGGTTCGATTCCCGTTTCCGGCCATCCTGATTTCTGTCTTCATGGTTTTCCGAAATCACTCCAGGCGAATGCTGGGCTGGGCACCAATCAACGGCCTCTTCCCTGTGCTACTTGCTACGTCTCTATTGACCTCGCTTTAAACGAGACGTTAAGCCCAACTACCTATCATCTTATTGCGAAATTTGAACCATAGCCACCTCGACCTCAGACGATGTCTAATGTACCAAGATTTCGACAATGTAAAACGTGTTAAACAACCGCAGAAACCATCTTTATTAAACAATTATATTTCAGAGAATGACGTAAATTTTAATTAGCGAAAAGGGGAAGGGGGGGAGGAAGATTTAATGTTATATTTGTCCATTATGTTTCCTCCACTGCAAAGCATCAAAAATGTTCTCTAACGTAGTGGGTTCTAATCCCCACTAATTCATATCCAAACCGGTTAGCTTACGTGTGCCGAAACTGTATGTATTCATCCTTTGTTATTTATTTCGTGAGAAGCCGTTTACGTTTTTATGAATTATTATGAGTAGAGACTATTACGGGGAAAAATAGAGGGCGTGGCAAAGTGGATTGTAGGCTTCACTTTCATCCCGATCTTCCTCGAAATGGCACTTGAAGTAAACAATATTTTGCGTTCAGGCTATACGTAAAATGACATGCATTTACACAGACATTATTCGTGTCATTATTAATACTGCACTTCAACTCCGTTACCATATTAGTTATAAACAGAAGAATAATGGCTAAACCAACAGAAATGATATTCAAGCTCGATATCGTACCTCCTTCCACCCACGCAGATCCAGTGAAAATGTTTTGCATATGCTCCCGAGTAAAGACATTATCATTTCACAAGCAAATTTGGCAATCAAGCTAGACTTGGCAGTCAAACTAGACTTGGCAGTCAAGCTAGACTTGGCAATCCAGCTAGACTTGGCAGACCTAAAAACACCCCAGAGACACAAATATTCTTTGTCTGTAACTTCTATTGGAACCAGTGGCGTAGCGTAGAAAGGTGCCGAAACGCTCGGGCAACGAATATTAATAAATCTGTAAAACTAAAAGTTGAAAGTGCTGACCATGTGCTGACATTAGCTACGTATGTGTGTGGTGGAAAACAGCATGAGACGAATTTTTCTCCTTGTCTCTCATCTTCGTGCTTTCCTCGTCCCCGTGTGAGACGCCCGACCAGGCTAGCGTTTAGTCGGAGTAGCTACTTGGTCAGGTTACAATTTTTCAAACCCTCTGAGCGTAGCCAGGCTCTTTAAGTGATGGAGGTCACAGTTAAATAAAAGAGTTGATAATTTGCATATTTCTTCGTAAGCAATTCACGAAACACATACTCAAAACTTAATATTTTGACATAAATAGCTGAAACTTGCTATTCGCAGATAGTAGGTATTTACATTTTCGTCCATCACCTCGTTGAAATTAATGCAGTCGTGTAGTTAAAATCAGCCTCTATAAACCATTAGAACCTATTGAATTACTACGAAAAATTTCATATTTAATATCTGACAGATACAGTATTTACAATCAAGTCTGCATCATTAGTACACTCAGTCCCACCTTGTTTCAGTTCAGATTATCACCAGTCTTTCCTGTTCGGAGTGTTCTTACACAATCGCCCTCCGATCGTCGCGTACCCAGTACTCGCGCACTCTCGTTCGTAGCAGCCTCTCACACACACGTTCTCCACCTCTCCTTTTCCTTCCAGGTCCTTCGACTCCCCTGTCTCCGCCAGACACTTGCGCTCGAGCCAGGTGGCCATCACCGACTGCCGCCGTATTTATATTGTAGGTACCCTGACCCAAAACCTTCTTCACACTTTGCGGCACGCCAAGGAAGTTCTTGCGCATGATCTAAAGTCGTCGACTCATCTCGTAGAGTGGAGCAGTGATATCAATCCGCCCTGCCTAGACTGGCCGCAAGTGACAGTATGTTACGGAGAGAGGGGTAGAAGACAAGCTACACAGACTAGCGTCAGATACCCAGGACGCCAGTGTACATAAAGATCATCATCTTCCTTTGCATCTCCGTGCGAGAAAGGCATATGGCGGCTGCTTTGTGCTGTCTGTTGTCTTGGGGATTTGTTAACTTCCTTATACTGTACTGTCTGAAAATCTTTCCAGTACTAGTATTTAAACAACCCGATCATCCAGTCTAATAGTGCGTGCCTACACACTGTTATACCTAGCTGCAAACAAAACCATATAAACAGTTATATGTTCCCTATGGCATGGATGTTTGGACGTCCCCAAGTCGAAACCTTGCCCTACGCAACTGACACGGAAAGAGAGAGAGAGAGAGAGAGAGAGAGAGAGAGAGAGAGAGAGAGAGAGAGAGAGAGAGAGAGAGAGAGAGAGAGAGAGAGAGAGAGAGAGAGTGTGTGTGTGTGTGTGTGTGTGTGTGCGGGTGTGTGTGCTCTCTAACTAATCAGACGATGTCCCCGTTCGATGGCATCTCGCGAATGACTCACGAGAGCAAGTCAATGGCCAAGATAACCGGCTGCTCCAATTGAAGATGCAACCACCTTGGTGGACAAACGTGGTGTGTTGAAGTAAAGATGGAGAGATGATGGACTACAAAGCTGTGGTGGAAACGGGAGCACCTCGAGAAAACCTCGCCGGCCGGCGTGCTAATCGCTCGGACGCCAGGGGCTCATGTGATTTAATTACGGCGGGAAAGAAAGGGAGCCCCTAGTGTCGCAGCGCGGGGGTTAGAGGGAGAGATAAGGACCGCGGCGCGTTAATCGGATTTCTAACGGGACACAGTCCCGCCAACACCCTTACTTCATTCGTTTTCAACCCCTTCCCCAGCGACACCAAACTGGTCGAGAACGAAGGGGAGTGAACTGGTGCGGGGAGCTGGGGAAAGTTGCCGGTGAAGGGGAAGCGAGGTGCACGGTCCAAATAACACACGCGACTTCTCGCGACAAGGGCGAGGGAAATTTTCGCCCGCTGCCGACGCCCGCCACCAGCCGGAACTAACGAGTTCTGCAGTTGGCACCACTGCCGGCCGCCGTTATTATTCTTCCAGCGCGCCGCTGCTTCTCTCACACACCCCAACTCGCTTATGACTGCCGACTAACTTTTTGGCCTTCGCGGTCCGCGTATTCCGTCTCATCCCTGGAGCCGCTTGGAGATTAAAAAAAAATGTGGGTGTTACATTTCCCTTGGGTTTCTAAGCCGCGGTGAGCTCGCAGAATAACCCGTCAATCCGTCGCGAAACTCGATGACCGCTTCTCGGACGCTGGCCAGCCCGGTTCGGATGAATCAAGGCCCTTACACAGTTGAAAACTTTTAACATTTCACTCTGCAATTTAACTTTACTTTTGCTGTCTGATTTGCTGGTTCTTATGTATCATGTGCACAATGGAACTGTAAAAGGTGTAATCGAGCACTCGACTTTACGATTTCGAAAAGTTGAAACTTAAAGCCAAAGGCAAGCAGTCATTAAGCCGAGAATCTAATAGAGGTTATGCGGAATGAGTGTTATTTCATTGTACGGCAATATTCATCTCGGTATATTAAACCAAGCTTCTCTCAATTAAATAAAAACAAACGAATATAATGTGAAAAGAAAATATATGAATTGATATTTTTGAATAAAGTAAACAAGTGAGTTATTTTGTTTTGAAATGAGCTTTCGTTATACATTTTAAACCTATTCTTAAAAAAAAAAAAAAAAAAAAAAAAATAGTACGTAAATGCATTCCTGGATAATATGACTATGATTTACATAACAAGATACACATTTTTACAAAGCTCGCAGAACAGATTTTCGATTGTCTGAACTTCGACTTTAGAATTGTATTGTACAATGGTGGTTTCGTCAAAGGAAACGAAATGTTAAGTCAAATGCTAAAGTTCTCTGCTGTGTAATACCCCTGTTACGCTGTCAAATTTTCTGCTTCAATTATATTTGAAATAAAATTTGAAGTCAAAATACGGCCATCAAAAATGTTTCCTTCGAACAATGTTTATCAAGTAATCTTGAATGTGCTTCCAAATGTGTCACACTATCAAATATTTTTACTGAGAGAGTCAAATTTGAATTATTATTTAAAAACCATTTTCATAGTGAGATACTGATGTTTTTCCATGCATGCCATTACAGGAAGAAATGAAAGGAATATTTTAATTTATTTTCGCTTCTTTACTAAATAATAATTTATTTACCAGAGATGTTTCCTGCACAATGAAATTTAATGCCCCCGAGTTCGTAATATTATGTGCAATATTCGCTTAAAATATCATTCATGCCCAGACAGTTTCTACATTAATTAATTATCTTTATAACCTACTTCTTTTCCAGCAATTTTTCGATATTTTAAAGTTTCTTGGCGTCAATTTTTGTCGTGCAAGATTCTTATTGGCTGAGACCGTCAAACATCAAAGAAATTTTAGAACCGGTCCAATCTTAAAATGTTTGATGGAAACTGAAGCCATCCGACTTTCTCAGACAAATATGGCGGCAGTTATGACGTTTCTATGGTGTCCAACTTTATTTGGCCAAACTTATTGTAAGCAGTTTGAGGGGATTTACGTTGTGCAAGTTCTTATATTTAACCAAGAATTTGGAATATTGTTAAAAAATACGCAAGCTCATCCATCTCATTGACTGATTTGTTCACCACCATTTGTGTTCAATAAGCATTCAAATTCAATAATTAAATAAAACCTTTGAGACTTTTATTCGTTTTTGTTTTACCCTTATAATAATTAAGTTTTGTCAAGGGGGGGGGGGCATAATTGTTTGTTTTTGCAGAAGGGAGGCGCGATAAACTAAAGTAAACTAAATTTTGGGAACCCCTGATCTAGCGTGTTCGATCATGCGTTAGCACGCCTTACTCAAATTCTGTAGTTTTTTTTTCTATTCCGGCCGACTGCATTCTGGTATTTTCCCCTGTGTGTCATTCCTTTGTCGTTTCAAGTCAATGCTGTGAAATTCCTTAAGGTTGTTCATGTGCCCAAAAGAATTTTCTGTATTCCTGAAACATTTTTATATGCATGAGGCCTACATGAAATAACAGCCGAATTACAGAAAAAGTGGGGAAATAATTTTTTAGGATAAGAAATGTTATGAAGATATGGAAATTTCAACAAAACTTATTTCACCTAACAAATTTCAAAAATTTTGATAAACAATATGTTTGCTTACAACTCCAAATAGGTATTATCTCCATGTCACCAGAAAACCGTGAAGTATTTCCTTTGGAAGTCTATGACGCGGTTTGGATGTTGATTCATTTTAAATTTTGTGATAAAATCCAAATCTTACAAATTTAAATATAGAAAAGCTATAACTAGTAAAATTCTCATGATTTCGAAAAACATTTTACTTTAAATAAAACCTAAACATTCGATTAATAATACCAAATTTGCTTGGCAAACGATTTTCAATAGTGATTACTTTTAAAAAAGCGACAAAAGTTACATTAATGTTAATCTAGTATTTTAATTGAGTTATTATTGACATAACATATAAAAATTACAAGCTCTCCCCCCGAAACCTAGAAAATAATCTACGAGTTTACCTTAACTCGAATGCCTTCAACGTGAGCCTTGCAAGTGCTGATTCTTTATTATTAATGTTCATTAATATTAAACACGAGCCGCAGTTCTCTTCTTTATCTGAACTTAATCTTATAATTGTAATACTACTACCGTGTAAATTTTACGTTTAAACTATTTCTCATTAGTCTTTGCCAACGCATCACTGTCCTCGCCATTTTTATTTAATACTTTTTACGAAAGAGACATTATAATTCAAAGACAATATACAAGTGAAAGTATTGTTTAATCAAAATTAGAATAATTTAATGTTAATAAAAGTATTAAAAGTTTCTTGTACATAATTTGTTGAAAACACAAGCAGACGTGATAAACTTGGGGTTATTTTTCAAAGGTTCTTTTCAAGAAATGTAAAGAATCCATGAATAGACTATAACTAATATACACTCCATAAAAGAGATATGGCGAAGCCTGCGTGGCACAATGCTCAATCCCAGGTGTAACTCATCGTGTATGAACACAGAATCGGTTTCTCAAGCGGTTCGCTGCCCGCTAAATTCAATATTTACTGCATATTTAGCTACTTTTACGCCTGATGCAGACGGGCATATTTTGTGAACAAGAAGGTACAACCAAAAGGTGAACATGAACAAGAAGGTATTCAAGTTCCATGTACATACTGTACACACAGTAGTTGTAGTTAAATGTTGCAGTATGCCAGCCACTCACGTCCACCACGACACAGAGATTTTACAAACCTAACATATCACCAACTCTTATCCTTACGATAACAGCACAAATAGATGTACGGGAACTACATAAACGTATAAAACGCAATAGCAAACACACTACTTGTACAAGAAGGTGAACGAAAACTAGAAGAGTCTCTACATGATTCTAGCTAGCATGCAAGCCACTTGCATGCACGCCACTTGCAAACAAGTTAGCCAGTCACGTGATGCAAGTTGACTTGAACAAGGAAGGCGTACGCCTTCTTGTACAAGAAAGTGAACGGTGTATAAATGGCTTTATGCTTCCACACACGGCGTAAAGCCTACATCATGCAATATTTTTTGTTGTATTCTATGATAACGTAATTAAATAGGGGCTAATAACTTTAAATTATAACTATATTAACACCTAAAAAATAATATTTTAAATCCATACCATTAATTATTTAATATGTTTTGTACCATTGCGGTTTTTCAGGTGTTATATTTAACTTTGATTGTAGGTATTATATAAATATATTATTACAGAGTATTTGCTTAGGGTGACAATTCATTAAATATAATTTCCAAATTAAGCTTTATTATATGATTTAAACAAAGAGCAGTATAAACTTTGGTTATTATACTAGTTTATTGAAATAGAACTTGTGTGTAAGTTAGATTTAATTTGTTTTTGGAGCATATTAAGTATTCCAGTTCTTATTGTTATCATTCATTTATTCCCTAGAGGGTAGTAAGTATTGAATGTTATATACAACAAGTGAACGAAAGAGAATTGTGGTGGCTATCCCTGCACATCGAACGAAAGTTAAAACCGACGGAGTCATATTGAAGTTGAGAAAAATGTTGGCCGTTTGGGACGGCTTACCTTCGCTGCGACGGGGGTGTGTTTGACGAGCTCCACGCCTCACGTCCGCTGGGCGGGCCTGCTGGTCTGCAAGTATGGGCGCCGCGGGGCTGGGCCTGCTGGTCTGCAAGTATGGGCGGCGCCCCGGCATTGCTGCCGCCCACTAAATCTAAGACTGCTTTCCAATCCTCGTACGTCACCTTGCCCACGTGACGCCAGTCAGCCAGTCATGCACCACCAGGGCGCTCTTCCAGGACTTCTGGATATCGACGGAGAGAAGGTCATTGTGTAATGTTCTCGATGATTTCAAATTGAATATAAATACAGGTGTCTCGCTCAGGTTCGGGGAGACAGCACAGGGTTTTCACTTGGGCAGGAACTGCTGTTCCGTCAACATATTAAGGGGGGGTGGGGGCCATGCTACCATTTTAGTTAAGTATGGTTTGAAGGGAAATATTAAATGTAACCTGCGTAAAGCTGGAAAGAAATGTCATTTTGTAAAAATGTAAATTTTGGAGCAATTTTTAAAATAATTATTTTTGATGCTAACTTTTTATACCAAATGTAATCAGGGGGAAAATTGCAAAATTATATTTTATATAAAGTCTACTTATTGTGACGTTGGGGCGAAAACTACTATGAAACTGGTTCGAAGATATGATATAAACGCAAGGCAACGAATATTTTCAATCCTTTTCACTGGAACCAACCCAAATCCCTTTTTTGACATTATTGGGGGGGGGGGGCTCTGGACTTTTTTCTAACTTAAAACGCCTACATTCAGGAAGCAGTTGAGACCGAGACCTCATCCTGTATGTGTTGGCAAACACCGTCACAAAATTCTCCTGGTTGGCTCTCGTATCGCCATTGCTGGTTATGGGAGAGATGTGGCACAGTCAGACGTCAGACAATCAGAGAGCAGGTATTAACAGAAGTACGGATGAAGTAAAATCGAGCGTTATTTTCTTTAACATAAATTGTACAACTACAGCCAAGGATGGCCGTGGGTGGTAACTAAAGTTTTAATGAATATATACGAATATTAAATTTATATGCTGCAAGATGTTTTGAAAACGAATATATATATATTTTTTAAAAAGATGAACGAGTAACATTTGTATAATTTGGTTGAGAATACGAGTGAGTAATATTTTACTATTTTGTTGGAGAAGAAGACGGTGGAAATAAAAAATTGAGAAGCTGTAAATTTGGACCTTATGTTTTAACTGAAATGTTACAGTTTGATATAAAATTAACTAAACTGTTAACCCATGTACTAAAATAATTTAATTTATATGTATGTAGAAGTAGGTGCAGAAATTGATTAAAAAAATTAGTTTAGAACTGTTTTAATTATTTAGTAAGTCATTAGTACACTATAATTTCATTTCTTCCCAGCCCACTTTTTGTTTATGAAAATTCTTAAACAGAAAATAAAAGGCTGTAAGTTTCCTAGCCACATAATCTCCTTAACGAACAGAATAATAACAAGACGCACTCGTTCATAGTCTGAGGAGCATTATTTAAAAAAAAAAGAAGCTAAAATTGCACTTTTCTGTCTCACTGTTCCATTTGCAACCGGTAGCAAAGAACATATTTTAGTTACTAGTTCAAAATTACAGAAACTGAAAAATTTCTAAAATTATTTTACTAGATGAGGTTGAGGAATAAACATTCTGAAACGATTTTATATGGATTTCAGACTCTTCACTGCCTGTCTGGAGTGAGAGACTGTTTTCAAAGCGCAAATGATTGTAAAGGCTGTTCACGATAAAGTGAGCACTTTTGATATGAAGCTTATTAAAAGAGTCACTACGCCTGCATGCATATATTTTAATGAGCGCAGTGAGTGATATTAGCCCAGTAAAGTTGGTAACGATGGATGCAAAGTAATTCCATATCTCAACGTCGAATAAAAGTGTTAGGTCACCATTTGTGGCTTAAAATTATTTCTTTCGCTTTCTGTTTTTTTTTATATGCATTGACGTGTAAAAAGAAGCAGATTTGTAAAGCATTCACTTTGTTAATGACTTCACAGTTTCATTTCACCGATGCATGAATAGAGTGATGAGGCCTATGTCAATGTTAATTTCACATTAAGCGGAGGAACACACAGCGTGTATACAAGTAGATATTAGACAGGACTTTCAAAAGTGCTCGTTTGACCGTGTATACAAGTAGATATTAGACAGGACTTTCAAAAGTGCTCGTTTTACCGTGAATCGCTTATAATATTCTTTATCACTAGATTATTTATTTTAATACTTTCAGTCAACAGTTTCACGCCAAATACTGCAAAAAGACTGGCTAGACAGGGAGCTGTGAAGAAATACACTGATGAAATGCTTTACAGAAAATAAATATGGTAATTTCATGCCAACTATGAAACAGGGAAATCATCACGTTGTAATATAGCGTGCTGGCTATTTATAGCATTTGGTTTCTGCTAGTTGATCGAATCAGTGCAAAGCAATTAATTTCAAGTGACCACCAAACCTATCAAGAACTGTCGCACAGTCTTACATTTCCTTAGCCATGCGTTTAGGGATTATCCTTAATTAGCGAGTCTCATCACATGCTCGAAAGATCCAAAAATTCATACGAACTTCCCACATAAAACATGTTAGTCGTAAATATTCCTAAGATTTTTTTTTCAGCTCCAGTTCACAAAGCAGATCTCAGGTTTTTTACGTTTTCAGTTCGAAAGCAGATTCCTGAAGTTTTTTTTTATTTTTGGAAGGGAGAAAAACAAGAACGGGAAGTATCGAACGAGTTGCCGGCAGACATCTGTTGCCTTCGATGGTTTTACTTAGCGCGCGCGGACGCTAACTTGGGATGACGTCATGAGAGACGCGCGGGTAATCTACCCACGCATTCGCAGGCGTCAACTCTGCTCAAGGGCAAAAGGGAATTCGTTCAAATACTCTCCGTTTGAAATGGCATACATCAGGATATAGTAAATCCTTGAATGTATTCTAGGAGATAAAATTTTTTTCTCCGGTTTCTAAAATAACTAGGACCCCGTCGTTTTATTGCAACTTTGCTTTATTACTGAACAAGTTTTTTAGGCCAGTCTGAACGGTGAAATCGTTTCCATGTCCTATCATTTTTGACACTGTTTAGATTGAGCTCATGAGATGACTGCAGTAAACTACCCCACAAAAGTTTTAGTTGCAGCACATTTCAACTGCAACCATGCGCTGTTCATAGTAAAGTGAGCAGTTTTGAAATCAACCTTTGAGAAAGTTTCTCCCCCTACCTACGTGAGAAAGCATGTGTGTTGGCAGCGCCTACTGAGAAATACTTTTCGTGCAAAATATTATTACAACTGAGTGCGCACGAATTTGGTGCCTTGTGTAATTTTATAGCCTTCGTTAAGCTTCGTTTGCACGAGGCGGAGGAATATCCTGGACGTAGAACTTTAGCAGGGCTTCATAAAATGCGAAGTAACCGTAATTAGACTATAGCATGCACGCAGTAAAATCTGTAGTGACGGAGGTCATGTTGCTCAGTGCTTCGACGTTAAATAAAAAGTGAGATGTAAACGTTCGCGAGAACAAATTATTTATTTAGCTTTCTATTTTTTTTAATGCACGTAAATGTAAGAATTAGCACGTTTGTAAAAATATTATTTTTCTAATTGTTTCACTTGACCGACGAATGAATAAAGTGACCAGGCCTATTGTAATGTTAATTTTACGTAAGATGGAAGAATACACAACGAGCGTACAAGTAGATCTTAAGCAGGGTTAACAAAAGTGCTCACTTCACCGTGAACAGCATATAGCTATCCCACCCACATAGTTTCGGTAAAATATCGCACGTACGTCAGCTTTGAGGAGGTTTAAAAAAGACTCCGGGTAAAAGTGACATACTTGAAGGAAATCATAATTACGACTGCGCAACATTCCTGCATGACACGGACTTCGTTGAAAACTACATAAAACAGTCTAAGGCGAGCATCTCTTCTGGCACTGAGGGTTCATGGAAAACTGACCACTTTTGAAATAAACTTATGAAAAAAATCGCTGACGTTAACAACATTAATTTTAACGCACACACTGGCTGGCATGTTCTCAGTTAACTTGGCAACGAAAAACGTAAAATAGCCCCACATATTAAATTCGCAATTAAATTTTTGACTTTTACTTTTGCACCCACTGAATTTATTAAAAATATTTTCTCTCTGATTTACGCAGATTAGAGTAAGAATTTCCTTATTGGTAACGTATTTACTCTCTTGAACAATTTCCCATATCTCACACTTGCGCGTGAATAAAGAGAGAGGGTCAGTGGCAGAGATAATTTTACATACGGTATAAGGATAAACAATGTGCATACAAATAGATGTTAAGCAGGGCTTTCAAAAGTGCTCACTTTACGGAATAAGTAAATTTCAAAATGCTAAATTTTTCAGACTACTATTTTATATCATAAAAATACTGGAATTGTATCTGCTAAAACTGTAGCAATTAATTTTAACCCCTTGAAAGTCTCCGAGTATGCATAGTGCTTGCTGTATAGACGATTCTTCAAAAGGCTGCGCCGTCCGTCTCCCGAGGTGTCTGACCACTTGTACGATCCAGAGATAACCTACACGGTATTAAATGAGTATAGAGGCTTTTCACGATAAAATTGAGCACTTTTGAAAGCCTTGCTTAGCATCTATTTGTATGCACGTTGTGCATTCTTTCGCCTTATGTAGAATTAACATTGCCGGGTGCCTCAGCACATTATCCATGCACCCGTCACGTGAAACAGTGGAATTATTAGACAAGTAAATATTTTACAACTCTGCTCATTTTTACACTTCGCTGCATTAGAAATAACCGGAATCGAAAGAATGAATTAAAACTATCACAAATGGCTGCCTAACACTTTTTATTTGACTTTAAGATATGGAACTATTTTCCCTCCATCGTTATCAACATTACTGGACGCATGTCACTCAGTGCGCCTGAGAAATGTATGCAAAGGAGCAGTGACATTTTTCTAAGGTTGATTTCAAAAGTGCTCACTTTATCGTGAATAGCCTTTACTAGCTTTTCTGGCTCTTAAATTTAATCATATCGTCAGCATGAACTGACATGAGTTGCGAATTATAGTAAAGCATTTCTAGCAGCAGACGCAGTAATTAGACACTTCTGCATTTTTTTTTTGTAAAATACACCCAGTTTGCAAAGCGATCGTTCAGTTTATAAGGCAGCATTTATTGTATATTATTAAAAAAAATTATTATATCAATATAAACAGATTTAACTCGTATTTAAAAATGCCCTTATGAACTTAAGATTGATTAAAAGTTAACTTGCGCACCAATTGTAATGCATACTGGCCAGAAAAAGCTCCCATGAGAAAACTTCAAACGTATGTTTATATGTCGTGAAACTACCCACATCAGATTCAACTGCCACAAATTTAATTATGAAAAAATACCAGAAAGTTTTCTTTGGTGAAGAATGTAAGTTTGAATTTTTTTTTTTTTGCACATTCAAAAGTAATCTTTATAGGCTCCGCTTCATTCATGATCGTATCTTCGAAACGTGTAAATAATGAAGTCTGTTTCATTGGCGTACATCTTTAGTGAATGGAACAGTCGGCCAGGATCGGCGCAGAATTTCACGGAGTGCTATAGGCTGAATGTAGTTTGGTTTATGTAATTATGGATGCTTGGCGCCACAGACGTGTGGTCCCGTGTAGCTGTAAACCGCGCGCATGGGCGTCCACAACTTTCTGTGATGCAAATATGGGATAAAAAGTCGCGTCATTAGACTGGGGAAACAACGCTTCTGCTGTGGTTAATCCGATCACAGAATTCCCGAAATTCGAGTCTTGCGCCATTCATGATTAAAACAGCTTATAATTGGTTACAGCGTGAAATGGCATTTCGATTCCGTTGTTTTGCCACATTTTTCTATGTTAAAAATAAGTATCATTATTTCTAATGTAATAGTACCTACACCTCACTCGAAACAATAATATGGCATTTTATACTGGAACATAATTTGTTATGGCATCGGTGTTGAAGAAACATATTTAATATTTTTTCTGTCATGGAATTGTTTAATCCTACGAAGAATCTTGTATTCGTAGCCTCTGAACGAAGACATCTTCTTCCATATATATATATAATCATTATTATTATTATTTATTATTTCCGATTA
The DNA here is from genome assembly GCA_029891345.1 of Dryococelus australis. Classification (NCBI taxonomy): domain Eukaryota; kingdom Metazoa; phylum Arthropoda; class Insecta; order Phasmatodea; family Phasmatidae; genus Dryococelus; species Dryococelus australis. Next base: position 6,893,501 of record CM057003.1, on the reverse strand, counting down.
TTCTGATTTAGGAGAGCGTGTGAACTTGGGCCAATCACTGCTTCACTTCCTTTTTCTCTTATCCTTTCTTCCCAAAACCTCTTCATTAATTCACTATGTTTTTTCTTCCTTTCCTCTATCTTCGCCCTATCATTTCTTTTTTAGATTCTTGTTCAATTTTCTTGTTTCTAATTATATTTCTGAATTTTTTCCTGTCCTTAATTTCTTCTTCTGAGATTTTCAGTCGTTCCAGGTCTTCTTGTGTTTATTTTATCCAATTGGTCATTAATTTACTTGCATTAACGATATTGAAAATTTTCTTCGTGAGTCTGTCTTCACCCATCCTGCATAAGTGTCCGTAGAACTGTAGTCTGTGATGGTGTCTGTGTGTTCGTATAATTCTTTTATAGGTCGTCTGACCCAAGTTCCGTCTCGGAGGGTCGCACAATGGATTTTCCTAAGGATCTATCGTTCTTACATTATATTTTATAAATTGACGTTATGCCAGAAACACAGTTCAGTACGTATCTTACGTGTTGTATTAGACCTGCTTACAAATGCCTTTCGATGGGTTCAGTAATGAAGTGTGCTAAAGGAATCCTTACAGTGCGTTTCACGAGGTCGATTATGTATGCCGCTCACACTACTTCATTAAAACGTCAGTGACATCCCGTAACCTAAAATGTGCAGTACACAATCAGAGCTTACAGAAAAGTTTTTGTTTGTGTATATTGCACTATTATACATTTTCGTAATGAAGTCATTTTACACACAGTGATAATTTATTGAGAAATTTCAACCGTTGTTCGCAAGTAGGTTATGTGATATAAGCAACATAGCTTTCCGATCCGTATAGGCTGTTCACGGTAAATTGAGCACGTTTGTGGCCCTAGTTCCTTTTCCTTAAAACTATATTGAATAATTTAACCACCTTTTAAAGTAAGCATTGCCATGTAAGTAATAAACACAGTGTTTATATTCCACAGTACTCGGTAGAATAAATCTAAATCTAAAATTATATATATATATATATATATATATATAATAATTATTATTCCAAATGAGAGAGGTCTCAAAAGTGCTCACTTTACTGTACACATCCGTGAAAGAGCCAAACGCTTACAGTCAAACATGATTTGAAAAAACTTAATGATAATGCGAAACACATATTGATAGTTGCGTATAAGTGGTGCTATCCTTTGGCCTTATTCGAGGGCATTCATTGTTACAACTTTTAATGAAAGAACATATTATAATTTAAGACAAAGATGTGTAATGGTAATGTGCAATGTAAAAACTGGAGAACCGACAACTTATAAAAATTTGGCTGCTTATTGTACCATTGTTGACACACTTATTTTGTGAAGTTACTGAAATTTAATATAAAAGATTTATTACTTATAATGCACTGTATTCCAAAATGGCGGATGAACAACATCATCACATTCTAAATTCAATATTGCATCATGCATTTTCAACGTATTAAATTTTGTTTAGGTGGGAATTAAACTTAATTTTACTGTTTAAATTAAAATTTAATTTAATGTAATGATTTCCGAGATATAACGTAAAAGCTTTATTTTTTTTTTCAACATGCACTATCTTCCAAAATGGTGGAACAGTATCATTATGGGTGTATGAATTTAATGCTTCCATTATGCACTGTCAACGTAACGAATATAGTGTAAATCGATAAAATGGTTCCCGAGATATAAAAGAGAATATTTATTTTTTCAATTTGCACTGACATCCGAAAGTGGTAATCACCATTTCCACTGCATATTGTAACTGTAAATATGCGTTCCTCATGATCCCTCGTATATTATTCTTACTTGCATCAGTGACGATGCGTGCTATAATTTCATGGGGGGGGGGGGGTCCTCCCCCGGGAATATTGGATTTTCAAGGTGCAAGATGGTGCCATTTAAACATTTTTTCATACCTAAATATAAAATACACTGCTTGTCAAAATATTAATATTTTTTAACACAAAAGTTGCCCGAGTGAAAAATATTACAAATATACCTTCATCAAATCTGGAACCTTGTCCACTCAACATCAAAATTATTCTAATACCCTTCGACACACGGAGCAATTTTGTTTGTACAGAAGTGTAGACAGGAAAAATCATTATTCGTTTCTGTAAAGATGGAAAGCAGTCAACGTGAACGAGCAGGAGGCAGGAAAAAAACGAAGCAGGTAGAGTGCGCATCAAAAGAGACGATTCTTCTCGCACAGCGTAAGGGAAGGAAGCACAGAAGGGGAGGTGTTCAGTGATAGCCTACAGGAGGGAGGGAACACGAGAGGGAGGATGATCGAAGTCATAACAGCCGAGCTGAAAACATAATTTACCATTATCCTTGCGCCATTGTAAGTTAATGTTCGTACTGTGCAGCTGTGTTTCACCAAAAATAAACCGATGATTATATTTCAACCAGCTACAGCACAGTTGCGAAGATATATGTTAGGGACACGTGAGCAGATCATGCGGTGTGTGTGCGAAGACAGACCACGAATGTAACGAGTGTTTACGATACCCCAATGTCCTTGAATTGCTAATCAGTGTAATTCGATTGTTACATAGAGTGATAGTTCGCGCCACAGAGTTTGCCTCGCAACCCGATACAGACGTAATACGCCTAGATTAGACAACACGCAAATCCCACAGGCAACATCACTAAATAGCTACAGGAAAATGTGTGCCTTGTGCTTTCGGAACATGTATTGATACAGTCAAACATGTAGGCCTGCATAGTTTTATTGTACTTATAGAGCAAATATTTACATCAGCCTTGAAATGTACATGCAAACTAATGCTTACGCGCGTTTTTCCAGTACCGTTCACCTTCTGAATCGACGTTGTAGGAGTACATATCATAATCGCATAAATGCACTGCCGGCCGCCCCAACAATCGGTCGAAACTTATCAATTATGTGGGAGCTAATTATTGTCCACCTCACTACTTGAATCTCAAAATCGTCAACGTTAGTTTGCATTTGTCGTTTTCTCGATGTTTGTGTGGGACAGAAAAAGATTTTAATGTACCATCCTTGAACCCTACTTCCTGTTTTATTCTGTAAACAACTGCGCGTGGAACAGCTATCGCTGCACTCACTCCTCTTGCTACCTCAGAAAGTGGTATTTGAATGCCTTCCTCTGATTCATTAGCACATTATAATTACTTCCCCGCATTCACTGTGCACAACTTTACCTTGCCATTGTTCCAACCGTCAATTTTATCAACGGAAATATTACAATACGTACGTTAATTTATGCTCTTCACGCATTTAGAATGTACACACACTCCCGCACCGCTCGCATATTGATGTGTTCACTCTACACGCTGTTCACGGTCAAATGAGCGCTTTTGAAAGCCCTGCTTAACATCTACTTGTATGCACGTTGGGTATTCTTCCGCTTTACGTAAGATTAGCATTGTCAAGAGCCTTACCACTTTATTCATGCGTCGGTCAAGTGAAACTGTGAACTTATTACGACAGTAAATATCTAACAAATATTGTCATTTGTACACTTCGATGCATAAGAAAAAATCAGAAAGCTAAAGAAATAATTTAAGTTAACAGAAACGGTTACGTAACATTTTTATACGACGTTAAGATACGGAACTACTTTCCATCTATCGTTAACAACCTTACTGGGCGCATGCCACTCAGTGCGCCCGTTAAAATATATGCAGATAGGGGCAGTGACTTTTTTTCAAAGGTTGATTTCAAAAGTGCTCACTTTATCGCGAACAGTTTTTAGCTGTTATACACCCGCTAGAGACAACCGAACATCTGAGGGCCGACGAGGGAAGTGCGACGCATGCGAAGGACATCCAGATCGGCACGCGTTGGAAATCAACGGTGGTTTGGTCTGATCAGTGTCCGAGGTAATTGCTTGTACAGATATAGCACATGCCATAATCATATTAGAAAACGACTTGATTAAAATAACTGTAAATTCATGACTGCGACCATATTATAAACATCACTTTCATTATGATTAATTTTAATTTTCTGCCATGTATACTGAAATCGAGAATTTACAAGGATTCATCACCGATACGGAGTTAAAATTATAGCACTGCATTAACATTTCTGATAACTGAGCGTAAATTATACTTATAAGTACACCTGCAAACATTCACGTCCGTCACAATTAATATACAGTAAATTAATGTTTTAACGTAAAAACCCACGTGTTAACATCGTTTTAAAACAATAAACAACATGGCCAGCAAAACAGTTTGTGTAGGCTGTTACATCCAGTTAACGACGAGTGTTTCTAATACAATTTTTTTTTTAAATGACGTACAAAATTACCTTTCTTGCATGTTGTCGTGATCGTAAGTTCAGGTGTCAGCCGACCCTCTTTTATGACGTCACATATTTCCTAAAAAGTGAAATCACTGGTGGAAAAAATGCTTTACTCGTAATCCACACACACACACACACACACACACACGCCACACTTACATCCACATGATTCTGTTGCACTCATTCTATTTACTCGGTTCTCAGTCTCACACGGTAATTTTATAATTTTTATGTACGGTATACATCGCGCACGAATATGTATAACATTCTCAGCACCAAAACTAAATTAAATAAATACAATACGATTCGTGTTGTGCGCGCGAAATTGCCCACGCATCGCTCTAGTTACTGTAAACTATACGACGCCAACTGCTTCGGTTATGTCCGCTTCAGTTCGGCGAAGAAAGCACTACCATCGTAGCTTCTAACATAGGTTGACGCAGCCATAAGCCCCAGCCCCACCCGGACGGTCATCCTACCCTGCCGCCCCTCCCCGGACGGTCATCCTACCCTGCCGCCCCTCCGTCGACAGGGAAACTATTACGACCGCCTACCTGCTGTAAGCATTACTTACAGCGCTTCAAAAAATCTTGGTTTTACTGGACAACGAGTTGTTTTCTTTTAATGTACAGCATAGTTTCCCCCAGTAGAATGTGTACCGCATGAGTGAAAAGTTACCTCAAAGTAAATATAAGTTAGAATTTAATATTTACTATAAATATAACATCGTCAGGAAACTGTCTGGGCGAGCACTGCTTACCTTGCTTGTCCTAACGAGACGCCACGGAACATCTTAGTATTCACTGTGGATGAGACATTTATGCATTCAAACACGCATTCAGCTGCTACGCAAATAAAATAAAAGCCGAACGAAATTTTTTTAAATATCCACAGAAATGTTACCGCTTCTTATAACTGATACACACTCGGCTGGGTTCTTAACGCCTGTTTCCAGCCGCTATGCGCAAGTGCAATAGGGCCAGACCGAACCCAAAAATCTAACTTCCAAGTCCATTATCATTGAGACAAATCTGTACTTTTCCTTTTAATTGTTTTTATTTAGTTTTGAAGGGAATTTAAGTTACATAATGTGCATAATTCTACTTTTATTCTTCGTATCTGCTTTACACACACACACACACACACGCACACGCACGCACGAACGCATGCACGCACGCACGAACGCACGCACACATATATAATAACATGTGTGGACGACGCTATCTCCATTTCACCCTCTAGCCCCTGTGCCAACGTATAAAAAAATTAAACAAAGACGTTTCGTGCGCTACAAAGCTTCGTGTGTTCCCTTTTTTTCGTCCTTATCGAAATTTAATTCTGGTTCCCGCTATCCAGAGTCATTGCGCTACCCCCAGTCACCTGTTTTTACGACCCCCACTCCACTCCCTTGGGGTCACTCTTTGTGCTTCTCGGGCAGGCCCCGATCGTTTCGTTGTGTTGCGTTGTGTTGTGCTGTGTTTCCCCTACCGCCGCGCCGGCCTTGCGATAGCGCGGGACTAGTCTCGCGGTGCAGATAAAGCGTGCCGGAGTAATGCACGCGGCGACCGATAGCGGCGCCACTGAGGGGCCTTGTGTCGCGTAATTCTCGCAGGGGAGTTCACTCCCCCTTCGCGCGGCGAGTGGATACTTCTATGGGGAAGTAACGACGAGGAATCTGCCCCGTTGTGAAAGCTCTGGAAATGCACGATTTCACGGTAAGGTCAGCTGACACACACGCATTGAAAAACGTATGTGTATTATGAACTGTCAATTGAGTGCTTTCGAAATGAATCGCTGAGAACATTCCGTACCTGTAACTGTATTCGCTGGTGATTATTAAGCGTAAAGATAGAAATAAGACACGCTATTACGACCAGGACGGGTTAGACGAGGTATACAGCATATTATTTGGGTGTTTATTTTTATGTGATATGTTTCTAAGTCCTGGCAATTTAGAGTAAGCAGTATATTTATCCGGTATCCGATACAAGTCGTTTTCCAAAGGGTTTATCAAAATATTTGGCTCGACAAGATGTAACTAATAATTTTCAACACCTTTTTACGTTATTAGATATTCACTGCGTTCATTATTCTGGTGGCACTAATGGAAGAAAAGAACGAAATTTTTTTCCTATCTTTAATCAATGATCTCGGGATAACGAACGCAGTTAATTTGTAACAATGTAAGAAGGTGTTCAAAATTGTCATTTACGTCTTGTAGAGCCAAACATTTCGGAAAATCCTCTGTAAAGTAAGCTGTGGCAAAAATACATAAATATACGGTTTACGAGCATCATACCCCTTAGTGAGAACTGGTCAAAAGAGGACTCCCAACAGCAATATTTAGCGCACTGTAATTATAAGTTTTACTGTGTGCGCCTTTTATCTAATTTTTTGTATATATAAGCTTACCTCAGTATTTAACGCTCATAAATGCTCCGCCAGTTAAATTGTGCGTTTTCATTCATATTGCCATCGTGACATTTTATTGAGTTATTGTGGCCCAATTTAGTTAGCCCATCATTGAATTGGCATCCTGTAGTAAGTCTATGCAGAACGGAATTACACTCGTCTTAGACACGTCCTCAACAGACAATATCGCTGTTTTCAACGTAACTGATAAGTCATCAAAAAAAGGACGCAAGCAGGTTGCAGTGTTGCCAGATTTATCTGAGCAATTTCCCTTCTACGTCTTCGCCTGCAAGCATTTCCCTACAGAGAAGTAAAGTTAACATCAAATCCTGGAACTTTTATCAATTAATATTCTCAGCTTTTCCTGCAGTCTTAAAAGAGGACATCTCCGTGCACAAGAATAAAAACTGACCAGACACTGGGTGGGGGTGTATGAAAAAACAGGATACGGTCAAATAAAGGCCCTTACGCAATTGAAAACTTTAACATTTTACTTTACGTTTGCTTTCCAAGATGTTGTTTCTTATGGAACTTGAAACAATGGGTAAAGTCAATCACTCTTGACTGTACGATTTCGAAAGGTTGTAATTTAAAGTCAATGTCAAGCAGCAATTTAGCCGAGAATCTAACATAGGTTATGTGGAATGAGTTTTCTTTTATTGTAGGACGATTATCATCTCGGCGTATTAAACCAAGCTATTTTAAATTAAATGAATTTCAAATTAGCATAATGCGAAAAGAAAATATACGAATTAATTTTTTTAAATAAAGTACACAAATGAGTTTTATATTCTGAAATGAACTATTAATAAGTAGTTAGTAAAAGTATGTTCTTGCGCACTGGTGCCTGCTGCGGGAGCGAGAGGCCGGCAGCCATCTTGGCTTTAACAAAAAACCATGCTTTGTACAGAAAACGGTCAAAAACGGGCCAAAAACCGGCAAAACTTCGCGAAATAATAATGTTTTTCGCACGTTTGCGGAATGTGGATGCATATTTCTCAATGACCCCTCATTGTGGTTTTTGACTCATGTGGGATGTGGGATGTGCGACCATCTTGAAGCATAATTTCCTGCTCTATCAATCCTTACACTGACTAGCAATATGGCGGTGAAAGTGCTGGCTAACAATATGGCGGCTCCATCTGGCTGAGTGCGTAACCACTCCCGGTGGTCATATTGGATCAGAATCTCCTGCTCCATCAATCCCGACACTGGCTAGCAAGATGACCGACAGCTTGCACAATGAAGTGTGCAATTATGTACGACCACTCCTGGCCAGAATCTCCTCCTCTATTATTCCAGCGCAGGGATTCCCTCGGCATGCTGCCGTACATGGATGCTCTCGTGGCACTTGCCACAGGAATGGTCTTGTCGATGCTGAATGCATCTATCTTGGATCATAATCTCCTGCTCTATCAATCCTATCAATGGCTAGCAAGATGATGGTGAAAGTGCCGGCTAGCCAGATGGCTGACAGTTTGCACAATGAAATGTGCAATCATTGTACAACCACTTCCAGCCAGAATATCCTGCACTATCATTCCAGCACATGAGTTCCCTCAGCCCGGCACTAGCTGGCAGGCAGCAGGTCTTGAAGCTTTCTGTTGACTGTTTCCCTGCACTGGCTAGCAATATGGCGGTCCATATTTTGGCGCCACCCTATGGCGAGGCTATCAATATGGTAGCTGTCTCCCTACAGAGGCGCCACCCTATGCTGGCTGGCAATGTTGCGGCGGTGTCCCTGTGGTGATGTTGGCTGGCAATATAGCAGCTGTGTCCCTATGATAAAGCCCTGGCAAAATGGTAGCCGTGTCCCTTGGAAGTCACACTGTCTGGCGGCCAGCGCACTGCCTGACGGCGTCCAACTTGCGCAGCGGCCAGACCTGCTCTGTCGGCCATCTTGCCACTGGCTGGCAGCAGCGGGCACACGGCCATCTTAGCACTGGCAGGTAGCAGCGGTCCAATCCGGTCGGCAAGACGGCAGTGGCCAGTCACAGCGGCCTGCTCTGTCAATCTGGTCATAGCGCAAGATGGGCGGCCAGTACACCAACCACTCCCGCCATCTTGTACGTCCTGTTCCCTGGCACTGACTAGTAAGATGGTGGGCAGGCGGCCAACGCCAGGGAAACATCCTGCTCTATCAATCTGGTCGATCATCACTGACTACCAAAATGACGATGGGATGGCCATGTTGTTGACCAGTATGCCGACATCGGATCAGTCATGTATCTTAGCACTGACTGACAAGATGGTGGCCAGTACACCAACGATGGGGAACTGTCTTGGATGATGTCCGCCATCTTGGAAGTCGCAATGACTGGCTGCCAGTGGCAGTGGTTGTCGGCCAGTCGCAGAGAACTTCGGTCGGCCATCTTGGAAGTCATACTAGATGGTGGTGGCCATAACGGTGACAGGCGGTCATGTTGCTGGCTAGTACGATGGTGAAAGATTCCCATTCCTGTCTGTTCTGCCAAAGTCGCTAACTGGCGTCGCTGTCCGAAGACCCAATGAGGATGACTGGTGGCTGTCTCCCTACTCCAATGCTGCTGACTGGCGGCTGTCTCCCTAGCCCCGGATGTTTCTCCATCGTTGGCCGCCTGTCCACCATCTTGCTAGTCAGTGTCATGGAACAGGCCGTCCAAGATAGCAGGGGTTATTGGTGTACTGGCCGCCCATCTTGCGCTAAGACTGGATTGACAGAACAGGCCGCTGCGACTGGCCACCGCCATCTTGCCGACCGGGTAGGGCCGCTGCTGTCAGTCAGTGCTAAGATGGCCGAATGAGCAGGCCTGGCCGCTGCGCAAGTTAGACGCCGCCAGGTAGTGCTCTGGCCTCCAGACAGTGCGACTTCCAAGGGGCATGGCCGCCATTTTGCCAGGGGCTCCATCATAGGGAAACAGCTGCCATATTGCCAGTCAGCATATGGCGGCGCCTCTGAAGAGAGACAGCTGCCATATTTTCAGCCAGCATAGGGTGGCGCCTCTGTAGAGAGGCAGCCACCATATTGCTAGTGTCACCATAGGGTGGCGCCGACATAGGGACCGCCATATTGCTAGCCAGTGTAGGGACACAGTCAACGGGAAGCTTCCAGACCTGCTGCCTGCCGGCCAGTACCGGGCTGAGGGAACCCCTGTGCTGCAATGATAGAGCAGGAGATTCTGATGGCCGTCGGGAGTGGTTGCACACTTCATTCTACAAACTGTCAGCCACAAATGTGCAAACTGGCAGCCACCATCTTGCTAGCCAGCATCGCCACCTGCACTGGAATGACAGAGAAATATATTCTGGTGGCCACCAGGAGTGATTGCACCTGCAAACTGTCAGACAAAATGTGCAAACTGGCAGCAGCCATCTTGCCAGTCAGCACTTTCGCTCCCATCTTGCTGCTAGAATTGATAGAGCAGGAGATTCTGATCCAAGATGGCCACCGGGAGTGGTTACGCACTCAGCTTATGGAGCAGCCATCTTCTTAGCCAGCACTTTCGCCGCCATATTGCTAGTCAGCATCGCCGCCATCTTGCTAGTCAGTTTCAGGATTGATAGAGTAGGACATTGTGCTCCAAGATGGCCACACATCCCACATCCCACATGAGTCAAAAACCCCAATGAGGGGTCATTGAGAAATTTGCATACACATTCCGCAAACATGCGAAAAACATTATTTCGCGAGGTTTTGCGGTTTTTTTGCGTTTTCTGTGCGAAAAACATGTTTTTATTTTGCACAAAATCCAAGGTGGCGACTGGCTCCTGGCTCCTGCGGCACGCGCTAGCGCGCCAGAATATACTGTTACTAACAACTTCAACATAATATTCAACCCTATTAAAAGAAAGATACGTAAAATGAATTCCTAGATAATATGATAACGATTTACGTAGCATTATATACATTTTTAAGTTCGCAGAACTGATTTTCAATTTTCTGAACTCTGACTTTACAATAAATTGTATTGTGAATTGGTGGTTTCTATAAAAGGAAAGGGACTGTAAAGTCAAATGCTAAAGTTTTATATTGTGTAAGTGCCTTAAGTCTGTTTCAACTCAGGTTTGGAACAAAGCGAGATTCGTTAAGGAAGAGTTTAGCGTAGGGAAAATTTCTGCCGCAAGGTGCGCTGGTGTTCCAAAGCGGTTGCTTTTAAGCTGGCGGTAAACGGAGACATTCTATTTATTTGTGTGTAAGGCAGAGTTTACAACAACCTGTCGAGTCTGTCCGTCCGTCATCAGTCCGTCAATCACGTGACCAACAGCCAATCAGAGGTGGCCATTAATTCTATCCGTTCGTCCGTCCGTCAAAACCTTGGCAAGTTTTGACTTGACGAACGAATGGATGAAATTACAGCCTCCTAAACTAGCACGTTTTGTTACTCGTTCATCCCGAGTTCTTTACAAGGCTGTGTAGCGTGTGCAGTATTTTGTTACTCGTTCATCCCGAGTTCTTTACAAGGCTGTGTGGTGTGTGCAGTATTTTGTTACTCATTCATCCCGAGTTCTTTACAAGGCTGTGTGGTGTGTGCAGTATTTTGTTACTCGTTCGTCCCGAGTTCTTTACAAGGCTGTGTAGCGTGTGCAGTATTTTGTTACTCGTTCATCCCGAGTTCTTTACAAGGCTGTGTAGTGTGTGCAGTGTTTTGTTACTCGTTCATCCCGAGTTCTTTACAAGGCTGTGTGGTGTGTGCAGTATTTTGTTACTCATTCATCCCGAGTTCTTTACAAGGCTGTGTGGTGTGTGCAGTATTTTGTTACTCGTTCGTCCCGAGTTCTTTACAAGGCTGTGTAGCGTGTGCAGTATTTTGTTACTCGTTCATCCCGAGTTCTTTACAAGGCTGTGTAGTGTGTGCAGTGTTTTGTTACTCGTTCACCCAGAGTTCTTTACAAGGCTGTGTAGTGTGTGCAGTGTTTTGTTACTCGTTCACCCAGAGTTCTTTACAAGGCTGTGTAGTGTGTGCAGTATTTTGTTACTCGTTCATCCCGAGTTCTTTACAAGGCTGTGTGGTGTGTGCAGTATTTTGTTACTCGTTCATCCCGAGTTCTTTACAAGGCTGTGTAGCGTGTGCAGTATTTTGTTACTCGTTCATCCCGAGTTCTTTACAAGGCTGTGTGGCGTGTGCAGTATTTTGTTACTCGTTCATCCCGAGTTCTTTACAAGGCTGTGTGGTGTGTGCAGTATTTTGTTACTCGTTCATCCCGAGTTCTTTACAAGGCTGTGTAGCGTGTGCAGTATTTTGTTACTCGTTCATCCCGAGTTCTTTACAAGGCTGTGTAGTGTGTGCAGTGTTTTGTTACTCGTTCATCCCGAGTTCTTTACAAGGCTGTGTGGTGTGTGCAGTATTTTGTTACTCATTCATCCCGAGTTCTTTACAAGGCTGTGTGGTGTGTGCAGTATTTTGTTACTCGTTCGTCCCGAGTTCTTTACAAGGCTGTGTAGCGTGTGCAGTATTTTGTTACTCGTTCATCCCGAGTTCTTTACAAGGCTGTGTAGCGTGTGCAGTATTTTGTTACTCGTTCACCCAGAGTTCTTTACAAGGCTGTGTAGTGTGTGCAGTGTTTTGTTACTCGTTCACCCAGAGTTCTTTACAAGGCTGTGTAGTGTGTGCAGTGTTTTGTTACTCGTTCACCCAGAGTTCTTTACAAGGCTGTGTAGTGTGTGCAGTATTTTGTTACTCGTTCATCCCGAGTTCTTTACAAGGCTGTGTAGCGTGTGCAGTATTTTGTTACTCGTTCATCCCGAGTTCTTTACAAGGCTGTGTAGCGTGTGCAGTATTTTGTTACTCGTTCATCCCGAGTTCTTTACAAGGCTGTGTAGTGTGTGCAGTATTTTGTTACTCGTTCATCCCGAGTTCTTTACAAGGCTGTGTAGCGTGTGCAGTATTTTGTTACTCGTTCATCCCGAGTTCTTTACAAGGCTGTGTAGTGTGTGCAGTGTTTTGTTACTCGTTCATCCCGAGTTCTTTACAAGGCTGTGTAGTGTGTGCAGTGTTTTGTTACTCGGTCATACCGAGTTCTTTACAAGGCTGTGTAGTGTGTGCAGTGTTTTGTTACTCGTTCATCCAGAGTTCTTTACAAGGCTGTGTGGCGTGTGCAGTATTTTGTTACTCGTTCATCCCGAGTTCTTTACAAGGCTGTGTGGTGTGTGCAGTATATTGTTTTGGCTGTATTTTGTTTTCATATGTATGTTTTATAACTGTGAAATGAAATTAATTTACTTTTTTCCTGAAGATTGATTGATAATTATGAAGTAAAAAAATCACGCTTTATACGCTACTTATAATTTTTTATATTGCTTAATTTCGTCATGTACGTGTATGTGCGTTTCGAGTACTTAAAAACATAACACCGCTAAAATTGTTCGCTTTCCGTGGTAAATGTTTTCCTATTCGTAAACAGTTTTGTTTTTATTAATTTGCAGAAATGAACTTGTGACGGGCGTACGAAGATTGGTTGCAAATCGCTTGACTGGAAGACGGACGAATGTATGACGGATGGGCTATTATAAATCCCTCCTAAAATTTCGTGTTTGGTTCGAACTGTGATATATACTTTCCCCAGCCGAAATTTTAAGTATTGAATTTATTCTGTAATTATTATTATACCCATATAATGCCGTAAACAAGAGCAAACAGTGGAAATACAAGAGTATTTGGCATTAAGCATTCATAAGAAAACTTATTTGGCACTTAAATTCGTAGTTGTTAATTGAAATAACTACAGCTGCTATCAAAAGGAATTGTTTACGTTTCTCCTTTTCCTTGAGGACCTAAACAGGAAACCTCTAAATATATTTTAAACCATTTTCACTTTTTTTTTTTTTTCGTGACATTTTCTACAGGCTGTTCACGGTACAATTATCACTTTTGAAAGCCCTGCTAAAGATCTACTTGTATGCACGCTGTGTACTCTTCCGCTTTTTGTAAAATTAACATTGCCATGGGTCTCATCACTTAATTCATGCGTCTATGAAGTGAAACTGTGAAATTATTTGGAAAGTAAATATTTTACATATCTGCTCATTTATACACTTTACTGCACAAAAAAAAAACATAAAGCGAAAGAAATAATTCGAGTTATCGCAAATGGTTACCTGACACTTTTTATTCGACATTAAGATATTATGGAACTACTATCCATCTATTGTTACCAACTTTGCTGGGCGAATGTCACTCAGAGCGCCCGTTAAAATACATGCAGACAGGAGCAGTGAATTGTTTCTAAGGTTGATTTCAAAAGTGGTCACCTTATCGTGAACAGCCTTTAAACCAATGTTTTGTTAAACCCAGTTTTGTAACAGAATATTAATTAACGTGTAAATATATCGTTTTGTTTCCACTTCAGTGCGAATAACGTCTATTCTTTACATCGGTTTTAACGCAATACAACAGGAAAATCCTCCCAATTATATTGATTTTATGAAAACTATAACCATCCCATGTAAGCATAAAACAGAAAAATCGGGTACACATGCGATAGCAATGCGCCCTGGCAACGAAAATTTTTAGCTGCCCAAACTAGATGCTCTGACTTTCCCAATTTGAGCATAACTTTGGTTTAATCTACTCAGGTGGGGAAGTTCAAGGATTTCAGTTTGGTAACTAAAATTTTTCGCCACTAGGTAGACGCTGGTGTGGCGTGTCGGATTTTTTCAAATATTTTCTACGTTAAAAAACAAATTGCAATCATCATAAATCAAATATAAAACAACCACTTACCTGAATGTAATATTTCTCCTATATTATTCACGTAGCTTAAAGTTGTAATTAAAAGTTATCTCATTGGAACACTAGCGCTTACCCAGCGGGGGGAATTTTCCCTATTCCAAACTCCCCCATAAGAAAACTCGTTAAACTGAGTTTAAATAACCTTAGTATCCTATATAATACGGAGACGGTCTTTGTCTGTCTGTCCGGCTTTAATACTTCTAAGTCCCTTGAAGCTCTTGAGATTTTGCAGAGCGAATCCTCAGGGTAAAATACAGATTCAGTTCGAATTTCAGCAAGATCAGATTACGCAATCATTACCTTTTACCCTAAAAGCTCATTTTTTGATTACTTTTTTCCTATATGAAAGTTCTGTGTTATTGCATAGAGATTATGAGGTGATGGGATATCATTTTTGTTTACTCTACACGTCTCGCTTCAATGTTGAGTTAATTTCCAAGTGGGGCCGCAGTGGCTCAGTGAATAGAGAGATTCCAAGTGGGGCCGCTGTGGCTCAGTGGATAGACTATGTTAAGTGGGGCAACAGTGACCAAGTGGATAGATATATATCAAATGGGGCCGCAGTGGCCAAGTGGCTCGAGCGATTCCCAGTGGAGCCACAGTGGCTTAGTGGATAGATAAATATCAAATGGAGTCGCAGTAGCCCAGTGACTATATATTTATATCAAGTGGGGCCTTAGTGGCTCAGTGGTTAGATATTTATCAAATGTAACCGCAGTGGCTATGTGGCTAGAGCGATTCCAAGTGGGGCCGCAGTGGCGTAGTGGATAGAACTATATCCAATGTTAAGTTGATTTCACTTTTTTTTTTTTTTCAGTCTTTGTGTGATAACCAAAATTTGTAACATCGTAACTGTTCTAGGCACGTGACAATACTAAAAAAAAAATGTCACGGGCTGGCCCCCTAGTAAATGAATAAGCCTTAGTTCGAGTAAAAGAGTACGTCTCTTCGTCATATCGATTCCTCAGCCCAGAATCTTCGCCAGTCTCGCGTGACTCCTCGTGCATGAGTCACCATGTCACGACACCACAACCCCGACACGACGAAAAAAATCTGTATCTGCCAACAGGGAGCAAGGTCAGCCCGATAGAATCGTAGTCCCGACAGCACGACGGAAGTCGACCCTATTTACACTTTCCACCGTGTAGAGATCGTCGGGGTGGACAGAAAGAATGCAAATACAGCATACAAAACATTTCTTTTGTATATTTACCTACTACAGTAGACAATGGACAAACTTATTTGATGCCAAAATCTCGTTTCGGATGTTTATACGTTTTATTTTCTCGTGTTTTACAACATTGTCGAAAGTAAGGAACAATTCAATTTTCTTGAGTTTAACGTCGTAAATATGGGATGTCACAGGCTGTTCCCGGTAAAATGAGGACTTTTGAAAACCCTGCTTAAAAATCTACTTGTATGCATGTTATGTGTCCTTCCACATTATGTAAATTAACATCGCTATGAGCCTCGTCACTTTATTCATGCGTCGGTGAAGTGAAACTGTGAAATTATTTGGAAAGTAAATATTACACATATCTGCTCATTTTTACACTTTGGTGCACTAATAAAACATAAAGCGAAAGAAACAATTTAACTTATCACAAATGTTTACCTAACACTTTTCATTCGATGTAAAGATATGGAACTACTTTCCTTCCATCGTTACCAACTGTGCTGAGTGCATGTCACTCAGTGCGCCCGTTCAAATATAATGCAAGTAGGAGGAGCAGTGACTTTTTTCTGAGGTTGCTTTAAAAAATGCTCATTCTATCGTGAACAGCCTTTATGTGGGCGGAGGAAGAAGTAATAACAATAATAATAATAAAACGTCTCTATTTTCTTGCGGCACTTGACCGCTTTACATAATAAAACGCAACACTTCCTTTTTTAAAAGGAAAAGTATTTAAAAAATGAAACGAAAATTAATTTCTGCCATAACATTAGAAAGGAGCTTATATTGAATATATAAACGCAATATACATAAAATATCAATAAGCTGAATAGTGAACTTACACTATTTATCTTATGATGTATGTTTTATGTGTATACATATGGGCATATGCATACACACACGCACACACTAAACTACATACACAAATTACATATATTCATATACATATAATTGTACTATTTATAAAAATTAACTACGAGAAACATGGATTAGCTAAAAATTTTAAAACTGCAATTTAGTGTATGGATTTCTGAAGGAAAGAAAATCACAGCAAATAACTATTTGAACACGGGATGAATAGCAAAAAAAAAATTAATATAAGACATGTTATTTTTGCTACATCTAAAATTATGCCAGTTGCCAAAAAAATATACATAAAATAACATAGTAATGCAACGTTTACTCTGACACGCCCATTCACACACCTACACACTTAAACAGTATATTTAATTAATTAAACAATATTATAAGCATCAGAAACATCACTACAGTAGCATGAAGTACAAAGCAAATAAGCTACAGGTATTATAAAAGAGGAACCTCCATAATAAATATTGTTTTTATCAAACCTATATTCATGTTCATTTAAATATTTATATCGTGACCAAGCTCATCAGGCATAATTTTTTTTACTTTTGTGATTATTGTGCCTTTTGCTTCCTGAGGTAAGCAATTCCAGAGTTTGGTTACGTTAACGATGGAAGATGAAGAAAAAATTTAGTTGTGTTTTGATACTAGAAACTTTTGTTGACCGAAAGAACGAGTGTTTGATGCATTGGGCGGTAAGAAACGAGACAAAAGGTATGAGGAAATCCTGTAAAAAATAATTTCTTTAAACAAGCAGATCTTGTGCAATGAACGTCGATTTTTCAAATGAAGCCATGAGAGAGTATGTCTGAATTAGGTGATATGGTCTTCCTTTTTAAGATTAAAAATAATATGTACTCGAGTGTTTTATATTTACTGAACTGAGCTAGATCTTCGTGCAGGTCACTGCAGACTATCAGACTATGTCAGCATAATCAGGGCGTGAAATTATTAATGATTCGGTTAAAGTCTTCATCAATTTCACGGGTAATAATTTTTAAGCCTTCTTAATTAATGTAATGTTATATTTGTCTACAGATGTAACCTGTTCTCTCCATGAAAGTTTCACTTTATATTACACCTAGGTTTTTTACGGACTTTGATAGAGGAATCGGCTCGCCATCAAGTATGATATTAGCATCAAGTATGATATTAGCATCAAGTATGATATTAGGGGCGCTAGTGACGTTTGGTGATGTTACTAGCTTTTTGGATTCAATAATAATGATCTGGGATATCTTAGGGTTTTATAGTAGCCCGTGATTTATTGACCATTCTAAGATGTTTATTATTTCATGGTTAATTGTGTCAATTGGTGACTTAATATTACCGGGATGAGCTGGCAGGTAAATTTGGAAGTCGTCTGCATAAAGATGTTATTTACGATGTTTTAGTAGCTGAGTGAGGTCATTAATAAAAATATAAAATAGTAGGGGTCCCAGAACAGAGCCCTGGGGGAACTCCAATCATAACTGTGCGCCAAGCGGATTGTTGTTCTCTGCAATAAAATCTCTGATAACTGCCACACACGTAACTTTTAATCCATTTTAACGCTATTTCGGAGAAATTAAAATATAATTTTATCTTTGCAAGTAATAGCTAATGGTCAATGGAATCGAATTCTTTGTTAAAATCTAATATTATCAAAATTGTTAGCAAACTGTTATCCATGTTATGTGTTATGTCATCAGTGATCTGAAGAAGAGCCATACATGTGCTAAAGCCCTTTCTGAAACCAGACTGACGGTCGACCATTAGGTCAATAATGTACCTTGTTATCTGTTGGTGTGCAATATATTCAAGGGCTTTGGGAATTGTGGGAAGAATGCTTATGGGTCTATAATCACTGGCACATTGACGATTATTTGTCTTCGGGATGGATATTACTAAAGCAGATTTTCACTGAGTTGGAAAGTTACCTGCGACGAGCGAATAATTCAATAGTTAGTTATTGCTTCTAAGATAAATGGCCGGGCTAGGTTCATCATGTCAATTCAGATTCTGTCACTACCCTCGGCCTTGGTTTTAATTCACCTGATAGCTTTCAGAACGTCAACAGGCGTGACGACGTTAAAGTTAAAACGTTCTTCTACACAGCAAGTGTGGGCTTTGATATGAGACAATGCTTCGTTTTTTTTTTGTTTCAGAATTAATACGGGTACATCGATTTGTGAAATGAACATTACGTTCGTCAGCACTATTATTGATTTTTTGGTTATATTTTTGTGTCTTCAAACTTTACATCCACTGCTCCATAAATGCCGCGGGGGTGAGTTTAGTTGTATCAAGCGGCGAGCGTACGCAGTCTTAGCCGTTATAATGGTCTGGGTACACCGGTTTCTGAGTAAACGGTATCTATCGAATCTCATAAATACAAGGGTATAATTTTTCCTCTTAGAAGATTTATATTTACGAAAAGCATTATCCCGATCAGCCATTAAATCTTCAATTTCCTGGGTCATCCACGGTGCTGTTGGCTTTTTTTGTTTCGGAATGTGCTTATCAGTAAGTCTGTATAATAAGGAGTTCACATAATTAAGTTTGTCATCAGCTGTATGCAAATAATCTATGTCACTCACCTCGTTTCACCCTCATCGGCTCTCAAGACCTCGATGTTAAGAGGCGCCCAGATCTCTCCAATATACTCCTTTCTACGCCATTCACGCTGTATGCGAATTCCTTGCAAATTCGGTTTGCACGAGTGGAATAACATTACATACTATGTAAATACGTTCATTGTAGCAATTTTTTTTAACGCATCTAACAGGACAAATGTAAAAATTGGCAACTCTTGCCTCTTCTGAAAGAACCCATCTTCGTAGGACATGTATTTACTTAGACGCACATGTACAAAAGCACAAATTTTATATAACTTTTTAAACTAAAAGTCCTCTTTCCGAGCAGGTTCACAGAGCAAACTCTCAAATTTGTAGTACACGGAAGAAGTTGCCTGAGTGCAGATTCCACAAAAAAAAAAAAAAAAGTCCCATGTCTTGGGTGATAATATCCAAGGCTGAAGAGAGCATATTTTTCAAGTGGGGTTCATCCTTAAGAGGTTTTTATCTACCACGTACCCTGTGCTTCTTCGCCCACGGCCATTAACGAATTTCTATGGGAAATATATTCTTTTAGTTTTGCTAGGACATAGAATATATTGTTATTGATGTCCTAAGATAATTCATGTTATTCAACTGGTACTTTTATAGTACTTAATAGTCAGCTTTATGAAGTAATTAATAATTTATTTTCACTGGGCCTACATGTTAATCAATTCAAACATTATTACATTACAAATGAATTAAATTTTATAAATTTGTTTTCTAAATGCAGTGGTCAACATAAAAAAAATTAATATATGGAAAGATTTTACATCATGCTTATAAATAAAATTTCCATAAAAAAGTTAAAATATTTCCCCACCTGCCGACACGATCACAAGAATACGTTGTGTGCATGTAATGCAGAGAGTAATAAGTATTTTGTAAACTAACAACAATGTCCTTACAAGATTTTAAGTAGGATCAGACTTTTTTTTAAACAAATGGCAGTCCTATAAACATTTTTATTTGTTTGTCGTATCTATTAAACAGTTTAACCAAATTAAAAAAAAAAAAAAATTTATGCTGACAGTATTCAAAAGAAACATATAACAGGGACCAATCACCTATTTCCATCAAATTCTTCACACAAATATCGCTATGGTAGGCGATGTAAACGTACGTGTTTAAGTGGCTGAAACACTTATTTTGAAAATGACAGCCCTGTAAATATTTCAGGTTAGTAAACCTTATCGTTCAAAACATTAAACTGATTACATCCGAAGTGGATGCTCCGAATCCGACCTCCGTATTTCAGTTGATTGTACTCTTGCTTATGGTAGAATAAACTAGTTTAATATATAATATATAAGAATTTTGGCTAATATGTAGCTATATGAACTACAGTATCGTGAATATGACATTTCAATCGCGAGAGAAAATAAATATTGCGATTTTTTATTTTTTATTTGGATAATCAAAGTCTCACTTCACATCGTCGCTCTGTCTACGTTTGTCAACATCGGTATTACTGATATTATGCCGTTTAGAGCCTAATAAGACTACTGATAAACATAGTTTGCTACGAGGTTTGCTTGTCCTTATGCCGTTTAGAGCCTAATAAGACTCTGATAAGTAAACGATATTTTCCAAATAAGGTCACTAATTTTCCTGACCAACTCCAAAATTCCATTACAGCAGCAAAATACATTCGCAGTTCTGTGAGTTTTCTCACAAATATTATAGTGACTCAGTGCAATGTAAAAATTGAATGGATATACTAGAGCTGCATAGACATTTATCCCATTAAGCGGCGAATTTTACGGCAGGCTATTGTATGGGATTCGTTTCTTGTTTTTTTTTTTATAGTTCTTAATTATTAACACTCAGGGAGGGCGTGTTTAGTACAATTCAAATGCACTTTTTTTTTTTTTTTTAAGATTCAGCTTTTCCTCAAATAACTGTTGTTTGTGAAAATTGCAACACCCAGGAAGAATGGTCCGAATTAATTCAAACACGGAGGATGTGTAGAACAGTGTGCCAGCAATAAATGATTATTATCGCAGAGAGACGGCGTACACGTAGGCTTAGCATCGCGTTCTCTTGTGTGACAGGAAAGGTGAGTGTTACGCCAAGCTCAGTCGGTGAAGGGCTGTCAAACGAAGTGAAAGCAAGTGTCAGTATGCCTCGTCGACGTCAAAGGGCGCCATATCACCATATGAGTGAGTTCGAATGGGGCAGAATGGTCGATCTCCGGGAAACGGGTTTGTCATACCGTCACATTTCGGCTCGTACAGTCTCACTGCGTCGAATGGACATACCTCCATCCATCGCCTCTGGGAGTCGATTCGACTGTTATTTACGCCTCAATGCTACCGTTTCTGGGACTTGAAATAATTTTCAGTTGAGGCTAATAAACTGCGTTTAAAAACTTTTTTTTTTTCGTTGAGCGAGTTGATGAAGGCCAGTACATATCAATAACTTTATAAATTAATGACAATTTTTAAATCATAATTGCTTAGTAAATGCTTTTAAAAATCTAACGTTTTTTCTTCGTCGAGGGAATATATGCACTATCAGTGAGTATAAATTAATGACTAGTTTTTTTTTTAATTGGCGAGTGCTTGTTGAAGTATTTTGAAGTATTTTTTATTCCCAAGCTAGAAAGGATGTTCATTCTACAGAATATGCATGAATAATAAATAATGCCGCTGCAAAATAACATAAATAAAGATGATGTACAATTTTGTTACACACCTGATAACTTTCAGAAAATGTTGCACGAACGGATGCGGACTGGCGACAGAGCCCTCCAGCAATGCAGCAAACACATAAATACGCTATGAAAGTAGAGCACAGTTGTGCAGAATTTCAAAAAAGTTTCAGTTTACAAAGCAACAGCAGTGTGTTTGTATCCTCGTAACCGCTAGACAAACAAATAGGTTCGCATTTTCCTGGTATTTTATCGCTGCTTCCGTAACGATATATATTTACTTCATGGATATTTATCTACACGCTACAAATCGCCTGGCTCACAATTTTCACGCCAAGTTTTTTCACACGTCCTGAATTAAGCTTGTGTTGAGCGTTCCATGCAATCCTTGAAGGACACCATAAACTCTCGAGTTTAAGTATTTCTGCAAGCCTTTAAATTCTTGCTCCTCAACAGCAGGTACCTGAAATACATATTTAATTTTCCCGTGATTCTGGATTTTTATCTTTCAATGTATAAAATATAAAGTACATTAATTTATTAGGAATGAAAAGCAAGCATAAATGAAGCACGTATTATATGATATTTTGAAGGCTGCATGGAGCTTACAATGATTCCAAATATGCGGACATGGTATCTACATTGACATAGCAATATACAACCATATCGTACCATCCGTAGTAGTTGAAAACTCTACGCGTGAATATGAAAAATATGTATTCCCCTGCACCACCAAACCTTCTTATAGGCTGTTCACGGTAAAATGAGCACTTTTGGAAACCCTGCTTAAGATCTGCTTGTATGCACGTTGTGTATTCTTCCGCCATATGTAAAATTAACATTGGCATGAGCCTCATAACTTTATTCATGCATCGGCCAAGTGAAACCGAAATTATTAGAAAAGTCAACATTTTATAAATCTGCTAATTTTTACACACGTTTGCATTAAAAAAAAATAGAAAGCGAAATAATTAATTTAAATTATTATAAAAGGTTACCTAACACTTTTAATTTGATGTTAAGATATGGATTTACTTTCCATGTATCGTTACCAACTTTACTGGGCGCATTTCACTCAGTGCGCCCGTTAAAATATATGCAGGTAGGGGCAGTGACTATTTCCTAAGGTTGATTTCAAAAGTGCTCACTTTATCGAGAACAGCCTTTAATTGCTTTACTGGCTGTGATCTTTATACCACGTAGAGTACTCCAAACATTTGGAGAGATGATAATCAAAACACTCTTATCGCTGACGTGCTATGTCACAATTCCATACGCAACACACTAAAGCATATTCTTGTTCCCGGAATCTGAGCATCGTGTGAGCAACTCGTGGCAGCCAATAAATATTTATTTTTGAACGTGTTTATTTGACAACTTTACGCTAAGAATAGTAATGAGTTCTTATTTGCTTTCAGCCGCACATGAAAAGGACAAAAACATTACATTTGTTGCCAGTTGCAAACGACTTAACCTATAACGATGCATTACTCAAACAATTTAGAGCAAAATACTCTCACCATTCATGCAACAAACCACTCCTAAATTTTACACAGAAGAGTTACTTTCAAATAATTACTTCACCGCCTTAAATTAACATAGGCGTTCATGTGATACTACGATGTCATGTTGAAGCATATTCCTTATTCTACAGAGTTTTAAACTACCACGATATCTACACAGCATGACTACTTTGGCTAATACACCTATAGTTTGTATTCTGTGTGAATTTCCCAAAGCAAAAGTTGACATCGACTTGATATTAAGCGTTGGCATAACCTTTCTCCAAATGCCAATTTCTCGTGTGAAAAGCTGACAGTTTATAAATGAGAGAGGTTTTCATAACTTTCAGGGAAACTCCTATAAGCGCTGTAGACAAGTCGCCGGCATGTTTCGTAATCGCATGTCATCCAAGTTGCTATCGCACTGTCACAAAATAACTTGTAACAGAATGAAGTGTAACTGTTGGACGCTTGAAGACTGGCGGAAAAGTACTTGTCAAAAACTCCCCCCCCCCCCCCCCTCCCCCAGACGCGCATCACCTTAAAAAATAAATTCAAAATTCGATAGCTGAAATTGAGAGATTACTTGCGGGTTAGCTGTTCCTTCTTAACCAGTGATATTGCTCCATAGTTGCGCTATGCAGAACAATTCTGCGAGGACTGTTACCACGCAATTTATAAATCGAGCATCGTTTCGCTCTGTCGGCATCCTTGATGAAAATTGCTCATTCATGACCGAAACAATAAGTTTAATAAGTTAATATTTCCACGTTTCCGAGCTAAAATATTAAACCAACTCTCAAGACCTCGATGTTAAGAGCCATAGCAATATCTTCACTCCACTCAGCACATATTCTCTTGAACCGAATGAAGTATATAAAGTGCTAAGGGAATGAAGTTTAGCCGAACACGTATATGATTGATTATTACAATGTTATACACGCACATGTAAATTTTCTTATTTAATACAGCAACCACAGACTTTGAAGTACTTGGCAAGTTGCCTCCATCTTGGCCGGTCTAATGCTTCCCTCCTCCGGTATCTGGTTAAATGGCACATTGTAAGAAAAATTCTGGTAGACTTCCTAAACTGTAATGGAAGTTCTTAACCTGTACAGTGTATGGAAATAGCACTACATATCAGGCTGAAAGTATGGAAATATTTAGCATCGCTACTATACAAAGTTGGGAACTTCCCTAAACATTTGATTCTTTCCTGATAACTGTAGGAAATTTATCATGGATGTATGGGGAAATATTTTAACCATTCGCGCTTTGTCACTCTACGTATTAAATTATATGGTAAATTTCGAAATAATTTCTTAGAATGCACAATTACATAGTGATGTTTTCATTTTCTCGTAACAACCGAAAATGTAATGTAAATACAGATATGCAAATCTTTAGCTGCAAACAACCAACTCTTTTATGTTTGGGGCAACCAATAAACGACTAGATAAACAATTGCTCCAGTACAAAAACAGCAATTCAGTTTCAACAAACTATTTTTTTCCAGTGAAGTATACTATTACTAAAGGACTGCAGAATTCACGCTATTTTAGACAACAGGTTATGTTTTCAACATGTGTACAATTACAATGTATGTGTCATAAGACGGAATTTTATTCGGCTTGCCCGCGTGGCTCTCGGCAAATGAATGAATACTTCATACAAGCGTGAATTAATTATGCCCCTCTTGTCAGAAATAAAATGGTGACCTCAGTGAGGCAGTAATCAATAAAAAAAACGACGCCGGATCGTTTATATACATACAGGACTGTGAATTTTAGCGTGAATACAAATAATAAAGGGAATTTTGCACGTCTCTCGCCAGTATAGGCTGTTCACGGTAAGCTGAGCACTTTTGAAAGCCCTGCTCAAGATCTGCTTGTATACACATTGTGTATTCTTCCGCTATATGTAAAATTAACATTAGCATGAACCTGACCACTTTATTCATGCGTCAGTCAAGATTAAACTGTGAAATTAGCTTAACAGGAAATATATCATAAATTTGCCATTTATTACAATTATAAGCATTATAAAATCGGAAAGAATACTAAATCATTTCGGTGTTCCGAAATGTTTACATCACACCTTTTAATAAATGAGAACACACGGAACTATTTTCCCTGTATCGTTTCCAACCCCACAGCACGCATTCTAGTCAGTGTGCGCTTTAATGTGTGCGCAGGTAAGAGCAGTGACTTTTTTTCCAAACGTTGATTTAAAAAGTGCTTCATTGACCTTAACCACTTAGGCTCGTCTGAAATGTTGTTTTTTTTTTTTTTTCATGCGTTGTTGTAACCAGGAAACAAGAGTACAGTCTGTTACATGAACTTTCTTGACAGTTCTGAAGGTCGTCCTATTTACATCTGTTTACATGTACACATTCAGCTGACTGTCGACTGTCGCGGAAATAAATGTAGAATGAAATCCAAATGAGGAAATAATGCTCAGACGTCCGAAACGTGTCGGGCGAGTCCATTGCGCTGCACGAAGGGGTGAGGTTCAGCTCAGTAGAGACATCGGCCGAGAGCTGCTCCACACGGGCGTATTACCTGTTGAAAAAAAAAAAAAAGTAAGCCGCGCAGAGCGTTATATAACAGCGCGGTATTAGAGAGCGATGTTGTCAGTTTGCTGTGTACAGCGCCAGCAGTGTCACGTGGTTTCCCTCTCTCCAGCGGCGAGCGTTCGGGAGAGCCCTCCCCTACACCGCCTCCCTTAAGATTCTTCCCTCAAAGTTTGAAATTTACTATAGACAAGACTACTTTAAGAACTGTCAAAAAAGTGCTATCTTTCCTGAAACAGAGTATGCAAGGGCGTTGTTTGTGTTGCAGACACGAAGCCGAAAGTGAAGTCACATTATCGCGCGCACAGACTGTCCTTCTGGCTGAACCTGGTGCCGGACCTGCACCGGCCCGGCGGCGACGAAGTGCCCGCCTCCCACCACCTGCTGCACGACGACGACGATGAGGACCGGCCGCCACCACCGCCACCAGCTCCCAGCCCACGCCGCCCCCACGACGCCACAACCGCCACCACGCCCGCCGCCGCGGAGTCGTCCCCCGAGGTGGCGACCGGCAACGCCTCCGCCACCAGCCAGCCGCTGCTGCCGTCCGAGGAGGCGGCGTCTCCCAGCCCCTCCGCCCCCGCCTCCGCTACCACCCCCGAGGACGGCTTCGCGGCCTACTCCACCGCGCTCAGCGTCACCATCGCCATAGGCTGCTCGCTGCTCGTCCTCAACGTGCTCATCTTCGCCGGCGTCTACTACCAGCGCGACAAGACGCGCATGCACCAGGAGGGGGCGGGGGGCGGGCCGGGGGTGGTGTCCGGCAAGAAGCGCGCCGAGAACGGCCAGATGCCCAACAGCATCTGCGGCGACTTGTTGGCGGAGGGCGGCGGTGGCGGCGTGAAAGGCGCGGACCCGGGTGGGGGCGGCGTCCACCATCACCACCATCACCACCACCACTCCCACCGCCAGCTGCCGCCGCCCGAGTTCGCCGACCTGCCCGCCCCCGGCAACCCGGACCTCGCCACCGCTGCCTCCGCCGTGGCCGTGCCGCGGCCGCCGCCGCCCCCCAGGACGCCCAAGCCGCCGCCGCCCGAGTCGCAGCCGCTGCTGCCGTCGCACAACATGCAGCTTTTGGGCGCGGCGTGCAAGAAGGGAGGCGGCGGCGGAGGCAGCCGTGCGTCGCAGATGGAGGAACTGCGCGTGTGACGCCAGCCCGCCGCCTCCGGCAGCCTTACCACGGACGTCTGACGGCGGGGCGGCGGCGGCATCGTTCACTCCGCGCGCCGCGTACCGGACGTGGTGCTGTGCGCCGGCGAGGCCGTGGACGGACTGTAGCTTGGGCGGGGGCGGCGTCGCCACCTCCACACACATACACACACACACACATCCCCATAACCCTGGCACGCACACACGACACTCACTCCTGGCCGCGAGACGACCAACCTATCCAAGTCGCAGGCACGAGATGAAAATACGTGATGCAATAACCGAAGCGAATCGTTCTTTTCTCTCTGCGGGAAACCAAAAGCGGACACTTAAACTTTGCTCAAGACTGCCACAGATCACGAGCTTCATATTGAGTCTGTTTTAAAAATTATGCCGGAACCTGAGTGTCTTGGGTGATAACTTGTGA
This sequence comes from Dryococelus australis, assembly GCA_029891345.1. Lineage (NCBI taxonomy): Eukaryota > Metazoa > Arthropoda > Insecta > Phasmatodea > Phasmatidae > Dryococelus > Dryococelus australis. The sequence continues at coordinate 6,866,140 of CM057003.1, read as the reverse complement.
TATATTGTGTGCCCTCCTTCAAGATCGAAACATTAAAATCATACACATTTATACTTTTTATCCATGCCAATATTTACACTCAAATATTTACTTCAGCTTTGTTACGATAGCCAATATTATTTCGCTGTATGGCGAGAAATAACTATTTCCTTATCCAACTTCGGAAAGCGACAGAGCCCTAGAACAACTTAAAATCACAAGTAAATAGTTTTACTGGATGATATCAAGGGAGCGTGAATTACACTAAATTAAACGTGAAATATATTCTTGACAAACCTACAAGATTTTCTTTCACTTGCTGTTCCGATTGAGATTCTCTGAAGACACCGGTAAGGAACTCAGACGATAAGTCAAACTGGTATTTTCGGTTGAGACATATTAAAATTAGTTTAAAAATAAACTCCTTTTTTTTTAATTTGGCTATCTAAAATACAACTAACCGACTATTGTTCTAATTATGGTTTCTTTGCAATCGTGTATGCTCACTAAATATCCCAAATATCCTCAAAAAGTATCCCGCACAAAGTCGGGGAAAATAGAACATGATTACCCACATTCATGTTCGTAAAACTTCAAGCCATAGGTATGCTAGTGTGCAGGCCATTTTGACATGTGGCACGCACATGTTTCCAGCTTTGCGAAATGCAAATCAGTCCGGTTATATCAGCCACCCTATTGTATTTAATCGAGATCTGTGACGGACGGCATTTGTTTCTTATATCTTCTTTCGTACCGAGGTTTCCTGTCTTTTCTCATCTAGAAAAGAGTTGTTTCGTCATCAATTCACAAACTTCATCTCTCTAGAACTTGACGGATAAATAGTTTTACGCGACAAGAGGATGGCCAACTACGTTATTTCCATTTCATTGGGAGGTATTAAGTTTGAAGATCCCGATAACATAAAACAATTTTCGGAGGACTGTAATTTAATCTCACTTTTTATCCAACATTTCAAGAAAATACAGTTTAAAAGCGTGGTTTTTAAGGTCCATATATCCTTTAATATTCGGTTTAGGTAGAAAATGTCACCAATAAAATATATTTCTCACTTAGTTTTGCATAAGGAATTACCTCATGAAGTTTGTCGGTCGGATTCAGCGCCACCATATAAGAGAGAGAGAGAGAGAGAGAGAGAGAGAGAGAGAGAGAGAGAGAGAGGAGAAAATTGGGAGAGAGAGCTCTCAGGAGAGTACCCAGTTAAAGAATTCATCAGATAGAATGTATCATGAAACAGGTACTAAAACCTATCGATATCAACCTTCCACCAGCTCCGTGTTTACTGCCAGTGACTTGAAGGCATATTAGTTCTATAAGTGAGACATAATGTCCAACTGGAAAAATGTTCTTATGGCATTCCAGCTTATTTATTTCATTACATTAAGTTATCAGTCATTGTAAACTGCACAGACGATATTGAACACTCCCATAATGTACATATATTCTGTTGATTTTTCACACCCCAGTATTTCATATAGCGTTTTACGTGTTACCTATCATCTACTCAATCCATGTTGATTCCCTAAAGAGCAACTCTCAGATTGTAGGATGGAGTTGCTCATAACCAGTAGTAATGTGTACGGTTTCTTTTAACATTGGTCCTCTCTTATCTTCATCGGGCTCTATGTAGAACACTCGCAGCATCCAATTTTGACGGCCAACTAAACGTGACAGATCTAAATATTTACTAAACATAAAAAAGTACCCCTTGTTTGATTTCTGAGATGTACCTTCTCAAGACGTCAGTCATCAGCGAAGATCTCCATTTCTTGCCTCTTGCTTGGCAGTTCCAGGTCACCCATGTTCTCGGAGCCACCTACCCAGTAACAAGTCGTCGAATGAAAGTTAAGTCGTAAATTTTTGACCCATCTTGGTATTTAGGAGATGGTTTTGATAGTTTTCTCTATTTGTCGTTATACATTTCTTGACTTGGATTTTCCTTTTCCCTTTCCTGAAGTTCTCTCTCTCTCTCTCTCTCTCTCTCTCTCTCTCTCTCTCTCTCTCTCTCTCTCTCTCTCTCTCTCCAAAAGGACATAGTGGGCTGTTCACTTTTTTATATGGTCAGATACATATTTCTAGGACATATCATTACCAAATCCTTCAACATTTTCATTGACCGCGTAGGTGGAAGAAAAAAAAGTACAGCCTGCATTCAGTTTCAAAATTTGTGGCGTCTAAACACAATTTTTGTGACCGTTCATAAGATGTACTAGTTCTGAGAAATGACTTTGTTTCTTTAATCGCGACGCTGGTGGGTAAAACTAAGTGCGTACTGAGCAACTGCTGATTCGTGTTTGGACACATCAGAAAGAGGAGGAAAAAATTATCCACGGTTACTGATTTTATATCGGCACTGGAATAGATGCTGTCGCTCAGCCGAATACCGCAAGATGGAAAAATTATATATTTATCCCATTTCCGGAGCAATATTTACATTGCCGTAGCTAATTTAACTCATCATGCTCCCTGGCTGGTTCAACTTTCGGTGATGGATAGTGTTAAACGTTAAATATTCTGAATTTGAAATTTCTTTTTATTAATTATTAAGACGAAAATTCACCTGCTTTGCAAACATTTTGTCGTTAATGGAAAGCAAATTTAACAAACCTAAAAAAAAAAAAAAAAAAGAAAAGCTTAAAATCTATATACTGGCGCGAAGGTATCATCAAACATTTACGCCTTACGAAAGTCAACATATTTGGAATTCTTCAAACTCTCCCAATCCACTTCGTTAAACTTTGATGTTGACCTGACTTTTTCCTTTGATCTTGGATGGGCTCACATTTTCGTACATTCACTTCGGACTAGCGAAAAGTTAGGCATGCGCTACAAGAAGAAGACCAGACATGGAAACTTGAACACTACGAGCATAGTGTGCATGGTGCTCAAAATAAAGCCAGTATGTGTGAAGGTGTCTTTTTGAAATAAAAACAAGTGAATAGTACTTGCAACAAATTTTTTTATTCCTGGTGTTTTAAAAATGGCGTGAATTGTTATTTTGAAAAACAGAAAAAAACAATACTATTGCACTGGACACGCAAATTCGGTGGAACGTAATTGTTCTGTGTGTACATAATGAAATCTGTGAAAATTATTGTAAAAACTGTTATGTTTACGAGATAAAAAGAAAGTAATATGAATTGAACACGAAAATAAAACATAAGTGAATTTTAAGAGAATTATGTGTTGTTTCCTCTCCAGTTCTCTCGTTCAAATTTTTTTTTACTTCTTAACATTACGATGTAAACATGAATGATTTATTGTGTCCTGTTTTGTTCAAGCATTTGCGCAAACTGTCAGGATGGCCAAAGTGTAAGGTTTTTATTCCCTGCCAGGTCAAGGATTTTTTTCAGGAATGGAAAATGTAACGGATGTTTACCTGGAGCTGAGATTATGGCGTATCCTAGCTGTAAAGGGAATATAGGGCATAGTCTACCCACATTTAGCCTACTTCGAAATTTTTCTCACGCAATGGTAAGATTAAACTTTCATGTATCAGTTCCACATCCTTCCGTTATACGTAAACAAAAATAATGTAGTGTGACTTTTATGTTTCAACTGTTAAATGCTTTATTTACGTTCTTCACCTGTCCAAATAATAATAGCATATTAGAAAAAGTATAAGATACGGTGATTATTCTACAGATCATTAAAATGTTTGTGTTACACACGATCCAACACATTAAGCAGATTACATGTAAATATTTCACCGTGGCTATGTGTATTCGAGCTGAAGTTTAAGGGAGGCGAGTACTGTATAGAAAATACGAAATCTCTCATTATTTATGTGGTTTTGGTTATATTGATTAAACGACTGCCTCGACCAAAATAAATATTAAAATAAACGAGCAACCAACTCAACGGAAAGAGACGAAACTGAAGCACCCAATATTCGATAGTTTTATCATGTATCTTCATGCATGAACAGTGAAGAGACAAAATTGAAGATGGGGGCGAATGCTTTTAAAAAAATCATATGTGTGTACACTAATACTTCAACTCTTATTCTGCTGATATTTTTCCTTAAACGGATTTTTTTTATTAGTTTTTAAAATAAGTTTCATACTATGTTTTAGCATCTTGAGCAATTTATTTGGGGCTAAGGCAAACATTCTTATCACAGAAATGTCTCAGCAAATTATGTAATGTTTTAAACGCATAATTAAATCTACAAAATTGTGATACAAACAGATGTGGTCTGTAAATAACTACTACAGCTATTAAAGTCGTTCGCGGTAAATATTATATAAAACTCGTAAATCCAATAATGGCTATCTCACGCCATAGAACCAACGTTAAGGCAATGCTTACTCCACTCGTTGCTCGTGAGACCGGGGTGAAATGTTTACGCCTGAGTTAGACAAAAATATCCGTCACAACTTCGTGACTCTCCCGGGAAAGGCAAAAACACAATGCGTGAGAAACTCTATTCGTTAATTTTTAATTTCACGAAGAACAATGAGAACTTGGTCCAGCAACACACTATGTCGCCAACTTTGCCAGCTCATAATACGTAACCACAAATAAAAAATAATAATTCAATAATCATTTAGGCATTAAAATCACCTTTAAATTATACATTTCAAATTGAAACACAATTATTTGTAGTACAATAAGTAAAAAAATCCGATAAGATCGAAAACATGTAACTACCATTTGCAAACTTGACAAATAAGAATCTAAATGAAGTTCGACAGAAATAGAAATAAGCGCGAAAAAAAAAAAAAAAAAAAAAAAAAAAGTACACTACGGACCGTATTTTTTCACTGCCAATACAATAAAAAAAAAAACTCATTGATAGTAAAATGTTTTTGCCAACGCTTCTTGAAGATTAAATTATGTCAAAAGGAAATAATTACTTTTCAAATAGCGTGACAAAACTCAGTTTTACGACGTTTTTCATGCAACCCTTTCATTTTAGCTGTAACCAACATAGCACTTCTCGCACTGTTTTTAATTAACATCGAATGCTAAATGATTACGAAGTTAAGAAACGAAATACAAGTGAAATTTAACCCAAAAAAAATGCGATACTTTAACGTTAACATATCAACTGTTTGTGTTATACGATTTATTAATTTTACAACATAAGCAGACATTTTACAACATAAGCAGACATTTTACAACATAAGCAGACATTTTTACTCGTGTGCCGTTTGTTCCTCGGTTTGTTTCAGAAAGTACAATGACGCCGTGAACGCAATATAGATAGACTTCGATCTTGTCTCAAGGTAGAGAGGTGATTTCACGGTTTGTTATAAACACGCACATATGGTAGGATTAAGTTTCCACTAAATTGTTACTTTTTTTTTCAGTACTTGTATAGAATACTTACAATGCCGCAGAAAAAAAAACACACACACATACACACACACACACACACATATATACAGAGCTCACAAAAAGTTTAGCATATTCCCCGCTGCTCACAAAAAAGTTTTGCATATTCCCCTTTGGCCAACGAATACGTAAAATGTGTGTTTCTAGAACGAGTGGATCGTACCTACGTTTTGTGAATCATGTAAATATATTGCCATCTTCCCCTCCGGCGACATGCAAGCAGACACAGTAGGTCCAACAGCAGACCTAAAAACAGCCGCAATTGGGGGACAATTTGCCTCAGGAAATGCTAAATGATCTTGTTTTTTGGCATGCCACGTTGGATACAAGCGTGCCTCAGAAATAATATTGGATGTCCTACACGTTACTGAAATTTGTCAATACAGTCGAGAGGACCGTTTTCGCGGTTATTGAAAAAGATGAGATACTCATGTTTAAGTTGTTTTTCAGTGTCGCCTTTAGCTTGTTTCTTGCTGGAATGATGTAAATGACTACTATTTTTTTTTCACTGTACGTATTATAAGAAGTACAACATGAAATAGAAACTACTTTTATTCAATATAACAACCCATATTCTGATATATACTATATACTGTATATATATGGTACATATATATGTGGTATATATATATATATATATATATATATATATATAATTCCACTCAGATAAGTTGTATACGACATGCCTACTAAAACGATGTCAACAACGAATGTAAACAAATCCACATTTGACGCTAACGATTAATTGGATCCGGTACAGAACGCCACGATATTGCAGTGCAACACTGCTGATATCAGGATTGCCAACAAATTCTTACAGGCTATTCACGGTAAAACGAGCACTTCTGAAGTGCTCGTTTGGAATAATAGTTAATTAATATAGTTTATTTTAGCCTTAGGCGTTAACTTCCGAGTATGCTGGAATATAGATATTGTGTTCATTACTTATATGGCAATATTTATTTTAAAAAGTTGGTTATAGAATAAAAATGGCCGAAAGGGGCTTCAAAAATACTCACTGTATTGCGAACAGCCTATATATGCGTTTATACTGCACCGAACAGCTAAATACCGCCACACTGCATCCATATCATCTGATCGAGATCTTGATTTCGTCGCAAAGCTCAGTAAGCAATAGTTGATAACTTCCCCGGGTAAACTATAGAGATATGAATGCCAGCTTTGCAGTAGCGGATTCCTGAATTCCACAAATGAGTAATTATTCTACGAGAGGCCTGTCAAAACAATGCGCTCAAGATCTTCGTTATCCAAACCATTTAAGTACATAGGTACTTTCAAAGTCTACTTTTTCCATCACAGAGTTTTGATACACTTAAGTTTTTTTAACTTCACGAAATAAATAATCAGGGTATCGGTTGATGTGAGCTATTCACTATAAAGTGAGCCATTTCTTAAGCCCTCTCATTTGGAATAATAGTCAATAAACATATTATTCTTAGATGTTAACTTTCGCACCCAGTGAAATATATATACACTCTGTTTATTTCTAACATGGTGATATTTGTTCGCAAAAGTGGTTGAAGGATAAAAAAAAAAGAAGTAAAGCGTTCCTCAAAAGTGCTCACTTTACCGTGAACAGTCTATATAGTCTATTCGCTGTATTCTCACACTTTGTGAATTAAACCTTTGAAAAATCACCCATGTTTAACGTGTTTGGTTGTTTCCTAAATATGACACATATGACAAGCGTTTGATACTTTGTTAACATAAATTTGATTAATTTTTGGTTAAATAGAACATTTATGTATAAATTATAATATGGTATTTATTGTTAATATGATTAACAACAGAGAGAATATAAATACTTTGGTAATGTTTAGTAAGAGATTGTCCTCGCACAAAATATTATAAAACTGAGTGCGCACGAATGCGGTGCGTTGTCTTTTCGGTGTAATTGTCTATACTGGGTTAAGCTTTGTTTGCACTCGGCGGAGGAATATTCTGAAAGTATAACTTTAGCAAGGCTTCAGTAGAGTCGGAAGTAAACATGAATGAAATACATAGGAATGCATTGATTAACGGCTCGTCTACAGCGAGGTTATTCGTTATGGTGCAAGTATGTCAGTAAAGCTGTGACGTGAAGGAGTCGGCCATCCCTGCATTCCCCGGGAGTGATCCCAGGCTACCGCTGATTGCTTGGATCGGGATTCGAACCCGCGTCTTTACAAACACGATTCTAAAGTTTTGCCACTGCATCATCTCGCTCGGTAGGTATCGATTGGGAAACTAACTGTAAACAAACGTCACGTCTTGGTTTGATATAAACTGTTTACGGTAAAATGAGCTCCTTTAAAAGCCCTGCTTAAGATCAAGGAACTTGTATACACGTTGTGTTATCTTCCACGTTATGTAAAATTAACATTTCCATGAGCCTTGTCACTTTATTCATGTGTCGGTCAAGAGAAAATGTAAGATTACCTATTATCAAAATAAATATTTCACAAATACACTTAATTTTACACTTCGATGCATTAAAAAAACAGAATGCGAAAGAAATAATTTAAGTTAGCACAAATGATCACCTAACACTTTTTATTCGACGTTAAGATATAGAACTACTTTCCATCCCTCGCTACCAACTTTGCTGGGCGCATGTCACTCTCTGCGCCCATTCAGATATGTGCAGGCAGGAGGCAGTGAATTATTTCTAACGTTGATTTAAAAAGTGCTTAATTTATCGCAAGAAAACTATTGGCATTATTTTCGCATTAGTGCTAGAGATTCGTGAGACGAAATTGAAAAACTGTGCAAAAGTCGCCAATATGTTCTTGTGGGGAGGATAAGTAGGAGGGGGTAAATTAACTTGACTCATTTTTGGTATCTAACGAGTTCGAACCGAAATTAAAAAAAGAACAGGCGTCTTTATCTAACAGCTGTCACCTCTGACCGTTTCAAGTTGCTTCTGACGTACAGGGCGTTCTCAGTTCGCGATTAATAGAGCATTTTAAAAATAAAAATATGAACATTTCCCCTGAAGGTAACAACATTTATTTAACAAAATGCTGTCTGGAGTAAAATAGGCAATTCTTGGTCACTTCCAACTTTCGTGAAGCCCCGCTGAAGTTATACTTTCTGACTACTCACTAAGTAAACTTTCACCGCACGTGAATATAAAGTAAACAAGTGTGGGGAAAAATATTTCTCGAATTTATAATGATTAAATAAATTTGCAACAGTGCTACCTGAAAATGTAAGGGAGAAAAGTTTGCTTTGCGAATAACGTAAAGCAACTCGATTTAATATTTTACGAAAACTTTATTTCTTACTAGACACTGCAAACGAAGATGTTTCTCTCTGTTTAATTAATTTTTGCTATGACGTAAATATTTAAATTTATAAGTACGTTCTGACATCAGCATACAAATTTAAGTTATGTTATTGTTTACAAAAGTAGAAGTAATTTGTCAGCAACGAACGTAAAATGAATAATCGCTGCATCGTCTGGCATGTGCATCCCTTTGTAAAATGAAGAATCGCTGCATCGTCTGGCATGTGCATCCCTTTGTAAAATGAAGAATCGCTGCATCGTCTGGCATGTGCATCCCTTTGTAAAATGAAGAATCGCTGCATCGTCTGGCATGTGCATCCCTTTGTAAAATGAAGAATCGCTGCATCGTCTGGCATGTGCATCCCTTTGTAAAATGAAGAATCGCTGCATCGTCTGGCATGTGCATCCCTTTGTAAAATGTCCCATCACTAGACAACTTTGTGCAGCTTCGATTAATGAAGTATTCTGCCAATAAAAGGCACTCATACATGATTGATGGGGAGAGGTAGATTAATTGTGGTGCTATCAGTTTTTGATTTATGAAATATATTCAGCACTCATTACTGAAATAATTGTAATTACAATGGAGTACCTTTATTTGTTTATCCTGTGGAATGAGTGGGAATAAGTAATATATTACACTTTGAACATCACTACATTAGAGCTAGCAGTACTAGAAGTTAAACAATAACTGTCTCTAAAATATAATTTAATAATATTATATGTCCTAACAAAGTCACCTTTTCGAGAATTATTCTCAGGCATAAGTAAAGCATAGAGACCTGAAAAATTCGCGAGTTCATTGGACTGCAGTCTAGACTCTACAGTCTTATGTACAGACATACCGATGTCAACTGCACATTGGTTGTCTGCTGTCACAGTGGAATGCGCTGATTGGGCCTACGTTCTCCAGGAGGTGTCAAACACCGTGTGTGCCAATGGCTGAAGTTATATAAACACACGTATTTTGAATTCTAGCTTGTCCCAAAATGAATACGCGAATTCTTCAAGTCTCTAGTAATGTAAAAAAAAAAAATCCAATATGGCGCCCATTCCTCCCCGATGTGGAAGACATTTTATTTTCCGTGAGCTGATTAGGACATGTCAAAACTAATGCAATTCCCCGGTCTAGAGTTTCATTATATTGAAAATGTAAGAATCCATGAGACATTAAACATTTGTCTCCCTATCATCCCTCTGACAAACCAGCAACCTGTTGCTTCCACCTGCCGTGGATAACAAGCCTGCTATAGGACAAGTACCCAATCCTGTGCCACCTGATCTGATTCCCGTTGCACACGAATGGAGAGAATATATTTGGGTGGCTCTTAACGTCGGGGTCTTGAGAACCATTGAGAGTGAAACGAGGTGAGTATAGAGAACACTGGAATGCAAGGGCGGGGGAAACGGGAGATCCCCGAGAAAACCCGACAACCAGCGACATCGTCCGCCACGTGAAGAAACCTGGAAGCGGCCCCGCCGGGAATCGAACCCGGTCCGCCTTTGCTGGAGGCCAGCGCTCTAGACGCTGCGTTATCGCAGGTCCCCGTATACGCGATAAAGGCTGTTCACGATGAAGTGAGCACTTATGAAATCAACCTTGGAAAAAAGTCACTGCTCCTACCTGCATTTATTTTAACGGGCTCAATGAGCGACATGTGCTCAGTGAAGTTGGTACTGATGGAGGGAAACTAGTTTCACATCTCAACGTCGAATAAAAAGTTTTAGGTGACCATTTGTGAAAACTTACAATATTTCTTCCACTTTCTGCTTTTTTTAAAATCGAAGTTCTAAAATGAGCATATTTGTGAAATACTTTTCTAATAATTTTAGAGTTTCACTTGACCGACGCATAAATAAAGTGATGAGGACCATGACAATGTTAATTTTACATATGATGGAATAATACCTATTTTACAAGTAGATCTTAAGCAAGGCTTTCATAAGTGCTCAGTTTACCGTGAACATCCTATACACAGTTGTATACTTATATCTGCACTCTACCTTACTAAAGTTGTAATACGGTCGTGTATACAGTTACATACAATCCTGGACGTATTAAAATAATGCCTTCCTAGCAACAATAATAGAAAATTGTTAAAAAGTTAACACAAACTACACCGCAATTTTTTTTTGTATTTGTGCAAATAATTCCTTGAAAACTAGTTTCCCAACATATTTTTGTAATACCACAAACAAATTACAGAAAATGTATCATAACTTTATTGTGGAATGTGTAAAACTGACGTTGAATTTTAACAGGCAAGTATTGTAGATTTCAAGATTATTATGAACATTAAGCTACGTAAACAATTTCGTATGTTTTCTCAATTTATGTGTTGCAAATGTACTATATTTCGGCTGTAGAATTACAAGATGCAAGACAATCTCCGGCTCATACTCGCCTGATGTAAAAAGGGCTACTCAATGGATAGCAGCCAATTAGGCTGGAGTATACAGATGACTGCAGTCTTGCCTACACAGAAATGGTAGGGTGGCCACGAAAACTATTTGGTTTCTGGGAAAAAGGCAGATTGTAGCGCACAGTACTGTGCAGACTGACAAGTACTGAAGCCATTTAGTACGCACGAACATATTTGCTTATTTGAAATATATTTATTTACTGCCACTAAATATTTTGCTGCGACTGCAAAACTACCTCGGTTATATTCTGCGGATGTGGGCTGGCGTATTGAAAATGACCACTTTCTGGTTTAGTCACGACGCCATATTTGTCCGTAGTCTCCTCCTCGAACGAGGAAATAGAACGAATTCATGAGGGTTATTCTTAAGAAATTGTGAATGGAATACATGATCCCTTATGTAACACATGAGTGATTCCAGGGCCTATAACAACTCCTACATGTCCAAACATCTACAAATACTTGACTTGTAGACTTGTAGCAACTAGTAACGTTTCGCAAGCTGAGAGATGAGACTTGTAAAAATCCATACTAATTCCACAAAAGTAGATGGATTCTGTAAGACTATTTTACAAGGGTAACAAGCGTGCCTTCATAGTTTTGTAAATTCTGACTGTTTGTTTTGCTATTCTATGATACTTCCCACCGTTTCCCAGCCAATGTAATTCAATTTTGCAGTGTTTGTTCTACTGACAAACTGTATAATCTGTTTGTTTTGTATGGGAGGAATCCGGCCATTTCGCCTAAAACATTTTCAAACAGTGTGGTACTTAATCTAAATTTCTCTTTAGTTTCAAAGTTGTGTATGCTTGTAAGGGTGTCTTACACCTGCAGTTTTGCCTTCGTTATACACAAACATCCACGTATTTAAATATTATGTAGAGCTACCATAACCACATAAAACGGGGGAACCCAAATTAAAGTTCAAAAATGCATTATATCTTTGTAACGAAGCACTTTTAAACAAAGACTGCCTAGGTTCTTAAACTAGAAGAGAATATATAACACTTAATTTTTCTGTAACACAACTTACAAGTTTGTAAGTTTGTGCTACAGAACTTATCTACAAGGATGGAATTTCACTTGTAGTCACAAGTCCTACTCTAGTAACTGTACTAGTAAGTGTACAAATACTACTTAAAGGCTGTTCAAGATAAAGAGAGCACTTTTGAAAGCTCTGCTTACGATCTACTTGTATGCACGTTGTGTACTTTTCCGTCTTATGTAAAATTAGTATTGCTATGGGCCTCGTCACATTATTCATACGCCGGTAAAGTAAAACTATGGAATTATTAGGAAAGTAAATATTTTACTAATTTGCTCATTTTTACACTTCGATGCATTAAAAAAAGAACAGAAAGGGAAAGAAATAATTTCAGTTACCACAAATCTTTACGTAAACTATTTATCCGACGTTGAGATCTGGAATTACTTTCCCTCCATCTTTACTAACTTTAATGGGCGAATGTCACTCAGTGCGCTCTCTAATATATACGCAGGCAGGGACAGTGACGATTTTTTCAAGGTTCATTTCAAAAGTGCTCACTTTATCGCGAACGGCCTTTACAACTTGTACGACATTGTCGGAGTGCTGTTATAGGTCCCTTAACACCAAACGCTCATTGAGGCGAAGTGTTCATGCCTTGGTGTGTGTGTGTGTGTGTGTGTGTGTGTGTGTGCGCGTGTGTGTGTGCAACCTATCCAACTTTTGGAATGTGCACGATGAAGTCAAAGCCCGCAATACACACAGGTGGACGCAGTGGCAATACACTGAATTCGTCATTCGAGAGGACCCATGTTCGATTCCTGCTCTGGCCATCCCGATTCCGGTTTTCGATATTTATCCGAAATAACTACAAATTTATCACATTTACTGATTGCCGACCTGATCCTCCTGTTGACGAGATGTTAAACTCGTCACACCTACAGGTCTCGTACCTACAGGCTGTTCGCGCCTAGCTGAGCACTTTTGAAAGCCCTGCTTGAGTTCTGCTTGTATGCACATTAAGTATTCTTCCAACGTGTGTAAAACCAACATTTCCATAGGCCCAGTCACTTTATCCGTGCATCGGTCAAGTAAAACTGAAATTATAAGAAAATAAATTATTTTAAATTTTTTGGTAATTCTTACACTTCAGTGTTTTAAAAGAGCAGCAAGCAAATGAAATAATTTAAATATTGACAAATGTTCACCCCAACACTTTTAATTCAACGTTGAAACGTGGAACTATATTTCATCCAATATTGCCAACTCTATTGCGTGCAAGCAACTCACCTGTGTCCGTTAAAATATATGCAGGTATGAGCAGTTACATTTTCAACGGTTGATTTAAAAAAAAACAGTCAACGCCTGCCAAAGCGACTAACGAACACACTATTTTCAACCAGCACACTGAATTTATTGGTGACCACAGAATCCTGTAAAAACCACTAAATGCTGAAATGACAAAAAAAATTGCGGGTGTCACAAAAGCTTTTGTGATCTCTGTATTGGTAAAATGACTTCGCGATCATCAACAAAATTGTTTTGCTCCACACATTTTTTTTTCTTTTCAGTGTACAAGTCATTTAACACGCGAACTTTTCCTTTGCAAACACATCACACGCCATAGCCATTTTTGTGGACGCACTCACAATCTGCTTGCGGATCCAGTGTCCGGTGTCAGAAAGTTTTTGAGGGCTCATCACATGGATGGCTGCCGAAGCCAGTGATAACCCACACCGCAAAGAGTACAAAAAAAATTGTTTTTCTACAGTTCTGAATCACAAGCCGTTACCATGGCAACGTGAGCTTCCCTCGGCAACGTTCTGTCGTTTGTGAAACACGCGCTGGTTCACAGTCGTGCTACACGCCGAATGAGAAAGAAGATTCGGGGAAAAAAAAAAATTAAATAACGTAGAAAGTAATTTGAAATTATTTTCGCAACTGAACGTAGCTGCCGCTGGGGGCGAATTTAGTTATTTCACACTGACAGACAGAGAAATTAATATCGACCTTTTTGAAACATGGATGTGCGCGAACTAAACTACATTTATGCTATTATTTAGTGCAAGCTGTACATTGTAAAGTGAGCATTTTTTATTGCTATAGATACTATTTTCCTATCAGTAACTTTTTATCCTTCTACCACATTTTAAAATAAATAATACAATTTATGTAATAAACACAGTGTGTGTGTGCGTATGTGTGTAGATATACGCATATGTGTGTGCGTATGTATATATATACGCATACGCACACACACACACACACACACACTCTGTGTTTATTACATAAATTGTATTATTTATTTTAAAATGTGGTAGAAGGATAAAAAGTTACTGATAGGAAAATAGTATCTATAGCAATCAAAAATGCAAAAATGCTCACTATATATATAGTACTGCTCGGGGTAACAGCATTTGTATGATAATAATATTGCAGAGATAGATGTGTGTGATGAGTTTTAAGTGTCAGACCAACACCAAGGTGTAACACACGTGTAAATGCGAACACAAACGCAGTTGAACCAATCAAACTTACAGGCAGTTATACTCACCACCCTGTAGATGACTCTGGGAGTTCTAAGCGAACAACTGTTACTACACCTGAAATATACGCTGCCATGCAAGCTACGCACTACTCAACTTTCTTTGAATACTGAATGATACTCTCAAATGACTTGCAAAAGATAGGAGTGATTTTATTTAGAAACTAAATCGACACGATATATGGCAGTGAAAATAACTTTAGTTATAATCTTTACCAAGGGAAACTGGAAAAATAACTTAAAAGAAATGTTCTTGGCTATGATGTTTCACACAATATTCAACGTTGCCTATGCCATGTTATCAGGAATTAAGTATTTAGATATCGTCGTTCTTTAAAGATTGACTCTGCAAAATGGAACATATCTTCCAATTACTGTAGGAACGTAGTAAAAGGTTTTTTTCCTTTTACTCAAAATTATGCACAAATCGGCTTTGCTTTGCTACAGTGTCAGCTCCCATATCGAGAAGCTGAATCTGTAATGGGAATGCGGGTTTAAAGAAATAGCCGGTTTGGTATCCATCTACAAGACCAATGTGGCGTATGGGTGACGCCGATCATTAGCAACGTCGATCTTCAAAGAATAAAATTATAACCAATTATCTTGCAGTGCCAACTCACGACCTTAACAAAGTAGAAACTCATGAAGAGACCAGCTGCTCTGGCTGGTCATCAGGTGATCGTCTCGCAGTCTTCCCTGATTCTGGGTCAACGAGCCCCTGGTGCACGATACTACAGTTCATTATGGTACCACATCGAAACTCGCTGGCGTCGAACTAAATGCTAAGTAATTTGTTAAGACCGTGCTCCCAGCCCTCTTCTGTTCTTCTCTAACACGAACCGCTACTTCATAGTGGCTGGAGCTTATAAAGCTAATGCGGGCTGGCCCTACTTATAAAAATAATTACTTAATCCTACCGCGAAAGGCACATCTCCTTTCCAGACCTGACGTGGTTTTCTTTCTTCTAAAAAAAAACATGACGCTAAAAATTTTAGCCAATAGCTAGCCGGCTACTTCACTTCAGATAAACAAAGTTCATTCGTTGCCTCTGGCAACCAAGCACAAATCAACAACGGTTGCCCCTGGCAACCAAGCACAAATCAACAACGGTTGCCTCTGGCAACCAAGCACAAATCAACAACGGTTGCCCCTGGCAACCAAGCACAAATCAACAACGGTTGCCCCTGGCAACCAAGCACAAATCTACAACGGTTGCCCCTGGCAACCAAGCACAAATCAACAACGGTTGCCTCTGGCAACCAAGCACAAATCTACAACGGTTGCCCCTGGCAACCAAGCACAAATCAACAACGGTTGCCCCTGGCAACCTCTCCCAAAAGCTATTTATGTAACCTATGACAAACATATAGCAATCAAACAATAAACATATTGGAAAGAGTACAAATTTCGAATCAAATACTTAACGTCTCTTATGTTGTGGCAAAAATAAATAAACCTGTAAACATTACAGCGGAAAAAGATTAACTCTGAAAATAATTACGTGACACAATTATTAGTAAACTTGCATGAACATATATATATATAGTCGATAAATACGTCTACAAATTAGCCTGCTAAATTAAATAAAACAGTAAGTAGCTGACAGTTATCAGTTACATGTATTTTAATGTCACTTTCTTACACTCATCCCATTAATACTTTCTGCGCCAAGAAGGAACTGTTAAATTCAAATATTTAGTTTTTTATTTTAAGCGTAACTGTAAATACAAAAAATTGCAATAACTGTACATTATAATTTCATGAGGACAATATTCCACCTGTACACAACACAAAAATAAAACCTTTAGTATCTCGCATAATCGCCAGGTGCTTAAGTTCAGGAGTCGATAAGACCAGGCATGAAATTACACAAATGTCATATCGTGCATATTTGCCAACACTTCTTACAGATTATTACCCTTATCACGAACACTTCAACGTGTAGGAAGCGGGCGTCCTGTCTGATCCCACAGTTTTTCGGTTGGAAACGAATCAGGTGAACTAGCAGGCCACGAAGGTTGGAAAACGAAATAACTACCCTTCGGAAACCAGAACTGCCTGCAGGAGAACGATGACTTGCTGGAAACTGGCTGATGGGTACTCATTCAATTAAGGTAATACAGTGTAGACAATAACACTAGTATCAGCACAATGGGGTGATTCTGGAAACTATTACGCCATTCTTTATGCTAGACATCTAGAGATGCTCCTGTCCCTGGAAAGTGGACATGTAAGTGACTCTTCCCATGCCTGTGTGACGATCAAACGGTCCTCCATCTTCGTGGTCTGGCGGGATAATCCAGGACCGGCCCGCCATGGGTGAATACCTTCATTTACTCTAAACATAATCTGGCTGTGAAGTTTGAATGTCCCAAATCACGAACGATTTTGCGCACTGCCCGTCCGTCTTCGTAGCCCTCTATACGCCCTCTCTCAAACCCCGTCATTTAATCTTACAGCAATCTCGAACGTGCCTATTGCTCATTAATCACACCTGGCAAGTGCTATGTGTTTCACATTACGTGCTGTGTTCTGAGAATTATTTACATACACTGCACGAATATAGACGCCAGTGCCCGCACAAGACGTATGTGCTTTTAATTAAACTTACTTTAATTTGCTTATTAACGAACATCCGTGCCTATCAAACAGTTTGTTCGGTATGCGTTAATTTTTATGGCAATAAATGTAATTTTCAGTTTTGCGTAAATAACTACCTCTAATATTCCGTCATCCTGTGCAGCAGCGTATTTTACCTGTGCTTAAATACGCCCATAGCTACTGGAATATCGTATTAGTCACTACATTTTAATGAGTCTTAATGTGTTCGTGGGAAACATCGTTAAACACGGAGTGGTAATTTGCATTTACACACGATTAGTTGAACATTTTCACAGAATTTAGTAATATGTTAGTTCCATATGTGGAACTAAAATAATATGAATATCTGTGTCGCGAAAAAAAAGAAAGAGAGAATTTTAAATGAATAATTATGTAATGATAATTCGGGCGTGCGTGTAGAGCTTAGCAGAACTCCTACAGCGACGTTTTCTTGCTTACAGCCTGCTGTTTTTCTTCTGTCCGCTTCCAGGTTATATCCTTTCTCAATAGCTCAAACAAAGGTACACACACCTGAGCAACCTTATCTGAATAACTGCGGTATAAACCAACCACCCTTGCCTGCGCTCCTAATTGTCTTACACACGCCTGGGCACAGGAAACTCCGTGATAGCGGCTAGCTTATTCGGTGCCGTGTTTATGCCTTCTGGGGTCAAAACATGACCTAGGACAGGCACTTCCTCGCGACAGAAAAGTGACTCTCTTAATTTAACTGTCATCCCTCCGGCTGTCAACTTGTTTAGCACGCTCTGCAGGTGCTCCAAATGTTCCTCAAAGGTAGCCGATGTAACCAAAGAATCTTCTACGTAACAACGTGTGAATTCTGAACATTCCTCGCCTAGGGTGACTGTCATACACCTCGTGAACTGTGATACGGCATTACAAAGGCCAAAAGGTAGCACTTCAAAACAAAATTGCTGGTTACGAGACAAAAATGCGGTGTACTGTTTTGATTCGTCAGTCAGGGAAACTTGCCAGTAGCCATGGGTCAGTCTATCGTAGATATATAACGAACTCCCTGGTAGAGCCTTAATAGTTCGTCAGTAGGTCTCGGGCTTTCTCTGGATTACGTTGTAATTCCATTTAATTTACGTGCATCCAAACATAACCTGGCTGAACAGTCTTCTTTCCTTACGCAGACCATAGAATTACAGTACGGGCTCGCTGCAGGTTTTATTACATTCCATGACATTATATTCGAATAATCTTCCGCTTCTTTTGCATACTTTACGGGATCGGATATGATTTACAATGAAATACTTGTCCAGGTTCCACTTTTACATAGGTCTTGTACAACTTGTTCCGGCCTGGCTGCTCGGAGAAAATAGCCTGGTTAGCCAGTAATAACTGCTCTAAAACATACTTCTGCTGTTGATCAATACCGTCAATAATGCTCACAGTATGTAAAATATCTTCAATTGAAGCGGTTGCGTTCACAGCTGGCGATTTATTTCGTTGAAACTCTGCTACTTGTAGCTGGCATACAAATTGATCCGACCATCTCCAGCAGTCCGGAGTGGTTACAGTGCTAGACTCCCTGTCTGCGGTGTGCGCTAATCATCCGCCAAAATTCAAACTGGATTTGCAACGTGTCAGAAAATCAGTTCCTAGTACCACAGTCTTTGTCAAACCTTTAATGACCAAAACTGAAATTGGTTTTGTACTGCCCAAGCCTTCGATAGTTAATAAAACTTGTCTGCTAACTATCGGGCTTGATTATGCTGTTAAACCAATAATACGGAGCCTGGGGACTGGTACGACAGGTAGTTTATATCCGGTGGCACAGATACCACCTACAAATGCTTCCGCCGCACAGCTTATCTCAGCTCTACTGTCTAGTAAACTTGGCACTGACAAACCACATACAGTTAACTTCAACTCAGGACACTAAGTTTCCTGCATAACAACATCGCCTTCTGCAGTATTGTCTAGAAAAAAATCCCCTGTCGGTTTCACCTAATAATACAGTACTTATAATATCATTTTCTACACTGTTCAGCTCAACTTCAATTTTTTTTCGAAAAATCAATCACATTATTAGACTCCGATGACTCCTTGGTACTACACTCTCGGTGATTTGGGCCAGCGACTGAGATCATGTTTCACTTAGTATTACTATTCGCAGTTGCATTCTGCGGACTCGCTTCTCTCCAGGTGATCGTAGGTGGTGTCGCCACAAACGGTGGCATTCGTGGGTCAAGCGGCGTCTGACTGTCAAAATAACCGCCAGGCTGTGGCAGTAAATAGCCTGTATGTCTCTGGTTATAGCTGACTGCAGTGTTTGGTTTCCGTGCGCTGTTCCACTCCTATTCTGCTGTACGGACGCGTGCGAGAAACTGTGCGCTGCCCTACAAACAGACGTGCTATGAGACGTAGGCGACTGCGGGTATTCGGTCCGCCTCTGACCTTTCTCCCTGTTGACCTAACCTTTCTTCAAGGTCCAGACTGTGACCACGGGTCCTCCGACCTCTCCTGCCTGAGTAATACCTTCGGCCTCTGAAAGAGTGTTGGCTGTTTCTCTGATCAGAGACTTGGTTTTGTGGATATGGCTCGTAGCAGTCTACGCGAAAAGCTTGCACTTTAGGGTGGCCATTATTGTTCTGCCCGAAACCTCCCCTGCACTGGTTTTGCTGGTTTCCGGGGTACAATGACGGCGGTCGTTCAATAGGCCCTTGCTAGCCGCCTTCTCTTACATTCTGTTGTCTCTGCAATTTGTCAATTTCGTCTAACGCAAGTAGTCCCTCGCGAAATGATACTATGTTTGTATCTCTGCGTTCTGACCAGTGTGCTTGGTAGCGATATGGTAACTGCATTAATACCATTGATGTAAATTCCTCATTGCTAACCGGTGGGCTTAAGTGTCTTGACTTTACGTACATGCCAGAGATGTGTGCTTAAAGGCTACGACCTCGGCCGGGGATAAACCTTTCTGCGTGGAGCTGCGCTCTCAGGTTTCCCTGCATTTTTGCATTCCAGAAATAATCTGTACATTTGCGATTGAATTCCGCGTAGCTTGTTGTGGTGCTTTTAGCTACTTCCCACCAATAGTAAGCCGTCGACTTGCGTGCTAGACGAAGGCATCTCAGTTTGTCGTTGTCACTTAGTCCAAACAAAACAGAATATTCCTCAAATTACAGTAGGAAATTGATCGGATTTTCCCCTGATTTTCCCTCAAATTTGGGCATTTGCTCAACCCACAGTTTCGATGGGTGATGTAGTAGATTACTAATAGGCGCAGTCGTCACTGGAATAGCAGGCACTTGTGTTGATTCGGTTCAGAAATAAATTTACTTTTTCTGGGCTCATTGTGTAGATTATTAGTGACAAGAGGCTGCACCTCCACACGGTTAAAATCGTATACACTCAGGTGAAGATTTCTCACTCCCTCCACGACCTGGGTTAGCTGATTCACCTTATCAGCTACTCTCGCTAGCTTATCTGCAGTCGCTTTCTCGACTTGCCCCAGTTTGTTCTCTACGTGAGTGTTCTGTGAGGTGAATTTTTCTGTTACTAACTGATCTAGAGCATCCAAGTCAGTTGTGGCAGCTGGTCGTGCTTCTAATCTCTTCATTCGCTGTTCCACTTCGCTAAACTGTACATTGCAAGTCCTCTTAACCTTGTCTAACTCCTCTCGTGTCTCAGTCACTTCCTGATGTACAATGTTTACCTCCGACGCCAGCTGTTGGAGATTGGCCGATACGTATTCTCTTAACAGTGAAACCAGTGATTGTACAGTTTCTGTTAGCTGTGACTTAACCTCACTGAGCTGCGCCTTAACCCCACTAAGCTGTCTCTATACTGACTCAGTTAGGCATGACTGCGACTCGGATAATTTTGTTTGCATTTCAGTCATTTGCGATTGTGACTCGGTCAATTTGGTTTGCATTGACTCGGCTAATTTGGTTTGCGACTCGGTCAGTTTTGTTTGAGACTAGGTCAATTTAGTTTGTATCTCGCCCATTTGCGTACGCATTTCACACATCTGATTTTGCATAAGCGCAGTTAATTGGTGCAGCAGCGATGCCTGTGAAACATTGGCTGCTGTAGTGTCTTGTTCGGATAACTGATTAGGCTGTGCTGCCTTACTATCAGTGTTTGCATTGCCGTCTGCCTGGGGTACTGTAGTGTACGTGTCAGTAATTTCAGTTGTCTCCTCCATTTCAAATACAGTGTACTAAAGGTGTCTGTAATTAAAAGGTGTCGTTTCTCTCAATCCGTAGGCCGTACGCTCACTTCTGCGTAACTGGTGAGGTGGTTTGCCACGTCTATGCATTTACTGACTTAACCTCGCTTACTGTAGCTTCAGCGTGTTGTAAGCCCTTACGCTGTGCGCAACGTTATTTCTGTAACATTATAATGTGGTGCGCGGCGCTCTTAAAATTATGTGCCATGTACACATCATAATAGCCCTTATGTTGGAGTGACCACTTTTTTTTTTTGCTGAAAATGTGCAAAACATAACCTAGGTCAACTCAGTTTATTATCCAGAACTTTAATGTATGGACCACGTCACAAAATAGAATATTATGTGTGTTTGCAATACTTGTGAATCAGTAAGCGGATAAGATTTAATAAATACTGTTCCAAAGAAATCTGCTTATGCTCGGCTGTGCTCAGTTTAGGACCCAGCATGTAAGATGCGTAGAAAATCACCTTTGACAACAACACCTTCGTTGCTCACAAACGATTATTTGCCAGCTGAGAAACTTAATGTACACAACCACACACATACTAAAGCACTTGTTTAATTATTTGCAACTGAAAATGTATAGTGTGGGGATAGGATGGAATGTGCATATTCAGAAGAAGTGTCAGACGTGTCAAATCCAGCTTAAACTTATTTATTCAAAAGATTCGAAATGTGAAAATTCAAAATATCTGTTTCAAATAAGCTGGAAAAGCAATTAAAGAGAAATCAAAAATCCCTGAATGGCAATGAGCAAGAAAATGAATAATGTTTAAACTAAGCCGCCGTTGGGAAGTGATCATGGGTAACTGTCATATTTCAAAATCCTTACGTGGCTCTTAATTAACAGTTTGATTTATGCTCCTGAAATTAACGTAGCTCTTTCAAAAATAAAATGTCTTGAAAATAGTTCAGAAAAAATTTAACTGTCTCAATACGGCAAAACACTTGACTTTCTCTCTCGGGTTAAATAATGGTTAAAAATAGCTGAAGCAAATTTAGGCGTATTGCCAACATGGCGTCCGTAGAATGTTCTACACCTATGGCGTAACGTAACAAAGTCCAAGATGAAATAAAATTTAAAATTTGATGAAAAACAGTTCTGTAGTTAAATACCAGGTTTTAGATGATGGCAGGATGGTGTAACTCGTTGCTGGAACGCAGGTAGGAAATAATGTAGATCTGGGTGCGGTGGTGCTTTACGTGTCTCAGCGACTCACAGACGTTACAGGTCTAGCTAGCTACCTATACTCCTAAACAGCTGCTTAAAATATAAAAAAAATGTGCGGAGTGCTTATTCTATCAAACCCGACACAAAACACAAATATAAAACCATTGCAAGCTGTTAGAAACTAGAACACCCTAACTCTAATTAAAATTCCTTCGCTGCGTCCAACTATAGGACGAGCGACCTAGCCTCACGTCTAGCGTAGTTGAAGGTTGGTGGCAGAGAGAGAGAGCGAAATTTCAAACGGCCCGCTCGTCCTAACTCTATGCTGAGCTCTCCAGCCACTCGGAGTACAGGATTCGAACCAGTTACCCAGTCGCAAGGCTTCCTGACTACGGTCTAAAATGACACACTCCAAACGGCCTAAAACCCTATTCCATAGAGTTACGGGTCTCGTAGAAGTTAATCAAAAAATATACAAGATATTCCCTGAAACATTAACAATAAATATGAGACCAAAAATTATGCAAACTATTACGTTATTAATTTAAAATACAAACAAAAGAAAATGTAGCTATCTATTTCAATTAAACATTAATTATTGCCATTCGTACATCTAAGTTTAAATATTCTAATCATATGAAAGATGCAAAAATGAAAATAATAAAAATTACGAAAAATCGAAAATATGTGAAACATAGGTAAATTTACAAATATTATGCATGAAGGTGTCCAATACGTGAAACAAACATTAATTAATACAAATAGGTGCAGACAGTGAAAATGTTTGTGTTACATGAATAATAATGTAGTGATGATACGGGCGTGCGTGTGATGGTTAGCATAATTCCTACAACGATGTTTACTTTCTCTTTGCTCGTGGCGTCTAGCTGGAATGTAATGACGCCAGGTGAATCGGCTTCCATTTGTTTGACACAGAGCGTGGGGAAAATGATTTCACCATTAAAATACGATGAAAATGTAACATTCTTAGTTTCAAAACCAGGTAGGTAATTAATGTGATATGTGATGCTTGGGACACATTAGCAATGATCATTAATGAATTCTGTATTACGTGACACATTACCCTTCAAATAGATAGACATAGACAAAACAAAAATTTCCTAACATTTATATGAAACGGGACACTCAAAACATAAAATTCTTGAGAATAAAATACAAAAAATATTTTCAAATACTTCACAAAAGATAAACCATTCATTTAGTGTGTAAGAAAGATTTAATTTTATTGCTGAAATTGTACGTGGAGAATTCAAAATTAATTAATAAAATTAATTCAATCAGTGCAGAAAGTCCAGAAATATTAATTAAATCGATAAAATTAGCTGTAGTTCAAATAAGAAGAATCAGTTGTAATATATCTGAATTATAAATCACCTCTCAAAAATTAGCAATCAAAATTGGTAATTTACGTCAGAAATTAAAAATCAACTAGCTCATAAAATATTCAGAAATTAATCTTGGTAAGATGTTCAGAGTTTTGCACGGCTATAGAGCAAAGAATCATATCTGCTGACTTCTGGTTAAGAGGACGATGTATTGAAACGTTTTCTGTGAAATATTTCTTTGCGCGAATACGCGTGTCCCGGTCAATAAATGTTCTGCAAATACAACTTTTTGTCAGAAAAGATAAAAAACAATAGTAGTAGGGAAATGGCGAGTTGAGAGTAGGATCGTAGGATTGGGTAGCTCCCATCTTGGATGTCATTGAACTTTTACCCCTACCCCGTGTGACCTCCTACCTTGACCTTGATCTTAACATATTGTTAAGTAAGTACCTGCGTGTAATCTTCTGGGTTTTCTCAGAGTACTCCCTTACCGGGAAATTGAATCGCGAATTCAGAGCGCTACCTTTTCACCTCGATGACCATGGGGTTGTGGCCTGCATCATCGCTGACTGGTTGTCTCCAGTGACGATTCTCCGATAGAGTTTTCGCCTGTGTTCAAAACGTACGCTGGCATGAGAAGGCGAGAAAGGAATAAATACGACCCTTTTATACATTTCCGTTTCAGTATCATTCCAAACTTGGAACAGTACGGACGTAAAAATGTCAATGATGCATCTGCTTTGTCGCTTCTGCGATAAAGAATTTACAGCTGTGCACAGCATGCGTCGACATGAAAAAACGACCCGCAGGATGCAAACTTCAAAAATATAATTTCAGTGCGATTTCTGCCAGAGAAAATTTACACGGAATGATATTTTGAAGAAACATTCTAAAATTTGTAGCACTGGTTCTCTGCAACTACAATCGGCACCGCATTCAGCACCTCATTCACAATCAGCACCGCACTCACTGCAAGATAGTAGTGGTAACATACGTATTATCATGTAAGATGTTACTTTACCCATGCACATTCATGCTGAGGATGAAGATATCTCCAATGAATCGCGACATGGAAGTCTATTTCCGAATACGGCGAAGTGCATCATCGCGGGGCCATCGAGTTGCGGTAAGACGTGCGTCCTACTGAGCCTGCTGGTATAACCGTGTATGGCCTTCGGTTCGAGAATGTGTACCTATACTCCAAATCACTTCAGCAACCGAAATACCAGCGACTGTCACGAGTACTGCAAGCTGTGGATGGCGAGGGTTATTTCCCATGCACCGATAACGAAGCCGTCGTACCTTCGAGCGAAGCACTGCGAAACTCTATATTTGTATTCGACGACATTGCCTGCGAGAAACAAACTTGCATTCAAGAATACGTTAGCATGTGTCGACACGCGAACGTTGACTGTGTGTACCTCGGCCAGACTTATTCGCGCACACCCGAACAGATGCTTCGCGACAATGCAAACATGTTGGTGCTGTTTCGCATGGACGATACGAATTCACGCCATGTTTGCGATGATCATGTTAATACGGACATGCCTATACCAGATTTTTCAAAGATACGTGTGCCTTGTGCTGGAAAGAGAAATATGGAATTTTGACGATGGTTAAGGACTGCCTGCTACATGGAGGAATGTACAGGCGTGGGTTCGATCAGTTCATCGCTGTCTGTCAAGAGGGCTCGTCTACTGGGAACCAGCAAGTGATGTCATCATTACCTCCTGCTACATCTATAGGTACCGTTTCCGCAGACGATAATGACGTCACAGTTAATGCTAAAGTCGGAATGAGTGCAGTACAGTAGGATTGTGCGGAGGGTACACGTGCGAGATATTCGTGTGAGGTCGAAAAACTTCAAAATAAACGGTCATCAGCTCTAAATACTGATGAACATACAACTCCTGCTAGACAGAAAAGTAAACGTGATATTGAGGATGCAGCAGGAAGGGAAGCCGAATATAAAGACAGAATTGATGATGACTACGACAGTGATAATGTTGAAGACGATGATGTATAATCATCGATGGTCCTGCACATTACTCCAACGAGTTTCCTTCGGCACGTAATGTGAAGAAGGCAGAAGACATCGAATATACTGAAGATCCCAACAAACTTGTAGACAGACTTAAATATTTGTTTGATAGACAACTACGTGGGGATTACTCGAATATGAAATATGTGGTTTCGATCATAAGAGCACCTAAGGATCGGGTTTATATCAGATGATGTGATGAAGTGCTTTCTTCTGAAAATGTATTTACAAAATAATAATAAATTATTATAATAAAATTTTCGTTTTTCTTTATTTGTGTGTCGTATCCTCCTGTTGGTCTTTAAGTTTTTAATAATAACAATATATATTTTAAATATTTAATAAATTAAGCATGTAGTCAGTCATGCATCATGCATGTAGCTATGCCATTTATTCGAAAATAGTATTTTTTAAACATAGGATGGAAAATTGTAATAGCAGTCACCTACCAAGATGGCGGCCGTCTACCAAGATGGTGGCCTACAGTGATGTATTAACAAATGACGAACTAAAAACGAATATGGCGGCCTCCAGTAGCATCTAAACAAATGACGAACGAAACAAATATGACGGCCTCCATTAACATATAAATAAAGATGGTTGCCTCTAGTAGCATGTAAAAAAAATTAGCTAAAAACATATATGGAGGCCTCCAGTAACATATAAACAAAAATGGCTGCCACCAGTAGCATGTAAACAAATTACGAACGAAAAGATCAAGATGGCAGAATGAGTGTATGTGAGGGGAGTGGAGGCGAGGGAGTCAGTCGTCTGCTGGATTCGAACAGTGGTGAGTAATTGGTGGTGTGGCGGGGAGACCTCAGGAAATGTAAATTTTTAAATTAAATGTTTTATACACTTTTAAGGGAAATTTTTTATGAAAAGAGGTAAATTTCGAGGGAAAAAGGGGAAAATGGCCGCTGGGGTAAAAGATTTTTTAATTAAGAAATTTTTCTAATAAAATTTTATAAAAATAAATTTTTTTAATCGATTTTTTAATTTGTTGTGATTTTTTCTTTTTTGTGATTTTTCTAATTTTTCATTTTCAAGGTGAAAGGTCAAAGTCAAAGGTCAAATGCACTGATCCCGGTAACCTGTCTGACCCTCGGTCACTGATCCCTGGCACCTGGGTCACTGATTCCTGTCCGCATTTCTGAAAAAAAAAAAAAAAAGAGGTCATTTCTGAGGATCATCTTAATAATTTTTTAAATAATTTCTAAATAATTTAAAATAATTTTTTATTGTAAATCTTTTCGAATTTTTTAAAATTAATTTTCGATTTTTTTTTTTTTTTAGGAGTTTTTGGAATCTTTTAAGGTTTTTCAGTGTTTTTGAGCTCAAAGGTCCACGGGGCCAAGGTCAAAGGTCACACGGGTCAGGGGTAAAAGGTCAATGGCATCCAAGATGGCGGTCGGGTGACGTAACAAGATGGCGGCTCCCCAATCCTACGATCGTATCCCCCAATCCCTTGTCCCCAACTCGCCATTTCCCTACTACTACGCCCCTATTTTTTTTTACCTTTGTCATATTAAGTGTATTCTTGGAGAAAAAATTCGTGGAATATCGTATTTTCAAAGCTTGCCAATGCAGTTTTCTTAAGCGGCAAGAGAAAAGTACAAAGATACGAGCGCAGTTTAATCTGTGGGCTTTCATAGCGTTAATACAGTCCCACCGTGACATCTAATTTGCACAGTACAGCGTCGCGCCAAAAACACTGCACGCCTTGCGCGTAGGAGCGATGAGGCACTAGGCGTGCGTGTTAGTGTCGCCCGTATCGCTCCCTCGCTTCTTGAACTTGAACGCGCAGCTTGATCCTACTCTTATTAATGTCCGACCAAATAGCTACGCCCTTCATTTAATTTCAGAAAATAATTAAAAAATCCAAAAATAATTCTCTTGAAATTCAAGATAGTTTCATAATCAGAACTGTTCGAAATGATAGCAATGTACACATGTAACAGTTATTTAAAACTGCAGTATCATACGCGAAGTAGGTCATACTTATTGAGCTCTAGTGGAGACGGCAGATCACGTAGTGTGTAGCACTTCAAAATCTACGTGCATTGCGTTTAGTGTAACAGTGTCAAAATGTACTTTGTCACATTTGCAAACTTTCTTATATAATGTTAATCTGTTTTATTTAGATGCAACGTGTTATTATTTGTCTTAATTTAAACATACAGTTTCTACACTTGTCACATGTGTTATTTCTCATATAATTGGCATATGTAATTAATCGAATATTAATTTTTCTCCCGTTTTCTTTATTACACATATATTTTGTCAGGATGTTTTCTCTTACATGCAACCTGACAATTCAATTACGTTTAAAACTACGTTAATTAGTTAGACTTCATTTTATTATTTCTTACGTTAATAATCTTTAATAAATTTAATGGTCTCATATTTTGTGAACATTTCATTTTTGTTTATTTTGTATGGTTACGTACGAGACCCAGTGTCCTATGAGTTTTCTTAGCAGTTAGGACGTGGGAATTGGCTCGTAAAAATGGGGGGGGGGGGTGTAGGTATCTAGTATTCTCCTATTGGTCCCAGGTTCGAATCCTGGCTCCCTATTGGCTGGAACGTTAAGTCCCTTTAAGCCGTGTCCAGCGAACAGAGCTTAACTCGCTCTTCAACGAACCTCAGCTCCCGCCAGACGTAAGAATAGGCCTCACACCTGAACGTAGGAGACGAGTTAGGTTTTAAGTTAGTATGTAGGGTGTATTAGCGTCCTCCCACTTTATTATATTTTTAATTTTTGATCCAGCAAGTGTGAGTGCAGTTCAAGCCCCTCGCTAGGTTAATTTAGGAGTTTCGAATCTTGCCCGCGTCTGTGTAAGAGTGTATGTATTTCCTCACGACGTCGAGGCCCAGATATATGTAACCCTACATCTACCTGTCCTGACGACAATATTTATTTTTAAAGGTCGTTCTACGTCACTACGGAACAGTGAGATCTTCTAAATTTCTGTAAGACAAGTTTTCATTACAATAGCTATATTTTACGCGTGGTACAGAGTATCAGCTTTAAATTGTTCTAGAAGCTTACAATTTTTTTTTAAGTGACGCCATGTTAAATCTTAACGCGCTAAAGAACTAGTTTTTTTTTTTTGTAAATTGGCTCATGAATAACCAGAAGAGAGCACAAAAAAATTAAGCTAGGCACAAAAATTTATGAGATTATTTTATTTTCTGAAAATTTTTATTTTGAAATTGGTGTCAACGATAACTGTTTCTACGTATGTATGAAAGTGAACCTAACATAAGGACAGCATAGCGGCCACTCCCACGTCTTTTAGTTTTGTGTCACCTTAGATATTTGCTAATTGCCACGAGGGTTTTTCATTTCCTTAACAGTCCAGTAGTTTCAGACAGTTAAAATAAGGAGGTTGAAATATTTTATCAATAAATCTGAACGTGAAAAGCATTTTTCCCAGTGGTCGCCTACATCATTTACTGCAGTTGCTCCAGTGTCTTCAAAGTGTTCTCTTATTATTATTATTAGTTGCTTGTCATATGTTTCCTGAAAGTTTCGGTACACAAATCGTGAACGTAGTTGTCTTCCAGCGGGATGTATGGTGGTTCACTGTAAGTTCTGTCTCTGCCAGCCAGCCCACTGACTGGGCCTGTGAAACTCATGGACTGGTATTACACGCAAGTACAAATATAAAATCATTTCATCTCAGTGTATTATTATTTATTCAAGCCTGGCTAGTTGCACACTGGCGCCCAAATTATTTCAAGTCAGTTGAGTATATTCCAGTTAAAAAAATAAAAAAATAGGTTCGGATTGGCGGCAATAACGTGGTGGCCAAAAGGGAAAAAACTGGAGCCAAGAGTGAAGGTAGATGGCAGGCGAACTAGCAGAACACCGTACAGGTTGAGAAAACTGACGCCAGTAAACTACCAAACTGGAGGCAAGAATGAAGGTAGATGGCAGGCGAACTAGCAGAACACCGTACAGGTTGAGAAAACTGACGCCAGTAAACTACCAAACTGGAGGCAAGAGTGAAGGTAGATGGCAGGCGAACTAGCAGAACACCGTACAGGTTGAGAAAACTGACGCCAGTAAACTACCAAACTCTTGAATACACGGTAGAAGTGAAATAGGCAGTAGGAATGACAACAGGAGACAAGCTTCACCTAACCTAGACACAACACCTGTAGTCACATTACCGCCAGACTGATGCATTGTATGGACGCTACTATGCAGAACAACAAAACAGAGCATGGGGGCTAACATACAGCGAATGGAAACAAACATGCAGACCATGAAAACGGATTTGAGTACCTTATACGCTGTTCACGGTAAAAATGAGCGCTTTTAAAAGCCCTACTTAAGATCTACTTGTATACACGTTGTGTGTTATCCCGCCTAATATAAAACCAACATTGTGGTGGTGCCTCATCGTGTTATTTATGCGTCAGTCAAGTGAAACTGGGAAATTATTAAAAAAGTAAATATTCTACAAATCTGTTCATTTTTACACTTCGAGGCATAAAAAAAAAACAGAAAACGAGAGAAATAATTTAGGTTATCACAAATGGTTACTTAGCGTTTTTTATTCAACGTTAATAAATTGAACTATTTTCCCCTCCATCGTTACCAACTTGACTGGGCACATGTCACTTTTTGCGTCCGTTAAAATACATGCAGGTAGGGGCAGTGACTTTTTTCAAAGGTTGATTTCAAAAGTGTTCACTTTATTGTGAACAGCCTTTACATACAAACGCGGTTAGGAAACCAGTTAGACCGATTGGCTGCAACAGCGAATTACTGAGCTGCGTGAGGTTAAAACTAACCTACAACGAGTAGCTGCAGAGGTAGCAACTGTACGGAATAAGGCGCGAGCTACACGGGGAGAGCTAGAGCTAGTAGAAAGAGGTTCGACCAACGGGCATGTGAGACCGTAGTAAGCGACATTGTGGCCGAGAAATTTGACTCACACTGTAACCATGTGGAGAGTCTAGATCTTCCCAGGCGGAGCAGCCGTCAAAGAACACGAATATTACGGCGAGAACAGAACAAGAAAACTTCGCGTTGGAAACTGCTGCAGTTCAGTAGCCAAGTGAAACAATTGAACCCGCCAAGGAGGAAAGCTACTGCACTGCATGTGACATGAAAGAAATCGAGAGGCGCCGGAACAACGGACAAGTTCGTCCACGGAGCCGAGGAAAAAAAAAACAAGGAACGGAAATAGGACGGCGCAAGTCGCAAACGGAAAAGCAGAAAAATTAAAGAAAAAGAAACACAGCGAGTAGAGATCATTTTGGCGTGGCCAAGGAAACACGTGGTTCGCAAAGGTCGTAAAAAAAAAAAAAAAAAAAAAAAACTTTGTTGTAATCGCTCAGCTGATCGGAGATCACGAGCCACGCAACACCGCCCTCCATGGGGAATGAGATAGTGGAAATTTTGGCCAGTGTTTCCACAAATCAAAGGAAAGGAACGTCAGAAGCAAAATTTGTTTTGTGTGTCGTAAAAGCAGCTACAAACCTCGCAATCTGTTTGTGTGTTTTAGTGAATATTTAATACACCAAAACAAACAAGATGACATGAGACAGAACGGAGCTCGAATTGCTCTGCAGTTCGTGTACACGCGACCTCCCGTAAATATGGAATGTATTGCGCCGCAACCTAGCTATAATAATCAGCCTAGAGAGGGATAGATCGACGGTATTTGAACCAGCCGTTTTGCCTAAGTGGCCAGGAATATTGGCAGGAACTCAAGAAAATTTAGATGAGCTGAGGGAAGAACTGAGACTCGGCAGGTCCATGTACTGTATGTGGAAACTAACTATCGACAACAGCACCCTTTTAGCTAGTCCATCATAAATTTCTCACTTTTGAAGTCAACGTATATGAAAGATGATGCATGATGAATAAAAGTAATAATAGTCAGAATCAAACTAACATCTTAAAATAAAGAATTAGATATTAGAACTAATAAGTATTAATGCCTAACCCCAATTAGAATTCATAAAAACAAAAAATCTAATTGGGGCTAAGTTTTTTTTCAAAGTTATTGTTGGTTTATTTTTTCTTTTTTTCCTTTATGTTTATGTTTATTTTCTTCGTTTTTGGCGGATACTAATCGAACTCCTTTTGATTTAAATAATAATAAATTGTTATTAAAGTTAATATAACTATTATACTTATAATTATTAATTTTCTGGATTTATAAAATCCTTTTTTGACCATTCTTTTAACTTTTTTCGGGATTATAGTTAATAATAACATTTGTTTTGCATTCAAAAAGTATTGAAAAATCAATTTATCTCACTGTTAATCCTGCTAACGGGGGATATAGCGTTCAATATCCACCAATATTTTTCCGGTGATTTACCCCGAACATTTACTATAATCCATTCACAGTTACTTCAGCCTTTTCTGAAGCCCTGCTAAAGTTCTACTTCCAGGATATTCCTCCGCCTCGTGCAAACTAAGCTTAACTAATCCTGGAGAATTACACCAGAGGGACAGCGCACCACATTCGTGCGCACTTAGTGTTACTGTATTTTGTATAAGAACTATTTCTCACCAGACGTTACCAACATACCTATTTTCTCCCAGTTTTTTAATTTAAACTATATAAAAATAAAGCATTATAATTTATAGATAAAATATGAATAGCATTAAAGGAACGTAACTTTTATGAACCCAAGTGTAAAACATTTGTAATACAGGCCGTATTTAGGAAATAACTAAACACGTCATACATGGGGAGATTTTCCAAAGCTTTGATTCACAAAGGCCGAAGAAACCATGAATAGACTACAGAATTCTCTGTGTTAATTTGACCGTGAGTAGAAACAGCGGCGGGCTCCCAATTCATTATTCGAATGAGGTGTGGATGGAGTGACCTAATTTGCATAACTACCCAATTTGCATATTGATATGCAAATTAGATTAAATAAATGTTTGATTAATTAATATATTAATTCATTTGATTAATTAAACTAATTAATTAGTGTAATTGTTTAATCAGAATTTTTATGAAATTTTATTATTGTTTGATACCAGTTTGTGTATTTTTTTTATTGGCGTTGAAAGGGTTAGGGGTGATATTGACAGAGCAGCATCGATGTTTCCTCTGTAACGTTCTCAAGCCGACTGACCAGAGGAGCAGGTTGAAATTGTTTATATAGGTGTTAATGTTGGTGTAAGAGTGGTGTAAGGGACATGATTACACTAAGAAATTAATTGTAACACAAATTCGCAAACCCTGCGTATTCTATTAAAACTCACTATATAATTAAAATGCATGCATGCAAATTCCGTTTAATTCTAACACAACTAACCAAGTAAATCGCTTCACTATTACCAAACATTAAAAGCGCAGTACTGCTGCTGTTACAAAATGTTTTCCGTCGTACACCGGCGGATCGGCACTCTCAATGTTCGCATATTGCATAAACACAAGAAAACATTTCACGTAAATTAATCAAACTGAAGCACTTATGCGAACACACGAGAATTTAATAAACGAATTTGAAAACTGTAAGTGTATTGTGTAGGAAACTGTATCACTTGTCCATATTTTGCATACCCAAGCAGGAAGGCCGTCTGCTCCCTTGGAACTATCTTCTCCCATGAGGCAACAATTTCTCCGCAACCACTGCCCAGAATACTGCGAGATGCATCTTCGCCCCCTCTTTTAACCCCGAAACACGTGCTTTGCAGGCTCGGTGGAAACAAGTGAAGATCTGGTCTTCCCCTCCTCATCCCTCAACCAGGACAGACCTACGCCGCTACCATTGCTTCACTCCCTCTCCATACAAGCAGGCATGGATAAATGCGTAGTTCAAAGTTTTCCTGCCAGAGGGCATAAGAGGCGAGCAAATAGGTTCGCTCCCCTTTCCACACGCCTTTCTCCTAACCCAGCCGGTCCATCCATCTCTGCTGTCTGTCCGCTCAAGTCGCCATACTATTTCTCCCTCCCAACTCCTCCACCGTGCTACCAGCAGTGACAAAGACTATGCCTCAATTTCTCACATCGAGAGAGATAGGGATGCCGCGCTGGCAGGGAAGCAGTCACCTGCCCATGAGAACCAACTCTCCCAGGAAAATGAAACATATCCCAATCATGTCTCCAGCAAACTACGTTTATTCCTTAGAAATATTTTAAGTAAAGGAAATTCTTACCCAAAGAAATATCCTGCAAACAAATTAATTTAAGATATTTCCACATAACGACGGAAATATTACGTTGTTCAATGATCACACTCAAAAGTAAATATTTGAAAATCCATTTTTCCATTCTTCAAACATATTCTGTTACTAAACAAGTTGCTATCCAAATTTTTGTTGATGCCTGCTACAATTCAATAAGCATTTTAAATGTACGTGCATATATTTTTAAATATGTTTTATTTACAAAATTATAAGTTTTAAACCACTCTTTGTATACACAAAAATTAAATATGATTTCGCAAATGCACCCAACTAAAATTATCGTTCTACCATTTATACCAAATGTATATATTTGAGCAAATATTAACGAAATACCACATTTCAAAGTTGAAATTAACACATTAGGATACTGTAAAATTAACGATATTAAGAAAAAAACATATTTTAACCTTTCCGACCTCGATAGGATTTTAGGAGTTATGATGAACATATGTTCTAAAATACATTTCTACGAAACACAAATTTTGTCTCTAATAACTTTATTTTACAATTCCTGCAACCCAAATAATATACCTGGAAAAATGTGTATATTTTTAAAAAAAGATTTCCCTAGAAAATAATTGTTGACAGAATATTGACGAAATATCCAGACTGAAATGTACCATTCCAAAGTTGTTGAATATTTTTGCCAATTTTCAACACAAGTACATAAAAATAGTTGTGTTACATCGCCAACCCCCGTGGTGAAGTCATATTACGCCTTAGGAAAAGGGGTTCTGGGTTCGAATCACGGGTAAGGCATGGTTAATATAAACTGGATTCGATTCCCGGATAATACATAGATAATATAAATCAGTGTCCTTATAAACAATACACAAGCATAGATGGTACACTCTCATATGCAATGCTTGATAAGTAATTATATAATTACAAGTCATATAAAAAAATAAAAATAATGATTAATTGATATTTCAAACCATACCCACTGCATTACAAAGACTATTGTGTTCTGGAATCGCATTGCAAAATAAATATGTACGAAAATTCCAATTAAATGTAATCACTAATACCGTATAAATATGCATATTTCACATTGCAGTGCCATTTCAATACAATTGTAAACGAGAAAATTCAGAAAATGTGTTAATTCGTTCACATTAAAATAATCTCATTCATTAAGGAAATTATATTTACTTTAGTAAAATAACATTTTACTATCAAATCCGACTATTTCCTTTGTTTGTATAGGTTCCCCGGGGAGGGTGGGGAGGAGGGTAATGAATTATACATACACGTGCAGGAGCGCCGCTCGCCATTGTTCATCCAACTGCCAAGGGGTTCGGACTGCTCGTGCTCGCCACCTGCTCGACTAACTTCTCACACACGCCACCTGCTGCATCCCTGCCGGCCTGCCAGGATGGGATCAGCCAGTCACATAGCCCAACCTGGGCGAGCAACCACCTGCGGCTAGCCTAGGACGGGGTTAGCAGAGCACCGGCCTGGGCGGGTAGCCATCAGCGGCCAGCATCTGGTCCTGCTCGGGTCCTCAATTGCCTGACCCACTCGGGCCTTCACCTCACCTCACCTCACTGAACTGGGGGTTCAGGCTTCCTTCATCGAATAGCAACTGCACTACTAGACTTTATGTAAGTAAATTGTATTAATGTATAGGGATTTTTAATATTGTTTGATATTGTGTTAATAGTTTTAATAACTTTTACACTTTACTGAGATTATTTTTAATTAGTTTGCTGCATACATTAAAATTCTTTTTTCGGAATTTCTTTGACTTTTAGAATTTCTGTCGGGATTTCAATAAATTAGTTTAACTTTTTTCGTAAAATCGTACTGCTTATTCGGTAAGTGCTAAAAATTTATAGAATTTACTTAAGATTTCTTCGCCATTTGTTAAAAATCAGTGGATTTTGACAAGTATTTGCTTAAACTTTATTCGCGAATTGCTTGAATTAGTTTTACAATATTTGGTTAAATTCATTACAGTTTCCTCCTGAGTTGTTTAATTTCTATTCGGGCTTATGTAAATATTAAACAATTTGTTAGTTTTACGTATTTTTGAGTAGTTTTATGTATTTTTTTAGTAGTTTTATGTATTTTTAAAAATTTTAAAGGGTGGGCTGTTGTGTGTTTGATGTGTGAATTATGGAACAACTAAAACAAGGATGAACTAAGCCATTTGTGCACTGCACAATTGGAAGTCGCATAGCCTTAGCTCCCAAGCTAGTTCTGAATGAGTTGTCTGGAGAGAATGACTATGATGAATAGATGGACTTTGAGTACTTATAATAAATTAAATGTTTTGATGTGTGACAGTATGGTTTGGGTATATAATTTTAAGTAGTTTTAAAATTTTTTAATATAATTTCCAAAGTTGTTGAATAACTGCAAGCATGAATGAGGGGAAAGGTGTTGTAAGTAATTATAGGTGGTTCTTGATGTATATTTCTGAATATTTAATGGAGTAGATAGAAATACTCAGTAACCATCATTACTCTCACAATGTACAGAAGATGTGACACTATCACAGACCAAGGCTCTTTCTACACTGTTAAATACTCGCAAAAATATGTTAAAACCATCTAGAATATAATACCAAGTACTCCAAAAAAATGTATTGAGTAGGTGTGTGACTGCGAGTATGAGTGTGGCGAAAGGTGTTGCAAGTAATTCCAGGTGGGTTCTTGATGTATATTTGAGAGTTTTTAATGGAGTAGATAGAGAGATACTCTGTAACTGCCATTATTCTAATAATGGATAGAAGGTGTGACAATATCACAGACCAAGGCTCTTTCTATACTGTTAAATACTCTCAAAAATAACCACCTAGAATATAATACCAAGTACTCTGAGAAAAATCTACTGAGTAGGTGTATGACTGCAAGTATGAGTGTGGGGAAATGGGTTGTATTTTTTTATTTAGTTGGATAATTTTGCATAGTTATAAGACAGTCTGGGTAGAAGTGTGCTTGGATGTGAATTATGGGACACAATTTGATTTGGGAACCATGCCAAACTATGCACAGCATGTTTGGAGGGTGCACAGCCCTGCCCATGTCTACGTTCTGAATGAGTTGTTTGGCGAAGGATCACTGTATGATGAATAAATGGACCTGAGTATTTCTGAAGAATGTGGATTGATTGAAAATAGGTTGGGTTTGGGTGTTTGCAATTCGATTTGAAATATGTTAAGTTGTAAAATTACAAAATTTTAAAATTTTCTAAAAATTTAAAATTTAAGTAATTTTTTAAAATTGAAATAATTGTTTGGGATTTTTTAAAATTTAA
Organism: Dryococelus australis; assembly: GCA_029891345.1. Lineage (NCBI taxonomy): Eukaryota > Metazoa > Arthropoda > Insecta > Phasmatodea > Phasmatidae > Dryococelus > Dryococelus australis. The sequence continues at coordinate 6,828,761 of CM057003.1, read as the reverse complement.
ACAGGTATTTTTAATGTTTAGTTTGAGAGTGTAACATATTAATTCCCCTCACTAAAACTTTCTAGACAAAAACAGTTATGAAATTTATAAAAAGTTTTTACAGTGTCAAATGATTTTAATGGTAACAAACACTTTAATTTTTTACAGTGCGAGTATTTAATTTTATTTTTAAAATCAATATTTAAAGTTTTGTGTTAAACAAATTATTTTTGCTAGTCAAAATAAAATAACTTGCATAAATTCAAAGGTGATAGTATTAAATGTGTTGTAAACACAGCTCACTTGTTACGAAGTGTGAAGACCATGCACTGGTTTTCAAACACAAAACTGACCTCTCTTAATAATTATATATATAAACCCTACTTAAAAAGTCATTTTAAAATTAGAAGGAACACTTAGTACACTGTCTTTCCCTGTCTGTATTACAAAAGTTTCCCTCAACAAATGTTTGTACTATTAATAAACATTTATTTACAGATAGAACACAACTTCTTGGTAAGACATTATAATAAAGTTTTTCTTTCTTTCTTTTCAGAACCACGCAGAACTTTATATTTTTTGTGATGCTGAAATTACTGTATTGGGAAACAAAAACTTTATTTAGGAGTTAAAATGAGTGAAAGAAAATTATTTGTTATTTGATAATCTATTCTTGAGTGAATCGAGCAGTGATTCACACATGGAAAAACCATAAACTTCAACAGATCAGGACACGATCATTTCCCCCAAACACGGAAAAGTAGATCTTCTGTTAGACAATTTGTTTCTATTTGACATGGGAAAACTCGAGTGATTCGGATAGTGTCTCGTCCATCTCACAGCCGACTTTCTAGTCAGTTAGAGAAACTTCGTCTAGGGAAACAGAAAATAATTCGTTTTCCGATTTCTCTAACTCAATGGAAGCTTCATTGCCTGAATCGAGGTATCAGCCACTGCATTCACGAATAGATAGAGTGATGCACGCATACTTAATGATCAAGTAGAGTCTGAAATGGATTTCGGAAGATTTTTTAGAAGGTGGAGGGTATCTTTGTTAAACTTAACAATGGCATCACCCCGGCCAATAACGCTTAGTGTCACGAAAGCGGTTAAATTCTTGAAATCCTTTTTGGCTGAGGAGGGTACTATGCAGATATTTTATTTTCAAAGTAAATCACTACTTGTCCTGCATTCAACTGATGTGGGTGAAATCTACTATGAGACAATTAAGCCTTACCTAACAAACAGGCTTGAGGAATTTAATGCTCGTGGTAGCAGCTGTAGTCTGCTTCTAATTCTGCATATGGATGTTCACATATCGTAATTGAGAGCAATCACCATCGGTGCTGCACACACTAAGCTCCCCGAGTTTATTACCAATAAGACGGCTTGCATTAAAGTGCACTGTCCTGAGGGACAGTATTTCCATTACACTGCTATATCAGCTTTGTTTCCTGTTGCAAAGAATAGCATTAGATTAATGTAATATCCAAATCTGTATGAGGTTTTCGATACTGAAGGTCTGTCGGATCCTGTAGTGTTACAGGATATTCGAATGTTTGAGGAGAACAATGGTATTTCTATCAATGTCTACTGTACTGTGGACGAAGATAGTAATATTATTGACGAAACTTTCGATACACAAGGTGTTATTGTACCAATGCGAATTTCTCCTGTACAACATACGTGTCATGTAAATTTATTGGCCATTCGCGCTTGTGGTATTGATGCCCATTTGCATTTTGTTTTCATTGAGGATTTGTCAAGGCTGCTTCACAGAAATGTAAAAAAAATCTTTCTTTGCGATTGTTGTCTCCAATACTTGAGTAGTGAGGAGAATATCGTGAACCACAATGATCTGTCAGCAACATAAGGCTGTTTGCAGTACTTTCCCTACTGGGGACAACAAGTACTTAAAATTTTAGGTTTATAGCAAACAGCAAAGATTGGGTTTCATCGCCTATTGCAACACAGTCATATTTGAAACCCTTGTCGACTTGCCTCCCCAATGATAAGATAAGGACTTCAAATACCATCAACCAACATATTACATATGCTTGTAGCATTTTGTTAGTTTGTTCATACAATCCAGCATTATCTAACTACTTTGAGTTTGTGGGTGATGATTGTATGAACCAGTTAGTAGATAAATTGGTTGAATTGACAAAGTGGGTTGCAGGGAATATACAGCATGACTGTTCCGATGAAGCCATAAACCTCTGCTGATGAAGCTAGGTAAGCGGCTCAGAACTCTTGTCATATTTGTAAGAAGGAACTCGGTACAGATACTATGGTCGATCATGACCATCTGACCAGGGAAATAAGAGGCCATGCACATAATAAAATGCAATTTGAACTTCCGACTGTCCAAAAAACAACTTGTCACTGTCTTTCATAACCTGCAAAACTATGATGCTCACTTTATCAAAAGCAATTGGCCTAACATGATGTAACAAAATCTGATGGAACTGTGGTAATCGAAAACCAGAGTGAAACCGAGGTGATTGGAATAACCCTTAAAAATTACAAGTCTATCACCAAACATATTCCCAAATGGGATTCACTCAAATGGAAAGGCGCAACATTTCAAGTTACATTACATTCATTTTTTTCAGTTGATGAGCACCTCGCTGGAAACTTTTGCAGGTAATTTGACAACTGTGCGATTGAGTATCACCTGCTTGATGTTTCCAGACAACACCCAATTTGAATTGGCAGAAAGCAAGGGAGTGTTTCCTTATGAATTTGTTAAGTCCGAAAACAGTCTGATGTGCACATCACTACCACCAAAAGACACATTTCATAATGTCATGAAAGGCAAAGGCATTAGTGATGAGGATTATGCTCATGCCCAAGCCACATGGGATGTGTTCCACTGCATAAACCTGATGCTGTATGCCATTCAGTATTTACACGTAGACACTTGTTTGCTTGCAGACGTTTTCGAAAATTTCAGGTCTGTATGTCTGCCTTACGGACTTGACCCCACCATGTACACCACAGCTCCTTCTCTTGCATGGGACAGTTTATTGTCAATGACAGATGCGCGGCTAGAGCTGTTAACTGATCCTAATAAGTACCTTTTTGTTGAACGTGGGGTTAGGGGCGGCATTACCCAGATTTCCAGAAGGCATGCAGAAGCCGATAATATTTACATGGGCGAAGAGTACGACCCCAGTGTGGCATCGAAATATATCTGTTATTTCGATGTAAACGGCCTGTACAACCACACTATGAAGAGCAAGCTTCCTATTGGCAATTTTGAGTGGGCCAAGGCTGACGTGTTTTTCATCATGGGATTTGTCATGATGTGCTATCCGATCTGCCTTTGGCTCCAGTAAATGGCATGCCTCCGAATGACTCGCATGAAAAACTCCTTTTGACTCTTGCGCCGCAAAAGAATTGTTATTCACGGGGAAACACTGAGGCAGTACTTGATGTATGGAGCCACACTTGACACTGTTCATCGCGTTTTCCACTTTGAGCAGAAGGCATGGATGGCTCTGTATATAGAGTTTAACATTGAGAAACATGCCCAGACTGCAAAAGAATTTGAGAAATCGTATTTTCTACTAATGAATAATGCAGTGTATGTAAAAACTTTACAGAATGTCCACCAGGAAAGGGATGTAAGAGTTGTTACCAGGTACAACACGATACATGGAGCTGCAGAACTGATAGGGCATCCTGCATTCCTGGGAAAGCAGATCATCGATGAGAATCTTGTCCTTATCGAAATTTCAAAGAGCTATGTTACATTTAACAAGCCTTTGTATACTGGTGTTGCCATTCTTGTTCTTTCCTAATTGACCTTATACAAATTTCATTACCATCAGAAATTTCCTCCGCCAGCCTTGCACCTTTTATACTGCGAAATCGACATCCTGATCTATGAAATTTCTTGTAGACATGTTGACGAAGTAATTACCCCAGATTTAAATACATGGCTTGATACTTCTAACTATGTGCTCGATAACCCACAAGGATTCTTTCATGAGAACAAAAGCCATACTGGAGTGATGAACGATGAATGTGCCAGCCGCATCATCACACACTTTGTAGGTTTACGTCCCAAGCTTTACACGTACACTGATTCGAATGAGTAGTGTATACATAATGCGAAGGGTGTAAAACCTAACGTGTTGTAATCCCTATGATATGAGGATTATCTAGACTGCCTCAATAATTGCACCAGGGTTCTGGGGACCAAATACCACTTCTGTTTGCTTGGTCACGAGGTTTACACCAAACGCATGACCAAAGTAGTGTTATCAGGTTTATACAATAAGCGCTTCATTGAGCCAAATGAAGTATAGACCATACCCTGGGGCACTGTAAGAACCCAAAGTAATTTTTATCCCCAGCACTTCAGTTTTAGCATCACATTAAATCCAGGTCTGCCATCAACATCACCACACCCTACTCCCCACTGCATTCAGCACCGCAAACTGCATCGCAGTTGTCTTCAAAACTACTTTTTATGCCAAGTAAGTCTTCAGAAAATACAACAATGCCACAACATCCCTTTATTCCTTTATACCACTCAGGAATTACTCTTCACAGCGTGGGATTACATCATGTAATATATGAATTTAATTCTACAAATCTACAAAGTGCTACATTTGTGTGTGTGAAGTGATTGTAGGTGTTGTGTGTGGTGTTGCGTTCTACAAAATTTTAACCCGGATGTGACATACCGGACACCAAACCATCGCATCGCAACATATGCTAGAGCATAGTGCCAATTTATGTAAATATTGTACAGTTTACAGTTTTACTGCTTGTAAATAATAACAATTTTAAATGATGTGTGTGAATGAATGTGTGTGAATGATTATATGATTTTAACATGTGCAAAAAGGTTTTTGTATATATTTTCAAAGCATTGTAAAATATAGTTATAAATTGTAAGTATAATTTTGAGGAATGTTTTTGGTAAATTTTTGTAAAGGTTTGTATACGTTTTATGAAAGTTTGTTGTAAAGTTTTGTAAAACACTGTAGTAATCCTTGTACGATTGTTCAAATGTTTTCAGGAAGTTTCTTCGATATTTGTGAATTTGTAAATATTTCTGTAGTGTTTGTAAATATAGTTTTAAGGATGATTGGAAAAATTAGATCAATGGTGCAGGAAATTGTGTGACTTGTTATTTAATAGTTTGGATTCCTTTTGCCACAGTTTTATATAATGATTGAAGTTTGAGTATTTGTGGGTGACTTGATATGGAATGTTTATTATTCTTACACGATTTGAAAACCAACAAGTATGAAAATGGAAGTGGTCAAGAAATGAATGAAATCTGAAGGTGAAGGAATGAGGTAGAATCTCGAGAAAGTTTAGCTGAACTTGAAACACACAATGGTGACACAGGGCAAGGTTGTTGCAAGGGGAAAGTGGTTTGAGAGAAGTTCAGGTAAACAGATTCTTGCCCGCAGAGCGAGGCTCAGGAATGTCTAGTGGCAAGCATCACATCATTAACTGGCATCGATTTTGTCTTATAAGATACCAAAATATTAATTTCAACAGGTTTTATCACTCGAAAAATTTCAAGTATCACTTAAAATTTTTTTAACATTACTATGGCTGTGAATCAACACGTTGATGTCTGCTGTGAAGAGATAATATTCTTCAACTATGTGCTTACATGGATTTTTTAAACTATTTAAAGAGGCATTATAAATTTCGCAACACTGATCCTCCTCCGCCTCAATCGCTCATCATTGCTCCCCAATCGCTCCTGAATTGCTCCTCACTGCTCCTCCTTAAGACTTATTACTTAAGACTTAACACTTAACACCACACATAGCATCACATAGCACCACAACCAGCTCACCAGACTGTACCACCTTGCTCCAAATGATCCACACACTCCACACCTTGCTCCACAGACTCCACAATTAGTTCCACATGCTCCACAATTAGATCCACACACTTGGGGAAAGTTAGTACATGTGTTAGTCTGGGAGGGGAGCTTTGTCAGGGGGTTTAGAGTAATGGTGAGCTGTATTTCGTTTTATTGTGTTAGCTGGGCTTGTCATTATTGATTCATATGTGATTGATTAATTAACTTTGTTTAATGACTTCAGTTAGCATTATGTTATGTTTTGTGGAATAAACTCCGTAATCGCATGGATATGTGTTTGGTTCTGTGGATTTAATGTTATGTGATTAAAGTGGAGATAAGTTACTTTACTAGTGAAATAGTTTCATTTGGTAATTGCATGATTAAAGTATTGGAAAATCTGGTAAGTAATTAAAGTAATTCGTTCTGTAGGCTATTTGAACATAGATCGTTTCTTTTGGTTAAAAAGAAATATTTGCTTCGCCAAAAACATTTCTCCCGTATCTAAATCCTCAGTATGCATCCAGAGAGCGACCTGGGCGGAACTGCTCTCGTGCGTTACATCAGCTCATTCCTCCACAGACATTCGACCTGAATGGATATTCCATTAGTCACACGTGTTCCACTCATTATTCGCATATCAGCCACAAGTGCTCCAACACATCTCTAAACAAATAAAAAAAAATTAACGTTCCTTATGCCACTATTCCACCAACATCAAAACCTATATAAGCAATAACAACACACCTCTCTGTACAGTCGGCTCCAGGACAACAGAGAGGACATGCTGCTCCACCAATATAACACTTATGACACTTAACCCTTTCAATGCCAATTAAAATAAAAAAAATTAAATCAGACTAATTAATATGCAAATTAGGCAATTATACCAATTAACAATATGTAAATTAGCCGCTCCATCCACACCTCACTCGCCTAGTGAGCCAGGAGCCTGCCGTGTGCTCTACTACAGTGAATTGTGAAAAAATTTCCCATGTTCTAATTTCATATTATAAGTGTGATATTTAAATTCATGGACAATGAAATCGACTTTTCTTGTTTTGTTACTACAACAATTATTATACAAACTGGCATTATTAATATTAAAAACAAACAATTCAGCATCAACAGTGGTGACGTTAATTCTCACATCATATTGTATGTAGAGTGTGTTAAAATAGTCATTCGTCCAGTTATATTTATGCTTCCAACAGGCCCAATAAAGAAAATTTGATATTTGGCGAGTTAACTTCTTCATAAACGTAATAAAAACGTGCGAGTAGTTGTTAACATATTACTGTAACCTAACCTGATCTTACTTTATCTAAGATAAGTATAGAGCCAAAGTTTGACATTACAAAACATTACCATGATCATCATCAAGATACCCCTCGCATAGTGCCCTTTACAGTCTCGAAAAGTGAATGTTAGTTTTCGCCATGGACTATGAAAGGAAAAGTAACGCGAACACGCTGTTCACGGTAAAGTGAACACTTTTGAGGCCCTAGTTACTATATCCTTTCAACCATTTCTTATCCTTGAGCCTCCTTTTGAAGAAAATATTGGCATGTACGTAATAAACACTGTGTGCATATCACACCGCAATTGGAATTTAATGCCTAATGCTAAAATAAAACATATATACTGACTATTGTATCAAATAGGAGAGCTTTCAAAAGTGCTCACTTTACCGTGATAAGTGTATAACTGTGAACGCACTAACGAACTGAAGCAAATTGTTGAACAGTTCAGCCCTGTGCCTCGCCCTTCTCGTCACTGTAAGTGATCAACGAGGGGGGTTGCAATCATGGACTCCCCCAACACTCTTCTTCAAACCCTTCAACCCCCTTCGTTTAAGGGACGGCGCCAATTCCCGCGTAGTAAAAGCGAGAAAAAGAAAACATCTTACACTCAACGGGTGCTTCATTCGGAAGTAGCTCGCAGCGGGACGGCAGCATGGAGTGGAAATGAAATGGACCGTGTTGAAGATGCCTTATTCTGAACGATGTCGAACCAGAAGACGAAAGACAAGGACAGATGAACAGCCTGCTGGTATAGGCTATTCGCGATAAAATGAGCACTTGTGAAAGCCCTGCTTAAGATCTACTTGTATGCACGTAGTGTAATCTCCCGACTTATGTAAGATTAACATTGTCATGGGCGTCATCACTTAATTGATGTGGCGCTGAAGTGAAACTGTAAAATTTTCAGAAAAGTAAATATTTTACATATCTGGTAATTTTTACACTTCGATGCATAAAAAAGCATAATTTAAGTTAACAGAAATTGTAACCTAACATTTTTATTTGACGTTAAGATACGAAACTACTTTCCCACTCATCGTTACCAACTTAACCGGGCGCATGTCATTCAGTGCGCCCGTTAACATATATGTAGGTAGGAGCAATTACTTTTTTCTAAGGTTGATTTCGAAAGTGCTCAATTTATCGTGAATAGACTTTAGCAAAACCCCACAGCCTCTCTCCCAACATAAAAAGTCATGCTCTACTCCCGCGCTATTTTCGCCTACTGTATAATGTAACTTAGCTTTAAAAGTACTGTTTTCAAATGCCTTAAAATCTGATGCAATATGTTTTCTCCTCGCGAAGTTTACTGCTTGAAGCAAATTTCTTCCGTCATGTCAGATTATCCCCTACCCCCCCCCCCCCAAATCCTACAGTCAATCAATTTTTTTTTTTACGAATTATTGTGACCACTTTTGAAAAAAAAAAATACATACCTACATAAAACCCTAAATCAATACCAAATAGAAAATGCTATCACGGTGAATGATGATGCATGCCTTAGGGCCGGTTGCACCATCGTGGTTCGAAACTCGATCTGAGATCGTATCTAAGATCGACACTGAGAACTGTTTCACCATGCGAGTTCAGAGCTGGACTGGAGATCGAAATTGGCGGTTCGAAATCTCGATCCGAGATCAGCAGCCATCGTCGACAAATGTAGTTTGAAAATACGTTCGATTGTTTTCTTGGGAAATTAAAACAACATTATACGCACTTGAATATTATTCAGTAAAAGTAGTAAACCAATAATTCACTTAAAACAGATAAAATCTCACACATCTAGTTCTATCCATTATGAAATATACGCCTACTTCCTTGACGTCATATATTACGAACCAATGGCAAAATCTGTCTCATACTTAATCTCGACCTCTCCAAGATCGACGAATCGGAGATCCAGAATCATGAAATTACGATGATGCAACACTTTTACATTGGAACAAAGATCAAACTGCATTCTGGTTCGGAACTAGGATCATTCGATCTCGGATCGGGGGCGATGTTGGTGCAACCGGCCCTCAAAAGGTTCCAAGACAAGCACGATAAATTTCCCCGAAGATGGAGTATCGGCGGAATGCAAGGGCGGGCAGAGGACAAAACCGCTGACCAACGGCAACGTCTGCCATGTTACCCAGTGATCCCGCCGGGAATGGAACCAGGTTCGCCTCGGCGCGGAGTCGGGTGGTCAGACGCCACAGCGGTCCCTACCTCTGTCGAGAGTAAAGAGAAAGAACACGCCAAGCAGAGCCATTTGGAGCAGGCGCCCTTGTTAAATTATCCAGCGCTGGACCATTTATTACAATTCCCCACTTCATTAAAACGTGCGGGTGATGGCCGACGATGACTGACTGCCGTGTGGATGGCGTTTTCTGGTTGTTAAACAATTCCCCTCACCCCCTCCCCGGCCCGAAACACCCCGAGCATTCCACCCTGACGACACAGCCTCGACACTTACGGGGTATATGTTTCCGATCAATCACATTGTTTTCGGTAGTCCTCTTTTTCGCACAAACCCGTTGTTGGGGGGGGGGGGCGTAGGTTATGAAATTAGCCGCGTTCAATCAACCAGTTAACGCGACAAAGCACGAACCGCACACACACACACACACAGACATACACACACACCGAAGCGAGAGCAAACAAAATATAACTATTGGTCCGTGTCATCCGGTTCGGACGACTGCGATGTATCGATGTATCGCAGGCGATAATTTCCATCGAGCCGGTGTTATTGATGGTTGTCGAGGACGCGGGAGTTGAAAGCGAAAGGAAATATCCGAGCTTATTAAAAAAAAAAAAAAAAAAAATTGCCCGCGGCTGCCTGGCAAACTGCCAGTTCTTCCACCGAAGCAAATTACTATACATTTTTTTGAAGCGGCCAATCCGTCAGGCCCACGCTTGGCATTTTATTTTTGGACGGGTTTCCAAAAAGCTGGAAGTTATAATTGTCTTGTAAAATGTTTGATTCTTCATCGATCCATCGCCATTTCCGCCGACTATCCGCTGTCGACAGATGGTATTATAAACACAGTTCAACTGTCCTTATGCGAAGGGTCCCCTCGTGAGAACAAAGTATGACTATAGCAGGTATTGGCGCAACTCAATAATTTAACTAAAATTCAACCAAATTCACACTCAATTCAAACAAATTTCTAATCCCTGCGTCAAATCTTTCGCAGATATTGGCCAACTTAAAAATTTCACTAAAATTCAACCAATTTCAAATTTTTCAAAGCGCAAATCAAAATCTGTTTAAAACTTGTGTTCACTCTTTGTGTATGGTTCTGTAAAGACTAACTTTCGAGCTAAATCATCATATTTTTGATGAAATTCTAAGAATTTTCATACTTATCTTGTGATATTTTTTCAAATTTTAAGTAAATATTTGCTTTCTTAACCTAACTTTAGCCTCATTCATCCCGAAAATGGACCACTCATCAAAGAGTGAACAAAGAATGTTTTTGCGCTTAATTGAGAACGCAGATTTGGGTCAAATTATCTTGACTTCTGGGGGTGAAATTGAAGAGATCAATCATGTTTTCAGAAGAGATTTAAAAAATGACGTTTGAAAGTGAGAAATTCGAGTGAATTTCAGTTAAATTATTGTGCTGCGCCTATATCTGCAATAGTCTTCTGCTGTACAAATGTCGTTTCTGGGTGAATTTTTGGACAACAAGATCCCTATCCACCTACGGGCTTTAAGATACCCATATCCATAAGTGATTAAAGTATTGCAGGTCTAATACTGCAAGAATTCAGTGCATATATTTCAAACCTAAATCTCTCAGGAACGCCAGGCGAAAGAAGGATTCTCACACGTGGTTCAAATACCCCTCCCCATAATGAATTAGGCCTTGATCTTATCAAACTCGCTTCTGTACCTCAAGCAAATTTATTTTCAGTAACACTCTCCGTCGTTTATAAATGTTCCATCAAGAAAATTGAGAAAAATTTGAATAATATTTTCTTAATTTTACCATATCATTAGGAAAAAACTTAGAACATATTTGGTGACAAAACTAGTATCTATTTTGAAACGTAACATGGCGAAAGAATATATCCCCGAAAATAGGGTTCAGGACACAAGTAGATAAAGTCTTTCTTTTTTGCTCAATGGTAAAACTCACGAAGAAAATAATTAAGACAGAATTTTTTTATGATCAGTACTTAAATTGACGTGGCAAAAATAAATTGATATGTAGGCCTATATATTTTCCTGGTTTCTTCCCACTTTTAGAATCAGATCTTTGGAAAATCACCCCATGTACGATGTGTTTGGCTGTTTCCTATATGTCATGTACTACAGGCAATTTTATACTTGTGTCGATATTAAAATACCTTATTTTCTGCTTAAATTGAAATTCTACTTATAATATAGCTATCGATTATAATATTTCATTTATAATGAATATATGAAAAAAAATCTAGGGAGAAAATAGGTGTGTTGGTAATGGCTAGTGAGAAATATTTCTTATGCAAAATATGCAAAATAAAGCGATTGCACACGAATGCGGTGCACGGTCCTTTTGGTGTAATTTTCTAGACTCGGTTAAGCTTTGTTTGCAGCATTAAGCGGAGGAATATGATGGACGTAGAAATTTAGCAGGACTTCAGAAAATTTGAAAGTAACAGTGAATGGACTCGGCCTGTACCTAACATTCGTACGGTTTATTTGGCTGGCGCATGCGTTAAGTGACCAGCCCAATGACAATACTAATTTTATTTGTGGCGTAAGAATACAGAATGAGAATGAAAAGTCAATCTTATGCAGGACTTTTAAAATTGCTAAATAAACTGTAATCAGCCTATAACTTATTTTTTTAAAACAGCGTAAGTCCTATTTTATTATTTTAATAGAAGCAGGCGAAAAATATTATTAAAAAAAACACTGTGATTATTTTAATGGCGTAGACTTGTTCTTTAGTTGGGAGGGGAACGCCATTCTTTACATAAAAAAAATTGACGTGAACAATAATGTTGTCCTTACATACCCACATACATTTATTACAAAAATTTTCTGATACCACTGTTTTCTGTTATGTGGAGTGGAATTAAGTGAATACATATAATCAATAGTGGTCAAAATATGAGTTTACTTACTGTGATAAAAACTGCAGCTTTGCACAAAAAAAATCTTCACAGACGCGTCTTAAACAGCATCTGACTATGAAAATGTAGCTTTAACGAAAAACTACATTGTTGGATATTCAAATGTATGAAAGGAAACATCAGTCTTTCTGCTATGTCTTTCACATTCGTTCATCGTTTACCAAATATGTGATAAAAGAAACTTAATGCTGCATAGAACAGCGCAACTGCAGTCAGTGTGTGTCTAATGTTGGGGGGGGGGGGGACATATCCCCCTCTGTCCCCCTCCCTCCTTATTCTACTCCCCTGATTAAATGTGCCGTGGTTTATGCTGTAGTCGTCCTATCCGCTGTTTTTAAATCCATGATGACTACCTCGCCCTGCAAACGGTAGAAAATATTACTTAAACATATAGTAATGACAGCGAAATTATTTTTTAAATTTAAATATACATGTATTACCCCTTTGAGGGAAAATTCAGTATAGTGAGCAATTAAGCATGATATACATTTAAGGTAGTTTTCTGCGCTTTAAAATAATACTACAAGTAGGAGTTTGAAACTGATTGGCTTTGAAATTTTCTAAACTGCATTTTCCAAAAACAAATTAGTTTTATCACGCAAAGGAAAAGTGATTTAATGTTATTTAATTTTGGAATTTTAGGACCGCAGGATAAACATGCAGACTTGGATTTTCCTGTAACTTTCATAATGACAACACATTTAAGACAGGTTTTTTTTTTTTCTTTTTTCGCAGTAGACCAACGAACGTGGTGTGTCCTGTTTCCCTCACAAGCTACTTTCTGCAGCAGTGATCGAACCAGCTACCTCCAGTGAAGAAAATATTGCGCACAGTCCCTAACTCTAGTATTCTCTTGCATACATTTTTCAGCTCTATGACCCAAAGTGGTTGAAAACCACACAGAGAGAAAAAAAAAAAACTACTCTGCTGAAAGTTTTTTTTTTTTTTGTATGCATGACGAGAGAGCGTCTTTCATAAAGATGATTTAAGTTTCTATCAAGGAACTTCGTTGCTTGGAAGTTGCGGACGGAAGTTGCAGATGACAGTTGTGAAAGATGTTCGCAACTCAACATATAGTTGCTGCCAAGGACAACGCAGTTGTTGATGAAGTAGGCAGAGGAGTGAGGGACGGCTGACGTAAAGGAGGATGGGAGGGGGGTTGATGAAAAGTTGTAATGATGCAAGTGATGAAGATGGAAGGGGGAGGGGAGGGGAGGAAAGCACAGAACTGCAAGGAAACTCGGGAACAGCAGCAGCCAGTGGTTGCGAAATGAGTTTCGGTCGGAAACTGGAGAAAGGGAGAGGAGAAATTAAACATGCGGTGACCAAAGAGACATCCGGATACACTTTTAAGAATAATAATCGACGAGCTTAGATAAACCCGAACTTACCGCGAAGCCATCTTGAAGTCCACTGATCACTAGAGCCACGAGTATTTCGCGAATTCATTCAGAGGCGAGGTAGACTCCAAACACTTGTTATTTTCTCGCACTGTTGTGATTGGGCTACAGTTCTTTAGACACGCCCCGTTTAACGGTGAGCCAGTTACAAGCATAAAGCAGCTGTGTGTGTGTGTTTAACAGTCCTGTACGGAGGCCTTACTTTATCGCAGCAACCAATAAGCTAACAGTGATTTCTCGAGTGTATAGAGGGCTGTCCAGCCTACCTTTCAGCCAACTCAATCCGCGAAATACTCGGGGCTCTACTAATCACAGAGTAAATAATGTATATGTATTCTGTGGTGATGGGGACTACTTGTATATTCCTCTGCGAAATGGTGAACATAGCTTTGAGCATTATTACAGTATTTTTCCCCCTTAAGAATAAATAACATTCCGCATCAAAAGCAGTAGAACGTTTGACAGCTAAAAAAAGTAAATATGTTCTCAGCCAATAAAAAGATAACCTTAGCGCTAAATTAAATGTATGATCGGCATAGAGAGCGTAGATAGGGGAAGTCAGTCATACACCAAAGGGGAGGAGGAAGGGTTGTTTTCTTACGTACTAGATGTTTACTTGACCTACAAGCCAACCAATTTCAAACCGTTTGACTTATAAATGGGCGACTGTCATTGTTCCAGCTTTATTGCAGCGTTGGCGTATATCACTGATTCTGTACGCTGAAGAAGAGATGTTCTGTTATAAAGACGACAGAGTTTGGCGTGCGACCTCACGAAAAGGGATGGTGGAGAAAGGAAAGAGCATCAATGTGAGGTAAGGAAACCTGGTCTGGGAACGCTTCAGTCGGAAGGTAAGAACCTAAAGCGTTTCAGGATACATAGAAGAGTGGATAAAGACATATGTTTATTTAACAATCCTGTAATATTCATGATATAAAGACTATAATTAATTCAGTTGTTCAAAGTGGCATCCTTCAGCTTCTATTCGAGCATGGCGTCGAAATTATTACTGCCAGATCCGTTCGGACATATCAGGGTTCATTCTTACAATGCCACACGCAGCTAGGATTATTGCCAGGAGGTTCTCATCATGCTCTACAGGTGTCTCGTAGTTGCCTTCTAAAACTACCCTGTATGACAACAAACATCAAGCGTGGTCAGATCAGGCGAACAAGGTCGCCTCATCCTATCTCCTTTCCGAGGTAAATCTGATCAAGATACTGATGACAACTACTTGCAAAATAATCTGAGGCCCTATCACGTTGAACCCACGTGATTTGATAAACATGAAATAGAGCATGTTTCGGTAACCCGAGGGAAGTGTATCTCACGAACAGACTGCACGCTGCTGTGGTGGAAGAAGGCACAGGCTTAATTAGGTAATCGTGGACTATGCACTACCACATGTTCACTGCAATTCTTACTTGATGAATCTTCACAAATGTAGCAGTAGGATCCGCATCACCATTGCATGACACTATTCCGACTCATACGTAGAAACACGAAATTTCGCGAATTCATTTCAGGACAAGTTAGACTTCAACCACGTGTACATTTCAGTTTCTTTCTCTATTCGAACACACTTTGTTAAACATGCGCCGGACGATATCGAGGCAAAAACGAACCAGCTGAGAGAGAGAGAGAAAAAAAAAAAAAAAAAAAAAAAAAAAAGCAAATTGAAATTAATTTTTGCAGCTTTAACCTCACTTTAAGTAACGGCCAATCTTTGTTACAAAAACGTTAATTAATTTTGGTTTGTTTTCTTTCATTGTGATGCACTTTCACTAATGTAGATCGCATCCATAGTCTGTATACTGCGCACACCTGTAGGTCATTCAGCTAATTCAGCAAAAATAATCTGAAGAGATAGAATAAAGTTGTTGCAAATTTCACATTAATTCTGTGGAAAGGTTACATTAATTTATTTTCAGTTACAAGTAGCTACACTTTGAACTCCTGTAATAATATACACTGGTTTGTTTTACTAATGCCCCTACAATATTATATCCATACCCTCATAAAAACAGGTTTTTCTAATACGTACTTACACCTCCTTAATGGCTGGTGTGATTTATTTACCGCAGAAATTATACCAGTGGCCTGTTTTACCAACAATGATAAACTAGCCCCCCCCCCCCCAAGGTAAAGTTAGGTTAAGATGGCCATCTTTTGAATAAAAATATTTCAAACGGAGGCCTTTTAAAACAGAATTTTGAGAGACCACAGCTTCCTCATGGAAGGATCAGTTTAGCTAAAGGCTGTTCACGATAACGTGAGCGCTGCAGAAATGAACCTTAGAAAAAAATCACTGCTCCTGCCTGCATATATTTTAATGGGCGCACTGAGTGACATTCACCCAGTAAAGTTGGTAACAAAGGATGGAAAGTAGTTCCATATCATAACGTCAAATAAAAAGTGTTACATAACCATTTGTGATAACTTAAAAATATTTATTTCGCTTTATGTTTTATTAACGCATAGAGGAGTAAAGACCAGCAGGTTTGTGACGTATTTACTTCCTTAATAATTTCACAGTTTTGTTTGACCGACACATGAATAAAGTGATGAGACCCATGGCAATGTTAATATTACATAAGGCGGAAGAATACACAAAGTGTATACAGGTAGATCTTAAGCAGGGCTTTCAAAAGTGCTCATTTTACCGTGAACATCCTATAGTAATTCTTAGCAGTATATATTTATAACAACTCTTTAGTAATATATTTGTTTACTGTCTGTACACTGACACATGTAAAAATTTATTACTATTGCTTGTTAGCCAAAAGCTGAAGTGATGTAAGTTACTTCATAAGTATAGCATATACCAGTCGATGTTTAGTGAAAGGTTAAACAAATTATGTTTTCCTTATACTACATTCGCCGTTAAACATTCGTAAGTTACTGTTAACAAATTTAAAACAAAATTTATAACCGTATTACTATGTAAATATCGGCTTTATTTTTCAGTGCCCATTAAATAAGTAATTACACACTCCCAAAGTAATACCGTAATTACAAAGAGTACTTTAGTGAATTTGTGCACAAACATATTTTTGTGAATTTAAAAATTACTAAAATTCTATTACATGTGCAATTTTAATACATTTGTAAAGTATGAATTCTCTATGTAGTAATTAATATCATGCATACTTAACATGAGACGCCGTCGGGTGAGACACGAGACGAACGATGACACACTTAACTTACTGCAGATGGGCCCCAGCGGTATTTCCCAAACACCAAACTTTGAGACTCAGAGTTCTCAGGGATGCTGCTGGTTCTGCGTGTTCGTCTCACCCGAGCGTCTTTACAAAGCACTCTGCATTACTAAACATTTAACACTGAAAAATGCGGGAGTTGGCTGGTTCGACACTAAAGAGAAACACATAAATTTGACACTTGAGAGTTGCATCTATTGATTTCCAAGTACACGCCGTGCCAGAATATGAATGAATGGTTAACCTCGGACGTGACTAGCTAACTTCGTAGGGTGATTATCCCAGCTCGTAATTTAAATATCGCACTCCTAGATGGATGACTTCTCCGTGGTGCTGGAAAACACCATCTCCACAAGGAAAGGGTCTATAACCTCTAGGGTGGACGGCAGATTTTTTCCTGGAGGCAGGGTACGGAGAATTACAGATGAACGTGTGATTACCTACGTCGCTAACGCATGCTCGTCGGGACACCTCCCCCCCCCCCCAAACACGTGGTGTGCGTGTGTGGTGACGGTCTTTGCACTTAGCAGGCTAGGACGAAAATAATTTCACCGTACAAGTTACACAAATATTGATGAGAGAACATGGGACACAACATGAACAGGCACAATCGACACGCAGATGCCTGAGAGCATTCTTAAACGACACGGATGCTGCTGGATGAAGTTCTTAGCGGGCCACGTGGTGCAGGTGAAGTTGCAATTTTTTTCGCTAAAATTCCGTGAAATCCTTTCGGACAAAATTGCGGTGCTCTTCAGAACATTATTCGGATTGCATTTCAAACGTGCTAACGCGTCTGAGTTGCCGGATGGCGACAAATCAAACATGAGCGACCACCGCGCGGTCGGTTACAACTACAAGAACCCTTAACTGAGACAATGCAGATTACCCTGAGAAAAATACGGCGCACAAAAAATTGCAAACAAGAACACTTTAAGCGCAAGGATGGCGCAAACACGGATTTGGCGGTTATTACCCACGAGGTCGCAAATGACGTGGCCGTAAAACAATTGAACATGACAAAACCCTTACATACATACAAGTTTACCCTTAATATTGCTTGTGTCAATGAAGCAGAAATTACATTGCAAAAGCCTTTAAAATAGGCGGATGGCGCCTGATTCAAAGCTGCGCGGTCCGCATTCCGACATCTTTACTCCTCCTCTCGTATTAAGTTGAAAAAGCCAGAAGGGCTGCAAAAGGGTTATTTAAGTGGAAGCATTGTGCTGGGGATGTCTGGCAAAAACGTACGCAAAGCAAAGGTTAACCGTTGAACTAAAGTGAACTATGGAAATCTAACTCAGTGCAACAATATGAAGTGCGTACGTGACAGTGCCTTACCTCGCCAGCTCTCCTAGGACGACTGCCCAGAGGCAGAGATCACGCGGACCTACCATGACTGCCTACGGGGTTCACACAAGCGGAAGGTGCACAAAATATTTAAATACATAATAACAAGAACAATTTAAATCGTTGATAACTGTTCATTTCATTGGCATTTATGTTCTTCGCGCGGCGCACGTTTTTAATTTGAAAACAACATTGCACAATGTTTTAGAAAAGACATATTACATTTTTACGAATACTTTTGACCTAAAAAAAATAAACATACACGGCACCGGAAAATATTACTTATCCCTTCTTGGGAAAGTCCGTTGCGTCACGTGAGCTGCGAGGGACGTAATGGCCTGACTCGCTGGCTGTTAGCCGGCGTCACATGTTACATCAAAATCTTACTTGCAGTGCAGATTAACATAACCCCCCCCCCCCCTTCGAATTGGTTATTGCCATTTTTGAAAGTCACATGCATTGTACCACATTACGAATTACCGAACATCATTCAGTTCGATCAGCGAAAGCGAATTGTTTTTCTCAGTTTCATGTAGTTAGTTTTGACTGTTCTATAAAAGCAATTTTCACGGCAACTTCGCTACAGTATAGCATTTTCCACAGCTGCCCTGTCGGCAAGACAGCTAAATTTAAACGTTACGTCACTTCTGATGGGTACATTGATGTCTGATACGGTTAAGCTAACTATTTGTATTTTCTTTACAAAATAAATTTTTGTGAAATAAAAAAAGCTCTAACGGTGCAAGATCATACTGGATCGGAATTGTATGTACAATTAAATTAATAACGCACCAAAACGTCACGAAATCTCAGGTTGCCCACTAATAAAAACAGATGCATACAAACTAGGGTCCGTAACATGGCCGCAGAAGACAGGCCTGGACACTAGCTTGAAAAGTTGACGCCCTTCTAGCGATCTGCGGCTACTGCATGAACAAAATCAGTCAATAAGGGGTCAATTCGCTAACATTGTTATACAGGCGAGTGTCCAGACCTGTCTTCTATGGCTATATCTACTTGGTCATCGCGTCTGTCAAAATCTATGCTTAGGCCTACATGAAACTGAAAATCCAGTGGCGAGAGACACACTACAATTTACATGTGCACACATGCCTTTACATATCGATACACAAAACATAGTTTTTTATACTTAGATGATTAAGAGGGAATTTTCAAAATAATTTCCTAGAAAATATTTGGATAGAAAAAAAAAAAAAAAAAACAAAGCTCTTGTGTGTTGCAAATATTTGATCTATCGCGAACGATAAATCGACTTATCACACGTTCCCAAAAGCGGTGCGTATTTTTAAAAAACAGTGGCCAAGATTTCCTGTATTAATCCGAATATTTTTCAATCACACTGCTTGGTGTCAGGTAGTGTGAAAATAAAGGATATGTCAAAGGATAACTCAACAAGGAACATCTATTTATATACATGCAGGA
The DNA here is from genome assembly GCA_029891345.1 of Dryococelus australis. NCBI lineage: Eukaryota > Metazoa > Arthropoda > Insecta > Phasmatodea > Phasmatidae > Dryococelus > Dryococelus australis. The sequence goes on along the minus strand of CM057003.1, from coordinate 6,809,113 downwards.
GACAAGTGATTACGCCAAAGAGGTAGTAGTATGAATTTTAAACATTGAATATAAACAACACTCTTCCGCAATGTTCAAAATTAAATAACTCACAAAATTTAATTGAATGAAATTCCAAAAAAAAGAAGACACATTAAAAGTGAAAATAAAAATTACTGAAAATTCATGCCAATAAGTCTCTTCATCTTCCGCAGATCATCTGATGAAAGGCCCGCGGTGAAGACATCTGCTGTTCGCTTCTCAGATGGAACATAGTCAACTTAGATTCTGTTCTCTTGAACCATTTGCCGAATTAAATGGAATCTGATCTCGATGTGTTTTGGGCGTTCATCGAAAAATAGACTTTCGATCAACTTAATGGCACTTTGGTTGTCCATCATTAACGTTGGAATACTCTCTTCATCAATAGCGTTGACCTCTTTCAGCAGTCTATCGAGCCAAACAAGTGACTTAGCTGCCTCACTTGCGTCTATATACTCTGCTTCCATAGATAGAGTGACAAAAATTTGTAGCTTCGTCCTCCATAGAAAAGGTTCATTAGGATGCCACTGGTAGATTTTCGAGATGTTTTCCCTCCCGCGTGGTCGGCATCGCTATAGGCTTCTATGGATTTATTATTAGTCTTCTCATATTTGATTCCTTCGGAAATCGTCCCCTCTTTATATAACGCAATATCCTTTTGACAAGACTGGAGTGAGCGTTGGTGGGCTTATCTTGAACTCGGGATGCGACATTAACACATAAGCTAAATATGGTCGAGTCCCTGCAACCAAATAGTTCAAACTTCCGTCGATCTCCCTATAGTTTTCAACATTCTCAGCTAAAGGTGAATTACCTGGGGTCCATCCGGATTCAAATGGCAGAAAAAGAGGGTTACAATCCTCCATACCAAATTTTCTTAGCATCATCTCAGCATAAGCAGATTGGTTGATTTCAATTGAACTAACTGGCCTCTTGATTTGTAGACCCAAATAATAATCAACTTCACTTCAGGTTAATTCAAAACGGGAACCCAATTTCTTAATCATGTCCATAACAGAATTCAGAGAACCCAATATCATCCCATTGTCCACATGGAAAAATATATATTAAATTTTTACTGTAAAACATGCATGGGTCAGCTGTGCTCTCTTTTAGACCATTTTCCTTGAGAAAGTCTGTCAAGCATTTATACCAACATTTGGAAACTTGTTTGAGGCCGTATAAACTTCTCTGTAATGTGCACAGACGCCCAGTCTTATCTTCATAACGCCTGGGTTGCCTCATATACACATCTTCTTCAAGCGTTCCATTTAAAAAAAGCTGTCTTGACATTTAATGTTTGAATACCCAATTACATTGAAGAGCGCATCCAATCAGAGCTCTCATAGTTTCAAGACGAACAACTGGACTGAAGGTGTTAAAGTAGTCACGACATTCACGTTGGCTAAATCCCTTCGCCACTAGCCTTGCTTTGTATCTGGTTACTTGATTCTGAGAATTGGTTTTAATATTATAAACTCATCTGTTGTCGATAATTCTGCATTTAGGTGGAGGAGTTTCCAATTGCCATGTTTGATTCTTCAAAAGAAAATTAATTTCCTCGTCCATTGCCTTCTTCCAATCTGGAGCATTTTTATGTCTAATGGCATCATCATAGTTGACTAGCATCTCTCCTTCTAAGAATAAACTGAAAGCACGGTAACATGCAGGTTTTCTTATTCCTGTCCTATTCCTCAAAGAATATTTTATTTTCACATGATGATCTTCAATATATTATTCTTGATTTGCTTCAATAATCTGATCTTCATCACCTGTTTCTTCATCTTCATTCGTTGATTTTTCATCATCTTGATTCCCCAATTATTATTATTAATTAATGTGTATGGGGGATGGGGGGGGGGGGGGGGGGTGAACCCAGGGCGAGGCAACGCCCACCGAGTGACGGGCTTTCCAGGTGGGACCCGTAGGTGCCCGTCGTCCCGCAACATGACATGAAATGAGACCCTAGGATGGAACGGTGCTGGAATGCAAGGATGGGGGGAAATGAGAGTACCCCGAGCACGATTCCCACATGCGAAAATCCGGGAGCGAACCCACCGGGGATCGAACCCGGATCGCCTTGGTGGGAGGCGAGTGCGCTAGCCACTGCGCCACCGCTGCCTCGATTCCCCAATATACAACTTTCACAAAACTTATTATCGATTTTAACATCAATCCCCCCCCCCCCCTTCCTTTAGAAATGATTGGACATGCCTATTATTTTGATGTCCAAACCTTTGATGCGATTCTTACAAAGAGTCAGATTGTTCAGAACTAATGCAAGCCTACATATAAATATTTAAAACATATCTTTAAAACACATATATTGTTTAAACACGTATCTTTACAAAAATATTGTACAGCATTTGGAAATGTGTACTTACTCTTGAATGTTTACTGGGTGTAAAGCCACCTTTCCTTTTTAGACTCTCAATCCATTTGTTCCTTAAATCTTCAGCGATCGGAAAACGAAATAATGCCACTTTTGGTCCGGTATTGTATTTTCCACGACATGTAGCTATACTGCACTTTAAGGGTATATTTAGGATAGCTAACACAACACACAATAAATATAAATCAAACTACCCCGAGACATTCCACAGACGAATACACAAATCTGTGCCTTCTGCACTGGTCACTCTAGCATGGTTGCCAACTTCACTGTAAATAATTGTGCTACCACTTTATAAAAATTATGCTACATTAGGAAAATAATACGCTATATTTAAGAAAATTACGTAAATTTATGCATATTAAGGTAAAAAATATAGCTTTTATGATACAATAAAAAGAAAAATGAAAACATGTATTTTAAAATAAATATCTTAAATTAAGTATGACACTGAAATTATATTATTTTAAATTATAATGTAGTTTTCATGTATGTATGTTTCTTTCATGATTTGTATACCTACACGAATATATACAATAATATTTTTAAATAATTATTTATTTATTGCTACAGAAGAACTTCATCCTCTGTAACACTCTTGTCAGCAGAAATATGTCCTGATTTAAAAGTAAGGACACTGGCACTGGCATACAATGATGCCTTTATCATGTAAGCTATCAGAGTTTCTGTTGAAATGAAGCCTGTAAAGTATTCAGACTTCTTTGCATGCCTTGGTACAAGTGGTTGCAGTAGGCCTACATACAGAAATTATGCTACTTTTGTGTAACAAAACTTATTTTGTATGCTACATGACACAGCAACCCAAAAATGTTATACACGTAGCATAATTATGCTATGGTTGGTAACACTGTACCCTAGTATTGTAAAGCTTACCCAGCTCTTCCCTTAGACGTGTTCTAGAGTGACACACACGCGGATACGCATCATGGAAGCAGACGAGTAACACAATCTACAAAGTAATGCATGCGGATGTGGATAACGTATGAATACACGTAAGAAAACTCAGCAACTCCCCAACTCTTGCATGTCCGTGAATCCGTGTAGCCAATAAGAATCGAGTATTTGGTTTGCTTGAGCCTATGACCCTTCTTGGGTGGCTATGACTGAACAAGGAAATTACAGCCAACTATGCTTATAAATAGACAAGGTATACCTGACCCCACGGCCCTTCTCGGCATCTGGGGTAAAGCCTATGTTATGAATTTGGCAACTATATCTTACAAAGTTCGGAAATTACAGCTAACTATTCTTACAAGTGTAGATATATGTAATTTCCCTCCTGTGACGACATTCAAGATGGTGGTCGGACTGTCCTCCCATCCTCAGCCCTAATCCCACAGTCATCGATGCTTATAAGTAGTCATGGGTAATTTCCTGCCTGTTATATCATCCAAGATGGCGACTGGGCTGTCCTCCAGTCCTCAATCCCACAGCCAACTATGCTTATAAGCAGATCACGATGGATTCCTCCAGCAGACAATGGCAAAGAAGATGAACGCCTCCAGCAGATGATTTAAAAAAAATGGGCATCAGATGAATAGTTTTTCCATGATTACAAGTATGTCTGGCGAGTGCGCGCTCTATCATATATGACTTATTTCAACTCCTGTCTGTCCACATACGATGGTAGTCTTGTGGTTAGCACACTGCACTGACGACCCAGAACGAAACCACATGGCTCCAGCATTTTCTGAGATTTGAGATCACACTTAGAATAATTTACCAGCACTCCTGGTGGACGATGAGCGATGACAAGATGGCCACCAGCACTCCTAGCTGCCACCAGTGGAACTTCACTCTGGTGGCAAGTGCGAGAACAAAGATGGCCACAAGCACACGCTCTAGCAACCAATGTGGGAATCAATGATGGACGGCAAACAAGATGGCCACCTCCAGCAGACGATGGCAAAACAAAATGGTTATCACCAGCAAACGACATCAAATAATATGGCTGACAAACAAGATGGGCATCTGCAGCAGATGACGATGATGGAGGAGTGGACAGAATTCGAGAAACCCCCTCCAAGAGGAAGAGAAGAGAGAGAGAAGAGAGAGGAAGTTTCGAGATGTACCTACTGGCTACCAAGATGGCCACCACGAGTGTTTGCTCAAATTATTGCACAATGTGGCTCGATAATTGCTCTATTTCCACACGATTCACCACATCGAGCAAAGGCCCGCCGAATTGTGCAAGGATGGAATGAGAGAGAGTGAAGTTAGGAATCCAAGATGTCCGCCATTAGCATGAGGAGGGGAAGGGAAATTCCGAGGGAAAAAGGAAACATCCAGGGAAAAACGGGAAATTCCGAGGGGGAAAAAAGAGAAATGCCAAGGAGAAAAAGGGAAATTCTGGTGTACTGACTGACCAGCAGATGCCCACACACAACAGGAATGATAGAGCAGGAAGTTCTGCACGACGTCATCCATGATGGCCACCGTCAACCCCTCTCGTCCCACTGCAGATTGCACCTGTCCATGAACATACATTTTACAACTTTTTACAACAGGTGCGATATCGAACTTGCAAGCAACAACACACCACGCACTTGAGCTCCTCAGTCACCAACCGTGTTCCTTCGGTAGGGTAAACATTATCCGGTTTGCATCCTCCAGTCCTATATTTTTCCTTGGGAAGCAGATGAAAGTGACTGGGAAATGGGAGTTGTCTTATAATTTATAATATTCTCTCTAAATAATATGCAGTTTAGTTATTATTAAATTAATTCAGTTTCCGTTTTTGTAACTATAGGAGTTATAAAACTGTATACATGTAAAGAGTAAGCAAAGTTGGAAGTTGCGGTTGTTAGTAGAAATTGCTTACCGTGTATAAAAACTCACTACACACTACTAGGTAACCAATCAAATGGTTTTAATTTCGAATAATAATATAGCAGATGTTAATTTATTTCAGGTTTTAGTTGTAAACAAACAGATGCGAGGAAGGAAGTTTTTGAACTTCAGCTAGGACTGGGTCAGGTCACCGACGTTGATTCGATTTGAAATTGATTAAAATATGAATCCGCATTGCACATGCATTACACGCTGAAATGGAATATAAGAAAAGATAAATACAATCTAAGAATATTGAATATAACCGCAGAGATGAAATGTGAGTTTGATGTCGGAAAAGTCTCTGCTAATTTCGACTTCCTACGGATACTGAATACGTCATCGGCGAAGGCGTATCCGAGTTCTACTCCAGGTGGACCAACCTTAACCCGCAATTCAAACCAGTCGTGGTAAGGTGGTACATCATTTGATACAAATATTACAGGTTTCTGCCAATTTAAAAACCGACCAACCTCACCCTTAACAGAAACACGAATACTTAGTCCCTCACAAAGCCTTCGAATGTCAGACGAATGGAAGTCAATTAATTCAAACTCCTCGAAGACAATAACATAGTAAAACTGATCATACAGATCTCCACGTCCAAACCGGACGTGGTTTGTAGATAATGTCCCACATCCGCTGATAGTGACAAGTCTGTAGCGGCAACGTTTTGAGATACGGAGCGTTGCCGCGGAGTTTCCATTCGCATGTTATATGCCGAGCGAGTAGGTTAAAGTAGTAGGTGCGGGCTGATGCTGGACTTTTCTATTTTCAGATTTTTTTTGTGTTTTTAACTTGTTTTAAGGCATATATCTGTGTTGTATTAATAGTTTAATTTATATTTGCATATTATATTATTTTTCACGATTATTAACAGTTTTTATTATGTCTTTTTGGAGATTTTATCCTGACATGTATCGCAGGTGCATTCGCTCTTTTGGTTACTACCCGAGGAAGGCATATAGTAATATTTGGTCTTTTACGAAGGATGTTAATAAATATGATAGATTTTGAACAGTTAAGGTCGTTCATGTATAAGAGTTATATTTTGTCTTTTTGGTACCGTTTTGGTCTTCAAGGAATAACTGGTAAAGCAGGTAGTGGTTTGTTGGAATTGTGTTTCTTCAGAAAGTTTCATGTTGAGAAGGAACCTGCACATAAGGAAATTAGTGATATTGATGTTCGTGATATAATATGCTGGAAGACTTTTCCTGTTCATGAGGGGAAGGTTGATAATACTGCTGTAATTAGTGTATTTGGTAATGATTCTATGTTTTCATGTAAGAAGATGAAGGTGGGACTTGGTGATCAGATTTGGATGTATCCGAGCTCGAGTACAGTTGGAGATCCATTCGAGCCCAGTTCCAGGAGTTTGATTCAACAGTGGAGGAATTTCAGAACTCGACAACAGGAAACAGTCCTCACCACTTTCGTTTTCGAACCAATATCAGGTAAGTCAAAGTAGTGTGATAAAAGTGTGCAGCTTTCGACACCAAAGACTTCAGATACACGTAAAGGCAAGGAATTAATGTTAGATTGGCTAACTGTTGTCTTTGATGTGTAAAACCCCACTGCTAGCCCATTCACCATGCGTTTCCACAGCACAGCCATCAAACACAGACACAAGAGGGCAGCAGCATCATGTACATGTTTCAGTGTTATATTTCCTTTTTCAAGGGTCTTTTTAAAAATAGTGTACAGTGTTTATTTTCCTATAGTACTCGGTGATTCATTTGTTTACATTATTTTGTGTGCTGCGATTTTATCTTCAATATCGTGCACGAAATGCACTGGTGCAGCAATTCAGAGTTGATGAGTGGTAGGTGTTTCTGGCAGAACTCCTATTTTTAATAAGAAAACTGAGGGTTACATTTGTTGGATTCGAAAGGGTAATGTATTCTAATTATAAGATGTTCTATTTATTTAGATCTAGGGTTGTTATGTTCATGTGCTGATGCGCAGTTACAATTGCAATAGCAGTGACTAACTTTATCATACCTTACGACACAGTATGAAAAATAATATTTTAAGACATTATTTGTTAATAATTTGTCATACAAAAGACAAATTAATTTTTTGAAAAACAACAGTACAGCTAGTATCAAATACTACTCTTTGCCAGTATTTTCAGTGAAGAGCACACAAACCATCTCATCTACACGACAACATGGCCAAACATGTGGTCGGGTAAACTCAAATTAACAGTATAATGTGTGCCCACATTAACCCCTTTCCCTTAGCCCAATTGCCCGTAGCACCAGATTCCGCAACACAGCGTGTCTGCACGCTCTACGAGCGCAAGTGCAGAGCAGTGTGGCAAGGGACAACACGAAAGTGCAGAGCAGAGTGAGCTGTGACCACGTGTGCCGTGGCACACGAATATTAAAGTAGACCCTGTTAAGTCTCTTGTTTATTAATTTTAGCATCAAAAGGGCAAGTAAGTTCACGCAAGGGGACGCAACCCCGGGCACCAAGATGGAGGCGCCAAAATCAGACAAAAAAATTATTTATTTTTCGTGCAATGATAGTGGAAATTTGGCATGCACAAAGATTTCTAAACACATGTACTGCTGATAATGTTGGCAGTCCAAGATTTGTATAAAGAGGGCATAAAATCTAGGAAAGTTTACGAACATGATGTGGTTGTGGATACTATGCTGAAAAATTGACTAATTGATGAGCTACTGAAAATATACAGTCTTATCGCATATTGCATTGTGTGTCTTACAGTTGAACTACGTGATGTAGTTACCGTTTGGAACCGGGCAACATTCTCATCGATTGTGCTTTATGTAAGGGTTTATCTGCAATCTGAGAACTAGTTGCTGATTAACGGTATTCACAGATGGATATACTGACTTCAGATGATATAATTTTGTGATGGTTAATCTTAAGCAAGGCTGGAATTTCATTACTTGTTATCTAATGCAGCAGGTAAGTGAAATTAATTTTTCCCATTACTGTGTACGTACATAAGACATGTTTATAGTCTACACTATTCACGGTTAAGTGAGCAGCCAACTTTTAATATAAACGTGCTGTCCGGGTGGGACTAGCAATCTAATAAACACAATGTTAATATTACACTGCTTTCAAAAGTTAACTTCTGAGGCCAACATAAAGTATATTTATTTGTTATATTTATGAGTATGACATATGCCTATTACTCTGTCACATGAGATTATCACTGCACCCACTAATTATATTAATACTCATTTCATAAATAATCGTACTGAAATATTCTCATAGTTATGGGCTCCTTGCAAGAGTAGTCAATTACAGTTATCCAAGTAAATAATATTTTTACAACATATACAATTATGCTAAAAAGGGTTTTTGTATAGGAATGTGTGTGTGAAAATTCTCAAATATTAACAAAAATTGTCAAGATTTTAATTCTTTTTGCTGTTACTCTTATAAAGATTTGTAAGATTATCTAAATACATTTTAGCACAAACTACTTTTATGCTTTATATTCTTTGCACATAGCATTGTAAATAATTGATCAATAGTTAAGAGGCCCTGTCAATTCGAGTTATAAAAGAACAATTTCGCTAGACTTCAAAATCTTGTGCATCCTAGAGTGCTACAGTACAGACAGTTCATTAATTGGTTGTTGCCACATTCACACCTAACTATCCTGTTCGACTTAATCTTGCAGAGTTAGGTCAACCGAGGGCTAGCTTTTATTTTTTGTTTAAAGTTATTAGAGGCGTGTCGGATGAGTGAAGATCCAATGATGTACGTGATAACAGCATAAACTTTAATGATGCCTAGCCCGCTTCTGAAATATTTCGAGAAATGACTTGGGGTCTTCATCAGTGATATTTCTTTCCCCTATTACTGTGCATATAAAATATATTGGTTTTATTTACAGGCAATATATGCAATATGTATGGAGAAATTTGGGCAGAAGAAATTATTTGGAGCTGAGAACAGAAAATGGAAAACCAAGAATGATGACAAAATAAAACAAGATGTGCAAAGAATTGATAAATCCTTGTTATCTATTACATTAGTTTCCTCTGCAAGTTCTTCAACATACTGTGACAATGACAGCATTGACAACTTTCATAAAGATCAGGGTATCAGCACAACTCACCACTGGAAACATGTACATAATTTCCCCTTCAGCAGAACCATTTTCCCAAGTGAAGTAAAACTCTATTGGGATGAAAAAAAAATTTAAAAAAAATCAAGTTTCAGAAGAAAGTGAAAACCTATTACTCTGATCCAGTGTTATGGCCTAGTTTTGCAGCCTTCAGTTATAGACATGGTTTTTTAACAGGGTCTCGAGAAATAAGACACTGTATTTTATAGAAAAATGCTGCTTATTTGCATCTAAAGGAAACATAGTTAGGAAGCTAGATAATGGGGGAAAAGTTGAAAAGGCCATGGCTTGTGTATTCTAATAGTTTTAACTGTGCATTGTGCTTTTGCTACAAAATATTAAATATGGACTGTAGTTCAAAACTGGGAACAACTGGTTTTTGTGACTGGAAGCACATAAGTGATCGCTTGAAAGAACATGAAAGTCACCAGAACATATACACGTGTGCTGCAAGTGGATTGAGTGAGAATCCAGCTCGTCTCAATCAAGGTATTGATTCAAAACATTAACAACTTATAAATAGTGAAGTTCAACGCTGGAAGTGTGTGCTCAAACACCTTTTGTCTATTGTTCTTGGCACAGAACAATTTATTTTTCAGGGGATCCTCAAACAAGCTATTTACAGAGAATAATAGAAACTTTCTTGGCCTAGTTGAACTGTTGGGAAATTTTGATGAAGTTATGTATGAACACCTAAGGCATGTTTCGGTCAAGTCATTAAATGACTATTACTGCAGGAAAACTATAAGAAATTAGTTACCAACATTTTAGATGAAGAGGCAGTTGAAAACAGACACAAATGAGCTCAAAAAGCCAAATATCATTACATAATTTTAGACTGCACCCTGATGTCACACTGAAAAAATGTAATTCACAATGTTCGGGGATGTAGAAGATCATGTATTTACAATACATGAACAGTTTTTGGAATTTTGAAATGCTAGTAATTGTATGGGAGAAGGCTTGTCAGAACTTTAGCCGAAATTGGACTAGATAAGAAGACTACCATTGCCAGGGATACGACAATGGTTCCAATATGAAAGGTAAAAACATAGGTGTTCGAGCAAAAATTCTCCAAATAAATTCAAGATCATAATTTTTTGCCTCGTGGCTGTCATTATTTGAATTTATTAGTTTCAGATGCAACTTCATCATCAACTATTTTTATCACACTGTTTGGTGTTCTGCAGAAAATATACGTATGCGTTGTTCTCGGACCATGTGACCAGCCTCACTATGAAACCACCAAGTGCTACACACTGGGAAAGTAGAATTGATAATGTCAAAGCTATTAGATACCAGGTGAAGAATGTGTATGATGCTGTAATTGCAGTGTTTAAACCTAGTTAGGCAGATGCTGGTTTGAGGGACAAATCACACTCTTCAGCAGACCAATTAATGAGATTTGAACTTTTTATTTCTATTGTTATAGGGTACAATATTTTGTATCAAGTAAACATTGTGTGCAAATCAATACAAAACCCAGTAATGGATATTTGTACTGTCACCACTTTAATCTAGAGTTGTATGGAGTATGCCTGGTCCTACCGAAATGATGGCTACCAAAATGCAGTTATAACTGCAAAAGAGCTAGCAAGTACATTTGGAGCAGATGCTTCATTTGGAGATGCCACTCGTACAGGAATAAAGAAGATGCAGTTTAAATATAAAGGTCTTGACAAGTCAGTAAACGTTAGTCCAGAAAAACAGTTTAAAAGGAAATTATTCAATACCGCAGTTGATGCTACACTAACATAATTGAAACAACAGTTTGAGCAACTCTAAGAGAACACAAAAATATTTGGGTATTTTTGTATGTCTTGTGCCAACCCCCAAAAGAATTTGATAGTGCTCAAAAGGCTTTATTGGTCAAGTGTATGGTATTGCAAACAGTTCTAACAAACACCTATGGAAGTCATTCGGATATTAATGGCTTGGAGCTTTAGGAAGAATTAAAACACTTCCAGCTTTTTGTACCATCATTCCTGAAGAGTTCTCCTAACACAGTTTTACAATATATAGAAGATACAAAATATGAGCACTACACTTCCTAACATCTGGGTGTCTCTTCTCTTTGAGTATTGCTGACTATACCAGTGACAGTAGCTAGCTGTGAATGCATTTTCTAAGTTCAAAATGATCAAGACTTATCTTCGATCTATGAGTGACGAACGGCTCTCATCGTTGACGATATTGTCCGTAGAGAATGACATAGCGCGAAGAGTTACCTTTCCTCATCTACAACCAAATTTAGGTCCCAATTTTATAGGGCACTGAAGTGTACATAAATGTTCAATTTGATTTGTATAGTAACATTATATATTTAATGGTAGATCTGAGTGACTGAGTGAATCTCTTGTTCGTCCATGTTACAGTGATAACAAGACAGTTACAGATCTCATTTTCACAGGGCAAATAAAAAAATCTATCGACTGTTCCTAATACAGTGTGAGTTCTTTTCCTGTTGCATAGTAGTTGTGTGTGTGAGAATTATTACAGAGCTGCAGTTCTGTACTAACAAAGTTTGGTACCAGCGACATGACATAAGGTGAATTAGGCAAGTTTGTGACAGTAAAAATAAATCATGGCGATTACATAATTGTGAAATTCGTTTTGTATATCAACATTACTTAGTGAATGCTAGAGCCATGCAAATTTTATTTGTAAATATTTTTAAAAGAAATTGCATTTATATTAGGGTAATTTAAATTTTAAATTATAACAATTCTGGAGCGAATTAATTGCCCCTTGCCCCAGGCGATGAATGGTTTAAGACCAGCCCTGGACGCAAGCAGTAATGATGCCTGCCTTAGCAGCCCTAAAGCCCTCAGTGTTTTTAAAGTGTCATTTTGACATTTTCTGTTATGTTCATTCATGTGTTTTTTATCTCCACATCCTCCACGCAGTTGTAATGTTATGTCTTAACGAATATTAATCACAGGGTTATTTTTGTAAGAAATGTGCAACAACCGGCATGGAAAATATGTGTCCGGTATGCAAATTACGTGTGCAAGAAAGTAGTACAGCATGGGGTGCCAGCCCGCCAAGTCACGCCGGGGCTCGCGTTTCGTGTGCTCGCACAGCCAGAACCATGTTGGACTAATAATTTCAATGCAATAGTTTAATTAATTGACAAGAACCTTTTTCGTTTTCCCGCTACTCAAAACTTTACTGCCCCTCGCACCTATCCAGTGTTTGCATCGCCTGGGTAGGCTTAAAATGCACTAATTCTTTTATGTCACTTCGTGTTGTTTTTAGAAGTATCACCCAAGCTGATGGCTCACAGGTCAGCACCATTAAGTTTTCTCCTACCGAGACGTAGCAACGTAACTAACTAAATCTCAGCAGTGACAAGTTTCCACGTGTGATTTATTTCTAATTAGCCGCAAGGCATTTAAGATACAGGCCTTCTCCCGCCAATTTTCTTAACCTGAATTTACTGTGTAATTAAGTTTAAATGGTCACGAGACGGTACAATAAGTAACAGTGCTTCGTATGGGCGTGTGGGGAGCCTGGATATACCACAGCGCAACATGTAAGAGAATTATTCAATCATTATCAATTTTATTATAAGAGGAGACAACTACTGCACCTAAAAGATTTGCTGTGATGGTCAGCCGAACGACCCTGAGGAACAAGCCAGCTCTCCGACATCACGATATTGTCAGCCCGACAATATCCGACGGCCTGAGTAATGATTTCCAATGAGATTCCAAACTACGTTTACCGCTTCTCAACCTAACCAATATTATTTTTGACCAACACATACACATCAAATGTCGCCCAACTTTGGTGCAAATCCTTATCTTAGAAACTGAACAATTTTTCCTGCAATTATCCAGCTCCAAAAATATTTTTTCACAATTTTCCCCATAATTTTCCTGCATTTTCCCTGGATTTCACCGCAACGAACGAACAGCATGGTCAACCAGGCGACCCGCAGGGCAGGTGGCAGCGTCGAGATACCTTCCAGATGCCCCAACGACGCCAGGAAGGACACACATGGGCAGCAGGGAAAAAGCAAGCAATAAAAACAAAGGCACTCGCCATTGCCCCGGCAAGGGCAAACAAGGGCTGCAAGGTGGCCATTTTGGAGCAGCAGGCGTGACATCACTGGCACGACACCCAATCACCAAGCAGCAGAACAAAAGAACAGGGGAACGTACCCACGCTAACCTTCCCCCCCACCCGACATCGCCGTCCAGCAGCAGCACGCCAAGGGAGAAAGGTAACGAAAGTGGTCCCTCCCTCCTGCGCTACCTGCTCACTGCACACCGGCAGTCAGCTGTACGCCAGCCGATCATTGACCACTGCACTGCGCTGACAGGGCCACCGTGCCACGCTCAACATCCATGCCTGCACTTCCACATCCACGTGGTAGTGTTGACAAACCACCATGGCTGGCCAGATGCAGCATGGCATGCCAGCACCACTGTGTCTGTAGCATCTAGCGTCAAAAATCATTGCATGTGGTAGAAAGATACGAAATGGGGATCCAATTTTGCAAGTGCAATTAAAAGTCCAGCCCGGCGAGCAAACACGAGAAAGAGCAGACAACAAAACATTCGGAGTGTATAATTATTAACGAAATTCAAAATTCATATCAGTTGCATTTGTGCAGGAGATTGTTGTGCAGGATTAGGAACAACACAGAGCACGTGATCACTGTGCCACATGCATTTGCACAAGGAATGCATGAGCCACACAGAATTAAGCATCGCAACCGTATTGCGGCTTATTTGCGACGAGTGTATTGGACAGTTGAAACCATCTGTGATCAACAACATTTCTGTGTTCACAATATTGTTTGTGTGCCCCCTAACACTCCTCTGATTTATGAATCGAAGGTTTTCAGCACCTGTGATAAGTGTTCACTTTTACTTTCAAGTTATTTCCTAGTGTACTGTGTTGTTCCTATGTAGACGCTGCACTACCAGAGTGAAGACAGGAACTGCATTCAACAAAGTAGGAACCGTAGAGTAGGACAAGCTCCTTTCATTGGTACGCACGCGCATATACATGTGCAGTAAGGCAGAGCCGCCGCCGCCACCACTCAAAAGACCTCCACAAGGAGGCCTGTCAGCCCAGGTAAACCTATACTCCATCCACTGCTATGAGAGTAAGAGTTGGTTCTATAGGACTGATCCTTTTGGATACCACTCCCAAGCATTGTTAAAGTGCAGTTTAAGGAAACACACCGCTCTATCCACCACACTGAATGGGGCTGGACGAAGGAGCACTGGGTATGACTTGTTTGTACGGCGGCAGCCTTTGGAAGTACACAAAGATAGGGACCACCGACGTCTGCTTCTCTCTCACAGGGACTGGTAGTTGCACCTTCTTTATGCCATTCACTCAGCGCCCAGCAGAAAATAAGAAAGGCTGCTAATGCCTCTAAAAAACCAGAGTTGTAACCCAGCTCCACCTGCACTTCGCCTCATATCCCCGGAGAGGCCTCACCTCCCAACTCTCGTCAAGACTGCCGGATCTCCTCACCCGATAGTTGTCACTATCCATAGGGGTGAGGATATCCCATACAGCATTGCAAACCTGATTTGGGGGATACGAGACTACCCGGCCCGCAACAGCAGCCTTCCCGGGCCACCATCCAACAAGGTAAACCCATGGCAAGGTGCCAACCCATCCCCCGGGCTGCAACAGTAGCACCCGACTTTATACAGAGTAGGCAAGCCACGCGTCCTACTCTCTACACTGGTCATGCTCCAGTACCTCGCCCCTAGTGACCAATATCATTGGTTCTCGTGTCACTGGCAATGCAAATAAGACAGACTGCGGTGACCACCTCTCAGCCAAAGGCTATCGTTCATCAAAGTACATGATTTACTGCAAGACATTTACAGACGTAACAATGTGTGTTACATGACAAAGTGTGTTCTCGTAAGGTTGTCCTTTCATTCTTATCATTAAATTTTTTGGAATTTTTTCTACCAAGTATATGTACTGATTAACGGTACGAATAACAAATTCTATTAAGTTTGAGTGAAATCATTACAAACACAACAAATTCATGTTATTATAATAATAATGCATGCATGTTTTTGCTATAAAATTATTTTACAAAATGAAAAGTTTTTTTTTTTTTTTTTTTTTTTGGGAAATGGTAAAATTTTACAATTAAACAGTTCATTTTATTTACCGTAAAACTGGGGCCTTACCCATAAAGTTTGTTCATCGAAGCAGCTGAGAGCACGTAGGACGAAATCCATGCTCACGATTGACATCATGTCATCATCTTGTTCACGTCTGTGCCCTAAAATTCAGAAGTTTTCTATGCAGTTGTGGTGGGTTAGCACTACTGTGTCATGTAACAAAATGACAAATGTGTAAACAACTTTTATTACATTTCTAATTACCTCAATGATAGGATTTACAAACACACAATTCACAAAATTTAAATCCCAGTTTCTTCCAGTTGTTTCTCTCTCTCTCTCCAACTAAATTCCTTAACAGATACACGCATGTCAAGGGTTATGAGGGTATTAACGCCCATTCGTTAGATGTCACTAGGATTCCCAAATTTAAATTGTTAATACCTGCTAGGGTGGGGGATATCCACGTTTGGGTAAATATTAAACTTTAGTCTTATTTGTGTCAACCTGGGATCAAAGACTAGGGTATTTAAACACTATACCAGGTTTGACTTTTCTTATACAAAGATTTAGTCTTGGTCTTTATGACAATCTTAAAATAATGCGATGCCGGAATCACGAGGTGCATTGGGATACTAGACTGGGACCTTTAACTTCCGAGGTGCCCAACCAGTATATAATGTCGGCTGTTAGGCTGTCTGGTGGGCACAAAATCGGGAACTAATTTCACAACCCTATGCGTCATCTGGCATAATACCTTAGCTTTGATAGGAAGAGGGGTTCCCTCCTCGGTGCTGGACCCACGCTGTTGGCAAGCGACTGATCTAGTGCTTTCTCTGTGAGACGAGTAGGGGTGACACTATCCTAATCGGCTAGGACATCTGGGCATAGCGACTCTTGTAGGGGTGCCCTTAACTAGGACCAGTCAAGGTCTAGGGGTACTATATTTTCCTCACGCAAGATGGCTACTATGATAGGGTGCTGCCTATTGGGTAGTTGGATTAACGGTGGAAATAAGTGTTGAGAGGTGCGAAGGATAAGGGATATCAGTGTCACTTATCACAGTTTCTGAAGGGGTCAGCTTAACTATCTCGCACAGTGTGACCCGTAAGGCCCTCTTTTAATCTTTTCCGTGCACCTCCCCAGCAAGAGTACGGCATTTAGTATCAGGATAAAACAATCAACAGAGGATAAGCCGGCGCTTTGACGTCCCTAGCATGTACTTCCAGGTACTCACACTTGTGACGTGCAGTTACATCCGGCATTCCTTTCATCCAGCCTTTGCAAGCGGTGGACAGAACTTTGAGCAGCACACGTCACTTCCACGCAGAGGTACCTGTGTGTGGTATCCACAGGAGGTCGATCAGGCCTAAGTGGATCCAGCGCCAATTCGGCCATGTGACTAGCGGTGGTGTATGGATCACCTGGTCTGGTCGATTCTCCGAGTGGATGGAGTACCTAGTGCTTTTGGGCACAGCCATAGTTCTACCAGTTGCCAGAGCTAGGTTTGCCTCTTAGTGAACTGATGTATTTACCTTAGTGGTTATGTATCTGCCGGCTTTTCCTTCAAGGTGTAACTTCAAAAGTGAAAAAGGGGTGTAATTGTGCACGTAACTTAACACTGGCACTATAAAATAACTAATAGTTAACACATTTTACAGCGCCTAACTATTAGGGTTGTTCTTAAAGAACGTAGGAAAAGCCAACTACCAGAAGGGCAGTAGACGTAGTCACACCCTCCGGTGAGCCGTAGGGGTCCAGAAGGAACGTCAACACAACCTGCTACCAAGGGGGTTCTGGTGGTTACCAGGAGGTGGGTGGTTGATGAGGAAAGACATCTTCATGAGCCTCTGGTGTGGTGGAGTTTCCCAGGAGCTGCAGGATCTGTGGTAGCTGCAGATGAAGGTATAGCGGCTGCTGAAGGCATGGAGCCTCTGGTCGGTGATGTCTTCTGACTGGTAAAGATCCTGGCCTTTGCAAGCGCTGGGATCTCCTAAGGTACCAGTGGTTGCACACCTCCGGCATTTGCACGTGGTGGAGGAGCAGAGACTGAAGCGAGAAGGGGTGCTAGCCCTTATATACTGTTATCAGCTAGGTGAGCTGTGGAACTAGTGTGAACTTTGCTGAATGGTGTTGGTGACTCATCCAACAGTACAATTTTACGTAGGGGGTTGGGCGCTGGCATGACTGCTTTTTGGAGTTTCTGGGTGAACACTAAAACTGTAAAATCGGCAAGTCAACCAAATTTTAAATAAATATAAAAATCTAGAAAATTGTCAACTTTTTACTGCAAACAAATTAAAATAAAACAAGACATTTACACATTAATGAAACACCATATGTTACAGCTACAATCAATCTTGCCATTTTCCGGCATTCCATTTAAAAAGAATATTTCAGTCCAACAAACCATACAGTTACACAGTTAGTACAACTGATTAATGCATCACAAAGATACAACTAGTTTTTCTGAATGCCTAAGGATTACTTTCAAGACAATTTATAACAGTCATATAAAATATCCCTAATTGACTAATGTTTCAAACAATGAATTAAGCTAGTGTCACCTCCAGCGAATGCACACTACATATAACAGGAAATTAGTTACTCAAATGACACTACAAAAACTATAGTTTAAATTAAGATTATTCAAGGAATATCAAATCAATATCAATCCTATCAAAACAATCCTGTGTGATTACCAGGTACAGCAGTAATTAATTACTAGGCATATGTGAAAAAATTTTTACAATTTAATTCCAAACAAAACACTTCTGGAATTAAAACGAACTTTTATTTGCCAATTTTAAAATTTTCAATACTCTTGATTAATTTACTGAAATGGTAAAGCACATTCATGTTCGTTCAAGAATTCTGCTGCTTCCAAAGCACAATTTGAATTTAAAAAGCACACAGCACAATATTACACACTGAAAATTATAAGGCACAAGACATTCAAGGAAAATTTTTCTCCCAGTTTATACGCTGCCTGTGACATACTGTGCAGCCTGCATACCCTCTAATGAAGTTAACAAAAGTGTCGCAAGATTTCAAGAGACAGGCTCTGCCCTTCACTAACAATCCCAGAATCTCCCATTCTTGCTGCTGAAAGCTTTCTTGAAGGGGGAGGGGGGATATATATATATAACATGTATACGGTCCTTTGGTTACATAACTTATACTCCAATAAAGTTAACGTGTAACTATTTAACTATGATTATGTTACAAATGATCTACTCAGGTAGCATACAATTTAAAATACATTGTTCCAAATACACACTGACTTATTGATTTTAACACTCAAAATTTGTAAAAATGTTTTGATTAGTAAAAAACAAAACAACGAAATTTTAGTACTGTATTGGACTCAGTACTGTTTTCCTTGAAAAATTCCTGAAACAAACGTTACCCACACAATGAAAAGTTACTTTAAAATCACCAAAAATTACTCAATTAAATCCTACATATTATATGAATGGTGGCGACAAACTGTTTTAGTTATTCATCCTCGCTGTTGGCTTTATTCATTTCATTGCAATCTAAAGTTTCATGCATCTATAGTCAAAATTTTATCGCATGCGCTAATAAAAGTTAGAAGTTACAGGACATTTTGCTGAAACGTCAAAAAATAGGGAAATCCAGCCCTAACTTTGGGCACAAAATTGATGAAAAAAAGTGCACACTTACATTCAGGACAACAATTTTGTAACATGATTGTGATAATATACTAATTAACATCTGGATAGACTGTTCCTGGTTGGCTGAGAACTTTTAAACCTTGCTTAGGATATACTTTCTCTTGTTACTTTGTTCAAAAGTCTGTATGTTACTATTACACAAAGTCTTGATCTTATTTGCATACAACTAAATGAATAACTTGGTTAACTTGGTCAGCTGTCCAAAAACAATGTATATTATTTTATGGATGAATAAAAATTAAGAATGAATTAAATAAATTCAACAAATTCACTTTAAAAATGATGCTAACAAACTATTTTCATTAATTGCTGTTGAATTTACTGGGAGAATGTCAGTCATGACAGTTGTTAACATATGTGCAGTTGTCAGATAGAATTTAATCTTACACAAGGAGGGAGGGGAAGGAGTGGGTTGGGGGAAGGAGGGGATGGGGTGGGGAAGGGGATGGGGATGGGGTAGCAGGGCAGGGTTGCCACGAATTTTCCATTGGAAAATTCCCAATTTCTACACAAAAAGAATCTTTTTACGGACTTTTTTTCTGTAAGGATCAGCACCTTTGCATTATAACACACTTTTAGACCAAAATACTTCTCTGATCTTACAAAATTGCTCAACACTATAGATTGCACAGAAAAATGCCTACACATTTAGTCCACAATTATTAAAAATTTTTATACAATTCTGACAATGCACAAGTGCTCACAAAGCAATACTTGTGGATATATGCAGACACGCATGCATCGGACTAACATATTTTACACACAGATGCATGGTCGCGCAACGTTTCACTCGCTCAGCCAGCTTCATCAAACTGCGATTGGTGGCACACTGCACTCTGTTGAGTGGTGGTTGGTAAACAGTGAACCTAGCGGCCAGGAAGTGAACTAAAGTGAGGAAGGAAATTTGAAATGTGGCGGAGGGATCTTACGTTTAAGCCAAATGTCTGAATTTGGTGATGTATTATTGGGCCACTGCCCAGCGTAACAGTTCTGCACAACTCTGGTCATTGAAATATCGTGCGACCACACTCATATGCATGGAAAGCATGTTCGTCTGACTTTTGTATGTGTGCGCCTACCCACGAGTACCGCCCTACACGTGTTTGTGCAATACGTCTACTTTTTATAGTTTTACTAATAAAATATAAGTGTTTTTGATAATTTACTTTTATTTTGTCTTTTTTTAAGTTTTCATGTTATGCAAGCTATTAACATGCATTTCAGTGTTATTTCGGTTTTATCGCTATTCACCATATAATTTTGCCTCTAATGATTATGGACTGTATTGTAAACATATATACTTTTTTTCATTCTAACACATACACATTCATTGCACACACTAGTAGGTACAAGACCAGCCATTCTGAACGATACAGGTATGTTTCCTCTATTCCAAAGCCCTGCAGCTGTGCAAGATGTGAAAAGATTTATTTATTTCCCAACAAGCTGGTACATTTTTTTTAACCTGTGGGTCAAACAGCTATTGTATTAGTGACTGCAGTTTAATCACATAATACAGTGACAAAATTCTATTGCAACTAAGCATTTAAGTAGAGAATTATGGATTGGTAAGCTGAACCTTATAAGGCACTTCATATGAACAGTCTCATGCCTTTTACACATCATAGTAATGTTCCAGGCAGCCAGATGTGAGGACTTTGTCCAACATGTCAAACAAAATCTACCACACGTAACTTGTAGGCATTTGTTTTCTCCAATTAATTTTGTTGCCTGTGTTTTGCTTCCTACTCAATGATCATCATACATGGCAATTAACTTCCCAACTGGCCCAATTACAACTGCTATGCTACTGTTGGACATTAATTGTATATAGTGCATATAGACCCTGAGTAGTTTAAAAATTTTTTATGGCTCCCATGCTACCAGCGATGGTGGCCCCATGTCTACTTCTGTGGCCGACAATACGACTGAAGCAGTAGTTCGGAGTCATCATGGAGGTAAGTCACAAATTGTTTAAGTACCAATTACGAAAATAAGTTTTCATTTTGAATATGACTGAATACAGTCCATTATACATGCAGCTGTGCTCAAATTCCAAAGTACTTTTGTCGATCAGAAAATGTCTGATATTCAGCGTAAAAATGGACACACGAGTACTTTTGCACAGACACAAAACTAAGTATGTACATGTACATACCATAATACTTGATCATTGTATTAGACAAAATATGGTCACTTCAGCTAACCTCAAATTTCCAAAACTGTTTTCATTCCATGGGAAACACATGCTAGTAATGCTTCTTGTTTTCACAATTTTATCAGTTCTAAGAAAACATTAACTCATTATTCAGAAAATGTAATTTTTACTCAGTCTTGTTACATTGAAATTGTGAAGACTGCAAAGACATTCAGTCTTTAACACCTACACAATACAAACTCTGAAATTCACTTATATTAAGTGTAATAAACTCTTTTACACAATATTTTTACCAACCATACTCTAACAATATCACTATTATAATCATTAAATTGCATATCAATGATGATAAAATTATTTAGATAAATTTTCTCGAAAACATGTCCAAATGATCTTCCTACACTATCTCACTCACATAGGGCAGAACTATTCTGGCTGTGTAGTGCGCAAACACTCCACACACAATTAAATGGAAATGACAGTAAAAATAAAATAAAAGATTTACAATTGCAATACATAAATGGCTTTGTCCAAAAAAACTTTGCAAACTTTTAACTAAAAACATTGAAAAAACTGTAACTATACTGAAGGAACAGAAACTATGGGCACTGCTATGTTCCAAGTACCACAATCTTGAAAACCCCATCTCAAAAAGCATGACATTCAAACTGGATAACACATATCAAAGATCACGTGAAGAAACAAAATTATATCATCATCTTCACTTCGAGAGAAAATATACACATCGGAGGATAATGCAATAAAAATTATAGTACAAAGAATTTAACATTTCACAGGTTGGCTAAAGCTAGGGCATAGAAATTTTTGTAAACGCGAAACATTGCGAAAAACAGAGAAATTATGTTCATTTTCCAAATTCTGTAGTAATTACAGTATTCACAAAACATAGACAAAATTATTTGTTTAAGCGTATCTAAAACTACACTGCAAGCTTCTCTTACTGTGAAAACTCTAACAAACAATTTTGACAATTTTCCATTTGCTATACAGCATTATCTCTCATTTGCTTCAAGTACATGCGGATAACAAAACTGCTTGCGTGGTGATCATGTTGCAGACTAAAAAAATGGAACAAAATTTAACGCCATGAGAATGATTCATAAATCAACCGATAGCAAGGTCAAAATATTCAAAAGGTTATCATTGCACGTACAATTCATACATATAAAGATGAAATTATGATGGGGCTCATTGATAGACAGAATCACGCCTACATGTATTTTATTTACAAACTAACATATCCAACCAAAAATGTTGGTGATATGATGGTAACTTGTACAGACATAACACAAATATATATAAAGGACAGGAATTCAAGTACTCACAGTATAGTACATGTTGACAAGCATACACACAATGACAATACATTTTCCACGCAGTTGCGCGATAGCGTGGAAAATGTGTCATGCTACTGTATTATGATTGTTTTATTTAATATTCCCATTTGCATTTTTTTCTTTTAGTTAAACTTGGAAAATACCTAACACAGGCATATCAATGTGTGTTCAACATAAAGTTTAATGAGGTTGAGTTTATTTTGGTTGACTAATATGTCTAGTTCACATCTATAGAATTTTTATACAAGTCCCCTGAATTTCTACGGATAGAGGTTCGACTGTACACACTATGTTTATTACTTGCATGACAATATTCGTTTAAAAAGCCAGTTACCCAATAAAAAATGGCTAAAAATAAAAAGTAAGTAGGGCCTGTAATCCGAAAATACATATATAGCCCTAACACGCCAAGTTTCATAATTTTAATCAATCTGTTGAGTTGATATGAACACTCATAAAAGCTAAACCAAAAAATGTATAACAAATCATGGAAATATTTAATATTTGTTTGTTTATACTGCAAAATTTTAAGTGGCCAAAAAATTCCTACCAGTTAATATAAATCAGTACAAAGCAATTGAAAATTTTATTACAGTAGAACCATGTTATAACATTTCTCAAGCATCTCAAAAAATGTCAGCCTTATATAAGGGAAAAATTTATAAGATGATAAATTTGTATTGAAAAACATAATTGTGTACCAAGGGTACACAACTTATTAAGCAAGAAAATGTTATAAGATGGGATGTTATAACGAGAGCTCCACTGTATTACCACAGTGGAACAACTAGGTGGCATAAAATTTTCTCCAATATAACTCGCAATGGAAAACTACATACACTATTAATTCTTGCAGGCGGAAAATTTGAGGGCGAGATACAGATGCAGTACAGTTATTGCATGTAAAAAATTACAGAACTTTCGAACCATGCATGCACAGTTTCTTGCCAAGTCTGGATGATACAAGCCATAGTATGATGTGCAGACTAGCTATGTCCAGAGCCAGAATCAAAGTCTTCAGCCAACACAAATAATTTCCTTGTAAAACAGCAATGTCATGGGGTATTCTCTACTTCGCCCAGCACCAAGAATGTGACACAGTCATAATTAACTAAGCAGTTTCATGAATTCACACATATTCACTGTGTAATACTCTCTACTTCATTGCCTAACAAAATGAAACACACTAGAATCATACTGCCTAATAGAAATGCCATTCTTACAAGACATCCTATCAACGGAGTAATAACATGAAGGTAACTGTACTTCTCAAACCTAATTTAGCTAAACTTATACTAGAGAAGTACAAATTCTTTTGACAGAAACGTATTACTAGGCAACAAAAGTGGCCTGCATTTCTTTAAAACCAAAACTACTGAAATATCTGCAAGAGTGAAAAATTAGGACATGAAAAACAAATTTTCCAAGATCTTGCCTGTTCGTACTAGGTACATTTGTAACAGAAAATTTAATTATTCCAAAAAAAATTAAACAAACATACAGTGCAAAAAAAGTTTTAACAACTGGTAACAATGTTTATGTTCACACAAGAGATTCTGTCAGTTACATAAGTTAAAACACAAAACAAAAATTCTTCTCCCAAGAAAATTTAGTTCCAGTATGCACTGGTTGTCTAATTGTTTCTTAATTTTCACTTGAATCGTGACAAAAATGGTGTCTGAAACATCAAATTGTCAGCATAACAACTAAACACAAAGTCACAAGTTCTGAAGCATTATTGAAATGCGTTCATGAAGGGTCTGTGAAGTGCTCACAGGAGTCACCTCAAAATCCATGCCAAAGCCATTGGAGAAGATGGTTGGTCGACCACTCAAGTCGACAGGCACAGTCCTGCCCTGAAGGATAGCAATCTGGCGCTGGGTTTTATAATTCAGGAGCCGGTTGTGATGGTTCTTTACACTGTATCCCGAAGCCTCCGAGTTGGCAGGCGTCCCGGCGCGAGAGTTCCGTCCACCTAGGGAGCCGGCATAGTGTCTAGTCGGTGTCCCGGCACGGGAATGCCGGCCCACAGATGCAGAGAGGCTTTGTCTTGACCGGTAATCAGGAGAGTAGGCTGAGCCATTACACGACCGCATGATACCTTCAGCGAGGGCATCAAACTTTTGCATGTTTCTCACAGTCAGCTGGCTGGAATGTCTCCTTCCTGCAAGAAAAGTTATTTTTGTGCTACAATGTACACCATTAAAAATCTAGCCACGAATCCTGACATAATATGTACTTCAAATTTAACCCAAAAAGAAAGCACAGAACCATCATGTACTTCCCTGGGAGGGATAAAGAAAAAAAGTCCAGCTAGAAGCAAGACGACATTAAAAATCTTGAGTACTATCAAAACTAAGCAGGAGCACATTCACAATTTGCATGTTGTATCCAAATTTATAAAATAAATTTAGGACATATCTTAATTAGAGCTGGGACATACTCAAACTTTGACATTGAAACAAGCTTGCTTGTGCTGAAGCTCTCTGCCTACCCGCCTTGATGAACCACTACTTGCGAAATCAGCAGCCTTCCAGCGACCAGCAACCTGCATAGAACCCCAGCGGTTCTACACACCGACACCAGCGCGAAGAGAGTACCAGAATTCTTGACATCAACCTACCACAGCTGAGAGGTACACCAAGTACCTTCAGGACTTAACAGTAGGCCTCCCTTTTGAGATTTTAGTTAGCACTGAATGAAGAGTCAATCTATTTTGCTCATAATCTAACATGCCCCTTCACATGTCTTTAATGTAACTTACGTAGGTTGTAGAGAAATTGCTCTTTCAACCAGCTGTTCAATTGTGTGCTGTTTACAGATTTGTAGTAAGTTGCATAATTTTGGCACGAACATTTGGGACAATGTTGCAAATACAACTCTCCTTGGTTTCGGTAGGGAAAATTCATCTGTACATCTGTACTTTCTGGCAGGTGAAAATCTCTGCTTCTTCCTCGGCATGCTGGGTTCAACCATAGAACTCTGTAGTAAGGTGGGCCAAAACCTCATCTCCCGAAAACTGTGTGGAAAGACGTGAACATAATAACCCCCACTCAGTGATGAACTCCCCAGACTTGTTCCATCATAGCTGAGCTTTTCCTCAGAGCTGTTTTCGGGCACGAGTCACTCATTGTTTGTTTCAGACATCATGTTCCTGGAACACTTTCTCGCATTCTTGTGTAAACGCGATTGGGTCTTCATGAGGTCGCCCAGCGAATTCAAGTAGCTGTGGTTCGTTGGGGCTTCTGGTGCTTACTGGGCTACGTCTACGGCCCTGATTAGTGGGTTGGTACTCAGCTGCTCTTACCGGCATCCCTTGCAACGGTATACTAGTCCTGGTAGCGTCACACGTTCTTCAGGCCATTCTATGCATGCATGATAGGAGGGTTGGGCGCACACAATACAATGTAAGCTGTTGATTCTCTTTCCGGTTCACGTGATCCAGCTGCAGATGGCAGACTGGCGGGTGCAGCAGTCGTTACACCTGAACTCCAAACCGTCAATGTACCGCACTTCGTCTTTCCATCCCAAACACTGGTAATGGAAAATGTTATGGCAGTGTGCACATATAATCGAGTGTACCCATGTGCCAGAGCATGTGGCTAAATAGAATCTGTTCGGTATGTCTTTGGCTGTCATGGCTTCTTGGGGTTTGTTCTGGCCAAGTTCAGTGTCCAACATGATCACTGGGGTACTTGGGCGCCACTGGGTTATTTCTGACTCCCTCAAGTCTGGTAGGCTTAGACTTGAAGTCCTGCTAGTCTCAGTTGATCGCAGGGTCATGCTGGCCTAGTTCTGTATCACTGTGCACCAGTAAAAACGCATGGGGCCCCACGCAGGGCATCACGAGAAACTCTTTTGACGCATGATGGGCTGGGAATAACTGAAGGCAACTTCACCGGTCGGAAACAGATTTTGAGCGTGCAGGTCAGTCACACAGGGTTGTTAATAGCCGCCCTCACTTACTGGCAGGCTGGGACCCGACCAGCATACATATAACGTGGGGCATGTAGTTTGACAATTTGAAACAAGTCTATTACTGGCTGGACCTGTGTGCGCGGTCATGGGGTTACCTATTCCGGTGGTGGTCCGGGCAAACTGCTGACCAGGTCGAGGCCGCTGTTGCTGGTGTTGCCGGAGGAGTCGGGTGCTCCAGTGGTGCTACTGCTTAAGTTGGAGAAGGCCCGGGCCAGGCTGGTGCTTCGGTAACCACGGGTTGGTGATTCCAAGTGGCACTTCTCCTCGGCGGATGGCGGAGATGTTGGGATGTGGTGTCCCTGGTGTCTTTTGAGGGGCTGAAAATAGAGGGGGTGAGGGAGCTGGGAGGTGAGACCTCTCAAGCTGTTGGGCAGCATGAGTTCGTTCCCGGGGGTTATCGTGGCAGAATGCAGAAGAGGCAGGGGTGCAACTCCACGTAGATTTGTAGGCTGCAGCGGACTTTCTCTCCTGCCACTTTTTCCCACTGGCAAGGCAGTTTGACTATATAAACTGACCCTGACTACTCTAAGGGACTTAGGGGGCCCACTACCAGAAGGGCAGCGAGGGTATATTGCCGTTATCAGAAGGGTACACTGGAGGGGGGTTTGAAGACTTCTTAAGAGTCTGCTGGTGGAGATCCTCTGGGAGGTCTGGAAGGCGTTGGTGAAGTTCTAAACAGGCTTCTGGTAAGTCTGGAGGACATTGAGGTTCGGCGAGAGCTCCAGCACACAGTGGTGTAGCAAGCTGTCGGAGGTGTGCTGCTCTCAGAAGAGCAAGCAAACATATGACCTTTCTGGGCCGTGCACAGGTATAAGTATCACTTATGTCTCGGAGCACAAAAGGAGATGATCTTTCGTAAGTGATCGGGGAACTTTGGCAGGAATCGAAACCCTGCCCTGCCCCGCCTCCCAAACCCTCTCATGAACATTCACAGGAAAGACAGAGAGACAAAGAGCATCAAGCCAAAGGGTTTCATGACCCCGGAAAAAAAAAAAAAAAAAAAAAAAAAAAACACACACACACACACACAGTCGACTCTCAATCTATCGTTATTCAGGGGACTGCCAAAATTGTCCATACACGTGGGATTACAGTAGATGAGGTTTCTGACATGAATGACAATAAAATACAACTTCTAACCACTGAAAATTATCTGTGAATAAAGTTTATATAATAAACACAATAAAAATGGGAATTTAAAAAAAAAGTAGTATTGTAAATAATATATTAAAAACATTTTTCACCTAAACTCATTTAAATAAAGAAAATAACGTCTCAAAATAAATTGATTGTATCAGACACTAAATTCAAGCTGAAATAAAATTCTTCTAATCCTCTGAAAATGAAAATAATAGAACACAGAATGCAAGTCAAATTTTGAATGTCCCATACACACTCTAACAACTGAGAGAGCGCAGAGAAGTTCTTAATCGGGCAGCGTGTTCACTGCAGCTAGAGGAGGAGTGGCAGCAAGATGATTGCCCTTCCACGCCGCTACATGTTGGTGCCCATGGCAAATGTCTGTCTTTTGAGTAACGAATTATATTTCAATGCAAAAAAAACTCATAATTTATAGACAAATGAATAAATAATGTGATAATTGATTTCTTCACTGTCTTCAATAACTAATCATTCAAAACCACGCCCTCTGATTTTCTCTGTCGTGAGTTACACTGCAATCGGCTTGGTGCTTACCTACCCATTATTAGACGGTCAAAGGTGTTGAATGGGCCCTTATCAGTTCATTCAAAAGACGCATATAATAAAATAAATTAATATAAATCCACCGATTTCCCCAACAAGAAGTTACTGAAAATGAACTTTACACTTATAATACAAGTCGCTCAATGTTCTTACAATTTTTGGTGACAAAGGGAAGTCAAGTATATGCATCTGGGCATATACCTTTATTTGCGAAGATGCTGCCCCTTTAGTAAAATAAATTCTACGTTTTAAAATCATGTCAATTTTACGCCATATACATTAATGAAACACGAACCCTACGGAGAAAAAATAACCTTTAATCACAACAGAAAACATCTTTGCAAATAATAAGTCCCGGTTAAAATATTTTGCGCAACATTTTCAGGTGAAACCACTTGCTTTGAAATACAAATGATGATAGGTGCAACTATTTTGAGCAAATGAAAATTTTGATAAACTGTCTAAGTTCGCCGGGCACACATTTCCTCTAGACCGGATTGATAAGGCAAGTGTGCGCAGCCAAGAGACTTGTTTTCCCCTTTGCTAGACACCAACTTCCCCTCTCGACATCATGTGAGCGGTGGAAGGAAGGTGTGTAGCAGAGAGAGGGGTGAGAGAGAGGATGCTAGGCCGCCATGCTGTTTACTATAGGTAACCACTTCCCCTCTTGTCTACATGTAAGAGGAAATAGCTAGCCAGTCTCTCATGCTGCACCATGCCGCAGTATAAGACATGTGTTGGGAAGGCAGATGTTTTTCACATCCAATTAACAGACGTTTGCATAAACAACCAGCTTAAAAACAATAGTTGCGGGAAATATTAGGCGAATGAACCCAAAATATACTTGGATCAAGGAACCATGGAATATATGATACAAGCAGTTTATGTTAACATTATTTAAATAGGAATTTCGCCAAGACCACAAAAAATTGTTGGCGGATGCAGTTTATCGATACACGCGATAGTGATACACCGAGAGTTGCCTGTACGTGCATTTTTATAAATGTGTAATAGCAAAATAAATTACCTTTTTCTACACATAGTTAAAAAAGAAGTTGTTTAACACAAAGAGGAAAATATTTCATACACAATAATTGCGTAAAAGTGTTATACGTATAAAAAAATACATTGCTATACTTGGTA
This sequence comes from Dryococelus australis, assembly GCA_029891345.1. Lineage (NCBI taxonomy): Eukaryota > Metazoa > Arthropoda > Insecta > Phasmatodea > Phasmatidae > Dryococelus > Dryococelus australis. The sequence continues at coordinate 6,779,587 of CM057003.1, read as the reverse complement.
CAATACAGAAATACTGTACATAATACTGAACGAACGGGAAAAATATGTTCCCTACACAAACATTGACAAGAAATAAAATATGCACATTTATATAAATGTACCAAAGCACAAAGGATGCACACCTTCCTCTAGACATAGTTAATAACTGAGTATGTACAGACGAGAAATATTACTATGATGCGTACCGCTTATACAACTATTAAATACGATTACGACTCATCGCTCATCACGACAAGTATACCCTTACTTCAACCCACGTGAGAGTTGATACCGCAAACCAATTCACGAATGTTACGCACCTCTTAAATCTCCCGGGCAGCCGAACATGTGGTTTCAAGGTTGTGCAACCAGCGAGCACGCCCCCTCCCCCCTCCCTGAGTGCCAACAAGCTGTCAGCCACTACGGAGCGTGGCCAAGCGCCACTGAAGATACACGAAGCAGAATGCTGACAACAGGGTTCAGAATGCTGACGACAGGGTTCTCACCTCCCACGCCAGCCTTACAGCAGAAGGACGTCACACGCCTTCCCCGCACTCGCCGCGGCAGCCTACACTTCCAACTATATAAGTCCGTGTGTGGCGGGGCTCCAGCAGCTATTTTCGTCTTACTTCTCTCAAATAAACCCCGAGCACTCCTTAGTGCTGGGGCCTCCAGCGAACCTCAAGTCCACAGCAGCTCTCTGGGCTGCTCCCTGCGACAACAACAGTCTTCTATAAACATTGAACACGATTACACCTTGCTACTACATCAAAGGAAATTTAACTTTTGTCTCTTCCAGACACCCGCAATCGTTTTAGTTCAGTAGTAATTTAACCTGTCTTCTAGTTCAATCTTTCTCTCTAACCTATGACCAGGTCGCTAACACCTGGCTAAAGTAGGTTACCTTCAGTACTCCGTCTGCTTGGTAGGAGATAGCACGGGTCACTGTGTTTATAGAGTCCTCAATAAATACAGCTTTGATCTATATCCACACACTTTTATTTGTAGAGTAACATCTACTTCGCCAGTTAGGAATAATTCACACTGTGCACTGCGGACAGAAACCGGGTACATTTTAACTCCGAACTAGCTTGAATGAGGAGCCCCTTCTGATGTCCTCCAGTCTGGTAACACACCCATTAGACGGCCACCTGTTGCTTCCTACTACCCCGAGCACCCTGGTGCTGGAGGGAAGGAACAGAGGAGCCACAACCACTAGGAATACTTTCAACCAAGGAGAGACAGCAAGCCCAGGTTATTCCACTACCAGAGCACCCAGGTGCTGGAAGAAGTATTGGCTTGGGTATTGCGGCCTATCACATCCATTAGAAGCAGTGGTGGCCCACATGGTTCAATGTCTCTGATCTACCACTACAGCGGGGGATCACAGAAAACACCGAGCTTGTGCTACCAAGCGGCTACTGGGCAACACTATTATAGGAAATCGTTTCTCGTCCGTAGTGCACGACGTGTCTTGTTCAGCGGCGAACCAAAATCTATGCCTAATAAGATAAGGTACGGCTGATGCTGTAGGGAACCTAAGATTGCTCATCTAGCTGCCAAGCAGTGGTTTACCTCGGCCCCTCCTACTAAGGAGAAAGTAGAATGGGACAGCGCCACCTCACTAAGGTTACAAGCAATCTGAACTGTTCCCATCGTACGCTATACATATTTTCCACCACCTACATACCTACCTTATACATATATTCGCACCAGCCTAGACTACTATCCTGTTTTGAGGGGTCTAGTGTACAGAATGGATGCTAGGTACAAAATCACCAATCCAAGGTTTTGGAGCCAGGAGTCAGCGGCCTGGAACCTGCAGTACGGTACGAGCCGACCCAGTACAACTTAGTCTAAATCCGAACAGCAGCAGCTTCGCTCAACCGTCAACTCAACATTACCAAACGGCCAAAGATCCCAAGAGTAAGTCAGGTATAATAGTTAACACCTCCCGTCAGCATACCAATACAACCGCCCTCTGTAGGAATATTAATCCCAGACTTCGTGCCACCTCATTAACCTAGATAGTAAAACCGTGCACTTGGTCTAGCGCAATAAAACCTTGACGATCGTACAAGACAGTCAGTAACAGGGCATGCATCATAAAAAATGTTGTATACATTAGAGTTTGTAAAAAAAATCCACTGTTATAATCTTAAATTAGTAGCAAAGAAATCATCTGGACGTTATTCAAAATTATAGGTATGTTACAAGGGCAAAATACAGAACACACACAAAAACGGGAAATAAATCTGAATAATTTAATGCAATTCATAATTCAAGTTCACAGCAATATTTGTAGCTCACTAGTACCTGGTCTTGTTATTGTTGACGGCAGCTTCTTCTGTACTTCCCCCCCCCCCCCCCCCTTCGAAAAACCACTTTCTTTGTGGTTCAAATTTATTTGCCTTGACATCTGGATCTGAGAGGCTTAATGCGGACTTCATTTAATGAACCTGGATTGTTTGGAGTATTGGAGTGAGGTGCTTTTCTATTATTTCAAAATTCTCATTAGTCTCTGCTTTATCTAAAAATACTCAAAATTTTCTCAGAATTCTAGTTTTTCTCCTTCTTGATCTGCTTTGTTCAGTTGTTTTTTGTAATTCTTTTACGATAGCATTGTGCTCTTCCATATTCCGAGGTTCCACAATTACAAGGTCATTGAGGTCGCCATCTGTTGTACCATGATGTGTTTATGCTTACACGTATTGAATATTATGCTATAATCTAGAAAGCTGCAGCAAAATGAATTGATGCGTACCCGTTTAAGTCTGAATGACACGTTTGTTTAGGATTACACCGTCGTCCTGGGTGGTGCTGCGTCAAGTCTTACTCAGTGGCGACTGGCTCGCCCCACTCTGAAACGGCGATTCGGTGGTACTCCTGGCTGGTACAGAAGGACGGTGAAAAGTATACAATTATGACCGGAGTAGTCACGACTGCTCGACATTTGAGTGTGGCAGCACTGTCCCGTTCCTTCTGCCTTTCCTTCGCAGGAGGTGGTAGTGCAGAACACTGTTTGGCAGCAATGTAAGCTAGGTATTATTCCTTACACTTGAGGCCACGCCTTATATTGTAAGGCATAGAGTAATGCGGCCTAACAATTTATGTAGTGCACATAGACAAGAACAGTATCTACAGTGTTCACCCAATAGCTGCTTGCTGGCAGGAGCTCGGTAAGTCTCCATTGATTCCCCACACTTGGCTGGCTGATCATAGACGGGGAGCTGTTTGGACCACCAATACCTCTACTGGTTGTGCGTTCAGGCAAGATTGAACTGCAAGTCTTAGGCTATGGTCACTTCAGCGCTAACTTACTGCTCAAAGCAAGGAAATAACCCAGGCTTGTAGCTCCTCCTTGGATGAAGATGTTACTAGTGGTTGGAGCTCCACTGTTTCTCCCCTCCAGCACTGAATTAGTGCTCGAGTAACTGGAAAGAAACAGGTGGCCGTTTAAAGTGTGTATTTTTACTCACGGACTCCTGAAGGGGGTCCGTAGTCAGATTAATTCGGTTAACTAACAATCTCCCAGTTCCTGTCGGCAGTGCACGTCGTATCATGTTTCTAGCCAGTGAAACAGAAAAATATTCAAAAGAAGAAAAAGCTTAAGGAACGAGAACAATAGATGTTTAATGAGAGCTCAGTAAACATGTAACCCGTGCTACCTCCTACCGAGCAGTGGAGTGCTGAATGTAACTGTGTTATCCCGGTGTAGGCAACCTGGTTCTAGGTTACAAGGGAAAGAATATAGTTCTAGATGAATACAAAGTGAATTACTACTACACTGTACTAAGTAAACGGGTGTCTAGAAGAGACAAAGTGAATTTAATAAGTATTAGTGTGTTCGCTGGTTGACTGGTCATCGAGAAGGGAAGTAGCCGCTGGGAGCGTATTTAAAATTTCTACGATCTCCAGAGGCCCCAGCACTGATCAGTGCTCTGGGATGTTGTGAGAGAGGATGAAGAACGAACTCTAGAGCCCTGCTGTGCACGGACTTATACAGGCCTGAAGTCTAGACTGCTGCAGCGGGGTGCTGGGGAAGGCACGTGACGTCCTTCTGCCGTGGCGTGGGAGTTGAAAATCTCTGGTCAGCAGTAGTGAGGTATACTGCTTCATTCATCTTTGGTAGCATTCGGGGAAGGAGGGGTGGCATATGCCCGTTGGTTGCGTACCATTGTGGACACGTGCTTGGCCACCTGGAAGATTTAAGTGGCCAAGAAATTATGTGCAAAGTGTTGTGTGCACAAATCTCTCGTGGGTGGTTGAAATAGACAACTCTTACGTAGGTTGAAGTAAGGGTATACTTCACGAAAAGAGTGATGAGTCATAACCATAGTTGATAAGCAGCATGAGCGGCACGCGTCAGAATGAATGCATGTTTTACATTCAGTGCATTTCAGATCAGAGTTGCAGTTTTATTTCATGGGGGTCACTTCATAAATTTCACTGTAGTCTTGGGACGACAGTTAGTTTGGACGCTATCTTTCCTTTGTAGAAAGTAACCAATCTTTCAATGAGTTTATCTCATACGAAGCGCATAATGGTGAGGATAGTGATAAGTGATATCAAGTAGATATGCTTGATGAAACAATGCTTTCTTTCCATATGCATATTGGTGTTTAGACCAGAGTGAAGGTGGTACCAGGACTTATACTCGTTTTCGAAGTAGAGACCAAAATTTTCTGTGTCAGGATCTTCTTTCAATTGTTTTAGTGCTTCATTAACATTTTTTCAAATGCTGATTCTTCCCTCTCATCCATTAGCAGACATCATACCACCCATCTCCCACCAACCAGACAAGTGTAAGCCAGCCAAGTATAAATACCGGTGCACTGCCCTTGATCGAGAGTATGTTCCTTCACCGCAGTCTGGTGCCAAAGTAACCATCCGCAGCAACTCGCTCCACCACCTCGTGTGCTGGGGCCCTCTACTGACCTCCAGATCTACCAGAAGCTCTCCAATGCCTTCGCAGATGCCTTCAACACCTTCCACTGGATCAATACCAGCACAACCAGATGATTGGTTGAAAAAAGTGGAATAGTCGGCGGCGTGCAGTTTAGGTTTTGTAAAAAACTTCCTTGCATCCTGTACGGCGTGTGGCTCAGGTTTTGTTATCACTAAATGTTTATAAATTGTTGGTTTACGTGCACGGACCCGCGACATTGCACGTGATGCACGGTTATTATCATAATTATTATAGCGTTGATTAATTATTCAGAACTTCAGATACATTTTTAGATTAAATCCAACTTCGAATTACATAAAAGTGAATTTCGAATCAACCAAACTTAAAAAAAGCACATAAAATTATATTCATCCATTTGGGAGCAAATAAATGCTTTTAATTATATATGATTTCAAATTAATTTGACTTTGAATTAACAAGGTTTTACTTACTTTATTACTTTTGACGAATGACGTCTAGCTCAATTAATATTAAATGATTTCTACTCATCAGTGCAACTGCATTCTTGACAGATTGTCCACGAGTCACGTTGCCGCCACCGCCATCTGCATGAGTGTCTTATCTGCCGGGCCAGGACCGACATCCCAATAATAATAATTATTTTGCCCAATGAGCCCCCGAGACCATGCAAGAGGTCCATGGCGAATTCAGCAGTGTGCCGCTAGATGCCGCCACATGCAAGGTGCCTAGATCCTGGCACACTTCACTACACCGCACGCACAGAGGATTTAGGTACTGGGCTTGCACCTGCTGTTCCAGAGGAAGAAGGGATGGCCAAGGAGTATATAAGGAGTTACACCGCGGCCTACGGATCGTCAGTTCTGCAGTTGTCGATCACCCCTCCTGAGTTCTCATCTCTCCAACTCTTAGTGCAGAGGTTCAAACATTTACTACGCTTCATCGCTCTCCTTGCGGGGCTAAAGATCCTCTCCAGCGCCTAAACGAAGGAAGAACCAGCAGCCGTAGACAGTTCAAACACTTGGACACGTTCTGTCCCTTACGGACACCAATCTGAGAGTACAGCTCGCCCCGAGGGCACACGCACCAAGCTAACTACCTTTCCCGCTAGCTTTTGCACAGGGCGCCTTCCCCTGTAGTATGATAGGGTGTTTACCTTCCGCATAGCCCATGGGGAAATTAGGAGTTAGCATCTCTGCCATCAGTGTTTATTTCCTTTTGGCTAAATAAACACTGATTCTACCAGTCACCTTGACTTCACTCCAAGCTCCTTCCTTGTTTCATATCGGAGCTGGAGGACTTGGAAGCAGACCGGGTTTTGTTTCTGCCGAATGCAATCTGAACAACACAACAGCACATCCTTGGAGGGTCACCCATTCTCTGCCCCCCGGCAGTGAACGATAGAGCCACGACACTAGGATACAATCCCTTGGAAATTGGCTTGAAGACTCAAAGTCGCCCCTTCCTCATCGCCCCGCTTAGGAGTCAAGGAGGATATTCTTTGAGTTCGGGGAGATCAATAACTACTGGACCCTCACCTCACCACCATCGGAAGGCCACCCGTTCCTTGCACCACATGGAAGGAATGGTACAGCCATCATGACACTAGGTATGCTCCCAGTGGGATAGACTTGCCGGCCATGAGCCCAACTCTAATCGCTTCCTTGTGGTGCCGAGAGGGCTGCATCCTGACGCAGGGAAATCTATCCCCACCCCCGGGACAACGCAGTGCAGTTCCAGCAGCAACCTTCACCCCGCAGCCGATCTAGTACCTCATGCCTTACACCCATAGAGGTGGAGTTGAGAGACAAGCCAGAAAGGTTAGAGCAATTTCTAAGCTTCCCCAGGGGCTAGTATCCTTCTCAGTGGGTTCAGGTTGCTCAGTCCATGAGAGCAAGCTGCGCTATTGAGATGCCTCAGCATAACAATGCCCGACGTCATTCCCATAGGCTTGTTCGAGCCACCAGGATCACGGAGGGATATCACCCTATAGTGTAGGAGGTACTATTTGGCATTCGTCAGTCCAGTACACCAGATCCGCAATCAACTTCCGTACCTGAGCCAATTACCCCCAGTCAAGTGCAACACCGGTCACAGCTAACAAAAGTATGCAAGCAAGCACCCTGCCAAACTGCTGCACCACCACCAAAGGCTGTACCCTATTGCATCAAGGTCGCATGCCCCGACTTCATACCAAGTCGCCAACCCACTAGGTCCGTGTCATACACCGGGTGGGCCCCCGTGCCCAGTACAGAGTAATCCAGTTAAGATGCAACTCGCCTAGCATCGCCCAAGTTACCCAGGGGCGGGACAGTCTGACAGACGGGATGGTGTCGCGTCAAGCAGGGTACTTTTTGGAGCCCAACGTGGGGCGCCCGTCGAATTTGGAAACAAATTAGGCTGGACTAGGCCAACACCACTCCGAGGCAAGAAAACTAGCCAGGGCTAAAATAAAACCCAGGACAGACTTTGGGGAGTTGTAAACCACCCCATGGCGCTCAAGAAAACCCCAAAGACGTCAGACACCGATGAAGTAGTGCGGTAGCAGTCTGAGGAAACTGTGGATGCCCTCCAGAACTCCCGATGCGCCAAGGCAGAATGCTCCGGAGAAGGGATTCATTGAATCGAGTGCACACACGTCCAGCACCAGTTTCATTACGCCTGCTTAGGCTGAGATGATATTGTCCGCCACACCAACGGCATTGAATACCGGTGTGAGGACTGCCGGATGCGCCAGACAGCATTTTGTAGCTGGGTCTCCTGCTAGGGGCTGGGTCAGTACACCGTGAGGTGCATTATCTGCACTGAAACTTTCCACAACATCTGTATAGGTTGGCCAGACGAGCGAGTAACTTGATCGGGAATGGTCTGCAGATGTGACGTCTGCCAACGAGCCGCGGAATACCGGTTGCATAATCCTGGACCCAGGAAGAAGACAAACATGCCATTCCGCCAGGGAACTCGAGATTCCAGACTCCGCAGGCCGACCGCAAGAAGACCAGATTTCCTTTTTTTGACAGACTACGAGAAGGAATTCAAGGAACAAGGAACACCGCAAAAACAGTGGGTTAAACTCACGCAAGCCCGCTTCAAAGGAAAAGCACTCGACTGGTGGGGTAAATATGGGGAATTCATTAGAGTGGACACAATTCCGGAACAGGCTAGCTACAGAATTCACCGGCGAGGAGGTATTAAGCAAACTTAGCAATGGCATTCTACCGTCAGGCCCAAGTCCTCGGAGATATTTATCCGTCAGAAAGTGCAAATGTTCCAACGCATTTTCCGGGAGGAAAATGAGGAAAGCTGCATACAACACATCACTCATATGCTGTTGCCACAGATGCGAAACCTTTTAATTTTACAGAAACCACAAGACATTGAAGAATTGGTAGACAGGGTGCGAGAAATCGAGCAAAATTTGCAGGCGCAGGCACGTATCAAATGCCCGAAACCAAGCAAAATAGTTGAAGTAGAGAAAAAGACAGAGAAGAAGGTCAAGACTCCATCACCTGCGCCGCCGGCCCGTAATCTCCAAGTGTTGTTTCCGCTTCTGCTATAATTTCACACAGACTGCCCGACACTGTCAACACACGTGTGCGCGGGGAAGAAGGGGGAGCAAACAGTGGCCTGCGACCAACTCTCAGCTCGCCAAGAAGGATCCTCTACGGCGGGAAACGCAGAAGCCGGCAGATCAAACGGGCTGACTCCACCAGAACCAAAGGGCCCATCATCCAACTAATGGACAAAGAGACCAAAGTTCCTTGTGGAAATTACGCTAAACGGCCAAAGCATGTCAGCATTACTAGACTCAGCGTCCACCAGGAATTTTATCCGTGGCAATTTATTGTCGGACAAACAATGGAAGTTGCTACGACCCCCAAATGAAAACCCCCCCGGATGGCTAAACCAGACTGCATCTTGACAATAGATGGGAGAATCACGGCCACTTTCACCATACAGAAAATAACCAGTATGACTGTTCATCGTAGCTGCTGGGCTACAGGAGATGGTTATACTAGGTTATCCATGGCTCCAGCAACAATGTGTAACGGACCATGGACAGAACAAAGTTCAACTCAGCCACAAGCACAGAGTCTTAGTCAACTGGGAACATGGCCCACCGGGCGAAACCACCCCACCATTATTGGCATTTGAAATCAATCACGAACTGGATCCAATCAGGTTCAAGCGTCTAAAGCAAGATCTAAACAAGCACGCAGGAGCATTCGGCACCAAAGGAACGCTTTGCCAGACCAGGACGATACAGAACGAGATATTGCCAACTACTAGCCAACCCATATATAATCGGCAATTTTGAGTGTCAGCCAGATGCCGCAGACTGATCTTGGATCACATAAAAGAGATGAAACAGCAGGGAGTCATTGAACCATCAGACTCGCCCTACAATTCACACATCATGTTGGTACCTAAGAAGGACGAGCAGCTGCGGTTCTGTGTAAACCACAAGGCTTTAAAATACGTCACTCATCCTATTGCTCCACCAGCCATCAATCTGGCTCATATGCTACGCAATATAGGAGAGACGCAGATTTTCAGTACCCTCGACCTACAATCTGTATATTAGCAAATCGATGTGCACCCGAACAGCCAACGTTACACCGCCTTTACCAGCCCTGAAGGCAAAACTCTACAGTTTCGCGTTATGCCCTTTGGGCTGAAGAATGCACCCGCCACCTTCCAGAGGCTCATGTCGCCGGAAGTACTCACAAGATACGTCGGACAGTTCTGCTTTGCATACCTCAACGACGTCATCACATACTCCAAGACCTGGGACCTTTGTTTTTAATTTGTCTTGTCCTGTGTAGGTCGGGGTGCATCACCCACCCCTATAATTGGTGCCTTTTAAATAGCCCATTGATTACCTGTTTTTTGTTGATTGGAATGGTTCCCTCCTGGGCGGGCCTTAGCAGGCAGCTGCCGGTGGCAGAGGCAGCTGTCTTGCAGTATGGAACATCCTGTGCTGGGGGGGGGGGGGGGGGGTGAGATTGCCCAGCTCAGGGTGTGTGATGGCCACTGGCCCTCTATTTAAACCCGGGAGGACCATGGTACTACAAACTATCAAAGAGCCACTTCGGGAAAACCTCAACTGATTACCTCGGACACGTAGTGTCACTGAGTGGCAACCTACCACAGGCAAACTCTATACAAGCCATCCAGGAAGCAGATGAGCCCACTAGCAAGAAACCACTCCGGCGATTCCTGGGGCTTTGTAACTGGCTGAGGGACTTCATACCGGATATTGCCAGCCTGATGGCACCCCTGCAACACCTCCTGGAAAAGGAAAGAAGATGGTGGTGGGGACCAAAGCATTGAACAGCATTTCACGCACTGAAACAGAGCTTCCCGAACGTCAAACAATTCCACCGGCCACAAGGAGAGGGGCCATTAATACTCCAAACAGACGCCTGTCAAAACAGACTTGGAGCCGTCCTTTACCAGGAAGACGAAAAGGGCAGGTAATAGCCTACACTACACTGGGAAGATGAGACATGTTTTAAATTGAATTTTCTTTCAAGGTGCACCACTGTCCCGGGAAAACAAATGAGCTACCCGATGCCCTTTCCCGCCAACCACACCTGGACTTTGCCAAGATAGCAGAAGGAAGATTGGGATCGCATGGTACCGCCACAACCACTAGACGTCCACCCTGAAGAACAGATTCGCTTAATACAGCTTAAAATATGCCGGGATCGAACAGCGGCCCACCAACAATAAGTCCCTGAAATCCAGGGATTACTCAAAACGCACCCAAGACGCTTCAAACTCCACAACGAGATAGTATGGTCCTGCAAAGGGCAGCCGGGAGCAAAATGGTGAATCTGGGTACCAAAAACCCTCCATGCTGATATCTGACACCACCATCACGATCACCCAGATGCAGCTCATCGAGGAACCAAGGAAAACCTGGCAAATATTGCAGGCCGGTACATCTAGGACGGGATGAGCTGCAATATCAGACAGTACGTCGGAAGCTGCGAGAAATTCTGTAGGGGGAAAGCATACCTTGATACCCTGCCCCCCTTCCGAAGGCCAAGCCACTACGCCCACAGATGCTCTGGACACACCTGGCGGTAGATTTAACGGGCCCCCATACTTGCAGCACTCGCGGAAACCAATATCTACTCGTGGTCACCACACAATCGGGAAGTTTGAAAATGTAATCTTCCTTACGTGGGGTTATCCGCAGTGTTTGCTAACAGACAACGGGATGCATTTCACCAGCCAGATGTGGCTCACCATCTGCGAAGAATGGGGAGTGAAGACACGGACTACTCCGCCGTACCACCCCTAGCTAATCCGACCGAGCGCAGGAACTAAGAAATCAAGAAAATCCTGCGGCTGAGTGTCGGGGACAACCACCGCCACTGGGATACACACATCCCGAGAATATTGTTTGCCCTACGATGAAGGACATACGAGGCCACCAATGTCTGCTCCTGCTAGGAGCCACTTTATGCCGACTCGGGGATTGGCAATGGGAAAATTCCCTGATCGTGTTACCACAATCCGAGGACATACGAATGGCGGCATTGGCAAGAGCCAAAAACGCAAAAGAAACCGAGGAGAAATATATTTTATGCAAATATCTGCAACCCAAGATGGGCATCCGAGCCTTCGACATGGATGAATCTGTACTTCTGCGGCTGCATCCGCTCAGCAAGTCTAACACCCAGTTTAACGCAGGCCTCATCGGCAATTGGGAGGGCCCATACAAGGTGGTCTGTTGACAGGAAAATGTATATTGTGTAGAAGACCTCCGAGGACAAATTCAAAAAGCAACGCTGGGAAAAATCTGGCCGTTTCCCCACGAAAATCCTGAGGGTGAGGTACAAGAAACAGCCTCTATAACCACTGAAGTCTCAGAACAACCGGACGAACCGTTCCCCAGGTTCCAACTGCCTACCCGACCAACCAAGCTAAGGGAACCACCAAAGGTAGCCACTGGCTCATAAGTAACGAGCTACCTACCATCAGCATGGCAGAAGGGGCCACCATAGCCCCAGAACCAGCCAGCTGAACGATACCCTCAAACCCCACGGACATCAAAACCAAGACGGGGGCCCAAATGGGAAAGCGGACTCTTGGCTCAAGGGAGTTATCCTGGCGCAGTCCACTTGACCGGGTAAACCGACGGAAGCAACACCAGCTAAAACCGGTCAGTGAAAGGGTAGATACGCCTAGCATTATGGCACAGTCTGAAAAGGAAAAAACATTTTCCCCGGAGCCTAACCAAGCCACAGAGGCACCCCTGCCCAAGGAACTCCCTGTCTCACCCAGAAGAGCCGGTAGTCAGTTCCAAACAGCCCCGGCGGATAGCAAGCAGCCCTTCAGATCTCCGTATCTTAATTAGCCAATTATGAGGACCCTTGTTGAGCTTGTGCCGGCGGCCACGATGTACATGGAAGAACTGCCGTCCGCCCCAAGTACCGCCCCGGAGTCTGGAACTACTGCGACTGTGCCTCCCGCGCCAGACTTCCAAGATGCTGCAACGTCAGCTGGAGAGGCACAAGAATAACGCCCGTCAGAAGACCTGCCACTTAGGAGGTCCGCAACCTCTGTGTCTCCTCCCACCGAGCCGGACACCTGGGGCACCTCGTCCACCTGAGAGGTGGATACGCCGCCAGCCACCGCGAGGGGGTTCCCCTAGCCCCCTTAATACAATGCCGCCCGCAATGGAGGTAGCAACACCACAAGAACCACTACCTCTGGCGGCCATCCCGCTGGCATCCATGATGGGTTGGGGGCCCTTCAGCACACCCACGTCGTCCACAGGTCAGTCCGAGACTGTGGGCACAGGGGAGCCCGCATCACTGTTCCTGCCACGTCGACGCACACTGCCTCACCATTCCTGCCATGCCCACGCACACTGCCTCACCGCTCCTGCCAGGCCGCTGTGGTGCCAGGTCAGTACACGGTATTGCTATGGAGGCCGCCTACAAACTTTGCGTGGCCTACGCCACCACACGTCACGATGAGAAAGCGCGGCAGACCCACGAATAAGATGAGAGGTAAGCCCCGCTCTACCCTACAGCACACGTTAGTGAATGAGTGCATGGCGAATAGTACTTCCAACTAAGATAGTGTAGGTGTACCGCCGACATACGCAGACGGGGCAGTGAAGTGTCTTGAATTAAAAGAGCCCCAAGCTTATTTGAGAGGTGACCTTTAGGTTGTGTTCCTGTGGCAAGGAAAATCTGTGTAGTAAAGAGATACAACTGTGAGTAATCCAGCAGTCAGCACAGAGCTAAAATGTAAATATTCGTTCAAGGAATAAGTGCCTAGTAATTAACTACTGTTTTGTTTGTTTTAGTCTCTTGAGAATAACGTAATTCACTTTTGTTGAGAAAGTTTCTACTGGTTGCCCAAACTGTGAAAGTAACAAATGTAACCACTAAGTCAGAACTGGTGTGAAAAGTAAAACAGAGGCAAACTTTAATGTTCTATTTTTGAAATTTGTTGTAAATAACTGGTTTTTTGTGTTTGTGTATATAAACCAGTAATGTCAATTAAATTGTTTGTAAATAAACTCACGATGTCAGAATTAACGCATGTCATGTTTAAAGTTAGCTAAATTGTCAATGAATGGCTTTATTAACGTGACTACCTCAGTCCTGTGTGTTTGTTAAAGTTGTTTATTGAAAATACAGTAGAATCCCGCTGTAGCGATCACGGCAATTGCAAGAACATGATTGATTATAACAAGGTCTTTTTGAGGAACCGTCAAAAAATCGCAAAAATATTCCATGAAAAATTGTAATTTTACGAGTTGAAACATGTACGGCGAGATCATGTGAAGCAGGCTTGCTGCGGGACTCGTGACCGTGTGACACACTTTTGTTATCTGTCTGCCATAACTCCACTCCCTCGCCACGCCTCTGCGCAACGCTCTCATGTGTCACACTCTTCTGCCTTGCTTCCTAACCTCCCTCTTTAACAAAACCAAGCTCTTTGTTCAATAAATAGAAACCCGCCCTTTCTACCTTGATCCCGTTTTCAAGAACCAGCTTTTCCGTAGTCATTCATGATCATTGTGCTGTCAACTGCGTTCGGTTTAAAACAATTTGGCGTGTGTGGATCGAACATTATTGTTAAATGAAAAAAAATTCAATTTAAACATAACAGTCTAAGCGACAGCTGGAATCGAATACAGCTACACATTATCAGATTTTCGCATGTTTTTTTTCCATACTGTGGCATACCAATTAAAGATAGGGACACAGCAACATCCATTACATTTTATCGCTGTGCTATAACGAACGTAATTTTAATCCATTTTTATAAAGTTTTCTTGAATTTTAGATGGTTTTGAGTATGTCTCGCACCATACAGGTTTTGTTAGTTGAAAACGTAGAATTTTCCAGTCACTACTGTATTTTTACTGGCATAATTCTCGCACTGGCACATTCACACACCCAAATTTTATGGTGCCGAGTTAGGAGAAAAAAAATTTCCTTTCATATTTCACGCAGCATGTTTTTCTCAACAAGGCATGTAATGCTAACCGGCCCTCGCAACGCGTGCTTTGTTCGACTGCACCAGGTTGCTGACCCTTCAAGGACACTGGTTCTGGTATCGATTTCTGGCTGCCGCGCCCGCTCTGCAAACATGTAAACAAAATCAGTCACAGAGTTTTTGTATGCGGGTGGTTTTTTTAATGCGAAAGAAATAGTTTAGATTTATATTAATTTTTGTTTAGTACGAATGCATAAAGGGTAAATATACCAGTCAAACTGCTGGATTTAAACTTCAGTCAATGTGTGTGCAGAAGAACACTGCAATAAAGAAGCGGGCCAAAAATTCATTGTTTCTTAGTTTAACATGCATGTCATGTTTTCCCAACACCAGGCTGCTGTTACGATGTGAACCGGACCTGTAATGGCGACAGTGGCGGGTGACAGACGGCTGGCAGTGGCCGCCCGCCAGAATAATCGCATAGCGAGTGACTGACCAACAGCGACAAGCCCCCCCACGTCTGGCCGTGCTGCAAGGACCTAGGCGCTCGCCGAGCTACTGCAATATTTTTGCTGCTAGCCCCAGCACACGAGTGATTTAATTTTGAATATGCATCTTCATAGCTATTATCAATACAGTGGATTCTCGAAAATACATTTTCCAGTGGAACAAAAAAAAAGTTACATGCGGAAAAACAATGGATGCAAACTTAGATTTTAGATCTGAGGAAAACATACATAAACTCAGAATGCATGTTTGAATGAACTGATAGCTTAATTACACTAAAACCCTGTTAATTCGAAGTTGATTAATTTGAAATTGTACATAATTTGAACTGTTTACTTGCCCCGAACGGAAGTATAGGATTTTTTATGCTTTTAAGTTTGGGTTAATTTGAAATTTATGTAGCTAATTCAAAGTTCGATTTCATGCAAAAGTGTATGTGAAGTTCAGATCAATTAATCAAAGCAATAATAATTATGATGAATCGTGCAACGCCTGCATTGTAGCATGTGCGTGCACGTAAACAAGCAATGTCTACACTTTCAATGATAAAACCTGAGCCGCAAACCACAGACTTTTTCACGTAAGTTATCTTCTGTTCACACCTGTATTGATCCAGTGCGCCGATATAACGGCCATCTTGTGAAACCTGAACAGCACGTTACAAGCCGATTAAATATTCTGGCTGTTCAATTTACATGCCGGCGCTAGTACAAATAATACGTATTTTTTTCAGACGTAAATCTTTAGAAAGTTAACAAATGCTGTAATCTTAAGAGGGTTTGGTGTCTCATATTAGTATTAATTATTCAACTGACATTTTTTACAGTTACACGTGTATGTATTAAAACATTTGGAAAAGGTTTAGAACCAGTGGGGGAAAATGTGATGTAGGTGGACGTGCCCTTGTTTATAATGGCAATTGTTTTATTAAATGAATAAATAAAAAAGTAGGGTAAGGAATCAAGTTTTATTTCAGCATATACAGAGTGCATTTAGGCCTCTTTAAATAAGTTTTTTTATTTTCTTGTCCAGTGTTCCGACTTCCTTTGTCAGCATAGCTCTGTTCAATCCAGCAATGAATATTGCCACAATGTATTTACTAACGACAATTTTTGCCAACCATTATGTACTTGCTGAACAAACTTTAAACCTGTACAATAGTACACAAACCTGCAACCAATTACTTTCAATAATAGTAACGCCCGTCAAAATATTGCCACATCTTTCCAAATTCTGTCGGAGATTTTGCAATTTGTTCTAGTTGTTTCCAACCCAAGGGTGCTGTAAACACATAGGAAGAAAATTAATGTGCGACGCTTTTTCACTGTCACCAACCTACGAGTGCAGTAAACACGGAAGAAGAAAAATAAGTGTACGAAATAGAACATGAAAAACTGCTGCGGGATGTAAACAATACTATCTATATCACCAGTTATCAATTATCCACATTGTTTTGCATTCGTGTAGTGTTAAAAATCATTGATGTGCGCAATTTGTAGCGAAAGTACTGTCTGTTTTGAACAGACGTTACGGGAAAACAAACAATCGGCAATTGTTAAAAGCGGTTATTAATTAGCATTGTTTATATAGAAATTTTGCCGGTACCAAAAATAATGAATGAGGAATACGGTAAAACGTGCGTAAAGGGAATAAATGTTTGAGAATCCATTGTAAATAAAGTGCTGTGTTTTTAAAAAAAGTATCGCCTGCGGTTGACGAGGGATTACTTACAGTAGACCCCATTTTAATACTTACATGCACGTGTCTTGGCAATTTCTTGCATAATTCACGCACCCTAATTTTTGGCACTAAAATCCTGTAAAAAAGGTGCAAGACTTATGTGTGCAGAGCTGTGACGGGCGAGTTATCACTTGCAGGGCAGTGCTTCCACGGACGAGTTAAGTGATAGTGGGAAATTCTGAGTAGGCCGGGCTACTGATTGACGGACAATGCTTTTTAGGCCGAGGAACTGATTGTAGGCTGAGCGGATATATTTACATGGTGCAATCAGATTTTCTGCTCATTTTCACACAAGCAGTTATCATAAAACAGGATTTTTAAGTACTAGGCCCTACTGGGGATCAAAATTGGTCTAATTCGATGACAGCAAGGACACACTTATAGAGAGGATCGAACCTGGAACCGTGACATCTCGCTATAACGGGACTCTACTGTACTGTGGATGAAACTAATGTTGTAAATAAGGAGTAGTGTACTTGTCTAACATAATTTTTCAGCCAAGTGAAAATACTAGTAAAACAGAACCATGCAAAGACATTTATAACAGCAAGAACGGGTGAAAATACTAATCTCAATTTGTTGAAAATTTGAGTGCTTTCTTTGTTGCAATACCAGGGTTCACTGTCTCTCTTTTCTCTATTTGATGTGCGATGGTCAAGTGCGTTTGTGTTGTCCCGCTTGCCCAGACACTCTCTTCCCCACTTTAGTGCACAGATGAGATGACGGAAGGTGTTGGCTGTGCAAACCCTGGTAGCATTTTAATCTTCATTCTGCTGTGTTAAGATAGGGAGGCCAAAGGCAGAGCCTAAACACTATATCGTACCAGGTGGCCGCAGCAGCTAACTAGAAACACGCCTTGCGAGTAGGCATTGAGGAAATATTTTCTTTTAATTTTTTTATTTAAATATTATATCAATTTAAGTGCCAAGGATCGAAAATTATTCAGTGTGTTGGCCAACATGTTTGCTCTTTCCTTTGAGTCTTAGGAATCATATTGTCAGTAACCAAGCTGTAACGATGTGATGTAGGTCGGCACACTATAATCTGAAGGCCGCGCATAATCACCGACACCGGATTCCCCTCGCGACACTGATTTACACTCCACATGGCCGCATGCCTCTTCAACTCGCCAAATACAGACAAGAAGAGGGAGAGAGGAATAAGACAGCCTTATGTGTGTGACATTCGCTGGAGATGATTTCATCTAGCCGACTCTGCTACTGCAAGTCACGTTCCAGCCTGCACATGCCTTGGGCCGCCTGCCCACACGCCTGCGAGTAGTGAGAGCGCGCCGCAACCGGCACAGAGCCGGCACTTATACAGAAGAACAAACGGAGGGAAATAAATTGCTGATGTGGGGACAGTTCTACATTCCTGCATACTAACTTTTTTTATTCTTAACTCATTGACCAGATGAGTCTACATCGCAAGGGGAGAGGGGGCGAAATGACGCATGATGTTTTGCTCAATTAATATTAAACGACTGTTACTCATCAGAGCAACTGCATTCCTGACATTGTCCACGAGTCACTTTGCCGCCACCGCCGTCTGCAAGATTGTCTTACTTACCGTGCCGGGACAGGCGTCCCAATTATTTCGCCTGATGAGCCACCGAGACCATGCAAGACATCCATGGTGAGTTCAGCAGCGTGCCGCTAGATGCCGCCACATACAAAATGCCCAGATCCCGGCACACTTCACCACGCCGCACGCTAAGAGGATCCTTTTGGCTAAATAAACACCGATTCTACCAGTCACCTTGACTTTCACCCTAAGCTCCTTCCTTGTGTCATATCGGAGCTGGAGGACTTACGGACCGGGTTTTGGTTCTGCCGAATGCAATCTGAACAACACAATAGCACATCCTTGGAAGGCCACGAATTCTCTGCCCCTAGCAGTGAACTGTAGAGCCATGACACTAGGATACAGTCCCTTGGAAATTTGCTTGCCAAGTCAAAGTCGCCACTTCCTCATTGCCCCTGCTTGTGGAGCAGAGGAGGGGGTCATCTTCGAGTTCGGGGAGACCAGTAACCACTGGACCCTCACCTCACCACCATTGGAAGGCCACCCATTCCTTGCCCCACATGGAAGGAACGGTAGAGCCATGACACTAGGTATACTCCCGGTGGGATAGACTTGCTGGCCAGGTGTCCAACTCTCATTGCTCCCTTGTGGTGCTAAGAGGGCTCCACAATGGCTCTACCTGGTGGAGTCATCGAGAGCAAGGCGGTGTTGGCAGCAGAAATTTGCACATGCACGTGAACACTGACACATCAATTGCCTTACACCCGTAGGGTGGAGTTGAGAGACGTGCCAGAAAGGCGAGAGCAATTGCTAAGCTTCCCCAGGGACTACGTGTCCTTCCCAACAGATTCAGGTTGCTCAATCCACGAGAGCAAGCTGTGCTATTGAGATGCCTCAGCATACAAGTGCCCAAAGTCATCTCCATAGGCTTGTTCGAGCCACCCACCAGGATCGCGGAGGGATACCACCCTATATTGCAGGAGGCACTATTAGGCATTTGTCAGTCTGGCACGCCAGAACCGCAGCCAGCTTCCGTACCTGAGCCGATTACCCCCGAGTCGAGTGCAACACCGGTCACAGCAAATAAAAGCATGCAAGCAAGCACCCCACCACCTTGCCGAACTGCTGCACTACAACCAAAGCCTGCACCCTGTCGCATCAAGGTCACAGAGTCCGACTTTGTACCAAGTCGCCGATCCACTAGGCCCGTCTTACACACAGGGTGGGTCCCCGTGCCCAGGATAGAGTAAGCCAGTTAAGACGCTACTTGCCTAGCGTCGCCCAAGTTACCCAGGAGCGGGGACAGTCTGACAGCCAGGACTGTCATGCGTCGCTTTAAATTTAACAATTTTTAGCAAGTTTCTATTTTAAATCTCTTTTTTTAAACAATACTTGTATTGAATGATTGAGATATGTTTTTTTCCATCCATTGACATGTGTTAGTTACAGGCTATCCACTCATTATACCTAAGGATGAAAATAGGTTTTTTTTTTACATTAGGTATTACTTTTTGAGGAGATACGAGTGGTCCACATGTTGAGTTTTCCCGCATGCTAAGATTTTTTAAGTAGGTCCTGTGAAATACGAACAATAGAGGTTTCACTGTATACTGTTTTGGGAACTGTGCACTACTCTTGAAATCACACTATGTTGGCACATTTGTTTTACCTAGCAGGGCCATTTCTTCATGACAAAACTATAAATTTCTTCCACAGAGTACTGGATGAAATAGTTAATGTAACTAAATTTACTAATTCTACTAAGAAAAACTACTTTCTCCCTCTCTTGTTGTTGTAGTCCCTGCTGTAAGTTGAGTGAAATGTAGAACTGTACAACTGTATACCAAATGTTGTAATGTATTTAACATTTGTTGATATAGGCCGTCCATAGTAAAGTGAGCACTTTCGAAGCACTAGTTACTTTTTATCTTTCAACCAATTTATATCCTTCCACCACTTGTTAATGTAAACCCTGCCATATAAGTAATAAACACAGTGTAAAAATTCACCATACCCAAAACCAAAGTCCAAGACCACAATGAAATGTATTATTGGTTATTATGTCTGATGAAACAGCTTCAAAAAGTGCTCACTTTACTGTGAACAGCCTATAATTGAATATAGTCTAGAATCGAAACAAAAATTTTGGAATCGAATTGAAAATCAGAATTGACAAAAACCTTCAATAATCCCATCACTAGGATTAAGTAATGTATGGAGAAAAACTGCTATCATGGTCTATAGATATTGTGAAAAATTAATTCAGAAAAAAAGTAAGCTGTCAATAATGGTGAAACAGTTTCCCTCAAGTCCACCGTGCTACAAAATAAATACAATACAAAATAATTTAGAAGAATTTACCTCTCAGGGCTGCATGTCGTCTAACTGCGATATCATTGGGGATGACCACACTAAGACTGTCACTATCTCTACGAGCTCTGCAATGAGAAAAATATGACATCAAATATAAGTATTAACACAGGTTTGCTTCATGCAACTTCAAATAATTTCTGACACTGTATTGACGTGCAATATCATTCAGGAAAGAAAAGACAATTTGAACTTCAACAACTCAGCATACTTTTCAGAAATGTTAGCCAGCATGTTTCCATGTGTAATAAATTGGAAAAACCAGTTAAAAACTATTACTTCCATTTTTATTATCACTCCTCAAACTTTACACACTTAACGTACTTCCACGAATATAAGTTAACCCCCTATTACAGGCCGCACCCTCATTTCAGAAAACCAAATTTGGGGAAATTTTTTTTATCCCACATTAAAATATTTTTCTGCAATTTGTATGATCAAATCCTTTAAAATAAAAGTTGGTCAATGTTACAGTTAGCCGCAGCATCTTCCATAACTTATGAGACAAGATATTTTATGAAAACAGTCAATTTATTTAGATATCACACTTTCGTTTCATGCACAACTGTCAATATAAACAAACATGAGGCCATAGATTAATGCACACATTCCAGTTGTGAGTGTTCACTTCGCACCATTGTCACTAGCACTTGGAGGCGGTTTGTTGTCACAAACTACTGTAGTTCATTTTGAAGTGCATGTTTTACTGATTGTGTAATCTTTGAAATGTGTTTGTTTACATTTTTTTACGGAAGAAAAAATTAACGTATTTTCAGTGCCAAAGTAATTTCATGTATATAACATACGAGAAGTGTTCAGATAATGCAAGTTTGTCTGTATTTCATATTATTTCGCATTTTAAATTGTATTTCGGTGTTATTTTGTTTTATTGCGATTTACCATAAAATCGTGCTTCTAAGATTGTGCATTAAACAATATATTCTCTAAAATTAAGAAATATATTACGGTTTATTTAGCATTTATTTGTCAGAAATTCATAGTCTTAAAAAAATGTATTCCTTATAGTTTTTGGTCTCGTATTACTTTGCTTTATTACATTTATTAACACTGAAAATAAATTTTCCTTCAATGCAGGCTGCATCCCTGTTTCTAGGGAAAAATTTTGGCAATAAAATGTAGATTGCAATCGTGGAAATATGGTATGTACACGGTTCATTTATTGTTGTATTTTTCAAACAATTTACATGGTGTACAGTATTAAATTAAATCAAAGTTATTTAAATTCCCCTTTAAACAAATGTAAAGCCATTAGTTTTCACTCAAATTCACAATCAATTTTTTTTTTGTTTTGCATAATAAAACAATGAACTGTTTGTACAATTTTATTACCAAATGCAAGTCTTTGTGATATAAAATTCAGGATTTTGGTGTCCTGCACTGGAGAAAATACAACAGTACATAGTTAACTGCAATGTTTCAAAATTCCTAATTTTGCCAGTTAACATCTTGACTGTGTAGGATGTATTAGTGTCTATGATGCCTTGTATAAATTTCTTTTATTCCGGTGGATACAGTTTTCTTATCAATTCTGTTAATTGCTTTCTACTAGGTGATTTCCTTAGGATAGTGGATATTTATTTGTTAATTTATAATCCAAATGTGGGGAAAAATTGTTTGTTTACAATGCAGTTTGTGCCTTTCCATAATTTTTTCCTTTGGACACAAAAACTTTACATATGTACTGTTCTGTCTCCTTGGCCCTCTCCCCTCTCTGTCAATCCCCCCCCCCCCCCCCTCAACACCTTGCCTTTCACCCCCTACTGTCTTTTTCTCTCCCCTATCTCTCTCCTCTCTTCACAGATCTTTCTTTCCCATGTGTCTCCTCTATTCCCCCATATTCTTTCCTCTTTATTCCATCTGTCTTTCTCCCCATATTTCATCCTCTGTCTTCCCCTCCCACCTCCCCCCCACCCTCACCATGTCATATCCTATTGAGAGTAGTACAAAATATTTCTGAAATATATATTTTAATGCACTTATTAACAAAATTCTTATAAATGATGTATGGCTATTATTTGATAGCAAGCAAGAATGCTCTCTATAATTCTACAATTTCCAGAACACAAAAACAGTGACTGTTTATATACTATTTAACCTCTTCATTCACTCAACCAATATCCAACAAAGTTTTCCTAATTAACTTGTTAAATTATCAGTAGTTTAATAACATTATAGAACAAATATGAAACACATCAATTCCTTCTGTTACACAACCAGAGTGGCAAGGGCCTACCATATTTGAATAACAGTACAGAACTGCAACCCTGGGAACTGACAACACCAAATCCAGACACACCTGGCTTAAACATAAAACAACACGTTTGCTAACTCCTGCTCAACAGACTGCAGTGTGCCAACCCTTGCTGCCTGACAAAGCTGGCCTAGCAACTGTGTGGAACATGTATTCATTTAACTTTTGTGTGTATTTGTATCCACTAGTACATTTATCGAATTTTGTTCTTGAGGGAGGTTTTTAAATGTGCGTGGTCTAAATAAATGCCTTTTTTAATGTAGTTTGTTAAATAAAAATATTATTTTTTTGCGTAAGTTTAACTAAACTGAAAATGTTTATTATGTACTTCTCACATTGGTACAATCAGTTACACATTTATTAAGTTTCGTTCTTTCAATTAAGATACAACTTTCAAGTTATTGTAATTAGAATGATATTTCCATACTAGCAAAATTTTCCACTACATCAGCAAAACAAGAGCCAGTTCAAATTGTTACTCTCCCATTAGAAGAGTCACAAAAAAATCAATTCTCATGGAAGATGCTGAATTAGAGTTCCCCAATTCACCCATAAAATAAACAGAACCCAATTAGTATATTAAGTGGTTGTAACAAAATAAAACGAGTGGGAACAGCAACCAGCTATAGTAGCCTAAGTAGAAAATTGACGTAAAATCTTTCAGTGCCTGTCGTTAGATTCATAGAGTTTGTTTGTAAATTTGTTTTCTTTACTGCCAGAACAGTTATGGTGGAGGGATATTGTGGCCATGCTACATATGAAACTGAGAATAACAAACAGGGTAGCCAGCCCCATTACACATGAGCCTACTATCATCACAGCCATGCAACATGTGAGTGTTTTCATAAAATAAGTAAGTAATGCTACAACACATAAGGTTTAGCACAAGTAATTTTTACATTACTAAATGGCCAAAAACTAACCTGGCAGCCAAATTCATCTTCAAATTTCGTAAAGTTCGCAGCTTCTGCAGACTCTTCAATGCCAACAACCTGTTTCCTAAGAATGCTTTTGAAAAGGGTTTCTGTAACAAAATTTAGCAAAAACATCACAGATATGAAGGGAGACAAAAATAATACACAAGTACAATGGAAGAAGCAAATAATACTGTTCTCATAAAACAGGCAATTAAAAATTTTGTAGCTTTAATTAGTTGAAAAAATTCTTAATACTGCATGTTAAATAAACTAGTGCCTTTAAAGCATAGTCCACAAGAGCTGGTCCACAGACCTACTTCGTCCGCAGATGCATGTCCCAAAATGCATGTCTAAAATAACGACGCCCAAACCTAAGCTTTCGAACACTGGCACCAGAGTGCACCAAATTTGATGCCGTCCGAAGCTAAGCTTTCAGACACAGAAACTAGAGTGCACCCTAATCGGTGTGTCAATAAGTTGTATGCTATTATTCATAAATTAATTATTTTGTATGGACCACATCATTTCAACCATCTCCTTTTTGAGCTTTGATGATTGCCCAGTACTCCCGCATTTGTTCTCGGTGTTGTTCCTTTCTCTTCTGCGTCCATGCCTTTCCTGGAAACCCTGGCATGTTTGAAGTTTCTTCTTGAGTGGGACACGCTCCTTGATGTCACTATAGGTGATCCCCACTTCTTCGAGATCTCTAGTCACCTAAGTGAAGCAGGCCCCTTTGGTTTTCTTCTTCTGAAAGTAGGTTATGATGCAGTTGGTCAATCTTGCAGGGGTCGTTCGCATCACGTGTCCATAAAAGGTAATCCTTTTCCAGATGGTGTCGGTTATCTTCTCCACATGGGTATAGAGCTCATGGTTATGCCGTATTGTATATTCCCCATTTTCTTCAATGGGACCTAAGATTTTTCTCAAAATCTTTCTTTCTTTGGCATCCAGTGTTTTGATCAGGCCTTTCTTGTTCATTTTAAGGCATTCCGAAGCATACAAGACCTCTGGACGGATAACACTGCAGTAGTGCCTCAGCTTTGCATTGAACAATATTGACCTTTTATTATAGATACCCTTGGTTAGGTGGTACGCCATTTCCATTTCGTTCATGCGTGATATGAAGGTTTCTTTCTCTGATATATTAGTTGTTATCCATTCTCCCAGGTACTCGAATTTTTCTACTCGCTTGATTATGCTTTTACCCACCACAAGCTCTCTGACAGGCAACTTGATATTGGTTAAAAACTCTTGTTTCCTCCACGGAAATCTGGAGATCTGCCTTCTGTGTGCAATCTATTTGAATATTTCGTTTTCTGTAGCCCAGCCTGACCCCGTTTTCAACTCCTTGGTTTTTCAATTCGTTGCAACACTCCCAAATGACCTTCTCGAGGACACAGTTGAAGAGTAGAGGTGAGAGCCCATCCCCTTGCCTTACTCCAGTCTTGATTTCAAAACTTTCTGAAGTCTCTCCCCTAAACTCCACTTTCGAGATGGTGCTGGTCAATGTTTGTTGGATGATTGCTCTTGTTTTGTTTTCTAGGCCAAATTATTTCAAAATTCTGATCAGGGTGGCGCGATCAATCGAGTCATAGGCCTCCTTGAAGTCTATCAAGGTCATTATTACTCATAAATATTTATCTTTTTAGCTTATTTTATTTTGTTTTTTAATTTGAGTAATGCGAAAAAGTAAGTCTTTATTTTGCTTTAAATTAACTTCATTTGGATAGTTTTTTTTGCCCCAATCAGTGAATTTTTGGATTTTTACTTATGAAAGTTTTGTTTTCGCAGTTACGAGATTGAAGGTTATTGCTTTGAACAAACAGCAAGTTTTAATAATATATCTAACACACCCGCAATTCACTTTTACAGTTTGTGCGCAATAAAATTATGTAAACAAAAACAATTTGTAAAACGTCCTCAGACCACGGTCAGCGGACAAAAGTTGAAGTTGGCGAACGATCTTGGGACATGGGACCTTGGGATAGCAAACTATGATGTCAGAGGGTCACATGCACTAATCAGCAGTTAAGCATCCGTGGACCAGTTATTGTGTACTAAGGCCTAAAAGTTACAAAAATATTTTAAAAAAAAATCATGAATACTAATACATTTTCAACACTCATTTGAAAATTTCAACATTGATTATACAACTTCTACTCATCGGTGCATGACTTTGCTGCTAGATTCTAAGGAGTGATTGTTGCCACGCACCACGAGATGTCAGGAATGTACTATCTATCCAAGACAAATGACGGACACTCCACGCCAGATTGTATTGTTCACTGGTTGAGCCACAGAAGCTATGCAGCAATATCATCCAAGTACTGTAGCATGCCTCCAGATAGCATCCCTAGTACAATCGTAGAGGCATGAACCTGGATCCAACACCGGCCACTTACGTCATCCCAACAGGATCTTTGTTTCGCCTACCCCCTCTCCAACTCCAGCCACGGTGCGCCGGCCAGAGTATAAATAGTAGGCAGCATCCCCTATAATACAAGTCTGTTCTGTTCCTTCACCGCACACTCGTGATGAAGGAAACATTGGCTCTCTGGTCTTCAACACACTCCTTGTGCCGAGGATCATCTCCAACTACCTTGTGTTCACCACATTCTTTGCCTGCACCTTGCCTGTCTTCAGTGAAATCCGCTGCCAAAGACTCCTATCGTCGTCTAACACTAGACACTGCCGGCCTCATCAGGGCAACACAGTAGAGTAGTCCAGTTTAAGTTGTATCATAACGTTCGTCTACCTAACCATTGTTAGCCTTCACATGTCTCACGTAGAATTAAGTTTCTGTAAACTCCTGCTGACGTTAGGAGGTAGTGCGATACCACCACTGTTTAATTCCTTAACCAGAATAAACAGAGTTTAATTCACTCAAGGGTATCTTTCCCGTAGAATAGTACCTCACCCTATAGACATCAGGCCCCTCGGAGGAAAAGCAGGCGACAGGATATTTGCTCACTACTGCCCACACACTAAGTAGAGTACCCACACACATTGTGGACAGTCACCCTTTCTGTGCACCCCAGTGTAAGGGAAACGGTAGAGCCCCGACACTAGGAACTACTCTCGAGGTCAGCTTGTTGGCTTGGTGGCTGGGAAGACTGGTCCTGAGACAATCACCCCCGTGCTGGGACTGTCTGCCAGTGAGACCCGACTCTCAGTATTCAGCGTGCTTCTTGCACCAAGCACTGGGATAGGGATACAGCACTGTTGGCAGACATGGTACGTTGTTTGACACCTGTATAGGACAACACTTCACCTGCTCTACTTCTGTGGGTTAGATAGTAGCAATCTTGTCTCCATGCCCTACTTCCGAGTGGTGTCTGCGATAGAGTTAAATGGCCGAACGCCGCCTCCTGGCATCAGCAGGAACTTAACCCTTTCCTTGCCACACTCGCACACTTTCCACAGAGAGAGAGGGTCCAAGCGATCCGCCACCTGGAGAGATCTACCATGCCGGAGATACCCACGGACCTCTTCACAGTCCCACCTGACTCAGTGAGGAGAGACAACCTGGGTTTGCATCATATCTAAGTGGTCAGGATAAATTCCTAGGAATTGTCAATCCACGCTTTTGGGGAATTGAAATTGCAGAGCTGACCACAGCGACTGTTAACCTGCACACCAGCCTACCAAGTTTTAACTCATGCAAATCAGAATTGCCGCAAGTCAAACAAGCTCCACAGGTTACGCATTGCCCAGGTATACCTGCCAGAGCAAACCCGCCAAAGCTCAAAGTGTACCCAATTTCACGCCCTGCCGCAAAGCTACCAGGCTCGTACTATATACTGGATGCGCTCCAGTGCCATGCAAGGACTAGAGTCCAAGCCTCGCCCTCCAGGTGTCTCTGTCCTAGCGCTAGCATCCACCAAAACACTTTTCATGGTGACGTACCTCCCAGCAGTCTGCAGGATGTCATGTCATAGGTTTAACATACTTTACGAAAATTTTACACACTGCTTTATGGTTACAGGAAATGTCTAGGTGGTGATCTGTTCTGAAAGTTGTATAGCTCCATAAACTTAAGTTAGGCGTAATTTAAGTCCTTCAACTTAGAAGTAATTTTGATGTTACTTTATTGCTGTAAAATCTAACATTTGGAAGTACATAAATATTAAGTTTAGCATCATCAGGCATCTCAGGAAATGAATTCAAAACATTTGAAACATGACCTCTTGTTAACTGGATGGCGTAACACTTCTGAGAATCCTTATGGCAAAAAGAAGCAAATGGCAATGCTTGAAGTCATCAAACTTCTAAAAAAAAAGAGCTGATCCTGGCCTACATAGACCAGCTCAGGCATTAGTGGAAGTCAAGCAGACGTGGGACCATGGACATAAAAGCTGAAGTGGAGGGAAGGGGAGGTGTGTGGGGGTCCTGATCCCACTAGGGTTGTACAAACCACCTTGGAATTGAACCCTACAGACCCACGAAAGTGAACTTCCTTGGTTTAAAAATAACTATAGTATTGCAGCATGTGAATGCATACAAGAAAGAGAGAGATAATTGTATTTTTTCTGTATGATTCAACTGAATTTCTTTTCTTTTATTTATTCAGGTATTATATTGTTTTACACATTCCTGTAATTTTGTGTGTGCGCGTGTGTCTATATATATATATAATAGATATAGTGTTTTGTTTTTGGTTTTGGGTATTCTAGGTATTTAGGACTCCGTGAAATTTTAAAAGTAGGGATGGGCCAAAGCCAATACTGATGAACCGGCCGATACCACTACCATCGGCATGTGAACATTATTTGCCAATTATTATTCACTGACTAGTAGCACTTTGATTACTTCAGTAGCATGTACATATACAGCACCTACCAATGCCACATCAATGAACATGAGATCTTTGACTGTGCTCATGAAAACTGGTATTGGCAGTGCTGTAATCGACAGCATCTGCAGCTGAAAATCAGTATAGTTGGTATCGGCTCATCTCTATTTAAAAGAAATAATTTTATTTTACATTTATATATATTAGCTATATTAATTAATGTGAATACTGTAATTTGATTTTCTTATTTTTAATGGGAATTTTACTTTAGTTACGTTTGTATTTTGTTAGGTTAGTAGAGTCACGACTAGGTCGTCACAATCTCTGTTTGGTTGCTAAATGCTGAAGTTGGCAATGCCCAGCTGATCTGGTACCTAGCATGAGAACTAGTTTTTAAATATTCTTTGACTTTTTATTATAGAACAGTCTATATCCTGTAATTTATATTATTTAATTAATTTAGTTTGTCAATATTAATATGCTTATAGTATATTTTATTATATTGCATTTATTTATCCATACATTTTATAGTTGTTATTTTTAGTAGTGTGCAATTTTTATTGCCTTTGTTTTTTTTAAATTATGTTAGGGAAGTTGCCGCTTGGCGCACGGCAATCAGGCTTTGCGAAGCGGTGGGCCGGTCAGATGAACGAGAGTCATCGCTCTGCCCTGGCATGGAACGGCCGTGTCCGAGCCAGCGAGGCGCATAGTCCTGAGCGTTGCATAAAATTGAAAAATGTGCCGGCTGGAGTAGCGTGTGCTGTATTTGAATACGATTTTATTCCTGCTAGGTGAGACCATGTTAACTAACAGGAAATATGAACATGTTTTATGTTTGCGTGCCGCTCACTCTGTTGACCGATATGTTAGTACTATGGCTCATAATGTGAATTACATGTTAAACAGTGCAAGTATAGTACAGCATACAAATTGGGATTTAGTCACGTCCTAAATACTAGAATTGTTCCGATACCAATACTTGGTATCCATATCAGCCGATACATTACTATCGGTTATAGACAATGAAATTGGGTTATTATATTCGAACACACTTGAACCGAAAGTCCGTGTCCAACGAGCATTTTCTGTGGTCCCAACCAAATTCCTATGTTAATAATACTAAAAAAGTCAAATTTTTGCTGAAGCCAAAATTTAATTTCATCCACATTGATCTAACAAACATTTCTGTAGCATTGCCGAAAATTATATGCTCCAATAATTAAACAACGAAGCACTAACAAAAAAGTATAAGTTACTCACCAAGGCATACAAAGTTGGTATACAATATATTAATGTCAACATGCACAAGTCATACTAATAGAAATCACAAATACAAAAATGTTCAACACACATTGTTTCACTTACGTCTCGCTGCCCTGCATTTACTCCTATTGATGTAATTTACCACATCCGAAATAACCTGTTGAGTAGCAGAGTTGCACTTAACTCTTACTTTGTAACAAAAAATAATAAACAATAACAACAGACGTCTCAGACATAGTGTATTTACAAAGCACAAAATACAATACATATGTATAAGAAATATGTACTGTAGAATTTTATTAGATTATCCACAAATAATTTCTATATTTTTGACCGGCAGCAATGTTGGTGATGACGAGCAAGAAGCAACGGTGCCATATTTTCGAGATATTGAATTGTAATGCGACGTTGCCAACACACGCAAGTTTTTATCGGCCACGGTATCTGTATCGGAAAACAAGGTATCAGAACAACTCTACTAAATACCAGTGTTAATTTCTATGCGTTGGTGTGGGAGTGCAAGTTTATGAAAACAGTTTTGTCTGTGCCTGGGGGCATATTGACGCCACCGCAAAATCAGCTGTTCCGAGCAGCCCATTCTACATTGTCTGCTGCGGGCCGGACGAGTCCACGTTGAGTTTGCTGCTGGGCTAATTTCCCGAGTAATATGTCTGCAGGACGTCTCTTTGCCCTATGCCATTCTGCTGCATTTCCCAGGTATGGTGCCCTCTGTTCAAGAGCCCAAAATAACAGTGGGCTATAGTGCAGTAAGAATTTGTTGCGTCTGCTACCCAGCTGTTGTACTAGTAATTTTACAAAGGGCCAAGCATTTATTGCACTGAGTGTTTTATCCATATTGTTTTGGTGAGTAATATTTGCAAATTGTTAACGTTAACTCTTCTGAGTACTAAGACCCTCACCTATATGCATATGTTACGTGTGTGTGAATGAAACTATTGAGAGTGTAACCAAAGCAGTATTACAGACGTTAATAAATAACTGTTAATAAAATGTATTGACTTATTCGTTGCTAATATTCAACAAACCCCCCTACAATTTTATGATAAGGGAATAATGAGTAACTTGGATTTGTTTTGTGTTATTGAATGTATCTTAGGCATAATGTATTTCAGTATTCATTGGGTCAGAATGCGAAAGGCCATTTGAAGGCTAAATCCCCGTGTACCCTTAGTAATGAGCAATATATATTAGGTCCAGTGACAAGTGAAGTAGAATTGAACGAACCAAATCCCACCGGACACAAGATGTCTCAGTAGTTTTGCTTTGATTTTTTCGGTTGGGACGTCCAGTAGCTGCCAAGTTCGTACTGAATATTTTAATTTGTGTCGGAGAGGAATTCGTCTCGTCACCTTCTGAATGAATGGAGAGAGTATTGCTATTCTCTTGGGCAGGCGGATGTACTGCGTCGCGCTCCGAATAGTATAATGTAATGGTCCTATTGAGACCAATTTCAATAGTTTTGCATTGGAAGTGGCAAAAGATTATTCAGACTATGAAAAGTTTAAACAAAATGGAATATGGTTTTACTTATGATAAATAAGTTTTGTCAATTTTAAATCATCAGTACTGGTAAGCAACATACTGATTTTCCGGTACCAGCATACAAACTGCAAATTAATTTTTTCTTCCTCTTTAAGATGTTCAAGTTTTTGATGATTGATATTGAAGTTTTGTTTTGCCCACCGATGCCCACGAGAAAAGGAGTCATTATATTCTGCAAACTGCGCTCAGCACGATACTATCAATCTCCCTTTTCCTATTTTAACGAACTTTCGGTCTGAATGTCGGAATTCTGTGGTGCATCAGAAAACTCATATTTAAAAATATTTAATTCAAAAACTTGTACCAAGCATGAGCAACAGAATTAAACTTTTATTTAATGTGTTCATCATTAATTTCTTTTTATTTCTTAGTAAAAGGGTCACACATTTTAAGTCATATTACATTTAGTATGCTTGAACCCAACCCAGAATAATTTTCTTCTACAAATTATTATTTTTTGACTCAGAGTGTAGTGATAGGTACAGTCTCAGGCCCTACAAAAAATACACACAACCATAGGACGTACAGTATTTAAACATGAAAGCCTTTGTCTCATCACACTTTCAGCAGAAATATGTGAACTTTTCATTACTTTTCTCATCATATTAAGTACTGTTTTAAAAATATATATTTAAAAAACTAGTATTTGGTAACAAAAACTTTAAATGTAGACTGCTTGTCTGCCCGGTGGCAAGCTAACAGACCAGCCTGAAAATACCCTCTGATTCCACCCCCCGTCATGGTATCCTTTTTTCTACCTGCATCACACAGCTAACATTACCATTCCTTGTCATTTACTCCTCTGCAAGAGGGGAAAAAAAATTGCACTATTTATAACTCACCCTAGCAAAGAATTATTCTTATTGGTAGTGAGAGGCCTTCTGCCCTCCTAAGAGGGGGAGTAACAAAATGTGTCTCACTCCATCACCCAGACAACAACAATCCCCCATCCCCCCCGACACGGTAGAAGTTAGACATGCTCTACATTAAACACTCATCCGAGCCATGCCCCGTCCACGATATTGTATGAACTTATAATTAAATTACGGCTACAATACACCAAGCAGCTATAGAGGTCCATTACAGAGATGCACGAAAGAATGTTTTCAACTTTAGGCTTCTAGGGGTAAAAAATTTTATTATTTAAATTACACTTCATAAATTCACGTGGCATTCCAAAAAGTCCAAAAAAGGTCTCCGGCCAACATAAAAAATTCTGCATTAAAAATTATGTGTTGACACATTACGCTAATAAAAAAATATACAGCCAGTTCAGAAAGTTCGTTCTCACTCTACTTTTCGCCATGTCTCATTCACGTACAAAAACAATTGTACACTTATTCCAAAAAATATACACTCATGTTAAAAGCCACCTCAGAGAAGGCACTAAGTTCGCGATCTGGCAAGTTTTAACTACAGTGTTACACGTCGCACTCCGGAAACAAAGAAATAACAATGATATAAATCACAGTACCTTGGCAGCAACCCTACCATGGGCCTAACAAAGTGAATAAAATAGTGTGAGACACTCACGCCCATATTAAGTTTACAGCGGCAACCATGACGTGGATATACATACCCTGCGAAAGTTTTGGCTAGAGCAACAGTCAAGGTTTTATACCCGGCCAAAATGACTTC
This sequence comes from Dryococelus australis, assembly GCA_029891345.1. NCBI lineage: Eukaryota > Metazoa > Arthropoda > Insecta > Phasmatodea > Phasmatidae > Dryococelus > Dryococelus australis. Next base: position 6,746,621 of record CM057003.1, on the reverse strand, counting down.
CATCATTCAGTCCGACAATTTTACCAGCAGACCATCCAGTATCGCAGAGCGCAAATTCTAACACGTCCGCCGTTATCCCAAAGTCAGGGTCCACCTCGACACGTTTTACACATCAAAGTCCAGTAAGTATTTCAGTGACTTTCATGGTAAAAAAAATAGAGCTACGGACATTTGGCGTCAGCAACTGTCCGTAAATAGTGTTCCCAACCTTGGCACAAACTTTTATTAGCAGCGAACAGTTCATTCCTCCCCCAAGTCCATGCCCTCAATTACATTATACAACCTGTTTATATTTCTCGTCAGTTTTGCACACTTTTTCCGGGGAAGGTTGCATCTCACGCAATATTAAACGCCAGCTTGAGGGCAGTCCAGCGCTGCCCCATTTCACAATGTTAATTTGCGTGCCACGTCACACTCGATCACAGGGATGTTTTGTCGCAACCTAACAAGACACAGTCGGCTCACTATCGTACAGAACGGACACCATCCAAATTTACGTGAGATGATAGCAGTGGAAATCGTCAGTCCGATATTACGTACACACCGTCCATTTTCTCTAACCCGACGCTGGCTGGTAACACACAATCAGCCCTCCGGTGCGTTACCTCCCGCGACGACAAACAGACACTTTCCGGCCACACGACAATAATTCAGTCCCATAACATTACATTGACACAGCTGGCGCCTGCCGAAGTCACATTTCTCCAGCATATTGTTTACTACTCTCGCAGCGGCTCGTGCGTGCTGACCGTGCCTACTCCCCCAGCGATGTCACGCAGGACACGACAGAGGCGACACCCTGTGGCCACTACTTACATTAAGGTGGAGGAACAAGGAACTACAAATGCCATTATCGACTCGCAGCCTATATCACAAATGTTACCCAGCAATAACACTTATTGATAAATATCACTTAGTAAATACAATTAAATGTTAGATCAAATAATTACACTGTGTATATACGCAAATGATTAAATGATAGGGATAAATGCATGACCGGTCATTATACAATTATTAACATACATACTAAAAACTACCAGCGTGGTGATACCAACACTTATAAAAATTACCCTAAAAACTGTGATGTTTCCCAAATCGTCACAGTAGAACCTAGTTTCAAAATTTTTTCTTGGGGAACTGTGACTATAAGAGGAGAGAAAGTGATAAGGGGAGGAAATTTATGTACATAGGTACACATTTACATTTATGGTGTAAACTTTATTTAAAATTAAAAAAATTTACGCTGAACTCAACTCAAAGCATACAACTTGCATACAACTTGACTTCACTCGACTCAAAGTTGTAAAAATGAAACTCATCCATCACTACCACATTAATATCAAATATTCTAACAGCAGTTCCAAACACTTTTACAAAAACACACAAACTTACTGTTTACTTCGTAATTGCCAAAAATGTACCGTTTTTCTTCATAACATACACCCCACCACAACCATCAGCTGACAGCACTTTGCAAATGAGGATATGTACTATTTACGTGCTGTGTAACGTTTGTCAAAATTTACTGAAATTTTATGAAATGTAGTAAATCAAGTATTTTTGATTAGTTTTCTAATCAGAATACTCAGAAATAATTACGATGCTTGACACGCCTATACACACTTATTATTAATAAGTCATGGCTCACTCACATATACTTGCTAGAAGATATACATATATAAATAAATTGCTTAAAAAATATTCATGACAGTCTGGCAGGTCTTGTGGCTCGTGAGCTAAGTGATTAGCCCTGATGTATGAAAAATCAAATATTCTGCATGCTAAATATTTTTTAAGAATAAATTGTAATAAATACTTGGCCACAGAGGATTGTGCTCACTAGCGACATGGGTGTAGAAGTTCTGGTGCTATGGTAAAAAGACCCTCTTAAAGATAGACCCCTGAAAAAAATATACTTTCATCACCCTTACACATCATGGGACTCACCTGCAGCATCTGTCGCTGTGCTTGCTGAGTGCGATTAAGGTACTGTGTGGCATACCGCACCCTGTTGCGCCAGTACTGTGCTGCTGGTACTCTCCTCAGAGGCGACTGCCGAAATACGCCATAGCGTTTGCGATTGCGGTTTGCTAGGGGGCCACGGTAAGAGTAATGAAGATTTTGTATACTGTTTGGATCTCCAGCTGCATTCTGAAAGAGAATTGAGGAATGGGTAAATTTGATTTATTGAATCATCAAACAATTGATTATTCCAAAATAATAAGAACAGATTGACGTTTTAGAGCGTAAATCATCAATTCTGTTTTGTTCATACATTGAGATAAAACCAATTCTATGAACATCATTAGGTTTCAAAACTAGGACATAAGATGCATGGAATTATGAGCATTTACATGTCAAAGATGTTGAAACCACAATGATGATGGTTTTATTTATGCACATAGCACCACCATACTTCTCTCTTGGTCACATTTATCACAACAGGAACAGAAAAAAAGCAAGGTAAATTGTGCAAAAATAAATGTATGATAATTCTCTCATCTGAATGGACATCATTCGTGAGTATTATTGCATTAAGCATTCAAGCCCCGGTAACCGTAGATTATTTTTTGTGAACTGTTTCATTTAAACATCCATCTTCCATATATAATTTGCTTTATTTGTTTAGAATCATAATTACTGCCCATCTTATTTACATTTCAATGGGAAACCACTATTCACATGCAGTAATAGAGCACTACCATGGGCCAATGTGCTGCTTTCTGAGGTTAGGGAATGAATGTTGAAACACGTTCATGAATAAATTAAAAATTATAGGAACTAAGTGCATAAATTACAAGTTACACAGCCTACTAAATTTAAAATTAACCCAAATACATTACAAAATTGTATGTCACAACAGGCAGTAGTTGTAACTGCTAATTATCTGGCAAGGCTAGAGCTAGCTTTTTGTTATCATAAATTTCTTTTATTTTTAATTTTCTTGTAAAAATGAAAACCATACTATTTTGTAAGTTTGTAAACTAAATACGAAAACTGTAAGGAACCTTTGTAAAATTCAGTTTGTCCATTCAGGATATCAAATTACAGTCTTATGATGGAGGGAGCAAAATGAATGTCATTGTCAAAGGAGTGCAGACAAGAATCACAAAAATACAACCAAAGGCATAATATTACTATTGTACCAATAACTCATAATATATTGCTCTTTAAAATTTTGCAAAAAGAAAAATCCTCAATCCAGAGAATACATGCAGTGGGTGCAGGAAACAGGTTTACATGGCAAGTTCTCCAAAAGAAAAATCAAGCTTGCTGATTTAGCAGTAAATTTAGACTAAAAACATAGGATGTTCCCACCTAATGTGACACATACACTTGTTTGTCAGAGTTACATCAATTGTTTGATCTGATCAACTCATAGCCCGTGATTCTTCAGTTTCTATAGTGACTCACAGAAAGCAATGAACTTGTTGCCAAATAAAGCATGTTTATTTAATCACATCTCTACAGGTTGGTTTGATAATATGCCTGGAGTTATTTTGAAACAAAAAAGATTTAGTGTCATATTGCAACACAAACCAATGATGGTAGCAGGTGCTAGTAAGGCGTTACATAATTAATTTAGAAAATTACAACTTTTTATCAACTACAAAAGATTCCCTTAGTCATATTCACATTAGCATATTCCTGTAAATGCTTAAATATGCGGTAATTATTAAGATTAGGGGCTTTTCTGAAAATCGGAAAAATAATACCTGGACATGTTAGATATGATCATTAGTAATCATAATTACCAGGAATTTTGCAGGGGCTTCAGGTAGTTTTCTGTAACAAAAAATAAAATGTGATAGGGAGAAGCGTTATCAAGATTGCTGTATTTATGCTATAAAACACGTATAATTTAAGTAGAATATATTTATATCAGGTCGTTGAATTGTTTTACATGAAAGAATACCATTTGCAATGAATATTTAACGTGTAAAATGTCATTTATGGGGTATATTTATAGCGCAGTGCTGATAATAATCTTGGAAAGTGGTATATTATCACAGAACACGAATTTACTAGGATCATCAACATTTGACCTATAGAAACCCCAAAAACGATAGAGGGGAAGGCTATGAAGATCAGGGTTATGATGGGGTAAAATGAGTGAAACAAATGTAGGTAATGTAATATTTATTCATGAATATATGTTAAATAGCAAAAAGACTGCACAAGCATAGCTAAACATAATGCACCGAGCCAGAGTCCAAGCGCCAGCAGGGGAGAAAATCCCCAAAACAGTGATTCAAGGCATTCTGGCAATTTTTTTTAGTGGTAACGCAAAGTGTCATGCATCAGCAAAGCTTGGAGTTTACCCAGAAATTATTTTCATGCGTAGCCCATTTGCACTAGAAAATGTGTGTGTGTTTTGCAGTTTAACATATTCTCGTGCTATTTGTAATATTGTATCATGATAACGTGTTTTAATTGCAAACAGACTGAACTGAACATTACCTAAATTGACAAATGTCATCAATACAATTTAGAAATACGACAGTGGGGTGGGCTATGTACTGGAGGGGAATTGTGGGGAACAATTTTATCATGAAAACATAAATATTTTTTCCACCCCATAATTTCTCTGATCTTATCTTCATAGCACTCCCCACTATTGTACTTGTAGCTTCTATGGGCAATATTGCCAATTTAGGTAATGTTCGATTAAGTCATGTTGCAATTTAACATATATTACTTTATGTACATATTTTACACTTGTTTTACCCCACAATTTTCCTGATCTTCATAGCCCTCCCCACTATGGTTTTTGGGGTTTCTATTGGTTTAATGCTGATGCCCCTAGTAAATTTGTGTTCTGGGTGATTAGTCGAATGAAATTAAACCACTTTCTGAGCTTTGTTTAAGAAAAGCCCCTATTCTTAAGAATTACCAAATATAATTATACAGAAACTTCCCAAAGCTGAAAATCTGCAGCTGATAGCATAATATTGCCTTGTTACTAATTACGTAATTCCGTTTTAACTGCTGTAGCCATTATTCATAATTCTCAGTTTATTATAGATCAACTATTACTTCAACTCTTCGTTGGTCGCAAGACAGGGAGACATTAAAACACTGAAACAGTGTTTGAAAAAATGTCTAATCTCCAAGAAATTTTACTCTGCAAATGAATATAAAATATTTAACGACTAAGGTTTTTTAAATACTGTGTATTACATATTCTATATTATTATCTTGTAACGCTTGCGTATTTACTGTATTGGCATGTATTTCATAACCTGGAGCTTTTTGGGTTCAATATCAGGGTCAACAGAAACTGCATTATATGAATAATTAAATAAATGAATTATTCTTGAAAACATTTAAAATGCCTAAGAAGATTTTTTTCTACTACTGAAAATTTGTATATGCTGAGCTACAAAAAGTCTGTTATTTTATAAATTCACTATTTTATGTTGTATATGAGTTAAAATAATAACTAAGCCCAATATAACTAGAGAGATAAAAATATTCAATACAAAGTGTCTAAAATTATGTAGCTAGCAGTAAGGAAATATAACAGTGAATTAAATGCAAAAATACTAAAAAAGGAATACTGTTCTAAGTAAACATAGGCTATTTCAAAAAGCAAACATATTTAATCAATAATTATGATTACAGACTTAAAAAAGGACACAAACTTCACTGAAATTACTTAGAAATTATTAAAAGCAAATCTGCATTGTCAATTTTCATTGCCAAAACCTTTAAAAAGTTTAAAGTTTGTAACATGCAATCAGTGCAAAAAAAAGGCATAAGTACTCACTCATGGGTTACATAAACTAAATAAACAAAATTGAGATAGTACCTCAATATACCAATTGCAGATAAAAATAGTTTCAAAACCTAAATTGACCAAGTCAGAGCTAAGAGAATAACTATTTGTGAGCCAAACCTCACAGTGTGAAATTTCATAAGATTATGCTGCTTTCCTGGAGTTATTGTAATTAGAATGCCATTAAATTATTTGTTGAAATCAAAAATTTATCAAAGTTGTCACACAAATTAATTGCTTGCAACACAAATTTAACATCAAACTTGTACTGGAGATAAATGTTCTCTTTAACAACATTTCCAAGATTGGAAACAAATTTTTGAAAATAGTATTTTTTTGTTTTTTTTTTACAGAAGTTGCCAATTTATTTCCTCGCACAAGCACATTTCAATGTTTGTACACCATAAGTTTTTTTTATGAATTTTGTCTGATAGAGGAAATTACCATCAATGTAATATCATTTAGCACAATTATTTCACTTAACACAGTATTCAGGTCAAGGTAATTTTTAAATAAAAATTAAACAGTCCATAACTCAAAACCTTTCTTAAGCTCCTGTCATACTGTCAAATTTTTGCCTTCAACTATATTTGACAACAAAATACAGTCATAACATTTTTCCTTCCAACAAATCTAATCAACTAATGTTGAATGTGTTGGAAAATGTGCCACACTGTCAAATTTATTTACAGGGAGAGTTTAATTTGAATAATTATTTAAACATTATTTTCATTGTAAGATATTGCCTTTGTTTTTCCATGGAGTCCATTACAGGAAGAAATGTATGGAATATTGTAATTTATTTTTGCTTCTTTACTAAATTCAAATTTTATTTATCAGAGATTTTTCCTGCACAATGAAATTAAATGCCCCTGATTTTGTAATATGTATTAGTGCAATATTTACTTAAAATAGCATTCATGCCCGAACAGCTTCTACATAAACTATTTATCTTCATAACCTACTTCGTTTCCAGAAAGTTTCTATTTTTGTCATGGATAATTCAGATTGACTGAGACAATCAAACATCAAACAATCTTCAAATGTTCGATGGAAATTGAAGCCATTCAACTTTCTCAGACAAATATGGCGGCAGTTATAATGTTTTGTCGATGTCATAACTGTCCAACTTTATTTGACCAAACTTATTGGAAGCAGTTTGATGGAAAAATTTGAGAGTGTGACAGGGGCTTTAGAGCAAAGTATAATGATTGTTACCTGGTTCCTTGGCATATATATCTTCCTTGCACCATTAGCTCTGAAGCCCAAGTGTGATTTATGTGACATTGATTCATTTCCATTTTCCATTTTCATCCTTTCCAACTTAATTATATCATCTACACAAAAAAAAAGAAGAAGAAAAAAAAGATAAAATTTGTTAGCTTTACACAATTCAATTCATTACACGGCTACTGTCAATTACCACAAAAATTCAATTTTGTTAAGATCATAATGTACGTGCTAAAGTAATCTTAGAAAAATGTTATTACCGTTTTACTTGAAATTTATGCAGAGGCACAAAATTATAACTACAAAGGCAATGATGACAGTTACAAAAACAATTTTGATAAATCTACTCTATGATGTCCCAATGCAATAAGAAATGCGGCTATAAACAACAGTGTACTTACAGCAGAAAACTGGATCTCCTACCCTAATAATAACTGTTAACATTGCACAAACAATATTGAAAAAATATTCATGAAACATACAATCAGTGGAGAGTTTTATATATCACACACTACAAATATTATTCATATAAATGAATGAAACCATTAGACTCAACAAGACACAACCACTTTTGACAAATACCTTGCCAAACTTGCATGAATATCCCCTGGGGAAGAAGAAGAAGAAAGCCCCTTGGACACTACTAAAAGAGTAAAAAAAACTGCACACAACACAATTAAAACCCTAGGGAGCTCAAGACAGTAAAAAATATGAGAAAACTATTTACTTCATTACAACCCTATTGAATTAAATTTATAAAGTTTATTGTATGGTATTGGAAAGGGCTTATTAAAATAACCCAGTGTTATGCCTGAAGAATTATCAGGGGACGGCTTATAAATTAACTTATGACCTAACAAACTAACACCCATGCCTTACCTAGGATTCGAACACAGAACTTCCTGCACCCAGACCAGCAGCACACCAACCAAATGCACCATGAGAAGTTGGCTTTATAATTCGGAAATATGATATTGCAGCTAATTGTCCACCTTCCTTACAGGGACATGACTGTGTAAGTAATTGTCCAACACAATCTGTGGAATATTCAACTGTAACAGTTCAGTCGTCTTCCTATGCAACTTTATTTTAAGTTGTGTCTTTACTAAAACTAACTTGAATGTTGCCTGAAGGACAGTGTCTTCAAAACATCTGTAAAATTTTTCATCAAATTTGACTAAAAAATTAATAATTTTATTACTTATGTTGTGGGTACCACTTAACTCTGCATAGCAAACAAATTAGCATTGGCAACTCTGCATACCCTACCTTCAAGCGTAGCCCCCTTGCAGTAAGAAACATTACGCACCACGCGAGAGTCCCAGCAGCCAGGGATGAAAACCCAAAACAGTGATTCAAGGCATGTGGGTAGTTTTTGTAGGTAGCAAGCATGGAGCACCCAAACATCTGAGAAGCTTAGAATTTACTGTAAAAAGAACAGAGGGTGTGTGTGTGTCGACAGGCTATCAAGAGTCAGCACACACACCTGTTGTGAACGAACAACAGTTAGGTTCTGTTAGGTCTTACTGCGTTTAGCAGGGTAAAGACAACCATGGACATAAATTAGACAAAATTTTTATGCATTTTTACACCAGAATTTCTTTGATCAGCCCCACCCTCTTACATGTTTGATAGTATGTAATACAAATATTGTGATGTCCCTATTAAATTTGTGTTGTGTGTGAAAAGTAATGTAGAACTATACCATTTTAGAATTACCTAAATTTTTTTATTGTTACAAGGGGAATGTACAGGGCATATTACAGGTTCATACAGTGATGGGTCTAGAAATGATCAAATCCCTGTTATAAAAAATCAAGTCAACACCAGAGGTATTGGTTGTGTGATTTGCTGTGCAATACTGCAACTAAAACTATACTCGGGGAGTGTATTGTGTTAGTGTACACTGGTGACTGGGCCAGCTTACAGTCGCTAAGCAACAGGCATTAGGCTGGGAGAAGTAGGGGAAGCATAATGATGCCACACTTCGTAGAATGGCTTATGTTGTAAAAGATTCTGAGTAAACTCAATCAGCTTAAATCTGCAGCATGCAGAGGTGGTTCATAGTTCACAAAAGCAATTAAGATTTCAAATTGGTGTATCCAGGTTCGCAAGTGGTTATTACCCCAGTAATCTTAGCCAATTAAATAGCTTAGAATAAGGATCAGAAAACATAGCACACATGTCTCATATGATTTGCATGAGAAGACCACAAAAACAAGAAAAACACTATTTTCAATTAAATTAAACATGTGACCCTTTACTAATTATCATTGGCAGCAAAACCCTACAACACACAAAAGACATATGTGCAACAGCATGATTACACTTTTAAAAGACACAAGAAACATAAAACAGACATCAGACAATCAAACATGAGAAAATATTCATTCTATAGTAGGCAAGACATGTATTGATCTGTGTGTGCAAGACTTTTTAATTAATCACCTCTCGTGATATGTGCATCAAACCATTTAATTACGTGAGAAAAGAAATTGTTCTTAACTTGACTCATGCTATGTAGAGACATTAGACGTACGCAGTTCACTTTCAGAGAAATTATGTTAATTTTGGCAAGGCTCAGTTTTTAACATGACTTAAAATCAGGCCTCGATCAGTCCATAATCATACAAATTTTTCTTAATCGACACATAGAAATTGCAAAATCAAGCGATTGCATTCAGATGAATTTGATTTACCACCTATGATTATCTCATTATCATAGAACAGACATATGCGGACATTGTCCATGATGCTGGAGCAGTGCTGGCGTCGATCTTAAAACACTCAAAATTAGTTAGTCTCCTACCATCTGGCCTCTTCTTAACTCACCCTTGGTAAGCTTAACGCTTACAAACTTTCCTATAATAAATATGCTCTAACATTACGGTGGCAGACGGTCAAAATCTCCCAAAGTCTGCAGCACCAGATTAGGATGGTCCGAGGTTCATGGCGGCTTCTCGGGAAACACCTAGATGACCATGGTTCATCCACCCATGCCATCCAATAAGTCACAATGTGTCAAAATACAGTGTTGCAATGTGAGTTCACCTTGGCCTATCTTAGACACTGTGATTTAAATTCCTGCTTAGAGATCACACTAATATCTTCCTTAACATTAAGAAGTTTTTGAACTCAGTTCCTAAACACTTGAAAATTTGCATGATAATTTTTACAAATTGGTTAAATGTTTTATCAAAATAATCATCATAATTTATGTTTACCTTTACGTGAATGAGAGGTTATAAAACATATCTGGTTGATATTATATTTATATTCTGGGGCTTGTATTTACCTTTTTATGCGAAATCGGAAATAAATAAAAATAGGTCTATTCTGCAGCATTATTTAAATATGAAAAAACAATAAACGAACAAAATGACTGTAACTTAATCAAAACAAACTTTAAAAGAATCTGTAGCTAACTACTGCCACATGGTCTGAAGAATTACGGATAAACAGCTAATTGCAAGGGGATAAAAAAGAAGAAAATATTACCCATCTACACTAATATTATAAAAGAGGTACTGTAAGTGTGTTCATTTGTTTATATATAACGACTAATCTTGGAAACTACAGGGCAGATCCTTATAATACTTACACTGTTACAGAAAGCTACACTCTTCCAGATGGACATAGGCTATGTTTAATTACAAAAAAATTCCTTGAGAAATTTCCAAATTTATAATGCAGCTCTACCTGGCTACATTCTAAGCATGTGATAACAAAATCATTATTAAAGATGAAATTGTGTATCTTAATATAAAAAATCTGTTATGTAGTCCCAAGTAGTCGCAGGTAATCATGAGTAGTCACTGCTTCAACAGCATGGCCGCCGCAAACGGACTACACATTGTGTCGTTCCGTATTTAAGGTTTTTGGCATGTAATTAGTACTAGCTAGCAGTAGGTTTAAATATAGGTAGAGTAGTAGTTTAAGGTATAATTAGAGTTAAGGTTAGTGTTTTATGTGGTAAATAGTTATAAGGAGGGAGTAGTGTATAGTGTAGGTTAGGCTAGTTAAAATAAGTGTGTGTATACATAAATATTTGGTGTATGTTATAAGGGAGGTGAGTTTTTAAGTCATCTAGTATTGGTAGGGAGATGCAAGTGCAGGGGATGTGGAACGGTGTGGAGAAAGTTAGATAGCGGGGTGCAGTGCGACGAGTGTGGCGGCTGGTACCATGCAGACTGTGTAGGGATCAGGGAGGTAAAACTGGGATCACTACAGGAGCAAGAGTGGAGGTGTGAAGAATGTGCTGAGGGAACGGGTTTAGTGGCCAATTAACTTTAAAAAAAAGGAAACGAAAATAAGTGGAGAAAGTGGAAACTGGATTTGGGATATGCTGAGGGGAAGCTTTGTAGAGGGTGACACGGATGGAAGTGGCTGAGGAGGAGAGGTGGAAAGGAGAGATGGTAGAACTGATGAGCAGGAAAGAGAGGAAAATGATGCATATGATTGAGAGGATGGAGGAAAAGGTCAGGAATGAGATGGGTAAGAGTATAGTAGAAATAAGGGTGGAGAAATTAGAGGAGTTGGAAGACGTAAAAGGGGTGCTAAGGAAAATGCAAGCTAGTCCACAGGAGGAAAAGCTGAGAATGTAGGAAGAGTTGGTCAGAATGCAAGTAGGGCTGCAGAAGGAACTGCAGGAGGAAAGGCAGAGGAGAAGGGAGCCAGAGATAGAGGTGGTAAGATTAAGGAGGAGCTGCAGTAGAAAGGGATCAGACAGCAAATAAGGTTAGAGGAGCAAGAAATAGCAGCAAGGGATATGGTGACAGTAATCGGCAGGAAGCAATCAGGAATAGATGAACGGGAAACTGTAAGCAGGGAACAGGCAGTGGTGGAAAGTAGGAAACAATGTGCTGAGAATTGCACGTGTGGGATTAGCAAAGACAAGCAAGCAGGACGAAATGGACAGTTCAGGACCAGAGGGGAAAGAGGGCTGGTCAAAGGGAGGGAAACAGGGGTGTTGTAGGAGACTGGAGACAGGGATCAGATAAGAGATAAAGTAGACAAGGGGAGGCAGGTGGGTGGAAGGGACGCAAAGCAGGAAAATGTAGGAAATGAGCCAGAGGCAGTTTTGCTAGGCAGCTCTCTTGTTAAGGGGGTGGAGCTGACGGAAGTCAAAAAGGAAATTATGTATATAGCAGCGTATGGGGGTGCAAATATCTGGAAATTGGAAGAAAGGTTCAGTAGTATGAGAGGTAGCAGGGTGGCAAAGGTGGTTTTGATTCACGTGGATGGGAAATGATCTGGCTCGAAAGGAGGTGGGGCAGGAGGTAGAGCGGAACCTTAGGGGATTGCTGAGGAAAGTGTGGGAGAAATTTCCTGGAGCTAGGGTAGTAGTCAGTGGAATGCTGGTTAGGAAATGATTAGCCTACAGGAAGGCAGTGGCTGTAAGTGAGGTTTACGAGAGGGTATGTAGAGATTTGGGGGCTACGTTTATAGATAGTAGGAAATGGGTAGGCTGGGAAAGTGTAGGGATGGACCAGGTTCACCTAACAGAGCAGGAAAATAGGATTCTAGGTGAACTGCTAGGTAGGGAAGTAGCTGGCTGCATGGAGAGGGTCAGGGCAGAGCAGCAGTTGTTGAAATAGCAATCAGTTAGAAGCAAGGAAACAGAAGGGGAGAGAAATGGAGAGGATAGCATTGATGAGGCCGCAGGGGGGAGATAGGAGGTAAGCAATGTAGGATGGTAAAGCAGAGTACTAGTATAAAGATAATGGTGGTGAACTGTAGGAGTGTGTACAACAAGCTGGAGGGCTTCTGGGGAAAGGTTGAAGGATATGGGGCGTATATAGTGGTAGCTGTGGAGACTTGGCTGACTGAGGAAGTACTGGACATAGAGTGTAGGCAGGATAAGTTCACCATCTTCAGAAGAGACAGGGATGGGAGAGGAGGAGGAATAATGGTGTGTGTAAGGAAAGGGCTAAAAGGGGCAGTAGAATGGGTTAGTGAAGATGTCGAGGTAATGGAAATTAAATTGAGTGGTAGTAGTAATAGGAGTATTATTTTGCTGGCAGCGTATAGACCACCAGGACAGGGATGGTAGGCAATTGAGATGATCAAGGAGAGGGTCGATAGACTAAAGGACAGGAAGTAGGTTGTTGTAGCAGAGGATTTGAATATGCCAGGGGTGAAATGGACAGAGGGTGCAGAAGGAATGGGTAGCATGATGCAGAGAATGGCAGCACAGTTAGTCAACAGAGGATTAGTCCAGGTAGTAGAAACACCTACGAGATGGAATGAGGAAGGTGTTGGGTCAGTGCTGGATGTGGTGTTGGTCAGACCTGGGAATGCTGTAGTTGGTGCAATAGTATTGGATGGTATAAGCAACTATCATATCCCGGTTGTGGAAATTGGGATTGGCAGGATGAGGGAAGAGCAAAAGGCAGAAAGGTTGGCATGGCAGTATGGGAGAGGAGACAAGAAGGGAGAAGAAATCTACCTGAGAGCTAAGTTTGAAAAATGGTCTATGGAGGAAAGGGGAGAAAAATTATGGAAGGCGTTTAGAGGACTAATAGAGGTTATGTTGGAGAAATTTGTGCCAAAGAAAACGTTACGAATTGGGGGAAATCCGCCACATTAAGGATACCAGATTTTAAAAACGAAGAGGACGTACAGGAAATTACATGCCAAGTGTAGAAATGAAGGGAATGATGAAATAGATGGGTAGGGAGGGAGCTTGAAAGGATGATCAAACTGGCAAAGAATGTATTTTTGGGGAACATGGTGGAAGACGATAAAGGCAAGGAATGGGGAAATTGTTTAGGTATGTTAGGAAGTTAAGGGGAGAAGAGGAAGGGATGGTAGGTATGCGACAAATGACCACGAAAAATCGGAGATGCTGCAAGGTCAGTACTTGTCAGTATTTGAGGCAAAGGAGGATTGGAATAGGGGGCAAATAGTATTCAGTGTGTGTGTAGAAATTTAAAATGAGGGAGTGGGAGACAGAAAAGGTAATTATGGGTTTGAAGAGCAGGAAGTCGGGGGCCAGATGGGATAGGTAAGGCAGCACTAAGTTTGGTGGGAGAGAGTTGGTGAAATATTTAGAGGTGCTGTTTAACAAGTCCTTCGGAGAGGGTTCGTTACAACAAGGTTGGAAGGATGCTATGTTGGTACCTATACACAAGCAGGGAGAGGATAGGGGGAGGCCTGGCAGCTACAGACCGGTGGTCCAGTATGTGGTGAGAGTTATGAACAAGAGGAATTGGTTGGAGGAGTCCCAGCATGGTTTCAGGAGGGGATACTCATGTGAGACTCAGCTGGCTGGGTTATTAGAGGATCTGGTGCAGGTAGTTGATGAGGGGAAGCAGGTGAATGCCTGCTTCATAGGTTTTGAGAAGGCATTTGATAAGGTGCCCCATGGGACATTGATGAGGAACGTGGAGGCGCTGATACCAGACAGGAGGGTAGTGGAATGTATAGGGGACTTTCTCAGGGGGTGAAGGCAGAGGGTGAAAGTGGGGGAGGTAATATTGGAGGAAGAGGAGGTTACGTCAGGGGTACCACAGGGAAGCGTGCTGGGTCCTTTGTTATTTACCATAATGGTAAATGACATGGGTTTGGAGATTAAGCGAACAATCAGATTGTTAGCAGACGATTGTGTTGTGTATGCTGAGGTGGGAGAGGGGGGCGGAAATTTGCAGGCGGACATTGATAAGATATGGTTGTGGACCAGGAAAAATTAAATTAAGATAAATTTAAGAAAAACTAAGGTAGTCAGGTTCACAAGGAAGAAAATGATAAGCAGGGACATTTACAGATGGGAGGGACAAGAGATAGAAGAAGCAGCAGAATATAAGTATCTAGGGATTGTACTGCAGGGAGACCTCAGGTGGAAAAAAAAATGGTAAAGAGGGTGGTTTCAAAGAGAAGAAGGACTCTGGGTATGTTGGGAAGGGTGCTGAGGGGAGTCAGCTGTGAGGTGAAGGAGAAGGCGTATGGCACAATGCTACGGCCAATGTTAGAATATGCTGCAGCAGAATGGGACCTGTATGTGGAGGTGGAGGTGCAAGAACTGGAAAAGGTGCATAGAAAGGCAGCAAGATCGGTGAAGGGTAGGTGGAGAAGGCAGGGGCAGGATGATGAGGAAGAAGGGAACTATAGGCCATCAGTGATGATGAGAGAAATGGGGTGGAGCTCATTGAAGGACAGGAGGAAAGTTGAACGGTTAGTCAGGATGTACAGGGTGGTGAATGAAGAGGGAGGATGGGGAGGGCTACACTGCAAGCTAAGTAAGGGGGTGTTTAGAGGAAGAGGAAACAACAATGAGAAGCTTCAGAGGGTGTGGAGGAGAACGGAGCGGGGAGGGTAGTCCATGCTTGTGAGGTCTGAGGAGGAGTGGAATGTGTTGAGGGAGGATTTAGTATCTGTGAGGGGGTTGGAAAGTTCAGGAAGGGAGTGGAAGAGGAATTGGTTGGGTGAAGGAGTTATGGGAGAGCTCGCCACCGGGCGGTAGCCTAATTGTGTGTGTATATATGTATTTATTACGATTATTTGCCACGGGTAGTTGTAGGTTGTCATGGGTAGTCGCATGTTGCCAGAGGTAGTCATGGGTAGTAGCAACTAGTCGCAGGTAGTCTCTGGTAGCCACAAGTTGTCGCGGGTAGTCGCAAGTTGTCGTTGATGGTAGCAAAGTTGTCGCAGGTGGTAGAAAACTGCCAAAACGAAATACTTGAGATAATTATTGATTTTTAAACATCATAGAAAAAAATACACTTACCGAAAAAAGTGATTCGTGGTTTATAAAAATTAAACAATAGTTTAGGCGGCAAGTGGTAATATATTGCCTAGGATACAAATGTGGTATCGGGTAGTTTAATAGAATTCGCTATACCAACGTCTATTAATGTTGAAAGTGTCTTCCCCGAAAACCCCCACATCCCCGTGCATGCCACACTGGATTGGCGTAGAAAAGGAACGGGGCAAAAGAAAAACTGAATAACGGTATCGACGCCATATTGATGAGTTCATAAAAAGTAAACATCGTGGAATAGTTTTCTTAAATAATTCATTAAAATGATATTAAACTACATTGTAAATTCACACATTTTTAAGCTTTTTTTTTTCCTTCGGAAAAACGCCAATTTTTTTATAATTATCACTTTCACTCAAAACTTTATTATACTAACTATCAACCTAATATCTCTATGGCAGAAATTAAATTAATGGTAAAGTGTAAAACTGTACTTAAAACATAAAAAACACAACAAGAAACACAATCGCCACATGTATCTCACGCCATTCCGATGAAACAACACCACGTTTACTTACCTAATGCCATATTAATTTTCTGGTCCTCCATTCCTAAAAACGAAAGTATGTCTCGCTACCAATTATTAAAAAAATTAAAATAAACATTCAGAGTAAACATTTATTCAAAATGCCGCATATAAATTAAACTCCGTTCCAATAGAACACTATTGGCCGCCTATGGCACTCAAGCACGGCCAACATCATCATTTCATTTTAATTCTGGCTTTTCTGGCCCCAGTTACCCATACAGCCATAGCAAAATCTGTTATCTACCCGTATTAGAGCGGGAGAAAATACACAACTAATAACTTGACGTAATAAATCCTGTTTCTTGCCGAAGTCGGTCACCGAAATCCGTCAGTTACGAAAACAGGAACAACGCTGAGAGTTACGACGTTATCAGACTTAACGATTTCACCTGGTCAGACGTAGAAGTTATATACGTCATTTTACCCACTTCACAGACATGTCGCCGTGCCGGAGCAGGACATGCAACCTTCCTCCACACAGAGTGGAACAACACTGACGTGTTCGGATCGAAGCAAAGTCAAAACATCACGCCATTTTATAACGCTTCAAATAAAGCTTCAGCCAAGTATCGCTTAAGACCGATCAATTATATGGATTCGTTTTTTTTTTTTTTAATGCAAAAAGTAACTTCAGTTGATGAAAATATAATCCTTTGAACATTCATAGACGAAGTTTGTTCCGCACTAAAAACCACACATAAAGCGTCATTTACTTGAATCTGATAAGGGTATAACACTCTCGCTGTGAAATGGTGGCGAGATTCCACAGTGATGTAAACAGTCATATAACTCATCACGAGCCTAAATTTGGCGATAATGAAATAGAATGAGACTAATAGTCTGCAAACCATCCCAGTGATGACAATTAGGTGATTCGGCCAGATTTAACTTGTGAAGATGAACATTACAATTTCCATGATTTAGCCTCAGCAGAATAATCATAGTGAAATAAAGTTTTTTCCTCACATTGCCATTAAACCATGCTTGTGTTTGTAAGTACGGTTGGATATTCTTGCAGGACGGCGCGACCTCACATTCTTACACTGGACTTCCCAAATACCACGAAGTTGACATTTGGCAATTGTAGCGAACATATCCAGAGTTGGAGCAGAAATCGGCATCCCTGTGTAAGAAGCCAGTTTTGCCAGTTTATCAGCCATGTCGTTGGCGGGTATACCCACATGACTCGGAGTCCAAACATTCAAAACCATAGCACCTGTGATCTCAATAATATAGATAAGATGCTTAATCTGCAAGATAATATCATCTGGTTGACAATGACAGTGGAGAGAGGCAAGATCAGTGACAACGCTGTTAGAATCTGTAAATATGCAGAGATTTTGGGCTGATATAGTCCGGCAATACTCCAATGCTTTTAAGATAGCATATGCTTCAGCATAAAATATAGAATCGGATGACGATAACTTAAATAAACAAAACGATATGTATTCAGGAATATAGTAGGCACTACCAACTGCATGTAGTGATTTCGATTCATTAGTATAGATATGGAGAAAGATGGGATATTGGCTCAGACACTGCTGGTATAGTGCATGAACTTCTCCACCACTCACACAGCATTTGCATTCTGTAAATAAACAGTCCACCTTACATATATAGAAAAAGCACAGAAAAGTCCACAATATAGGCTGTAATGCGCTTCACACAAGGCAGAAGCGGGCAATGTATAAAAAAAAACAACTAAGAACATCAGTATAAATATAATTTATAATGGTACGGAGAGGAGATTCACGAAAATAATTAGCCTTTATCCAGTATTTGTTAGCCAACATCTTTCTATGTATGCCATATGGTGGTATATTTGCCTCAACATGAAGTGCCCAATGGGAGAGGAGTGCAGTTACCCTAGACATAAATGTAGACAGGCATTTTGTAAACTCTGTAAGATTTTGAGGGTAGCATCACATAGTGAAGTCATAAAAACACTACCATAATCCATCTTGGCCCAAATAAACGTTCGATAAGACAGTAACAGTGTGCGAGGTTCACCACCCCAGGCAGTGTGTCCAAGCATTTACAAAAACTGAAAGGGTGGGAAAGGGTGGGGCTCATAGGCAACCCGAATGTGAACACACACACCATTTTATGTTGAACGATTGGGTTTTATAAATAGCTCCTCCAGGAAGCAAACTTATACACGGTGCCGGGCTTAACACGCCGGCAGGGTGGCCCTGTACAAAAGGCCCAAAGGCGACAAAAAAAAGAGCTAACGTGAAAACATAAACCTTCCCAAGTAATGATATTCCATGGGAAGGAAGAAGTGGAAAATCTTAGGAGGCTGCAAAGTTAACAAAGATTCCGGTAAATTAATGTATATTCCGGTGAAGTGATTTGTGAAAAAAGTTGAAACCCCACTCGAGCGTGTGAAACACAACCCCATCTGTCAGCATGTCCAACAGCTTGAGACACCACGGTATGACTAATTGTCCTGCTTGGCAAACCAGCCAAGGTTTGGCGGATAGGCCAGACACGCGGACTATTTTTATACACTCTCAAACTCTAGAAAACAAATCCACATTAATTTAAATGCTACAAAACTTACAAAAAGAATTACCCTTGGCACAGGAACCCTTTAATTGACATATTACAATGTATGAAACGAAATGTGGATGAAACATGTGAAAATGAAAATTAATGAAATATATAAAACATTGTGGGGGCTTCGAAATATTATAGGGCTCCTTGAATGACCACTTCGTGAACAGGCATCCTTTGAAAGTTTCTTAATTGAGCTTGATAACATTTAGGCCCAAATTTGAAGGGTTTCCTTTTCAGACACATGCACACAGCTGCATGTGGCTTGCTCAATACTTGTACTTTCCTGCTCACATCATGAGCACTCTCTTCGGCCCCTGTGGCCGCACTCGTAACTGAGGTGTTCACGGTTCGACTACAGAAGTGCACTCCCCAACCGGTGCGCAAAAGAGCCTGGTAGAGTACTGGTAGCTGCAGCTGCTGGCAGCGACAGCAAGGAAACGGGCCAGGGAGAAGCAGATTATGTCAAATCCCCCTCCCCATCCTCCTGAAGCATTTGCAGCTGACGACTCACTCGCAGCAGCAGAGTCTCATCTGCTCCCTGTGGCGAGGACGCAGTTTGTAAGCTACCCTATGTGCTGGCAGTCTGTTGTTCCTTGGCTGCTATGTGCGTGCCTGCACTCTCTGGAGTGCTGTGGCATTATCGCAATTGGTACATTCCCGCACAAGTGCTCTTTAACTCTTGGGACGATCGAGAGGTAGCGGGCTGCAAACCCGCCACTCTTGCTGTCCTCACGGCTTACCCCTCCACTCTCTTCAGTGCTGCAGTCGTGTCGTGTCTGGTTGCAACCCAGTAATAGCATTCGAATAGGCCAGGTCCTACACCGAAGCTCTCATGCGTTGTCTCCACGCAGGCTTATAAGTGGTGTCGCCAGGGTGGTATCTGGTTATTCCCCTTCCCTGTACTCTTCTGCTAGTACCGGTGCACTTTCCAGCTCTTCTTGTTCGGCGATTTGTCGGACCTGTCGATGTTGGCTACTGGGCTCACCCTCTCGGCACCACCATGTCGGGTTGCTATGGACCTCCTGCGCCTTTTGACGGCATACTTTCTTGAGGTACTGCATCACTTCCCATTGATGGACAGCCACCAGGGGGCTCGTCCAAACCATCACCGTCATGGGGCTCCTGGTGGTCTTGCTTTTTGCCAGTGGTTCCAGTTCTTCTCGCTCTATATACACCTTCGGAGTTACTTATCCTCTCATCCCTGCATCGTCGCCATCCCTCTCAGATGTCGCGACCTGCTTGTATTCGGCGCTGGCATGGCGTAGACCCCTGGAGATCTCCATGGCATTCTGTGTCGATGCCCCACCTGCACTAGTTGGTCTGACCCCTCCTTGAGGTCCTGGACCACTTTCCGCCTCACTATATCTCGTGATGTGCTCGTTCTGAGCAGGCTGTCCTGGCCAATTTCGGATTGTCCACATTGTTCTCGTGAGCAATCTCAGCCGCTGCGCGAATAATGTCATGGTGGATCCTTAGAATCTTGCAGCCTGTCCTGTCCAGGTATGTGTTCGGGACTAATAGTTCTTGCGCGCCGCGGACTGTGGATGAGCTCAGACGTATACGGCATGTTGTACCATTAGTGCTGTTAGTGGTCAATTGGTTTCTGGCAACCAGCGATTCACGTATCTCACCTGCTGATCCCTTTGTTTTTTTTTTTTTTGCAAAAACGGCACCTGCACCTCTCATCACGCATGTCTCTTGTTTTTGGTACCACTACTCTCTCTCTCTCTCTCTCTCTCTCTCTCTCTCTCACACACACACACACACTGACAATTTCTCTTGCTCTGCAGTGTTTTAGTTTTCCCAGCAGAACTTGTGCCAGAGTTCGGCAGGAAGGTGATCGGCCCAGCTGATATGGTGCTCACCCACGCGGAGCCGGAGTTGCGCATTTAACTTCTGGTTGTGCCTCTCTCCGTAGGGTTCACGCAGGAATGGTAAATAGCAGTTTTTATGTGCCGCACTTCCTTGCCAATACAAAGTTTACACCATCTTTATCTGGTAAATTGGGATCCGATGACCATAAGTAACACTCCCAGATATCCCCAGAGAGTGAAAAATTCGGTTTCCATGCATTTCGTAATCTGCCCAGTCTTAGCACTGTTTACCCGGTAAACTTCGATCCATTTAGAAAAGCTGTCTGTTATTAATAATATGAATCGCCTTCCGCCGGCTGACTTCCGATAAGGCCCCATGAGGTCTAAACATAACGTTTCAAATGGCCGTTTAGGCTGCCTTGGCTGTTGGTGTTAATTTCTGTCAGATAGTTGGGATTTGAACAAATTACATTTGTGGCTCCTGCAAACTCAATCTCGGACATAATGAGTGACAGCGGGCAAGAAAAACTGTTCCAAAATGTTTTTAACTGCCTGCTCGGCTCCCGGATGTCCTGCCGTTACGCTCCCATGAGAGTGTTAAAAAATTTTTCCATGTGACTAGGTGGTACATATAGTCTCCATTTTGAATTGTCTCATGGTGAACACATCTCAATACGCCATTCTATAAATCTTCATCCAACGATGGATTCTTTTTCACCTTGCCCTTTCTTCTCTCTCGCAAACTCACAAGTTTCCTGCGCTATCACGACGTCGCGATACAAATCTGCTATCAGTTGGTCATTCTCTCTTTCCGTTATCCTGTTTACATTTGCCTCTGTAACCGGTCCTGTAGTAATGGGGAGTAATACCTCCTCTCATTTAACATCGTTTGTGACCATTACTTTCGCTTCTGGCACCCGTGACAACGTGTCCACTAGCTCATTCTCCTTTCCCGGTACATGTTCGATAGTAAAATGGTAGCTTGTACCAAAAGTGCCCATCACGTAAGTTTGCGCTTGTCTTCCCACATGCTGTTGAGCCATATACTAGGCAGCGATAGTCAGTTCGCCACGTGAGCCTACGGCCTATACTTCCATATTACCCATATCACGAGACATTCCTTTCATTGACGTCATGTCTGCATTCAGTACTTCCCAATTTAGCACTCGTGAGGTCGATTATCCTTCTCTCACCTGTGTCGCCATACGGGTAGAGCATGGCACCCAGCCCCTCCTTTCTAACATTGGTCTGCAGGTAAAGGTGTCTTGCTAGATCATACCGTGCTAGAGAGAGACATTCTCGGAATTTTTATTTGATCTGCAAAAATGCTCTTTCCTGTTCGCTACCCCACTTTTGTGGAGATAGCAGGTCCATGAGAGGTGCGGTGATGACAGCAAAATCCCGTACATGATTACGTGACCAATTGATTAGGCTGAAGAATTTATGTAGTTGTTTACGTGTATGTGGTGGTGCCTGACTCTCAAACAGAACCAGCTGTTCGGGGTTCTGTCGGTTTCCATGCTCGTTCACCATGTGGCCTAGAAACTCCAGATCGTATCATGCCAAGCTGGCATTTCTTAACGGTGCATGTTAATTCATTTATCTGTAATTGCTTGGGTACAAGTGACAGGTGTGTTGGGTGTTCCTCCCTTGTCACCCACCATATATCTACTTCGTCGAGGTAGGCGAGTGTGAATTCGCTTATCATACCATCGAGGACCCGTACCATCTAACTCTGAAATGTTGTGGGAGTGCACTATAGCCAAAAAGAATGGTGCAGAACTAATATTGTCGGCTGTCCAGGGCAGAAAAGTCGGTCTTTTCCTTGTCCTCCTGGCGTACTACTATTTGCCAGTAGCCAATTCACCTGGTTGATGGGCCTGAAGTCCACACAGAACCTCTATATCCCATCCTCTATCAGAACGAGAGTTATGGTTGAGATATGCTGGCTCCAAGTCGGTTCGATTACCCCGTCTACAAATAATTCGAATATCTGTTGTTTTATTATCTTAACTTGGTGAGGCAAGTAGCTGCGGAGGGTACTGAAGATCGGTTCTTCCTGAGTCAATGGGATACTGTGTTCTGCCACCGATGTCCTGCGTAATGCATCATGGTTCGCGAAAAAAAGTTTACATTCATCTACCAAGCAGTGAAAATCATACCGTCTGTGGGATTGTCATGTGAAAATTCTGTTAAATTTACTTTAAGCACATTTTCATGGTAGGGGCGGTCTATTTTATAAATTGTTCATATTTCATCCGCTCCAAAGTGGATGCATCGTTTGACTGGTTCAACTATTTTGTTTTGCTCTGAGAGCCATGGTGCTCCTTAAATAACATATTCATTAATTTAATTAGTAATTACTGCAGTAGTTATGGTTTCCAAATTTCTTATTTCAATAGTAACGGTCACTTGGCCGACTACTGTAATTGTACATTCCCCGTTAGCAAGCCGGATCACCTGTCTAGTTGAGGTTATGTCACATTTATTGACAAAACGAAGGTGACAATGGTTGTCTGACGCAGCTGTGTCGACAAATGCATGACACAAAATACAGTTTACATGGACAAGTACATGTATAAATTTTGCACCCTGCCTACTGACCTTGGTAATTAGGGCTTTTTGTAGTGTTACCCCTCTGCTGGTGCTGCAGTGAGGGGTATAGACTGCATTTGCTGGCTCTACCCCTGCAACCCATTCACCTGCTGGTCTTCGCTGTTGTCCGATTGTTGGTGGCCATTTCCCCTGTTGTTATTTTGCAGTCTCCGACACGGGTTTTTTCCGGGCATCGGCATGCCATTGGAACTGCAGTCCTGGGCAATGCTGGCACGCCATTGGAGGTAGTATTATATGGTCCCACAGAACGGACCGGTTCGCTTCACTGTACAAATTCACATTTTGCATGTTCCTGCCACCTCGTTAATAGGGTTAAAAACTGCTCACTTGGTTAATCTGGGCTGTTCCAGCCATCACGGTTTGAAAGTTCTGTCTGTTTAACCTGTTTTTATCGCCACGGAAGGTCCCATACTCGTGAGGTTCTTGGTGCATCTGGCCGCCTCTCGATTCGCATCACGGAACACTCGCATTTCGTTCGAGGATGATGGCGGCACACACGAACTCTGTGACGCTGCTGTTTAGTAGTGGAGCTAAGGCTGGCCTTTACATTGGTAACACTGTCTCTGCTATCACTTCGAGGACTTCCAGTTCACTCAATACAGGACAGAATCTTCATACCAGGCAAGTTATCCTGTTGATGAACGCTGTTAAATGTTTCGCCCTCCTGTTGTTTCTGAAGCATGGCTTTGCTTTAAGCTTGGAATGAGGTGAACATATCTCCGAAGCGGCTCTGAAACAGATGAATAAACTCACCGTAACTTAGTCCATAATGGTTCATCGATCGTCACCATTGCCATGTGTCTCCTTCTCACTGCTTCCCACCACATACAGGCCATTCATCTTCCGACACCCCGTACCTCTCCAGGTGCATCATGCAATCTTGTACAAAGGTAGATGGACCCTCATTCAGTTGGCCGGAAAAGGATTGCAGTGTCTGGAAACTCGTAGGCATTGGACGAAATTGTACATCAGTACGATTCGTAACAATGGGAGTAGCCATCGTGGCTCTATTTATTTCTGTCTGTAAATTTGGAAAGGGCATTACCGTAGGAAACTGGTTCTGTATGGTTGGCAATACTGCTGAGAAATGTGGAGTGTACATAGTCAGGGAATAATACGGTTGCAGGTGCAGAACATAGGTTGTACTAGGTATTGGTGGCAAAGGTTGGTATTGGAGGGTAGTTACAAGCATTGATTGTCACTCGGGTACTATGCTCTGGGCGGCACCACACACGTGTTCTGAACATCGGGTACTTCAGCAGGTGTGGCTTCTTCTTTGCCCATGCACAAGGACATGAAACAAGACCTTGTTGATCAGCACTCTAACTCCTCGGGACACAATGGTATGACTAACTGTCCTGCATGGTGTGCCGGCCGAGGTTTGTTGGACAGGCCAACCACGCAGACTATTTTCTTACACTCTCGAACTCCAGAAAACACACCTACGTTACTTTAAATGCTAGGATACTTACAAAAACCATTACTTTTTGGCATAGGATCCTTTTAATTAATATATTACACTGTATGAAAATAAATGTGGATGAAACATGTGAAAATTATATTGAATCATATATACAAAACACTGCAATAAAGACCCACGGGGGCATTAAATATTATAGGGCTAGTTGTTTGGCGGTTTTGTGAACAGGCATCCTTGAGAGTTTCCTAATTAAGCTTGGTTTCATTTAGGCCCATATTTTCAGGGTCTCCTCTTAAGACATGTACGTGCAGGCGCATGTGGATTGCTCAACACTTGCACTTTCCTACTCACATCACAAGCGCTCTCTTTGGCTCCTTGCAGATGCACACTTAACTGAGGTGTTCATGGTTTGACCGCTGCGGTGCACTCTCCAACTGGTGCACTTGAGCACCCAGAAGAGTGCTGACAGGTGCAACAGCTGTCAGCAATGGCGGGCAAACGGGCTAGGGGGAAGCAGATGACTTAAACAACACACAGCAAAGTGGCTAGAATTTGGCCAGCTAACCTCCAAAGTGAGTACGTAGTAATAAAGTGTGTTTTGAAATTTTATAACAGGTGTATTGTGTTTTGTCAAGGCTATTATAATAATGTGCATATTTTTTAGATGCGGGAAGCCTCCTGTGGAGCTCCACCTCCGAAAGTAATAGCAGTGAAAAGTGAGGTTATGACGATCATAGCAACACTGCCACTAAGAGATATTTGCTTATATATATATTATGTTTAACTGTTCATAAGAAAATTACTAGAAGGGTTTTTACGTATAATCTGCTCATTTACTTCATAATCATGCATTTCATTTATGTAAATTAAAAGTCACTGTTGTCTGGAATAAGTCACGTAACTTGTTAAGCAGACCTGGCAAAACCAGCGGGCTCCACACCAAGTTGAGATCAGTAGAGTTGCCATGGTTTATCGGAGTGGTCGTGCATACATTGTCCTCCCCGGAACTTAAAAATTTGTGTTAACTATATAGATTTCAACATATTTTTTGTAAATTAATGGGTACCTCTTTCTTTGACTGTCCGGGGTGTGAACAACTCTGTACCTGGTCAATTTGTTTATGACCATGACATAATATGCAGTAAGTTCATTTAGGCCTTATGCAGCTTTTGCAGTGTAAGTGTTCACCCACTTAAACGGTAAAACCAAAACGTATGTTGACGTGCGGTGGGATTTGTACTCGAAGAGCGCAGCTGCAAGTGCAGTGCAGTGCAAGTGTGGACACAATGCAATGCATACTTGAGCATGTGATGTCAGAGCCCCTTATGTAACGTACTAATATAAAATAGATCTTGTTTTTCAGTGATATATTTTATGTAGGGATTTGTGTGTAATATGAAAACACCGATGTTTACGTGTTTATGTTATTTAGGCAAGGAAACAACTGCAGTGAATTTCGGAGAAAGTAAGGTTTGTTTTCAGTGTTTCATTATGTATCATTCTCAATATGTTCTATTATCACCTCATTCCCCCAATGTATAAAGTGTTCCATATGAAATGTCATTTTTAAGAATAATTTATGCATGTTGCAGCACAAAGTAAGGAAGGCAAAGGGTTATTATGTATTTTGCAATGTTAAGAAAGTAGGTCCATGTGGCCTGCCAGTGCGCCAAATTTGGCCGGCGCGCCGCTGTGTGCAAGCCAGTCAGCTACAAGCATCTCGGGGATGTGGTTACATGTTGCCGCGGCTTGGGTTTCACGCTCTCGGACAGCCTTCAACTTTCGTTTTTCAATCATTCAATCTCCATAGTTTTAATTCACTGGAACCGTTGTTCTTTAACTGCCCGAGACACCACCCCCCTGTTTCATTGTGCTTGCATCACCTGGTGAAGATTAACGCATTGCACATTATTTAATGGGCTTCGTGCCATTTTTAAAGCATTACCTCACCAGCAGGTTGAAGCCGTTTAGTGTGATTATATATGCAAAGTGTAGGACTGAGAGCCTTGGTAAATAAATGCCATAATTTACGCATTGAGAACTGTTCATGTGGACATTATTTCGTGGCCTTCAGGCTCTTCAAGCCACAGGCTATTAGAATACCTGCACTTTTTTCATGCAGTGTCTTAATATGTATTTTCTTTATTTGTTAATGTGCAAGTACTCCGTGTGTAAACATAGGCATGTGACTAGCAGATAAGTAAGTGCTTCAAATTAAACAGCGAGTTTTTTTATGCCGCAATATTATGTAACATGGGTGTATGAGCTGACCTGAACAGGCCACTGCATACCACGTATTTGGAATATTTTTATGGTTCATTTCTATGAGCAGCATTCCTGAATAGCATTGGTTGTCGACCGAACGACCCGGTTGGAAACCTCATCTCTCCTGGCTCATACGACATCGTCCAGCGATCTCTGGCGCCCCAGGCAAAATAACATTCCGAATTTTCTCGCTCCTTAAATCCTGCCTCTACCTATTGAGGCACCTTGGTGCAATTTCAAAACATGGTAAGAAAGTCCAGTATTTCAATACTGCTAGTACTGGTCGAAAACACTTTAAAATAAAAAAATATTAAAATTATTTTGCAATGGATTAAAAGTTACGTTAAAAATAATCATAAATAATATAGCGATATCTACGTGTCACAATAACCTCGTCTGTGGCCGTTCAATCAAGTGCACAAAATGGCACCTCTATCTCATGAGCTGTCAAGAACATAATAATTACGTTAACACAGAGTTACACTCAAATGCATTAAAACAATAATAGTATAATATAAAGAGACAATTTGTCTCGTACTTATGTGACATGGGTAACATGGGGAAATAAAACACTGAGATAACATATGGCACTACAGACACATTGATGCAGATGGCACTGGTTCGTCGACCCAG
Organism: Dryococelus australis; assembly: GCA_029891345.1. Taxonomy (NCBI): domain Eukaryota; kingdom Metazoa; phylum Arthropoda; class Insecta; order Phasmatodea; family Phasmatidae; genus Dryococelus; species Dryococelus australis. The sequence goes on along the minus strand of CM057003.1, from coordinate 6,719,018 downwards.
GTACTCTACTGTGATTTGTTGCATTAATGATGACTGTGCTGACACGTCGTGGTGAATGGCTTGAGGCCTAGACACTGTCACATCAACATGCCTTTTCCAGGATAAATGTGAATAAACTGAGTCGTTTGGAATTCGCTCTTTTATTGACTCGAAAGCTTCATGGTCGCATAACCGACAAGAATCTCAACCTAACCTGTACAGCATAGCACTGCCTATGACAACCCACAGGAGTGCATACGAGTGTCTGGGGGTAACTCCAATAACCCTCAGATTTTGGACATCGCAGAGAATAAATTTCCAATTTTTACTATTTAAGAATTGGACATCTAGGGGGCTCCTTAAGGCCGTCGGCCACATGTCCCCATCTTCACTTGTGTTCTTCGCTGAGAACACTGATGCTAGACCGCAATAATCACGGTATTGTTTTCTTTTCCAATCCACATCACCTACTCTCCTCGATGGCCCAGTCTAAAGAGCCTAGACGTCAGAGTTTTGTGTCATTAAAGTATTCCCTGTGGTAGCTTGTGTTACATTGTTTACATTTGACCCATATTGCACCTTGCCCGGTACATGTAAGATTGTTGCACCTGTTGTCAGTTGATGATTTGGAACTATTAAATTGTCCGAAACTTTCCATGTTTGTATAGGACGTTCCACTAGCACACTTCTTTTGTTTATCCCGAGGTGGCTCGTGGTTTGGTTGACTTTGAGAGCTGGTCTTTCGGTGACACTGACAGTACTAAGTGCCAAGTTCATACTTAGAGATTGTATTCTGTAGTACTGCTCACAAACACTTCAAACACAGAGGGGCGGGAATGCGGCTCATTATTTGGCCTGCCATTATTTATCTTAAGCAGACTATGTGTACGGTTGACACAGAGGTGATGTGTACCCGTTCCCCATCCCTTCATTCACCCCGTTTGCAGCTTCACAACTTCTACAAGTGCAATGCAGTGTCATTTCATATTGTGTATTATTTACAATCATGGCTATTTAAATTTGCAATACAGTGTTGACATCAGAGTTCACTCGTGTGCCGTAGCGACTACATTAGATTGTTTGATAATCTTTCTGTGTTCATGTTGTTTTCAATGGAATGTGTATTTTTTTTTAAGTGAATGTGTATTTTTATGGTTGAATTGTTTTATTATTGTTATGTTATAAGGTAAGTGATGTGTGCAAAGCGTACATGAATTATAATTTAGTAAATGAGGGAAATATGTTTATTGTTGACACTTCTAGATGCTATGTTTTGTGTGTTCTGTTTCATGCACTATAGTGCATGTGTTTTTTCTTACATTGTGTTGAATATCATAATGTAAAAAAAGTCATCACTTAATATTTCACCTACAACAAACATATTAATATGTAGTGCCACACATTTTTTCATGTTTTAGATCATAGGAAGGGTAATGTGTGGAAATAAGTTATAGTTATTTTTAAGAATATTCATGGCAAATGAACATGAACTCGAAGGCCAGTTAGGCCAGGCTATCGTAGCCAACATGACAGCACGACTACAGAGGTGTCCGTTCATAACATAAAAATATACCACGTTGTACCAAATAGCAATTATGTGTTTATAGAACAAAATTACACAGTGCAAATAAAGATACATGTATAAAATATAGAAACAAGTAAATGTGGGACAGACCACGTGACACCGTGTGGCTGGACCATGGATGGGTGATGGAAATTGGTGTGTGGCAAAGTTTGAGGTTAGGATATGTATGTGTTACCCAGTGCGCCAAACACTGTCCCAGCAGTGTCAATGTTGGTAGAATTGACTTTTCTGTTTCCCGACCATGTGGCCGACGACCCAGGGCATAAAAATTCACACTGCTCCTCTGATTCCTTCCTGTAGAAGTTTAAGAGGTTTACTGAATTTCCTTTCGGCAACCTCTCGACGGGTGCTACGCCTTATTACCTGAAATTTACCAGCGCTGCCTGGTGGCCTATTGGCAGGTCAACATGCCCAAAATACAATAAAATACTTTTAATTGCTGAAAACTTGCATAGAAAAAGGAGGGTATTCTGAGGGCCCATACCTTGAAGAACCTTAACGTTAGACAAATGAGAACACGTCGAAGTCAAGTTTCACATGTATCTCTTCTGCCTTGCCGTGTTCCTGATCTCCACATATCCCTTGTGTCTGTTTGTTCAATCGCATATGATTAACCACACAGCAAAACTCGACCGATCGACATTAGGTCACAGTGCAGGACCATAAGAATGGTGTTTACGCTTCTCTTAACGCACTGTAACTCGTGGCTTCGAATCATATTATTTAACATTCATCACAAGATATAACTCTCGTGATGAATGGATATGTAGCCTTAATGAGTGTGTCCCATAATGTTACGACCATTAAACGCAACAGCCATTGGAAGGAACACTGGGATAAGCAGCACAGTTTATTCCCACAGCTTTCCGATGTAAGCAATGTCGATGGGCCCCGGGGTCGAATCCGGAGTGCTATGTGGCTCCAAGAAGTTTCAAAAGACAGGGAATCACATACCCACAGAAAGTGTAAATTAGCGAGTGGCTCCCTAGTCACATTAATCATTAGGACCATTTTAATGCACTTTTAGCAGTGATTGCACCTCATTTAACTATGGGAACTGCCTGCTCCAGCATAGAGAGTCGATAACATATCATAGATGACAGGGCGTAGCTCCAGCCCTAGTGACGAAATCTGTGTCATCACATCCATACACATTCCTGTAATTATAACCATTACGACACATGACGATTTTAATATGTCAATTATGACATCTGACCCCTTCACCTTACCCCATTTGCCCGCCGCACCAGGTTCCGAAAAGCTGTGTGTGCGCGCATTCTATGAGCGGAAGTGCAGTGCAGTATGACAAGGAACAATGTAGGTGCAGAGCAGAGTGAGCGCAACCACGTGCATGTGGTGCAGGAATCCTTAAAATAGACCATGTGGAAATATTGTTATTTAATTTGTGCAATAAAAGTGCAAGGTAATTTCACACAAGGGCCGCAACTAATACAGACACCTGCCTTCGCAGCCCTAAAGCCTTCTGTGTTTAAGAAGTGTCATTTGTAATTTTCTGTAATATTCATTCATGTGTCCTTAATCTCCACATTATCCACACAGTGCAATTTTTTGGTATAAAGAATAATATTTACAGTATTAATTTTAGGAGCAATATGTAACAACTGGCATTCAGGGTATGTGTCCGATTTACAAATGTTGTGTGAAAGGTAGTAGTGCTGTGTGGGGTGCCAGCCTGCCAAGTCGGCTGACACGCCGCGCTGAGAAAGTCAATAGTCGTTCGTCTTTGCAAGGGGTGTGCCGCATCACTTTGTGGCTCGTGTTTCGCACGCTCGGTCAGTCATCACCATGTTGGACTAATCATTTCACAGCAATAGTTATTTTAGCATACCGGAACCTTTTTAGTATTTCAGATGCCCGAGATTTCACCACCCCTTGCACCCACCCAGTGCTTGCATCGCCTGAGAAGGCTTAAATTGTACATAAATTACTTAATGTGACCACATGTATTTTGCACAATATTACCTGAGCTGACAGGTTCTTATTCAGCACCCAATGTAAGCGCTTCCCGCAGCAGTGACGAGTTACCATATGTGAAAATTTTAATGTAACTTAGGAACATTTAAGTACTCTTATTTAGCCAAGGGGAGGTAACCCCTGCATTCTGAGGTAGCATACCAGGACTTCAAGTGTGAGACGTGTTTTTACATAACACTAACTTAAAGCCTACGCCTTATTTGCAACGGTAGTGACCACCGGCAGGTCCATAGTGCCGGGTCCGCTTAACCAAGGATACATATTTTCATGTGCAGCAACATTTCATTGTACCTTTGCGGTAGTAAAACAGGCATACCCTAATTAGACGTAGTTTATTACATTAACGCTTCTGTGTTCATCAGGTAGTGCACCCTCATAGCAGTATCAACATTAAAGTGTCTCTTAGTGTATGTTTTGTATTTACGGGGACTTCGTCCCTCAGGCAGAGAAAATTCAATGATAATTTAGGCACACGAAGTTGCCGATAGCTTCGTCCCACAGCAAATATTTAGATTCAACACAATTTAACAGACAATTAAATTTGCTCTCCTTCATATTGACTGCGTATCCAGATTCGCCATAGACCATCGACCGTACGACCCCCTTCAACATTGTTCGCTCTACCGAATGTGGCGCCGGGCACATTACAAGTTCCTGACCTCCACCTGCTACAAGGTGGGACACGCACACACCACAGCACCTCTGGAGGCACAATGTATCAGTCTTTTATTTAACTTCTCAGAAAACTTTCACTTTCATTGGGCTCGGCAGCCAGCAGGGCTCTACAGATAAAAGACACACACATTGTCAATAAAGATTAAGGTAGTTTTTAAGTCCCACTAGGCGATTCAAAACCACAGGAGGAGAGGGCATGTGTTCCAGTGGCTAAAACAAACGGTTCCAGGGCGATTGAAAGTCTATTGTAGTTAAGATGACTGATTGCAAATGTGAATGCCATCGGTAGCGCACGATTCAGTCTTGCCCTTGTGAGTCTCTGAAGTCACCCTGACTGGCTTGCTCGGCGCCTTCACCACCCAGTGGTGAAGGAGCGCATCTAGCAGGCATTATTTTCTACCGTCTACAAAATAACTCGCTCACTTGCATAAATTAATACTTACCTGCTCAAAATGGAATATAACAATTTAACAAGACATTTAAAATTAACTAATAAAACACAACACCCTTGCAATGAACGATGTGAATAACGTAAACAAATGAGGTGAAAATTCAAAACACTCTAACTATGCTTTATTTGGTTTAATTTAAATAGAGTTAGTATAAGAGCGTAAATTATTGCATATTACGGCAGGAATGTTCCACAGTACCATTATTATGTCATTTTGAATGTTGTCTCTAGTTTTATTTGCACTCACAAGCCCAGTGCTCCACTTCTCTGCACGCTACAGTGTGTACTAACTTGCACTGGCTTGCACTTTACACTCATGTTGCACTATGCGCACGGGCGCATTACTCACATGGAATTTTACACAGAGTGATGTTCGTAATATGGGCTTTGGTGCAATGCTGGACGAACAGTCTATTAGGTGGGAGGCACAGCACACCTTAAACCCCTCCCCCTTCCTCATGGAGACAGTTTGTGGGCCTGTTGACGCTAATGGCAGCACATATATCTCCTTGCCTGTGTCCTGGGTCGCAGGATGTACGAATTACCTTGTAGAGTCGCACATGGCTGTGGCGACCGATGCCGATGCTGTGATACTGTCTTGTAGCACAGGGTGTCGGGACGCCCCTGGATTTGATTCACGACGGTGTTGGTTGCACTCTCTGACGTGTTCGGCGGTAGCAGAACGAGCCAGCCGACTGGATGCTGCTGTCCCCATCACTTGTGCTTGCTTCTCCTCCAGTGTCGCTGTCGCTTGTATGATGCCTTCGCTGAGAGCTACCCGGACAGACAGCCGCTAGGGTCCTACGGCCAGACACATGTGACCCCTTAGCCAACTCCTGTCTTACTTGCTGCTTGCCAGAGATGATCATCTCTTTCCCTACAGTGTTCATACCCACGGGCCGCCCTGACACTGTTGACATCATGGCAAGGGTATCTGGGTAATCACCTGGTGCAGATGTTCTCAAAGTTGTTCCTCTCTCCTCGATGCTTGGCGTCACGATGTCGCTCATCGTGGCACCTCCTTGGTGTTGCTCCACTTGAAGTGCCAGCGCTGTTGGTTGTGCTGATGGAGTGACAGGAGCTCTACTGCTGCCGCACCGGCAAACACATCCGGGTCAGCCATCACAAGCTCCCTCAAGGTGCAGTTTCACTGGGCGACTCAGGGCTTCTGCCCCAGCTGATGGCTCACTTGCTGGAGGGGCTGTTGCTTCTTCCACTTTACCCCCCCCCTGGGATGCTCGTCGTCGACGAAACCGTCCAGGCTCGCCAGGGGTGGGTCGCCGATTTCTGCTCGACTAGACGGGTCGTCTAGAGGCTGTCTCTGGAGAGGTGCCTCACCACCTAGTTCCATGCTGCCGACTTCCGGGAGTTCGACAGCAGCATTTCGGCCCTGGGTCGTTAGGAAATCGGGGACGACCTCCACGGCGACATGGTCTCCTTTTAGCCGTAAGTCATCCCGATGTATCCGGACTGTGTAGGTGGTTGGTGTGTGTCTTCCTAGGACCCAGTATGACCCACTCCACTTTACCACAAATCCCGCGCAAACGTCCTTGCGAAAAGTGGATTCCGGATGGGCCAGCACGTATAGTTGTTGTCCTGCACTGACAGGTGGTGGTGGCCATGTGGTCGTCGGCTCACCCACATTATGTACTTCCCTGTATTTCGATGGCGTGTACAGCATAGCAACAATGTTGTTGGCTTTGTCCTGCTTCTCCACTGCCCCTGTTGTAGGTATTTAGAAGATACTGCGGAAGTTGTGGGGAAGAACTTTTGTGTGAGGAAATTTTGTAGAAAAATAATTTCGTGATTTTTTAAAATTTCGATGTGGGCAAGTAATTTCGCATGGAGGGGCGCCATTTCGACACTGTCTGAGGGGTGAGACAGCATTAAAATCTGCTGGTAAGGTAGTAGGAAGGATGTCACATGTTCGGACGAACCATTTTTATCAAATAAAGGTGAAGGCGATAATTCGACTGTGTGACAGGGTCTTTACAGTGGAACATAATACTAAGAACCTGTATTACGATTTCTAGTTATACATCAGGTTAAAAGTTTACTACAAGCTCGTGCAAAATATAATGCATACTTTTTCTCATTGCATATCTCCCTGTTGACATGGCACAGCATATCTTGTTACAGTAATGTGAATAACGCTTTTCTCTTAAGTTTTTAACTTCTACTTGAAAGGTTTTTGTATTATGGACACTAAGAGAAAAATAAACAAGTAATATTAATCGTTGTAGTTATTAATATAGAGTTTATAAATGGATTTCAAATAATATATTAAATGCAATTTTACTATCGGTTATTTTACTAATAGAATATTGCATGATCAGTACGAGCATCCCTAGTAACCATAAAAAAAGAAGTGAAGGAAAGTTGTGTTACCAAAATAACTAGTTCGTACGCTTTTCTTGAAAATAATTTTTTTTTTTAATTACAGAGAATTCATTGTTCATCGTCGGCGTTAACTACATCTTACCACAGTTACTAAACATTCAAAATTTCTCATTCATTCGTTATCCTAGAAAACAATCACAAACCAAATCAGAATATTTTTGTTTTTAGAATCAAATTACCTTGACTTATACGTGAACTTGTCAGTTGTTCTCTATTTTTATTTGTCTTTACCTTGAACATTGAACTAAAACAAATTAAGTAACCTCGCTGAGGTCATACAGATAACCGGTCGCTCTAATGGAAATAACCAGATGATTGGTCATTTTTTAGTGTAGTATCCGCCGCCGTGTACGATTCCTATTTTTGAACCTCGGCATCGAGATCTTGACGTCATTATGTGTGTGTGCCGTTTGATGTTCCTGCGAATTTTGGATTCTACGAGTTTTGTATTTTTTCTGCTGTTTTTTTACTCTTTTTTTTTTAGTTTTTGATGTTTTTTTTCTATTTTGATGGTTGTGTGGCTGTACGTTTAATTCAAGGCCACGGGCTTTTGCGCGCTTTAGATTATGGTTTATATATATATATATATATAGTTATGCCATGGTTTTTTCGCTTAGTGGCAGAGTGTGCTTAGAGTGTGTATTGTATGTGAAGAAATCCACGTGTCGATTCCGATTGATGTTTTATTAGAATGAAGTTAAAGTGTTGAAATTCTTAACCTGTCAAGCATAGATTAATTTTAAGCTTGTTTAGGATTGTTTAAATACAATTTTAATTCGCTGGCATATTTTGTCATACCTTGCGTAGAGCAATGGCTCAAGTGACAATAAGAAAGGCAAAGAAACAGGATTGTAAGGAAATAATAAGACTCATCCATGTAAGAATATTCTTTATAATTCTTGTGGCCTTGTCTTGCTTTTTAACATTAAAAAATTTTAAGTAATTTGAAATATATTTTTTTTTATTCTACAGGAACTAGCTGAGTTCCAAAAATCGCCGAATCAAGTAAAAATGAGCTCCAGTGGTTAGTATGCAATCATAATAATAATATGGTACATGTGTGGAGTGTGTGTTGGTATGACTGTGTGTGTATAGAGAGATATATGTACAGTATAGTGGTAAATGTAAGAATTCATGCAGTGCTCTGGTAGTGTGTGTAAAGTAGGGAAAGACTGTTCACAATAAAATGAGCACTTTTGAAATCAAGCTTAGAAAAAAGTGACTGCCCCCTGCCTGCATATAGGAGTGTTTATAACAAGCTGGAGGGCTTCTGGGGAAAGGTTGAAGGATATGAGGCGTATATAGTGGTAGCTGTGGAGACTTGGCTGACTGAGGAAGTACTGGACATAGAGTGTAGGCAGGATAAGTTCACCATCTTCAGAAGAGACAGGGATGGGAGAGGAGGAGGAATAATGGTGTGTGTAAGGAAAGGGCTAAAAGGGGCAGTAGAATGGGTTAGTGAAGATGTCGAGGTAATGGAAATTAAATTTAGTGGTAGTAGAAATAGGAGTATTACTTTTCTGGCAGCGTATAGACCACCAGGACAGGGATGGTAGGCAATTGAGATGATCAAGGAGAGGGTCAATAGACTAAAGGACAGGCAGTTGTTTGTTGTAGCATAGGATTTGAATATGCCAGGGGAGATCAGCCATATTTTGGTGGTTAAGGGGTGGAGAGGGAAGGGATCCCTCTAACAGGAAAGGATGGTAGGCATGCGACAAATGACCAAGAATAATCAGTGATGCTGCAAGGACAGTACTTGTCAGTGTTTGAGGCAAAGGAGGGTTGGAATAGGGGGCAAACAGGGTTCGGGGGTGTGTATAGTGAGTTTAAGATGAGGGAGTGGGAGATAGAAAAGGTAATTAGGGGTTAGGAGAGCAGTAAGGCAGGAGGTCCAGATGTGAAAGAAATGCAGCACTAAAGTTTGGTGGCAAAGGAGTTGGTGAAATATTTAGAAGTACTGTTTAAAAAGTCCATAGGAGAGAGTAATTTTCCACAAGATTGGAAGGATGCTATGGTGGTACCTATACACAAGCAGGGAGAGGATAGGGGGAGGCCTGGCAGCTACAGACCAGTGAGTCTCATATCAAGTAATGGAGAGGCTGGTGGTCCAGTATGTGGTGAGGGTTATGAACAAGAGGAATTGGTTGGAGGAGTCCCAGCATGGTTTCAGGAGGGGATACTCATGTGAGACTCAGCTGGTTGGGTTATTAGAGGATCTGGTGCAGGTAGTTGATGAGGGGAAGCAGGTGAATGCCTGCTTCATAGGTTTTGAGAAGGCATTTGATAAGGTGCCCCATGAGACATTGATGAGGAAAGTGGAGGCGCTGATACCAGACAGGAGGGTAGTGGAATGTATAGGGGACTTTCTCAGGGGGTGAAGGCAGAGGGTGAAAGTGGGGGAGGTAATATTGGAGGAAGAGGAGGTTACGTCAGGGGTACCACAGGGAAGCGTGCTGGGTCCTTTGTTATTTACCATAATGGTAAATGGCATGGGTTTGGGGATTAGGGGAAAAATCAGATTGTTTGGAGACGATTGTGTTGTGTATGCTGCGGTGGGAGAGGGGGGGGGGGGGAATTTGCAGGCGGACATTGATAAGATATGGTTGTGGACCAGGAAAAATTAAATTAAGATAAATTTAAGAAAAACTAAGGTAGTGAGGTTCACAAGGAAGAAAATGATAAGCAGGGACATTTACAGATGGGAGGGACAAGAGATAGAAGAAGCAGCAGAATATAAGTATCTAGGGATTGTACTGCAGGGAGACCTCAGGTGGAATAAACAGGTAGAGAGGGTGGTTGCAAAGGGAAGAAGGACTCTGGGTATGCTGGGAAGGGTGCTGAATGGAGTCAGCTGTGAGGAGAAGGCGAATGTCACAATGTTAGAATATGCTGCAGCAGTATGGGACCCGTATGTGGAGGTGGAGGTGCAAGAACTGGAAAAGGTGCATAGAAAGGCAGCAAGATAGGTGAAGGGTAGGTGGAGAAGGCAAGGGCAGGATGATGAGGAAGAAGGGAACTATAGGCCATCAGTGATGACGAAAGAAATGGGGTGGAGCTCATTGAAGGACAGGAGGAAAGTTGAACGGTTAGTACGGATGTACAGGGTGGTGAATGAAGAGGGAGGATGGGGAGGGCTACACTGCAAGCTAAGTAAGGGGGTGTTTAGAGGAAGAGGAAACAACAGTGAGAAGCTTCAGAGGGTGTGGAGGAGAACCGAGCGGGGTAGGCAGTCCATGCTTGTGAGGTCTGTGAGGGAGTGGAATGTGTTCAGGGAGGAATTGGTATCTGTGAGAGGGGTTGGTAAGTTCAGGAAGGGAGTGGAAAAGGATTTGATTGGGTGAAGGAGAGGTGAGAGAGCTCGCCACCGGGCGGTAGCCTAATTGCGAGTGTACGTATATGTATGTTAACGGGCGTACCGAATGACATGTGCCCAGTAAAGTTGGTAACAATGTAGTGAAAGTAGTTCTATAATTTAACGTAGAATGAAATGTGTTGGGGTAACCATTTATAATAACTTAAATTATTTCTTTCGCTTTCTGTTTTTTTTCTGATACATCAAAGTGTAAAACTGAACAATTTTGTGAAATTTTCCTTTTCTAATAATTTCACAATTTCACTTGACTGACGCATGAATAAAGTGATAAGGCCCAGGACAATTTAAATCTTGCATAAGGCGGAAGAATACACAACGGGCATAAGAATAGATCTTAAGCAGGGCTTTCAAAAGTGCTCTTTCACCATAAACAGTCCATAGGTATTTAACAAGCGTGAAAAAATTACGAGGTAGGTTTTTTTTTTTCTTATTGCCAAATTATACTGGTCATAGTAACTACAGTAAAAGTTGAAGAAATTAATTTTTGTGATCTTGATTGTTTTCAAAGTAGGCCTTACCGTTCATGCTAAGGCACGTTCTACAGTGATACGCATCGCAGAAGCAGACGGGTAACACAATCTACAATGATACACATGTGGACGCAGATAACGTACGGATACACGTAACAAAGCTCAGCAACTCTCAACTCTTGCGTGCCCGTGAATCCGTGTAGCCAATAGGAATTGAGTATTTGGTTTGTTGATACTCGTTTTTGTGGCCATTGTGGTATACACTGTAACAAGTGTTCTGATTTGGCGTTGTGATTATCATTTTTGTTTTGATAATTAAGTGCAAATGGTTCGGCAGTAGTATTTCCGTATTTTTTGACACTGTAAAAATATTTAAATTAATAAATACATACATACACTCGCAATTAGGCCACCGCCCGGTGGCGAGCTCTCTCACATCTCCTTCACCCAACCAATTCCTTTTCCACTCCCTTCCTGAATTTACCAACCGCTCTCACAGATACCAATTCCTCCCTCAACACATTCCACTTCTCCTCAGACCTCACAAGCATGGACTACCCTCCCCGCTCCGGTCTCCTCCACACCCTCTGAAGCTTCTCATTGTTGTTTCCTCTTCCTCTAAACACCCCCTTACTAAGCTTGCAGTGTAGCCCTCCCCATCCTCCCTCTTCATTCACCACCCTGTACATCCTGACTAACCGTTCAACTTTCCTCCTGTCCTTCAATGAGCTCCACCCCATTTCTTTCATCATCACTGATGGCCTATAGTTCCCTTCTTCCTCATCATCCTGCCTCTGATAAGATATGTATATTATGAAACCTGTATCAGTAATTTGCAACATCTGAATATGTTTGATTTTGTAAGTTGCAAGACAGTACGTTCATTCGTATTGTAGGATGGTTAAAATTTATTCCGAGTTGTTGACTTGTTCAGCTTGCGTTTCCAAATCCATTCTGTTACGTATCCGTGCATTGTAGAATGGGCCTAATAGCTATTCTAAAACCTGAATAAATTTTGTTAGAAATTTGTGTCATTATGCTTGATGAAAATTACACATTCATTTCTCCATATGCCTCAGTCAATATATATATATATATAAACTAAGCCCTACTTGCCCCAGAAAAGTGTGAGTACATGCAAATGTGTGACCTCTGCTCCGAGGAGTGGGAACCAAGCTTGTTTAAACATACACCCTTGAAACAGGTAAATATAGATTTCCATGTAACCACTTTTCAGGAGCTACATTAATAAATGCAGATTGTATTTATAGCCTGTTTGCATTTGATTGAGCACTTTTTTAGAAAGCCCTGCCTCAGATCTATTTTATTCTGTTTCCTTCCACCATACCATTTCGCATTCACATGGGCCTAAATCACTTTTTTCATGCTGTTTGTAAGTGATAATGTGTAATTGTAAGGGACTGAGGCATGCATGTATTACTAATATGCCAAATTGTAATCTAATGTTTATAAAAGCATAAACAACAACTTGCTTTGCCATCAATTTTTAACAGTACCTACATCTGCAATACGACTATTTTAGTTAATTTTCCACCAACTGAACTGGGTACATGCATGCCAGTGCAGACGATAGTATATTTGCAGTTGACGGGCTGTGATTTTATTCAAAGTGCTCACTTTACCACGAAAAACATGCAGTATAACAGATTTTGTCACTAGTGTGTGAAAAATGGAACACACAAACCCCTCGACCCAGAAATAATGTTAAAGCAAGTGCATTGATTTATTGAACAGTTAGTGATGACTATTAGTTCAGCAGAATTGATGTTGTGTGTCATAGGTGCCAAGTTCTTGTTTCCATTCTCAATCTTCCTGCGAAAGTACCCACATTCGTTTAAATATTCTCTCTCCTGCCCCCCCCCCCCCCTCCTCACACGTCGACTCGTACTGTGCATTATGTTCATGTGGTTATGCATGTACATATTTAACACTTATTTCATGTTCTGCATGGTTTTAAATAGTAAATAATATAATTTCTAGTGAAACGTTCCTGCTTTTGGTTAGGTAAAGACCAATAAACAAGACATATATTCAAAAGAGTGAGACAAGCAGTCTACGATAAGTTATAGGCTATTGACTGTAAAGTGAGCACTGTTGAAAGCCCTCACATTTGGAATAATAGTCAATAAATATATTTTATTTTAGCCTTAGGCATTAACTTCTGAGTGCGGTGGAATATGTGTATTACTTACATAGCCACGTATTTATTTAGAAAGGTGGATAAGGTGAACACCTTGGTAGGCTGCCGAAAGGTGTGCAGAGCTCCAGCAGAAAACTTTATATTAAAAAACCGTCCAACCTGTCTGAGCAAGGTAAGCTTACAAATATCATTTAAGAAACATTATGCATCTGTCTATGTATTTCAGTTCCTCTATTTCTCTTAAAAGCATGTTTATATGATAGTGAAAATGGCGCAAATGGGTGTTTTCTCTCTCATTTTTAGGTATGAACATACCGGTACAAAACATTAAAAAAGTAGTAGGGACGTGCATCAAACGTTTATTTTAATTATTATGTCATAAAATGGTAGGGCCTCCGCTGAAAGTATCATAGAGGCGCGTTATCAACGACAAGACTGCATTCCAGTTCAGTGCTTTGTGTGTAGAGGCAATGAGAAAGTTGATGCACATGTCTCAGTTGCCCCTTGCGCTTCCTTGCTTTTAGGCCTCAGAAGTGCAAAATTCCTTCAACCAGGTGGCCACCTTGAAAAATAATGAATAGCTGAAAGGAAAAAGGAACTAGGGTCTCAATTGTGCTTACTTTACAGTAAACAGCCTTTATAAATAGGTATTTATTACAATCTGAATTAGTGACCAACCACTGTTTTATCAACCCTGGGGGACTATGCCCCTGTTGGCTGAAAAGTGCAGGAGTGAGCATCCCCCACCTCTCCGTACTAGGCACCTATATATCTCGTACACAACCCCCAAAGCACCCAGATTTGCAACATGCATTGTAATTCTCAAATACGCAGTTGAATTTTGAAGACACCATAAGCAAATACTGTTCTCCTCAAACTGCCAAACATGCTTGCCAGTATTTACAGAACCCAGCTAAGGAGTCTTCATAATAAATTAGTACTTGAGCTGTAGACTACACTTTGATGTTTGTTTCTCCATAACGAACTATTCATAAACATCCTTAAAATTTTAGCACAATTGTTTGCATATACCTAGATCAGATGGTATTTTCCTGCAATTGAAAAGGATCTGTACAAAAATTTCATATGAAAATTAATTGGCTACTTGTATAAAGCTTGAGCAAAAAAAAAAAAAGGGGGGGGGGGGGGGGGTTATTAAAATGAGCAATTACCACATTGACTTCTGTATAACTTTGTCCACATCACCAATATCTTCTTTTATAGATATTGTACAGAGAGGTGTACACAACAACTGTGTAGGGAGTCTAGGTCTTAATAAAAATAAAACAACAAAATTTCATTGTTAATTTATTCACAAAGCTATTATTGCAACATTAAAATATCTGTCTCCACTATTACTCTTTTGTTATTTTCATTGAGTGCAATATTTGATGTCCAGCTCAATTCCAATCAAAGTCCATATCAGTGTCTCTATTGTTTTGAGTCACTTAATTTACACTCATTCAGTCTCTCTATTGCCTTCAATCCAAATGCCTTACACTTACGCATCTAGTTCAGTAGTCCCGCCCACCAAACTGACTCTCCACTTTACCGTTCGTTGCAGTCAGCAGACTTCAGTTCCGCTGGTCACTATTGCTGCCACTCGACACTCTGCTGCCTTGTCGCCTGTCGCTTAAGGTCGCACAATCCTCCAGACTCTAAAGACTGTCAAATCAGAGGCCCGTCACAGCTCAAATAGTCTCTGTCACCTGATGTGGAATGTTTCCCACACCCCGAGTCACGTTGACAGTCAATGCCAATGAACCAGAAAAATTTTCAAGATAATTGTAGAAATTCAATCAGCCCAATGTCAGGAACACGTGTGTTACAATATGCTTATTGCAGCAGTACACAGATCTTGACACCCACTTCTTACGTAACCTCTCTTACCTTGGTATGCTGTTTCCTACATCTTACTGGGCTGCTTGTCAAATTTAATTCTTAGTGAAATACACTGTTGGAAAATGGATGCAATGGTCCCACATGAATGGAAGTTTTATTGAAAAATTATACAGGTATTACATTGTATATGATAATGATCACAGGGTCGTACACCTATGGACAGAGGTTACACGGTGTCTTGAACAACAATGTTAGTATCGGTGTAGATGCCTTTAGCGACGATGAAGTCCTGCAGTCGTATGTAGTGACGATCATAAAGGTGTTAGATGACATCTTGGGGAATAGTTTTCCACAACACATCCACCTGTTGTCGCAATTGCTGGAGGTTTGTTGCAGGCATTGCAGACAGCACCAAATGCCATCCCATCATGTTCCACACATGTTCAATGGGGGACAGGCCAGGTGATCGCGCTGGCCAGGGGAGTTGATGAACACCTTCGAGAGCGCGTTAGGTAACACGAGACGTGTGTGCACGGGAATTGTCTGACTGGCTCCTTGGTGTTGTAGGAATGGCAAATAAATGGGCTGGATTATGTTATTGATGTAGTATTCGCTGTTCAATGTTCCCTCAACAAACACCAGAGGTCATTATAGGCTGTTGCTCCCCAGGTCATGATGCCAGGAGTTTGTCCTGTATGTCACTACTGTATACGCTCTGGTTGTTGCTGCTCTCCTGGTTGATGCCAAATTCACGTACTGTCACTGGCACCAAGGCAGAATATGCTCTCATCACTAAACTCAACTCTGCGCCATTAATCTCTCCAGTTGCATCATTCGCAATACCATCCGAGGCAGACTGCACGGTGATGAGGTATGAGAGGAAGCCTGGCGAGCGGTATCCTTGATCATAACCCAGTGTCCAGCAAATGGTTGGTGACGATGACACCATGGGTGCCACAGTGGCCGTAATCTGTGCAGCGGTGGGCGTGTGATCAGCAGTGGCTGCTCGTCTGATGTGGCGGTCCAGGCGGGAATCCATTTGCTGCTGCCGTCCAGACCCAGGTTGACGAGCATGTGCACCATTATTGGACCACCAGCACTGCCCATGATTCTCAGCAAACACTTCTCATCCTACGCATTAGGCGATTCTTCAGAAGGATCATCCAACCTCTCTCAAGCCGACAATATAACATTGTTCAAAGTCAGTTAATTGCATGAAGTGTGGTTGTCTATGCTGCCGTGGCATGTCTACAATGCTACTACGCAACAGGCCGATGCTTGAAGAAACAGACTATTCTTTCACCAAGTCAACTACAGTTGTATTGGACTCAGCGGTGTTATGCCTAGTATGCTGTTTCTACGTCACCACTTTAGTGGTATTCATTTTCACTTTCCACTAGTGTATGAAATTGAACATAATTTATAATTTTTCAGTGCCAGATAAGTTGTTTTAAAATCTGTTATTTCTATTTCAGACTTGGAACGAGATGGATTTGAAACAGACCCACCACACTTCTGGTGCTGTGTCGCAGAGATCACTACAGACAATAAGGAGAACTGCAAGGGAGATACTGCATTGCCCAGTGATAAAGAAAATGGTTCAAGTACGTGAATTGATTTTCATTGCCCTTGTTTTGTTTTATCTTTACTTGGCCTGTTCCCTCTGATTACTTTCGTTCGTGCATATATATATTATATATATATATATATATATATATATATATATATATATATATATATATATATATATATATATAAACATAAACACATACACATACACAGGGTGGTGCTGAATTTGACCAACAAACTTTGCTTTGTTAGGTTATTCCTTATGCGAAATCAAGTGGCAAATATACAGGACACTTTGTACATAAACTAGTTATTAAGGGTGTAATAAGTCCCAGAAAATGGAGATGTTAGAATGTATTTTTGCAAAATAACTGAAACTAGGTGTAATGAAAGTACATTTTGCGGAACATTGTTTTATGTTATCGGGATCTTCGACCTCAGAGCAAAGTCACAATAAGAACACTCCCCATTATGTAAATAATAGGGGTGGCAACCCTCTCATTGTTGGTAACTTCGTTACCATAGGGAAATATGAACGTTTGATGCTGGTTTATTGAGCAGTATGACCTACGAAACAAAAACGTTCCCCTTGTTGCAACTGCCTAGGACCCACCGTTTTCATTTATAACACACAAAAAGTTTCTGCTAGATTCTGCTGCAGTGATACAGCGCCTAGTATGCAGGCAGTAATACATGCATTGTATGGCCACAGCACAGCCGATGGTGGCGAACAAGGTCCCATACATGTATGTAGGGGACCTTGCCTCAATACATTGCCTACGTACGAGGCAATGTATTGAGGCAGCGGAATCTAGCCGAAGATGACCAAAGTGGGGCCAGGGTGGCTGAGAGGTTAGCTTGCTTACCACTCACCAAGGCATACTGGGTTCAATCCCCGTCTGGATCACTCCCGGATTTTTGCATGTGGGAGTCATGCCGGACGATGCCATTGGTCAGCGGATTTTCTCTAGGATCTCCCGTTTCATTCCGGCGTTGCTCCATACTCATCTCAATCACCTTCATTAGCTTTCAAGACCTCGCTGTTAAGAGCCACCCAAATCTCTTAACTCATGACTAAAGTATTTTTGCCTCCCCTCACAAAGGGTGCCACCCACCAGACGGCAGTGATAGGGAGGCCAAAAGGATGCCATACTTTTGCTAGGCAACAACTTCCCCATTGCCAGGCGTGAATGGGGAGAAATGGAAAATACTGCAATAGTAGTTAAGACAAGCAGTTCCAGCGCCACCAGATGTGTAAGTGGTCCTGGTGATATCTCTCATGGTCTCAACAAGCAACAGTCGAGCATGCCCGAAGACTGTGGAAGGCAAGAATAAAGCACTTCCTTCCCTCTCACAAGGCATGTCATACAAGCAAGATAATGCTGTGCCATGAAGGAGAAGAGAACCCAATTGTTATTGTATTTGTTGATACGCAGTACACCTCCCATTGCTGGACGTTTCCATAAATGATTTACGGGCAATCTACACTATTTACAGAGAATGGATATCAAGTACTGACCGGGAACATAATTAATGTTAGTTATATGCTGTTCATGGTTGATTGAGGGGCAGTTTTCGAATCAAACTTTTAAAAACGTCACTGTCCCTACCTACTTATATTTTAACATGCTCACTGACTGGCAACCATCCAGTAAAATTGGTAATGACAGAGAGAAAATAGTTCCATGTCTAAAAGTTGAATTAAAAGAGTGAGGTATACGTTTGTGAATACTGAAATATTATTTCTTTTGCCTTCTGTTTTGTTCATGCATGTATATGTAACACTTAGCACATTTGTAAAATATTTACAAATGTAATAATTTTATAGTTTCACTTGACCCGCAGGAGTCACGGTGATGTAGTAGCGAAACTACTCGGCTCCCGTCTAGGCACAGTGGGTTCAATTCTCGATGGGGTCGCACATGGGAATTTTGCCGAACAATGCTGCTGGTCAGTGGGTTTTCTTGGTCATCACTTATTTCCCTCACCTTTGCATTCTGGCGTTCCATACTCATCTCGCTTCACCCTCATCAGTTCTCAAGACCACAAAGTTGAGAGCTGCTCAAATCACTCCACTCCTCTCTACCCCACTCACTTGACAGATGCATGAATAAAGTGATCAGACCTGTGGCAGTGTTAACTTTACAGATGATGGAAGAATACACAGTATGTGTACAATTAGATCTTAAGCAAAACTTTCAGTAGTGCTCAGTTTATTGTGAACAGCCTATACAGTGAAAACACGCTATTTTAATTTTTTTTATTGGAGTTGAAATTTTTTACATCAAGGAATTAATCTGTAATTCATGTAAGAGTTGGAACCCAAACTTTGGAGAAAATATTTGTATAAAATGTGACCATTATGCAATAAATAATAAATAAATTTGTATGGGGGTGGACCCCGGGCGAGGCAACACCCTCCGAGTGATGGGCTTTCCAGCCGGGACCTGTAGGTGCCCATCATCCCTGAACATGACATGAAATGAGATTCTAGGATGGAGCAGCACTGGAATGTAAGGGCAGGGGGAAACGAGAGTACCCCGAGAAAACCTGCTGGCAAGCGGCATCGTCCAGCACGATTCCCACATGCAAAATCCGGGAGCGAACCCACCAGGCACCGAATCCGGATCACCTTGGTGGGAGGTGAGCGTACTAGCAACTGCGCCAATGCTGCCCCACCATTATGCAATGAAGTACTGTAAGTGAAATGACTATGTGTTATGACAGATGTTGAAGAGGAAGGGGAGCAGAAGACAAGACTTGTAGGTTA
Organism: Dryococelus australis; assembly: GCA_029891345.1. Lineage (NCBI taxonomy): Eukaryota > Metazoa > Arthropoda > Insecta > Phasmatodea > Phasmatidae > Dryococelus > Dryococelus australis. The sequence continues at coordinate 6,699,745 of CM057003.1, read as the reverse complement.
TGCCTTGTACTACCGGAAATACACAACATGGACAGGAGTAAACATGTATTTGGAGGACATCTATATCAGCCCTCAATATCGACGGCAAGGAACAGGACTGGCGTTGTTTACACATGTTGCAAAGGTAAGTATTTCTAGTATGGGTAGTTTATGACAGTCTTTTCCACGTAAACTGCATGTGGAAAATCCATGTAATACTATAATTTATGAAATATTGAATTAATTTTACCATTGGGTCATTTACAGATAGTTACGATATTTGATGGGCTACACTCACTTGTTAAAAAGTTGTTGCTCACATATACTGTTGTGTCTGTACATGAGCACTAGTTCCAGTGTTTCTTTGGGTACATAGGTCTGCCATGATGCATAGTTTCCGGGTGGCTTCCCCTGTATTTCTCGGTTGACGACCCTCCAGTGTTCGGAATACCTATCTGCAGTGTTTCCGGCGTTGTGCAGCATCCATAGAATTTTCTTTTGCCATGTGCTCTTTCCTCAAAACCTCAGACCTACAGTGAACCCTATCACCACCTATGCATAGGGTGGCCCGGTGAACACATATCTATGCCCGGGATAGCATACCAGTGTGTGAGAGATGTTGAAGAAAACACATCTCTCACTCTTGCAGGTCCATGCCTTCCTGGATATATATCCAACCTGGAACGGCACCTGGCCATCTCACTATGGGTAGAGACTACAATATACAAATAACTGACTTTTCAGGTCGCCCACACGAAGACCCCGTCGCATTCACGCAGGAATGCGAGAAAGGATTTAAAGAAACAAACCTGCCACCGAAACAATGGTTTGATTGGGCTCAACTACATTTAAAGGGTCTCGCCCTCACATGATGGAAAAGATACGGAGAATTTTTAACAAACTGGAAGCAGTTCAGTAATCGTATAGTGGCGGAATTCACGGGTGAGGAGGTGTTGACTAGGTTAACAACACAATTTTATAGCCAGACCCAGGTACCCGATGAAGAAGCAGAAATCTTCATACGAAGAAAAGAACAAATGTTTCGACGGGTATTCCCAGGAGTCTATGAAGTGTCCACAGTTCGCTCAATCGGCCGAATGTTACTGCCAAATCTCAAGAACGTACTCTTGACAGCAAGGCCCCGAGGTGCGAACGCCATCTGCTGCGCCTCCTAAAGGTGTACCAACCACAACCCCTCGCACTGCCTTTGTACCAAAATGCTGGTTCTGTCTGGGGAATCATTGGAACAAGGAATGTTCGTGGAAACCGGAAGGAGCTGCCATTCCGCCAAACCGCATTGGCAACACGCCTGCAAATAACCCACATCGACCAGCTGGAAAACCAAGCCAGGAAAAACGCCAATGCCAGAGTACGAAGCGGGCCACCACCCCCGGTTTACAAGGGCCCTTCCTCCAGGTATTAAGTGAGGAAGCACCAGTTCCCGTAGCCCCACACATAGACGCGGAGGTGAACAATGGCAGGGTACTAGCCTTACTTGACTCTGCGGCTACTGGGAATTTCATTAGAAGAAATTTGTTAAACATAAACCAGCTCGCCGAACTACGGCCACAAAACAAAGTGGTTAGAATGGCGCAATCCGAGGCCGCCCTGGTAGTAACCGGCCGAATTACCGTGAATATAAAAATTCAAAATATTGATACCCCAACAGAATTCATTGTTTCATCAACCACGTGCGAATCCGTAATACTAGGTGCCCATGGCTTATCTGCCATCAATGTATTCTCAATCACAGACAACGTAGAGCCTACTTGGGGGAAATCAACCGTATTACTGTAAACTGGGATCAAAACCCAGATGACATCCGCCAATGCCCATCAATCCAATGAGCATTAATCATGAACTCAGAGAACAAGATTACTGCCAGTTAAAAGCCATACTTGATGAACACGCCCGCGCCTTCGAACAAGGAGGGCTATTACGACATTACAACATGAGGGCTATTACAACATGAAATATGGCCTACGACTAACGTTCCAGTCTACAACCGTCCATACAGTATGTCAGCCCGCCGCCGTGACCGCATCATGGAACAGGTCAATGACATGAAGGATCAATGGATCGTTGAATCATCGAATTCCCCATGTAACTCGCACGTGGTACTTGTACCTAAGAAGGACGGGAAATTGTGATTTTGTGTAAATTACAAATCGCTAAGTGAAGTCACCCACTGTATGCTCCCCCAGCTATAGACTGTCTCATACAATACGAGATATTAGTAAGGCTAAAATAATCAGTACTCTTGACAATAAGTCTGGATACTGGCAGATTGCAGTCCACCCGGACAGTAGAAAGTATACAGCCTTTACAAAACCCTACAATTTCGAGTCATGCCTTTCAGCTTGAAAAATGCCCCTGCAGCATTCCAACAATTAATGTCGTTGGAAGTACTAACAGGTTACATCGGTGAGTTCTGCTTCGCTTATTTAGACAATGTAATAATATATATTCTAATAGCTGGGAGGAACATCGAGGCCATCTGCAACGAGTATTGGAAAGGCTCGAATTACATGGGATGACTTGTAAGCTATCGAAAAGCTTCTTTGACAAGACATCAATTGATTATCTGGGACACGTCATATCGCCCGAGGGGAACTTCCGACAACACAGTTCAATACGAGCAATTGAAGAGGCGGAAGAACCTTCAAACAAGCGGCAACTACGATGTTACCTTGGTCTGTGTAATTGGCTATGAGACTTTGTATTACAAACATTGCAGAATACATGGCACCACTACACCCACTACTCGAAAAAGAAACCCGTTGGTGATGGGGCCCGGAACAACAATGAGCATTTTCTGACTTAAAAACAGCTTCAAGAATATTCTTCAACTCCCATCGGCCGCAAGGAGACAAACTCTTAATACTACAAACAGACGTGTGTCAGAATGGCCTGGGTGCAGTATTATACCAGCAAGACGAAGGAGACAACCCCATGTGATAGTGTATGCATCAACCTGCTTAAATGAGACCAAGCAGTCCTACGACATTAATGAGCAGGAGTGTTTGGCCGTTATCTGGGCCTTGAAGAATTATTGCTATTATCTCGAAGGGTAACACTTCAGTCTGCGAACCAACTCTAAAGCCCTCCAATGGCTACACGAGTCCCGGAATTCGATGACCAAGCTCGGCCGGTAGGACATGTTCCTTACTGAGTTCGACTTCAAGGTTCAACATTGCCGAGGGAAGTTAAATGACCTGCCAGATGCCCTGTCTCGTTCCATTATGTTGGAGGAAAAAGCTGAGGAGGAAGCGGAGGAAAAAAATGTCTCCTCCCCCTCAGATCGAAAGAAGTCCGGAAGAGCAATTCCGGCTTCTTCGGCTACAAATAACCCGTCAAAAAATTACGTTAAGCCAACAAGAGGATCCCTATATCCAATGCCTACTACAGGAACAGCCCTAACGATACGCACTACGGGTTGACATTGTATTGACAAGCAGCGGGCAACCCAATACACCATGAAAGATCTGGGTTCCACTGCAACTATGAACGGATATATGTAGGCATCATCATGACCATCCCCAAGCTGGTCACCCGGGTACGAGGGAAACTCTATTAGACATTAAAACCTATTACAATTAGGACAGAATAAGCCACAATGTCCGGTAATACGTTAGCAACTGCGTCTTGTGCTGCCGCGGCAAAGCCTACAATGTTTCCACGTAGCCGTCGATCTGATGGGCCCGTATCCATGTAGCACAAAAGGAAATTGCTACCTCCTCGTAGTGACTGATCAATTTTCCAGGTGGGTAGAGGCATTTCCTCTACCCAGCCAAGGAACCACCCCAATCGTGCGGAAAATGGAAGAGGAGATTTTCGCACAATGGGGCTACCTGAAAGCCATACTGACAGATAATGGCACCCAGTTTACTAGCTGTCAATGGCAAACCACCTGTCAAGAGTAGGGAATAGAAACTGGACTACCCCTCTCTACCACCCACAAGCCAATCCCACTGAACGGATGAACCAGGAGATCAAGAAGTACCTCTATATCAGTGTGGCTAGTGACCACAGACATTGGGATAACCACATCCCCAGTATACTATTTGCCCTTCGACTCCATACGAACGAGGCCTTCGACACCAGTCCAAGAGTCTTCACTCCTGGGACAACCCTTGCACTGACCAGGTGACTGGCAGTGGGAAAACGAGCCCAGCATGAACCACTCACGCCCAGATAGCTTAGAATACTTATATTTTGAAGAAATATCCCCAACCGAACACAGGAGTAAGAGCATTCAACTTGAGGGAAGCTGTCCTCCTGCGAAGTCACCCACTCAGCAAAGCCAGCAACCAATTCAGTGCTGGCCTTGCTGACAAATGGGATGCACCCTACCGTATAGTAAGCAAGCGAGACAACGTTTACTGGGCTGAGGATATACGCGGATGGATTTGTAAGGCCACCAGAGGTTAGATACGACCATACCCAGGAGAAATGCCAATACTTGGGATGACGACGCTGAAGGAGACACACTCTGCCAATCGGACGATAAAGACGAACCCCCACCCAAAAGGGTAGAACCTGATACAGAGCCAGGCTCTTCAATGAGACCCGAACTAACGCCCATCATGGTTGACAGGTCGCCTAGTTACATTGCCCCATGTAAACACGCTGTAGAAGGTGAAGGTGCATTTTTCGTGAGATGAATGCCCTCGACGCCACGCAGTTATGTCGATAAGATAGCAGCCAAAACGAGATCTAGCTGCCCTGAGTTATCCTGGCGGAGTCCCCACAACAGAGAACCCAGCCAAACACCCAGCCGATCAAGCCGCATCAGTGAGTGATCGGAAGTACCTTCGGTGAGAGGAGTAGGAATCACACAGGCACCTACCCCTTAACCTACAACATCCAGGAGCAGGGGCGAGTAAGTTCTAGCCAACACACCTCGTCTCACCCTAGCTATCTAAACCCAGTTAATCCGCTTTTGATCTAGCTGACAAAATCCTCTACTAACGTACCAAGTCAATCTAATCAGGCGCGCGTCACTTGTGATTACGTACATCACTAACGCATACTTGTCGGGACACGTCTCCTAACCATGTGATGTGTGGCGACAGTCTATACACTTAGCAGGCTAGGATGAAAATAATGTCACCATACAAATTACATACACAAATATTCATTGTAAAGCATGGGGGATTGGAGTATTACATGAATAGGCACAATAAACATGCAGGTGCGTGAAAGCATTCTTAAATGACGTGGATGCCGCTGGATAAAGTTCTTAGCGGGCCACGTGTTGCAGGTGAAATTGCAATATTTTCTGTAAAAACCATTGGAATCCTGTCGGACACAATTATGGTGCTCTTCAGAAAATTATTCTGGTTTTATCTCAAGCGTACAAACGCGTCTGAGGTGCCGGATGGCGGAAAAATCAAACGTGTGAAGAGCGCGTGGTAACAAAAACATCAATCATGGAAAAATTACAAGAACCCTTAAATGAAACAATATTTATTAACCCTGCGAAAATACGACGAACATAAAATTACAAACAAGAACACTAAGCGCAATGATGGTGCAGATACAGACTTGGCGGCTGTTAACCATGTGGTTGCAAATTATGTGGCCGTAAAACAATTTAACATGACAAAAACCCTGAAAATACATACATACAAATTTATCCCTAATATTGCCCGTGGCAATGAAGCAGAAATTACAATGCAAAAGCCTTTAACATATGTGATGGCACCTGATTCAAAGTTGTGCGGGCGGAATGGCCTCTCCGACGTCTTTCCTCCTTCCCTCGATTTAAGTTTCAAAAAGCTGTAAGGACACAAAATATTAATTTAAGCGGAAGCATTATGCTGGGATGTCTGGCGAAACGTACGCAAAGCAAAGGTCAACCTGTAAACTAAATTGAACTATGGAAATCTAACTCAGTACAAAAATATAAAGTGCGTACATGACAGCGTCTTAACTCGCCGGCTCTCCTAGGACGACTGCCCAGAGGCAGGGTCACGCGGACCTACCATGGCTGCCTACGAGGTTCACACAAGCGGAAGTACTATGCATGCCGAGTAAAATTCTTATCTTTAAAATGAAAAGGCACAAAAGAGATTTAAATACATAATAACAAGAACAATTTAAATAGTTAAATATTGGTGTTTGATGACTGTTTATTAATAGGCATTTATGCCAGAATATTAATGTCCTCGTTCTTCACGTGGCACACATTTTAAATTTGAAACTAACATTACACAATATTTTAGAAAAGTCATATTACACTTTTAGAACACTTTAGACATGAAAAAAAAAATATATACGTGGCACTGGAAAAATTTCACTTATCCCGTTTTGGGAAAGTCTGTGGTTGTGGCCACTGCGTGCACGTGCTCATCCATGTGTGACGTGAGCTGTGGGGGTCGTCATGGTCTGACTGTTGCTGGCTGTTAGCCGGTGTCAATATGCAAAATTATCTGAATGGTTTCCCCTTTGTATCTAATTATATTCCGTGTTTTGATGGCAATATTTTACTTGTTTTCAGGAGTGCATGCTGCTTGGCTGCAAGCAGCTCGACTTTGAGGTTTTAGATTGGAACCCAGCACGCAAGTTCTATGAGAAGTTGGGAGCAGTTGATCGGACTAAGAATGGTGGATGGCTAGCCTACCGTCTGAGTGATGAAGCCCTTCAGCACCTGGGTAGCTGTGGCACATAGCCATTTCCCTTTGACATTTCCTAAATGATTGTTGAAATCTTTTACTTATAGAACAATATGGTAAAATATTGCAACAAAACGAGAATCTCTCATACTAAGACTAAATCTATAAAGACCAAATTTAAAATTGAAAAGTACAAACTCTAAGATTCAGTAGAAATAATTAGATATGCATTACAAATATCCAGATAGTTACTTCGCATCCCAAGAATGTCCTGACAGCTAAACTATGTTTTATAAAGAAATTTCACTCTGAAACGGGAACAATATTCCTGTCATTAGAGTGTACCCAGATACATTTGGCACACTCCGTGCGCAAGCCTATGGCCAGATGGCACCCTTAACACCGTTACCTTCTTAACATGTGTAGTTGAGAACTGACAGAAAGTGCTAAATATTGTAATTAATGTCTTATTTGAATGTTATGATTTGGAAACTATGTGAATAAAGCTGCATGTAAAATGTGATGCATTGGCAAGTTGAAAGAAAAAAATTTACTTTGGTTATATTATAGAGTTGTAAAAATATGTATATTAACAGAATATCTGTGATATTTTTTTGATATTTTAACATTAATTGTTTTGTTTGTATTGTTACCTTGGAGAGTTCAGAAATGTGTATATGTGCAGCCATAGTTATAACCATGCTTGATATCAGTACAGAGTTTTGGTAGGTAACACTTGTTAATTACTATAACACATTGTAAAATAGGCAGTCTGCTCAAAATATGTGTTGCCTTATGTGCTGATTCTAACATTTGCCTATAGGCGTTAAACTAAATAAAACATATTTTCTGACGTAATTACAGAGTTTTCTCTATGTGACAAAGAGACATTGCACTGACTAGCCCATTCCGTTAGCAAATGGGTCACAAGACCTGTCCATGCATGAATGTTTTTGGCAAGCACGCATGAATATAGGGCATGGGAATACTAGCACCAGATATAAGATTACTGTGATATAGGGACGGATCCAGAAAATGGGGGGGGGGGGGGGGGCATAGGGGCCATGGCCTCTCCTGAGACTGCTCTAAAAAAATTAATGCCTAGTAAAAATAGAAAAATACTACCTACTTCAAAATTCACACTTTACCCAGTGTTTTAGCAAAGGTAACAAACACACACACAGTTACTCTGTTTTGTGTTGCAACAATACATTTAGCTCTGATGGTCAAGTTTGCAGGGCACAGAATTTTAACACCCCCCCCCCCCCCCCCTTTTTCTTTTCATTTCCAGAATCACACAGTTGCGCTTGTGCAACTGTTCATCCTCTTCCTTCGACCTTAATCACTACCCCTTTCTCTTCTTTCCGTTTCTCATTCCGACATCACATAGTTACACCAACTACAGTAGAGAACCCTTCTGTATTTGGTTACACTTATCACCTGTTCAACACCCTTCACCTTCTGACCTTCATTGATTTTGTTTACAACAATCCTTCAAAAGTATCAGTAACAGCGATTAGTAATTTTGAAAGTGTCTGTAGCTGCATGTGTTTGTATTTCCATTGTCCGATCTTTCAGCTAGATTTTTAGAAGCATTTCTACAGTCTTTAAAATTAATATTTCTGATTCCAAGTAGTTTTTTAAAACAGAATACATCAAACGAATGCATCGAGCAAGAAATGAAGTCACTTGCAAACAAATACAATTTCTTTTTGCAACAAGATTCTGCATCAACAGTATCTGAGTTTTATCTTCTTGGAGTTTTTAAACTATGGGAATCCAAATGGAGATGAGACCAAAAGACCTAGTGAATACCAGACACAGTTCTTGAATTATTGTATGACTGTGATACTGGCATATTCCCTACAATTTGTGTGCTACTGTAAATTGTGTGTACTACTCCGGTCAGTGTTGCTACAGCAGAACAACTGAAGAGCGGTTGAATGGTCTGTACATAAAGACTTGAAAATTGACCCTGACAAAGTTATATATAGATTTGCTATATTGAAATTTGGCACCTTGAATTTGTAATGTAACTGAATTATTTTGCCACAGCTGTCATTAATCAGTTTGATGTGTAACAGTCCCCGTTCTTGGGTTACTTGGCGACACTAGGCGAGCCGCTTCTTAGTTTGCTTACTTTGTCCCGGGCACGGGGGCCCGCCCGGGGTATAACATGGGCCTAGTGGGTCTGCGACTTGGTACAAAGTCGGACCCTGCTACCTTGATGCGGCGAAGTGGTTGGGTGCTTGCTTGCATGCTTTCACTTTGTTACCGTGGGTGCACTCGATTGGGGGTACTCGGTTCAGATATGGGAGCCGGCTGCAGTTCTGGCATGCTGGACTGATGTATGCCAAATAGTGCCTTCTGCACTATAGGGTGTGCAGCTTGCTCACGTGGACTGAGCAACCCGAACCCGCCAGGAAGGATACATAGTCCCTGGGGAGGCTTAGCAATAGCCCTCGCCTTTCTGGCTCGTCTCTCAGATCTACTCCTATGGGTATAAGGCATAGGTACAAGATCGGCACTGCAGGAGGTTGGCAGTTTGCATGTCAGTGTTTACGTGTATGTGTTAATTACTGCCGCCAACACCGCCTTGCTTTCGACGACTTTACCAGTAGAACCGGTGTGGGCTGCGGGGTGATGCTTGCGGGAACCGCATAGTGTTGTCCCGTGGGGTTAGATTTCCCTGCACCAGGATGCTGTTCTCTCTGCACCACATGGGAGCGATGAGAGAGTGGGGCACCTGGCCGGCAAGTCTATCCCACAGGGAACATACCTAGTGTCGTGGTTCAAGTGTTCCTCACATGTGGTGCAAGGAACGGATGGCCTTCCAACAGTGGTGAGGTGAGGGTCCAGTGATCACTGGTCTTCCTGGACTTGAAGGAGTTCCCCTCCTTGGCTCCACAAGAGGGCGATGAGGAAGGTGTGACTTGGAGCCGGCAAGCCAATTTCCAGAGGAAGGTATCCTAGTGTCATGGCTCTACCATTCACTGTCAGGGCAGAGAACGGGTGGCATTCCCAGGATGTGCTGTGTGTTGTTTAGAGTGCTTTCGGAAAGAAACAAAACGCAGCCTCCTGCCAAATCCTCCAGCTATAATATGACACAAGGAAGGAGCTCGGAGTGAAAGTCATTAGGACTGGTTGAATCTGTGTTTATTTAACCAAAAGGAAATGAACACTGATAGCAGAGGTGCTAACTCCATTTCCCCATGGGCTATGTAGAAGGTAAACACCCTATCGTACTACAGGGGCAGGTGCCCTGTGCAAAAGCTAACGGGAAAGGTAGTTAGCTTGGTGTGTATGCCCTCGGGGCGAGCTGTACTCTCAGGTTGGTATCCATAAGGGACAGAGCGTGTCTAAATGTTTGAACTGTCGACGGCCGCTGGTTCTTCCTTTGGTAAGGTGCCAGAGAGGATCTTTGGCCCCACGAGGATATTGATGAAGTTTAGGAGAGGTTTGAGCCTCAGCACCAATAGTTGCGGTGATGAGATCAAAGGAGAGGTGATCGAGAACTGAAGCAGAACTGACTATCTGGAGGCCGGGCTGCAGCTCCTTATATACTCCTCGGCCATCCCTTCCACTGGCGTAGGGCGTCTGGAGAGAGGGAACAGCAGGTGCAAGCCCAGTGCCTAGATCGTCTGAGTGTGCAGTGTAGTAGAGAGCGATGGGAACTAGGAATCTTGTATGTGGTGGCATCTCCTGGCACACTGCTGTACTCGCCCCAGACCTCTTGCAGGTCTCGGTGGCTCATCGGGCAAAATAATAAACAATTATTGGGACGTCTGCCCCGGCCTGGTAGGTAAGACAATCTTGCAGACGGCGGCTGCGCCATGACTCCTGGACAAGCTGTCAGGAATGCAGTTGAGCTGATGAGTAGCAGACGTTTAATAGTAATGAGTGAGACGTCATGCGTTAATTCTCCCCCTCTCCCCTTGCACCATACTCATCTGGGCAATGAGTTGAGAGGAGAAAAAAAATCCTATGCGGGAATGTAGAACTGTCTCCACATGAGCAATTTATTTCCCTCAGGTTGGACTTCTGTGCTCGCTCTCACTACTCGCAGGTGTGTGGGTAGGCGGCCTGAGGCAGGTGCGGCTGGATGTATTCTTGCAGTAGCGGAGTCGGTTAGACGAAATGATCTCTTTTGGTGTCGCACACAAGGCTGTCTTCTCTATCTATATCTATCTCTATCTCTCTCTCTATTTCTATCTATCTATCTCTCTATCTCTCTCTCTCAGTGGGCTAGTTGAAACAGCGTGTGGCAATGTGGAGTGTAAGATAAGTGTCGTGAGGGGGATCCGGTGTCTGTGATAAAGCGCAGTCTTACGATTATAGTGTGTCGACCTACATCACAGCTGTAAGGTATGGTTACTGACATCATGATTCATAAGAATCGAAGGAAAGGGCAAACATATTGGCCAGCACACGGGATAAGTTTTGATACTTGGAAGTTAATTTTATATACATAAAAATTAAAAGAAAAATGCCCCAAAGTTCCACTTGCGAGGCGTGTTTCTAGCTAGCTGCTGTGGCCGCCTGGTGCGGTTAGTGTGTAGGCCATGCTTTTGGCCTCCCTATCTTAACACACAGCAGAATGAAGTTTAAAAAACTACGGGGTTTGCACAGCCGAGACCTTCCGTCATCTCGTCTGTGCGCTAAAGTGGGGAAGCGAGTGTGGGGAAACATGACAACAGAGGTGCATTGACCATCTTACATCAACATAGAGAAGAAAGAGACAAAACAACAAATTGAGATTTGTAATTTTCTTCTCACTGTTCTTGCTTTTATGAATGTCTTTGCATGGTTCTGTTTTACTGGTATTTTCACTTGACTGAAAGTTTACATTTAACAGACATAATAACCCAATATTTACAACATAATGGTTTCATTCACAGTATTTAAAAATGATTTTAACAAACACATTTGACTGAGATAGTTACTTTAACATGACGTGTCTTTCATTCTGACATCAATGTAAGTTTATTTACAAACAGGTTAATTTACTTTACTGGTTATCACATACACACAGAACATTTATTTACATGTTTTCAAAATTAGAATGTTACTGAATTTGCCTCTGATCTTCGCTATTTACACCAATTTTGATTTAACGGTTACATTCAAGCTACTTTACTGTTCAGGCAACCAGTAGAAAAACTTTCTCAACAAAAGCAAATTACGTTAGTCTTTTCTCATTCCTTCAAAAGAGGCTAAAGCAAACAAAACAGTAGTTATATACATGGCACTTACTCATTGACAGAATATTTACACGTTAGCTCTGTATGCTGGCAGCTGGCTTATTACAACTGTTTCTGATTGCTACATAGGTTTTCCTTTCTACAGGATACGGCCTGAAGGTCACCCCTCAAAGTTTGGGGCTCGTTTCATTCAGAGCACTTAACTGCCCCATCTGCGTACATCAACAGTATGTCTACACTATCTGAGTGGGAAGTACTACTTGCTCACTGACATGCATCTTAGGGTAGAGCAGGGCTTACATCTCATCTTCTTCACAGGCCTGCCCCGCTTTCTCACAGTGACGTGTGGTGGCGTAGGCTACGCAAACTTTGGTAGCGGCCTCCTTGGCGGTACCCAGTACCAACATGGTACAGCGGCGGCCTGGCAGGAGTGGTGAGGCAGCATGCTTGGGCGTGGTAGGAACTGCGATGTAGGCTTCCCATTACCCACGATCTCTGACTGACCGGCAGATGACATTGGTGTGCTGACAGGCTCCCGGCCCATTGTGGATGCCAGTGGGGTGGCTGCCAGAGGCAGTGGTTCTTGTGGTGCTACTACCTCCTTGGCGGACGGCGTCGTGTTTGGGGGATCAGCAGGCACCCTCCATGTTGGTGTATCTGGCTCGGCATGAGGCAACACCGGGGTTGTTGGCACAGTGATAGGCAGGTCTTCTATTGGGCGTTCTTCTACCCCTCCGGACGACATTGTAGCATCTTCTGAGTCTAGCACGGGAGACACGGTCGCAGTTGTACCCGACTTCAGGGTAGTACTTGGGATGGACGGCAGTTCTTCAAAGTTGGCACAAGAACGACGAGGGCCCTCACGATTGGCTCGTTAAGATACGGAGATCTGAAGGACTCCTCGCTATCGGCCGGAGTGGTTTGGAACTGACTACCGGCACTTCCAGGTGAGGCCGGGAGTTTCTTTGGCAGAGGTGCCTCTGTGGCTTGTCTACGATCTGGGGGAAACAGTCTTTCCTTCTCGGACTGGGCCACAATGCTAGGTGTATCGCACCTTTCACTGGCCAGCTTTAGCAGGCGTTGCTTCAGCCGGTTCACCCTGTCGAGCGGACTGTGCTAGGATAACTCGCTTGCGCTGGGAGTCCACTTCCTACCTTAGGTCCCCATTTTGGTTTTGAAGTCTGTGGGTGTTGAGGGTATCATTTGGCTAGCTGGTCCTGGGGCTCGGGGCGGTCCCTTCGGCCATGGTGGTGGCAGGTAGATCGTTACTTGCGAACTGGTGGCTACCTTGGTGGTTCCCTTTACTCGGCTGGTCGGGCGGGCGGTTGGAACCTGGCGAGATGTTCGTCCGGGTCTTCCGAGACGTCGGATGTTGTAGAGGCTGTTTTTTGTACCTTGCCCTCCGGGTTTTTGTGGGGAAACGACCTGATCTGTCCCTGGGTTGCTTTGCGAATCCGACCTCGGAGGCCTTCTACCCAATACACATTTTCCCGTCGGCCGACCACTTTGTATGGGCCCTCCCATTTGCTGGCGAGGCCTGGGCTAAACTGGGCGTTGGACTTGCTGAGCGGATGCAGCCGCAGGAGTACTGGTTCACCCATGTTGAAGGCTCGGATGCCCATTTTAGGGTGTAGATACTTGCGTTGAATATATTTTTCGTGGGCTTCCCTAGCATTTTCGGCGCGTGCTAATGCTGCCATTCAAATGTCCTCGGGCTTTGGTAGCATGGAAGGGGAATTTTCCCATTGCGAATCCCCGGGCCGGCGCAATGTAGCTCCTAGACGGAGCTGGCTCGGGCTGGCATTTGTGACTTCGTTTGTCCTCCGTCGTAGGGTAAACAATATTCTCTGGATGTGTTTATTCCAGTGGTTGTGTTCGTCCATGATGCTGAGACGCATGGTTTTCTTTATTTCTTGGTTCCTGCGCTCGGTCGGATTAACTTGGGGGTGGTACTGCAGAGTGGTCCATGTCTCCACTCCACTCTTCGCAGGCGGTAAGCCACTTCTTGCTGGTGAATTGCATCCCCTTGTCTGTTAGCAAGCACTGCAGATAACCCCATGACGTTTGTCACGTGTCCCATCCGAAGCCCGTTTGACAGTCGCGACGCCACGAAGCTGTGCAGTTGGGATGAGCACTCAACGAGCGGAGCAGCAAGTGCAGTGCAAGTGTGGATGCAAAGCAATGCAATGCAAACTTGAGCACGTGACGTCAGAGCACCCACTGTAGTGTAGTAATATAAAATAGATCTTGTTATTCAGTGATATCTTTCATTTAATGTTTCGCGTGTAATATGAAAACACGGAAGTTCGCATGCTTACATCGTTTAGGCAAGGAAATAACCCTAGTGCAATTCAGAGTGAATAAAGTTTGTTTTTCAATGTTTCATTATGTATCATTCAAAATGTGTGCCGTTCTCACCTCATTCACCCAAATGTAAACAGTATTCCATATGAAATGTTATTTTTAAGAATTATTTATGCATGTTCCAGCACGAGGTAAGGAACGTAAAGGGTTATTATGTATTTTGCAATGTTAAGAAAGTAGATCCACATGGCCCACCAAACTCAGCCGGCTGCCACGGTGTGTAAGTCAGTCAGCTACAAGCATCCTGGGGGTGTGGTTGCATGTTACTGCGGCTCTGGTTTCGCGCTCTCGGCCAGCCTTCAACTTTTGTTTTCAATCATTCAAACTCCATAGTTTTAATTCACCGGAACCATTGTTCAGTAGCTGCCCGAGACACCACATCCCTCTTCCTCAGTGCTTGCATCGCCTTGGGAAGCTTAAAGTCTTGCAGATAATTTTTATGGACTTCACGCCATTACTACAGCGTTACCTCACCAGCAGGTTAAAGCCATGAAGTGTGATTATAAATGTAAAGTGTAGGCCTGAGAGCCTTGGTATATAAACGGCTTAATTTACGCATTGAGAACTGTTAATGTGGACATTATTTCGTGGCCTCTGGGCTCTTCGGGGTACGGGCCCTTAGAAAATCCGCACCTTTTTCACCCAGTGTCTTAATATGTATTTTCTTTATTCATTAATGTGCAAGTATCGTGTGTGTAAACGTAGGCGTGTGACTAGCCGATAAGGCACTGCGTCAACTTAATCGGCGAGCTCTTGTATGCCGCAATATTACGTAACATGGGTGTGTGAGCTGAACCGAACAAGCCACTGTACACTACACATTTGGAATAATTTTATGGCGCTTTTATAAGGAGCAGCAGTCTATGATAGCATTGGTCGTCGGCCGAATTACCTTGGAGGAAACGTCATCTTTACTGACTTATACGACATTGTCCAGTCATGTCTGGCGCCCCAGGTAAAATAACCTTCGAAATTTTACCGCTCCATAAATCCTGCCTCTACCCACTGAGCCACCATGGCGCCACGTCACCCACTAAGGGAAGATTTTGTTTTCAAATTTCCCGATCATGTGTGAGCTTTCTGACTGGGCAGGGAAAATGCTTCTACCCAGCGAGAAAAGAGGTCTCTAACCACAAGTATATAATAGTTTCTGCGAATGCTGCGAGGATAGGGTCCATCAAATCTACCACCAAGTGTGTCCAGGCCGTCTGTGGGCATCGTGGCTTGGCCATAGGAGGGGATGCAGGATACTCTTTTCCCCTGCAGCATTTCTCCCAGCTTCCTATGTATTTTATGATATCTCGGCTCATCCCGTCCCAGATGTAACGGCCGGCGATTTCGGCCAGGGTTCCCCTATTTCCTGGATGAGCTGCTTCGGGGTGATTGTGATAGTAGTGGCATATATCAGCATGGAGGATTTTAGGTACCCAAATTCGCCATTTTGCTCCCTGCTGTCCATTGCGAGACCATACTATCTTGTTGCGGAGTTCAAAGCATCTTGGGTGCGTTCGGAGTAGTCCCTGGATTTCAGGGTCTTACTGTTGGTGGGCCACTATTTGATCCTGGCAGATCCGGAGTTGCAGTGAGCGGATCTGTTCCTCGGGGGGGGGGGGGGGATTGTGGTGGTACCATGCGGTCGCAATCTTCCTCTGCTTTCTCGGCGAATTCCAGGTCCGGCTAGCAGGATATGGCGCCTGGTAGGTCATTTGTTTTACCGGGACAGTGCTGCACCTCAAAATAGAATTAGGTTAAAAACATAACCCTTCTTCCCAGTTTTTCCTTCATTGCTTTTGATTCCCGCAGCCACTGGAGCGCCTTGCTATCAGTTCAAAGGATGAAATGAGTACCTTCTAGGTAGTACCGGTATTTTTGCACTACTCATATTACCGCCAAGCATTCTTGCTCGTTGATATGATAGCGTTGTTCGGTTGCATTCAGGCAGGTGCTGACATAAGCTATTACTCGCGGGTGTCCTTTCTCATCTTCCTGGTAAAGAATGGCTCCAAGGACGTTTTGACAGGCGTCTGTCTGTAGTATTAATGGCCCCTCTCCTTGGGGCCGGTGGGCCCCTCGCCTTGGGGCCGGTGGAGTTGTTTGTTTTGGAAGCTCGCTTTCAGGGCTTGAAATGCCGTACGATGCTCTGGTCCCCACCGCCGTCTTGTTTCCTTTCCTAGGAGGGGATGCAGAGGTGCCATCAGGCTGGCAATATCCAGTATGAAGTCCCAAGAATCGCCGGAGTTGTTTCTTTGTAATGGTCTCATCTGCTTTCTGAATGGCTCTTATAGAGTTCGCCTGGAGTAGGTTGCCATTCGACGACACCACGTGTTCGAGGTAATCTATTGAGGTTTTCCCAAAGTGGCTCTTCGATAACTTGGCGGTCATGCCATGGATTTCAAGGCGTTCGAGAACCCGTTGCAGGTGTATCAGGTGCTCTCCCCAGGTCTTGGAATATATGATGACGTCGTCAATGTAAGCGAAGCAGAACTGTCCGACGTATCCAGTCAGTACTTGCGACGACATGAGCCTCTAGAAGGTAGTTGATGCATTTTGCAGCCCGAAGGTTATAACGTGGAATTGTAGGGTTTCACCGTTAGGGCTGGTAAAGGTGGTGTAACATCGGGTGTACGGCTATTTTCTAATACCGTTATTGTAAATCCAGGATACTAAAAAATCTGTGCTGTTCCAATATCGCATAGCGGATGGGCCAGACTGATGGCCGGTGGAGCAATGGGACGAGTGACGTCATTTAAAGTCTTGTAGCTCACACAGAACCGCAGCTGTCCGTACTTAGGTACCAACTGACGTTGGTCTAGGTGTCGGAACGGCGGTAGAGATTTGCCACTCGTTCGGGCAAGCCATTTGACGTTTGTCTAATGCACAGAAGGCTGGCAACTAGTGACAAGGTGTTAGTCAGTAAGGATATTGGTTAGGTGAGGAGTGGTGACTGTAGTTTTGGAATCTCGGTGGACATAATTACCCAGGGTGCGAGATAGTGCCAGGTTGACAATATCGTGAAGTCGGAGAGCAACTCAGGGTAGTTCGGCCGACGACCACGGCAAATACTCCAAGTGCAGTTGTTGTCTCCTCGTAGAATAAAAATTACTACTGACTGTATAACTCCATGACTTGTTGCATTGTGGGATATCTGGGCTCCCCACACGTCCATACGAAGCACTGTTACTTATTACGCCGACTCATGACCATTTCAATCATACTTGCACAGTAAGTTACACTTTGTGAAAATTGGCGAGAGAATTGGTGAGCCGTTGGGTGCTTCTTGCGAACCCATCAGCTCGGGTAATACTGTGCAAAAGACACGTGGTCACATTAAATAATTTAAGTACAATTTAAGCCTACCGAGGCGATGTAAGCACCGGGTAGGTGCGAGGGGCGGTGGAATCTCGGGCAGCTGAAATACGAAAAAGGTTCTGGTATGCTAAAGTAACTATTGCTGTGAAATGGTTAGTCCAACATGGTGATGGCTGCCCGAGCGCGCGAAACACAAGCCGCGAAGTGACGCGGTACACCCGTCACAAAGGCGAACGACTATTGATTTTTCCGCACTGTGTACCGGCCGCCGGATTGGCGAGCTGGCACCTCGCGCTGCACTACTTCCTTTCACACAACATTCGCAAATCGGATCCATACCTCGCGTGCCAGTTGTTACATATTGCTCTTCAAATTAACCCTGTAAATATTATTCATTATACCAAAACATTGCACTGCGTGGATGATGTGGAGATGAAAGACACGAGAATGAACATTACAGAAAATTACAAAAAGACACTTTGAAAACACTGAGGGCTTTAGGGCTGTGAATGCAAGCGTCCTTATTTGTTGTGTATCCTTGCGTGAACTTACCTTGCCCCTTTTATTGCACAAATTAAATAACAGAAATTTCACAGGGTCTATTCGTATTCCTGCACCACGCGCACGTGGTCGCGCTCACTTTGCTCTGCACCTGCGTCGTTCCTTGCCACACTGCACTGCAGTTCCCCCCCCCCCCTCCCTTCTTGATCAAAAGGGCCACTCGCTACCACTGGCAGACCTGGACCTGCTATATAATAATACTGGCAACACTGTTCTCGCCCTTAGCGACATAAATGCCTAACATCCTAACTGGAATTCTAGAAATAGAACAGCAAATGGGATGCTCTTACAAAGGCACCAAACGAATAGATATGATCAAGTCATGGCCTCAACTGAGCCTACCTATAACCCACCAAATATTAACCAACATCCAGATATTTTAAATATTGCTCTAGTTAAACAGTTTACAGCTGGGATCGACATAAGAGTCGAACATGATCTCTCCTCCGATCACTTCACAGTTCACATTGATTTCGACAATATTTCCACAGAAGCGAATGCACCGAGAAAAACTAAAGATTATTCAAAGGCCGACGGGCCGAGTTTCACGAATTTTATAACAGAAAATTTGCCGCAAATAAATAATGATTCCCTAGCAACAACACAAGATGTTGATGAAGCTATAACCGCCCTTACAAGCACAATACAGCAAGGCGTGGCTGAATGTGTTCCAGAAAAGACACATACAAATAAACTCGCAGAAAAACCACCTAAGATGCCATTATTCTAGACGCCCTTGCAAACTAACACAGGATTTGTTTTTACCCCTGAAGCAAAGTCAGAACCCTATGCAAATGTACTGGATAATACTTTCCAGCTAAATCAGGATCCCTGTGATAGAAATTTTACAACCCACATTTACTGTGAAATAAAAATAAAGCAAAGAGAACCGACTGAAGACAAATCTGAATTTACACAGTCGCGTGAAATAAAACTGGCAATTCGCCGCATGCATCCCAGAAAAGCTCCAGGAGCAGACGGAATTCAGGCGACTGTATTAAAGAAAATGCCCAAACTGGCCCTTGAGTATCTAGATACATGCTTTAATGCTATGCTCAAGCTGGAATACTTCCCAAACGAATGGAAAACTGCCAATGTGATTGTCTTTCACCAACCAGGGAAGGATAAGAAACTTCCACAAAATTATAGGCCAATAAGCCTTTTAAATACAATTTCTAAAGTTGCGGAATATGTAATCCTAAGACAGATTAATTCTCGTATGAGTAATAATAATTTACTTCCCGAAGAGCAGTTAGGCTTTATACAAAAGCACTCCACAACGCAAAAATTGGTATGAATCACTGAATATATTAACCACGCCTTTAACTGGAAAGACTATGTAGTCTCAGTTTTCGTAGATATTGAAAAGGCTTTTGACAGAGTTTTTCGTCCTGGATTAATTTATAAATTATATGAATTAAAATTCCCCGATTGATATATTAAATTATTAGCCAGCTACCTCAATTGCAGGACTTTTTCTGTCCAATGCGAAGGGGCGTAATCAGGGACTAAAACCATATATGCTGGAATGCCTCAAGGCAGTATACTTGGCCCAGTTTTATTTAATCTTTATATACACGATTTACCGAAACCAGACCACCAGCTGGTGCAATTCGGATGCTATGCCGATGACACTGTCATATTTAGTAGCTCACACGACCTCGGCTTAGCAACACGATGATTACAAACTGCCTTAACAGCTTTTCAAGAATATCACACAAAATGGCGGATTAAAATCAATGTTGGGAGATGCGAATCGACCACAAATCACTTTATTTGACGAACCCATACCCCATAAAGATGTTGTTACATACTTAGGTGTACATATGGACAGAAAGTTGACCTGGAAAGCACATACAGACACCAAATGCGTAAGTGCATACGCCAGACTCTCCGCCCTATACTAAATAGACGAAGTGCCATAACACGAAACACAGCAGTGTTGCTATATACTATGCTCATACGGCCTGTCATTACATATGTTGCGCCCACACGGGTCCATGCAGCTAAAACACATATCAAGAAACTGCAGATTGTGCAAAATAAATGCCTGCAAATTGCGGCAGACGCCCCTAGATACTGCCCCATTACAGATCTGCATAACGAACTCAAAATAGAAAAACTAGACGAGCACTTCGTCAAAATGGCGGCAAAATTTTACAACGATTGTGCCACACGCCAACTCGGAAATTTCTAGTCTCGGCGATATGACCCCGATGAGACTTAAAAATATAAGCGGCCTAAAAGCATTTCAGCTCACAGGCCGCCTTAAAACACAGAAACAAGAAATTCAGGCCCTCAGCGATAACCCGACTAATTATTCCCGGCAACCCGCAATACTGCAATACATTTAACTACAAAATACATTCTTTGACAAAATAATTATCACAAATTAGCGAACCACTATGTGATTACAGAACAAGGCGGAGCAGGCTCTGTACAGCCTCTGACTTGGAGATGGCCCTGTCAGTGACGATGCGTGCTATAATCTCCCCAATAAAGGGGGAGGGGTGGTCCGGGTGGCCTCCCCCGGGAAAATTTGTATTTCAAGGTGCAAAATGGTGCCATTTAAACATTTTTTGTACCTAAGTATAACATACACCACTTGTAAAAATATTAATATTTATTAACGTAAAATTTGCTTGAGTGAAAAAAATTACACAGATACCTTCATCAAACCCGGGACCTTGTCCACTCAAAATCAATATTATTTTAATACTCGTCGACAGTGAGGTATTTACATATGGAGCAATTTTGTTTGTACAGATGTGTAGACAGGAAAAATGATTATTCGTTTGTGTAAACATGGAAAGCAGTTTGGATCTATCTAGGCCTAAATCAATGCTATTTTTACGAAATTCTTTATGAGACAAAAACAAATTTATGTGTACTTCAGAACGCTCGTGTTTTTGAACAGCATTGCACATATTGTTAAGGTCACAATACCCAGTTGCAGTCCACGTGTAAACATTCTTTGAAAGCAATAAACATGACCAGCAAAACAGTTTGTTTAGGCTGTTTCATCCAGCTATAGGCTGTTCATGGTAAAGTGAGCACTTTGTAAATCCCTTCTCCTTTCATCATATTTCCATATTTCTGCTGTTTTTTAATATAAACATGCAATGTGACGAATAAACAAAGTGTATAGATTTCACCACCCTCGAAATTTAATGCCTGATGCTACAATAAGATATATTTAGTAGTTAAAGCCTGTTGGGAGGGCCTTACAAAGTGCTCACTTTACCGTGAACAGCCTATAGCCATGAATGTTCTGATAAAACTTTGTTTTTGAAATGATGTACAACGTTACCATTCTCGCGTGGTGTCGTGATAAGGTGTATGATTATGCCGGAATCACATAGCCCCGACCAACACAGCACAGCACAGCACAGCACGACACTACCAAAAACGCAACCACGACACATTTCAATGTGAATACTTTAATTTACACTACAACTGACACCACGCTTTCGGAATTCAGCCTAACAACTTAGAAGGCGCTGATTGGCTACGTTAGTTTCAAAGGCGGTG
This sequence comes from Dryococelus australis, assembly GCA_029891345.1. Classification (NCBI taxonomy): domain Eukaryota; kingdom Metazoa; phylum Arthropoda; class Insecta; order Phasmatodea; family Phasmatidae; genus Dryococelus; species Dryococelus australis. The sequence goes on along the minus strand of CM057003.1, from coordinate 6,678,183 downwards.
AACAAGAGGGGAATTCGTAATACATAATGGAGACAAATTGGTATCGCTAATGTATACAAAGGTAAAATTATTATTTTTAAGAGTTAGATACAGTTGTTTTCAATGTATTTTTCTTTTAAGCTGCCTGTTTATCATTGTGAGGAAATGTTCCAATACGTTTTAATTTTGCAAGGTTGTACATTCTGTGCGTCGTGTCGCACGACACGAAGAAGAATAGAAATCATTTCAAATCCAAAATTGCTGGTCGGACAACAGAATCGGTTGGGTTTGCGACGATCTATCTTGCATTTCATTGGCTGTTGGTCGCCGTGTCATGTGTGTCGGGGCTATGTGATTCCGGCATTGCCCTCTTTTACGATGTCACATCTTTATTGAAAAGTTAAAGCACTGCTGGAAAAACGCCTCACGCACGCACGCACACACACACAAACACACACACAAACACACACACACCACACTTACATCCACATGTTTCTGTTGCACTCATTCTATCTACTCTGTTCTTAGTCTCACTAGGTAATTTTATAATTTTTATGTAGGGTATACATCGTGTACGAGTATGTATAACATTCTCAGCACCAAAACTAAATTAAAGAAAAACAATACGATTTTTTTGTGCACGCAAACTTCCCAACGCATCGATCTAGTTACTGTAAACTACACTACGCCAACTGCCTGCGGCTAGGCTAGCTTTGGCTATGTCCGCTTCAGTTCGGTGAAGGAAGCACTACCACCGCAGCTTCTAACACGGGTTGACGCAGCCATAAGACCTGCCCCTCTCCGGGTGGTTTTCCTACCCTCCCTTCTATCCATCGTTGCGACCATCTACCTGCTGAAAACATTACTTACAGCGCTTCCAAACATCTTGGTTTTGCTAGACAACGAGTGGTTTTCTTATAATGTACAGTATAGTTTCCCCTAGTAGAATATGTACCGCATGAGTGAAAAATTGTCGTAAAGTAAATATAAGTTAGAATTTAATACTTATTATAAATATAACATTGTAAGGAAACTGTCTGGTCAAGCACTGCTTGCCTTGCTTGCCCTAACGAGGTGCCACTGCACCCTGTGATTCACATTGCATCCACATTGTACAACACACACACACGTGCTACAAAGCTTCTCTCATCCGACAGCTGTCTGTATGTATGGCCCAGCGCCACTTCCGATTCCAAGGCAGTCACTCACAGCAATACAGCCGTATAAAGGCTCTGTTAATCAGCAATAACTCCAGAGATTGGCTAGCAGTGAGATGGCTTGTGGCGTAGGGTGCTCTCTGCAGCGGCTGGTGAGGGTGGTGGAGTGGTACACCTACACTCCACTAATACTCACTGGCACCTCCATTGACACACACTAACACACCCCTACACACAGCTACACGCGAAGTCACAGACGAGGTGATAGAAATATTACCCCTAGTTTTAAGTCTCTTGTAATTGCCTGTAACACACTAACACTCTTTCCTGTGTTATAGAGAGATGGCTGGCATCTGTTGGGTGGGTGGCTCAGTTCTGTCCCCCACTATCAGGGCAGCATAGCGCGACTCAGGTTATCAAGCAGCTCAGACCTCATTTCATTTCACCCTGCATCACATTCACAAAGTCTATCTTCGCAAACTAACAACTACCCTACTTTCTCCAGCCCTAATCCGATAAAGGAATTACATTTATCATCCGCGACTGTCGCATAGTTTTCTCCAGGCCCTCTCCGCTTTGCCTGGTTTTCTATGCCCCTTGCTAGACCCTTCTTCTTTCGGGGTGAGACCCTGGCTACAATTGCGGCCATGACACCAGATAACCCTACTATAGCCGCGATGCATGCGCCCATTTTATCGATCAACTGGCAAGATGTGGTTTCTAATCAAGTGGATGTCCCGGAAGGGGGGGGGGAGGGAGGGGTAACTGAGGTAGTGTCCGAAACCGAAATTGCAAATTCGTTATTTTGTAATTTGTCATTTCGTAAGTTTCACTTCGGAAGTTGTTGGTAGTCACTTGTTTAGCACTTGCGGCAAATATTTTGATCTAAATTAATGCTTAAAACGGACGTAGTATTTCTACCATCATCACTGGAATGCTGCACATATATTAATAAGTAATGCAATAACGACATAAAAAAAATTTGTTGTGAAATATATAAGCAAAGAACAACAGTTACCTGTGGTTTAAAACATGCCTTGTGTGTTTTATGAACAATTTTTGTTTTATAAAACATTTGCAGATGTGTTCATTTTGTATTTTTGATAACATCCGTTGCTCGATAGAAAATACAGAAATACCAAATACATCACCATTTTTGTATACAAATTTGGGTCATGTAATTATTTTGGCAACAAAATCTGCCATTTCGGACATGGCCTGAGATGAGTCAAAGTGCGACCAAATGCGCGCTTCAACGGGTGAAAATGTATGGCTCACGCAAGTCTCTGTGACAGGCTGACAGTTTAAAGAGACAAACATCAGCTCACGCACCATGACAGACGTAACGTACCGCTGCTTGTTAAACAACACACTTTACAGCATCGCCTGACCACGGCGCCGCATGGATAAGTCAAAAGCTGGTTAAACGAAGCACGTTTAAGTGGGAGTGTACTATTGCCTACCATAGGGGCACATGTAGTAAGCCTTTGCCTTTATCTTAACATGATAAAACAATACCGTCACTGCCTTGCACATATAAGCAGGCAGACATAGAGGCATTTGAAGCATGTACCTAGGTCACCCTTGGCAGCGCTACCACACTTCCAGGCTCCAGAGAGACAAAATACGCCCAGCCAGATGCAAAGGCATGTGTAGTTTTCATCATAATGGTGTGCCAGAGATAACTACAGATGACCACTTATAAAGTGTGGGTCCAAGGCTTTATCCCTTGGAAAATTTCTTATTTTGAAGTTTAAAATAGTAATAGTTACGGAAAAGTTAACAAGACCACATTTCACAAAACTTTCCCGAAATATTTAGAAAAGAACTCAAATGTGAAAAAGTATTACCGTGTTTTTTTTAAATTTGTAAAGTGAAATGAAATCATAAATAGCCTACCTACAGTAACTTAAATTATTGCTGAAATCTTTTACTTACATAACAATATGGTAAAATATTGCAAGAAAACAGGAATCTCCTATATACAGACTAAATCTATAAAATCCTAATTTAAATTTGAAAAGCACAAACTCTAAGGTTCAATAGAAATACCTACACATTACAAATACCCAAATAGTTACTTCGCATCCCAAAATTGTCCTGGCAGCTAAACCATGCTTTATAATGAAATTTCAGTCTAAAACAGGAACAATATTCCTGTTTTTAGGGTGTGCCCAGGTACATCCGGCACACTCCGTGCGCACGCCTATGGCCAGATGGCACCCTTAACACAGTTACCTTCCTAACATGTGTAGTCGAGGACTGACAGAAAGTGCTAAATATTGTAACTAATGTCTTATTTGAATTTTATGATTTAAAAATTATGTGAATAAAGAACCCTGTACAACTGTGATGCATTGGTAAGTTGAAACAAAAAATTTACTTTGTTAATATTATAGAGCTGTAAAAATATGTAAACTAACAGAATGTGTTTTTTTTTTTTGGCATTTTTAACATTAATTGTTTTGTGTGTGTTATTAAATTGGAGAGTTCAGAAATGTGTATCTGTGTAGCCATAGTTATAACCATTCTTAATATCAGTACATAGTTTCGGTACATATTCATGAGTTGGCCTGTTTCCAGTATGGTTACGAGGTCAGGGATATCACAGTTTTTCCCAAATTCTGGATATTTTATTTATGAAATCCTGAGTCTTAAAAAAAAAAAAAATGTACGGTAGGACGTCCAACATGTCACGCAAACTTTCATTAAGAGCAAATTTTTTCCAACATATGATATCATGAACATCAAGTAGATTTACATAAGTAACACTAGGTGCCAGAGTATTATGAATGCTATGAAAAAAAAAGTGCAATAATCCACTAACAAGATTTGACCTGCAGACCAAATCTATAAAAAATCGACACCTCTAAGAGGTGATACATTAATGCCAGGAGTTTGGAAGAAGAAAGGAAGGAATTTAAGATGGTGATCACAAAAATGGAGACAAACTTTCTTTTTTACACTATATTTTGTTTCAGAAATGGCAGAATTTACCTACTCCTGTGCTACATCAGAACTGTCATGTCTTGTAACAGGTACAAGTTGCTGTTCAATGCTTCTTATTGTGTTTGTTGAGGTAGGCTCCTCCCTGTATTGGCTTTTAAGAATAACAGAGACTTTCAAATTTTGCCGTAACAGATTTACTGTATTTAATTTATAACATAATACAAATAAAAAAGAAAAATAATTTATACTAAGTTTATGCAAGACGTCCTGTGGGCAACTGAAGAATGTCACAACCCCATGCATTATTGGTGGGAGCAGGGGCAGGCGTACCCAGGGTGAGTTCAGATCTCTCTTACTGCTGTGCGGAACTGTAGCCCAACCAGTATACAGCTCTGGTGGAGCAGCTTTCCAGCAGGGCACGAAATCTGATACTGCATGCACAACGTTGTGGTAGGCGAGACCACTCTCACTGACTTTACTGGAGCTTGGGGTGCAGGTTGTCCCCAGAGTGATGGCAGTAATCGGGGTCCCCCAAAACCATGGGTTAGCAATCCCGAATTAAGTGTCTTCGGCACTTAGGTAGGCGGTGAAGATGGTCTATCTAGATGTCTGAGGGCTTGAGCTCTCTCCCGCAGGCTAAAATGCAAAAATTCGACAGCAAAGTGGCTAAGCTCTTGCTCGTACTTAGAAATAGTATCTGCCTTTTTAGTCCTCTACCATATACCACTTCGATGAGAGTAACTACACCAGACTCATGGAGGTGGAGCAGGTAACGTAGTGGACCTACTCGGGTGTACATCCATGTACCATCTCCGTCAACACAATGCGGTCTCACTATCTCAGTACCGTACCCGGCACCAGAAACACGGGGGATACTGAGGTCAAGTCACGCTGGCTGACGGTCCCAATATGTGGGTGAGTTCCTCTTGAGGACCAGTCTCCTCAGACCCAGGGAAGTGCTCCTTCCAGCACCAGAAGTGCGGTGGAAAAAAGTAAACCCCAAGAGGAGTAGTACCTAGTGTTGGGGCTCTACCGTTCCATACACTGTGGTTCGCAGATAAGGTGGCCACCCAAGACGGCCGGGGGGGGGGGGGGGGTGCATATGTATGTGTGTGTGTGTATTTTTTCCACAGGCGTGTTGTGGCAGTTGCAACAAATTTCCTGGCACCTGCTGTCCCTCTGACGAGACTGATGTCTACGATGTGGGGTACTAGAGCTATGGGAAAGATACCCTTAAGTGGATGAAAACTTGTTTATTCTAGTAAGGAAATAAACAAGGTGGTGGGGCACTACCTCCTATCAGCGAGAGTTTAATGGAAGCTGAACTACGCTTGACACGTGAAGGCGAACTGTTCCTAGGCTAACAGGGGTAGGTAGATGAAGCACAATGAAAATAACCTTAACTACACTACGGTATTTGTCCTGAAGGGGCCGAAAGTGTCTAAGTGTAATGATGACTTGAGCGACGGGATCTTTGGCAACAGTAGTGCAGTGCGATGAAGAACTGGCAAGGACTAGTGGTTCGGTAGGAGTCTTCGGCACCAGGAGTGCTGTGCAGATAAGGGTAGTGGATGATCTTCAGCACCACGAGTGCGGTAAAGAACAGGACAGACTGGCATTCCAAGATGTTTACACATCTAATTCAATTCTATGTTTATCATGATATTATAGTTACATAGAGATTTGCATGAAACATTACTACAAATCAATCCTTGGATTAATGAGAAAGAGGGATATATATAATTTTGTCTTTTTATTTTCTTCAATATAATTTAAAAAATACATTTTCTGCAATCACAAAGTACTTTTTTTAAAATCAATTTTATAATTACTTTTATGTTCTCTTCTATATTTATTAGTACATGTTTTACATTTATTAATATAGTTTCTTTGGCATTATGTTGTGTATGATAAGAATATCTTTTTATTCTTTAAACTCTTTTACACTTCTTTGTTAGGTTTTCCATCAAATTAATAAATCAAGAAACAATTTTTTTACAATAACAAAAAATAGATCCAGTGCTAAATGAATTAAATAGAAAAATCATCATGTTTTAAAATTATTTTGCCTGATGGTTACATACTTGAAACTCACTGAAATTAAAGATTTAAAAATTATGAATGAAAGCGGTTATAAAGGATTAATAAATAATAAGAAAAATTAATCAATGCATGATACAAAGTTTTCATTGTAACAAAATTAATTTTTGCTTCAGTATTTTGTATGTAAATTTTATGATTAATTTTTATTTTAAATATTTTTAGTTAATTTTTTAAATTTATATAATATTAGGTTTTGTATAACTGAATGTTTTTATTTTAAAATTTTCATATATTATTATTATTATTTTTTAAGTATTATATCTACAATTTTAAGGTTTTTGGAACATTGCCTGATTTCTTGACATTTAATTTATGAAATAATAGTTTATTGATAATTTTTGTTAAATTTCTGAGAATTTGAACAGTGGTCTAGGATTCACATTTATTAACTCCTTGAAATCAGGTAAAATTGAGCAGTGGTGGAATGCAAGTATGAGGGACATGGGAGTACTCTGAGAAAACCTGCTGGCAAATAGCAAGTCCACTACATGCAAAAATCTGGGCGACTCCACAGGGAATTGAACACAGTTACCGGAATTTTCCTTTTGTGCACAAGTACAATTAAAAAATGTACAAATTTGCTCATAGCAACTGTGATTAATGAAACTACAATTTATTTAAAATAAGTTTTTATTTGCATAAAAATACTATAACAAGCGACGCAGTAGTATCAAGGGCTGCACACTATCACAGTATGCACATAAAATGATTAAATACAACAATATACGTATTTAAAAAAATTTAAATTATTTATACAATTCTAAGACATTCTCAAAAGTGCATACTGTATTATTTGGTATCTAGTTAAAAAAAATATGGGGTAGTAACTGTTGGCACTTGGAAATAATGCTAATGTAACAAGGCTATGGTGTTAGTCCAACCACCAGCAAAAGAAACTAAGGGTACTATGTTTCTTTTATTCAATCACAAATGGCAGTTCTTACGTACTTTCACACATTCAACTTTTGCAACACCTCTTAAAGTTCAACTAAATCCACTTTTGAAAACACAATGGCATTCTTCTTTTTCTATACAAACATATATACAAATATGAACGTTCACATTATTTACAAATTAACACGTACAAAATATACATATGAACCCATGTGCACATATACTGTGTTTCAGGATAATTCACTTTTCATGAATACCTGGTAAATGCACATTACAAATTGGATGTTGTAACAAAATCACTGTTGTAATACGATTAACTCGTCCATTTATTTTTAAATGTTTACAGAAAGCTCGTCCATTTATTTTAAAATGTTTACAGAAAGCTGATCCTGACTTGGCACAACATTGCGAACAAGAATAACTTTTTTATCGCTCGGTTCTATCACATATTTGTTGTCGCAAGGCATAGATGGAAGGAAAAAACAACACAATTGTTTCTTTAGTGCATCTTGCCCTACAATGTTTACCTCACTTACAATATTCACTTCTTTATCAGTATCTGCCTGATCAACTGTTATGAAGAATATGCGTGACATGACAAATTTAAATAAAAAATGATGATGATGATGCACTCAAGGCACATTAAAAAAATGTTATGTGTCACTTATTTCACCAGTAATAGGAACACAAAGATTTGATATGATCTTATCACATACTTTTTGAAGTATTCTTATTGCTTGCCTAGCACAAAACGTTATTTATCTTGAACACACAGTCCATCACTGTAATTAAATAAAACTAAACTAAATATACAAAAGCATTCAAATTTATGTGTACTTCATATTATGGCCATTATCAGACACAAAGCAAACAATTTTTGGTACTTTTAATTAACATACACCTGTGGCTACTTCAATTACGTCTAAAAAAATTTTATAAATCAAGTTACAATTTAGTAAATAAGAGACAAAAATACAGTAAAAGTCCCAAATGAAACTTTTCCCCAAATTTTAAGTTGACAGAGGAAAACTAATTTTTAACTTCAGTAGAACCCAGATTTAACAAAATGTCACAATTCTTGAAAATATTTACTCTATTTTGCTCTTACGTTAATTCCAAATTTATTATTTTAACACCCACAGTGAAAAGTTGCTATGAAAACGTGTTTTATTTTTCCATTGTTAATGGTGCAAAATAACACTTTTATTAAATTAAACACTAATGTAATTCACTACGCAGATGTTCTACAAATTAAGTGGTACCCCACAAGACCATAAACAGTCTGTATTTGATGGGAATAAAGTTTAACCATCATGCGCTGCTTAGCTTTTAAAGTGTGCAAAATCTATTTCCAAAGGTCCTTCTGTACAAAATTTAGAGGATTTATTATCATAATTTTAATTAATTTCAATACGACTGAGAATTTTCGATAAAAATATATTTTCACACGACCATAAACAACCTCGTGTTAACGAGGAAAAAAGTTCAAAATGACCTCACGTTAAATAGAAAACAAGTTACAAAATTTTTCACAGGCTACCTCATACAAAGTGTGAAATCCATTGTCAATTATTCTTTGAGCAAAAATTAGTAGATTTATTAACGAAACAGAAATTAATTTCAATAAGCAGAAGTCTTCCAAATAGAAATATACATCCCACAAGGTGATGGACCTCCTCTCACCACCACAAATACGTAAACATTGTGTCACGTGCTATTACGGACATATATTTTCCCAGCGTAAATCTTAAGGAGTGCATAGGCCAACTTTCTCACTAAAATGAAATTAATAAATAAACAAATGATTGTTCGTACACTACAGCACAATCATTCCTTCATTTATCCAACACACTGATTGCCCGTAACAGCACATGTAAAGTCAGCAGAGCCAACATGCACGCAAACAGCTGCTGCAGTTTCGGAAAACAACCAATAGCTCCACCAATGGTGAATGTTTCGGTGTAAACCGGTTGAGAGAATTTCCGAACACAGGTTGTTTATACATTTTTTGTTACGAATACAAATTAATAAATCCATACATGCAGAATAACTTTATAATAAAGGAAACCCATATTAAACACTGTGCTAACATATTTTCTAATAAACATGCTCTGTCTTGATGTATTACATCTTTTGCGACAATGTCTAAATGATTTCAGCTCATCAGTAAGCACAGCCTTGCACCTGATTACAACGGAGTTTCTATTGTTAACCTGCCACGAAACATTACGCAATTGTACTGTTTGTTAAGGCAAGAATGGATGTTCCCGCCTGCAGATTTTATTATTCACCGGCCCTCCGAGACTATGCATCAAGGCACCAAGTTCCACTGTACGCCGCTAGATGGCCACACCAGTATACTTTACCACCTCCTCATCGCCAAGCCAGCCAGTGGCATCACACCTCCATGAAGATATGCTATCTACCCCCTCTCCAGCCAACCCTACCAAACTTGCATTGTGAGTGGGCCCAGCCAGAGTATAAATAGTGTTCCTGTCCCCTCTTTACTAACAAGAACATATTTCCACCACTCTGCCTCCTGTAGCATTTATGATTAAATCATGTAACAATTTTGAATTCTTTCATGTCAACTGGGTTTTTACAGTGTATGCCAGTTTTCCCCAGTCTCTCCTTAGTTATAGTTTAGCTATATGTATACTTGGGGAGGTAGTCATGGCCCCAATTGCTGGCCATTGCTGCCCAATCACTCTCTGTCTTGATGCATGTCTCCTTGCATGATTTCCTTCCCTTGTAGGCATACGGGGTTCGCCCTGAAACACAATTAGCACCTCGGACCTACATCTAACTTGTTTATTTCCCACCAGAGATGGAATAAACAAAGTTTACCGGTCTCAAGGATACCACTTTTGTGTAGACATAGCACTGTTCTTAGGTTACCTCATGCCGCTGAAGAGAACACAGATGACCAGGGTAACCTGCTCATTCAAGCCAATTCACTGTCAGAATATCCACATGCACTAGCACTGGCCAACCTTTCTGCATGCCACGGTAGGGCCCGCACACACGTACTTTGCCTCTCACATTCAGCTTGTTGGCTCGGTGCTCACCATCTCCACCGTGTTTAGGTGCCAGAGGGGTCGCTCCCTGAGTTGGGAAGACTTGGGCATCTGAGCATTCACCCATGTGCAGAGACTGTTGACTGAGAGATCCAACTCTCAGTGCTCACTGCGTTTAGGCACCGAGCACTGTGATAGGGTGTCCACGTTCAGTTGGCAGACACTCCACGTGGTTCTACTCCAAGTAGGGCAACACGTACCCTGCATTCGCCTCATAGACGTGAGAGCAAGTTTTGATATCCAGATGCTTTACTCTCGTCGAAGTGGTATTCGTGAGAAGGTTAAGCAGGTGCTAACTACCTCTAGGTGTCTGCAAGAGTTTACCCCCTCCCTCATCTCCTTGCTCAACCATCTCTTGTCCAAGGATCAAGCTCAGGCACTGCACCATTTACAACTTCCTCCAGTAACACCGGAGATTCCTAAGGACCTATTCACATCACCTGCATGAATGAACGGGGAGAGACACCCCTGGATCGCAGACTTCAGGCTCGAATCAGCAGCACCGACCCCGACAGCTCACACTAGCTTTGAATGTCGGACTGCTAAACCACCTGCTGCTTACGTACGCCCCACAGAAACCACCAAGGTCAAGCCTACATCTGAGGTTATGCGTCGCCCAGGTATCCCGCTGAAAACCACTAGTCTGAAATGTAAGATCACCTTAGCCAAACACGATTTTGTGCCCTGCCGCAAAGCTACCAGGCAAGTTCTCTACACTGGACGTGTACCAGTGCCATGTAAGAGACTGAAGTAAAAAACCATAAAACCCCGCCCGAGGGGTGCGCCTGATCTAGTGCCCCACAAAACCAACCCTCTTTGATGTATTGATTATGTAGTCAGTCGAGTTGTCACGCGTCAGCATTTATAACATACAAATTAAGTTTCTCATCTTTCTGCAAATGTTTGTGCATGTTTCAACGCACAAAATTTTCCAGTTGCAATTAAACTGGGACATTTACCTTTCTTTGACAGTGCTTTATTTATTTACATATGTGTTTCGAAGTTCTTCTAGAAAACACATGAGTTTGTGTTCCAGTGCACTTCCACCAGATCCACCAATGTTTCAGGCCGGTGGAATTGGTGGATACATCAATTCAACTGAACTCAACCAAAACATTGTTTCCGAACATTCTGTGTACATAGGTGGATGTACTGATGAATTTCCGAAAGCATGGCTGGTGCGAAGGACGTTACCTACTTTGCAAGGACAACTGTGACACGTGCAACTGGGCAGGTTGCAGCAGAAATGGCTGGTGTTGGTGCACTGTTATTGTTGATATAAAGTGTTGTATCCAAAGTAGAAGCCAAAAAAGTATAGGAGTCATCTATAAAAAGCACAAAACAAATCCGAAAACCACAAATAAGATCGTATTCCAATAAAAAAAGCGTAAGCAGGTCGTCAACACTAGTGAACATATCATGGTCACAAGATAAAAGGTGCTCATGGGAAGGAAAGGGAATATCTATAACCTGCACTGTTATTGGCTGCTGCTGTTGCTATGCATGCTTGATTGATGGGTAGTTAGGTGCTGAGGGGTTGGGTGGCCTAGGAGGATGGGAAGGAGCGGCATGCCCGTGAAGAAGATGATGGGTGGGGTCGGAGGAGGCAAGGTGGTGTTGGAGCGAATAGTGCGGTGGAGGGGTTGAGAACAAAGGAGCCTTTCATGACATGTTATGAACAAAGTATAACTCACTAGGCCCGTGCAAGTCAACTCAAATCACTGCTGCTGTAGTTTTAAATTGATTTCACCAAATTTTATTGCCATAAGCCAGTGAATATATTTTTATTAGGGTTTCACTGCAATTTATGTATTCCATTTTAGCAAGGATAATTTATTATTTTCATAAATATTTGGAAATTATTTATGGTTCACGAAAACCTTTACTTTAGATTGCTGTTTTTGTTACCTTGGGGGTTCAGCTGTATGCATGGACCGCTGCTAAAAATTTGATACGACTTTTATGTAGAGGTGGGCCAATACCACATTTTGCTGATACCAACTATACCATTCTCAACTGCCGATGCCGCAGATTACAGCAATGCCGATACCAGTTTTGATGAGCGGAATAATAATTCCCAATATTTGTAAATACTTTTAATTACTTAAATTTAAGTATTCAATTAGGATATTGGGTGTCTACAGCATAGAAATGAAATACAACACTAATTTCAATAATAAATGAAAAGATAGACAATTTAACTGGGCAAATATGTGACTTAACAGTTGAGGAAAACTGTTACCATACAACACAGCAATCATTACAAACTTCATTCATAAGTCAATCTTCAAAACCTGAGGCAATCTGATGCGGACATGGATTTAAGATCTGAGAAATCCATACATAACTTCAATATGCATGTGTGTTTAAACCAACAGCCTAAAGATGTCATTAAAAAAAACTTAATTTAGTATTAAATATTCACTTAAAATTGAGTAAAATGTTTTTTTATTGACATTAATATTTTCACTTAGTATTCCTTCATCGGCCGAGCCATACTCATTCCCTTGGTTAAAATGATAACTGATATGTTTGCGACAATTTTTGCCAATTATTACTTGCCAAGTCTTAGTCAGACTTTTAACACTCTCACCAAAACTTCAGGCGAGAGCTTCCAATAAGAATTACGCTCATCAAAATCTAGTGAATTTGCTTTCATTTTTCATTTTAAATATCAACAGTATCATAGAATGTGTGATTAGTTTTCATTACTGCCAACCTATGAGTACAGTAAATGCTCAGTCAATATACGTAATAGCATACAGTAGAACCTTTCTATTACAAACCCTCACAGTTCCTGAGAATAGGTTCATGATGGAAGGGGAGGCGTAATAAAAAATTTGGAAAATTTTGGGCCTATTTTGACCCACCACCCCTAACCCCTATTTGCCATTTTTTGCTTGAAGTTCGTGTTCAATTGTCTCTAGCGTATAAAAAACAACTTCTCAAATTAAATATAAATATGTATGTATATGTTAATAGCTGGTCGTTTCCTGATTAATTTGATACCCAAGAAAGGCATATTGGACCACCCCTTGCCGTAAAAAAGAAGGCCTAAACATAGTATGACAAGAGTGTGAAAAGATTAGACTATGTATTATTAAAATATAACTAAATACTGTGGAGATACCTTATATTTGAAGCAAAACAAAGAACTTTATTTATTGATAATATATATGAAGATACATTGGATCACTCGTGTACTGGGACTAGTGGCGAATAAATTGCCGTGCACACGCAGCTGGGCGGGTGCGGCGACTCGCATCTGTCGATCGGTCCTAGATACTCGGGGCTGGGAAGCTGTCGGTCAGCCGCTAAAAGCTGACAGGTTATCAGGTACAAGATTATTCTGGCAGGCGGGGGCCAGCCGGCCGCCACCAGTGCTATAGTTACAGGGCCGATTCATTTATAACAACGGCCCGCTGTTAATAAAACATGCTGATAGATCCTATTCAGGTCACTGTGTTAAATTTATATGAAATGTAGGTGGCATGTTGGCCTCTGCACTGGCACGATGAGGCCCGGCAATGTTTACAGGAATATAAAAATTTAGTGCGGTCTACTTGAAATATTAACTATCCCAAATTTTTCATCAAAAACTTCTGACGTGACCTACACACGCATACGGCCTTGCTCGAAATATGGTAACATAAGAACATATTTTATTTGCACACACTTACATTTATTCACTTTACACATAAAACTGACTTGCCAAAAAAAAAATTCCCACCAAAAAAATTTGCATATTACATAGGCATGGGCGCACATAAACTTAAAAAAAAAATCATTAAAAAAGGGACATTGAATTAAATTTGAAGTTATACATACACTGATTAAGAAAGTAGCCTGTAATGAGCCCCTGTTTTTATAGCAAAAGAGGAGGGATAATGGAAGCGAAAAAAGACAAGGACAGTAAGGCAGAGACGGCGACATGCGACTAGGACAACGCATCCTTACTGACCCGGCCTGTAACTCTCCCCTCTCCTCGCGAGCCACAGACAATGCACCAGTGTCCCCTTCTGGCATTAAGTAATTTATTGCTTCACGCTGCTTGGGACAACAAATGTCAAAGTCTATGACCGAAATGTGTGACCACTAACGTCAGTAGCCTGAAAACCGTGGATAATAGAAACTTGTACCGCGGTTGGAGAAAAGGTCTACATAAACAAATCTGCGCATTACTGATACCGCGGTTGGTCAGGGATTACTGTATCTATTTTTAGACGTGCCTCAAATTTTCGACCCAAACTTTTTACGGTTCCTCGGAATTGGGTCGTAATACAGAGGTGGTTGTAATAAATGGGGTCATAATGGAGGGGTTTTACTGTAGTTCCTAGTCTTATTTTATTTTAATATGTACGTGCACGTGCTCATTTATGTAGCGTAAAGGCATTGGAGACTTTTATTGTCCATTATTCGTAAACGTGAACTACGAAAGGGATACGCCACGTAGCTGTCGACCAACTACCGCCCTGAGAACCAAAGTACATGCGCTCACCCGTCACATAGATGAGCTGGCGCCCTACCTGAATTTCTAACTGTTAGAAATATCTAGCCATGCATCTGGGTTTCTCTCAAATCCAGCATCTCTCACCCCTTGTAAACTGTCAAGCCATGTTAGAAATATCTAGCCATGCATCTGGGTTTCTCTCAAATCCAGCATCTCTCACCCCTTGTAAACTGTCAAGCCATGTTAGAAATATCTAGCCATGCATCTGGGTTTCTCTCAAATCCAGCATCTCTCACCCCTTGTAAACTGTCAAGCCATGTTAGAAATATCTAGCCATGCATCTGGGTTTCTCTCAAATCCAGCATCTCTCACCCCTTGTAAACTATCAAGCCATGTTAGAAATATCTAGCCATGCATCTGGGTTTCTCTCAAATTCAGCATCTCTCACCCCTTGTAAACTGTCAAGCCATGTTAGAAATATCTAGCCATGCATCTGGGTTTCTCTCAAATCCAGCATCTCTCACCCCTTGTAAACTGTCAAGCCATGTTAGAAATATCTAGCCATGCATCTGGGTTTCTCTCAAATCCAGCATCTCTCACCCCTTGTAAACTATCAAGCCATGTTAGAAATATCTAGCCATGCATCTGGGTTTCTCTCAAATCCAGCATCTCTCACCCCTTGTAAACTGTCAAGCCATGTTAAAACATAATTAAAATGGTTAGACCTTATTAAGTAACACATAAGTAATGAAAACAAAACACCGTCAATATTATTAAAAACATAACATTTCTGTTCATCATAGTCAGTCATACCACATTCTTTGATGCAGTCGCCTTTTTTTTTTTTTTTTTTTTTATAATTTTGGAAAGAATCCTCCTTGGCACCATTTATTCAATAACAAGGCTAACTTCTTCCATTTCCTTTTTGTTACCAGGAACAGATTTCTCTGCAATGCTAAATTCTTGCGAGAGCTGTTTTGCACTCCTTCCTCTATCCAAATGTTCAATTATTTTTCATGATAAACAAATATTACTCATTTCAATTTATTATCGGACATATTCACTGTTAAAAATGTGTGTAAATATAGTACCGGAACCCTCAAAAACAAAAACAGAACTGCGCCACCCGATTGCTGACTGGAAGCTGAGGTTAACTTCGGGCGAACATAAACTGACTGTGTGCATGGATTATTAATAGCAGTGGCATGCGACTGGTGGCAGCTGTTCAACATTCTACTTTGAACTGGTGGCTTCACAGTTAAGCTGCAACCCGATTATGCTGCCCCCAGGTAAAATGGGAGTTGAATATATTTGAAATTTCACTGCGCGTTTGCAATCGTACGATGTACAAAAGGACCAAGGCACACTTATGATAAACCATGGAGGTTCTAGGGTAAATGTTACAATGTGACAAAGTGCCTCACATGACTGCAATGACTCAATCACATTTAACACTAAATAAATACACAAACTCTTGCGTGTTCAAGTCATCCTTTAAAAAGAATGCTTCTACTGTAATTTTGCTCAGTTGATAACAGTATCATTTCAAACAAAACTTATTATTACATTTTGTAAATAAACTTCTCATTTTCAAGATTTTAATACACAATAGAGCTCATCCCCCCCCCCCCCCAAACACCATATTTCTCCACAAAAGTGTTTAAAGCTTCTTCAAGCTCTTCATTACGAACATTCAAGTTGTAATAAATATTTATATAGTATAATTTAGAGCATTCATGCAAAGCAATGGCAAGATTCAAACACATTAAAAACAAACATCTAGGCCTACTGAAACAATCTAAATGTAAACACAAATCTTAACACAGTCATCAAATATAAACACTATCACTGCATATGTGAGTAGGGTGATCAGATTAGCGAATATACAAATTCAAGATGAAACGTCTATATGTGAAATTCAATAAAGGTTAAGGAGGATATGAAATATGAGAACCATCTTGATAAGAAGGTCCTGTATTTTATGAGTTAGGTCAAGAAGTTATGTCATATACTATATTACTGTATATCCAGCTATTATTTATTACTTTTTTTTTCTCAATAAAACGTATGAAACACCACACAGGTAAATTAAAAGAGGTCAGATATGAACTATTAGGCAAATACTGATGTGGTCCTGCTACATATTATTAACTTTCTGTAATCATGTAGTATAAAGCAATGACATGTGGCAGTTCAACTACTAAAAGAATAAAAATTAAAATATTCCAGCCAACCAAGATATCTGATCACCCTAGACTCCACTGTAATGCAGTGTTCAGAAGAAATCCCTTTCTTAAAATGCCATAATTACTCTGCAATTTCTTCACATGTGTAAATATTTTTCTTGTTCGTAATTAGTTTCCGAGCTGCATATAATCACAAAAATTCAGTACCCTTAAATTTGCAACAGCACGTCATTTTTACACAAACTACTAAAATAAAAATTGTAATTCAGAAATGTTAAACACTGTGTAGGCATACCAGCAGCCAATAAAGTTTGTATTGGATTAATGAACTGTGTTGGGAATGCAAAACAAATTATGTGTTAATGCTATCCTGGCAGCTTGGCAAACTCATGTGAAATTTAAAATGATCATACACACTACACACAAAACATTTAAATTTCACAACATAGGTAGATATGTGTATTGAAGTATTTACAAAAGACATGCAAAAGTACCTGGAACACCAATTTTTAGAAAAGCTCACTGAGAATTACTGCATGGCAGATATCTTGACTGCAAATAAAACATTAAAATAAAAAAATTAAATCTCACACAAGATGATTTTATTTTTGAAACTTTAAAGCGAATTGAAATTGCTGAAGCAGCCCTGCATTATTATATTTGTGTCTGCTTAAAAACAAGACTCCGCAAACAATTATGATTTAAAATAAAAATTTTCCAAAAGACAAGACTCATTTACACAACAAGCTGATATATTCATCATGCAACTGATTCTGGCAACTGGAAATTCAAGAAGTTAAAAATCATAGAGGTACATTTATATAACTATTTTCATGTGTAAGGCTCAGAACAAGGGAGTGATTCAGACTACTCTGACAAGCACATCAAGTGCACAATCTCCACTATGCGTAAAGCTCTGAGCTGGCTTAAAGTGTTATTTTCGTGTTGTGCATACCTATAAGACTTCAAAGAGGTGACCCATTATAATTTTACTAATGGATAGTTTGTGGTAAAGATCAGTACAGACTCCTACTGTAAATTCACTTTTGTCTGAGAAGTAAGTTTCAAAATACAGCAGACTGAAAAAAAAAATTATTAACAAGGTTTATAGTAAGTGTGATATCTTAAAATGCTATTCCATGCTTGTCTGTGGTATTTCTTTTGGAGATAAACACGCTAGGGGATAAACAACCCATAGTTTTGTCAGAAAACACGTTTTCCGAACACACTACAATGCAGTTCAAGCAACAGGCAAAGAAAATTCAGAAAATGATATTTGGGGCCTTGACAGTGTAGTGGTCTGTGGCTGATCTGTCTTCTCCTTTTGCATGCACACAAGATTTCAGCTGTTATAGACTGTTCAAGGTTAACCGAGCATTTTTGAAACCAATCTTTGAAAATATCACTTTACCCTCTAGCATGTGTTTCAACAAGCACGAGAGGTAAGGGCCCAGTGAAGTTGGTAACAATGGAAGGAAACAAGTTCCATGCCTTGATGTTGACTTAAAAGTGTTTGGTAAATATTTGTGAATACTGAAATGGCTTATTTTGCCTTCCATACTTTTTACATGTATAAAAGTGTATGAATGATTATATTTGTGAAATATTTACTTAATTCCATCGTTTCATTTGACCGACACAGAAATAAAGTGATCAAGTCCATAGCAAATATTAACGTTACATTTGGTGGAAGACTACGCAATGTGTGCACGAGTATATCTTAAGCAGAACTTAAAAAATACCCACTTTACTGTGGATAGCCTATAAGCACTGCTGAAATTTCATATATTACACTACAATAATGTGATGTTTGTCTCTCCCACATTGCAGATTCTGAATGCATATTGTTACATGAATATCAATAGATTTTCTGATTATTATATGTACTATTTTACTGCTGGTTAAAGTTTCCCTTTCAAGTAAATCAGTTTTGGTAATGACAAAACTATTTTGAGGATTAAGCAACATCGTAAAGATAGTTGCATATAAATTCTAGTCTTTTCACCAGTGATCGCAAAACCATTTTAACTATGAACTGAGTATGATTGTGCATAAATTACTTAGTAATGATATGATGTGGGTACAAAGCTGCCAATGTCAATCTGGGCTTCGTAAAATACCAACAGAAGAAGAGTACCATGAAATCCTAGCAACATAATTCCTTTATGTCGTCTCATGTGTAACAGTGCTAATACAAACCAAGGTACCCTGTGTCATACTTACTAAACAACCACTCCAAGTCAAAGCAGAAGCAGAAGGTCCTTATTGGCAGTGATTGCGAAGATTCTCCATTCATGTGGAAAGGCAACCAATCAGTGATGTTTCTAACACAAACATATTCCCACCACCACATGGCTGACTGATTGATTGATTCAGAGCAGACTGTATTAAAGTGTTCCAGTTAACTTTGTGCATAATGAAATACCATAGAATTCAACCAACAAAAAGTACATGGCATATAATTACTATAAGATAATAGGTGAAACATATACATATTCAATAAATATGACAGTTAAGATTGATAATAGGCCACTAGGCTACTAAAAATATATAAAAGGACAGGAATTCAAGTACTCACAATCTAGTACTTGTCAATAGGCACACACACAAAAAGTAGGATGACACATTTTCTCGCGTTTGCGCATTCGCGACGTTTCGCTGGCTCAGCCAGCTTCAACAGGTGGCGAGTTGTAGGACACTGCAATGTGGTCGAAGGGTGCTGTTAGTAATAAACCTAGCGGCTGGGTGGTGAACTAGGGTAGGGCAGGTTAAATTGAAAAATATTAAAAATTACAGGTATATCGGATTAGTGTGGTAAGGAGCTGTGATTATCTTATTTTGAGGCCAGACGGCTGCCTGGATTTTGTGCCTATCGGCAAGTACTAGACTGTGAGGACTTGGATTCCGATCTTTTTATATATTTTTAGTAGCCTGGCGGCCTATTTGCTATCTTAACATGTTTATGTTTTGATCTCCCGCCATCTTGTGTCCGTCCTTTGTGTTACTATCATACTTTACTGTGTATTTCATGATCATTTCTTATCTTCCTTACACATCCCACATTACCAGTAGGTTTTTCCAACTTAATTTTCACATCATTGCACCTTCCCGCACTTTTATCAGAAGTTTCACAAGTTTACCTCTGCCCTTAACACATAAAAACATGAGTCCAGTAATAATTAGCTCACCAATTTATAATAAAATTCAGGCAGCCGTCTGGCCTCAATATAAGATAATCACAGCTCCTTACCAAATTAATCTGACATAACTGCAATTTTTCATATTCTAAAATCCCCCCCCCCCTCCTTAGTTCGCCACCCGGCCGCTAGGTTTACTACTAAGACCACCCTTCCACCATACTGCAGTGACCTACAACACGCCGCCTGATGCAGCTGACTTAGCCATCGAAACATTGCGATCGCACAACTGTGAAAAAATATGTCGTCCTACTTTTTGTGTGTGTGTGCCTATTGACAATTACATTGACTGTGAGGACTTGGATTCCTGTCCATTTATATATTTTAAGTATTCTATAAATATGTTAACATAAAAATAATTTTGTTTGTAGAGAGCAGAAGAATCATGCAGACAGCTGTATCACTGTGATACATAATAAAGAAAAAGTATCATAATACAGAACTATGAATAAATAATTAAGCAAGCTGATCTGATTGATCACATACTAACACTTGTCAGTAAAATATTTTGAATCATGCAAAGAAAACTTTCCATGTTCAAAACATCTTGTAGAGTAAAATTTTTGGCTGTAAAATTATGGCTAACAAATTTACAAGAAAATTGTGATTATATGGCACATTTCACACTCTACGCTTCCCTGTATTTTGTATGTTTTTTAACCTTAACTTCCTTGGACATAAAAGAAAGGGGCTTCGTTGTGAATATTCTATCATGTCTGCAGCAGCATTATACATTTCACATTATCATATATCTTAAATGCACTATTGCAGTACATTGTTTTAAAATTTTTTATCACACAATGAATAATTAATGTAAATACAAACAACTTTTGTACGGTTATTCAGTCAGGTAGGCTTCCAGGCCAGTATAAAATAGACTGATAAAGAAATGATTCAAAACATCAAAAAAATACTTAATTCACTGAGAACAGGCTGTGCAACAAGGCCACAAGCTTACACCATATACTGATATCAGTTGTGGTCGGGTGAGAACATGTTCACCCGAGACTGCAGAAGAGTGGTGTGGTGGGTACCAGCATTTGGGATGTGAAGAGGCTGGGTCGTAGCAGCAAAGGTCGCGTGGCCCCCCATGAGGGAAGACGTGATCATGTTCCGCCCGTGGCCACCCTGGCTGAGGGTGGTCATCTCCGACAGCAGACGTTGCTGGGTGTCGATCGCCGCAGCCGCATCCAGCATCTCGCCTTCCATCCCCTTGGGCCCGAAGATCATCTGGTGCCAACTCTGTTGGGGTTCCACGGGACGCAGAGGCAGCGACGATGATGACGACGAGTGGGAGTTGTTTCCGAGGGAGTGGTCTGGGGTAGGCACCTGCGGCGGGGGCAAAAGAGCAGCTGAGTCTCCATGCAGGCGACGCAGTCCCAGGGGGTTGCCAGGAGGGTTGGGCGGAGGACAGTGCATCTGGGGCGCGGCGGTGGGGTTCCCTGGCTGGAGTGGATTCAGGTCGTGACTCAGCAGGTGACTGAACCACTTGCGGTTATCATCACCATCAGCGATCTTGTTGTGGCTGAGTGCCAGATGGTCCTCCAGTTTTGGCTTGCGGTCAAAGGTTGCTCCACAAAGCTGACATCTGCAAAAAACATAACTTCAGGATGCTACCTTCTACAAATACAGATACAAAAAATAAAGAAGGCAGTTCTGTACCCACGGTTGGCTGCCACCCATACTAAGGTCTTCATTTCCTTTGCAGGTTCCAGGACGCACAAATATTTTAAACAGCCATTTTCATGTTGGGAGTATGGTTCAATACTGCTGTGGTATGGGGGGTTTCTTCTTGGGTACTCTTGGTTCTTCTCCCTTCATTCTACCTCTGCTTCATGCCCATCTCACCTCATCTAATTGTTATGTTCATCCCTCAATTATAGCAGTTGGCTAAAATGATTAAATAAATGTTCTCACTCATGATGACTCTAACCTCTAGGTGAGAACATCAATATTTTTAACAATGACACCAGCTAACAGCCAGCCGCGTTAATACCATGACAGCGTTCACCACTCACGTGACACGTGGGCATGCACGTGCCCAAGGACGCCGTAACCCGAACTTTCCAATAACGGAATATTTCTTTGAAGTGTAAAATTATTTTTCTCTAAGCGTTTAAATTATTACAATGTATATTTGCTAATATTGCACAATGTTTGGTTATGAATTCAAAATGTACGCTGCGCGAAGACTAAGAACATTATAATTCCGGTGTGAACGCCGTCATAAAATACATTTGAAAGAATACAGCAAATTCACAATTTAAATCAAAATGTAAATCAATATTTAAATTATTTTTGTGGCATTTATTTACGAATATAAAAGTTTTACTCGGCGTGCATAGCACTTCCACTTGTGTGAACCCCATAGGCAGCCATGGTAGGTTCACGCGACCCCTGCCTCTGGACAGTCCGTCGAGGAGAGCTGGCGACGTAAGACACTGTCACATAAGCACTACAAACTTTTTGCACTGATGCAGATTACCATAGTTTTACTTTAGTATACCGGTTAAGCTATGCTTTGTGTAAGTTATAGCAGAAATTCCCCAGCATTATGCTTCCGCTTAACTTAATTTGTGCCCTTGTGGCTCTTTGAATGTAAACCAGGAGCAGGAGAGAAAGATGTCGGAGAGGACACATGGCCTGTGCAACTTTGAATCTGGCGTCATCCACCAATGTTAAAGGCGTTTCAGTGTAATTTTTGTATAATTACTGCATGCAATTTTAAGGACTACATTTTCATGTATGTATTTCAGGGTAATTTCCATGTTTAATTGTTTGTATAGTGATGTTATATCCGTCCTAGCTGGCTATGTGTAAAGACCATCACCACACTCATCACGTGCTGGGAGACGAGTCTGCGTTAGTGATGCCAAATAATCACACGTGTTCATGTTCAGATTCATTTTGTAATACTCCGTGCCCTGTCTTCAGGGAAAACCTAGTCCACCCTAGCGGCTGCAGACCCCTTTCCTTGTGAAAGCTGTGTTATCTAACACCACGGTAGAAGTCATCCATCTAGGAGTGCGTTAGACAAATACCGAGCTGGGGGAGCGGCCAACTGATTTAGCTAGACACGTCCGAGTTTCAGCATGTAACATTCTGGCACGCTTTTGTTATGAGTGGTAAAATAAATATAATCCTACCAGTGCTCAAAATCTTTTTTTATCTTGACAGCAACCTCGCCTCATTTTCAGTGTTAAAAGTTTAGTATTGCTCAGTGTAAGTATGCTCTGGTGAGACACACACACAGAACCACAGCATCCCTGAGTCTCATCAGTGCAGTGACTGGAATACACCGCTGGTGCCCATCTACCGTAAATTTATTGTGTCACAGTTCGTCACATGTATCAACAGACGGTGTCAATAGCAAGGGTAGCGACATGCTCCTGTGCACCGGTGAACTGCTAGTTATTTACCACCAATGTTGATACAAAAAAATTAGAATTAATTTTAACATAAGAATTTGTAACTCACTTTCTGAGTGATGATGATATGGACAGGGCCGTTTGTTTTTGGAAAGCTGAGAGCAAGAAAGAAGCATAAAGCACCAAAGTTAGGTTGGCCCTGGTGCTTTTCTCTATAGGAACCAACCTGTTTGCAAGTATACTGTATACTCGCTATAGATAAATACTAAACACAGTCAGAGTTTGTCAGCCTCCTCCTGCTGAAATATCATTTTTGCATTTACGACATGCTCAGTAAGTTGCTGAAGGCTGGTGAATTCTCCTGGTATTTTTTGTTCCCCTCACAGTCACATCCCATCATTTCTGCAGTGTGGATATTATCTCTTTTCAATTTTTGGAGTCCCCCTCATTCTAAGAAGCCTTACATGTGAGATGTTTTCTGTGTTCACACATATTAAAGCTATAACAGACCAAGACTTCACACGCTAATGTGAATTGCTGTTACTACTCTGAAATGATCAGTTTATTCTACAAGTAAAATCTTAATATTCAAGAACACACATTTCTTATAGGCCTACTTCAACGTAAATTTGCAGGTTACACCGAAAATACATGTTTCAAATATATCATAACTAGAGATGATGGAAAATGGTTTTTATATTTCCAGTTTACAGCAGTCATTTTATGTTGTGTAGCATTTACTAACATTTATAAAATTTTCAAAGCAATGCTTTCCTTACCAGAAAATCACTTTTCCTTATGAAATTGATCATCTGCACTACACTACATGATGCTATACTACAATGTTAATAAAATAAAATCTCGTTAATAACAAAAATTTGCAAGAGCTTGTAGTAGAGTTGTATTTAATTCAAAAGGAAATTTTCCAATCTTCTATGTTTAGAGCATAAACAGTGTTCCCCACATGAACTCAAAATTAAGATATGTTAATAGGTAACGATACAAGGATGTCCAATATAAAATAATTTAAAACTTATCATGTAATTATTATATTAGCTTACAAAATGATATACAGTAAAATCACTAGACTGGCCAGAAAAAAAAAATGTGCACACAGACCTTTTCAGGATTGCAGTACCATACTTTAAGCCCTTCAAAATCAGACATTGTTTAAATATTATGATCCTCAGAAGTATCCATGCAACATTTTTACATACCTGACAACAGAGTTTGTTTGATGCATGTGTCTCGGGATGTTTTCTACCTCATACTTTTAGTTTACTAAATGGTTAAGTGACCAAATTTTGTATACTAAAACGATGATGCATTTGATAGTTTACTATTTAAATTTTGGTACGTAACAAAACATACTAAATACAAATTTATATTAAATCCCAGATTGCCGCCATATTTGTTTAAATTGAACACGGCAATGCACACTGCAGAGCTTCATATTATACACACGTGTATTTGTTTTATGAATTTCCATAATTCAATACCTATATTGATGCTGGCTAAGAGCCAACAGCATTAAGCCCAAGATGGCGCTCACCACTCATGTGACATGTGGGCATGCACGTGCACAAAGAGGCTCTAATTTGAACTTCCCCATAATGGAATATTAATTTGCAGTATAAAATGTGTGTTTTGTTTTTCTTCCAGGGTCAAAATGTTTTAAGTGTTACAGTTTTTTGTTTAAAATGACTGCACAATGTTTGGTTATGAATTCAGAATGCGCACTGCTTGAAGATTAAGAACATTACTATTCCGGAGTGACCGCCGTCATAAAAGGACATTTAAAGAACACAGAAAATTGATAAGAAAATCTACATTGTAAAACAATATTTAAATTACTTTTGTGCCATTTATTTTTCAAATATAAAAAGTTTTACTCGGTGTGCATAGCATTTCCGCTTATGTGAACCCCATTGGCAGCCATGGTAGGTCCGTAAGACGCTAGCCTCGGCGCAGTCGTTGTAGGAGGTCTGGCGAGGTAAGACTCTATCACATACGCACTTCAAACTTTTTGCTCTGACGTAGATTACCGTAGTTCATTCTTAGTATACCGGTCAACCTTTGCTTGCGTACATTTTGCCAGATATTTTCCCCAGCATTACGCTTCCGCTTGACTTATTAATTTGTGCTCTTGTGGCTTTTTTAAATATAAATGAGGAGAAGGAAGGAAAGATGTTGGAGAGGCCACGCAGCTCGTGCAACTTGAATCAGGCGCCATCTGAATATGTTAGAGGTTGTTTCATTGTAATTTCTGTATTATTGCTGCGTGCAATTTTAAAGGCTTTAATTCTATGTATGTATTTGAGGGTATTTTTCATGTTTAGTTGTTTTACGACCACATCACTTGCAACCACGTGGTTCAGAGTTGCCAAGTCAATGTACGTGCCATCCATGCACTTTGAGAGTTTATTTGTATAAAATCATGTGCGCCATTATTTATTTCAGAGTTTTATGTATTGTTCATTCACGGTTCCGTGTAATTTTCATATAATTTATGCTTTGTAGGTTTGACCGCGTGGTCATCTCAATGTCTCATTTTCTTGCCATCCAGCATGTTACTACTCCAAAACAAATTCAATATGCAAAAGAATCATTTTCTCAATGGAAATAACATTTAGTTTGACCAGATATTGCCATTTTCGCAGAGAAATACTGAATTCGCACCTGCACCATGTGTTCCGCTGCAACCCTTGTCCTGCGGCATCCGCGCCATCTAATCTTGCTTTCATGCGCTTGCATGTTTATTGTGCCCATTAATGTCGTGCCTTATCTTGTTTCAGTTGTAATTGTATCATTCTGTGTGATTTGTACGGTGAAATTATTTCCCTCCTAGCTGGCTGAGTGTATAGGCCGCCACCACACTAACCACGTGTTGGAAGACACTTCCTGACAAGTTTGCGCTAATGATCCCAAATAATCACACGTGTTCGCCCATTCATTTCATTATTCTCTGTGCCCTGTCTTCAGGAGAAATCGTAAGTCCATCCTAGCGGCTGTCGAACTTTTCCCTTGTGGAAATTGTGTTTTCTAATACCACAGAGAAGTCATCCATCTAGGAGTGCGCTAGATTAATTGCGGGCTGGAGAACACCCAAACGTAGTTAGCTAGACACGTCCAAGTGTAATCCAATAACTTAAACTCCTGGTACGTTTTCTTTTGTATAAGTGGTATAATAAAAGCAAGTGTTTCTTTGTAGTGACAGCAGCCTCTTGCCATTGTTTGCTAAAAGTTTATTAATGATGATAAGTAATGCAAAGTGTTTCGTAAGTACGCTCGGGTGAGACGGATAAACAGAACCCACAGCATCCTTGAGAACCCTAAGTGTCAACAGTGCGGTGACTGGGAAACACAGCTGGCGCCCACCTACAGTAAGTTATTGTGTCACGGTTCGTCTCGTGTCTCACCTGATGGCGTCAATTGGCGTTCCCAAATGGGGCCAGTGTGTTCATCTGCATCGCGTCATCCGCATAAACCGCGAGAAGGGTAATGAAATAAATCTGTTTGACAAGAACTTGTGGAACTATGCCAATGCTTGTCCAACACCATATCAACGCCGTCAGAACCATGCCTGTGCACATGCACCAGATGTGACGGGGCAGGAAGAAGAGGGCACAGTGCCAGCAGATTAAACGGGACATACATTTGCGATGCATAGGGCCTGATGAGTATGTAACCTTCCGTGATGGTGTCATAAACTGTGTCGAGTGCCGTAAGACGAACTGTGCTGAGATCGCGCCACAGACGACACCAGAGGTAAAGCCCACACTGCCGCCAGTAGTCGTTACGTACATGCCACAGGGCTTGATGGGACCCGATAGAAATGTACTTTCACCAACATTTGCAGGATACACTTCGGAAGACCCGGGTATTTTCTTGCGGTCTGCGAAGAAAAACTCCACCGACATTGCATGTATAGGGATGATTGGACTGAGATCACTGCCAACAGACTAAGGCGAACCGCTGCCACGTGGTGAAATTTAGTCAGTGATTACCGAGTTACCTGGGAGGAATTCTGTGAACGCTTGCTGGGTAGGTTCGACACAGATGGCGATGCCTTACAAACACAGGCCAGACTCTATCATGAACAACAGCGCGACAGAGAGGGCATTGAAGACGTCATACAGAGGAAACGAGGTCTGTATAAACACTTACATCAGGAACAGGCAATACACAGCGTACTCGAAATAATTGTGTCTTTGTCAAAACCGGACATTAGGCCATTGTTGCATGGAGCCAGCCAGGAGAGTGTGGAACTGTTCACACGGGAGGCACATGCCTACGAACGAGATATGAAGGCGGAACAAAGAGAACAAGTGCCAGACTGACACAGTGAACCCCCGCCGCCTGTCAGACAGATTGCACAAACGCTGCCGCAGCAGGAAAGTCTGCCTGCTACCCGTGCAAAGGTGCTACAAGTTAGTGAAAGTACTGTACGTCCACTAAGAGTCGATGTTGAATTCAATGGTAAAAATGTGATCGTCGTCATTGACACTGCCGCAAGCCATAATGTTGTACGTGAGAGCTTAATAGAGGCGATAACAACAAGAGTGCCGCCACGATGTCTGCAATTCGTGGCCACTAATCAACAAGGTGAGGCAAAAAACGTAATGCACATGATGGTAGAAATACGTGAACTCCGTACAAAATGTGATGTTTACATTGTGCCAGACTTGTGCGAGGAGATGATTATGGGATTGGCGTGACTAATTGACAACCAAGCCGTAATTGAATAGCATCTCGACCGTCTGCACGTGGGAACACGTGCAAGGTGGACACTGTACGCCGTGGGAGCAACGCTGTCGACAACAACAGCTGCCGTGCCGTTTGCTGAGTTCGCGCATGAGGTGTCCGAACGACATCAACAACGTTTGCAACACTTGCTGGACCAGTATGCCAGTGTGTTCCATACTAAAGGGAAGCTGCAGCGCACCGACATCATCAAGCACGCCATCTTCACGACGCATGAGGACCCGACTCCAAGCCATGAGACCCAGGTATTTTCTTCCGGCATGTCATCAATCAGCAGGTATTTGAAATGCTCAATGATAATGTGATTGAACCCACGCAAAGTCTCTACAACTCAGGCATTACACATGCCCCTAAAAAGAACTGTGAATGGAGGTTTTGTGTTGATTTCCATCTGCTGAACAAAATAACTCTAAATATGCAACCTCCAATAATCAATATAAAAGACACTTTGTCAACACTAGGGCCAGCTACTGTATTCACTTCACTAGATCTAAATACCGGATATTGGCAAGTGCCTATACGCCCCCAGGACAGAAAAAAAACAGCTTTCACCATGCCAGATGGGCGTAGATTTCAGTTCATTGCAATGCCGTTTCGCCTAAAATGTGCCCCTGCCACCTTTCAGAATTTAATGGTAAATGTACTAGATGGATACATAGGAGACTTTGCGATGGCCTATCTTGATGATGTACTTGTATGGTCGAACAGCTGGGAGGAACATTTGCACCACCTGAGCCTTGTGTTCGAACAGCTCGAACGCAACAAGCTTATGTGAAAAGTTGACAAGTGTAAGTTGGGCATGAGTGAGATGGAGTTTTTGGGACACTATGTAACAGAGAACGGACACGAACCGGAACAACAACACGTACACGAAATTCAAAACAAACCCACACCCAGGTCACGTAAACAAGTTAGAAAATTTTTTGGCTTGATAAATTGATTAAAGCAATTCGTCCTGAATTTTTCTGTAATAACTTGACTATTGACTGAATTGCTATGTGTAAAACTTAAATTTGTGTGGACACCTCAAACCGACCAGGCATTCCACGAAATCAAGCTTGCTTTCCAAAATTGCAAACCACCAGCCAGGTTTAGGCCAGAATTACCTGTTGTCGTTCAAACCAATACGAGCCAGGAAGGCATTGGCGCAGTGTCATACCAAGTGGGAGAACACTGGGAAAAACACATAGTGAATTACCACAGCGCAAAGTTTGGCGAGGCAGAATGCAAATATGTTAATGAGCAAGAGTGTTTAGCAATTATGCATGCATTGAGGAAGTACAGGTCGTATCTGTTAGGTAAACGGTTTATGTTGAAAATGGATTACCGCTCTCTTGTGTGGTTAGAGGGCATGCATAACAGGAAAAGTAAACTTGCCTGTTGGGCCTTACAACTACAAGAAATCAATTTCAAGGTAGAACATGCGGCAGGGAACACGAATGAGCTTGCAGACGCACTGTTTAGAAACCCCTGTCCGAACCTAACGGTAACTGATGATGCGGAATTGGAAGAGGCGCTACCACCCTGACAGCAGGAACACCAACTTTTGTTTTGCAAAGCATTGTCGCCACACCACCGATGAACTTGTCTCACTGAACATCAGTGACGTATTAAAGGAGGTCCACGCAGCGCAAGAAAATTCCCCAGATGCTGCACAATGCCGGCAACACCCTGCCATGCGGTATTCTGAGCATTGGAGAGTAGTAGACCGAGAGATTCAGGTGAAACCTCTCGGTTTCTGCACCAGATGGTGAACATACATACCGAAGGAAACACATGAACTTGTGTTAATGCATGGGCATGACAGCTTAGAATATGGGCACCCAGGTACCGAGCAGACGTGCAGGAAAGTGCAAAAATTCTTTCATTTGCCAGGAATTCACAGGAATGTACGTAAATATGTGCAATGCTGTGTCAGGTGCAATACCCGGAAGCCGTGGAGAATAGACGGTGATGCTACACAACAACCGAAGCTGCGAACTGAGCCATTCAAAACCGTAGCATTTGATATCATGGGCCCGTATCCCTGCACCACAAACGGAAAAAGATTTTTGATTGTTATTACTGATTTGTTTACAAGATGGACCGAAGCATTTCCTGTAAGTAACTTACACGCACACACAACTGCCCAGATAATGCAAACAGAATTTTTTCAGAGATGGGGTTATCCGGAATTTTTGTTGACCAATAACGGCACCCAGTTTGTGGGGAGAAAGTGGAGAGAGTACCGCACGATGTGGGGAGCAGAACACAGTACCTACCACCTCAACTTACCACCCCTGAGCGAACTTGACAGAGCGCCAGAATAAAGATATCAAAATTTGGTTGAGAATTCGGCTAGGCGGAGACCACACCAGGTGGGCATATTTAATTCCTGTGTTCTGCATAAGAAACTGGGTAAATGCAGCCACCGGAATAACCCCGGCAGAAATGGTACAAGGCCGTGAGTTGTGCTCGACTGGAGCACCAAGAGAAAACCCCCGGTACCACCCAAGGAAGTCGTAGTACACCAACAACAGATCCATAAGGCCAGGGAAAATCAGGTACACATGGGCACCGGAGAGTAGGAAATCACCACTGGTAGTACAGCCAGGGATGTTCGTGTATGTTAGAGAAAACCCACTATCAGCCGGCACAAATAAATATTGTGCATGACTGGCATCTAGGTAGACAGGGCCAGTGAGAGTGGTGGAGAAACTGGGAAATTCTACGTTCTTAGTGTAGTTGGGACCAAGTCGTGTCACGAAACAGCACCACAACAACCTACGTATAGTCTGCCCACCTGTAGGGAAGAGAGGCAAGGAGACACCATTACGCCCAGTACCTCGGCGAGTGCGGTGTAGCATACCAGGAAGTACACAGGGAAATGTCAACACGTGCAGCAATGTAAACAATAACACTAACACGGGAACAATCGGCCCAGAAAAAGTGAACAACAGTTCTGCCAACAGCATGTCATTTAGGGGTTTCGTACCGTCAGAACACTCCACACCAGACAGGTAGGAAACAGGCGACGAAAACCCACACTAGCGCCATCCACGCCATCTAATCTTGCTTTCACGCGCTTGTGTGTTTATTGTGACCATTCATGTCATGCCCCATCTTGTTTCAGTTGTATTTGTATCCTTCTGTGTAATTTGTACGGTGACATTATTTCCATCCTAGCCAGCTATGTGTATAGGCCGCCACCATACTAACCACGTGTTGGAAGATGCGCCCTGACGCGTTTGCGCTAGTGATTCCAAATAATCACAAGCATTCGTCCATTCATTTCATTATTCTCTGTGCCCTGTCTTCAGGAGACATCACCCTAGCGGCTGTCGACCTCTTTCCTTGTGAAGATTGTATTTTCTAACACCACACAGAAGTCATCCATCTAGGAGTGCACTAGATTAATTGCGGGTTGGGGAGCACCCAAACAGAGTTAGCTAGACACGTTCGAGTGTAATTCAATAACTTAAACTCCTGGCACGATTTCTTTTGTATGAGTGGTATAATAAACGCAAGTAGAACAGTGCATCAAGTGT
The DNA here is from genome assembly GCA_029891345.1 of Dryococelus australis. Classification (NCBI taxonomy): domain Eukaryota; kingdom Metazoa; phylum Arthropoda; class Insecta; order Phasmatodea; family Phasmatidae; genus Dryococelus; species Dryococelus australis. Next base: position 6,646,532 of record CM057003.1, on the reverse strand, counting down.
TTCTTGCCATTGTTTGATAAAAGTTTAGTAATGCAAAGTGTTTTGTAAGTACGCTCGGGTGAGACAGACACACAGAACCCACAGCATCCCTGAGAAACCTGAGTGTCAACTGTGTGGTGACTGGGAAACACTGCCGGCACCCACCTACAGTACCTTATTGTATCACAGTTCGTCTCATGTCTCACCCGACAGCGTAAATATATGCAAGTAGACAGCTGTATGCATCAATTTTATACCAATGGAACATTTTGCAATTATGGACTGTAATATATTCTATTGTAAACATATCCGAAAAAGTATTTTATGCATGCATTTTTAATATGAATATTAATAAATTAATTATAACAGTCTTGTGAAAATGCCATGCTATATAGTATGTGTTATGCAATGCAGAAGCAGATTATCAATTTGCTTGATAGATAGCACCATCGCGGTACACAAGTGACTATTGACTGTTCCAATTTAACCATACTAAATCACTAGATTACAAAATTGTCAATTGGGACACAGCCTCAGTAAATTGAAACATTAACCTCAAGTATAAAATGACAAAAGGTTGGACAGCATATATTCTAGCTCTGTTGCTAGTTAGATATGCATGCTAATGTTGCATTTTTAATTTATAGGTTGGTCATTATGTATTTATAAAATGCATCCTTTAGGAAACAGCGATGTGTATATTGCTATTTAAAAATGTAACAAAACAGAGTAGGTACCTGATATCTAGATTTACTGAAATCAACCATAATTAATTGTTAATTGATTATAAAATTTGTATTTTCATGTAAATTTGCAAATTGTGGAAGTTATATTTATTAGTAGGTAGAAAAGATATCTGTAGCATTTTATAGCATTTGTATAGTTAGAACTATTTTCCACCATCTCTAACCATACGAAACCACTGCAAATTAACTTCAAATGTGTACATAAACAAGTTCTAACATTACTTACCACAATGACAGAGGGTTAAGTTCTGACTTACCCAAGTATTTCAATACAACATAAATGGGATAACATAACACAAACATTTTAAATTCAACATGATCAACCAATAATAGGGTCAGATTACAGTGAACTATGGTGGGCAATAACCTGTGGATCTTCTTGGAGTGGCCCTCGCGGCTGTGGGAACCAAGAGGATCGTGCACCCGCGTGTGTGCCACAAGATTGTAGCGCTCCGCAAAACGCTTGCCGCAGGTGGTGCACTGATATGGCCGCTCGCCTGTGTGGACCCGCGAGTGGCGCTTGAGGTGGGAGCCGGACAGTAGAGCCAACCCACACACCTTACACTTGTAACTCTTCTGACCCGTGTGAGCCAGGGTGTGCATGTTGAAGCTGGTGTGATGGACAAACCGCTTGCCACAGAGCTCGCACTGCCGGCAAAGTAATTACACTGCCCCTTCTTGATCTATACTCACTCTCATTCAGGTATCAGTACATCACAAGCAGTAGAAAACATATAAATCACACACCACAAATGTAGTCAATAACTATTTTTAGAATTCCAAACAGTAAACAAGAATCCTTGCAAAAACAAATTACAAGATTAAGGCAAAAATTGAAGGATCGCACTTGAATACACAAAGTCAAAGATAATTTTAATGGTGTACACCACAATATCTGGATCCTAGACTTGTATGGTGAGTGTCATTTAAATGTTAAATTTGGAAGAATTGCTAGTCTGTGATCAAGCCATTAATGTTTGAAAAAATCTCTGACCATAACTATTTTCTACTTTGTTTTAAAGCAAACAATGAGTAGAATATATTAAGACACGTTGCTAGTGAATCAAAACAAGTACTTTTGTGTCTTGCATTACTTTAAAAAATTACCACAGGGATTAATTTCTTTTCTTAGGGCAATTGTAACATATTTAACAATTTCACACATTCATCTATGGCAGAACAGTAGACAATGGCTGTTCAGTTACAGTGCACCAAATACAATTAAGGGTAACACATTCTGTGTAACACTGATGGTCTCAAGAGCACAGCCCCTCCTTTGAAATGCAGGCAAAAGAGAAGAAAGAAAAAGAAAAACTGGCTCTGTTTAAAAATATTGTTAAAAAGGTGTGTAGCATCATAAAATGCTAACGCACCTAGGCCCAATGTTTCCACCACAAAAAAAATTGTTAACTCTGTAACTGCAAATTTAAGGCACAAGCTACACCAATGTGTAAATTTTCGCTGCCCATACGTGCGATGCAAAACATCAGCAGCCGTGCTTTTCCTGAACCCCAGTTAGATGCCCATCCATACTGGCGTTTAGTCAATAATAAACAGCAAGTTTTTTAACCTTAAATGTTCAAATTGTTTAAGAGGAGGTAAAAACCAAACTCTGCTTTACTAATTAGGGTAAAGACCTGCCAAGATGAGAATTTGAAAATCAACACTTGATTTTGGTTTCCAAACATGGTACACAAAGTATCTCTTTGGTTATAATCTGCCAATTTTTAACATTTCCTTTTGAACATAGAGCTGCTGCTATTGAAGAATATGCTTGCTTAGTATGATGTGTTGATGCTGAATTTCCTTTGCTGTGGAAGACCCTTGTCATCTCTTGTTTACTCCCTGGGGTAAGTAGGGGTAAAGACTGTTCATGATAAAGTGAGCACTTTTGAAATAAACCTGAGCGAAAAGTCACTGCCCCTAACTGCATATATTTTAACGGGCGCAATGAGTGCCACGTGTCCAGTAATGTTGGTAACGATGGAGGGGAAAGTAGTCCCACATATTAACATCCAACAAAAATTGTTAGGTAACTATTTGTGATACTTTAAATTATTTCTCTCACTTTCTGAATTTTTGTTATGCATCAAAGTGTAAAAATGAGCAGATTTGTACAATATTTACTTTTCCAATAATTTCACAGTTTCACCTGACCAATGCATGAATAAAGTGATGAGGCACATGACAATGTTAATTTTACATAAGGCGGAAAAACACACGTGAATAGAAGTAGATCTCAAACAGGGCTTTCAAAAGTGCTCATTTTACCGTGAACAGCCAACAGTAGGATGGTCTAATGAAGCAGCGGAAGAGGCAAGAGAGAGCTGCCATAGTAATGCTGTACCTTCACAATGGACAGTATTGCCAAAAAAATTTTTTACTCAAACTGATTGTAGTTTATGCAAGCGAGCTATATGACACTAGAAATTATGAAGTGCATAGGACACAACTGACAAGAGACACAAAAACTACGAGCTATATGACACTAGAAATTATGAAGTGCATAGGACACAACTGACAAGAGACACAAAAACTACATAGAAGCATCACAGTACATACAACACCTATAACAGCAATGTAGCAAGAAGGTAAGGAGATACAATTGCAAGACTTAAATGATTAAAAACCATGATGTGTATGTTACCTGATATGGAGCCTCCCCTGTGTGGATAGGAAGATGCCGCTGCAATGCACCCTTCTGTGTGAAGGCCTTGTTACAGTACGGACAAGAGAACGGGTTGATGCCGTTGTGCATGCCGACATGCACATCCAACGCTGCCTTGTGCTTATAGGCCTGGCCGCAGATCTCGCAGATATACGGTCGCTCGTCACTGTGCGTTGCCACATGGGACTTGTACTCACTGGTTGTCCGCCACATCTTCCCGCACACTTCACACTTGTACTTTGGTGGCTTTGGAAGTGTGTCATCCTTCTGTTTCTTCCTGCGCTCACGGCGTCGCAAATTCTTCACGTCGTTCTTCGAGAGCGAAGGCAGCCTCTGTGCTTCCATGAGATATGACTGGCTACGGGTTCTCCTCTCCCTTCTGGGTTTTGGCACTTGGAGGTCTTCTTTCTTGTCAATGTCTTCTTCCAATTTTGGCTTCATGTCAACTGGTGAGACAAGTTTTTGCAACATAATGTTTTCGTGGCAAGCATCCACGTCTTGACAATCTGATTCTTCGTGATCTTCAACCTTACTCAAGTGCCTGTCAAGGTCAGTAAGCTTGGAGTCCTTTTCGTCACTGAAATGAAACACATCATCTTCCATTTTCCACTCAAAATCGTCACTTTCACAAGAGTTACGCCCATTTGCTGATTCGTTTTCCTCCTTCCTGCACCCATCCAACCCGTCATTCATTGTAACCTCGACTGCGTCTATGGGGTTCCCGCACACGTCAATTACGTTTTCTACAGTAATGTCCTTTCCATGCTGCTTCAAAACATGAATCCCTGCACCTGACTTAGATCCAAACCTCTTACCACAATCTTGGCACTGATATGGTTTTGCCCCCCCGTGGGACAAGATGTGCTGCTTCACTTCACACGGCCTGCGGAAAAGACGCCCACACAGTCTGCACGGGTGGGTGTAGCGTCGTTCCCTCCTAGCATCCCTGGACTTTCTCTCTTGTCCAGTATTGTCTTCTTTCTTCACTTTCACTGATTTGGACGTTCTGGATACCTTGCTCTGTTTACTCACTCTCCTTCGTGGTCTCTCTGATTCACTTAGTGTCTTTTCCTCTTGACTGCTTTCGTCTTCTTTTCCATCATCTGTCACCTGAAAAATATAATAATATTCTTTAATTTGCTGATCTGATATACAATACTGTATCCCAGATTATTAATCCAATTATTCAATGCACAACTCACACCAATAGAAAAGTTCCCAAAATTTGTATAAAGGAGAATCATTTTCATGTGAATGGCACTACACCTTCCTGCTGTCAATGATAAAATATAGTTGTTATTTTTTGTATCTTTATACACAATGTGTAATTGTAAAGTTCCAAACACTTTGATAAAAACAAAGCATCAGGGGCTTGAAGAGGAATGGCAAGCCATCTTAGTTTGCAATCAATACAACTAGGATAATGGGCCAGTTTATAGTAACTAAATTGGGACATTTGATGAATTTTTTTTTCAGGAATTGTAATAGCTTACCAGTATTTGAGTTTTGGCAGTGTCAGAATGTTTATCTGTTGTGCGTTTGCTTTTTCTGAAATCGCAGTTTAGGTTGCGTCAGCATTCAGAGATAAAAGCTTTTACCTTTTCCATAGACATTTTTTCCTTCGAGAATGTCCTACAAATTTGATCATTTTACCACGACACAGTTTGTCATGGCGTGGGGAAGTGGTTGCGATGGGAGTTGGACAGTATTCCGAAGGGATTTTGGTCCAGTTTTTGGCACCCTTATGCAAGGATTGGGGGTTGTGCGTGTAGCGACTTTAGCTCCAAGTGCCTTTCGACCACTAAGTCAACAACCAGCTCTAGAAGAAGACACGTAGAGTGTGGTAAATTTTGCCCACACCGGCAAGCACCCGTGACCTTCACCTATTAATTTTTTTTTACTTCAGTTTTCAGACAAACCGTTTTCTACGAAATTATTTCTGCCGGTGAGGGAGGTTGCTAGAGTGCCAGGAAGGAACTGACATCCCTCCTGGTTTAGTAATTTTCTCTCGCGATGCAAGTTTTGAGTGATGTGAATAATAAATGGACTACTGCGATTCTGTTCTTTGCTCGTCTGACTTGTTGGGCCGACTGTTCATGTCTCTGCATTAATGGAAGAATGTAAAATGTTGATTTTGGACTTGAAATAAAAAATATGAAGGAAATAATTCAAAACTTGAATTCTATATTTTATTTTTAATATGGGCCTTTATTTAAGTTTCGTGTCTATCCAGCAAGTAAAACAGAGCTGTGATTTCCAGTCGCCAATTCTGACATCTGCGACACTACTGTATGTATAGTCAATCGTCCAAAATTCATGTGGCAGTGGGACGGAAATGGCTAGTCAAATAACGTAGGGTCGTTTAACAAAGCCGGTGTTCCTGAAAGTGATCATTGAAAGCTTACTGTACCGTGCATAAGGCTGGACATTAATGTTAGAATAGAAAACCAAGGTAACAACTGTACATTAAATGGCCTTCATAAGTATTTGCTAGGCTCTTGCATGGAAAGACTCAGTAATGAAACTATGCTTGAAAGAGTGAATGTTTAGTACTGTGATAGAATACACATAAAACAGATCTATACAGCTTGTCACAGGACCGTTGCGACAAACTTCTAGCACTGAAATGTAATGTAATGATATTGTCAGAGAACGGACGTCCAGAAATGTCCTGTTTAGATGCTAGTCATCTTTGTACAGCAGTTATAACACCTGACAGGTTAGCAGTTAGCGATGCCCATGACAGACACTAGCTACCTACAGTGGTATTTGATGAAATTCTATAGGGGTGGTGGTAGGCAGACGTTTATAAGAAGCAGCACTTAAAACACTGCTTGTTACACATTTCCATCATTTAACCTAAAGCAGGTGATGAAAATGGCGGCCCTCCACTTGACTGCATACGTGCAACACCGATGCATTGCCTGGCGGACCCTCTCGGAAGACGCCACGTGTCGTTTGAACCACGTTGCAAGCAGCCTGTTTTTGTTCTACAAGAACTTCGCAGTTCACCATAGGCATACAGTAAACACGACGTTTGATGATGTGGCTGCACAGGAAGAAATAGAATAGTGCGAGTACGGATGACCATTGCACAGGGCTGCTTCTCCAAATTCATTTAACACAAAATGTGTTGGTGAGGTGTTGGCAACCAAGAAGGTTGAAATGAGACAGGGAGACATAATGTTGAAATCACATGTAGACTTATACATTCAGCTGCGAAAAAATTCTCTGTTATGTTATAAGTTAAAGAACCAATAGCGATATATATATATATTTTTTTTTTCATGTTAGTTACTCCCAAGCCCTGTTTGAAACTATGACAAGTTTTTATTGGTGATATCTTGATGTCCCTAGTAAATTAGTGTAGGGCTAATTAGTAGAGTTGAAACTATACCACTTAAAGAGATTTTTTTTTCCCGTAAAAAAGCCCCCATTCTAGAATTTTACCCCAGTTTTTGTCATTTAACTACCTTTTTAAACAAATATTGCCAAGTAAGTAACAAACACAGTGTATATATTACACTGCAATTAGAAGTTAATATCTCACTGCTAAAATAAAATATATTTATTGACTGTTATTCCAAATGAGAGGGCTTTCAAAACTGCTAACTTTACAGTGAATAGCCTATAAAACAATGTACTGTAACTTGGCACTTGATTTTATGATTTAACAACACACCTGACCATTATTAGAGGTTTGTAACAGAAAAGCTTAAAAAATGGATAAAAAATAATTTAATTCCCATGATATATGCATAGACCACAACCAATGACTCAATAGTTTAGTGGTATGATATTTAAGGGATACAAGAAGCACTGGTATTATAATATGCAAAACGAGATGTTTGTATGGTATTTGTAACATGTAAAGATGTATATGTAGCTATTCAGATGCCATAGGGCCTAGGTGAATGTATATAAATGTATGACAACTTGCATCCAGTATGCACAATAATTAAGAAGCTAAAATAAAAATCATTACAGCATCTTGCGAGGTCTCCTGTTCCTCAGGGTCGTTGGATTCGTCTGAGTCTTCGCTGTCATCTTTAGCCTGCTCGCCGCCAGCCGGCTGCGCTCCGCCCACGCTCGGCAGCTCCCCTGTTTGGCACGCGATGCCGTTCACCTCCTCGACGTGGAAGCCATTCTTGAGGCAGCTCTTCCTGAAGCACGCGTTGATGTCCCTCCTCAGCCTGAGGCACTTCTCCTCCGAGTAGTCAAGCTGCTCGAACAGTGCAAAGCACTTGGTGCACATGAAGGTGCTGGGCAGGGACGCATGCTCGACGCTCCTGTGCAGGACCCTTTGTATGGAGTTGGCCAGGAGTGTCCCGCTGTGGGGTATCACAGTGTAGTAGATGCTGTAGCTCGAACTCACAGATATTTCCAGGTTACATATCAGACACCTCAACTGCTTACCGCTGTCATCATCACTCATCTTGTGCCCCGCGCATCACCACACCGGCATTTGGAGTGCGTGGAGGGGGTAAAGGCAACTCCGCGCGACAATTGAGGTTATGTTATGCAGGGGTGACCTTGCAGCGACATGAATGGCCCGAGCCTAGCCACGATTAATCTCACATCGTTCGTCGCAGACATGTGTGAGGACAAAAACACCGAGTCGAAAGGAAACTGGTCCGTCACAACTCAAGCAGTTGGTTCCGCGCGATTCGCTTCCCTCGAAAACATTTGCTCAAAAATACACGATGCAATAACTTAAAATCCTTTTGTCGACCCCTTTCGGCTCACACCACAATAACATAACTTTGGAGCAGGATAACCAATTAAAGCGCATGATAACAAGCAGTTTTCTGGGTTCAAGCGCGTCTATCACGAATAAAATCACCCAAAAAAACATTCGGACACGATTTCCTATTACGAATTTGTCAACTAATGATAAAAGATTTCACAAGCTTGCAGAATTACAATTACTTTCCGGCGTATCTCGTGCCTGTTATGTTGGCTTTACTGATGTACATGTTTTGATGTTTTTAGTGTCGTAGAATGAGGGGTTAATTTGAAATGGAAATCTGCAAGGTAACAGCGTATTTAATCCGGCATGTACTCCGAAATAGGACGGGATAATGATATAGAAAAAATGAAAATGATAAAGTGATGTAAATTTCAGAAAATCATTTTAGTAAATTACAGTGGGATCTTTTTGTCGAATCTTCTTCTTGGACGTGTTGAGTAATTGAATGCGGGATAAAAATCCATACTGTGATGGAAAAATCTTATCCTTTGCGCCAGTATTTTTCTTTGCTTAAGGTTTTCTTTTTCGTAGGCCTCTTTTGGTTTGTGTTGTATAGAACAAAACAACACGCTAACTAAATCTTAAATGAAATGCCATTAATAAATTAAATTTTTTACTTTCGAGAAATTATATGGCATTAGGAATTTCACGAAATCCATGTCCGACTTATAGAACATTTTTGGAGGGACTCGGTATTTTTTTGTAAAGCAATGATTGTACATACATTAAATTGGAATTTGCTTGGGTAAATACTATTTATTTATTTAGCTTCCACTTTTACACAACAAATTTGATGGGAATGACTGAAAAAAAAAAAAAAAAAAAAAAAATTATCCACGTGCAAAAAATAGTTTAATACATGTGTAAATGAAGGTTTTAAAATCATGGAGTGGTTTAAAATCAATGTCACCATTCCTTTTCGCTTATGGTCTTCATTGATTGGAAAGCTTCTAGCCATTGAGAAACGTCGTTGCGCGCACAAGTTCGAGGTAAGTAACGTCCAAAATACAGACGACTGCCGCAGGGCGTGTCGACCATTTGTTGTTGACTGTTACCTCCTGTGAGCGTATCTGCTCCTAATACACAGCGATTCTTACCGGTCGACCTATCGAGCATTCTCGACCGGGTTTCGCAATCCGAAGGCATATCGCATGCGTGACTGCAAACATTCTCGTAGGTGCGTATGATTGCTATGTTTGCCATTTATTTGTGGATTATAAATAATTTTAGCGGTTGAATCGTTAACAACGAGGTGTTTTCGCGCTCCTGGTCACCACTTTGTTGTGGCCGTACGATGACCAGATAACCAGCGTTCACCGGTTTTGGCTAACGGAGTCAAGAGCACGTTAACCGGATGTTGATGAAAGTTGCTGATCGTTTTGAACTCCAGGTTTCGCTAATTACATCTGCAACATACATTACCACATGCTTGCCTTTTAATGTACGAATTGGACGAATAGTGGGAGAGTTTTGTTGAAATGGGTTGGAGCCGAGTGTTACAAACGTTGTAACTCGAGCTGCATTTCTGACACGTGAATGTTTTTTTAATTTAAAATTATTCAATACATTGTTGGTACCATTAATGTATATTACAACTAATTTGACCCAGTTGAGCAAGCTCTGGTTAGGGGCCTATTACAATTAATGAAATTTTTTGGTAGCTTTTGAAGAAGAATGAGTGTGAGGATTAAACATATACTTACGACTACATATCAGACACTTAGCGAGGAGACCGTTTTGACATTGTAACGAAAATATAGTATATCATTTAGCTTACTAATATATAATTTATACTTATTACTGGGTCAGAACCAGCTACTACATACCGTCATTATAATGATTCCCAAACATACAGAGCACTGAAGTGGCCAGTTAATTCATACAGTAAAAAAGCCTACCAAATTGTGTCAGTTCCCTGTAACTTATGTAGGAGTTCCATTTTCGAGTGTTTTTTTTTTTTTAACAACCAGCATTGGGTAGTTGTTTAAGCCAAGTGGATAAAGCATTGTATAGTTGGTAGGTAACCATAACATGTGGGTAAAAGTCTGCCGTATTCTGCTCGTTTTGTGTGTAGGAACTTATTGTCTGCTTGCCTGGTGTTGTGATTATGCTTGTTGTGCTTTAGGTTTTGCTCTATCTTATTGCAGTAAATGAACACTACTAAGTTGCGTTCATGAATTATTTTCAGGGAGGAACAGTCCAGTGATTTTTTTAAATTTTTGGCGAGTCCCAAATCCCGCTACGCCAACGTGAGCATCTCCACAGTTCTGTGTGCCCTCCGGCAAACTTGTTAGTAGCTAAGACGTTTAGAGAATAGGATGCGTCTCAAGGCAAGCCCTTTACGCCTTAGGTCGGGTTTAATTATAAAATGGGTGCATGCATCGCGGCTATAGTAGGGTTATCTGGTGCCATGGCCGCAATTGTAGCCACGGTCTCACCCCGAAAGAAGAAGGGTCTAGCAAGGGGCATAGAAGACCAGGCAAAGCGGAGAGGGCCTGGAGAAAACTATGCGACAGTCGCGGATGATAAATGTAATTCCTTTATCGGATTAGGGCTGGAGAAAGTAGGGTAGTTGTTAGTTTGCGAAGATAGACTTTGTGAATGTGATGCAGGGTGAAATGAAATGAGGTCTGAGCTGCTTGATAACCTGAGTCGCGCTATGCTGCCCTGATAGTGGGGGACAGAACTGAGCCACCCACCCAACAGATGCCAGCCATCTCTCTATAACACAGGAAAGAGTGTTAGTGTGTTACAGGCAATTACAAGAGACTTAAAACTAGGGGTAATATTTCTATCACCTCGTCTGTGACTTCGCGTGTAGCTGTGTGTAGGGGTGTGTTAGTGTGTGTCAATGGAGGTGCCAGTGAGTGTTAGTGCAGTGTAGGTGTGCCACTCCACCACCCTCACCAGCCGCTGCAGAGAGCACCCTACCCCTCAAGCCATCTCACTGCTAGCCAATCTCTGGAGTTATTGATGATTAACTTCCAGAGTCTTTATACGGCTGTATTGCTGTGAGTGACTGCCTTGGAATCGGAAGTGGCGATGGGCCATACATACAGACAGCTGTCGGATGAGAGAAGCTTTGTAGCACGTGTGTGTGTGGTACAGTGTGGATGCAATGTGAATCACAGGGCCATCTCCGAGCCAGTGGCTGTACAGAGCCTGCTTCGCCTTGTTCTGTGATCACATAGTGCTTCGCTCATTTGTAATAATTATTTTGTCAAAGAGTGCAATTTGAAGTTAAATGTATTGCAGTATTACAGGTTTCCGGAATAAATTTGTTAGTCGGGTGCATGACTGCGGGCCTGCATTGCGAGTTTCGGTGTTTTAAGGCGACCTGTGAGCTAAAATGCTTTTAGGCCGCTTATATTTTTGAGTCTCGTCGGGATCATAATCGCCGAGACTAGATATTTTCGGGTTGGCGTGTGGCACAATCATTGTAAAATTCTTCCGCCATTTTGACGAAATGCTCGTCTTAGTTTTTCGATTTTGAGTTCGTTATGCAGATCTGTAATGGGGCAGTATCTAGGTGCGTCTGCCGCAATTTGCAGGCATTTATTTTGCACAATCTGCAGTCTCTTGATATGTGTTTTAGCTGCATGAATCCGTGTGGGCGCAACATATGTTATGAAAGGCCGTATGAGCATGGTATATAGCAATACTGCTGTGTTTCGTGTTATGCCACTTCGCCTATTAAGTATAGGGTATAGGGCGGAGAGTTTGGCGTATACACTTACGCATTTGGCGTCTATATGTGCTTTTCAGGTCAACTTTCTGTCCATATGTACGCCTGGATATTTAACATCTTTATGGGGTATGGGTTCGCCAAATAAAGTGATGTGCGGACGATTCGCAGCTTGGGGTAGTGTCCTGCGCGTGAAAACGATCGCCTCACTTTTCCCGACATTGATTTTAACCCACCATTTTGTGTGATATTCTTGAAAAGCTGTTAAGGCAGTTTGTAATCGTCGTGTTGCTAAGCCGAGGTCGTGTGAGCTACTAAATATGACAGTGTCATCGGCATAACATCCGAATTGCACCAGCTGGTGGTCTGGTTTCGGTAAATCGTGTATATAAAGATTAAATAAAACTGGGCCAAGTATACTGCCTTGAGGCATTCCAGCATATATGGTTTTAGTCCCTGATTACGCCCCTTCGCATTGGACAGAAAAAGTCCTGCAATTGAGGTAGCTGGCTAATAATTTAATATAGCAATCGGGGAATTTTAATTCATATAATTTATAAATTAATCCAGCATGAAAAACTCTGTCAAAAGCCTTTTCGATATCTAAGAAAACTGCGACTACATAGTCTTTCCAGTTAAAGGCATGGTTAATATATTCAGTGATTCATACCAATTTTTGCGTTTGGAGTGCTTTTGTATAAAGCCTAACTGCTCTTCGGGAAGTAAATTATTATTACTCATACGAGAATTAATCTGTCGTAGGATTACATATTCCGCAACATTAGAAATTGAATTTAAAAGGCTTATTAGCCTATAATTTTGTGGAAGTTTCTTATCCTTCCCTGGTTTGTGAAAGACAATCACATTGAAAGTTTTCCATTCGTTTGTGAAGTATTCCAGCTTGAGCATAGCATTAAAGCATGTAGCTAGATACTCAAGGGCCAGTTTGGGCATTTTCTTTAATACAGTCGCCTGAATTCCGTCTGCTCCTGGAGCTTTTCTGGGATGCATGCGGCGAATTGCCAGTTTTATTTCACGCGACTGTGTAAATTCAGATTTGTCTTCAGTCGGTTCTCTTTGCTTTATTTTAATTTCACAATAAATGTGGGTTGTGAAATTTCTATCACAGGGGTCCTGATTTAGCGGGAAAGTATTATCCAGCACATTTGCAAAGGCTTCTGACTTTGCTTCAGGGGTAAAAACAAAACCTGTGTTTGTTTTCAAGGGCGGGATTTTATCGGTTTTAATTAAGAGTCTTTTAGTTAAGCCCCATAAATTATTTTCGCGTGGTGTTCTCTTAGCTACTTTAGCATCCCAGACACTGGCCCGCCATAGTGTAACTCACTCTGAAATGACAGCCTGTATTTCGTTAATTCGCATCTTAGTTTGCCGATCTCGGCATCTAGAATAATGGCATCTTACGTGGTTTTTCTGCGAGTTTATTTGTATGTGTCTTTACTGGAACACACTCAGCCACGCCTTGCTGTATTGTGCTTGTAAGGGCGGTTATAACTTCGTCAACATCCTGTGTTGTTGCTAGGGAATCATTATTTATCTGCGGCAAATTAACTGTCATAAAATTCGTGAAACTCGGCCAATCGGCCTTAGAATAATCTTTAATTTTTCTCGGGGCATTAGCTTCTGTGAAAATATTGTCAAAATCAATGCGAACTGTGTAATGATCGGAGGAGAGATTATGTTCGACTCTTAGGTCCATCCCAGTTGTAAACTGTTTAACTAGAGCAATATTTAAAATATATGGATGTTGGTTAATATTTGGTGGGTTATAGGTAGGCTCAGTTGGGGTCATGAATTGATAATTTCTATTCGCTTGGTACCTTTGTAAGAGCATTCAATTTGCTGTTCTATTTATAGAAATCCAGTTTGGATGTTTGGTCAGTGATTATATATATATCCTTAAATGGAGTCCGGTATGGTAAATTATATATTATCTTAATAGCTTTTATTCTGTAGTATGTACTTGTAGTGGATGGAGTATAGATTTTGATGCACTTCCCCAAATGGCATTGAGATATTTAAGATGAGAGTTTATTAATGCGCAATAGGTGACTTTTAAAATGTCTATGGGGGGGGGGGGGCTCCATTTACTCTCCTGAGAACACCCACAACTGGGAGAATTTTACTGACAAGTTTGTTGACGTGTATATTCAATTTCGAATGTTGGTCTAGATAAAGCACAAGATACTTTACATATGTTGCTCTTTGAAGTGGCTTATTGTCATATGTTAATTAATTGTGACTTCTCATACTGCTATGTTGGGTTGAGGTGAATATTATGTTATTAGTATATTTTCATTTAAATATTCCTTCAATAACTTTATATCATGTTGCATATCTATCATCGTGCCATCTAACTTATACTATTACTGTGCTTGTATAAAATGGCTGTGTCATACGCAAAAATAGCTTTACAGATCCTTTCAGTGGAAGGTCCCCTATGTCATTGATGTACCTTATAGACAAAAGTGGACTTAGTACACTACCTTGTGGTACACCTATGTTAAGTGGTAGTTGGTTACTTTTGTGGTCTTTTATTTAGACAAATTGAAGCCTGTTTGCTAAGTTACTTTTGAGTATATTTGATGCAGTAACTCATACGCCATATCTTTCTACTTTGCTAAGTAGGATTTCATTATTTACTATGTCAAATGCCTTACGCAAGTCAACGAAAATGGCTCCTGCCTGTTTATTCTGGTACATTGCATTTCTGATTTCACTGACTAGTGATATCGCTGCAGATGTTGTGTTCAGGTTTTTCCTGAGACCACATTGGCCTTCATAAAAGAAGCTATCTTTTCCAAGAAGTTAGCTAATCTTTCATGGATCATTTGCTCATATATTTTATTGAAAACATTTAATATATAAATTGGTCTGTAATCGATCAATAGTTTCTTATCCCCTGTCTTATGATTAGGCATAATTTTAGCTGTTTTCAACGCACCAGGGTAAGTACCATCATGTTTACTATCTGCACTAAGGGTTTGGATACTAGTTTGTGACATTCTTTATTTTCACGTGAGAAGTACATGTTAGTCTTCGCATTCAAATACATTAATACATCCCATGATGAAATAAAAATGTGTTGTAAAATGATGTTAGAGTGACAACATAACACAAAGGTTAATGCACAACTAAATTAGATTATAGCAATTTAAATATGTTATGGGCGCCTTTACAAATGAATAGATGTAGAATATTAAAATCAGTAACGTTTTCAAGCAAAAATAGGTAATGATAAGGACTCATGTTAAACAACATCTTTAAACCTAACGGTCATTCAGTTGTATTATTCTGAAGAACTAGTGCATCTCAACTAAGCACTCTACATACAAAGAACATCAGACAATTCAAATATCCTACCATTTTTAATAAGACGAAACAAACTGTTTCTATTGAAAAATGACAGGTTTCACTTTAAAATAACATCCAATGATTAAACGAGCAAAGCGATAGTTATAGCTGCTGCCAGTTGTGTAAAATAAATGAAATGAGTTTAGTTTTAATGGCTTGAAAAACGATTACAATTTTCCACAAACATTTTTCGTCGGTATACATGATTGTGAAATCATATGCAATCGTCATTTTAATAATATTGCACTGTTTCTTGGAAATAGCTAATAAATTAAATATGTAAGTGTCCGACCAGTCATAGCTCAGTCCTTTTTAGATTCACGATATATTGACCCAATTCTTTAGCCTCTGGGTATCTGATTAGCTTGCTACTGTACTTTGAAACACATTCTTGGCTTTGAGCTGATACAGCATGCAAAATAGGACGTTGCAATCTTACATTAATTTGCGACGACTAGTAGACAAGAAGTTCTCGATGCCTTCGGAGCTCAGGGAACCAGAGCAGTTCTGAATAGGATCCAGGCGGACTCCATGGTCCATCTCGTCGCCATCTAAGTAGAAGCCGTTCTCAACAGTGGAACGGAACTACAGGCCGATGAGACATCTTCCTTTTAATCAGTTTCTGGCTCTTCTTCTCCGTCCAGTCGTGCAGCCATCATCTCCAGAACGTAATAACTTTTTACTTCTCCAGCCAAAACATTCTACTCAAAATACTCCAAACCAACTCAAAGAAAAAAGCTCCACTTAGCAACCATTCCTGAGGTCGGCATTTTATATGGTCAAAAAATTGTTCTCCATGTCGACACGAAGTGTATGATAAATTTAATAGGAATTCATCAGCTTGTATGTGCGTTGCAAATAAATCAAACGTTTAGTTAAAAACACACGTTAGAGTGTGGATAAACTCTGCAGTTTCACATAAACATCTTAGAACGAAGTTCCATTCCTGACATAGCCTTAATGAAATCATGCTTTAAATTGAAAACCTACATGGATGGATTTTTTTTAGGATACGTTAATTTATGATGAAACAAGTGAGATAAATGAATAATGAGTGAGATGATAAGTGAGGAACAACTGTAAGGGAACTCCTTACAGTTCATGTGGCGATCAAAATGGCTGCTGCAAGTAATGAATTTGACTAGTACTTGGAGAGTTTAGCGCCACATAAACATTGGTTTGTTTTGAATGAAATTGTTACTGTACAAAATATGTATATTAAGATGAACGGTATAACGTATTATATTTCTACAAATTAAGACACGAGCGGCAATTAAACAGCTGTCGACAATATTTTATTTCCATTCCAATGTCACCAACACACACACGAAACTTACCGAACATCATTTTTTTCATTTTCGCAGCTGTTTTGTTAAAACATCCGTCGGTTCTGTTCATGTGCTGTTTTGATTGTAGTCTTTCAGATTCGAGCTGTGTGTGTGTGTGTGTGTGTGTGTGTGTGTGTTCCGTGATATCGCACGAGCTGTACTTGTAGCTAAATCAATTGTAGGCAGGCCTTTACAGCGACTGCGCAGTTTTGAAGTTCCCTAGTGATTTATGTTTACAATAAGCATTTTCGCGATGTGAACGTTTCGTTGTGAACTCTAGCAACCAGCCTGTTACCAATTCCAACCAGCTTAGTTACAACTCTAGTTACCAATTCAACTGCGAAAATACGCCTGTCACGGAATAAATAGTTTTGTTATTTATGATTTGGAAATTGCCTCGCTGCGAATTTGTGAATATTATATTAACCCATATTATATTAACTGTATTGCCGATTACTTTCGTAGTCTTAAGGGCGTGCTACAATTGAAATAACTTTACCAAGCATATAATACCATTGCCGCTGCATACGTAAGCTGGCGAACTTTTTAACTTTATTATGCGTAGCCAATCACTCTTTTACTGCACACATCAAAATTCAATTTTACAGCTGAAATTTCAGGTCCACGAAACGAAACGTATATTTGAATTCAGTCATTTATTGTTTTCTAATTTAGAACGTTTATGTACTGTACTGTTTATTCTTAACACGTAATTTGTGAAAATGAATACTGTAACTATTCTAAAATAATTTATATGACCATCGCGAATATTTACTATTTACTTATGACATGTTCACGTATTATAAAAATAATCACGAAATAATATATTTTACAAATCTGCTCATTTTTACACGTCGATGCAGGAAAAAAAAAACAGAACGTGAAAGAAATAATTTATGTTATCGCAAGTATCACGTTTTATTCGACGTTCAGATATGGAACTACTTTCCCTCTTTTTGTCGCCATTTTTACTGGACGCATATCACTCAGTGCGCCCATTAAAACATGTGCAGGTAGGAGCAGTGACTTTTTTCGAAAGTTGATTTCGGATGTGCTCACGTTATCGTGAACAGCTTTTAGTGATTGTAGCTCAGCATTTTTACTATGACAGTGGTTATGGGCAGGGATCTGGTTATGTTGACGGTTTCGATTATAGCACAGCTTCTGTATCACTAACAAATCAACATCGGTAAAATAAAAAATAAAACAAAAGTTCCACGAATTTTTTATGGACTTGATGCATAACATTTAAGTGAAACTGTGATGAATATTTTAATCTAAATAGCTGTGACGTGACATTCTCTTATTATGTACACACATCTGGTAATTTGTACACGCGGGGGATCCAGTTATAGTCCACACCGCCAAGAAAACTGTATCATTGATTTACGGTCAAACAAAACTGCTGGCGTTTCCTGTACCTACTCATCATCATTTCCACGGGAAGATGTAATCTTCAAAGTGAAGATACGCCTCTGAAATTAGGAAAGGTGCTTGCCACGTGAAAGAAAAGTCAATGAAGCCAGTCGTATAATAAATGAGGTTTTCAGTTTAAATGTCCATTGAGACAACTATAACACATTTTCATAATGTGAGACGATAACAGTCACAATATTAATCCCTGGAGAAGGCTTGTGATAAGTATGTCAACAAGGCTTTTGACGGAAAGTCAGCAAAATGAGACTGGAAATAAACAACTACGGGACCCAACCCGTGACCTTTTATTTTTGTATTGTCACGGGGCTAGAACAGTGACCATGTCAAAAAATTTTGTCGTCATACAAAGACTGAAAAAAAAAAGATTGCATATTGTTGGTAATAGTTCAATGATGTGAAATTAACTCAACATTGAAGCGACTGCGGTCCCAGTTAGTATTTATCTATCCACTGAGCCACTGTGGCCCCATTTAATTGAGTCAACATTGAAGCGCGACATTTAAATTAAACGAAAATGATATTCCATTAGGGCCTACCTTCATATCTCCATGCAATATTCTCTATGCATTAATACAAAAGTTCTTATATAGGGCGTTTACAGTAACATTCCAATCAGGATTGAACCTGGAGTGGACTGAGGAATTCAGATTGAAATGTTAGTATAAACACATCCGTACTGGACTGAAGTAGGAGTGGAGTGAGATAATCCAGTCCAGTTGTCGAGGTGGACTGGAATGTAGTATCCATATTGAAAAGTTTACTTTAAACACTCATTGGACTGAAATTACAACAAAGAAGAACTCGTTAGTTTCGTTTTGTAAGAGGTTAGAATCATTCTGAGACTAGCACAATAAGTGTTTTCGGAAGTGAAGCGAAAAATAAATGGCTATGAAGGAAATGAGAAATATTTGGTAGGAGAAATATGTGAGATTCTTATTTTATATTATGTTGTACAAATATATTTTGTTTACTGGACTTTCGTAATTCGTTTGTTTTATGGTTCTGCCAGTCACCAGTAGAGTGCTTCAATCGTTTCAATCTGCAGCCAGTTTTGTTTACACTTTAGTCCACGTTCGAAACTTTACCTTAAACGCTTATTTTCTATACGAGTTCACTCCGAGTTCGCTACGAGTTGATTCCAATCCGAGTTCGGTCCAGTCTAAAATTTTACTCTAAAAGCACTAATAAGGAAAAAGTAATTAAAGATGAGTTTTTATGGTAAAAGGTAATCATTGCGTAATCTGATCTTGCTGAAATTCGAACTTGACCTGTATTTTACCCTGAGGATTCGCTCTGCAAAATTTGAAGAATTTCTGTTGAATTTCAAGGGACTTAGAGGTATTAAAGACGGACAGACAGACAGAGATCGTCTACTTATTTTATAGGATGTGCGAAAGAGAAATTTTTACCAATTGTTGCGGACTCTTCCTTCCGAATCGTAGAAAATTATTTTGATTCTGAATTCGCGGGAGGTTCATCATACACTTATAGACATGAGGATACTCGCTATCTTTTGTGGTGGAATTTTTCTGTTTGTCAGGTTGGTACTGCACCAGGTTGTGTTTGCAACTGAACATTGTTTTTAAGACTTACGCATTCGGAACCATGTCTTCGTAATTCAATTGATAATTTTTAGTTTCTATAGTTAAATGATGAATGTTTTATTTAAATAGATGTATTGTGTCTCATATTATTTAATCTAGGAGGGATTATTTTAATATTAATCTTGTAATGTTGTTTAAAATGTGTTACAGCTTATGCAATGTTGAATTGTTTTATAGTGAGCATGTTAAACTCGAAATACATTGTAAAATGCAAGGCGAAATAAATATATTATCAAATATAATTATTTACAACCAATTGACACTCGTTGATGACTTATCATCTAACCTTGCAAGTAGTAGGTGTGTGTAGGTGCGTGCGTGTGTGTGTGTGTGTCTGTGAGTGTAGGTTTGTGTGTGTTTGACGTATGAGCAAGTGGAGAAAAAATCAATGTTTTATCTTATTTCTTAGTTTCACAGCATCACAAAATATCTTTGGTTTCGCCGGAATTAAAAAAATAATTTCACATTTGATTTTTTTGTACGACAGAATAAACACAGGTAGAGTTCGCGTTCTAATTCATTTACAAAAAATTTGTACATAGAATTGATTTTCTAGTATTCGAAAGGGATTAACATAACTCTACAACGTCATGGTCCCCGCAATTCACTGATTGTAATATACCCTTAATTTTTTCGCACTTGTGAAGTGATTCCTAACATATCTCGACGCGGTTGTAGGGTGGTGAATGTGAGCTGCATGTGCGTGTCTTTGCAGGACTTTGCATTGTGGCATATTTCTGCATGGTGGACTAGCATCTCGGGAATATAACTGTGTTTTTGTTCGTATAATTCACAAATGATGGATACTATTTATACCTGCTGTATTAGAGGCTGCACATGTACATACACATGTTAGCATTAGCTTTGCATTCGACCAAAGTTCAAACAAAAGCAATTACTAAACGTTTCCTGCCCGATTTGACCTATGTACAAACTAGCTTCATCTGACCAGCAGGTCGATTAAGGCCGGGTCCACAGCGGCACGCTGCACGTGCCTTAGTACAGATTTGTCAAGCGCTTTGACGGTAATTTCCCGACTCTATGGACCACAAGTGTCCTACATCGAATTACTCGTCTCGGAGCCCTGTACACTGTTGTGTACAGCTGTAAGCACTTATCGTTGACTCCCTGTATAGAGTGCTTTGTTAGTTTATGGATGGGTATATATTGTATTTTCCCTGTGTGCTGGATTTATAGGTGTGACGAGTGTTTCTCGTCGGTATGTCTCCGCCAGTATTGTACCGGAGGCTGCGAACCTGGGCCCTCCTGTATGTTACATCTCATCATTAGGGTGACGTGTATAATTTTTTCATATCTGAGTATGTCTCTAGGTGTATAATTTTTCTTACCAGTTTGTCACCTATAATTTTTCTTCTTACGAGTGTGCTTCCCTTCAGTGTAGTAGCGTTTAATTTATCCCGCCTGTATAATTTTTTTTGTGTGTATTGCACCATATTTTTTCCCGACAGAACTGTACCATATTTACCATTCGTACCGTGTATGTTATGCTGTTTGTCCTCCCAGTATAATTTTTCGTAACTGAGTATAGTAACGGAGATTATTTTTTCGCCGTACTGAATAATTTTTTTCTCGTTCTTTTGTCTTCACAGTATTGTATCCTATATACGATTTTTTCTCGTTGCTGTGCCGTGTAAAGTTTTTCACCGCAATTGTAGCGTGTGTTTTGTTCCGCTTGTATAGTAACGGAGATATTTTTTCGTAAGTATTGTACCGCGTATTCCCTGTATGTCTCCGTGTGTATTTTGAGGGGAAAAAATGGAAATTCCAACATGGCGGCCGGCTGGCGCCTGGCTCCTACTCTAGAATCCGATGACCGTGAACGAAGATAATTCTACTATAGGCTGTTCATGATAAAGTGAGCACTTTTGATATCAACCTTAGAAAAATATCACTGACTCTTTCTGCATGTATTTTAGCGGGCGCACTGAGTAATATGCACATAGTAAAGTTTGAAACGATGGATGGAAAGTAGTTCCACATCTTAACGTCGAATAAAAAGTGTTAGTTAACAATATCTTATAACTTAATAATTATATATATATATATTAAATGCATCGAGGTGTAAATATTACTAGATTTGTAAGATATTTACTGTCCTTATGATTTCACAGTAAGTTTCACTTCACCGACGCATGAATAAAGTGATGAGGCCCATGGCAATGTTAATTTTACATAAGGCGGAAGAATACACAATGTGCATACAAGTAGATCTTAAGCAGGGCTTTCAAAAGTGCTAATTTTGCCGTGAACAGCCTATACTACTGTCAAATAATCTAAACGAATTCCTGAGCACCCGTAAATAGAATAACACTGCTAGGTCCGAGATCGACATAAACACAGGCAGATCTAGTATGAAATGTTCCATTGTTTACTGAAGCGTCTGGCGGGTGACTGATGCAAAGTACACCGGTTTCTCAGCGGGGGTCGATTTCAAATTAGTTTCCTGATGTCTCTCAGAGCAGGTGATCTGCGATCGTCGTAACTAACGTGTCGAATATTGTGATGAATATTGTGATGAATATTGTGATGGATTTTCTGTTGCACCGGGAAAAGCAAAAATGCAGTTGCTAATAATTAAAAGTTTTATAAGAAATAATTTTCTACTGGAATGTACAAGTAATTGAATAACGAAGTGATTACTGACTCTCACTTGGCATGTAGGATACGGCGAAATATTGCTGTGATATTTACACTCCAATAAGGTAAATATTACTAATCAAACAAGAAAATGAATGATATATAATTTTCCTGTCATGGGCACATCGAAAATCTCTAAAATGCAAGCAAAAAAAGATAGACATTTTTCATTGTAAGTCAGCAAATCGTTGGATCCCTGACGATGTTAAAAATTTCACCACAATTTTTTTAATTTATATATATATATATATATATATCTTCGACATATCTCAGAAAGTTTTGTGGGGACGTGTTGTATTAAATTGTCTATCCAAGTCTATATTACATAGTGTTCTTCAATCAAAAATGTCCTCCTAAAGAATGATTTTGCATGCTCTACTCAGTCATGTCCTCCTGATATCAGTGTACTCAACTATATATAACTCTCTATATATATATATATATATATATATATATATATATATTATATATATATATATATATATATATATATCAGATATATTCAACTATCGTATCTTTGTTACGATTACTGAGAACACGTTTACTCAAATTTCCCGTTTTCATCCCAAGAGATCAGTAGATATGTACTGAAGAGGAGTCATATTAATACCTTTTACTCCCCCTTTAAATACAGCTATTATTCAAAGGGAAATCGCAATTCATTTTAAATAAACGCACCCGTTAGAATACACGGACAAATAAAATGCAGACTTGAATTTATATGAATTTGTTGCTGCTCCCAATATAAAATAATCCCAAGTAACATAAACTAATTTTCTTCATTGTTGAAAAAATATAGTGATTCCTCTTCTCGCTTGTCTCATTGTTTAATTATAAGACACTTCCAAAGAAAGAATTTTAAATTTACTTATGGTATGTCACATGTACTTTTGTAAAAACAAAGACGTACATAAAAGATAAAAACGCGCCATGTTTTGTTTTGCACAGTAACCCATTCAACTTTGTTTTTGTTTCAAAAAGTGGCCTGATTTCTATAGGTTGAGGCCGTTCTACACTATAAAATAAAAAACATATCCGTTCCCCTGACCATTGACATACTAAAAACCTGTACCACAACTGATACCTCTTTTCTTTCGTCGGCCAATAGGAGTTTACATTTCCAAGTGGAAACTTTTAACTTTTCTGAATTTTTTGTTCAAGGTAGTTGGCTAACTTGATATCGGTATAAATGTTCCCTATATATTTTTGTATTTCTATAAACAGTCATGGTCCATACAGCAGTAGATGTAAGCAGTTTACTCATGTTCACGAGCCATGCATGTTAAACACGTGCTAAAAGAAACAAATGAATATGCGACGAGAAACAACAATTCGGGTCAAATTTTATGTCTACTTTTAGTGAGGAGAAATGCACGGTTATTGAAGCGAATTTGACGTGTTTAGTAACAAGAGTGGAGCGTGCTTGGTTACTCACAGGTTCTTGCGCAATAAAGTTGGAATTTCACCAACTTGCTACGCAGCTGTGTGTTGGTAATGGTTATGGGCGTTATATGCAGTTGTAGCAAGCACCATTATACAGAAGGTGTTCAACACTTACTGTTATTGCTATGTTTACTTCGATTGTAGCACGGCCTGTTTAGTAACAAGAGTGGAGCGTGCTTGGTTACTCACAGGTTCTTGCGCAATAAAGTTGGAATTTAACCAACTTGCTACGCAGCTGTGTGTTGGTAATGGTTATGGGCGTTATATGCAGTTGTAGCAAGCACCATTATACAGAAGGTGTTCAACACTTACTGTTATTGCTATGTTTACTTCGATTGTAGCACGGCCTGTTTTATTGAATATTTTAAAGCTAAAAACCCTAGTGGTTAGTAAACACGTAATGGATACAATAATGAATCAAATTTGGTGACTACATTTGAAAGTGTTTGCAATATGTAAACACCTTATAGTAAGAAATATCTAGTTATTTAATTGAAAATATAGTTGTGTCACGCAAACGGAAAATTCAACGTGTCGGATGAAACCGATCCTTGAAAAGAATGAGACAACTTAACAAAAGCTCGTGCCTGAAATCATGTTGCTAAGTTGCGTTTATCAGGTTGAGTCTGCGCTCGTGGCCTCAGCGCCTCCACCATTCCCATCTTGACGATACCACTGAGGAACAGCGACACACTGTGAAAAAGACTCTGTTTGTGAAGTCACTCTACCAAATTTAAGTTATCACAAAATAATTGTTAGAGACAACGGAATTTAGCGGTGATAATGCCGTGCTAGTTCAACAGTGTAACGTCTCTAATGGTTTCAATTTTGAGTATTCACATGGGTAGAATTGTGATTTTGCTAGTTTTTCAATGAAATACAGTAACATCCTGAAATCACAATAAACTGGACGAAAATGGCAGTGTTTCAGTTTATAGCTCCGTAGACATTATTATTACTGTCTAGAGCTCCATAAAACAGTCTCAGTTATAGTCTGTCTCATGAACAAGCTAGTGGATTTTTTAATACTGTTTTGAAGGTAGTCTTATGGACAGTTAATTCTATGGGGATATATATGACATGCCGGGCTTCCCAAATAACTGTAAAGAAAGTTCACTCGTTAGTGTGGCAGACTATATTGCTGCATCGCCTGTTACTGCTATGGTGCATTAACAGTGTACACTAAAAAAAAATATTTTATGGTGTTGCACCCGTTATCGTCCACTTGTGGGTATGATCCAATAACTGAAATTCATCTCACCCAAGAGTATGACTTTATGGATGCTACACTGTCGAACTAGCACAGCGAAAACAAAACAATTTTGTGGTCTCCATAAAAATATCTTGTCAAAATGAACACTAACAGAACAATGTGTTGCTGTTTATAACACAGCGATAACACGAATCTGCCCTTCTGTGTTGTTTTTCAGCCAACTGAACGATTTCTTGAGATAATTTTACTAGGATTCTTTATGTTCGTATACGTAATACAGGGGTAGAGTGCTCATGGTCACGCCATCTGCGCTAGAAACCATTCTCCGTGTTCAAGTATTGGGCTTATAATTTCCCAATGGCCCTTTTAAAATAACACGGATTGGTTTTGAGCTCAGCAAACTGTTTATGTAAATAAAATGCTTTGGAACGTTGGTTCATTTCCTGTGATCTAGTTTTTATGTAACTAAAATAATTTCAAGTTAGTCTAAATATTTTATTCATAAAAATGCGTTTGCCCGTAGAAGAACCAGATGTAAACAAACATCCTCATCGATGTCTGACTTAGTGATTTTCACACTTCTATGGGCACTGGACGAGTCAAAGTTGATGGCAAGTGTGGAAGACGCAAATCGTTCTGGCTCAGCTTCACTCTACGTGTGGGAATTTCCTCATCGTTTTCCCCCCTAAGATATTGTACAATTCCAGATATAGTGTGTGTCTGACAGAAATTAACCACTAAACACATCTTACAGCAGTTCTTACCTTCATGTCTGCCAAGGGCGTAAGGGCGCGGTAAATCCAAGACATTCAGTGTACAGAATATCCGTGATATAATTTGACCAAGAAGAGGATGTTCGATTGCCTCAACTATTTACAATCAAAATGAACAAGAATTTAAATATTAATAAATAGTAACTACTCCAGGGACATACAATTTATTACTGTAAATTTTACGTGCGTAATTTTTTGTGTAAGGGGAGCGATGCAGGATACACATAAAAGGTTTTTCTTAGGATGTGCTAATTATTTTGTTTTAGTTCCTAAAAGGACGATTCTGAGTCCATGTTATAGAATAAGAAATTTTTTTCGTGGGGAAAGCTACGAAAATCAGTTAATTTGATGTTTTTATTAAAATCGGAAACGTACTTACACATCAGACGGTCTGGTACCGTAAGCATGTGTATTTTAATGAATGAATAAAGGAAATTCCGAATAAGAGTTCATTTAATACCGCTAGTTTATTAGTGAACCATAACATATTGCAGATCTTCCATAGCCAAAATCTTACTGGTTTGGATAGGCACATCTGATTAATAGTAAATTCATTACAAATCCATGCTAAGTCATACCTATAGCTTAAAACAAATTAGTTCTAATGGTTACATGTCAAAACTATTTATAAATTATTTAACAAGTAGTATCAACAATATTTGCAACATGACTTTTTATGGGTGAAAACAAGAACGTACGGTCTTCCAATATGGCAAATTGCTCACTATTTGCTATTTTTCCCTTTCCTGCTTTACGTCATACACTCTAGTCCATAACCTTTATGCTACCCACGTGGTTTTCCATTTTTGGCTTCAAACCACTTTAAAATGCAATGCATTTTGACTTGAATATGTCTTTAAATTTGCAACCATATTGGGAGGCAATCCAGAAAATCCGATGATAACAAAATAGGGGGATACAGTTTGGCACTGCAGCTCCGAATCTATCGTCTGCATTCAAAATTCAATTACACCACTCGATTGTCAAAGGATCAAAGAATATGTTATGTTGAGTGAGGGCTGTGAGGAGAAGCTACGACGCTCGTTTAAGTTTCAATCGACAGCTATCGTCAAGATCAATTGATTGCGTGTGTAAAAACATTTGTGTGGCGTGGTTATTGGGAAATTGTATGCGTTCAATGTAGAGAATTAAGAAAACTTAACATAATTTCGGTCTATACTCGTCAAATAGCCAATTTTAAATACAGAAATCGTATACGGTTGGAAAGAGCATCTCAAAAGCAATCCAGTGATATCCATAAAACCCCATGTGATCGAGTGAAGCGGTGCCGGGAACGTAAAATAAACATCATGGTGTCCGAGAGCGTCAACGTAGATGTATTCACGCAAAACAAACGGCTGCGTCCCCAACACAGCCAAACCAGACTATTTAGTGTCTCTTTGTTTTTCAGAAACTTTAAAAAAAATCTTCGCCATATGAAACTACAAAAATTGGGAAATTCACTGCTCAAATTTGCAGTCAAATCGAATCAAACATTCATATTATTTGTGTATTATTTGTGTAAAGAGCCGAGTTGATGTATTTGCTTCAATCTTAAAGGCGAACGACTGATTACATAGCTGCTTATTTATTACAACTTCTATTTGATTCCCGGGTGGCAAGTAACGAGTAAACAAACGCGGGTCTATTAAATGTAACTAATAAATTCACGGTGCTATGCCAAATTTTTGACGTGAAATTCAAATGAACGTTTTTGTCTGTCGGTCACTAGATGGGGGGGTCTGCACTTCAAAGTGCATGGGGGTGGGACGAAAACACTTTCCTTGGCGACGTGAGGGCTTAAGGTTGCGCAAACCATCTGGCGACTTAACCACTCGAATCTATAAATAACACTTCCTGTGGTGACTCATTGTAATTAGTGATCAAAATCGCGATTCTGTGTCGGAACATCGGATTATAAACTAGAATAACCCCCACCCCCCCTTTTTTTTGTTCCGAATCCGGGGAAAAACAATTATACTATAATGTAGCCCGATAAGTTCTCTACCTTCGAGTACTTGATTAATGGTGTTTATTTCAAAAACGGGGAAACAGCAGCGCCGAGAAGTTAAAACGTGTCACTAAGCCGAGACCAAAATGCCGAAATTCATCAAGTTAACTTCTCGGCACTGCTGTTGGGGTGCTGTCATAACTTAGAAACACACAACTTAGAAACACATAAGTTAGAATTCTCTAAGTTATGCTTGTTCTAAGTTATGTGGTTCTAACTTGTAAACTTTCTAATTTATGTGTTTTTAACTTATAACAGTTCTAAGTTGTGTGTTTCTAAGTTGTGATAGTTCTAAGTTGTGTGTTTCTAAGTTGTGATCATTATAAGTTATGATTTTATAAGTTATAACGTTTATAAGTTATGGGGTTCTAAGTTATACGTTTCTGAGTTATGGCAGTTCTAAGTTGTGTGTTTCTAAGTTGCGATCGTTCTAAGTTATGATCTTCTAAGTTATGACATTTTAAAGTTATGTGGTTCTATGTTGGGTGTTTCTAACTTATGACAGTTCTAAGTTGCGATCATTCTAAGTTATGACGTTTCTAAGTTATGTGGTTCTAAGTTGTGATAGTTCTAAGTTGTGCTTTTCTAAGTTATGATGTTTCTAAGTTATGTGTTCCTAAGTTGTGTGTTTCTAATTTGCGTGTTTCCAAGTTATGATAGTTCTAACTTGTGTGGATATTTTCAAGAATTATATGTTGTGACTGTTCTAAGTTGTGATTTTCTAAGTTATGTGTTTTTCCAGCCCGTAGGATTAAAGATATTTAAAATTGTTAACAGTATTATGAAAATTATAAACGAGAAGCAACGCGAAAACGGAAATCACTGCGATAAGTTGCTGGAAAAATCTTGTTTCAGTATTCAAAAACTGGTAAATGGCATTTTGCTGCAGTACCCAATTTTTTTTTTGTCAAATTTCTTCACCTTTAAAGTGTGTTTCTCATCTTGTATTTTCATATTCTCCTCCTTCACTGAGGCAAGTAATGAAAAACTGCCATCAATTAATCAACGTGACGTTTCCCATTACGAACTCCCGAAGAAAAGTTTCCATTCATTCCAAGTTAATATTTTCGCTTATTTTATTACCTGAGATGAGTTCGCTATCCAGACAGAAATCGCTTCTGCGAGTAGCGAGGAAAGATTTTAAATATTTCTCGTTACATTATAGCCAGGTGAATAAGATCGCTTTTGTTTACCTACTCCAAAAGTAGAACTATGCTGATTTATAAGACAGTTCACGGTAATCTGAGCACTTTTGAAAGCTCTTATTGGTATCTACTCTGATTTCGTTGTATCCTTCTACAATACGTAAATTTAACATTTCCATGGACCTAATCGCATCTTATAGGCTGTGTACGGTTGCTGTCAGCATTTCTGAAGCCCTACTAAGGTTCTACTTCAGGATATTCCTCCGCCTCATGCAAACGAAGCTTAGCCGTGCCTGGAAAATTACACCAAAGGAACTGCGCACCGGATTCGTGCATGTTATATTTCACATGAACAATTTTTTACCGAGCATTACCAACACACATATTTTTCCCCCTGGTTTATTCGTATTGATTATAAATTATACATTATAAGTTATAGAGACAGCAGATAAATAAATGTTAATTTTAACTAAAAAGAAGCATTTTTAAAATGTAAATACAAGTATAAACGCTTGTGATAAATGACACATTTAGGAAATAAACTAGAAAAGTTGTACTTAAAATGGTTTTTTCGAAGTTTTGATTCGAAAGTGTGAAGAAGCCGTCTAGGCAAAATAGTGGAGTTGTTACGCGCGTAAATACGTTACGTGTGCAAATTCTTACTATAATGTGGATAAAACAAGAAACACTAACCTCACTTGACATAAATTTACACATTACGCTCGCAATATAACGTCAAGTCTTAGGGCTAGTTTTACTTCTCCGCTGCCAACTTAAATTGGAGGTTACGTGTCAAACTGCGCTGTAACATATATGTAGTTACGGGCAGCGATTTTTTATTTTATTTCAAAAGTGCTTACCTACCGTGAAAGACCTACTTTCCTGCTACGATGTGTCTCAGGTTACTTAACACGCCAGAACTTCTAGTGAAGTACAGAGGTCACACCAATTACGCGAGTAAACGAAGTTATTCTTCTCGAGAGTCCTCTTGTACAGTACATACTTCAAATGATTACGTTATTTGACTAAACGGTACTGTAGTCTTTTATTTTAGCGCATACGTAACGTCGTCTAGTTCACATGCTTGTGGGAATTACTGCGGTAGTCGTTTTATAATATATTTTCTTTTCGCTCGATCATGTGACATAACAAGTGCAGAGAGAAAGAAAATGCTCATTTATTCTATTTTCGGTCTCTTCACACTTTCTGAATAAAACCTTTGAAAAATCACCCCATGTACAATGTGTTTGGTTGTTTCCTAAATAAGTCGTATACAACAAGCGTTTTATACTTCTGCGAACACAGAATACTTAATTGATATTGGTTAGATTAAACCTCTACATAGATTTTATTGATAAATTATTGTATTTCATTTATAAATGACATGAATAAAAACAGATAGAAAATGTATATGTTGGCAATGCTTGGTAGGAAATAGTTCATATGTATTATAATACTACACTGACTGCGCACTAATCTGGTACGTTGTCCCTTTGGTGTAATGTTCTAGGCTAAGTTAAGCTTTGTTTGCATGAGGCGGAAGAATATCCTGGAAGCAGAACGTCAGCAGGGCTTCAGAAAAGTTGGAAGTAACCATAAATGGAGTATAGTTAAATATGCTAATGGATAAACTACAATAGCAGATTTAGCCTTGGTTCTGCTAACTGCAGGAAAAATTTTCCTTCACACAAAAATTTGGTAAAATCTCTGCAAAGACTTTCAATTTTGAGTTTTATAAAAGCTGTATCCGTTAATAGCCAACAAATTGCACAGTGTATATCCTATGCTAACGAATATATTATTGTTTGCATTTAAAAGTTTAAACAAAATCTGGCTAAAAGAGCCAGACAGACAAAATTATCTGACAAACTGTGTCCAATAGTCAGCGAGAACTCCAAAAATATGAATCGAATTTTTCAAATAGCTGCATTGCTGACATTAAATAAATTTTTTTGGTTGAATTTGTTTACCCCAAGTTTTCGAAAACAATTTATGTTCTGTTCAATGAGTATTAAATCTGATCCTCATAAGTTTTAATGTATTTGTAAGTATGCAAAACTTAATTTTTTGTTAGTAACAAACACCAACACTTTACATACGAATTCAATTCAATTTTGAAAAGCTTTTACTTAACTAGTCATTTCAGTCTCACCTATATTTTTGCATCGCTGTTCGTCAGGTTGCAGCCCGAAGTTTTGAAGAGTTCACCTAAGTTTAAATGCACATTTTTAGTCTTTTTAGTCTCACGGATGTATAAATTAATGTATAAATAGTCTACATATATAATAATAACAAAAAAAAAATTGTTGAGACTAAAAATTGAAAAATAAATTAACTATAAAATACCTTATAAAAACCAACATTTTATTTATAAATGCACTAAATAGAGAAAAATAATTATAGTAGTTACAGAATTTGTAGAACCTTCAAGATGTGGTCGAAAAGCCCTAATAAACTTTACTACAAATTAGTATGTTAATATAAATTTACATTTAATATATAAAAGCTTGGCGTAATATAGAACGTGTACCTCATTTGCGTAAGCTTAGTAAGCACATTACTTGAGTAAGAATCTGAACTTTTCACAATATAGAATGTATACCTCATTTGCGCAAGCGTAGTACGAACATATTTCGCGTAAGGCTTGGCGCGAATAGCGTAACAAAAAAATGTTTGTAAATGAGTTTTCTACAATACTGCTTGGTAAAATTATTTCCGGGTATGAATATTCGGACTGATTTTGGCAAACGCTGTTATTTAAGAAGTTTCAGTTTACCACTCGTTGAGAAATGTGATGTTTAAGATTTCGATATCTTTTGACAAGAAAATTGACCACAGTTATTTAGCGAATAAATACTAGTGCTTTATCCAAGCCCTCTTTTATGAAATGGAATTGCTCACTACACGAGCAAGATATGAAATCACACTAACTGAATTTTATGCACATAACAAAAACACTTGAAAATGATGGTATAGTAGGAATCAAACTAATTATTGGCATCGCTACATATATCCTTGTCCTTTTGTATCCGCTAAACTTTACCGCATCAGGTTTTTTTGTTACGTTTGGTTTGACTGTAGCAATATACAAGCTCGTAATGTTGCAGTGAGCAATACAACAGTGCCATTAAAATGTTGAATACTAGAGAGGAAGGGTTGAGAGAGAGGGGAGGGGGATAGAGAGATGGAGTTCAAATGAAAATGATTTAGTTCTAAAATTTAAATAAACGTTAATCCCGGTCATCACGCTTCAGCTTCCGGTAGCTGGAAGGTCAGGGTTCATTCAAATCTGTATCGATTCTAACCAACCACTTTGAGAAATATTTCACAACTTTTAATTTTAATTAGAAATACCTTATCTGATTCTTGACATCATTATCGATAAATATATTTCCAGAATACCACAAATATGAAATAAAAATAGGAAATCAGTACCCTTAAAATTTTTTATACCCCATATTCGAAGTAAAAATAAATAGTCTTTAAGTTACGAGTTTAATACCAATGTTTTTTTACGCTTTGTAAAACTGAGAACTATGTTAAATAATAACTTGCAACAAACTCTGATCCATGCATATTTATTGGCTACTTCTATTCCTATATCTGTCGTATTATAGGGAACTTTAAATTTACCAACGTGTCTCCAGTGGATCATTTCGAAATTATTCAAAACATTTCTCCGAAGTCGTTATATCTAGGTTCACCTGAGTGTATATAGAACTAGTCCCGATAAAATTTAAAAAAATACCTTACACAAGAAAATACTTTATCATATCTAATAACAAAAATATCTTTAATTCGACCTGCATCTTGGATTCGACATCACGTTGCGTTGATTTTAAAGTAAAGAAATCTCGTATTTTGTCAATTTTACATAAAGCGGAATGATACACAACGTGCATTCAAGTAGATCTTAAGCCGGGGTTTCAAAAGTGCTCAATTTACCGTGAACAGACTGTACAAGACGTTGCTAGGCTCACGGAAGCGCATGAGGTTTCGTGGAGGTAATTTTCCGAGCACCGCTAAAAAAAAATAAAAATTTCTTAAGGCGGTCGCCTACCTGCAGTTTAAACTACAATGCAATGTGTTTGAAGTTCCGCGTTTTTTTCCTCAAGGTAACCACTAAACGTCCGTTCCAAATGACTATCTAAAAACAACGTACTTCCGGTATGGTACTTTCACGACATCACGCACTTTGAAACATGGCTGGAGAATATTTTCGCAGACTGTTATCTCCCGAGATACACTAACCGTATCCATGCGAAACTACGACAGAGGAGGGCGATATTGTCGCATCCAATAGAATTATAGGGTCGCCCTTTAAAGTCTCGTAGTTACAGCGGTACAAATGGAACACTACTCGCGAGTTCCCAACGTTGCGCGTACAAAAGATACCTCTTCACATAAGCTGGCCGGCGTCAGCCGAGGCGCTTCATCAATTTTCGCCTCACACACACACACACACACAAACGCACCCTATCTAGACGGCAACCTTAAAGGGTATCAGGCCCCGCCATCTTGGAATTCCACTGTTTTTGCCGTAAGTTCCATTTAAGAACATTGAACGAAATTTCTGGCATGGCATTGCATAAATAATAGTTTCTAAAGCCTTATGAAACTGTTGCAACTCTATTATGTTTATTAATTTTTGACTTGTGACTGCAGGAAAGAAATAAGCAAAATTTTGTTTCCTGCCTTCGCAGAAATGATGTTGGCAACGGTAGCCTAGCAATGCATGTTTCAAAATATTTACAAAGCAATGCCCTGGCCTTGTCGACGCCCAAACTAAAATCTAAAATCTGTGTTGCAAGTTACAGCGAGAATTCCGTAAATCCAAGATGGCGGGGACTGTTTCCCCTAGGATCTTTATCGACGTAAAATTTAGGTATTTGGTTGCTGTGCTTTCCCGCTGCAATTATTTTTCCGGTTGATTTTCGATAACTCGTTCAGCCCTAGTTCTCACAGTTGTTTACGTAACACACAGGTATAGGCTGCTCACGAAAAAATGAGCACTTTTGAAAGCCCTGCTTAAGATCTACTTGTATGCACGTTGTGTATTCTTCCACCTTATATAAATTTACATATAAATTTACATTTCCACGGGCCTCATCACTTTATTCATGCGTCGGTCAAGTGAAACGGTGAAATTATTAGAAAAATAAATATTTTACACATCTGCTCATTTTTACACTTCAATGCAGTAAAAAATAGAAAGTAAAACAAATAATTTAAGTAATCACAAATTGGTTCCTAACATTTTTTATTCGACGTTAATATATGGAATTAATTTCCATCCTTCGTTATCAACTTTACGGGGCACATGTCACTCAGTGCGTCCGTTAAAATGTATACAGGCAAGGAAAGCGAATTTTTCCTAAGGTTGATTTCAGAAGTGCTCACTTTAATCGTGCACAGACTTTAGTTTATTTTTCCCGGCGCCGTACACTGTAAATCTCAGTGTGGAATATCCTTGTGGTTTAATTGATTTATAAACATGCTTTTATTCTTTGTTATCACAGGTTCGTATTACTATAGCCGAACAAAAACCTTCAGTTCAATGTTTGTGATAACAAAACAATTTCCGTGTTAACTAAAGTCCAGCACACACCAAAAATTGTTCATAATTAAGTGCACTGGCCCCCAAAAATTAATCATATTTGTACTCAAAAGTACTAATTCCTCGCGTATAAAACATAGACCGTATTTTTTTTTTTTTTGTATTGTGGCATGTGAAATGTACAACTTTACTAATTTTGGGACGTACAAATAATAAGAACTACCTCACCTACCGCGAAGTGAAATAATTTATGCTGAAATAAAATACCATGAGTTACTTCAAGAAATCTTCAATAAATACACTATGGAATGTTTTAGAAAATTTTCAACATTGCTCAAAATAAAAATTAATATTGCATTTTCTTATTTTTAGGAGTTTATAATTTTTTGTAAAATAAATAATGCTGAGCATACCTTAAAATGAATTGAGAAAAGTCACAATTTTAAAATTGTGTGTAATTGTTTTCTTGTGTTTTATGCGTGTGTCTCAAAAACACTATAATAGTGATTTTAACATACCATGCCACGATGCAATGCGAGGAGCCATTGAAGAGAGTCTGAAAATTCAATTTTCATACTATAGGCTGTTCGCGGTAAAATTAGCACTTTTGAAAGCCCTGCTCAAGATCTACTTGTATGCATGTTGTATATTCTTCCGCCATATGTAAAATTAACATTGGCCATGGCCTCATCACTTTACGTCATGCGTCAGTCAAGTGAAACTGTGTAATTATTACGAAAGTAGATATTTTACAAATCTGCTCATTGTTACATTTCGCTGAGTTATAAAAACAAATAATTAAAGATATCACAAGTGGTTCCACGACACCTTTTATTGGACGTTCAGATATGGAACTACTTTCCATCCATCGGTACCAACTTTACTGGGCGAATGCCACTCAGTGCGCCAGTTAAATTGTATGCAGGTAGGAGCAGTGATTATTTTCTAAGTTTCGATTCAAAAGTGCTCACTTTATCGCGAACAGCCTTTAATTGTAAGTGACCATTTGTCTACCGTAAGAATGCAAGCCACTGGATAGTAAATACCGACAAACTGTTGCCGGTTTACAATTTTAAAAAATCCCATTTAAAAGGGAAGTAATAGCCTGGTTTTTTCCGCGGACGGCATAAAAACTGCAGAAAAGAATTTGTGTTGTATTAAAGGCGTTGCTTGCTGAAGAAAGAAGCGATAAAGTTGAAGCGATGTGTGGATGCTTCTCATGACCGATGAATTCTCGGACTGCCGTCTTGCATCGGTCGCACGGCTGACAATGCATCGACTGCGCCGTCAGCTGTGACGCACAAGCGAGATTCATTGCGACGCCCTGCCTTGTGTTGGCAGGAAACCATGGAGGTAATAGATGGAGTGGCAACAGCCTATCTTCTCCACGATTATCAAGTGACGCCGATTTCTTGTCCGACTTCTTTCAACTGCGCATGCGCAGACCGGTTTTTTTGTCAGCCGCCATATTATGAGTGGCAAAAGTTACATTGTATATCGGTATTATCAGTGACGTAATTATTGCGTTTTGTTCTTGTGGGATGTTTTCAAATGTGCGTGGACTAAATATGCCTGTTCATCAAAATGCTATACAACATTTTGCTACTATCCGGAATTAATTAAATGAAATACACGCACATTTAACTACATTTAAACATGCACCTTTCTGCCACTACTAGCCCTGACCTTGTCTTTCATTATCGTCTGCTGCCCGGCTTCACTTTCGTGTCTCGGCTTCCACTCCATAGACTAATACCTCCATGGTTGAGTCACGATGCATGACGAACACCAGACCATCCAAGCGTAGTTTGATAAGAAGGTCATTGCTGCGACGGTGCTGCTACGACGGAACTGTTCATAGCATAGACTCATAAAGGTGATATAGATCGTTTGTTCTTCTTCCGCGCATGTACCCGACATTGACCTACCCCAACCCCACACAACTGTCAAAGTCACATGGTTAAAAGTGATGAACGTGTTTGTTTACATCTTAATTTTTAAATGACAAGCACTATAATAGTAACAAAATGCCTGTACCATTTTTAATTTAATCGAAAAGCATTACAAATTCGTTAGAGGAAGTATAAAAACATCTCAGAAGCACTTGTTTACAAATCAGTTTTCTAACCTAAAATCGAAACCACGCTGTTTTCGCTAGACGTGTTGGCAGAGAAGCAGTTCAATGTTGGGACACGGAGATTGGTTGTGCGCAGCCAGCGAAATCAGTCTACCTCAACTTTAGTGTATGGTTCAGACTAGATAGAGATGGGGTATTATTTTCAATACCTGTTATCAGCAGCAGGTATTGGGCGAGAACAGGCGATACCTGTTCCTATTTTCTGGAGATACTTGTTGCCATTTTCTCTGCTGTTACTGAAGCAAGAACACACGTTGTGATGCATCACTCTCGAGTCCAGTGGCGCTTTTTTTTTGTATTTTTTATAAACTAAATTAGTTATGTTTGTAAGCCGTTATAGACAGGCTAACTTCATTTGCAGCGCCACTTAGTAAATCGATAATTATTTATGTTATGTTTTATAGTTCATGCATTTTTATTCTAAGAACTAACCTCGTTGCATGAGTTGCCGAGGAGTTGTTGATTGGGAATATTACCGCAATATCTTTTCGTAAAATTGAAACTAATTTTTATTTTAATGTTATGTTTGACTTTGGACGGATATAATGTGTAATATGATTTATCAATTGCGGATACTGGCTTCAACCGACATTTCTACCAATCGGTTGGTAAGTCAATTTATTGTACTTATCAAAACAGGAGTTCTTTCGTTATCTGTCATTTTTTTACCCAGTGGTCCTAAATGTTAGTGCTTAAGAGTGATAATAGCCGAGGACTAATCATTGTTTAATCGCTTATCTGTGCGATCTTAAGAGCTACATATTAAATATATTATATACGAGTACATAAAGTTGATTATTTAAAACGTACAGACGGACCTATAAATTTCGGTTCCCGTACTGAATTTCGGTTCCCGTACTGATGTCGCCTGAAGCGGGGCACGAGAATGTAAAAAAAGGACTGAGTTATAAGATTTCAAAGTCACGGAGGAATTCCAATATCGCTTGCTTGCCATCGATATAACTATCTCTGACAACCAGGAGTTACAACATTAATTAAATTATGAAGGTACAAGTGAATTAGCTGTTAATGTTAATAACGCCGAGAATAACATCAAAGGTAGAAACTGGTTGGTGACAGGAATATTTCCCATAAGAGAGGGCGATGTAGTGAATTTCGAAGCTGTCAGGGAATCATCTGTTGATCAGGATCATATACCTTCACCGTCATTTAGTGAAATACACAGCACCGGTTATGCTAACCCGATACAGGCAGTTTTGGACATGCTAATACGCATGGAGTCCAGGATCGAGACCGTACAAGCAGAACTACAATACAGGTTGGAGACTGGACAAAATGAGTTTAAATCAGAATTGCAATCACAGCTGGCAGTTTTTAAAACAAATGTCGTATCTGAAGTGTTAGAGGAAGTTAATCCTGTGATTAGTGACATTTCAGATCGGCTTCTCGCTGCTACTGACGTGTTGCTCGCAGTCAGGACGCAAGTCTCAAAATTAATGTTCTTAAAAATACTGTCGCGCATGTCAAATCGGAAGTTAATGAGTTAAAAGAAGCATTCACACAAATACAGTCAATAAACCAAAGATGTGATGGATTAGAGAATGTAGGTTCTTCACTCAGGTTAGAACCTCCTATCATTGGTAATGTTGTACCTGAGAATAGAAGTAAATTACAATCACCTTTAACTTTGCAATGTTGCTGGCACTCCAGTCATCCTCAAATTCCCTGAATACCATGGTCGCGACTAGTGGAAAGTGAAAAATGATACAATCTCAACCTACGAACGGTTCAAACAGGCCTTTGAGAGACGTTTTTGGAATCGTGAGGTTCAAGGTCTCCTTAGAGCTCAGCTTCATAGTGGCAAATTTTACCCAGGTAAAGGTAATTCCTTGGAAGCTCATTTGACTCAAATTTACGAGAGCACGCGTCATTTAGACCCACCCATGGCAGACGAGGAGTTCCAAATGATGATACTGTTGCAGTTGCCTATGAGATATCAGTTGAATTGGGCAGGTAGGACATTTACCCCACTTTCTCAATTCAGGGACGTTATTGCGGTATGCTAAATTAGAGGAGATACAAAGGATAGCGATTTGCAACGAGACCATTTAGCCCCTTCTGCTCAACAGCGCAATTATAGAGTACCTACCTACTGCCGCAGTAAGCAATATGTGAAGGATGCGGAAAAGTCTCATTCTCTTAGAGGCAGTGACCCAGAACTATCATCCAATGAAGACTCGGACGGCGACAAACAATACCATAGGTGTAGGTGGTGGAGACATAAAAAGAACGAACACCAGAGTAAGGATTCGCATGAAAATTCTTCTGCAGGATGCAGAACTGCCTCGCAGTACCCACCCAGGAGTATAAATGATCACCAAATGGATGTTGATCGCACACCGCCACGAAATAAAGATTCAAGTAGGAAATGGGGACACAGTCACAATAAGCAGGGTGATACTGTTGCTGATAACTCCCATTCCGTCGGCAAACCAGTTGTGAATGATAAAGAAGCTGGAGAGGTCGAGTTTAATCCGTCCGCACCTTCGTTCAATCCTCGCCAGAAACGCTTTATTAGATCACTAGCAAATTATGACCACATTTGGTACAACTCTAATTTGAAAACACACTAGTAAGAGTCGAGGAAGTTAGAACTCACTCTTCGATTAGTAATGATTGGTTTGGAGTGCAGGAATGTGAGATTGCCCAACCTAGACTGCATGTTTGTACTATTAATCTACATGGAGACGAACATGAACTTCTGTTGGAAGAATTTGAGGAAGTTGAGGTCCTGTCTCGAGATTCTTTATGTCCAAAAGTATTAAAAGTGTTGGTGAACGACTGCTCCTGTTCAGCAATGTTCGACAGTGGTATAGAAATGAGCTGTTTCTTTAATTACTACATTATTTCCATTGAAAAGTCAGGCGTTCGGATGGCAATGATTCCCATGCCTAGACTAACAATTATCGCAGTAACCTCATGAACCAGTTCAACAATTAACCTCCAAGCTCTACCGAACATAGGAAGTATCGGTGACGAAATTAGCGCTATTTGTTTCATAGCAATGGACCTGGTTAATCTTTCGATACTTGATGTCGATTTTCTTAACAGATGTTTAACTGTTATTGGTTTTAGTTGCAAACATGTTCTGCCCAGAGAGAATGATCCTGTTCCTGAGCTCAAGCCAACAAAATGGAGGTACAGAAATGTCATTGTTGTTACACTCCGAATGTTGGCCATAGAGAATGTTTATTCACTGGCATGTGCTACCCAGTACAATACTTCGAACATGTCACAAATGCAGTTACGAAAATTAGTATTGCAAGCAGAAATAATTTCAGATGTGCAAAGAGAATCCTTAGAAAATCAGCTGTTGCAACATCATTCTATGTTTAGCGACAAACCAGGAAGATGCAATAAGTACAAAGTTAAAATTACACTGACAACAGTCCTAACAGACAAAGGGACTCAGTTTACTTCTGAAGTTTGGTCGACTGGGTCGACTAACATAGACATTAGGCCTACCAGCATACCAGTGATATATACTTAGTCGAATCCGAGCGAGCGATTTATGCGTGAGCTAGCACACATGCTACATATTCTTTGTCACTCCAAACAACAACGTTGGATGAACTATTTGTCTGCAATTGAGTACTTGCACAATAATGTAATACATGCATTACCAGGTCAAATGCCTACTGAAGTATTGAAAGGCACAGTATCAAGGCTACCATTTCCCTGTTTGGCAGACAAGCCCTCAGGATATTTCTAATCAAGATGTCGAACGAAATTGAGAGGCGCTATTAGAGGAAATTCAAGCACTCGCCAAGCAGCGATTAATTAAGGCATCTGAAGATAGAAAATGACATTACAAGTTTGTAAGGGAGCATAGTTTGCGTCCGGATTACTTCGTACTCGTTCGCGTCCATAATGTAAGTAACCAGGCTGAGTTCATAACAAAGAAGTTACTACCTGCATTCTCTGGGTCTTACAGAATTTCGAAGAGTATTCGAGAGAATTGCATGGAATTAGTAGGTGAAGATAACGATCATTTTGTGGGTAGATTTAACGTGAATCAATTGAAGTGATTTTACAAGATGATCGGTCCTGAGCTTCCTGCACCCTTAAGGGATCTGTTATAAAAAACAGTGCAAGATTGGATGTGGATTATGCAATCTGTTCGTTGTTTTCGGAGTCGAAAGCAATCCAAGCACAGTTCAAAATTGACAGTTGAATTATTGCATAGTCTCGATCTTCAGAAGTAGATACTAAAAATCCAATTTGTTATTATTTGATAGAGTGTGAAGACACGGGGACTTTTGCTATGTTGGTATAAACATTTACTCGATATATATATATATTGTGTCATATGATGTTTACATTCATCGCACGGCTGTTGATGTGAAGTCCCTACTGGGAAACTGCATCATCTCCACATTTGTTGACATACCTGCTGGAGGAGGGTGAAGATCGACGCTTGAGGATCCAGTGGAAAAGGTTGCTGTTCCATGATGTCCAGCTCCAGGTCGGGGCAGATGCCTGAGGTGTTGCCTGCCATAAAAATTGCTAATGATAACCTTCTAATTCTCAGGGATTATAAAAAAGTATTACTCAATAGTTGTAGTTTGTAATTGTTAGTTAATTCGTTGTATTTCTTTATTAGAAATGACTATGCTATATATCTACTGTCTTTGTGACTAGATCAATAAATTTTTGCAGTTTAATGTAAATTGCTTTAACTTTTTAGTATAGTGTTTCAAGCGTTTAGTAGTTTTTCAATAAATTGCAATAGTAATTGCGCCATGTGATTGTTACT
This sequence comes from Dryococelus australis, assembly GCA_029891345.1. NCBI lineage: Eukaryota > Metazoa > Arthropoda > Insecta > Phasmatodea > Phasmatidae > Dryococelus > Dryococelus australis. The sequence continues at coordinate 6,605,249 of CM057003.1, read as the reverse complement.
AAACACTAAATCATAATTAATAATCATTATTTGTTATATTACTAGTGTATCTGTTTGTTTGTCTCATCTCAGCCCTCACACTTTAGCCCAGCCATACTTGTGTTTCTTCCTTCAATTTCTCCTTGGGATCTACGATGGCGGAGGAGGAAGAGTGCATGGAGCAAGGTGGAAGACACTGATCATACCTCCTTCATTGTTCACAATTATTCTAATTTTATTTCTTGTTGGAATTGTTGTGTGTTGTTACTGTGGTCTGCCCTTTTGTATTTTAAGTGTTAGTCCTGTTGTTGTTTTGTTTGCATATTGTTCCTACCATGCTGTCAACTTTAAGCTGCCCAGTTCGAGAATGGGATGCTGTTAGATGATGTCGGGAAGTCTGCATTCCTTCGCTTCCCGTCGTGGAGAGGCTGCTGTGATCCTTCACTCTCGAGTCCAGTGGCTTTTTTTTTGTATTTTATGTAAATTAAATTAGTTGTATTTGTAAGCCATTATAGGCAGGTTAACTTCATTTGCAGCGCCAGTTAGTACAATCAATAATTATTTATGTTATGTCTTATAGTTCATACATCTTTATTCTATGAACTAGCCTCGATGTATGAGTTTCCAGGGAGTTGTTAATTGGGAATATTACAGCAGTGTTTGTTCGTAAAATTGAAACTAAATTTTATTGTAATGTTATGTTTGATGTACTTTTCAAAACAGGAGTTCTTTCGTAATTTTTTTACCCAGTGGTCCTAAATGTTATTGCTCGAGAGTGATACTAGCCGAGTTTATCTGTACGCTCTTAAGAGCTACATATTAAATATAATATATATGAATACATAAAGCTGATTATTTAAAACGTACAGACAGACCTGACCTATAAATTTCGGTTCCCGTACAACGTACTCGCTAGTTACTCGACACTCGTACGATATAATTTCTTCGTACCTGTCCCTATCAACTAATAATTAATAATATCCAGTACTGCATCCCAATCATATTTACGGACGAGAATATTACATATAAAATAACTTCATTCTGAACTTATTATAAATAACAACCACATTCGCACAGTGTCCATTTTGCATGTGATTTTTTTTTTTAACGATTTTTTGGCAACGAAATTTTTTTAATTAAATAAAGAGAGAGAGAGAGAGAGAGAGAGAGAGATAGAGAGAGTGTGTGTGTGTGTGTGTGTGTGTGTGTGTTTTTTTTTACACACACATAGCCACCGGGAAAACTGCTGTTGTCACTGTCCTACCAGGAGAACATGAGACGCGAGGAGGTACTATAGCCGGGAGACGTCATGGCACGTCTTTGCGGGGCTGTTGTTTGGCGGGAGCGGGGTAAACCAAGTGACGGGGAACGACATGCGCGCGCAGGTGTGGCCATGCTATCATCTATTTCACAAACATCAGTTACGGCGGGCTCAGTTATACATGAGGCAATGGAAAACGAGGGACGATCGCAGAGGTGCGGAAAAGTTGTCGACAGTAGAGAACGCGAAATTATAAAGTCGGCCATTATATGTTGTGATGAGGAGGCGAAAAACGGTTGCCTATGTGAGCCACTTCAAAGGGCAGCCAGATATACGGCGGTCAGTGAGATAACCATACACACACAGTGTTTATAAAAAAAAACTAAACAAAATAATACAAATGAAACAATGGCGCCGCTACAACGCACTATACTATACAACTTAATATCCTTTTATTTACAAAGTCCACCCAATTAACCTGCATGTAAGCATTCTTTCCGTGTGTAACAGTACGTTATGTGAACGTGTGGTCTACATACGCCTAGGTGTTCAAATTAAAAAGCCCACGGAAATCACAGTAAATCCGTTACTTAATATACAAAGGCTGTAAGGATTTCGTCGGTTAATGTATTATTTATAAGCCTCCGAATAACGTGCAAATGTAATGTCACCCGTAAATATACGTGTCCACATAATTCTGGTTTGGGCAGCACGGTGGAATCACTGTAAAACATTTCTGTAGCCTTTGCGGTAAAATAGTTTGTACTAACTTAACAGTCCGTAATAACATTTTTCTATGATTTATGCCAGTACAAGTTATTCCAAACGCAACGTTCATTTAGAGTAAACTTTTTTCGCGAGAATTAAACAAAGAATGTGCAAATATGTAATCCAATCTGTAAAGCATTAAATACTACAACATTAGCAGTTTGAAATTAAATGCCTGCCGAATTACTACTCTGTAAAATATTTACCTTGTAAACTTCCTGCTGCGTAATCGAAGCATTTAGCCGATACATTGAACGGATATAATACCACATGACAGACGGCAAATGTAGGAATGTCGTTACTATACAAGGTCGGGAACGTCCGTATGCATTTGACTATTTCGCGAGTGAATGCAGGATCAGTACCATTGATGTATGGCACAATAGTTTACCATTCGCACGTTCCTACTACTCGTATACAAGTATGTGATAATGTTGCGAATATTGTATCGTATAGAGCTTCTTAGCGTCCCCCGGTTTTATTCTGAAAAGCTTATCAGGGGACGCCTTGCGGACTAACTTACAACCTAACTGAAATTAACACCCGTGCCATACCCGGGATGTTGCGAATAGTATTGTAGGGTGTAGACAAACAGATTAGTAACTAACTTCATCGTTATAGTAATAAGTACGTTTGTTTGTTGGCGATGAAGTTAATGTCACACGTTCGTGCTCAAGACGTCGCATGTTAGAAGTCGTGTTGGTTTATTTTATTTACATTTAATATAAAATATAATATTAGTATGGCAGTTGTGGCATAAACACATTTACTGTCGAACAGCACACGCAGAAGGAAAAACATTATCCAGCGCACACTGGCACAAGAGCACAGCTAGCTGTTGTTTCCAGAAACATGGGTCTTCGTGTCCACTTTTGGCACTCAAGGCACAGCACCGAATGTTTTTATGTCCGCGCGTATACTGCCGGACCGCTCTTGCCGTTTCGCTACAGACCGGTCCGTGCCGAGCCGCAGTCTAGGAAGTAGGAGGGGAACAGCGTGCACAGACGTCTCCCGGCCTCAGTATACATCCTCATACATAACCTCCTCCTGTGTAATGTTTCCCTGGTAGCACAATCTATGCCCGTCAATATTTTCGATCAAGCGCGTGGAAGGAAGGAAGTAAGAAGGAAAGCTGATCAAATTCTGGATTCTCCTTTCCTTGGCTTACGAGTACAATAGAAAACTTTTTTAGCATTTGACTTTACGTTTCCATTCCTCTTGCGAAACCACCAATACACAATACTGTAAAGTCAAACTTCGGACAATGAACAATGGTTCTACGAGCTTCGTAAAGATATGTATCTTGTTATGCAAATAATTATGATAATATCCAGGAATGAATTTAACATACCTTTTTTTTTTTTAATATATAATATATATTAAAAGTTTATTTCAAAACAAAAAACGCATTTGTTTACTTTATTAAAACATATCATTTCATACATTTTTCCTCTTCAAATTATATTTGTTTGCCATTCATTTAATTTAAGACGAGTGAGCTTTGTTTAATGTACCGATATTAAAATCGCCCTATAGTAAAATAACGCACTTTCCAGATAACCTCTGTGGGATTCTCGACAATATGGCTGCTTGACTTTGACTTTAAATTTCAACTTTTCGAAATCGTAAAGTCAGGAGTGCTTGACTTTACCTTTTACAGTTCCATTGTATCAAGTTCCATAAGAAACAACATGTCGGAAAGCAAACGTAAAGTAAAATGTTAAAGTTTTGAATTGTGTAAAGGCCTTAACGCTAGCAAATAAATGCACGTATGGGATAGCTTCCTAGTTTGCGTTTAATGATTTCTGTTCAAAATGGTGGGTTTTTCTGCACCACCAAATTGTGCAAACAGCACAGCTATGGGTTTCAGGTTGTTTGGATTTCCTGCTGATGAAAAAAGAAGTGCGATTTGGCTGCAAAGGCTTTGTGGTGTAAGTTACGTGGGTTTTATAACACAGTTTCGGATATAAATCGCCATTATCTTTTTTTTATGAGTAAATTTTTTTAAAAACAAAGTAGAAATTGTTCATATTTTAAACTCCCTTATTTAACGACGTAGTATACAGTAAAATGACGTGGTCCAGGCCTGGCCCTGCCCTCATAGCTCAGGGGTAGGGTGGCCGACCTGTAGTCGGAGGGCCGCGGGTTCGCGCCCCTGTGCCTCCGACGTGGCAGATGCTCAGCTCGATTGTCGCACTGGGAGTTCGTCAACAAGTCGGTCTCACTAGAGCTTCGTCAACGTCAAAGAATGTCATAACAACGTCATAACAAGCGGGAGGGCTCTGGTTCTGTTCTTAGAGGTGGCATTTACTAGTTTTTTTTTATATTTGTTTTTTATTAGTGTTTCACGAGTGCATTTAAAATAAAAAGGATTTTAAAATTCTGTACTGTAATTCAATTAGGCTGCTTTTAAATGCGAAACTCTTCTGCACTATTTGTAATAGTAGAAGGAAGTATGAATAGCGTTGTGATAATTGTTCATCTGTAAATGTGGTTACCCTTTTCTTGAACCATTCGGAATATATATATATATATATATAATATATATATATATATATATATATATATATATATATATATATATATATATATATATATATATATATATATAGACACACACACTGAAAGAGGATTAATGTCCTTCAAAATAAACTTAGGATTGAGCTGAGCAGAGTGACTGGGATACTAGTACAATACGCCTTTATTCAGTGTACAAGATTTTTGGTTATTGAAAGGGTCTCGCATGGCGGTAATCATTGAAACATAAAATCAAAAATAGATTTCCAAAAACATAATGTATGTAGATAGGGCTTATTTCATTAAGTAAATGTTTGAATATTGTAAGGCAATAATATGCAGCAATTATTAATTTCCCATGCAAGAACCAAATAATTACATCATCTCCTAAATAAAACCAATCCTCGACTTAACAATTTGAAGGTTTTAAAAATAAAGTAGAAGTTTTAGAGCCATGATTGTTGACAAGTCTGATTTTTTTTTAAACCTAGGCCTAGTCGATATACAAAAAAGTTTTTTATCACTATTAAAGATATACCTCTTATTTCTTGTAACCATCCTTCTGTAACATAGCTAAAGGTTGTTCACGACAAAGTGAGCATTTTTGAAATCAACCTTAGAAAAAAGCCACTGATCCTAACTTCATATGTTTTAACGGGCGCACTGAGTGGTATACGCACAGTAAAGTTGTTAACGATGGATGGAAAGTAGTTCCATGTCTTAACGTTGAATAAAATGTGTAAGGTAGCCATTTGTGATAATTTACATTATTTATTTAGCTTTCTGTTTTTTTAGTGCATTGAAGTATAAAAATTACCACTTTTTTTTTAATATACTCTTTTCCGATAATCTTACAGTTTCACTATGCCGACGCATGAATAAAGTGATGAGGCCCATGGCAATGTTAATTTTACATGAGGCGAAAAATTCACAACGTACATACAAGTAGTTCTTAAGCAGGGATTTCAAAAGTGCTCATTTTACCGTGAACGGCCTATATCAACATTCTTGTGTATTATACTAGAAACTGTGGGTTCCAATTCCCACTAAGGAATGAATGTTAACGCTAGTTTATAAAGTCAACTGACCAACCTTTAAAGAGACCGATAAGCGCAAACAAATAACATAAATAAATATTTCCTACAGAAATGACTAAAATCTTAACTAAAATTCCCAATAATCACGAAAATCTCAACGGCAGATCAATTGTCTGATGTAACGTTTGTCCCTTTTGCACACATTTTTTATCATCATATTTTTGAATCACCGAAACGAATTACAACGAATACAACACTATCACTGATTAAATAATTTTTAATGGATAAGATACTTATTTTCAAAAAAGTCCGCTATTTATTATTTGTTTAAAATTACATCAATGGAAAAATTAAACTAGTTAAAATTAAATTTGTTGTTTTGACAGTTTTTACTGCGTGCGCTAAAGTTATTACTTTTTATAGGGTTGGAAAATGTCAACTGAAATTTAAACTTAAATATTATATCTAACTGTGTAACTTTTCTTGCAGATCTCATCACATTTGGCGAGCAACCGTATTATAATGGCCGCTTGATTTCTTCATGAAGTAATTTCTTAATTTAAAAGTAGCTGTTATTCTCGTGTTATGATATACTATATATCTGAAGCCATTAATCTTATTAACTGCAATAATTACTGTTGATTGAAAGATTTATTATTCTCCAAGACATTACTTGAATACACATATTCCTTCTAAGTCAGTGTCTTAAAACTATTTGCATGTGCGCATATAGCAAGGTAGATTAATTATTTGCTCTGTTGGCTTACTGTTTACTTGCCAGTGAATTTCCGGTAAGTTTCATCATGTGGCTCTTCACTGCCACAGAAGAATAAAGATACCAACTTCTTCAGTTTCGGCGCGACACATCTTCATAAACTCACGGTTACCAAATGATGTCAAAGATGTCGGTGAAATATCGAATACAAAAGCTACAACTCTGATCGGGGCCCATATGTAAGGGGCACCCTGGCTGTGGCACAAAGAGGCGTTATGTAGAAATGCGGGGATCAGTTCTTGGATGCGTCTCGTCTTCAAGGAGACGCTAAGGTCGTCATTGGCACGCGCTTCACGAGAGTTTTCGCCGTACTGCGTTCAGTAAGGGACGCAAACAGACGACGGTGTAATTTGTCGGTGGACAGTTAGTAAAGACTGTTCGCCGTTGACTGAGCATCCCACCAAGGCGAACTGGGTCCAATCACCGGCCGTGTCACCGGTTTTTCCGTTGAGGAAATCGTGACCGGACGATGCCGATAGTCGGCGGGTTTTACTCGGAGATCTCCCGTTTCCCCCTCGCCCTTTCATTCCGGCACTACTCCATTCTCACCTCAATCACCCTCATGGGCTCTCGAGACCTCGCTGTTAAGAGCCGGCCAATTTCTTCACCCACTCACATATTGTCTGACTTCAGACATGTTGTGTCGTGTCAGATATTATGTATCACTAAATAAATACACCAATGGATATTTGTCTCACAGATTCTGAGAATGCCCACATAATTTTTCCTCTCGCCGTTCTCATGAGATGTAGTGGTTAATCGAATTTTGTTTCAGGTTATTGAAGAGAGAAATAAGTAATTTCTGTGGACGCTTGATGATATACAGCCTTCCCAACATTGTATTCTTTTTAAATTGAGTTTAATTTGAATAATATGTTTATATGGCCCTGTAATTGGAATTCCGCTGGCTGTTTCATTAAACTCCAGAACGATAACATTTCCTAATTTTATTCATCCATATATCCGTTTAAAATTTCAGTGAAGGTACAAAACTTATCATGTACAGTAAAATAACTATAGTCCATTCCCCATTGGAAAAAAACTTTCTCGGAGCCCTGCTAAATATCTACTTGCAGGCCCGTTTCGTAGCCTTCCGCCAAAAGTAAACAAACAATGCCACGCGACTGCCATGTAGCATCTGTCAAAATCAATGTTTACATGCCATTGTGTGTGTACATGTGTTCGTATACTTTCGCTAAACATAAACATTGAAATGTGACTTCTACTTTTATACCTGTCAAGTGTGTTGTTTACTGTTAACAGCTTTTCAAAGAATTCTGTCTTAGGTCTATTTCAAAAACCATTTCGTACGAATATTCACAGTTTAGGCTTATAACATTATTTTGGTCAGCTTAATTATGTATTAAAAAGGCTTGAATTAACGATAGTTCTTGCGGTTATGTTACATTAACATACTTGTTTTCCACAACATAGCATTTTACACGTAATGCACGTTAATATTTTGCCGCGACTGTGTTAAACACTGTTACAACTGCGGGATAATGAACTGTAGTATTTAACTTTCTGTTATTGAGATGTGTTGGGTAATTTCTTTAAAAGGACGGCCTCAGTTCGAATAACGAAGGAATAGATAGTCCGACGAAAAAGCGACATTAAAATCAAGCACGCAACACGTGTCGTTCATTTTTTGTTATAGAAACTTAAAATATAGCAGTGAACATGCACTCAAATAAGCCTACCGTAACTTTTATTCCACTCATATTTATATGTATTGATACTTACTGTGTATTAGGTTTATTGAAATTTATTGGAGCTGGGCTTGGTTATTTTGTTTGGATTGGTGATAAATCACGTTACATGACTGTGTTTCAAACACCCAGGGCAAAGGTACAACGTTGTGATAAATAATCATACGTGGATGTAAATAAATAACTTCGTCATAAAAACACTTCACATTTGAAATCACGCACACACAGATCCAGCGTAACTATCACCAAACAGCCACGCCATGCTATTTCACACGCAGTGGTTAACGAAACACACTGTAACAGTATATTTATTACTGCCGCGGAAACACAAGATTTATCACAACATCGTAACTTGCTTAGGTAGGTTTAATAAACACAACGTCTACAAACATGATGTGGTAATTTGAAGTATTTTTCGGAGTAAGTATAATTTACGCTTCGTTTGGTAAAACAGCAACACGCCATGTCATGGCTCGCCACGTCTGCCAACTTCACTTTGTTTCTGCCCCGCCGTCATATCTAAATATATTAAAATAAGTATTCAAGCATTATAATCTCTCTTCAGTTGTAAATTACAAAATAAAAAATCATTATTTGGCTGTAACAAGTATGAAATATGCTAAAATTGAAAACATGTACAATTATCGCGTACTAGCGAAGTGAAATTTCCCGAGTGTGAAAGTGACAAAGACAGAGAGAGAGAGAGAGAGAGAGAGAGAGAGAGAGAGAGCGACAAGCCTCGCTCAGCGGACAGTTGCTTCAAACTTGTTCATGCTCGATAAAACAACACCGGCCAACTCACAACATTTTCAGCTGTTATTTTAAACTGTAAAAATGAGATATTTTGCCATCGGGGCTACCTAAATATTTCAATAGGCACCGTTTAATTTACAAATAGTATACTAAAAAACTAGGTTAAAACAATATTTTAACTGTGAACTATTTCTTACCGGCCGTTGCCAACACGTCGCTGCTCTCGCTGTTGTTAATTCATATTTAAAAAGAAATAAATATTACAAGTTATACAAGATATTAAGGTAAAGTTTCATTTATTCAATAATACCGTACTCTAAAGTTAATCACACTGTTATATATTTGTGGAATACAGGTTATTGAAAAAACAGGTTGACGTATTTTGCCTAGAGTGTATTTTCAAAGGTTGATTTTCGTAAGTCGCTTCCAATCGGGAATGGACTATAGAAGAAAGATTATCGAGAGAGTTTTTTTTTTTTTAACTAATCTATTAGCATTTTATTTTTAAAGAGGATGAAATATGAAGACAACAGTTTTCTGTTAATGTACTCAGAACAAAAAAAAAAATCTGATCGTGTAGTAAGTAAAAATGCCAGTTTTACTGTCATGTACGTACAATAAATACACACTTCGATTGATCCATTTGATGGAATATAAAGTAATTCAGTATCTTAAATAATTAAATTTACTTTTTTCAAAAAATTTAATCCTTGGGAACAGTTGCAGTTCCTATTTCCACGATGCTGGAATTATGATAACTTATTTGGTAAAACAAAAACGGTAATATCAGATTACTGCATTTTGTCAGTTATAATAATGCAGTTTCCAATGCCATTACACATATCATCCTCCTTAAAATATTTACGGAGTGGTTTAAAGCATTTAAAACTTACATTTGTGGCTCTAAAACTCCAGCATAACACAACTGCATGGTTATTATCACCATGGCTGTGGTAATTATTGCCGTGGCAAATTTCATCTTTGGTCAGTGTGACATAGATGATTACATCTCTGCAGTTGCAACTGTAAAATTTGTTCATAATCAGATGACACAATAATAAAAGAACTGCTACCACACAACTTGGAAATGTTTTGTTTATACGACGGTAAATTTAGTATCTTCCGAGATCTTCGTAGGGGATCGGGGCTAGGCTTTTTTCAGAGATCAGTGTCATACATGTTTTATACAGCAGATCTAGCTCTTATCTGTTATTAGTGTTATGTGGAACTTATTTAGTCTGGTTTTATGTTTTTAATGCCAAGTATTTAGCTAACTACTTAAACAAATCAAGGCGTTTAAAACAGTGTTTTATGGAACAGTTACTTGATTTAAATTATTTGGTATGGTGAAAGGACGGTGGCAGGATGAGGGATACTATTTATTTTCCGTAACAAGGATAAATTGTGAGATTTTCAGATGACTTGACTGCAAAATTCGTTAAAATATCTGGGTGGAAAAAAGTTTAACAATCTTTTAATGTTGTTTTTTACAATCTGTTTTTCTCTGCATATAAAAATTTTTCAATTACCATCGCCGATGCAATATAAACCCATAAAATCTAGTCAACACTATTAATTTTTATAACTGCAATGATAATTTTTAACATAATGATATAATATATTTAATAGTTAATTAGAAACATTATTATCTGAGAAAACATTTCTTGAGAATATATAAGTGTATATTAATAAACCATTATATCGTATTATTACTTAGATTAATTACATTCGTTTAAGAAAATAAGGTTAAAGATTAAGCACAATTTTTAAGCATTAAAAATGCCTCCCCTATAATACTGTATGAAAATTTGAAATATTATTTTCACTTTTGTGTTTTTTAGAATCGTTTTTACAGGCATAAAGGCTTCCATCTAGGAATATGTTATCATATTTCAGAATTCGTTTGTAACTTGTAGCTCCCAAACGCATGAGTCATACAAACCTCTATTTCCCTTCAAATTTGAATAAAGATATATTTAATTTTTTAAACTATTTATACCTTACTTTCATTCTTACTTATAAGTTAGAAATATCAATAAAATAACAGGTTTCGTAAATATCAATTAGCTTTCTATTTATATAGTCTGTCATTCTACAATATATTACTTTCCCCTTTTTTTGACACGAAAAATAAATATAAAACATTCTGAGTCACTTAAATACCAAATCAGAAACACATGTGAATCTAAAAAAATGGGATATATATATATATATATATATATATATATATATATATATATATTATATATATATATATATATATATATATATATATATATATATATATATATATATATATATATATATATATATATATATTCAAATATTGGTTGGGCATTTCCAGAAAGGTGAGAGTTTTAATTTTTTAATAACAGCCTTGAATCTTCCATAGAAACAGCAGCCGCGTTGAGACTTCGAGAAGGAAGCTAACATATTGTAGACGGACTCGTGACAATACATGAACATTATGTACAACAATCGATCTTCGTCTCTCTAAGATAACATCCAGTGACTTGGTGCAGGTAATCACATAAGAACACACAATTTTAACAAATCCATTTCCAGGCTGACCGCCACCCCATTCCGGAAGTGTCAAGTGGCTGGCAAAAAAAATATGGCGACAAGTTTTGATGGAGCACCATCCGGAAGAACTGGAGGATTATACCTTCCGAAATAAACCTGGGCGAACATCGTTCATACATGCACGTGTGTGTGTGTGTGTGTGTGTGTGTGTGTGTGTGTGTGTGTGTGTGTGTGTGTGTGTGTGTGTGTGGCATGTTAGAAGGAAATTACATTTATATCGAACAGCTTTGAGACTTACGTTCCCTAGGCATCACGATTTAATCTGTTTGACTACGCCATGAAAAATAAAGTGAACTTTCAAGACTCGTTTTGTTGCCTCTACTGTTAGGACATGATAATGGAAGTAAGAAAAACTCGCTCGAGGCAGATAAATCTATGAGATTTCGCCGCTCCACTCTATTTGACTTCTGCCTTCATTTTCATCCTTCCTGCTACATCTCTGGCTAACAACGGAGGATGCGGTCATCTCTAGTTAATTAGTGTTTGCGCTCGTCTCCCCCGCCACATTTCCTCCAAGGCCCCTGAAGCCACCCCTTGGTAGCCCCACAAGGATCAAGTGGGAGTCGCTACATATAACGCGAATTAATTTTAAACAAAGGCGGCACGACGACCGTCAATATTTTGCCAGCTTCCTACCGATCACAAAAAAAAATTATATATATATATTTTTTACGTACTTGAAGATTTGTAGTTGCGTGGATGTCTTGCGCGAAGGAACACGATGTTATTTCTGAGGTAATAAAGGGATTGTAAAATTTCCAGACGAAAACCGGATTTGGAAAATATTTGAAGGAGCAGTTTCAGAACGACTTAAAACAGAATTCCGGTGATGATAATGCATACCACGCGATTCTGCATTGTTTGCGGCGTTGTAAGAGTGTATGTTAAATTTTTGTTGAGTAGATGTCCACATATTTTCGGAACCATATAATTTATTAATTTCCTGAGAGTTTCTTAAAAAAAAAAAAAAAAAAAAAAAAAAAAAAAAAAAAAAAAAAAAAAGTAGTGTATTTATACTTGTGTGACGAAATTACACACGGCTTAGATTTCGTCAACGAATCACAGACGTTTAGTGTTAGGTTGACAGAACTCCTAACGACGTAATAAAATGCGCGAAACAACTTCGCAGACAGACAAAATACATTAACGAAATGATCTTCAGAACGTGCATGTAGCCGGTTCGCTCCGGTTCTGGGGTGGCAATCGTCTTCACAAACTGGTCTGTGTCAGGTGCCAAAAATATTTCTTTTCCCCAAGCTTAGAAATTAAAACTAACCATTTCTTCAAGCGAAGCTCACAAAAATAATCTGCTGGCTTATTCTTACTTGCGCTCCCACACATCTCAAATTGCTCGCTAGAATTTTCAAAGTGGCTGCCTTCTTGTGCAAAAAATAAATATTATGAATGTTTGAAGAATCGACCAGGTAACGTGTCACAGAAACTATAACGTTTAGTTTATAACGTATAGACAAAAATTGTTTTATTAATTTATTATTATAGTGCTGTAAGAGGCTGTTAATGTGAGCAACATAGCTGTGACAGTAACAAGAGCATGGAGCTATTAATTTGTTTAACATATTCCTCCATAATATCACAATGGGGTGATACGATTAGGTCGAAGAAATGGCGGTTTCACCTTAAATTCGGAACAAATTTAAATAAGTTGTTAACAAGGAATATCTTGAAAATAGATATATGCCTCTTCAGAAGTTTCTGGTAGAGCTGCAGTATACTGCAGTACAATTGTATACTGTGAAAATTTTCTCGAAAAATCAAGCCAAAGATGTGCATATTTTCGTTATTACACTGTTAGTAAACAGGATGCTACGAAAAGCTGGTAAGTTAAATAATCATTGATTTAAGTTAATACGTCTTAGTTTGATGTTTTCATCGCGGCAACTACCAGTCCTTATGAGAATGCAGTGCATTTGTGCATTTAGCTTAGAAAACTTCACATTTTGAAGTAATTTGTGATTTATTACTTAGAGTGAAATTAAAATTGAAGGCAGTTAAATACAGACCCATAGTTTGAGGGCAAAACACATTGTGAAAGATGCGTGGGAGAGCAAATATATCATTGTCTGTACCTCAAGTCAAGCTACAGTTTCACAATTATTTAACAAAAGATCTCATCAACACAGTATGACACGCAATAATGCGAAACATTTGCTTTAAAAAACATTTTTTTTTTTACAATATGTACATCGGTGTTAGTAAAATCGGAACGCCATGGAAGAGCAGAGGTAAGCTTCTGATTCCTGAATAGTATGTTTACTGGACAGTACTGATGAAACCGTTAACATTACTGTCCTTGACTATGGTGCACTGGCTCCGGTCTAATCAGATCGCGAAACGCCAAATTATGAAAACTGCACATTGTAACAGTTGTTATACGCAAAAGTGTCTGTGCTTGTTTGGCAGAAAGACAATGCCTGACTGATTTTTACCAAGCGATAGCACCATCCCACTCCGCCAGTAGTGTACATGTTAACTACTGGGAGCAATTACTGCGTTGGCGACGGGTACAATAGTACAACTGTGTGCAAGTAGTTGATTAACTTAAAACACATGCGAATAATGCATATCAAGAGAAGATGGAAAATCGTGAAAACTTTTGAGCCAACATGTCTTCTGTAACACTCCAAACTAGTTTATTCTTTCATTATTGGATGAACAAGGTTTTGATTCGGCTGAGTTATTTGCAGACAAATCACGAACGTTCTGCCTTAAAATATCAGAATCCTCATTGGTCCAGTAATATGGGGTATAGGCTGTTCGCGGTAAAGTGGGCACTTTTTAAGGCCCTTATAAATTTTCCCTTTCACCCTATTTCCATCTTCCTGCTACTTTTTAATATAAACATGGCAATGTGACCAATAAACACAGTGTACACATTTCACCATCACCAAAATTTAATGCCTCAGGCTGCAATAAGATATATTTATAAGCGGTTAATGCCTGTAGGGAAGGCCTTAAAAAGTGCTCACTTTATCGTGAACAGCCTATAGTAACTTCATACCTGCATGACAACCAATAAGGAAAGAAAACTGTCGGACATGCGTACAGTACATTGAATCCTAACAGTCAATTTTTCCCGCGATAAACCATCATGTATACGCATATATCTTTCCCTTTGGACACCACTTCAGTATTATTATTTTTTTACGGTTAACTAAGTAGAACAGGGTATACAAGTGAGGGGTGGTGACACAAATAATATCAATTTGCATATTCTACAAGTATGCCAACGATACGTCGATTGATTGTTTAAGCACAGCTTGGTTAACCCACTGCGGGGAATTCAAAAACCTATCTTGACTCCTCCATGGTGCCCAGGTTTTATGAACAGTAGTGTACATTACACGAGCACCAGCCATCAGCTGCCTCTACAACACATCTCGCTACATCTGAACAAGGACAGCGTAGCGACATAGAAGCAACATAACACCCAAGCTATTTTTTCCGCGTTAGAACAACATCGTTAACTTCAACAGGTTAACCGGGGGGAGGCAAGGGGGGTTATAACACTTATGGCTCGTGACTATAAGAGACTCGAGGATGCTGTTTCCGTGCATTTCTTCAGATTACGACACGTGCCAACGAACGAGAGATTATTTCCAGCTAAGGCTGTTACTCTAACGTGCAAAAATTTGTTCACAACTATGGAAAATTAAGTTATTTTCAACAGCACTATGCCAGCAGAAACTCACAAAATCACGAGTGACACAGAATAATAACAGTTGCGGGTGAATGTAGAAATCTCAGATACAAAATAAATCCATGTGGAGAGTAAATTGAAATATTTCGCAAGTGTGGGTTTTAACACACGAATTCCACACGCTATTTATACGTCCTGAGATTGAGAATCCCTGTCCTGAATAATATTCCCACATAATATCCGCGGTTGTGAAACGTTTAATATGAGTGCTGTAAAAAAAAGAGCAAAAGAGATGTAATGTCACCCATGGAATGAGTTACATGTATTTCATAATGGCTGCGTGGGTTAAAAACGGTGACGGAATTTCGAAAGCTGACGTACAAAGTGTAAACCTTACGTTTTATTACACTACTTCTTGAGTTACTAAAACAATAAACGTCTTTACAATTGCAAAATGGCGTCTGAGAAAGCAAAGTAAAGAGTTTTTTTTTTGTCAGGAGAGGATCACAGCAGTTCGTCATTATTGACCTGCGCGTAAGAGACTCGTCCTTCGCAAATACAGGAATGCGCCAATCTTTGGTGTCTTAATTCTTAACATAAATGATCTCTTGTAAGGACGAAAGTCTTTAATTAGGAAATAAAACACCAGTAGCCCCTTAAGCTGCACAAAAAGCAAGCATGTTTTCGTGTTGCATTCGACAAAGAAGAACAGAATTTCAGTAGTAAACATAAGCTGGCAACTTTTAAATTTATCCATGAGACGCGATTTATCCTGAACGTTCAAGCAAGCGTCCGTACTCCACTAAGCTACAAGTAGCGTGATTCATGGTCGTGCCTGACGTAATAATGCAAGAGAAGAATGGAAAACCAATGTTTATTTTAGGCAAGTAAAATATATCCGTATCACAGAACTAAACTAGTACTTTTAGAGACGACGCGTATACCGCTATGTGGATATTTTGTAAAAATGAACTTCTTTTAACTCGAAATTCTGATCATTTCACTATATGTTCATTTACTTTCAACTTACTGTATAGTAAACCTATAGGCGCCACTATTTAACGAAACGATTAAATTAACATAAAACAAAATTTCGCGGTAAAATATTTCTATGTGTTAGGGTTTCATATGTACATCTAGGTGTATTTTAACAAGTGGGCTGCATTTCTTAAGTTAAATAAGCGCGAGACATATTTTTAAAACTGTTTGTAGTGTCGGTTAAGGAATGACATACAGAGGTGTTAATTTAAATGAGGAAATTAGCACATTAAGAGTTGATAGAAGCGAAACATACTTTGCAAACTGCTAAGTCCAATTAGGCTCACAGCGCGGGGAAAATTCTTCGTTACAGTAAGGTCTGAAGAATGGATTAAAATTTTGGTAAAATCAGTTAACCAGTCCCATGATAGCGCTTGTAGTAGAAACGTTACTCCCATTGTTCGGTAAGTTAAGCGGTCTTTAAAGAACATATTAAGAGTATTTCAGAGTAATCAATATGGAATGTCAAAGCAAAAAATTAAAGTTGCTCTCCTTGCAACTAATAACTTTTCTGAAAATCTTTAGTTAGTGAGATTAGTTTGGAGAATTACAACACTTATATTTGCATACTCAGCAAAATCCCGAACTTACACATCAGATCACTAGAACCTGTAAGACTAACTGATCAAGTTTCACTGCATATTTTATTTTGTTTGAGTGGAAAGTGATCGTGGATGCCAATGAGTTAATCTTCGATAAGAATTTACTTTCGAAATTCAAACGTTTTATTTTACTTTAGCAGAGAAAATAACACATTCAAGGGCTTACTGGTAAATAAGATGCATTTATTTTAAAGGGTCGAAGTGACGTTACATACATAGTTTACGCCTTTGACTTTCACAATTCATTCAGACTCAAATGAGAGTTATTTTGTTTCTGAGTGATGTTTGAAGAGAACAGAGAACTAGAGTGGAATTTTAAACTCCCGCCTCTGCAATGACAAAGTTAAACAGCTTCTAAAATTGTTAAGTTAATAAGCACGTGAACCATCTCGGTAATATCCATCGAAGCAGCAAGCAGATGACGTTGACAAACCACGAAAAATATAACTGCATCATAAACCAACATCTTGCAACAGCGTAACGCAGGGTTGCGAATTGTTTACAAAATCTCTACGCTTAAGTTTTACCACCGCGCTCGGAGATAAATTCCAGAGCGTTTCCCAATATACTGTTGTCTGCTATTCCGTAAAGAAGGGAAAATACAAAGTCTTAAACGTGATCTGTGTAGCTTCGCTGACACAATAAAGTTTAAAGGAGATTTATGGACTTGAGAAGGAGTATCGACATAGGAAAACATACTATGCATGGGCCAAGCAAATTACGTGAAACTATCCCAGAGCGTGTATCTCTGGGAAATTACAAGAGGAACACCACATTAACACCCACGATAATGACCCGTACTAACACTACAGAAAACATTCACGTTTTCTAGCATGACAAGGTACAGAAATTGCATTGCTGCAGTCAGCTCGAGAAACTGATTCTTAAACGAAGACACAAGAGATCTGGACACGCCACTGAACATGTTAATTTTTACACAGATTACAGTGTAACACACGCATATCGTTGACTTCAAAACCTCTAGTAAATATATTTATCGCGCATTACAGAAAGAAAGTTCCTGCGAACCAATATAGCGTGGGACGACAAACCGCGCCCCTGTTAAAGCGATGTATACAGCCTCTGTTGTCCGGAACAAGAATTACTAAATTTTCAAATCGTCAAACACCGGAACAGTTTTTCCTACATCAGAAAACCTGCCTTGAGCCAACACCAGAATTTTTCTCCAAGCATTTTCTTGTTGTTGTACTCGCGTCCCTTGCGATTTTCAGTAGGACTGACATTATGCTCAGTGATTCCTCGTGCAAAATTCAGGACGTTCCTAGCAGAAGAAGATCATTTCTTCTCTTCCATCTCTATTTGAATCCCTTGCTTCAAACTGCGATGAATTCTTTACATGATCAAGTCTTAGTTCTACCTACTCGAAACTGGAAATACTAAAAAAGGACAATTCCATTATTAACGTGCGTTAGACCTCGAATTCTTAGGTAAACTACTCTTCTTGTTAATCGATAATATGAAGGTAATGTAAGTATTAAAATTGAAATAATTTAACTCATTCTGTTCCTAGGCATATACATGACCTAAACCTCTAGCTCCAGTAGCTGACAAATTACGACAAAATCTAAGAGTGTTAAAAAAGATCACTCTTTATCGACTTCCACGAGTGTTATAAGAAAATGCTTATTACAGAATTTATATATACCCAAAAAATCATGTAATAAGGGGGAAAAAATGAAAGCAATTACTTGGCCGCTATTTGAGAACTACCAAATCCAAACTGCATTAGGAAATTGCTTGATATTTTAATTTTGTCACTACAAATGGCCGATGCAATGCTTCTACTTGACAAAATATAGATGTTTAGTTATTTAAATGGGAAATAAATATAATGGAATTAGATTTTGGCTGAGTATATATTAAATTTAGTATAAAAAGTTAATACTGACGTGGAAAAAGGATATTTCTCGGTTATGCTACTCTGGAAGCGTATCTTACGGGAAGGAGATGTATTTTGTTTCCGTGAACGAGAACGCTCAGTATTAAAATTACAGGATATCCATTGTCACTCACGCGTTCTTCCTGGAAAAAATATTCCTACATTTTGATGGGTAGTGTTATTCGAGACTGCTTCGTTTAACCCGAAATATCATTAGAGCCTTGAGGAACACGTCAGGATAAACTGACAATTATTCAGCCAATATTCTTAAAATCTGTAACACTTCGAGTGAAGCACCAAGTAAAATATAATTACATTAATAATGCCATAAAATAGATTTCTAAGATCTGATGACACATGGCACTTTTTCATGTTCTGTATCTATACAGCATTGAACGTTGGCACTCACCTTTCACCTTAAACAGAGTTTTTGTTGCGAAATGTTTGAAATATTTTCAAACAACATTAAATAACAATTCATAATGGTAACCCTAGCTAATAATTTTACATATTCTGACAGAACGCTATACATCCATAATGTACGTAATAAGTTTTACAGTGGCAGTTGCTGTAACATGAAATGTTTCACGTGTTATATCACAGAAACGTATGTCAGCGCTACTGTGTGACTGGTCCTACAGTTTCACACTCCGCACTCGAACTTGGCCACTGCTAGAGGGCAGTTCTTGAGCCAGGAAGATCACGTCAAGAACACTTGTGGACTGCGGCAGTTGTTGGAACGCGAGTCAGTGACACTCCCCTTTGGTCCCGCACAGCTAAAGGAGAAGGGTGTCCTGACGACGCCATTACGAGTGGCGTCCGAGAATAAAGGTCCATTTTTGCATGGTGAATTTGCTCGCCACCCATGTTCATTTCGCATTAAATGCAATTATTGATACAATATTGTCATACCAAAAAGCACTCGTGCACACAATGTCCGGTGCTGTCGTTTAATAATTCTAGAACTTTTAGTACTCCTGGTATTTTGTAAGCACCAGAATGTAAACAACAATTTGCAACACACGCAGGCTGGAAGTGAACTGCCATAGTGTCTCGAGACTGCACAGTTCTGTCTGTAGACACCAGTACGTTACTAATAGAACACAACATCGTCAATCCAAGGCTCGTATAATGCAACAGCCTCCTCGATAGATCCACGCAGCTGTTCGTGGACCACCGGGGAGCCAGCGGAAGGGTGCAGTACTGCAGCAATCTCCAGAGCTGTCCCCACCTGTTACAGATGGACAACCAGTGGGTCTCGATCGTAATGGTAGGATGCAGCCACCAAAACACCTCTCCTGCATACATGGCCCTGCAACTCGCCGAAGGAAGACCAGAAGAGAGAAGCTTTCTCCGGAAGGGCACTGATGCTTCGCCCGCTGGCCACCCGTTTGCCCAAAGAGGGCCAACTGAGAGCAGCGCTCTCCAGGAAGGCTCCCACTCTAGGTTCACAGACAACCAACAGGCTGACATAATGATGGTAGAAGAAAACCTTCGAACAATTTCTTCCAGACTGCCGTTGGGCCATGTACAATCCCACAGAAGGCCAGGAGAAAGCATCTCCCTCCAGAGTTGTTCCCACGCTCTGTTGACGAGCCGCCAGCTGGCTGCCATAACGATGGTAAAAGGCAGCCTTCGAGCACTTTCCAGATCGCCGATGGGCCACAGAAGGCCAGAAGACAGCGTATTCCTCCAGCGGAGTCGCTCCCACGCTCCGCTCACGGGCCACCGGCGGGCCACCGCCGAGACGGCAGCGTGCAGCGCCCGCCGGAGCGGCCCCTCGTGTTAAATAATGGACTCCCGGTTGCGCTCGTTGTCCTCCGTGCTGGACCCACCGCTGCTCGCCCCGCAGATCTGCATCTCGATCTCCGCCAGCCGGTGCTCTACCTCCCACTGCTGCTGGTTCAGCTTCACGCTCATCGCCGCGTTCTCCGTCTCTAGCACGACTAGTCGTTGCCGCAGCCTCTTGATCTCCGCGATTAAGGCCTCGTGTGACATGAGGGACGTCGTCTCCGAGCTCGCTTCGGGGCAGATGTGCGATAGACTCCCGACAGACAGAAGCATCCCTGAAACACACCAGAATAATTTCTCGTCAACTTCTGGACACGGGAAAACTTCTGTATACATTAATTCTTCTCTGTTTAGTATTCATGCAAAACCGAGGCAAAGTTTTAACCTATTTGTAATTGTTAGGCACGGCGTAGGAATCTGAGTTCGAAGCCTGAATTTATAAAAAAATAAATAAACTTTCTCTTGGACTTACAAAAAATGTGACAGTTTTTTTTTTTCGAATGATGGGAGAATGTAAAAATGTATAGAACAACGATGCATGCTGATACCTTAGTTGAAGTTAAGACATTGAGAAGTTAGCATCGATTTTGAAGCATTCTCTCGCTATAAGTGAAGATGAATTGCGAATACGAAGGCTTGCTTCTGATCTCAAAGACCATTGATCCACGACCTTCATCATCGCCACCTGATTGACGTCCGTGCCGATTCTGCGAAAGAGTTTTCTACCTTCGGTCAAAATGCTCGACGACGTGAGGAAACCACCTTTATGGAGAGTCTGTTTCGCGCGATGAAGCATTAAGACTTTGGTCTCGTGCAGTTTATGCAAGGCGATACTTTGAAGGTTTCGCACCAAGATCGACAAAGATTCGTCTACTGGGAGCAAGCATGCGAATTGTACAGTTGCAGACTTTCGCATGAAATCGACAAACATCAATATACGCGATCATCAGCCCTAAATACCGGTGATGACCATGCAACTCCTGCTACAAAGGAAAGTAAACTTGATATTGAAGACAAAACAGGAGGTGAAGAACATGAAGACAGTGTTGTTGGTGAAGACAATAACGATTTTCCCAATGTTCTCATTAATTTCCAACTATTTTTCTGCGAAAAGTGGCGTGAAGATGACAGAAGACAACGAGAACATTGGCCACGTATTTCCCGAAGACCCGAATTAAATTGTTTATAGACTCAGCCTTCCGATCGCTTTGCAACAAGGTGGAGATTTATCACACATTAACAAGATATGTTTAATCACCAACAAACTGAAGGAAAGGGGTTATATCGCATAGTATGATGAACTGCTGTCTTCTAGAAGTGTAATGTACAAATAAAAATATTTTTTATAAAATAATTTTATTTTTATTTTTGTGTTGTATCCTTTTCCACCCTCACAACTTTAAAGTGTGCTATGATAACTCGACTACTAAAATAAATATCCAAATTCAGAATATTAATGAAAACTAAGAATAAAATGCACAGACAATGGGCAGAAAATAAAGCATTATTTCCGTCAAGTACAAATGTGTGGAGACAGTTGGCGATTGATTGTAATTTCTATACATAAGAGAGGGGACAGATGGCAAACTTATGGATTGGTGAGGATTGCAGAGTATTGAAAGGAGGATTGGCGAGGATCGGTGATGATTACTGTGGAAGATTACTGAGGATTGCGGAGGAGGATTACTGGGGATTGCATAGTATTGAAAAGGATTGGCGAGGATCGGTGATGATTACTGAGGAAGATTACTGAAGATTGCTGAGGATTGTGGAGGAGGATTACTGAAGATTGGTGAGGATTGCAGAGTATTGAAAAGGAGGATTGGTAAGGATTGCAGAGTATTGAAAAGGAGGATTGGCGAGGATCGGTGATGTTACTGAGGAAGATTATTGAGGATGGCTGAGGATTGCAGAGTATTGAAAATGATTGGCTAGGGTCGGTGATGATTACTGAGGAAGATTACTGAAAATTGCTGAGGATTGCGGAGGAGGATTACTGAGGATTGGCGAGGATTGCAGAGTATTGAAAAGGAGGATTGGTAAGGATTGCAGAGTATTGAAAATGAGGATTGGCGAGGATCGGTGATGATTACTGAGGAAGATTACTGAGGATTGCGGAGGAGGATTACTGGGGATTGCATAATATTGAAAAGGATTGGCGAGGATCGGTGATGTTACTGAGGAAGATTATTGAGGATGGCTGAGGATTGCAAAGTATTGAAAATGATTGGCTAGGGTCGGTGATGATTACTGAGGAAGATTACTGAAGATTGCTGAGGATTGCAGAGGAGGATTACTAAGGACTGCAGGAGTACTGTGGGAGGCCACAACACCACCACGCGGTGAGATGTGATTGTGGGGGGGGGGGGTGGGAAGAAGCTCGTGAGGATGACCTCGCCTCACCTGTCGCAGCCTTGGCGGGTACATCGCCGCTGATGGGGGACGCAGACGAGTGCTCGCTGGTGCACGACGCCACCAAGGGGGTGGTCTCCAGCAGCTGCGTGGGAGTGGTGCTGGCTCCATAGTGGCTGCCGGCTTGGTGCGCTTGCGTGTCGCATGAGCCGTAGCCGCGGGACGCCCTGCCTACAGTGCACCGCAACACTGCCATCTCACTCACACAACTCAAACTACACTCGATTTACGTTACTTCCAAAATTTTCTACTTCTACCATGTTCCTCCGTCTCATGCAAACAAAGCTTAAGTCTAGAAAATTACACCTAAGGGACAACGCACCGCATCCGTGCGAACCCATCTTAAGGTTGAAGTTAAGCAACTGCCTATGGAGCACTGCACCCGACTATACAATAAAGTAGTACAGTCACCACAAAAATTGTCAAAAAAGTGCGATTTATGTTGTGTATGATAGAAGAATGTATATATTTTACAATATTATAAAACATTTTATTAAAATATATTATTCAAATGTAAAGAAATTATTGATTAAAATAGTCTGCATTTTAAACAAAATTTAAGCATATTTCCATTCTGGATGCTTCAGAAAGCAGAATTTGAAAATATTCGACATGGAATATCGTCATAATGTTTACAATGATTGCTTGTAATAAGAGTAGCTCGCTATGTTCCGCATGTAGGAATCGTGCTGGACAATGCCGCTGGCCGGCGGGTTTCCTCGGGGATCTCCCGTTTCCCCCGCCCTTTCCTTATGGCCCTGCTCCACACTCCCCTCGCTTCACCCTCGACGGAACTAAGGACCCGGATGTTAAAAGAGCCGCTGGTAACTCTCCACTGCTTCATTTGATTGGCTTCGTTCGAAAATGCAGCTCGAGAGTTTTTTTGTGACAATTAGCATATTGTAAACGTGTTTGTTGGTAAATTTATTGATGCATAATAATGGTATAAAAATCCCAATAAAACAAGTTCAACAGTGAACTAAAAAGTGAAGCTATAAAATTGGAAATAGGTAGTGACATACAAAATTTGCGTTATTATTTAGTAACATGCTGAGGTTGCTAGGGCGGAGCGCTCGGGCGCGGGTGACCTAGGTTCAAATCTCGGTCGAGCTTCCAATTTTTACTACAGTACCCGAAAGTTTTTAATGTAAGTAGAGCCAAACAACTGTTTGGTTGCACCAACCACATGTTTGTTTGGGCAGCCAAATAACAAGAAATATATTATTTGGTTACATGAGCAAAATATTTCATTACTCCTGTGCTAACAATTAATTTGGTTACGCTAAAGGATTTTTGTTTGATTCAACAAGAAACCCTTCATACTGCTTAAGTTCTCATATGTGTAAACCTCTCAGATATGTAGTCTCAGTGTACTGCTTAGTTCTCATGTGTGTAAACATTGTTAAGTCTATAGTCTCAGTGTACTGCTTAGGTTCTCACATGTTTAAATCTCTCAAAGCTGTAGTGTGGTGAGGCAGTTACCTGATCTGGCAGTCTGAGGCACGTGGTGGCGCGTGGAGTGGACCCTCCGGTGGTCCTCGTCCGACGACTGCCCGCTCGACGTCGCCGACATGGGCGACTCTGCAGCGCGGATGTGCGCCGGCAACGACTTGCTGCAACACGACGAGGGGACATCGTCACCATAGGTTTGCTCGCCACACTTTACCTCGCGTACTCGAATAAATGATAACAAACATCAGTGTGAGGTAGATGAGCAGAGATGGAGCATATTTAATCTAGGAACAAATTATCTGATGCTCCTACATAACCCGCTAAAGGCAGTGGCGATGTGCAGGGTCGGGTATTCAACCCTGTATATGAGACATACACGGTTACTTCCAAATATTCTGAAGCTCTGCTAAAACTCTACTTCCGCGATATTCCTCCGCGTCACACAAATGAAGCTTAACCGAGTATATAAAATTACATCCAAAGGGGCAGTGCAATGTATTGATGCACACTCAGTGTAATACAATTTTGCATAAGAACTATTTCGTAATAGGCATTCTCAATACACATATATTTCCTTGGTTCTATTCGTATTAATTGTAAGTGCAATATTAAACCTTGCAGATGAAATATGCGTTCAATTTAACAAGAAATGAGGTTCTTCTATTTCAACATGGCATATTTAGGAAACAACGAAGCACGTCAAACATGGGGCGATTTTCCGAGTGATTGATTCAAAAAGTACGAAGAAACCGCGAATAGAATGTACTTGTATTAAACAGTCTCTTAGCAGTTCTGCGTGCCTGATAACACCGCTCAGTAACGTATGGTCATAATCTCAGTGGTGCCACGCATCTCCATATCCTGCAGGACGTTCTTACCGGAAAACTTGGAGAACGTTCCTTTAGAAATACGTGAGGCGACGTGGATTCAGCAGGAAGGGGGCCCCGCCTTATTGGGCCGTTGCCATCCGCCGGCACCTTGGCGTGCATTTCCTGGATCGGAGGCTAGGTGGGGAAGGCCCCCCGTAGCGTGGCCTCCACGCTCACCTGACATCACACAACCTGATTGGGGCAGCGGTGGCGCAGTGATTAGGGCCCTCGCCTCCCACCATGTCGATCCCCGGCGGGTTCGCTCCCGGATTTTCGCATGTGGGAATCGTGCTGGACGATGCCGCTGGCCAGCGGGTTTTCTCGTGGCACTCCCATTTCCCCCGCCCTTGCATTCCAGAGCCACTCCATCTTAGGGTGTCACTTCATGTCATGTCTGGGGATGACGGGCAGCTACGGGGTCCCGGCTGGAAAGCCCATTACTGGAAGAGTGTTTCCTCGCCCTGGGTTCAATCCCCACTCGAGTTTTTTATTTTATCACATGTCTTCCGGTTGAATTGACTGTGTGTGCCACGCCACTTGACACGAGCGATGAGCTCTCATTACAAGTATATGAAGAGCAGTTGATCCCTGTCACGCCGGAAACCTTTGCACATATGCATCGCAACATGATTCAGCGCTACACAGCATGTGTCAGACACTGTGAGCTCCATGCCTTCTGCTCAAATGTGTAACTGAATTGGAATTCATTGCTTGCCTGTTGCGTAACTTAAGACTGTTCACGATAAAGTGAGCACTTTTAAACCAGCCTTAGAATAAAGTGACTGCTCCTACCTGCATATATTTTAACGGGCGCAATTAATGACATACGCCCACTAAAGTTAGGAGCGATGGAGAAAAAATTGTTGTTCCATATCTTAATGTCGAATAAAAAGTGTTAGGTGAGATAGGTGACTATTTGTGTTAAGTTAAGGTAAAGGTCAAGTGGGAAGTAGTGTGATTCTCTATCGCCCAGAGCGCACTGCCAACCTATTTGTAAATACTTCTAAACCATCCGCTAGATGGCACCACAGTCGTATTCGCTCCCTCCCCCTTCCACATGCTCATTCGGAGTCAGCATGTCACCCATTATCGGAACACCACCAAGTGTCAGCTTAACAAGCCAGGTAATCCGCTGGCCTCTTAATGACCCGTCGTCTCTAGCGGATTGCGCTCTGCGATAACAATGTGTTCGAGAGTTCGCAGCAAGTCTAGAGAAGGGAGGCTGGCCCGAACGAGCCAGCTTGAGTAGCTGTTGGTACAGCTAATGTTTAGATATCAAATACATTGTTTCCCTTGATATATATTTTTTATTACTGTCACGAAAGAGATTTAAATAAAAATTAAATTGTCATTAGCTTATGTAAGAAAAAATTCGTTGAACATGGCATTTCATGCTCATGGAATAATTCCGCAGAATATCCTCCTGAAATGAGGTAATAGCTAAAGATAAATTATAAATATCAGTCATACCTAATAAAATAACTATGCTCAAATTATATCTACACAAATATATTCTGTGATGTTCAAAAGAATTAAAAATAATATATTATTTTAAATGTTTTTAAATACCGCTGAGAGCCAGGGAAGTTATACTGCATTTAGTATGTTAGCAAACATTATAGGCTGTTCACGGTACAGTGAGCATTTTTTAAGGCCCTCCCAACAGGCATTAACCAATAATAAATATATCTTATTGTAGCCTCATGCATTAAATTTTGAGCGTGGAGAAATATATACACCATGTTTATTAGTCACATTGCAATGTTTATATTAGAAAGAAGCAGGAAGATGGAAATTGGATGAAAGGAAAAATTTAGAAGGTCTTTAAAAAGTGCTCACTTTACCGTGAACAGCCTATACTTATACATCACATGTAATAATGAAGTTCTCGCATAACTACGTGTTGACAAAGGCCCAATTATTTTTTAACTATAGGAATAAATTCTCTAGAGTATTGTTCCGACACTTCCATTCCTGCAGCGAGAGTCGGGAATGCCAAAATATGAATTTTCGAGACGACTAGCAACTGTCGGAATGAAATATATATGAGATTTTTTTAGAATTGATTTTACAAAATGGCATCATTGCATTTCGTGTGTCGTCAGCGAATCTGAACTAATCACGTTAAATCTGTCGCAGTAGGAAAATTTGTTTTAAAATGCACAAATATATATTTGATGTAGGTATTTGTAGATAATCCTTAATAAATAATTGCAACTACCTTAAAAAATAAACTACCTATAGTGGTGACGAAACTATTGACTGATAAATATATCATAAATAATTAAGTCAGGTATAGGTAATACAGAGGAACTCTTATTTTTAATGCAGATTTGTTTTTTCCTTAAGAGAATTTCTATTGACTTAATTATCATAATATTTGACGATAAAATAACTAAGCCCGTCAAAGAACATGTTAAAGAGTTATTTTATATAGCCGTTAGATATAGGTTTAGTATTAAGAATATATTTAAGAAACTTTTATTTTTAATTACTTCATCGTAACTGTATTCACGAAAGAACAGTAAAACAATTTACCATACCGTAATAAATTAAAAAGCAACACTATAACCATTTTATTTTTTCTGGTGTAAGTATATCATTGCAAAATTTTTTCTAGAATTCCGGGTATGGCTGTAAACTATAAAATATTTTACATTGATGCTTGCGTGTCTAAAACAAAAATATTCCTTTTTTTTATATTCACAATACTAACTACGTTTTACAACGGCAGGTTTTATTGCAAAATTGATTTGGTTATTTAGTTTATGTTTCCACAAACAGCTTCGTGTAATATTTTACACGATATTCTTAGCAGTCATACCAGTTTTCACCTAGCAACTTAACTTTGTTGACACGATTTTTTCATAGATATGTTAACGCCGTGATAGTTTTATATATTGCTACAGTTTTACACTCCTTCATTAATTATATTTTTATTAAACCACGCGAGAGTGTATTTTCAAGTTTCCTACGTCACACAAAGTTCTATAAGACAGATCAATAGAGGCTTGGCGATTCCAGCAGTTTCCTAGCGCCGGATTCATTTCGACACTTGATGGATCGATTCCAGTGTAAGCCATTACGGTTGCGGAATGACTTCTTTCCTCCAGAGGAATAATTCCGATAGTTCTCAAATGATTGCGCCCCAGGTCGGGTTAAACCGCGCTCCGAAAACTACCAATAAATGGCACGCGGCTGCAGTGACGTCACATGCCACCCTGCGGATTACCGTTAGTCGAAACAGGCGAGACGGCCCGACCTTTTTCTCTAGTGGTCTTGGGCTTGGGTTAGCAGTCCTCTGTCCATGTGTATGACAACACACATGCCAGTATGGAAGTTATGCACATTGGAAAAGTCAATAAGGTATTCTTTTTTTTTTTTTTTTTTACATTTCACTATTGATTGCAGTGTTTGGGAGCATTTAAGATTCGCTATTTTTACTTGTACATAAAATTATGGCAATAAAAATGTGCATTTGTTTAAATCCTCCGATTGAGGTGTTTGTCCAAAATTCTAATGTGTCAAACGGCAAGTAAGTTGCTGTTGAGCAACCAGGAACGAATGTCAATGCGTTTTCATTCAAAAATGAAACTTACCTATATTGGCAGTGTTTATTTCCGGGAAATTGATCAATAACTCTATTATTTTTCACGATGTTAGTGCATAATGTTTGCTCCAAATATCTTGTTTTGTAATGATACAATGTTAGCAAAAATATTTCGTATATAGAAATGCAGTGAAAATGTTATAAAGAAACACCGCCCTTGTTTTGTAGTCTAATCATATGCTGATACAATAGCACTTTTAGCGTTGTGTTAACACAAATTTTGGTAATATTTTGATATGCATTTTACATAAAAATTTTCCGCAAAATATTTCGTCGCAACGTATGACTTTATTTGATATGCTGCATAAGTGACGATTGCGCCCTACTGGACAAAATCGTGCACTAAAAAAATATTCATTCATGTAACCTGCAAGGGTTACACTTTAAATTGCTTAAAAATATTTGACTAGAAACCTATGTTACTTGTGTTAGCTCCAACGTATAAATAAATATAAACTGCCATATTTTAAATCTGTAAATGTAATAGTAAAATATCATTATAATAAGATTATGAAAAATTTCTCACTACACTCATCTGGAACTTTTTGTGTTGCATTTAGTGTACGTAACACTTAGTTTTTCTCTGTGCACTATAAATTAAACTTTTGTACTGAGGTTTAAAAGTGTGTTAGTCAGACAAGTCTGCGGCCTTATCTTCGCACCAAACAAAAGACGCATAAATAAATAATATTCCTCGTAATTTTTGTTTACCTCTACTTACTTTTAAAAATTAATTTCTTTGCCCCGGGCAGAATAATGAGTAACTAATTTAATGATTTATAATTTATAATGTACATATTTGCTGAAGTGCAAACGGAGCTGTTATACCTCAGAAAATACGTCAGATATTAAAAAATATAATTTTGATTACGAAGAAACATGTAACAGGTTGCCACTTTCATGTATGTTAACATATTTGTTCAGTAAGTTACTCTTACGTTACATGAAAAGCAGGCGGGTATTTAAGTAAACGGTTTAAATAAAATTGCAGTATACAACGAATCACTCTCTCAGGGAAACGAGAAAAAAGAGCAAAGCTAATATTGTAATGAAGAATTATTAGACCTACAAAACTTTTGTAGACAGAAAATTTCAAAATTTACTTAAATCAGGCGACTCTTACGACTCAGCTAAGTTACGTTTCCACTTTATAGCGAAAACTGCGACCCCTCCACACACATTTTTTCAAAAGTTTGAAGTGGAATTAGGAAAGACTTTGTGGGAGGTTTTGGTAAGTAATTCGTGCTCTAAAGCGCTTGGTATTAAAAGTGAGAGGCAATGGGGACTCTTTAGAAATGTATTTACTGAATTACGTTACTTTGAAAATATTTGCTACAGCGCAAAAAAACTTCAACTAATACATACATATTCAATTTTTTGCAATTACAGAAATACCTAAGTATATTGACAACAATTTCATAAAACAAAACAAACACAAAGTCACAATTATATTCATAGGTGAATACAATTTGCGAACTCTTAGGTGGCAGATCGTCTCGCGAAATTCAGTTTGCAATTAACATTTATAGCTCCAGGAATGTATGTTGAAGCCCTATATAATCATAATAGTAATTATCTTAAAATAATATTCTGGTGTTATGTATGAACTACCTATATAAGGGTGACAAATTCTTCTTGTAAAACATATAATTCAGAATGTGAATTCATATTTTACTTGTCACAGAAAAGTGTCACAGGTTGAGAGTAAGCTTATGACTAAAATAGCTGTTCATTTTTTAAAAGTCAATAAATAGTTTACTGCTTCGAAGAGCAAAATATGAATTCATATTTTACAAGGCTGGAAAAAAAAACGACAACAACAACCTCATCTAAACAGGTTAGCAGTTTTTTTTCTATGTCGGTATGTGAGAAAATATTTGCATTATATTTTGTAGATGTGCTAAAATGTAACGTTTATGAAAACCAATTACAATACCTATCACACCTGTTTACTGGATTATTTATTTTTAAAATTAAAAGCAATGTTTATTGTTGAATACTTATTATAATATATTTAGGTGTGATGGCGGGACGGTTACAATTCCGTAGTTGGCAGAAGTGGTGACTGTGTCCACACCGACATGACAGGGCATGTTTTTGAAACCTACCTAGGCAAGTCACGCTCTGCAGAGAGAGAGAGAGAGAGAGAGAGAGAGAGAGAGAGAGAGAGAGAGACACACACACACACACACACACACTCTCTCTCTCTCTCTGCAAATATCAGCGGCGAAATTTATACGTTTTAACCGTGAACTGATTTTAGGACGAAATTATTTGTTTGAAAACCATGTCTGTTCATCACAACGTTGTAGCCTGACCCTATGTGTTTGAAACACAATTGTGTAACGTACTTACGATTCTGTGATTTAAATGAAAATCAGAATATTAGGGTTAATTTGTAAATTATTATTATCATATGTGAAAACGCACTACAGAGAAGTATATTTTGTTGTTCACATTCGCTCATATGTGTATACAATGCAATGCAACGTTACATTTAATTCATATTCCGAAGTTGCTTGAACAGTAAAGGTCCTTTCACGCTATCAAATAAATACTGAATCCAAGAAATTATTTTAAGTTATTGGATTACGACAATATTTCGCAATTTGCACGCGTATGTGAATTGAATTTAATATAAACTGAAGTGTGTAATATAATCAAATTATTATATTTTACAACATCAATCTAAAAAAATGCCTAAAATACATTGTTATAACCACACGAAATAATGGCTCAATATGCAAGAAATCATTGTTTTTAAAGTTTTCCGTTTACTTCCTAGAAATCATTGATAATCCGCCCCGTTTTTTAACGCGGTCATACCAAGACTGTCGCCAAATGCAGGTAATGTAGGGAGCTGACGTGAAGGTAGCATTGTGAAGAGGGGGCGGTGGTTGGGGCCGGATAGCCGGGCCCTCGCTAATGCTTACGTCCACGGCAATGCCGGAATCACATAGCCCCGACGCGCATGGCACTACACGGCGGCCAACAGCCAATGAAATACAAGATAGATCGTCGTAAGCCCGACCGATTTTGTCGTCCGAGCAGCAATTTTGGATTAGAAATGATCTCTATTCTCCGTCGTGTCGTGCGACACCACGCACAGAATGTACAACCTTGCAAAATTAAATTGTATTGCAAGATTTCCCTACAACGGTAAATACGCAGCTTAAAAGAAAAATTAATTGAAAATTACTGTATCTAACTCTTAAAAATAATAATTTTACCTTTGCATGCATTAGCGATACCAATTGGTACCATTATGTATTACAAATTTCCCTCTTGTTCACCGCCTTTGAAACTAACGTAGTCTATCAGCGCCTTCTAAATAGTTAGGTCAGAGAGTAGTGTCGGCCGTGCTGTAAATTCAAGTAGTCACATTGACATGTGTCGTGGTTGCGTTTTTTGTCGTGTCGTGCTGTGTTGGTCGGGGCTATGTGATTCCGGCATAACGGTACAGCTACGCTGGCAGCCACTACAAAATAAGCAGACCATTGTGGGAACCACAGGTACATATATGCATGGGGTGGACACTCTGTAAGACATGGGTGCACACATTTTCCAATCGCTGTACGCTAAATCAAACCTTACAGACCAAAACTTTTACAGTGAATTATAACATTTTCGATTATATCTTTACTTGCATAAAACAGTCTTGGTTTTAAACACAACTTATTACATTATAATTTCATACAAGAAAATTTGTTCATTATTATTATTATTTATCCCTTGAACTCCTTTTCGTGCACTTTTTTGTGCATTTTATGACTATTAGAGTGGTATTCATGACAAACATAAAAATGGCATGACTTAGCTTTAGGAAGTGTGTTTAGGAGTGAATTTGTGAGGAAATAATTAATTTACTCAAGTATTTGTATTTATAATGCGGAACTGTGTTAATATTAAACTTACGTTAGAATTATTTTGTTTAATTCTATTGCAACCAATGCTACTTCTGGTACAGTAAAAATTGGAAACGTTTTTTTTAGTATTTTGTAATAGTATGTGTTAGTGATTATTTATTATATTCTTTTATGTAAGCCAATGCCACGTCATTTTGTATAGTGCATATATATATAACATGTTAAAGACGGGCTACACTCTGAAAACATCCCAACGAAAGCCAGAATATGTTGAAAAGAAATATGCTGGTTAAAATATTTAAAGGACCGGTAATGTAAAAATATATTTTACTGAAAACATTGCAACTAAAATAAACACATCTTTAGCTTTTACAGCTAGAAAAAAAGTAGCAAGTATATTTTACTTTGTGCGCAAAAAAAAAAGAAACACCCAACTATTTTTCAACCAAATTTGTTCGCTATATGTACTTGAAATACAAGAAAATGGCTAAGCGTTTTGTGTAAACCAGTTATGAATAGTTGTAAGTATCAAAAATGGGTTGCATTTGACGTAAATAGAATTGAAAAGAAACAGTGAATTCGATTTAGTGTTTGTCAAGTTAGTATTGTTTTATAGCGATTGCGACAAAGACAAGGTGCTCATTGAATAACACTGAGTATCCATTCTGTACTAGTATAAGCTGTTCACGGGAAAGTAAGCACTTTTTAAGGCCCTTCTGGAATTTTACTTTCATCCAATTTCCATCTTCCTGCTTCTTTTTAATATAAGCATTGCAATGTGACCAATAAACACAGTTTATACATCTCACCACCCTCAAAATGTAATGCCTGAAGTCGCAATAAGATGTACGTATTTAATTAGTGGTTAATGCCTGTTGGGAGGGCATTAAAAAGTGCACATTTTATTTTGAACATCCTATACTTTATATACTCTATGCATACACGCAAGCGGGCGGGGAAAATTCCTTGCGACTGTTATAAACAGGTACCTACCTAAAGAAATACAGTTTGAAATTTCGCATCGTTGCTATTTTGTCAGTATTGCGTTATTGTGATCTTTAAAACCAGGCCTTAACATTGCCTCTTCGACAGCTCTCTATGTACCCGTACATGTATAGTCTTTCAGATGTCACTTGTCCGCACAGCATTCTCATATGTAAAGAATTTGTAAACAAACATCTGCTCGGGTTCACGGTGGAAAACATGCATGAGCGGTAAGTATTATCTATAACATTGTTCATAATTATCCTGTGCGTTTTATCTTGAAGCATTGCGCAAGATCGCGAAGTTTTGTTTTCAACGCGTATTCGTTCATTGGACTCTCGCAATTGCGAAATTAGATAGAAAAATTACACAGCACATCGATCTAGCTATGCAGTAACACGATTTGCAGGTATAGTGCATTTATAGTAATGCATTTACAAATGCTGTATATGTACGAGCACATATAAGCAGACGTAAATGACTGTACATGCATCAAGTGTTATCCTTCCTGAGGACGCAAACGTCTGGCCGGTATGTGGAAAAATTTGTGACTGGCCATTTCAAGACGACACGATATTTGTTTCTGTCATCATCCATGGGGCGGCGCGCTACGAAGCTACAAGTGTTGAGGAATTACAAATTATTTCCAGTTTTGATGACGGTTACCGATGTTTACGGCATCTTATAGCGTATTTAAAAGAAAAATGAAAACTGCATACTACTGTTAATTGCAGCTTTCTCTAAAGACTCCTGTGTAAAGAAATCAAAATTTATTTTTTAATACTCTGGGGCATGGGTGATATAGAGACTCCGAAAATCAAAATGTTATTGTATGAGATTCACTGAAAAGAGTCGGATACGTTTAACGGTTGAATAAGAATAAGTGTTTCACGTAGTTGGTATCCCTGAATTCACAGTAGAAAGGCAGATAGAAGTGAAACATTAGGCAACATTTTCTTAATTTAATGGAAAACATTTTTATGAGGTAAGTTGATTTTCAACTTATTGCATGGTAAGCCTGCATATAAAGAGAGTAAAAGTGTACTACTGTGTTTTTCCTTTTTCTCTTTATATCTACAGAAGTCAGCAAGTTTCGTGTGATTGAATGAATGGATGGAGGCAGCATATTTTAACCAGGACTTACGGATGGGCGAAGCGCTCCATTAAACCGTGCCTTTTTTTTTTGCCCACGTTTAAAATGTTGGTGAAATATATGCAACCATGTTGCTTTTTGAAATACCTACTTTGCACCTGTTTTTATGTGCATCATCTATACTTACGCCATATGTAAAATCAGCATTATCATGGACCCCATCACTTTATTCTTGTATTAGTCAAGTTTAACTGAGAAAATGTTATGCATGTGTATATGTTGCTAATATCTTAACGCGTGTTCTTACGCTCATAAAGCCAAAAAAAACTTAATTTTAAAAATCACTTTCCAAACTTTACACTTGTAGTTCGGCTTTGAAATATGGAACTACATTTCCTAACTCATTTCCAACTCAACAGAGACCATACCTGTCACAATGTGTTTTCTGAAATATAGCGCAGTAAAGGGCACAGCATTTTTTTTTCTTCCAAAATTGGCCACTTTGCCTTAAACACTACAACTTAATCACACAAAAAATAACTAACTGCATTAGTGAAATTAATTTATGGTTACATCTGCATTACAAAGGTTTTGTTTCACTCGTCAACTAACTAGTTCTAACTTCATGTAAGCATGTCTTGCCTGGTCCTTACTCACAAGGGCATATATTAGTCGGCCATGTTATGAATGACAGTAGAGTGCTACTGCGATATTGCGCGGATAAACTACAATACAACCGGGGTAAGACATACATATGTATCCAACACCAACAGTAATGCTTCATATCTCTCTGTGCGTGTATACACGCGAACGTGAATACGCCATTTCCCACGTTCTTTTTTTTCTCCCCCTCTCGCGGGCACACAAACACATACAATTTTTAAAAATAATTCTATATGATAATAAGTGAGTGAGTGAAGAGATTTGGGCGGCTCTTAAGAACGAGGTCTTGAGAGCCGATGTGGGTGAAGTGAGGTGAGTATGTAGCAGCGCTTGAATGAAAGGGCGGGGGGAACGGGAGATGCTCGAGAAAACCCGGCGACCAGCGGCATCGTCCAGCACAATTCCCACTTGCTTGTCTGACAACTTCCGTGCAGCCAGGTTGTTCATGAGGACTATTCGATGTATTTTCCTCCACTGGACAAAAGGTTGCAGCTCGAAGTGAAAATAACATGTATTAAGTTTCTATTTTAACAGAGTATATACGTATTTGGTCACTTTATATTCTTCAATATTTTTACTTTAGAAGTAAACAGCAAAGTCTATATTCTTACATGAAATACTATACTTGAAATTATTTTAAATCATTGCATATTACAAAAAAAAAAAAAAAAAAAAAAAAAATCAAAATTTCACAAAAAATATTTTTCAAATCAGTTATATAATACATTCAGAATACTTACACGGCTTTAATACTATGACTTTAAACAAATATTTATGTACATTACTCTATTACATAAAATACAATCAATAGAAGAAGTACATATAATTTTATTTTGAATTGACAGCTGCTCTAATATAGTTTGGCATGCTATGTATTCGTTGCGCCATTAGTTCAAGCTCTATGAAGACGTGCAGAAAATTATAATTTTTTCATGAAGTGCGTTAATGTTAAGATAAACATTTTACTAACTGTTCAGCAAATATTATTCTCAATCACATTTTCATCGATTTTACACATAACCATTCCTCTCAAATGTCATTGTATAGACAAGTAT
Source organism: Dryococelus australis (assembly GCA_029891345.1). Lineage (NCBI taxonomy): Eukaryota > Metazoa > Arthropoda > Insecta > Phasmatodea > Phasmatidae > Dryococelus > Dryococelus australis. The sequence continues at coordinate 6,568,874 of CM057003.1, read as the reverse complement.
ATAAACTAAATACCATTTTTGCGTGCTGTACCTTTTACGTTTTACGAATGACAACCTCCATAGTTGCAAGTTTACAGTAACTACAGTTTCAAACTGAGATAAGTGATTTGCGTGTGATAAGGGTATATTTTTTGGCTGCACGGCGACGAGCATAAAAACGTAGACCTGCAATGGTGGGATGATCATGATCGCATTACTTCACTGCTCTTATAGGCAGCAGCAAATGCTCGTGTCGATAGCCAGAGACGCAGGCAGACACGCATCACCTCTCCTCCCCCTCCGCCCTTCTGAGCATCCAACACACTCATTACGGCGCATCTTATCGTGACAACCCATCACCTCGCTCTGCCTGCTCGTTTATCTTCAACTGCCTCACTTAATTCCACTTTCTGCCTCTGCACTATGAAGGCAGCAGTTTCCCAAGCATACTATCTACCAAAATGTAATTGGCCACCCGTGAAGATAGGTAATCCAGTAAGTTAGTTGATATGTGTTTCACGGCCTTCGGCGTAGGACAGCTGGTGTTTGTCCGTGCTAGCATGAACACAGAGGCATATTGTAACATTCTGGATAATGAAATGCTCCCAACATTGTGGCGTTTTTATGGAATGGACCCGTGTTACTTCCAGGATGACAATGTCATGTGCCATGTTTCAAGGGCTACTGTGCAGTGGCACGCCGGGACTGGCCGCGGGTGAAGGCTCGTCAGGCGCGGCAAAATCCATTACTCAACTCATGGAATGGTTGCAAGAGGAATGGCGTCGAATCCCCGTGGATGTCCTACAAACACTCATAGAGAGCATGCCATACAGGGTGGCTGCTGTTATAGCCGCAAGAGATGGTCCTACGAGGTTCTTACGGGGTGACAACCACCGAGCAAACATTATGGACAGGTGCCCAATTACTTTTTGGTAGATAGTGTAGAAGGTTTTTGTATTTCCGAGATTGTACGGTTATTTGACATGCTATCGTTACTCCAATTGATTTATATGAAATTACACATTAATATCTTTGCCTGTATGTGAAAAAATAATGTATTTAAAATCGGTTTTAATTTTAAAAATTAATAATCCGGTCAACAGGTGTGATAATTATTGTAACTGGTATTTATAAACGTAACTTTTTAGCACATCTACAGAATGTAATACGAATATTTTCTCACATACAGGCATAGAAAAATAACTGCTAACCTGTTTAGATGAGGTTTTTTTTTAAATAAAACTAACTTTGTAATTCGTTCAGAGAAGGAAAACGCATATGCATGGGTAAGAAATGGAAATCTTCGTTATTAACTAATTAATTTAATCATCAAAGGAACTTACTGCAAAGACATATTTTATACTGAACAAAATATAAACACTTACCTTTCATATGAATCTCAAGCCATATTTTTCTGACGATTTTGGAAGTTTCTACAGTAATTGTTAGAGAGTTCTGCATTTACTGGGTTGCTGGTTGCATCACTGTAAGGAGATCCACTTTACTTCAACCTTTAGTTATTTATTTCGCTTACTGTGTTTTTTACTGCATCGAAGTGTAATCATGTCTAGATTTGTAAAATATTGATTTTTCTAATAATTTCCCATTTTCACTTGACCGACGCATGAATAAAGTTATGAGGCCCATTACAATGTCAATCTTACATAAAGCAGAAGAATACACTAATTAAATGCAAGTAGATCTTAAGCGGGGCTTTCAAAAGTGCTCAATTTAATGCGAATAGCCTAACTGTGGTCGCTTACCCGCCCCTGTACATAGCCACTGTCATTAGCTGGCTAAGTATGGACGTTAGACAATTTGTTCCTGAGTGAAATATGCTCCAGTTGTGCTAATATACACCACTCTGGTGTTTATCATTATTTATTCGAGTACACGTGGTATTACTCTTATATTTACACTTTCTCAATTAAAAAAACCTTTAAAAAATCACACATTGTACGATTTACCTGACTGTTTCCTAAATATAGTTCGTTAACGGTCTGGAATAGTCCCAAGCAAAATTTATTTAAACATGCAAATTATTAATAACTGCGCGAGGCGGCATCTAAAGCGACGGGATCTCTAGCTCGTAAGGTATGCGTGTGCATAACCGGACGTAATTTTCATGAGCTCAGTTTTAAATAATACAGCAACTCTGTGGAGCAATTTCCGTGACTTGCAAGTGCCACGCGTTAACAGCCGGCCATGAATCAAGGTGAAGTGTTCTCTCTAACGAATGCCTAACGAACAAAGAAAATTCACTACATAACTGGTCTTTGTCTTTTTGACTTCATCAAAATTTGTGACATCTTTGCAATAAAATATTTACAGCACAGTGAACAGGTAAGTTACAGGAGTGTTTTGAGTGCGTATTTCATCGGAGCTGGCAAGCAAAAGGCTGCAGTAGTAGGAAACAAAAAGTATCGGCCCTTCTATTCTGTCTCTTCTTTTGTACACTCTCTGGCCAGCAGGCCAGGAGTGTAACAACGTCACACACAGAATGATTTCTCTAAGGTTTGAATTAAAAAAAACGTGAACAATGATGTAATCGTGACAGTGTCAATAATGTTTGCTCTTTTAAGGCAGTATAAATAATCATTAGTAATGGTCGTACCATGTCTCTTAACTGCAACTGAGGCGAAGTTTCGAAAACTGTTCCTTGTTTGGCAGGTAACATCAATTGATAACTGTAGTATGTCATTTGAATATTTTGCACATCATTGCGGCGAATCTTCAAAGACCCCAGTAATATATGAAGCTGCACACTTAGGTCTTTTTTTTTAAATAGCACATGCGTCTTTAAATTTGAAAATAATAAAAAAACTGAGAATGGTTTTTATTTTACATTTATATACATCAGGCGAAAACGAAGTTTTCTCTGTCGAAGCAAACATAAATGGGAATTTTACGTGAAGTATCATAAATTATCTATAGTAATTATTTTTGTGGAATTTTCACTTTCTTTCAGTGTACTATGATACATAATTCCAATATTCATAATTAAACTGATAATTTATTATCAGCAATTCTTAAACTTAAGTGAAACAGTATAACAAGAGAGCGAATTTTTGTACTATAATAGTCATGGTAATAACATGAATACATGGTAGTTTTTAATTATTTGCAAAACCACATATTTGTTGTCATCGCTATTACTTCAGCACAGGTAGCAATTTATTTTGATGACGGGTTTCTGATTCGAGGTAGTTGAAAAGCCTCGATTAATCCACATGCGCGGACATTTTAAGATCTAATTTTGGCAACCCTTTTCCTGGTTAACCCCCGGCAGTAAGTAGAAGCTATAAAAATTATTTCTTATTTGGTGTTGTGGTAATCTTGCGGACGTGCGGTTGGTTCAGTGGTTAGAGACATCGGATCAATACCAGGACTCCAGCTGCGAGGACATTTTCACACGGGGTTACTCACGCAAGGGGGGTGGGGTGCGAGTGTTCTCAGGGTGCTGCCATTTTTCCATCTTTAATAGTTCTCCCGCTGCTCCACCTCGTCTCGCCACCTTCCTCATCCCTTCATCGAACTGACCGGAATGACGTCACCAAGTAGTGTCAGATTACACTTACTCATTTCTATCGTGACTGAATATACACTGTTCAAAATTTCCCTATATTTACGGAATGTTTTACGGAAATATTCAGTGTATATACGGAAAGGAAATCTGTAATGACGAAAAACGGGGTCAAGTCCGTAAATATAAAATACGGACAGTCTCCGTATTCCCTTTGACTTCGAGTTACGGGGACGAACAATGCCGATTATACACGAAGCTTTCTTCGCCACTGTAACAAGAAAATTATCCTTTCTGCGGCAGTTAATGTTATCCACGCAACTATGACCTATTCTTTCAAACGTTAAAAAATAACATCAGGCATTTGTAACATTTGGCAACACTAAAAACACACAAAATTTAATACAAACTGAATTTTTTCTTTTGTCTTTTGAATAGAAATATAAATGTTATACCGTCAATTTTCACGTGAGATTTGTGGGTGAACTCGGATTCAAACCTCGCTTAAGTACAAAATATTTTAACTTTTTTAATATCATTTTTTATACACGGTAGAACACCCACATAACGAAAATTGAAGACATTTTCATTATCTCTTTTTATTTCAAACGGAAAGTACAGAAAACTAGCTTGGGAATTAGCAGAGGGGTTCCGTGAAAATAAGGAAAGTCCGTTTCTTAAAATCAATGTGTCCGTAATTTTATGGTGAGTTTACGGACACGTCTGGATAGATTTTTACCAGCACTTTTCCGTAAAATGTAGGAAATTTTTTTTAACAGTGTTGCGGAAGTAGATCTTTAGCAGGACTCCAGGAAAGTTAGAAGTAATCGTGAACGCACTGTAACTACACTCTAAATTCGAATCAGTAGGAAATCACTGATTCGCAGTGAAATTCAACTACTTGAATCAGTGAAAATGTCTCCACTTATAATTAGTGGAAAATTTCACTGATTGAATAAATGACGGCAGATTACAGTGGCGAATTAAATATTGTTTATTGAATGTAGCCAAATAATTACGCGAAATAGAAATAATATCGATGGTTTATTATTAATATTGTGCAATTTACCGCAATTTAAAAAAAATTAAAAATTTTTTTGGAAGGACACGGGATTGAACACACCAACCTTTCAAATGTAGGATGTTAACCTTAGGCCTACCATTTCATTTAACGTTGTTGTAACATTTGATGTTGAAGAAGTTCTGGTGAGTCCGACTTGTTAACAAATTCCCAGTGCGATAAGTGAACTGACGATCTGCCGAATCGGAAGCACCGGGGCGCGAGCCCGCTACCCCTGAGCTAGGAGGACAGGGCTAAACCTTTCACGCTACCACGCGAAGTTGAAATAATGACATGAAAATATATGTCTTATAGTTTGGCCGCGAAATCATAAATATTTCAATTGTATGCTCTTACTGTTCGTTTTTTGTTTGATTGGTACCGTTAGGATTGTTAAAACGAATAGTATATATGAGTGCACTATCTTAACCACATTATATGCAGTTTAAACATTCAAACAGAGTACTGTGACGATTACGTGAAAACGAAATGAAAGACGTAAAAACGGAATGAAAGGATGTGTGTTCTTGTTACCTCATAAAATGGCGTTTTGAAAGACTAAACATACTTCAGAGAGTATTTTGTATTGATCTTATTAGTTTATTCGTTGTTATTTCACTTGATACACGTTGTTTAATGGCCACTTTTAAAAGGTTCCTTGACGGCCATTTTTGCACGCCGTTTAACTGATCCACCAGTCAAAAATAAACCACTGAGTAAACAGTGAAAATAATGACTGACGAATCAGTCGAAAATGTCACTGAATTAATGAGTAAAATAAATCTGGCATTTTTTTTCACTGGTTCGTCAGTTGAATTCACTGAAGTGTCGTTTGAATCAGTCAGATACGTTTGACCATAGACTAAAGATTAGGTAGACCGCTTAATTCTTCTTCGCCCTTCTGCGCATGCACCCAACATTGACCTACCGCAATCTTACACAACTGTCAGTCACATGGCCAACAGTGATGAACGTGTTTGTTTACAATTAAATTTTTAAATGACAAGCACTATTATATTAATAAAACACTCTTGCCAGTTTGAATGTAATCAAAAACCATTACAAACTGATTAGAGGAAGTATAAAAACATCTAAAAAGCACTTGTTTACTTAACAGTGTTCTAACCTGAAACCCAATCCACGCCATTTTTGCTAGACGTGTAGGCAGAAAAGCAGTTGAATGTTGGGACACGGAGATTGGTTGTGCGCAGCCAGCGAGATCGGTCTGCCTCATCTTTAGTCTGTGCGTTCGACTGATTGAAACAGTGAAATTCTCATTGATTCAGATTTAGAGTGTGTGGCATGTTGACGTACCTGGAAGTGGGGCTGTGCGCTGGGCTGTAAGAGTTGGCGGAGTAGGGTGGGGGCCCCAGCGACGAGCCATCCCTGAGGAGAGGTTCCATGGGCGACACCCACATGTCCTCCAGGGCCACGCGCCCGCGAGACTCCACCAGCCCGGGCGTCGAGTGGCTTCGCCCCATCGCGGCTGCAACACCCACACACGCTCACACATGACTCGTCACCAGTCTTATCATCCCCTATTACCTTGCCCACAGTTGACTGACCACTTTCGAGAACAAAAGTCGGGGGGACTGCCCTCACCTGTAATCATAGTACACAGACATCCAAAGAATATCTAATGGATGTCACTTTCTGATATTCAGGATATCCACGGACATCCAGGAACAGCAAAGTTACATCCAAAATACTGCCAAAAGGTATCTAATAGGTCCGCCCAATATCGAAAATATGACATAGATATTTTGGATTTCCTATATTCATTTATAGATTGTCACTTACCGTAAGTATTGGCCATTGGTGGTTTTATTAATATCTAATGGATATTCTGTAAGTGCAAATTGATATCTACTACTGGATATCCAAAGGATATCCATAAGAGATTCGCTTTAGAACTTGGATGACTTTTAGATACTGTGGATATGAGAATACTCGGTTCTATATGGGCATGTGTATGGTGTAAAGTGCTCATAAGAGCTGCGCAGTGTCAACTCCCTGTGTCCCAATACTTGGACTTGTTTTCTGCCAACAGCACCATCAACAAAAAACAGCGTATATAGGACTTGAGGTTAGAACACCATTTGTGTAATTAAGTGCTGTGAAATGTTTCTACACTTCTTGTAGCCTAGTTTTAATGCAACTAGAATCTACACGTTCTTCACTAATGACCATGCAACTTTGACACTTACATTCGCGATAGAGGAGCACGCACCCAACACTGACCCACCCAATACCAGCACAACTGTCAAAGTCACATAGTCAACAGTGATGAACGTGTTCGTTTATACCTATCTTAATTTTCATACGACAGACAATTTTATATGAATAAAACTTTTTTTACCGAGTTCAATTTAATCAAACTGCATTACTAATTGGCTAGAGGAAATATACAAACACCTGAAAGTATTTGTGTACTATACAGAGTTCTAACCTCAAATCCATATCCACGTCTTTTATGATAATTGTGTTGGCAGCAAAGAAGTTCCATGTCGGGACACGGAGACTGGTCGTGCGCGGCCAGCGAGACCGCTGTACCTCATATTTACTCTACAATACTGACTGGCGTGCGTCCAATAAAATTCGCAACGATGGAAGGAATATTGTCCAAGTCTCATCGTTGAGTTAAAAGTATTAGGTAAACATTTGTGGATACTGGAATTATTAATTTACCTTCTGCTTTTTTTAGCATATTTAAGTGTGATAATTAGCAAATTTATCAAATATTTACTTTTCTCATAATTTCGTAGTTTCACTTGACTGGTGAATGAATAAAGTCATCAGGCACGTGACAATGTTAATTTTGTATACGCTGTAAGAATACACAATGTGTGTACAAGTAGATCTTAAGCAGAGCTTTCAAAAGTGCTCACTTTACAATGAACATCATATTTGCACACTGAGACTTTAACATCTGATTTCAAGCTGTAGTTTCTTCCGAAAGGAAAGGTAACTGGTACAGCACAATTCATTTCCAGTTCACAGTTCATGTTGGTAGACGAAACTGGTATTGAAACTCAACATTGAAATGGCTAACATAACACACTGAAAACCTAAAAGCCACAAGGTGCTAGAGTACGATTACGAAAGCTTAAATGTACTCGTAAGCAGCCCAAGTTAGATCTTGATGTAAACAGAACTGGGCATGTCCACCTTTTTGTTTGCAGTGCAGCCGAAGGAATGTATGAAAACAGTGTGAGTGGAAGTAGCTGGATACGAGATTTCCTCCTTCGCCATGGGGGTTGTTTTGGATTTCTTTTGGATGATGGTTTCCTTTTTTGCTCCGTTTCCCCTCCTCCAACCCCTTCACTTATCATCCCACCATCCACCGCCAAACAATAAACACTCGAATACATTTTGGAGGCGAAAAAATTTGTTTCAAAATTACACTTTTTTAACGGATAAATTGTTACAAAAACACATTTTTTTTTAAATTATAACTTCACCCATAATTATTTGTAACTGCGCAAAAAAAAATTATTGCTTAAACATTATTGGCATGAGGCACTTTATGAAGAAAAAAAAACTTTGTCTGAAAGCAAACTTTTCTTTAGATAACTGGGAAACTATTTCCCAACAGAAAATTATTTTAACATGACAAACTGTGTTTTCACAAAGAAGAAAAGGCTTTTTTTTTTATGAAAAATTATTCAGTCGTTAGAAAACACTTCTCCAAAGAAAAAAAAATAACTTTCCACTTAAAAATTGCGTAAATGGCTGAGTAGCTTACCGACTTGACACCTACAGACCTCGAATCTTCCGCTGAAAGACTCGTGTGTATGTATGTGAATTCAGTTTCCATCTCTCCTCAGTTTTACAGACCGGTCGTACATCTTTCTCTGTTGCAGAAGAAAGAAGTAGTCGAACTCGGATATATACGACGTAATGCTACCCATATTACAACGTTTTGTGATGATAATATTATTCTGTGTTAGCATAATATATTATTGATTATAAATATATGATCGGAGTTACGAAGTTCGGCCAATGTTTACTAATATGTTAGGAGGAAGATAGACGGGAAGATTGTATAACGACAGAAGTAAGATAATATGGATAAAATTTGACTTTAATGGTTTGATTTAATTAGTTGAATTAAAAAATACTCATAATTAACATAATTAAACTATTCAGAGACACGAAAATTTATATTCGTTAACAAATATGTAAATTTCTGTCAGTGGTTTTACATAAATGATGGTGAGAATTTTGGATAGAGAGCTATTGGAGGTTATTAGCAAGTGTTGGTTGCTCCGTTCATCGACCACAGAGTAGTGAATCTACAGCAAGCTAGATGCACTTCTCTCTAGGATGAACTACTTATCATCGTTATGTTATATCATATTATAGAATAATCTACGAATGACCTACAACTTTTATCTGACATGTCACTGAATATCCTGAGTAGGAATGTTCTGGTACAACACTTCAAATACTACTGGAACCGGAGTAAACAGGAGTGATTTTAGTACAAAACTTCTCGTATCTTATGCTTTAGTAACACATAAATTCCTGTAAAATATATACACAAAGATTGGCACACAAACCATCCAGTCGTTATGATTGTACCAGCCATCACGTCCTTCATAAACCCTGTACACTTATTAACTAACGACAAATCCTACATACAAAGTCTGAAGTTTAGAAAGTTTTGATAAATGAGAACTAATATGTTTCATTAACTAAGCTGACTGTCCATATACAGGAAAGAAGGAAAGAGAAAGTTTTTGCATGTCATAAATAAATTATAATAATGAGATTCGTGAATGCACAAGGTTCTTGGGCATATCAGAAGTGGTTTGTTTAATATTTAAAGGGTTTTTTTTTTTCAGTTAGATTATAACAAGACTTGTCCATAAACTTCACATGTCACATAATTTGATTTATATTGTGTAATATAAATCTCTAACTGATAAGTAAATTTCAGCATGTTAAATATCCAACTATAACTCCAGTAAATAATTAAAAATGTTTCGTGAGTAAATAAACGTGACATACCTTCCTCAAGTTATAGCACCACAATGTGTGTGTGTGTGTGTATATATATAATGTTGTCTGTAACCTTTATCTCATATGGATTATGAGCCAGTAAACAAAAGAATGTGTGTTGGCTATAAAACACACGTACAACTGATTCTTGCCATCTTCTTCCACAAACTTGTGATTCAAGTGATATTTACTTTCTTTTATACATGTTTCTTTAGCTAGTTCACGTCTGAATATGAAGTGGTTTTTATCTTCCAGCTTTGAAGCAACTGACGATGTCTAAGATGTTGTCGGATCATTTATATCGTAAGTATCGCATACATTTAGGGTTAGGCTATCAAACATACTTCACCCTAGAATTTTCTGTACTCAGTAAGTGAACCATGCTTGCTTCATAGTTGCAGAATACTGTCAGTATGAGCACATACCTTTGTATTTTAAGGTAGCTATGTTTTATACGTTAGTATTAGTCTCGGCAAGAACGTGAAATTATGTTTCCATACAGAATCCATCTTTGTTCTTTGGGAAATTTCGCGAACTCTTCCGATGTTGCATTATAAGGATGGGACTTAGGACCACAAGCAGTATCTAACAACATAAACTCCAGAGTGTGGTCAATTTACTCTCCTTTTGAAAGAAATGAAGGCACACCTTTCTTCAAATGTATGTTAGAGATTATCGTAAAATACACGCGACAAATTCTATTTCAAAATAGGACTATTATCCTGTGAGGAAGAGCTAAAGTATTCACATATATTTTCATTGAGAGGGCTTATACAAAGGAACTATGGTCCACTCAGATTATTTTCTGGTGGCAAATAAGTTCGTCACCAATATCATTGCTCTTGTCTGCAAGAGCATATATACTAAATCATTTCATCCACTCGGACACTTGAGTTAGTTGGCTTATAGAGCTGTGGCGACTGCGAGGCCGCATGTATCGATAACAATTCCCAATGCGGAAGCGAAAATTGGTATTTTATATTCTTCTGAGGAGGATATCTAGTGGCGCCAAGACGAGACACAACAAACAATGCTCACGTGTAGCACATAGACGCCCGCAAAAGCTTGCTCTCTAACGATAAATTATGAAATATTCATGGATGTATACACATTTTAAATACTCTGTATACGTGTGAAGAAGAAGAGTAGACCAATAGCCTATCTCTTATTTATCCTTGCCAGTATTTTCAATAACACTTTTTCGCTAAGTTTTGCGGTGAATAAATCATTATTAATTTATCTAGCTTTGAATAGAGACAAATATTACGACAGTTACAAAATTAAAAATTCCAATCACTTCCTCCATGCTTACATTGCTGAATTTGCTAAATTAATTCGAATAGTGACAAGGAAAGAGAAAACGCAAAAAAAAACCATAGTATTTTAGAAAACCTGTCATAAAATAGTTTTAAACCTAAAACACTGAATGCATTCAATCACTATGAAGTACAAAATACATTTTTTTTTCTATTTTTTTTGCAACACGTTCAAATAAAGATTACGGAACCACATTTTATCTCTTTTGTACATCGCTTTAAGTATTTGATCATAAATAGTTTCCAGAAATGTTCCCATCATTATTGTACACAATCTATATTCTTCATTCTGATTTGTTGACAAGATCTGTAGCACATAAAACACGTTGGATTGTCTTCTGTACAATATATTAAAGAACATCGAGGTTTCCAGTATCTTATAATGCAGAATGCAGCAGAGGAGATTCCTATATTTCGGGAGTGGTGGTCGTCTACGATCCATACATTCGCCATGAAAATACTGTAAATACGAAGCTGGTTTACAGAAATTCATAGCATATTTACCACTCTGTTACAGAACTGTTTCTTGGGCAGCTGCATGAGTGTGCATGGAAACAAGTAATTTCTATTTAGAGCAGAGTGAACATAACAAAGAATGTTTGTCCAGGATGTTTAAAGTGAGTGAAGAGATTTAAGCGGCTCTAACATCTAGGTTTTGAGAGTCGATGAGGGTGAAGAGAGGTGAGTATGGAACAGCGCTGGAATGAAAGGGCGGGGAAACGGGAGATCATCGATAAAACCCGCCGAACAGTGGCCTTGGTGGGAGGCGAGTGGTTTAACCACTACACCATCGCGGATCCCCAGAATGTTTCAAGTATAAGTACAGCAAGTGACTTTTCACGAGAGAAAAAAAAAAGAGTACACGGTAGACTTCAATACTATAAGCACCCAGCAGCAGTTTGTCTATTTCCATTGGCTGCTGTCTCCTTGAGAAGGCGTTTTCTTATTTGACCGGGCCACTCAGAATTAGGCAACATCGGCACGACTCCTACGTGATTCGTGTGCAGAGAGTTAACACGTGTTAAAAAGTAATTCAGCCAATCAAGATAGGTAAAATGCCCTGTAGTGTTTGGAAGTATAACTTGTCTTAAAATCTTTTTGTGAAATTTCACTATCCCTAAGTATAAGCTTGATGATACTGCTAAGAATGGAAGTAAACTACTGAGTAAATAGTATTCCTCACTGCGAAATTGCGTAAAACTAACAATGTTGTCTATTGTTTATTACTATATCTTAGCTTTCTTACCAAGTTTCCCAGAAAGCACTTTAAATATTCTTCGCGAACCAGCCCAGATCGACATGTTAGCCCTAAGAAATAAGTCTGGTAAAAGTCAAATGAGCAATTTTGAAATCAAACTTCCCATTCTTCAGATCTTCCCAAATTGATGTCGTTTTCACTTGGTTGTATATCAAGTCCATTAATCTGTTTTATAAAACGATGATTTTGCCAATTACGTAGTTCCGCCATGACGTTGAAGAACACGCATGTTGGCAGGCCTGCTTTTCTCAGGCTGCTGTGGCAGTGAAGTTCGTGATGATTCTCGCTAAGCCAATGGGTGTTCTCTGAGTATCGACGTTGAGTTCTTACCGCTGCTGGGCGCAGCTACTTCGACACAAACCGTGCTGGTGAATATCAGCTTTCCCTGCCAAAAAAATAAGTTTTCATCCGTGAAATATCGTATGATATAAAATATTATGCTATTGTGATGAACATTACATCCTTGTGCGCCTACTTGAGTTTTCTCTGCTGTTAAGGAGAGTTGGTTACTGACAGACAGTGAGGAGAGGTGGAAGATATAATTAACTGCATTATATTACAAATCTTTGTACGGAATCAATCTAGTGTCAACCGTCGTTGAGATATTCACGTTAGTTTGCTTTTAGCCACTTTTTAGTTTTTTTATATTATAAAACAGAAGGCAATGCTTTGTTTTGGCGGCTTATGAATAATTAATTAAAACAAGTCAGTTTTAATAAGAGTAAGTTTTCATTTAAAACTAAGAATTTGGGTAAAATATATCGTTCATTTGCAAGGACAACGACACATTTACTGTAGTAATAACATGAGAGTAGCTGTCATTATTACTGCAAATTAGCTAAATGAGCTTGTATATAAAGACATCGATTAATTATCAATTTATTAATTATTTGTGACAGAGATGGGCTAGACAAGGGTGTGGTGAAGGAAATGAATATAAAATGGCAGCCATCCAAGTGGGGTGAGGCAACAAGAGATCTCTCGTAGTTCAGTTTTATAAAATGTTAGCGAATCTCCCAACCCTGAACTATGTACAGTAAAACACAAGGTCTCATGCTGTCTTCGTTAATGGTGAGCAGCCCAGTTGGGTAATGGTGAGCAGCCCAGTTGGGTAATGGTGAGCAGCCCAGTTGAGTAATGGTGAGCAGCCCAGTTGGGTAATGCACCAATTATTTGTTACATTACCACTGATTTGTTTACATCAGGATCGATCTCAGGGTGAATACGATATTTATTACGAACACCAATATACCCACACACAAATGCTAGATGCGATGATCGCACACACAGTCACTGAAAACACAGAAAGCCTCGGGCGAAGCTTACACACACAGAAGCATCTAGGCACTAGTTATTTCAGCAAATTAGGAGCTAACAGTTATCTCCTAGCATGCCGAAATATTTCCACTCAATTTCAAGTCCTTGTAGGTCATATTATATTAGTCCCTTGAACTGATTTTGAACTGTTGTCATTAGTTGCTGATAACGTGAGCAATGTGAACTAAAAAAAATTTTTTCAGTCGTTCTGCTAAATAATTTGAAAAATATTTCACAGTGTTTACTTGTATGTATTGTAAAGTATCTTTTTTTTATATAAACATATTTTTATTTTGGTTATTAATTTAGAATTATGTAAAGTGTGAACATGAAGGATGGTAACAGGTAAAGAAACCAGAAATTATAACCTTGACTAGAAGAGATGAACTCTGAAATTTTGTTCAACAGAATATATTTATCTGACATTTTTTGCAGTTGTAATAAAGTGGCGAGAGTATATTCATACTGTAGCCGGAATGTAGCAGGAGATAGAATGAGCCAGAACACAGTGAGGTCCTATGATGCGAGACACACTACATCAATGCAAGTACACACATTACAGAGCTGACTTAAAGCTGAGTGTTGCCCGAGTGGCGATGTACGCATGCTTCACAACACGAGCAAACTGCTACACATTCACAATGGGTGTCATGGTACGTGGAGGCCAGAGCTTGCCAGTTCGACTGCGACGCTATTTGGTGTCGGAAATGAGTGAGTGATAGCTACAGCAGGCAGTTAAGTAGCACAGAGTGATGTGAACTATGGTCACTCACCGACATTCTCTTTGGATTGCCATTGGCCACCATGGTTCCTCCACCTGGTACCACCCCATGTATCTATAAACATCATGCACTCCATCAGCATACTGCTGCCAAACGATTACAATTTACGTCACTGATTATTTAAAGATAGTTTATATATTTAAGTTTTCATTTACAATTTTAATTTTAAGTATAAATTTACTTAAATTTTACTGTAACATATTGGTACATTTAGGCAAATTAATAGTTAAAATACAGCATCATTTAGCAACAGAAATTCTGAAGTCAAATTATTTTACTTTTAAATTATATTGTAAAATAGTAAAATATGATTTTTTTGTTTGTTGAAAAATGTAAGGTGATCTATATAAAATCTCACACAGCATAGAATACCCACAGAATATGCTATTTCATACCACCAAGTCCTAATGATATCCGTAGGAACTTATATATTTACTGTGGATATCCCCAATCATTCCCATGTGTTTCTGCGATATTTAGGAAAATCAAGGAATATTCTCCCTTTTCTGCATTACATGGCATGTATATAATCTATGAAAGACACTGACTGGTTTCTCTAGATATTCCTTGGTTCTATAAGAACTGGAATTGTTGTCATCGTCCCAAAGAAAGCCCTGTAGTATTTAAGCCAAATATTTGTGTTTTGATTTATTCATATTTGGGGAAAGGCACAGAAATCCTAGGGATATTCCAATTATATATGCTCAGGATATCCAGGAAAATCATATATTAATATCCCTGCAAGTATATCCTCGGGATATCCTCAGGATATCTTTGTGGTGAGGAGTAAACTGTAAAGAGAAATCCCAGGGATATTTTATGGATGGTACATGAGCAAACATGATAGATCCTTTAATTATCCCACTGATGTGGTCAGGATATATGCAGAGACATTCTGGGAATATATAATATCCCTGTAAGTATATCGTGGGGATTTTTAAGTGATAAAACAAGGCCAGCCATTTAACCATTTAATATTCTTATAATGTCTTGCATATTCTCAAGGCACCATGGGATATTCTAAGAAAAATTAATTATGCTTGTACATATATCCCAGCTGCATCCTATAGATGGCATATAGACGGACATAGAAGATCGTGATCGTTGGAATATCCCTGTGACATGCTTACGTTATATAGATGATATCCTAGGAATATCCTAATATCCCTATAAGTCCATCCTCAAGATATTATCAGGATATATGTGTGCTGTGTGGGATAAGTCTTACCAAAGTTTTATTTAGGAGTGTACACACAATATTGTAGAACTCTCTGTACAAATTGTTTTAAATCAATAAATCTATGGTCTCCAAAGTCACATGTAAGCTACTTTGGGGAGGGAGCGTAGAAAAGATGTGGTGGCGTTGGACAAAAAAAATAAAAAGAAAAAACGCTGTCTGCGCACATGGACATGATAATTTTAAAAAGTTTTCTGAATATTCGTACCTCCACAGAATTACATGCATTGTAATGTCGAAGTATCGGCGGCGTTAAAATATTCTCGTAATTTTAGGAACATTTCCAACTGTCACAGCTATTCTAACGATCAAGTTTTCATCTGAGTCAATGGGAATATCATACACGAGGGTAGGCACCTGTACTCAGAAGAACAAATCTGAAGTCCATTCCCCATTGGAAGCAACTTTCTCCGAGCCCTGCTAAATATCTACTTGCTGGCCCGTTTCGTATCCTTCCGCCAAATGTAAACAAACATTGCCATGTGACTGCCATGTAGCATCTGTCAAAATCAATGTTTACATGCCATTGTGTGTGTACATGTGTTCGTATACTTTCGCTACACCTAAACATAAGCATTGAAATGTGACTTCTACTTTTATACCTGTCAAGTGTGTTGTTTACTGTTTACAGCTTTTCAAAGAATTCTGTCTTAGGTCTATTTCAAAAACCATTTCGTACGAATATTCACAGTTTAGGCTTATAACATTATTTAGGGCAGCTTTATGACGTTTTAAAAATGCCTTAATTAACTATAGTTCTTACGGTTATGTTACATTAACATATTTGTTTTCCACGATATAGCATTTTACACGTAATGCACGTATTTAACTTTTTGTTATTGATATGTGTTGGGTTATTTCTTTAAAAGGACGGCCTCAGTTCGAATAACGAAGGAATAGACAGTCCAACGAAAAAGCGACATTAAAATCAAGCACGCAACTCGTGTCACTCATTTTTTGTTATAGAAACTTAAAATATGTCGGTGAACATGTACTCAAATATGCCTACTGTAAATTTTATTCCGCTCATATTTATACGTATTGATACTTACTGTGTATTAGGTTTATTGAAATTTATTGGGGCTGGGCTTGGTTATTTGTTGGGATTGGTGGTAAATCACGTTACACACGACTGCGTTTCAAACACCCAGGGCAAAGGTACAACGTTGTGATAAATAAACATACGTGGATGTAAATAAATAACTTCGTCATAAAACAGTTCACATTTACCACGTATAAATAGTTCACATCAAATATTTGAAATCACGCACACACAGATCCAACGTAACTATCACCAAACAGCCACGCCACGCTATTTCACACGAAGCGGTTAACGAAACACACACCGTAACAGTATATTTATTACTACCGCATAAACACAGATTTATCACAACATCGTAACTTGCTTAGGCAGGTTTAATAAACACAACGTCTACAAACGTGATGTGGTAATTTGAAGTATTTTTCGGAGTAAGTATAATTTACGCTTCGTTTGGTAAAACAGCAACACGCCATGTCATGGCTCACCACGTCTGCCAACTTCACTTTGTTTCTGCCCCGCCGTCATATCTAAATATATTAAAATAAGTATTCAAACATTATAATCTCTCTTCAGTTGTAAATTACAAAATCAAAAATCATTATTTGGCTGTAATAAGTATGAAATATGCTAAAATTGAAAACATGTGCAATTTACGCGTACTAGCGAAGTGAAACTTCCTGAGTGGGAAAGAGATAAAGACAGAGAGAGAGAGAGAGAGAGAGAGAGAGAGAGAGAGAGAGCGACAAAGCTTGCTCAGCAAACAGTTGCTTCAAAGATGCTCTCGGTCGATAAAACAATACCGTTCCATTACGGTCTATTCGCTATATTTTCCGCTGTTATTTTAAACTGTAAAAATGAGATATTTTGCCATCGGGGCTACCTAAATATTTCAATAGGCACCGTTTTATTTACAAATAGAATACTAAAAAACAAGGTTAAAATATTTTAACACGTCGATTCTCTCGTTATTAATTCATATTTAAAAATAAATAAATATTACAAGTTATATAGAAGATATCAAGATAAAGTTTAATTTATTAAATAATACAGTACTCTAAAGTTAACCACAGTGTTATGTATTTGTGGAATACAGGTTATTGAAAAAACAGGTTGACATGTTTTACCTAGAATGTTTTTTCAAAGGTTGATTTTCGTAAGTCGCTTCCAATCGGGAATGGACTATAGACATATTAAGCCGGGTGATCTTTATGATCAGACAACGGATCCACCTCGACCTGCTCTTCGGTCCACGAAATTACACACAAAATCCCCGCCATCGCGGTTGAAGTGCCAAGGCTAAAACCACATTGTTATGCGAACAGGCAAAGGAATATGGCCAACCAGTTCCAGCAACGTTTCTTCAAGAACCCGCGATAAATTGGCCAGTTGAGTTGGAAAGGCAGCAAGTATGTCTCAGTTAAAACACCGACAAAAATACTCGCCCAAACGTGGAGAGCGAACTTGTATTGTAGGCCATGTATCACCTTTCTGGCACGAGAATTTTCTTCCACCGAAACATGAACTGTGTGAACAAAACATACTTTTTACTCACATGTGAAGGAGGTCACACACGGGAGAAAATCAGCTTGTACCACGATGTTATGTATAAAACAGTGCATGCGCTTCAGGCGACGATGGAAATTCGTAGTTTCACTTCCTGGGCTTCGTAGTTCACGTCTATCATACATCAGTTTCCACTCAAGACTACACAACGAGGGTACATGCAAAAACTCGAAATCCTATGGTTGGACAGTCTTCCACCCGTCGCTGGACTTCTTCTGTTAAATGTCAGGATTGTTTACCACGTGAATCAAACATGTTTGCATGGAATACCCAGAATTCTTGCAGCTGTGGTGCAAACATTTTAAATATTTGTCGTCGGGCACACATCTGTCGAGGAAGCCCCGGCGATAGTCTCACAGCGGTACTTCATTACATTTAGCAACCCCACGTCAGATGTGTTATGTGTAAAGCGGCATTTCCACTGTTAAGTGTTTGTGCAAGTTTCGAGTATAGTGACGTCAAGTACTCGTGCCAGTACGTAGAGATGATGGCCATCTCATTATAACGCCTTTTCCATCAAGCGTCCAAATACACACAACCCATTTCCTAGAGAAAGCCAACTCGTGGTCGTGGTAGAGATGTGTCTTTGTCATGAACCATTGCCCATACCACCCTTGCGGGAATGCTCAGCCCAGGCCCTGTCAACTCGAATAAGGAAAAGGAAACCTGATTTTACGGTCTTAGATCTTAAATATAAAAAAGTTATGTATATCTAAACAGAATATTTATTACCTGCGCATCGCATAAATATGCAATAAACGATCATATACTTTTTCGCTTTTGATAATGTAGAAACACGTGCATAGCTGCATATTTTCATTCTAGTCTACGCGCCTCTCACATCCGGAATACCATGCCACGTAAATATTCGAGAACATTTGCACGAAACTCTTTTTTAAGTAGTGTCTTATCTTAATTATTTTGATTATTATTTCAAAACTGTATAGAGGGTATGAAATAACTGAGGATAAATTAGGCAATGAATAATTTGACACAGGAAACCAGCCATATAAAAAAAGAATGTGCTGCCTGCCATTATAACATCGGCCATGGCGTATAGCTTCGAATAAGATAAGGTACTCTCGTCATACCGTAGAGTTGCTACTCTAGTCTTGTATGCCGCTTGGCTCACTTTATCTTGGAAACAACTCTCCCCCCCCCCCCCCTCCGCGCGGGCAGATTTTTCCACCGTCCGTTCCTTCCCATTCCGAAAATCGGTCACTGGGTCGGCCTCTTTGATCTCATCATACATGGACGAGAACGATCACTCCGGACATGCATGACAGACACCAAACAAGTGTTTTCCAGAGCCCTCATGTTTGGCAGACAACCCAACAGAGACGTCGGGTATGAGGTCTTGTCCGCCAAACATGAGGCGCTTAACGTATACGATTTTACCACAGAATACTTCCGGGTGAACTTCCCCGAAATATTGGATCCTCAGTGTTTCTATCTAGTTTACAATATTAGAAACAAAATTCCGAAAGTACTTCTATAACCAACTAGCTAGTGACCTTACATAGAAAGTATAGGCATAACAACTGAACTCCGAACTCACAACTACCTCATAATGTTAATTGTGCCAAAATTCAACCAAATCAATATTGTGATGTAACAAATGAACTACGAGCATGTATTTACATATGCACTGCTGAGTAAGGTCAGTAGCTAGTTGAGTATATGGGTACTTTCAGTTTTTGAATATATATACAAACTAGAAACACTAAAAGAATCCATTACGGCGGGGAAGGTCCCCCTCAAGAATACAGAAATAAAACAGTCGCTTGTACGGCGAAATACAGCCGCACACGTCAGCAAAATGGCCCTCTCTGGCCGGCGACATGTCGCAACGCTGCTCACCAATCAGCGCCTGGTAGTTATACTTGCCAGCCGAGAACCCCAGCCAGTAGGGAATCTTCCGCAGCATGCAACAGCCGCTCAAGACACAATGTCAATTCCAGAGGCTTCCTGTGGCCAATCAGCGAATGACTACGCCAACTCAATTTCACTTAGGTGTATTATCTATTACAGGCTGTTCACGGTAATGTGGACACCTTTGAAATCGGTATTTGAAAAATGTCAGTGATCATACCGGACTTGCATGCTCCTAGTAAAGTTGGTAATGACAGAAAGAAAGTAGTTACATTTCTTCTTAGCGTCGAATTAAAAGTATTAGGTAAATATTCGTGAATGCTGACAGTATTCATTTTTCTTCCTGTATTTTTTTATTGCGTGTTAGTGTAAGAATCAGCGAACTTGTACAATATTTTCCTTCCTAATAATTTCTCAGTTTCACTTGACCGGTGCATGAATAAAGTGATCAGGTTTATGACAATGTTAATTTCTCATTTGGTATATCTTGAGCGGGGCTTTCAAAAATGCTCAGTTTACCCGTGAACAGCCTATAGGCCTGCGTGATTATCTAACACCATCCCTGTTCCTTCCGCAGTTGTATCGTGTGTGTGCGAAAACATCAACCTTTCTGCACAAGCACCCTAAAGCTTGAAATATGACGACAGCGTAAATATATTCAGAGGCACCACATTTACATTGGTATCCCGCGTCTTTTTTTTTTTTTTTTTTTTAATTTGTTCTGAGAGTTTTACAACGACCGGTACATGACGTTACACCATTGCCGGGTTTGAGTTCTTATGATACTAAAAAGTAAATAATTTCTGTACTTGTTTCAAACAAATCTTTGGGAACAAATTGCCAATGATTTTCTTGTAGCGATACACCTGAAATATTGTTTATATACAACAGATTATTTTAGAAAACATACATAATTGTTTTTATAGTTCAGTGTTTGTATTAAACTTGAAGATTCTGCAACAGTAGAGAGAGCAGAGGGTTACTTTCTCTTTTGACCTCTATTGTCACCTTGCATAAGGCCCACGGCCCAAAAGAAAAACGCATCTTACACTTTCCCTCTCCCACCTCGCCTCCCTGGAGGTGGGGTGGAAGGAAAAAGTGTAAGATGGATTTTTTGTGCAATGACCCTTATTCAAGGAGTCAATAGTCAACATGAGCCAGTAACCCCCTGTTCCCTCTACTAACAACACTTGCCTATTAAAAAGTAATGTCCGAAGTGTTCCTTGTACAAATACAAAAAAAAATACAGTATGTAAGTGTTTGTAAACGAATCCATTATAATAAGAAATAAATATGAGATAATCTTAAGGAATTGCACTATCAGTCACCTCATATTTTGTATTACGTGAAGGTAAACTGCAAAGTAGGGAATTGGAAAGTACATTATTTTTAGTTATAACTTCAAACGTCCTGGGTATCTAAGAGAAGCCTGGTAACTGTTGTTACTGGTCAAGAAACATTGCTGGCAATGATAACATAAGGTGTTTGTTAAAATACGTTCCTGGTTTAGAGTTTAGTAACATATGTGTTACAGAACACTTACTTTGGTATAAACATTGTCTGCAAAGTTCACACGGGGAATGGATCACTACAATGGCCTAAATGAAAGCCGTACTTCATGACGTTACAAAAATGACCTCTAAGTGTGCAAACATAGGGCTATTAAATCTGGCACAAACATTCCCTAATTAGTACACTATTTTACATAACACAAATTTACAAATAAAACAATAATAATTACATGCACACATAAAATCCAGCGAGTTATTAAAACATCGCACAATACAAAATTAAAATTAATTTTTAAAGATTTAAGAACAAATAATAATTCTAGAAGTGCATTTAACCCTTTCAGTCCCGAATTAATTTACGAGCTGAAGTGTCACAATTGTTCAATTTTTGTTAGGTGCTGTACCTGCGTCTAGTGTGCTTTCCGATGCCTGTGAGCAACGCACTGCGTGCTTGGTGACGTCAGCTTCGACCACTCACAAATGCGAGATGTATAAATGTCTAAAAATCAGATTACTCACGAGAAAGAGGAACAAACTGATTCCTTATTGTGTACTCTTCAAACCATAAATATCCTTCATCGGCAACATGTCCCCGACCGTGGATACGGAGAATCAACGGGTTAGGTTTATCTGTGAATTGGAGAGGGTTCGTCCACATCTTTTAAATCACTTTTCTTTCAGCGATCCGCAGTGTTTGCGCCTTAAGTGCACCCGTACAACTGACATGTATAACACTTATAAAATACAAACATAGCAAAACTCACTACCGAGTTTAGAATATTTTCTACAGATCCAGCAACTAACACTTCAAGAGTTTATTTTGATAGAAGCTGACTGTAAATGCAGTAGGTGTTGAGCTGATTTACGGGATCATCATCCGCTGCGGTGGTCCATTCGGCAGAAGTGATCGACACCTGGACGGGGGGAGTATAGAGTGCCTTGTCCTATCTGTGCAAGAATGTGGTCAGTTCAGTCTGATTTAAGAGAGCCGGAGTTAAAAGCCTAGTTTAAAGCAGCATTTCTCAAGGTGGCGTTCGTGTACCCCATAGCTGTAGAATTTTCGGGGTTACGCAGTGGCAGCTCAAAATTTCCTGCGTCTGGTTGCAAAGTCGCGAAATTGGTAACACTGCACACGAAAGTATTATTGTACGATATCTTAAATGGTTTGTAATCTCTTCGTGTTTTCATCGTTGACGTAATTTAATAGAAGTGGAATACAATATATGATAGGTTAATTTTATTTCCATTGTTTTAACACTGCCACGACTTTGCCTACCTTCACGAAGGGCATAATATTTCGCGCGAACCATTAAAGGTTTGAGAAATGCTACGTTAAGGGATTTCGAATTCAGAGACATTTGTTGAAGTATTGGGAGTGTGAAACAGGTCATAGAAATAAGTGATGAATATTCGACTTTTGTACTGTAACGCACTAGATGCACTGGATAAAATCACCTAATAGTCTTGCAGAGGAATTAAAGCGACCTCCAAATCAAAGTAAAGGTATTAGAGGGGAATTTGGGCTGCTCTTAGCAACGCGGTCTAGAGAGAAGTCTTTAAGAGAGTATTGAATTATGGTGGGCTGCAAACCCCTTGTTGATCGAACTGAAACTCGAAATGTGAGTCCTACAAGGGGTGGGTATCGTTAACTCACACATCTTCGGCCTGAGTGAAGATTCGAGGATAATGTCCTGTGTCTAAAGACCGGTGCATACTACCCATTATCGTTTACTTAACTACGTACTTAAGTACTTCAGCTGCGATAGAATTTTAACGACGAAACTCTGGCAATATTACGACCATGGGTACATTATTATTTACCTACAAGTTTCCATGTAAAAGAGATAAATGTATCTGAGACGTTTTCTACTGTACTGCAGGAGAATCAAGGACCATGCACAATTGAAACAAGCATTTCACAATATTAACACATAAAATATACAATATTTTAACACCATTTTACATCAATGCGCCAAGCTACAATTACGGATAACGATAAGTTCTTGTCTAAACATAGTGCTCAGATTTAAACTCCGTTTAACTTTGTGGTTGTTACTATTGCAGTGTCTAGGTGTTTAGCCAATCAGAAGCCCCGAATGTTTCATTACGTTGTCAAGCAAAAAACCTGTAAGTGTGCGTATTGACTTTATTACTGGAGGGAAGCAGTTTTGTTTGCTTCAATTCTGGAGTATTGACGTTAACAGTGAAAACTAAAATGAAACTAATTTCCTATTTTAAAAACCTCCCATTTGTACGTACAACAAATATTTTTGACGTAATAAATGTAGAACTGCAAACAAGCATTGCCAACGTTATCTATTGTAGCAAGGTAACTGTGGTTGTGCTGTGTCGTGAATACGTCTATGCTGTGACTGTGTATGAATAATGTTTGTGTAAACTGTTCTGGGCCCTAAACGACGAAATGCTCGAATATCGGGAAAAGAAACTAATTTATACGCTGTGCGGTCCTCGCCCCTGTTTGCTGTTTGCAGAGACAAGGTAACAAAAATGTTCTCTCTTTTCACTATTGTTGTACTGAACATGCCCAGAAGTCTGTGGTGGAAAACATAAGGGGCTCTGTTTCTTTTAAAAATAAGTATGCAATTTTCGCTGCTTCCATAGTATTTGAAATTCACACAGTCGTAGAGACCATAGAATAAATACTACGTAGATCGATTTAATGTCTTACGTGCATTTTGCCAACATTGGTTGGAGATATGTGAAAGTAACGGTAAAATTCCCGTGTTTCATTAACGATGTTACGTTTGTTTCTTTTTGTTTGAATCTCAAACCTGATAGTGCGAAACTTGATTATAAATAGACGTTCTGCGTTACAGCTTACCTCAAAAATAGTATACTAGTGTATTAAAGCTCTTAGTTTAGCAACAATGTGCTAAGCTTACTTGAAACCACTGGGTTTTGCCAGTTGTATATAGTCTATTAAACAGTTTCTTCACACATTTTGAATCAAACCTTTAAAAAATCACCCCACCCCCCTTTTTTTCCCTTGTGTATGACGTGTTTGGTCGATTCCTAGATATGTTATGTGTCACAACCGTTTTATAGGTACTTGTGTTATGACTAAAGAACCTTTTTTCTTGTAAAATTTTATCTTTAAATTATATTATATTTATAAATTATAGTACCTTATTTATAATTAACATGAATAAAACAACGGGAAAATACTGTGCGTTGGTGCAAATTTCTAAACTCAGTTAAGCTTTTGCTGCGAGCAGTGTTAGCCAGGGCTGGCAGGCGACGCTCGAGCACATGGGACGGGGCGGCCACGACGAAGTAGCCCGGCTGATATTAAAACAATCCCTCGCCAAGGAAGGTCGAGAGGCTAGGAGGAGTGGTATAAAAGGTTGGAACGATGGCGGCTCGCGGCCATCTTGCTCCCGAGGGACCGACAAGACGCCAGCCGTGGTCCCCGCTTCGACGCCCAGCACTGCCACTATCGAGGAGGTCTCGCTCGACGACGCCGACACGACAGCCAAAGGATAAATATAATCCCAGTAGGGCGCCAGAGGTAGTGCAGCATTAGTGTCTTCGTCCTAACTACTAAGACTTCTCAAGTCGTGAGCACTTATCATATACTTCGTTGCTACAGGTCGACAGGGCCTAATGAACTAATTGCTATTAGCTGAGTAAAGTAATTGATTAATGTAAAGTAAAGAAGAGTGAATTTCGTATAATATTTAGTGTAAAGCTGTGAGTGAATAAAAGATAGTATTTTGTACATGAGAGTACTCTATCATCTAGTTACCGACATCCCCCTTCCTTGCATGGCCAGATTCATCCTCAAGACAGGTCACAGCAAATGGTGGAGGCAGCCGAAGCTTCCGAACTCCCCTTTTAGTGTACTCACGGCGTAAAGTAACTGGTGGAAGCTAGCACTGTTAAAATTGCCACGAGACTAGCCCCTTATAATAAGTAGAAACACCCCGACCAGATTCCACCAAGCCCACGGGGTGCATTCCCTGACAAAATCGTGCAGGTATAAATTATAAAAATACCATCAGGAATTAGCAAACATTGAGGCAACGGCAGTTTTAATTACAATTCAATTCACATCATTGAGACTACCAAAAAATATAAAATTCAGAACCGCCTCAGTATCCCCACCACCCGGGGTTTTACCCCCTGTCCGAAAGCTGAAAAGCCAACGGCCCACAATAACCTAGCGAGACTCGTAGTAAACAGAATAGTAGTGTGAACTTGTACTCCCATTGAAAACCACGATGTGTTGTGTGCGACTCAGC
This sequence comes from Dryococelus australis, assembly GCA_029891345.1. Classification (NCBI taxonomy): domain Eukaryota; kingdom Metazoa; phylum Arthropoda; class Insecta; order Phasmatodea; family Phasmatidae; genus Dryococelus; species Dryococelus australis. The sequence goes on along the minus strand of CM057003.1, from coordinate 6,543,148 downwards.
GAATTCCTTCTGCGCTAGTGCGCACAGCCGGTAACCACAGCTTGCAGTTTCGTCAGCACGCCAAGGCGCCCATAGTAGTACAGTAAGAATGTGTGTGCATTTACGCTTGTAAACCTTAATGCATGACACGTCTCAGCCGCTTTTCGGACCGAATTGAATATTGCTAAAGCAAATTGCACAAGTGGGTTGCAAAGTCTAAATTATATTTTAAAGCCAGCTTCTGAGGGTGTATGTTACATATTAAGGCCTCGCATTACACTACACTACCCTAACATGCAGCCATGAGTAATTAAAGCAAATCAGCTTCCAAGAAATTGACTCAATTAAAACAGTAACAATTGGCACAAGTGAAGCCAAGCGCGCATTGGAAGCACAAAAAACCGATTTAACATGACAACTTACAGCACTGCCGGAAAATGTACACACAGTATCTACACCACAAGGGTCGGCACTTGTTATTCGTTCTCAGACACACGTGAATACACAATATACCAAACCAGTACGAGTGGGTATTTGCGACCCTGCCCACTTCAATCACTCCAGGCAACACAGCCAGCACTTGTAATTTCAATTCCGCCCACCGAACACGTTTACACTAATGAAAACTCAGAACAATACTATGAAAATGCTGCCAATGAAACGACACACACCCCTCCGCCACCCAGCACTAATGAAAATACTGACATGCCACACTTACCTCCACCCCCTGAAACACAACAACTGTGCATCAATGTGATTGTAGCACATCCAATGCCGATACCTACGTTTTCAGGGGACGACACAGAGAAATGGGTAGATTTTGTAGAACAATTTAACCAGGCAGCTGAGAATAATAATTGGATTATTGAAGATAAATGTAAAATGGTCAAGTACTATTTAAAGGGATCTGCTAAACACCCCCTAGATAACTTCCTACATACACAGGCAGGAGATATTACATGGCAGGGTATTGTTAATAAATCGAAAGCCTCATTCTCAACACCCACGACAGAAGAACAATTAAAGCAGCTCTTGTATAATACGGAACAAAAACCACATGAGAGTGCACAAAACATATAGAGACACTGATGTATTACTGCAGGAAATACAACCCCACAGTCACAGACAGCGACTTCATAACCATTGTGTGGTGCTACTTATTACCGTCATTAGTTGATAAAATTGTAGCGTGAAAACTGATATGTTAGAGGATACTATTACAAATGTCCAGCGTGCAGAACTTGGCCTCTTCAGATACAACGAAACAATTACAAGCCACCAAACACTGTCCGAAGCAGACTCCTTAAGAGAAGACATTACAAAATTGAAGGAAGAAATCGCCAATATGATGACAGCAACACAAAGACGGCCACAATACTACAAACCATTCCACACAGCAACATTGCCAAACGTTCAACACCACCCCCTACGACAAACACTACAACAAGATGCAACATTATCAAACACCTAACAGGCAGTCCGGCCCCTTTAGGGCACAACCGGTCAGCAGACAACAGCCATGGAAAGAGCAAATGCAACAGCACGGTCAAACGTGCAAAAACCAGGCAGGGTCCTTAGCGGCTGCATGTGGAAAACAGGAACGCAAGCGAGGCGATAACGATCATTACAATGCAGCACATAGACACATCCCACCAGAAATCAAAGTCCACCGAGTCATTAATGGATGCCAAGTATTATTCGCCAAATGAGTCCCTCACCACACTTACACGGAAATAGCAACTATTAATTCTTGTAGCCAAAATGTTCCAATTCCCCAGCAACAATAGATGACAGAAAATAAGTCTAAGACAGAAATTGTACAATGTAATGGAGGGACAGCTTGCATTTAATTCCACGACCCACAAACCAGGTCAGCCCATAATACAAAGCGTTATTCAAATAATCACAAGGCCAAGACAGAAGTTAAACAGATCACGTCACCCGGGACACATAACAACCAGTGCATCGCGGAAGCATAGGTGAGCGACAAGGCCACGCGAGCTTTCAAATGTGAGTCGACTGTGAAACACGACCTGCGCAAACAAGGATGCGGTGGCCCCTGTCCAGTCGGTAAACCAGCAGGAATGTATGACAGCAGAAATGGGACGTCAAGGAGCCAAGGCCAGCGTTTGTCAGGTCGAGGATGGAAATAGCGTCAATGTGCATGCTGTGTTTTTACACATCGCATCGAGCCGAAAACTGTCCTTTGTTCTCCGATCAAGCGACCCCATTTCAAACCGAGATTGCGGTGTGCTTCTGGAAATTTTAACAAAGGTTCGGGATTGGTACAATTAGAATCAAGTTGCCGCACACGGGAACGAGTGGCGCTGTAAACAATAACACAATACCAGTTGGCAATGATGAAAGAGGTCAGCAAAACCTGAGCCACTGGCTGTTGATTGAATAATTGCATGAGAAAATCAGGTCTGTCACCAAGGATGAGCGCCGTTCAGGTTATGTGAGAGTATCAACACCGTACATCCTTGTGAGGCTGCCCAGAAAATCATACAATGCATTGTTGGATACAGGCTGCTCTTGTTCTTGCATGGTGACAACTTTAGTTAGCAAAGAAAAGCATCAGCCAGTAAAGGGCATCTTCTATATGGTAGGGGCAAAGGAATACATTGAGATTCCACAGTTTTAAAACTAAAGTGAATATTACATCTCTCAAAAGTACAATATCCAATTCAGAGGGCAGAAGATATAACTACAACTTTACAAAATTCTAAATACATAATGTCCATAGATATGTTTAGCAGATTCTACGCCATTCCAGTCCGCAAAGAAGATAGGCACAAATTGGCCTTTAGTGTCGATGGAATTGGACTTTAAGAGCACGCACATATGCCGATGGGCCTCGCCAAGAGTCCTAACTACTTTCAGAATTTCGTTGATATTATGCTAAGTCTGCTCCACTGTAACACGGAATTCACTTATATAGATGATATCTTTATAATTGATAACACGTTTGAGGAACACATAAACAACATTCGGAAGGTTATGGAGAGATTAAGGAAATTTAACATCAAAATAAATAGTAGGAAATGTAATTTTGCTCACCACAAAATCAAAATCCTGGGTCATTACATAATGCCTCGTGATAACCAAACAGACCCAGAAAATATACAGACAATTCAACAAATGGCACCCCCCAAAAATGTAAAACAAACCAGAACATTTCTCGAACTTACATCCTATTTAAGAAGATATATACTGAATCACGCCCAAATAGCAGAACCCCTAACTGAGCTCACAAAGGAAATAACACCTTTCAAATGGGGTGATAAGGAAGAAACAGCTTTTCAAAACCTAAAAATGGCGCTCAGTAACCCGCCCATTCTAGTAAAATTTGAAGAGAATAGGCCCACTATATTAGCTTGTGACGCGTCGCAAACCACAATCGGGGCCATGTTACTACAGGAAAACCCCATGACCAAAGAACGCCATATCATAGCCTTCACTTCAAAGAAGCTTTTGCTGAACGAGCAGAAATTGTCAGCTACAGAGAGGGAACTATCGGAAATAAAATACTTCATTATTTATTTTAAACAATTTCTTTACAGCCGAAAATTCGTCATAGAGACTGACAACGCCAGCCTCAGATATGTGAAGTCCATAGCCGAACATAACATACGTATTCATAAATTGGCCATTGCATTAACCAAATATGATTTCAAGGTCAAAATGTTAAAGGGAAAATTAAATACCCTAGCAGATACCGTCGGCCATTACCAACAGTAGGGACAGCTGACACAATACCTGTTACTGTAAAATCAACACAATACTGAGTCAAACGTCAGTTCACAAACTATACATGATTTTACACAGCATTAGTTGAAACACTCTTCCAGGACCCACAGAAGGATGCAGAAATAAAAATATAAATTACAAAATACATTACTAACAACTGGCCCAATATTAAACCATTAATTAAACCAGACTTTCACACAACAGATAAAGTAAGAGCTGCAAAAGCCATTATACAAGAGGAATAATTGCCAATGCACGCAATTGCCGGAACCACTTGCATTATTTTCAACATCAACATGGAGATCATTCGCGACAATAGTTCACTTAAAGTAACGACTATGTGTCTCGACCCATGTTTGAACTGTCATATTCTAATAAAGGTTGAAAACAATGAAAATATATTTTATCTCCCTGAATACATTCACGAACAGGAGTACATTAAAGACGATGACGATGCTTACCTTTTGTTATTACCTCTTCTTGACCAACCAGCGTCATATGCTAACGAGCCGCACATACAACAGTTGAAATTAGCTTTAACAAATCCAGATAAAGCCACCCCTAAATACAGTCGCATCGCCAGATGCTACTCTATTTCTGGCAACGGGGAAATTTATATGAAACAGCATACACCACCAGGGGAGCGGAAATTAACTTTTATTCCGAAATATTATGTCACAGAAATTATAAATGCCCACCATGACACTCTGTTAGGTGGCGAGCACTCTGGGCAGTTCAAAACGCTAGAAAAAATTAAGAATGCATATTACTGGGATACAATGACCAAAGACATTAAGGAATATGTTAAGAACTGTCCCACATGTCAGAGAATTAAGGCTCCTAACCAAAAACCGATAGGCCAAATGACTCCAATAACGCCACCCTCTCTTCTCGAGTCTTGGGGTCTTGATGCGAAAGGGTAACTCCCGATGTCAGCACGTGGCAACAAATACGTGTTAGTAACGACGGAATTTGCAACACGATACACCGTTGCACATCTGGTAAAATCTATTGATGCCCCTTCATGCGCCAATTTCGGTAAAGATGTTATCTTAGCTTTTGGTTGCCAAAATTGATCCTCACGGACAGAGGAACCTCATTGAATAATGAGCTCATTGCGGACTTATTGCATAAGCTGCAAATAAAAAAACTCCAAACTACGGCATACAATCATGCTTGTAACGATTTAACGGAGCAAGTGAACAAGATTTTATCACAGAACTTAACTTCTTGCATTAATGACGATCCAAAATATTGGGACGAGTACATAAAATATATAATTTTTAATTACAACACAACTGTCAACTGTAGTACTAAATTCACGCCATTTTTCCTCGTTCACAGGGTTGAGGCCACCCAACCATTGCATGTTATAAGTCACACATATTCCCCCCCCCCCCCCACAGAAATAACTGGTGCGAAACACCTAAGCAGCTATGGGAACAAGCTCGAGTTAACCTAATTGCATCGCAGTTGCAACAAAAATGAATTTTTGACAGCTCACACCGACTGAACTGCCTAAAAGTAGGACAGTTCGTCTGGATAAAAATGCACGCATGACAAAAAGCATTTTCATTCAAGTACCAAGATCCTTATGAAATAGTAAAACTCGTAGGGCCGTCTACGATCGCAGTGTCGATACATAGACATGGGTGTGACAAAATAGAAACAATCAATACTAAGAATGTGAAACTGGCTAATGTTCGAAATTTACACCCGCCTTTATGTTACTTACAGGAAAAGAAATAACGTAATTGTGAACCAAGGACAGTGCAATTACACGATGTACTAGGCGACCTGCTGCACCTTCCTATAAGTGCTGAGCCTTGTAGCTACGGCGTCTGCTGAACCGCTCTACGGGATGCACCACAGTGTGTACTTCAGCCAGCTGACATCGCAAATTCTTTATGAGGAAACAGTGCTGCTGCTGTTTACGCTACAACTGTAAGAAACCTCGCACTCCAGATAACATCGACGAATTGTTTCACAGTTCTTGTGCCACGTGAAACTCCACTGTCTGTCGAAATGCTGAGAAACTGAAATGTATTTTTAATTCAACATATGTAAATGTAGTAAACCAGTTCCTATCTGAAGTCTTTCCTTCTCATACTAAATAAATGTTCCCTAACCTTCCTAGGTGATGCAGTGATGTGGTGTTGCAATATCCTAACTACTCGCCACTTGAAAAGTTTATTGTCCAACGAAGATATGTTAGCTCTCCAGATTTCAGAGATTGAAACTAATGTAAAATCATCTATTAAGGATCTTAATTTATTTGTAAACACTGTAGCTGAAATAAAAGAACAAGTACAATTTAAGATTAATTCTATATCTAGCCAACTTCAGTCTTTGTCACACGACTTCAGGTCTCAAGAGAATATTTTGGAGCTCACAGGTTTTAAGTCAGATGATAATTGGAATAGTACTTGATTTAATCAATAATGTTATATTAGATATACGCTTAAATGCTTACACCCAGGTTTGCCAAAACAATCTATTACCACTACAAGTAGTCTCTAAGTCTCTTTGAACTAGGAAATTGGCAACACTAGAGTAAAAAGTCAGAAAAATGAATTTAAAGTTAAGTATTCCCATTTGCAATATCATAAATTACTATACCGTTCCTATAATGGAATGCACTTCCTCTCCGGCTGAGCTTATAATTAAGGTTCAGGTTCCTATGCAAAATGCACAATTTTAATGACAATTTTTCAAAGCTGTTTCAACTGCATATTTTTACAAAAATGAATCCTGTAACACTTCACTACCTAAAGGTATTATCGTAATCGACATGCTTATGCATGTCACTAGGGCTGTAGCCGATGAACGAAACCAGCTTCAGGGGATGTAACTGATATCGAAACAAACCATTGAGTCCAACGAGGTAAGTTGTTTTAAAACCGCTATCAAAATGGAAAATCTTGAAAAATTACATAATTTTTGGAAATTTTCATGTGGACCATGTGGGAAAATGTAAGTTACGGTGATTAAGTCTCACCATTACCTAATTACTAATCCATCTGGTAACCTAGCTATCTGATGTACAAATAAGTCACTCAGTCACAATGTTGTGAGAACCGATAAAGGATCCATTGAATTACAAGTTCCATGTGGCTGTAGAGTAACAATAGATAAGGTAACAATTATAGAAGCCACACATGTCTGTGACATCAAAAGCCCTGTCTCCACTGTAGCATAGACAGTATTGGCTATTCAGTGGTTTACATAAAATAATTTTGAGGCTACTCAGTTGACCCTAAATGAAGGAATAGCCTTCTCTTCCCTAGCAGCTCAGTTAATAATGACTGGAAAATATTGCATGCAAGCCTGCCAGATGTTAAGTATGTTTCAAAAACAAATAATCTCAGGCATAATTATGTGTTTTCTACTATGTCACAAGACCATTTAAATTATGCAAGCTCGTCAATTATTCTGGTGTTAGTAACATATACAGAATTGTAATATTACAAATTGAAAAAGCTGTTTCACTGCACAGTAACAACAGATAAAATATCAGTTCAAGTTTAAAAGAACTTGCATGAGTAAGAAAAATCAGGAGTATAAACGCTAATAAAATATGTAAGATCACTGTTAGGTGTATATGAAAAGTGGTATTAAAGTCACATAGTACAGCAAGCTATGTGACAATTACCTGGGCTGCACAAAAGGCGGTCGTCTATATATGTATACAGTCGCGCCAACAGTGCTTTCTGTTAGCTGAATTCATAAACATTTCGCACACATTGACATGTTACACACTAGGTGTCACCAGTAGTATGGACTGTTGAAATTTAGTTCACGGTTAGGTGCCAGAGCGCAGTAAGGCGGCAAAACACCACAAGAATATGCTTTCACATCATGTTTTATAGATTATCAGGCCTGTGTAAAAATGTAAATAGCATTTACTATTAACTGTGTGGTTCAATTGTTAGTTAATAGAATAAATTTTCACGTAAAAATAAGACTGAAACCAACAAAAATTGTCACACTGGAAACTTAAGAATTGCTTGAGATTTTATGGCACTATGACGGAATGTATCATTTAAATCATGCATGTAAACTTTCTCCCAACTCCCTTAGCGATCGGCACCAAAGGAGTATTTGTTCTAGTTTCATTTCAAAGGGGTGATTTCAATTAGTTACGGCCCCGACTGCAATCGCCTTCCCTCCCAATGATCACATGACACCATAGTGGCTACATGAGTATGGTTCCAACACAATCTAACACATCATTATGTTCATTTTACTATATACATATGTGTTAAGAGGTTAATAAAAATTTAATGAAGTAATTATTAATTTTTACGCCAAAAAGAATATAACTGTTTCAAAGATGTTAATTAACATAGTAAATATGTAGAGATAGTTCTTGTAAATATCTTTGAGTAGTAGAATCAAGCGGTATACAAAGAAATAGCACTAACTAATCAAACACAATTGATATAAATATATCCTTAGAGTCTGAAAAAAAAAGTTTTATTAGAGTCATCAATAAGATGGCTATGTGATTTTATAATTTTCTAAGCATTAAGATATTGAAACCCAGTATAAAGGTAAATTGCTATATATGTTTTTTTAATTAAACAAAGTTCAATAATTACTAGTTTCGAATATGGTATAATCATGTGCTCCTTCTTTTATGAACATTTATATGAGACCTTAACCTCACGACTGACAGCGCCCTAGGAGAAATTAATAAAAGCGCACGAAGAACACTATTTATGTAAAAACCCTACCAGCTGCCAACCCAGCAAAGACAATGGCAGACCTTTACCCTTGATTAAAGAAACCGATTTCAACCTCCTCCATTGAGCTCCTCATCCATTCTCCGGCCTAGCCTCTACTCTCTGCCTTCCACACGTCAGTTCCACCTTACCCATGTGAGGACACATAGATTTCGTGGAGAAAGGAGGCCTTGATGCAAGCAGTTTTAGCTAGGGCTGGCAAGCGACGCTCGAGCATATGGGATGGTGCGATCACGACGAGCCAGCCCGGCTATTATTAAAACAATCTCTCGCCAAGGAATGTCGAGAGGCTAGGCGAAGTGGTATAAAAGGTTGGAACGATGGCGGCTCGCGGCCATCTTGTCCCGAGGGACCGACGAGACGCCAGCCGTGGTCCCCGCTTCGACACCCAGCACTGCCACTATCGAGGAGGTCTCGCTCGACGACGCCGACACGACAGCCAAAGGATAAATATAATCCCAGTAGGGCGCCAGAGGTAGTGCAGCATTAGGGTCTTCGTCCTAACTATTAAGACTTCTCAAGTCGTGAGCACTTATCATATACTTCGTTGCTACAGGTCGACAGGACCTACTGAACTAATTGTTATTAGCTGAGTAAAGTAATTGATTAATGTAAAGTAAAGAAGAGTGAATTTTGTACAATATTTAATGTAAAGCTGTGAGTGAATAAAATATAGTATTTTGTACATGAGAGTGCTTTATCATCTAGTTACCGACATCCCCCCTCCATGTGTGGCCTGATTCATCCTCAGGACAGGTCACAGCACTCCGTTTGCATGAAATGGATGGATATATTGGAAGTATAACTTTAGCAGAACTTCAGAAAAGTTGGAAGTAACTGTGAACGGGCTATGGGATGAAAAGTGGTTCAGTTTTGGGACACGGAAAGTGGTTACCACGCAGCTGGCATGCGAGCTCTACTCCTCAACATTCCCTTTAAGGTAGAGACACTTGCGTGAGTGCTGAGTTAACTAGAGGATTATGACGAGTGTGCACCAGGGGTGAGTAAAGAATAACGAGCGGATGATTCTCGCTATTGTGCGCGGCGACCACGCTGTAGGGATGTTGATATCAGAAAGAAATATCGATATATGTTATACTGGTTATTTATAAAAGTATGGTTTTACTAGACGATATATTGAAAGAATATAGATTTTCGGTACATCGTAATCCAATATTTTATACAATAAAGGAATTGAGAAATGTAAAATTGCTTGGAATATTACATATTGAGGACACGAAACACTGCAGAAAGTTGTAGCGCCGATTTTTGGTGCATTTTATCAAAGTAAACTTACTCATTTTTTAAATTCGATTTTTGTATTCTAAACAGTGCTTTCTTAATAGAAGACCATTTTAAAAATATTTATTTCCGATACCTGGAAAAATATAGTGATAGCGATAAAACATCGTTGAAATATATCGACGATTTATATTGGTATATCGTTGAAATAATATCGTAATTGCGCTATATCGATATTTTGCCAACATCCCTAGCACGCTGGCCGCAGACAAACCTTTCTCGAGCGGCGCCCTCTTGTACTTCTCCAGCCTCTTGACGGCTATGGCCTCGAGGCGCACCCTGGCGGCGGGGTACTCCTTCAGGACATCCCACATGTCCTTCTTGGAGAGCACGAAGAGGTCGCTGTAGCCCACGGAGCGGACCGACGCCGTCCTGCGGTTTCCTGCGCCAACACACAAAGCACTAACAAATAAACATGGCGGCTCAAAGGTTACCTCGGCGAGTGTCTTGAAGCAGCTCTCTGAGTGCGTCGTCAGGAGGACCAGACTGATTAACGATTATCGATTTAATACGTCCTTATCGGCTCGTTTAATCTAGCCGTTCCATTAATCGCTTTCCTAGCATCGTGTTTAAATCGCGTGCAGATATTTTTTTTCTGTACTAGGTTAGATCGAATTCCGCAAGCAAATTAGAAGGTCTTGTCACTGTTCGCAAGATGCTGAATCGTTAAACAGTTAGCCCAGTACCTGTAAAATTATTATACTTATACAAATTGCCTAGGAACAATCCAAGTTCGTGAACGATGGAGGTATAAACAAAATTTAATTTCCGAACCGTATTTACAACGGTATAAACATACGTGCAAATAGCCTGTACTATTAATGATCAAAATTTTTATCAGTGAGCGCAAATTTTATGCTGATCTCAATTACGATTAGTCCCAATATTTGTCTTTGTACTACCTACAGTGACTTTACCTTCAATCAGTAATCACAAATATGCGATCAAAATGTCCACTGCCATACATTTTACATCACTCAAATGGCAGTCACTCATAAAACACGTCTCACTAAGGTCGCGGTTACACGGGCTGCTGGCAGAACTACTTCACTTAAACAAGTTCAGCTATCGAAGAGGTTACGTTACCTTCGAACAAGTTCCGATCGCAGATGTTTCTCGTTCAGTAAACAGTTTTGATAAGTCGTTTCGAACTACTTCTCTTCTATGCTGCGCTCCTGTTGGCTGCTTCGAAGTGAACAAGCAGTGTACATTTTAAAATCCATGTTTGTTGAGGTTAGAATTTCCATTGACTTCATTCTGATTTGGGTGTAAAACCGCGAAAACATGTTTTATTTTTAAACTTGTTCAGACATGGCTACCGAATGTATTTAGCTGAATGTGTTTAACAGCACTCGTGTAACCACGGCCTTACACTCCAAGAAGTCAGTCTCAATCTCTGCTCTCCTGGCATTCACAAGTCGCGCTCATTGGTCAACACGCCGCCATACTCACTCGGGACTAATGACCATTCAAGACACAGAGGCACATTGCAGGGTTTATATACTCCATTTCAAGTATGTATCTACACTAAGTGTCGACAGTTCTAGAAAAGTATCCTTCCACCACAGCTGTTCTGTCATCGAAGATAACGATATTTTTCAAACAAATGCCACGATCAAGGTAGGTTGCCATTCCGAAATGATTTATTTTTGTTACGGCCACGTTGTGCTGCTTGGACTGTGTTTATTTTATTGTGAGACTTTGTGCCGGGGGAGGGGGGGGGGGGCTTTAGTTTAATGTCTTTCAAAATACGGCATTGTTCTCTGGCGGATCTTACTGTGCTTGGAAGGACCATTTAATCATTACAACAGGAAAATTTCAACTTTAGTACCAAAAGAACGAAATGCGATACATATATATATTGATATTCGTATAGATGCGAGTAATAAACACACTTGACAAGTAAATATTTCTAGAGAAGTTGACAGCAGAAAGGTTTGGAGAGATCTGGCGCAGGTATCATGGATAGGAGCCAGGAGTCACCAGTCACCTCGGTCGTTAAGGCGGACATGTTGTGATGGCACATGACCCCCATATTGGATCTTGGTGACCTTGGCCCTACGCTCGTGACCTTTAATGACCTTGAACCCAAAAAATAAGAAAAATGGCAAAAATTTTTAAAAAAATTCTAAATCGAGAAACATATAATGTTATCCTGCCCCTCGCTTTCCCACCCGAAAAACGCCACGCAATCTCCACAACCCCTCCCCTACCAATCATAAAAAAATAGCAATAAATCGAAAAGTTGATTCTCAAAATCGAAGAACATAATGTTAACATCACACTCACCAAAACTTGAACTCTAGAAATTGAGAAAAATTGTAAACGTCGACGTACATAATAAAAGCTTAAGAACAGATTAAATGACTGACTCCAACTACAATGTTGAATGTTGGCGATCTTAACCTTGACTTCAGTGCGACCCCCTCTCCAAATTCATAAAAAATCTAAAAAAATCTTAAAATTCGAGTAACATATAACATCAGAACGCCCTTCCCTTGCTCAACCCTCCACCACCAATCCCTCACCCACCCCTCTCCAAAAAATAAACATTGATCTTATGTAACAAAAATTATCCCTCCACCCATACCAATCAATCGCATCTGCCCATTGGCCACTAAATTACGACTTTAAGACGACTTTTATTTTTTCCATTATTGATCATTGTATAGTTTGCTAGTTATTTCTTTTTCTAGTATACAGCACCGAATAGCTCCCATTTAGCACATTTCCAAAACCATGGCCTCACTGAAAACACATGCATTCTTCGTCTTGACCGGCCTGGCGAAGGCGAATTTGCTATCGGCATAGATGACTGTCGCTACAAGTCAGCTGATATCGCGTGCGGATGGAGAACCGCTGCGTCAAGTTTGGCGTGCAGGAACAATCACTTACGAGCTAAAGATTGACGGTCGCCGAATTGCAATTAGATTGTTTGGTTCATTTTAATGGCTACCAGTACAAAGCCATCCTGGACCGTGGGAAGGATGGCATGGTAGACATCTTGTGCTCACCACTCGTGTGTGACGCCTATCTAGCAACGGCATCGTGAGCTGGCAGCAATCTTGAAAAGCCTTTGGCCATACAAGCAGCGGCAGCCGGCCCGATCGCCAGTTCTCGGCCTCGCCAGGAAACACTTCTTCCAGTCTGCGTACGCGTTGGTTGCAATACGTTTACCAGTCTCGTGGCTACCAGCCGCCACAGCCAGCAGAGTACCAGTTCGAAGTCGATGACTACAGCGTATCTGAAGAAGGAGAGGAAATAGACCTGTTTCCAGATCCTCGCCCACAGTGGAAGATGTCAGCCCGCAGCATGTTCGATAATAATTACGTCTATACAAACACTCTGTATAACATGGCATCTGCTTTAATGAGTGTGGTGAGATTCGCAGCTTGACTTATTTTGGAATGTCCAAAGGGAATATTAATTTCCGGCTTAGGTGGAATATATTTTCACCGCTGGACACTTCCCAGCTTTTAGCAAGCTTCCTAAGTGAATATGATGAGTGCTACGATTACCTTTGCAGTTTCCCCTGCCCAGATGAAATTACCAAAAGCTGTCACGGTATACGGTACGAAAGGCATGGTAGTAAAAGACAGCGGCGGGTGATTTCCGACATTAGACATTCACCGTGCATCACATTTGTGTTCTGTGTACAGAGACGAATACTAACGTAGTGCTAAATTCAAGCCATCAAATTTTTTTTTCTTTCGCCAGTGCGGTACATAAATAGAACAGGTAAAGGCTGTTCACGATAAAGTGAGCACTTTTGAAATCAACCTTAAAAAGAAAGTCACTGCTCCTACCTGCATAAATTTTGACGGGCGCAATGAGTGACATGTGTCCAGTAAATTTGGTAACGATGGAGGGGAAAGTAGTTATATATATTAAGGTCAAATAAACAGTGTTAGGTAACCATTTGTGATTATTTAGATTATGTCTCTCGCTTTCTGTTAATTTTCTTTAATGCATCGAAGTGGATGCATTAAGAAGATTTGGACAATATTTACATTTTTCATAATTTCACAGTTATACTTTACCGACACATGAATAAAGTGCTGAGGCCCATGGCAATGTTAATTTTACGTAAGGCGGAAGAACACACAACGTGTATACAAGTAGATATTATGCAGGGCTTTCAAACGTGCCCATTGTACCGTGAACAGCCCATGCATGTTCTATGATATGTGTGTAATTGACAGAGCACTGGCTTGGATTCATAGGGCGCGTGTATATCGTCCAACGATTACGACATGGCCAGTGCGGGCGTGGAAGGTGGAGTTACCTGCAGCAGATGTATATGTTTCGTTGCTTTTAGCGAGACCGTCTCACAAAGTCCCTGTTGCTGCTTGCCGAGGCCGTGACATCACCGTGGTTACACGCGTAAGAATCTCTTGACTCAGGCCGCCGAGGAAGGAACACAACTGCACCGCCATTTATAACCAAGTGCTGCACTTTGGTTATCCTGGCTTGTGAAGCGTCGAAGTGTGTTAGAAGTGCACGTTACTCTGCGAAACCATCAAAGGTGCGTCTCATGTGCACTTTATACGAGAGCTGTTGAGTGCTTTCAAGGCGTTACACAGATTCGTAATGGAATTGAACTCTCTCCAGTACCCACACTCGGTACAAAATAGAACAACTGCAGCCTCTCCAGTACCCACACTCGGTACAAAATAGAATAACTGCAGCCTCGTAAAATTGGCAATCCTTACTAAATGCGAAAGTGTGTTTGTGTGTCCTTCTTTCACGTCAAAACGAACCAACGGATCGACGTGATTTTTTGCACAGAGATAGTTGGAGGGCCGGAGAGTAACATAGGCTACTTTTTATCTCAGGAAAATTTCTCAAACGGTTCCAAAAAAATTATGATCAGGGATGTGCATAGGTACTGGATCAAACTTTTCTTAGTATTACTGCATAAAAAGCATTGTTAAAAAAAGGTTCCGTCATTTTTCCTTTCTTTTTTGTCTATGGGCTATCTTCAATTCCTTCCCGAGAGCCGTAGTAGCTAAGTGGGTAGAGAACCCAATACTGGGGCCGCAGTAGCCAAGTGGGTATAGAACCCGATAGTGGGGCCGCAGTAGCCCAGTGGCTAGAGCACCCGTTAAGCGGACCGTAGGTGGAGCCACGTGTAAAAGTTAGTAAGTTTATATTTGTTTCCAATTCCAAACAACATAGTTGAATAAAGATTTGAATGCCAACTATCCAAAAGCCAAAAGATTAACCGAATTACATAAGGATACAAACAACGAAAAGTAATAAAAATGAGGCGAACGAAATCGAGACAACACAGCAACGAAAATTGAATCTCCTGATTTTCAGTGGAGAGCGCAAATCCATTAAACATCGCACGGAGGATGTTATAGAAATATAACGAAAATATTACCAGCAAATACCGAATAATATTAATTAGCATGAAATAAAGGAATAAAGAAGAGAATTAATATCCAGTTCCACAAAAACAGAGGCATGGAACAGAAACGAAACCAGGCGGAAACTGTAAGAAACTATAATCTGATCTCATCCTGATAGGAGAACCGACGTCGTTGAATTTTATTAAATGCAGTGTAATCATTCTTGATTGAATTTATCTAGTTTACATTCATTACGTATTTTAAACCTTCAATTTATGGATTTTTTTGTCACATTATGGTGTTCGGTTTTATTTTTTAGTCAATGAAAGTAGTGGAGCAAACCGAATCCGACTATGCAATTATTAAATACGGTTTTAAATAACAGCAGATTAATAAATTCGTAAGTCAATCAAGCATTGATAAACTAACAGAAAGGTTTTTCTAAGTTAGAAGTCTTCGGAATATAATTTCGCTCATGATTAAACAATATAGCAGTGCTGCGAGAGGAAAACTTGAATTATCCAGAAAAGACCTACACTGTAAAAAAAAAATTCTGGTGACCTTCCTAAACAGTAATTGAAGTTTTTAACCTAACCTAAACACTGTATGGTAATAATACAACACATCAAGGTGCAGATATAGGAATGTTTAGCAGCGCTACGCATTTGACTGTTTCCTGAGCATTGTTTCCTGACTTCCCTACGCATTTGACTGTTTCCTGAGCAAATGTAGGAACGCTACAATGAATCTATAGGGGATAAACACTACCATTCCTGCTTTCTCACTAAGCTTATACACTGGCTTGATAAATTTCCGAATAATTTCTTAGAATGTACACCCAGCATGCTTCACGCATGAAAGTTATTTCGCATATGCGACCAAAGATTCGAACTCAAATCACGCTGGTGAATAGCTTACATCATAAGTGCATGCATTATTTTCCTGTTGATGCAGAGTTGGTACGGAACACTCCCATTCCCCTCGAAACTTGGGGCCGCGGTGGCTGAGCGGTTAGCCTGTCTTGCTCCTACCGAGGCGAACCGGGTTAAATCCCCGGCCTGGTCACTTCCGGATTTTCACAAGTGGGAATCGTGTCGGACAATGCCGCTGTTCAGCGGGTTTTCTCGGGGATCTCCCGTTCCCCCCGACATTTCATTCCGGCGCTGCTCCATCCTCATCACTTCACCACCATCAGCTCTCAAAACCGTCCATTTCTCTTCACTCACTTACTCACCCTCGAAACTTTGCTTGCAGGCTGTACTTGAATTAAACCCGAAAGGAATAATTTTGTTTGGTAGCTCTGGCATGGGGAAAAGTACATTCAATCTCCCCGGAAGACTGCGCACCCGTGTTTAAAATTCCATCGGGACCCACCTGAATATTCAGAACTTCAGTGATCTGATTACACAGTTCGTTTGCTCAGAACTTGGAGCAAAGCAATCTATGTTTTGAAAACTTCCTCCTCGCGAGGCAAATTAATTCGTTAGGCCGCCGCATCAATAAATCACTATAGCTCTCACAGTTCCACGAATTAATCCCGGGATTGTGAAAACGCCGAAATCCATTATTTTCTTTTACGAAGACGGAAAGTTTGCTTTAGTACACCGAAGTTTCCTTCGAATAAATACAAATGAAACGTACACAAATTAGTTTTTCACGGGCTCAGGAATAACAAGATATATAATTTTCTTGGAGTTCAGAAGGTACACGTAGTAAATCTTCTTTACATTGAAAGTTAAGTATAGTTTTTTGCACGTAAATTTTATAACTTTAGTGCAATATAGAGATAAGTATTCCTTATGTTTTACTAAAAGAGATCATAATTATTCTGCGAGACGTTTGTATAAAAATTACAGAGAAAAATTTCAATTTATTTCGAAGTGTTTCACGACTTAAAATGTAAAATCGACTTTGTAATAAATTATTTCGTTTAAAAACAAATAAACCTAATTTTTTTGTCTCGCCAAGTTAGAAGCATGCATCATAGCACAGCGAATAGCTACATGAATTTACAATAATAAATCTTAGTACGGAAAATAATCCTATCTAAGCGGGTTATTTATGTACTGAACAACTATAAAACACTTATGCAACTTCATTTATGTGCTAAAGCGACACTTTTAATTAATACGAAAATATCTTTTTTTTTCATTTCAATTATTATATTTAAAGATTTTAAACTTTTCTTTACGATGGTGTTAGTCTCCATACTTCAGGAAATTTTTTCCTCCATTTACTTAATTAGGTCGACATATGGTTGTCTGAATTGTAGGACTAAAGCTTAAAATAATTAAACATTTCTGAACTTTTACATTCTGGAAAACATGCACAAAACTTAATCCGCGTACATAATTATTAGAAGTTTTATCAAGCGATTTTCGGACCGAATGACAAACGATATCTTGTTCACTATTTTCTATTGTTCAGTATATGGATATTTTTCATAGCGAAGTGTGCCATCGAAAAAAACAGTCCACCTCTTTTATCTGTTACAATGACCGAGTCTATAAAACTGAAAATGGATTACCAATGACGAAGACAAAATTATATTATATGCACCTTCAAATTATAATATTGTTAATTACAAATTCGTTTGCTGGCAAATACTACAAAATTAGAAGCTGTGGCGCCTTCGGCTTTTCCACGGCTTGCCCAAGCCACATACGGTGGAAAGACAAACAAAACGACTGAAGAAATACACTGGAGAGTTTTCGTAACTTACAGTTATCGTGAACAAGCAATATATTAAATGTCTAGATGTTAAATAAATTTTATTTCCAATAATGTGTTTCTCAGGTCGTGTTCCAAATGGAACTTTTTGTTGACGAAATGGATGACGTGACTAATTTTGTCTGCAAAATCGATAACGTAATTTTTGTAACATGCGTTTTTTTTTTTTTACAAACTTGTCAGCTTCGAAGCCTACAAATGATCAAATCGCCACATTTACCGCCATGTTAGTTTTGTCGACTTCGTGTGTAAAACACAACATGAAATATGTACATTTTTCTTTGTATAATTATTTTTAGTAACAACTTAACGCTGGTGTTATTCTACTCTGATGTTATTAAATGTCAAGCAGTGCTTCTAAACACGGTTTTTGAAGACATGCTGTTTCTTCTAAGGCTACGCGACCCGTGTTTTGCAACAGACAGCAGGATTGCGTGCTAAACAATCGGCTGTCATGGTTTTCCAATAAATACTTTCACAACTGAAAAAGACAAATTACAAAAACCAAAACTATAGTCCATTCACGGTTAATGCCAAGTTTTCTAAAGCCATCCTCGGTTCTACTTCCAGGATATTCCTCCGCTTCACGCAAAACAAATTACACCAAAGAGACAACCCACCGAATTCGTTCGCACTCAGTGTAATAATATTGTGCGTAAGAACTATTTCTTACTAGGCACTACAAACAAACCTACTTTCTCCCTGTTTTTATTAACATCGATGTAAATGATATATTATAAAGAGTTCTATTTTACTGAAAAATAAAGTACTTTTATTTTATTTCGAGAATTTAAGATACAGCCAAGCACGTCATACACGGGGTGAATTGCAAAAGGTTTGGTTCAAAAGGAGTGAAGAAACCGTGGACAGGGAGTAATCGGAACACGGCGTTAGCTCTGAAACAAGCGGCGCGGCGCTTCTGTACAAACTGCGGGTACACGAGTTGGGGAGTAGTTGTTTGCTGTGGAGGCAGGGGCAGGAGGCCGAATGATGTAGAGGATGAACAAATACCGCTGTCACGCCGACGAGGGCATCAGCAACAGGTCCACATAAAATTTTCAGACGGCAGGTCTGCTTGTGTACTCTTGATGCCTCGTCGGGTGGGGGGAGAGCGCACGTGGTTCCGGCGTCCGCCGAGAGAATGCGCTGCTGCCCCTCCTGTCCCGGCCTGCGTGCGACACCCGTATCTCAGGCGGCTGCAGCTCTCCCGCACCTGGAAAATTCTCACTTTTCACTGCTTAGGCGCCGACTTGTCGTTTCCAGAAGAAGGACAAGTATCAAATTATCTGTGGCAGTGCACATGTTCATTTAAATCTTACATCCCTCCCCCCTCTTGTACTATACGTTTCGTGTGTTTGGGATTATTAACGTATCTAACACTCATTTCATTTGAACCAAGGTTTTAAATATTTAAATGTAAAATTCCTACTGAAATATTGCTGCATTCCTTATGTAAATACCTATAAATAACATATATTTTGAAAAGAAAACTTAGACAAGCAGCATGCAATGCATTATAAATACGGTTTCAATTAAATTTCTCTCTCAAAGTCAGTGGGCTGAACCAAGTTCGTTAAGGGACGGAGGTCTTAACTACAAACAAAATTTTCTCCGCTCAACATCTCACAAAAATTTATATCACTTGCTGTTTGCAATTAATGACTTTTAATCAATATAATTTACAACTACCCCTAGTAAATTAATGCAATTAAATAATTGTCCCAATAGACAGTGTATCAAAACATATTACATTATTTTATAAATTAAGTGCCCATATTTGACAGTTCCAATATTTACAATAAAATCCATATTTCATGCTCACTTAGTACCACCTCAGTCTAGTCCATGTCCCACCAGTCCGCAATGTTCTAGAGTTCTCTGAGCGCTCTCACGCACAGTAGGCTTTACTCGTCGAGTTTCGCGCCCTCTCGTCCATTCACACCACGAACACCTCGTCCGCCACCATCTCGCACTTAACTTCGCACTCTGCACTTAGCCGGATGGCATCCGCCAAAGACTGCTGGCCGTTGGACCACTGCAATTTTATAGGGTCGTAGACCATGGCCCAGAAATTTCTATAAACCCCACGTTGCGCCCAGGGTCCTAATTCTAGAATATCCTTGCGCCACTTCTATATTTGTCGGCTTCTCCAGCAGGGGGAGGTGGAGGGGGAGGGGCTGTGATGCCAGCAAGTCTCGCCGCTGTCAATCATTTATGGCTGCCAATGGGGGGGGGGGGTAAGAAGCGCGAGGAGGCAGCGAGCTCGTCCACTCGGTGAAAAAGGGGAGGGGAGGGTCGAGGTGTCCCCCCTCCACCTTTTTTTCAAGGGTCGAACCGCGCATAACGAAAGTTTGCAGCCGGTGTGAGGTACAGCACGTAACAATACCTTACTTATTTCAAACTGAAGTACTAGGCTAACGAGCCACTGTTTATCATTTCGGGAGGGGAACGACGCCCATGATGGTTGAAAAGTGAAGAGACGCACCCCCCCCCCTCCCACCTGCTTTGTAAACCATGAAATCTCTGCGCCTGTCTCGCTGTATAGTCTGTCTCACACGAACGAGTGCATTTTATTCTGACAGTTCTGAACGCAGTC
The DNA here is from genome assembly GCA_029891345.1 of Dryococelus australis. NCBI lineage: Eukaryota > Metazoa > Arthropoda > Insecta > Phasmatodea > Phasmatidae > Dryococelus > Dryococelus australis. Next base: position 6,522,692 of record CM057003.1, on the reverse strand, counting down.
CTGTTACCAGCTGTTTCTATGGATATAGTGGTGTCTACCTAGGCACAGAAGATGTTCACGTGAACACACTCGGCATAGTTTTTAACCTGCCCAGTATTGTAGGCAGAATATATTTTGCTGCAAAAATAACTACTGCACCCAAAACTACTTACAGAACTGTCAAAAAATACACTCGTCCGTGAGATACACCGTACGTGGAACTGTAAAACATAAAATTAAGAAACGAATTTGAGATACTTAGTATAACCCGATGACGTTTAGTTTATTGAATGTTTATTTTAATTAACAAAAAATCACAAATATCAATAGTTGATACAATGCATAGTTTTCGAATAAAAATTGTTGACTGTTTTGTATAATAAAGTATAGCAACCGCATGCAAAAAAAAAATTTTTTTAATTGATAAAATTTTATTACATATAATTTTTAACAATAAAAAAAATCTAACTAGATTTCATTTTATGAAAAACTGCTCTTTAAAAACGCTGTTGATTTTTTTTCCCCACAATATCTAAATTTCCGTAGCATAAGAGTTGTAGATAATATTATTTTTTTAATTTCCAGAAAATTATTTTGGCATGTTTTACTTATTTTGTGGTTTACATTAGCATTGTGTTTGTACAAGTTGACAGCTTTTAGATCTAAAATTGTAGGCTACCTATCTTTGTATATGATATTTACCAGCATTCAAATATCTTGTCAATAAATCTGAACCGTCAAAACAATATTAAACCGTTCGAATTCTGTACCTGATTTTATTTCCTGGGAATTCGTGCACTGCGAGACATTTTCATGGCCTTAAACGATATTGCTTCAAGGACCCCAAACTTTAAAGGCATGAAAAAAGGGGAAATTGAGATTTTTAACACGATAACATATTTCATAGGCTAAATATGTAAACCTACTAAATTAATATAAAATTAATGTTTTACTCGAATAAGTAAAGGTGTTAAGGGTAGGACAAACTCGGAGAATCGTACACTTTTTTTTAAATTTAAAATGCTTTAATAAGTACTAAAATGACGTTCTCGAATTCAGTCCTTTGGGAATTCCGGGTTTAGAACTCGAACGAGACAGAGAGCGGCGTTCGTAGTGTTCGGTTTACGAACGAACTGCATTTCTGAATGTTTAGATGTCTCTTTGTTTCATAAAAGGGCAACGGTAAGAAGATAAATAAATCGCAATTTAACTGAGAATATTATACATTTGTTTTATTTACTCGCTCTCTTAAAGAAAACGTCAATTTATAAATGATGCTGCAAAGTTATCATTCTCTTAGAAAAATTATATCACGTACGACCACCTTCAATGCAAAGGAAATGAGTAACGAACAAAATTACGCATTGGTGATTTATCTTCAAGTTTCAATCTTTGTTATTGGTTTGAATTCGCATAGCTTGCTTGGGAACAGGTGTGAAATAAGACGTAAACAATAGCAGTCGCTTTTGCGGGGAGGTATCTGAGGATTCTCCAATCAGTGAAATTTCTCACTAACCTAACCTCATCACTCGGCCAACGTCTTTCTCCGAAAACGCTTCGTAGCAACTACACTGCTGAAAATTGTGAGTCGTTTAAAGAACCTTGTCCGTATTCGGAGGATGTAACGTGGGACTGGCCCTAACTCCACTGACAGTAAACTTCCGTTACAGTCGTTTTAAGGATGCTGGTCACCGAAAAAAAAAAAGCATTATTTTATCTTTTAAAGATTGTTCGGGATAAAGTGAGCACTTTAAAAACGAACATTAGAAAAAAGTCACTGCCCCTGCATGCATATATTTTAATGGGCGCACTGAGTGACATTCGCCCAGTAAAGTTGGTAACGATGGATGGAGAGTAGTTCCATATCTTAACGTCGAATAAAAAGTTTTACGTAACCACTTGTGATAACGTTAATTATTTATTTCGCTTTCTGTTCTTTTTAATTATCGAAGTGTAAAAATGAGCAAATTTGTAAATATTTACTTTTTTAAATAAGTTTACAATTTCTGTTGACCGACGCATGGATGACATGATGAGACCCATGGAAATGTTAATTTTGCATACGGTGGAGGAACACACAACGTGTATACAAGTATATCTTAAGCAGGGCTTTCAAAAGTGCTTATTTTACCGTGAGCAGCCTATAACCGTGAAATGGACTAGACACATACACGAGCACGCCAGCTCCCAGTTACTTTGGCGGCAAATAAATATAGCTAAATATTCATAGGACTTGGCGTATTATTGAGTGCGTATAACCCGTTCACAGTTACTTCACACTTTTCTGAAGCCCTGCTAAAGTTCTACTTCCAGGATATTCCTCCGCCTCGTGCAAACTAAGCTTAACTAAGTCTGGAAACTTACACCAGAGGACAACGCCCGTTTCCCTGCGCACTCCGTTGTAATATTATTTTGCATGAGAACTAATTATCACTAGACGCTGCCAAAACTGGTTTTTCCTCACTGATTTTATTCGTGTTGGTTATAAAATATAGGGAAAACTTCAATTAAACGAAAAATAAAGATATGTCTATGTTTACAGGCGTGTAAAACGCTTGAAACGTGTCATATTTAGGAAATAACTCAATACGTAATATACGGGGTGGTTTTTCAAAGGTTTGTGTTAGAACGACCGAAGAAACCGCGAATGAACTATACTGAGCGTGTGTAGTACGTAAATATATGGCTAGTGAAGTCAACGTTTCCGTTTTATATACATTATAGCACAAACTTGCACACTGATACCACGCTCACGTTTAGAAAAATTACACGAGTTCATTTAGATGGCGCATGAATGAAGTGAGACCGTTCCTATCAACGTTAATATTATGCATGGCGGAAGGGTAAAAACTGAGAGTAAAAGTAGATCCCAAGCAAGGCTTTCGAAAGAGCTCAGTCAATTTTGGACAGTTTATACGCCACCTGAATATAATTTTACACTACCCAATCCAGGCAAATTAGGCATGCAATTCGCGTTCGCCATACACGCATGCAATATTCCAAAAAAAAATATTGAAAAAATATAATTCTAGTTATTAATTGAGTATAATGAAATGGAAACTGTAGTGTGCAAAATAGCCTTTTTTCTCAATAAATATTTAAGGTTGAAAATAAAAGTTAGACCGGAAGTATGTATAATCATACTTATGAGATACTAATGAAACCGTACACGCATGCACTACTTGGCACTTACGCATGCGATGTAAGTCTCGTGGAGCACGCGATAGTTTGCTACAGTTCGCTACTAAGAATTTACAGCTACAACTCTCGTCATACACAGACTCCCGGAAAGTAAAGATACAGAATTTCTGGCGAATCCCTCCCCTCCCCACTTCTCTATTATCGAACACAAAAAGGAGACGCAAGAAGTTTTCGGGAGTAATTATAAGTTTGCCATGTACATGAGGGAAAAGGGGCAGAAGAACGGAATAAAAAAAAAAAATCCTGTCGCCGAAGTTTTGAAGACTAATTTTAGTTCGCGACGAACGGGAATATTTTCTTTATACTTCATTTTAAAATGACGTAAGCTCGTGTTGGTTAGTGTACTGCTTTTGTGGGCGGCTTGGAACTTTTTAAGTCTGTTGGCAGAGAAGGATCAATGAGGCGGACGAAAAGAAATGAACTGTGACTGGCAGGAGTAAAAAAAAATAAAAATCACTCAATGAGGTAAAGAACCTCGCGCTTTGAGAATTTTACGTCGTCAGTTGTGATTTTACCGACGTAAAGATTTTACCCACTGACTCAGAAAAAAAGTTTCTCTTCCACAGTGGAAGTAACACTCGTCTTCTTTTTATAACGAACTGAGAAACACAACAGGGGTGAAAAAAAAAAACAACGATTAACATGATTCGCTTTATGGACACAGCTGTTTTAAAATAGAATGTCAGAAATATCGACAAAAATTGGAACGTTAATTTTGTGGCAGCGGAGATATCGAAGACAGTAGTTTCTGTGATGCGATCGTGGTTTAACATGGCTCGGCAATCGTTTAGTATAGTGATGAGTAGCCAAGACAAAAGAAAAGGTGGTCTGAAATCAGTCCGTGCATACATGAATGCAAATTACAGCAGAGTTCCAAGCATCCTCCCGATCTTTGTGGATAAAACTGACCGGTGTGTAGTACACTGTTCCTGTAGCTATCTCAGCGAATTAGGATATGCTGCTTTATTAATGCAGAAAATACGGGAAATCTAGTCAGTAAAACAAACTATCTATTACTTGTAATGAAGCCACTGATATTTTAACAGTGAACTAAATAATGACATGTATAAACATTTAAATAATTTTAATTAGTAAAAAATATAATTAGTAGTCTCCTTGAATTTCATAATTTATATTTAAATTTTAAGATATCTGCACCTTATATTTTGTTCAGTTTATTGATGTATACTTATGTCCTCTACCTTGCGAAAATATTAAGGAAGTTCGGGTTACAACCTACCTTAAATTACATGAAATTTCAACGAGACGTGTCTTTCCGGAAATACGACTCGCGACCTCGCATTATAAGATTGGGTTCCTTAAGAGATATCGCCTTATTCAGTGCTTTTGTTTATTCTCTGGGGATCTGCGAGCATCGATAACCGGCAAAACTGACCCCAAGTAGAGTAAGTTATATTAAAAATATAGAGCGCCCCAGAAACCGCAAAAAATGTGCTTATTCCGTTTAATAGATAAGCGATAAATTCCACTTCGGAGGAAAGAATATCATATCCAACTGGATACAGGCTACATATAGCGCTACTATGACAGGAAGCTTATACACTGTTTCAGCAGGATGAGGCCCGTACGCGATTCTGTTATTCAAAGTTGGCGTGCTTTTCGTGATGTTCGACATCTGCTCTGGCCTGCACGATCCCCAGACATCTTCCCCATTAAACGTGTTTGGGACATGTCGGGACAATGTCTAACCCAGTCTGTAAGACCAGCTACTGGCCTCGTGCGATAACGGCAACGCGTGGGGAAGAGACTTGGAACACCGCACCTCAGGATGGTATCCGCCACATGTACGATCGTCTACAAGCGAGATTACACGCTTATGTTCATGGCCGAGGGGAGTATACTGCTTATTGAGATGGTGCTAAGCACATTCAGTACTTTGCTCCTATTGCTACGTTTGGGCTGTATTGTTTATTGTGTAATGTCGTCAAGCTATATTACCTCTAGTTTGAATCATCACTAAATCGACATACCGTACATAGTCACGGTGTTGCAATTTTTTTCTCAGTCAGTGTATTATTATAGACACATGTATGTAGGAAATATAACAAGTCAAATTACATTCTTTAAACCGTGCTTCGTCTTTCGTAAGCTTAAGTTTTGTTGGAAAGAAGTGCTAGACGCGACGATTGGCTTCTGTCAATTGATCATCAACAGAAAATGGGAAAAGGAAATACTTAGATTGCAATACTTCATCTGCGAGCCTGTCAATCTTAGTACTGGCTGAGAGAACCTATTCTTCTTTACACTAGGATTTAAGACAGAATTAACAGCCAGATTCATCCGACAATTACCAAGCCAAAAATCGAAGCTATGCAGAAAAGCAGAAGGAACAGCTGCTTGTGGTTAACAGTGTTATTAAAATGTGAATTACTTCATTGTAAATGCCATATTAAATACTTTTTGAGAAGTAGAAAAATTTCAGCTAATACGAAGTATGTCGGGCTGATTTAATATTCCATACTTTCCACAAGAGGCGACCGTACTAAATTATAGTTTTAGTTCTTCACTATTCTGTTTTAGACATGTTCGACGCAAACAATTTCGTACGCCATGCTTCGATGGGACAACACTAAGGGGAAACTTTAATTAATCTGATAATCATAGGATAAGTATATTTTCAAAATATTTGGCTCTACAAAGTGAGGCAGTACATGAGTTTACTTACTTCCTAGTCACTCCAGCAAATATTACTCTCAGCTTCACTTCCAGGGTTGGAACTCACACTGCCCATAAGCTACACGACTAGACTTTTCACGCTTAGCCTCTTTAACATATTATAACTCGTTCACGCCCGATAAGTTGTAATAAGTAAAACTATGAACTGTGCTGCGAGGTCACAAGTTATCATATACAGCTCGTCCACGAGTATCTGATGCTACTGGCTGTTGTTGACACGTCAACATTATGCAATCCGTTGTTGCCTGTGCCACGGACCAGCAGAAACTCTTTTAATAAGCCATGTTGTGCTAGGATTTTATAGCGGTTTAGTAGGTACTTAGACCAAATAACGAGAAATTAAAGTCCAGGACAAAGTTAAGGGGTCAATTGAGAACTTTCGAAACAACATCCGTGCACGTAATTGTGTTTGTTTCAAATCCTTACAGTCCCGATTTCATTTGTGGTGTCAGGTGTTGCAAAGGAGATATTTTCTGATTCATGCTGTACTTTAATTGGATTCAGTATTTGTTTCTAATCACAAGTTAATAAGCTGCAGGATTCGTGTTTGGCTACAGATTTAATAACCATTCATACCCTAGAATAGTTAAGCTGTTTGCGAATCAGTTACCCACAGGGAAGATGATCGAGCACCGAATCTCGCAACGTACAAGTAGTGGCCAAAAAATAACTTTCTGTGCGTATGTCAAATTTGTGTATAGTCTATTCAAAGTATAGTCACATTTGTGTATGGTGTATTCACTGTATATTCACGTTTGCGTATAGTATATTCACAGTATATTCACATTTGTGTATAGTCTATGAACAGTATATTCACATTTGTGTATAGTCAATTCACAGTATATTCAAATATGTGCATAGTCTATTCACTGTATATTCACATTTGTGTACAGTCTATTCACAGTAAATTCACATTTGTGGATATTCTATTCACATATTCAAATTTGTGTATAGTCACGTCACAGTATATTCACTTTTTTTTTTTTTTATCAAACCGTTTAAAAATCACATCATATAATACGTGTCTTCATGAGTGTTTCCTAAATATGCCCTGTATCGAAAGAATTTTATAATTTTTCTGACATAAAAGTGTGTTTTTTTTTGTTTAGTTGAACTTAACATATACTGTATAATTAACATGAAAAAAAAGAATAGAAAGTAAATAGGCGTATTGGCAGTGCCTAATAAGAAATAGTTCGTATGCGAAACTTGAGTACTCACACATGCAATGTGTTGTCCATTTAGTGAAATTGTATACACCTAAGAATTATTTCCATGAGGTGGAGGAATGTCCTGAAAGTAAAACCTTAGCAGGGTTTGAGAAAAGTTCGAAGTAACGGCGAATGTTCTATACACTCGGCGTGAGTGGGTTAATGTAAATTCTGAGCGGACTACTTAAAAAAAAAAAAAAATAATGGTAGCAGCGAAATACGAAAATAATATAGGTCCCAGTTTCAAAACATACTTTAAAGGGCAGTGTTTAATTGGCTAACAGTTCTAGGTCAGATATACTGTTGTACATAAATGAAGCGACAGTGACATATTTATGTTCGTAAAAATTTAACAGGCCCAGCTGCTCGATGCATAGGCACTAACACGTTACATTACGATATCACGGTATCATTTTTGTGCACGTAGCGGGCGGAAGGATACATATTGGACAAAAATAATAACCTCTGCGGATTTTTTTTTTCTCAAAAGTTCTCAGTTAACAGAGAACAGGGGGGCCGTGGTGGCTGAGCGGCTAGATTGCTCGTCTCTAATCAAGGCGAACCAGGTTCAATCCCCGGCCGGGTCACTCCTGGATTCCCGCAAGTGGGAATCGTGCCGGATGATGCCGCTGGTCGGCGGTTTTTCTCGGGGATCTCCCGTTTCCCTCGCCCGACGCTGCTCTGTCGTCCCCTCATTCACTCTCATCGGCTCTCAGGACCTCGTTGTTAAGAGCCGCCCAAATCTCTCAGCGAACGGGGCGTGTAACTGCAGGTGAACACGGGAAGTAGCGAAGATCGAGTCCCGTCATCTCCTCTGCACGAGCTCGCCTGGACATGTTCCAACAGCCAAACAAAATGGGAATGTCACAGATTCGGTAATTAACATTTCCCAGCACTCGAGACACACTGTCAAGTTCCTTCTTCCCAGGAAATTGAGGAATTTGCGTAGAGAGTGCAGAAAAAACATGTTGATGGGGAAACTGGGGGAAAAAGAAAGGGAAGGAGTAGGCAGAGTTACGTAATCACCCCGTCAACTCTCCCAATCCACCAATCCCGGCCAGAAAGGACGGGACCATTTATCAATATCTTAACAATCATAACATGCAGGAGCATGAAAGGGAACCTATGCAGTGGTTGAAGGGGTGGGGGAGGATGAAGGGGAAAGTTACAAGGAGGGAGCTAAAACTTATTTTTTGGGTCACAGCAGTCCAGGGGTGCCATTACTCATAGCTGGTAACTTGGTAATTACGGAGCTGTCAAACTGCGAAACAGATTATAATCCGCTATGGACGGGCCAAGGTCGCAAGCGAGAGAGAGAGAGAGAGAGAGAGAGAGAGAGAGAGATAGGAGAAAGCCGAGAAAGAGCTAGAACAGAAGGAGCTGGTGATGCCTGATAGTGCTAATGAAATATTATGGAGCAATTAGTCAGCACGTGAGGCCAACGATAGAGACTTTAGGAAAGCATTAAATAGAAAAATTTTCATTAACTCTATATCTGAGGTGACAATATGATTTATCTAAGTTACGTAGAGCGCCTATGTGAAAAAAGTCTCTTAAACCCCTGTTATAAAGAATTACAAGGAGTCGTATTACGACTTATGACCCGAACTAATTATTAATAAGGGAGTTTCACATTCCAAATTATAAATTTTTTTCAAATTATATCATAAAACAATTAGCAAGTACTTGTGATGAAACGAAACATAAATGTGATTTCTTGGGTTGAAATCTGCCATTTGTGACAATTGGTGAGCGATATAACACAAGCTCCACTAACGGTTACATACTTTGCAAGCAAACGATTAAATGCATCGTTTCAAACTTTGTAGCTATTTTTTTTTTCAAGAACAGTTTGCCTGTACACGAAGACAATTTTTTTTTTCAAAGTACAATCATGGTAATACAGATCCATTAATCAATCTTTGATCTCAGCTCTGATGAGTTTCAAAGCCATTAACACTAATAATATGGCATCTCCTATTTTCGTAATGAAGGGGATGATATTGCATTTCAAACTTTCCCAGGTTACAAATCATCATTCAAGTAAGCACTATTCTATTTTTTTTTTGTTGTCATCTCAAGTAGTTTAAAAATTTTGAATTAAAGTCACATAGAAATTTCTGTTTTAAATAAGACATATCTCTAATAATAATAATAATAATAATAATAATAAATATAACAAAAATAATAATAATTATTATAGGCTGTTCACTGTAAAGTGAGCACTTTTTAAGGCCCTTCTAAATTTTTCCTTTCGTCCAATTTCCACCTCCTTGCTGCTTTTTTATATAAACATTGCAATGTGGCCAATAAACACAATATATACATTTCAGCACCTTCAAAATGTAATGCCTGAGGCTGCAATAAGATATATTTATCAGTGGTTAATACTTGTTGGCAGGGCCTTAAAAAGTGCTCACTTTATTGTGAACAGCTGATATTATTATTGTACGTCATAAGTCCTATTATTGTATGTTTCCTTTCTAATTCTGCTTACGGAATCACGAGTCTTCAAATATTCGCTGTGATATTTATAACATAACCAATTCCCCTATCGCTCATTATTCCATTAAAAACACTTGAGAAACAAAGTAATGAGTGTCGCGGCATGACACGATATGCCTGTCCACGAACATTTACTCCTTCAGCTGTGGTTTAAGGCATATTCCTTATTTTTTTAAATTAAACTTTTGAATAACAGGGCTATAAATCACATGCGATCTGCTTACATGGCTACCGTCCACGAATATTTCACAGGTTCCTGGGTGATACGCGATACACAATACTGTGGGAATCATTCTTAAATCGATATAACCTAAGCACTGTTAGCATAACTCAAGTTATGTATGCACACAGGCCAGAGATGTGAGCATTCAAGTAGTTCGGAGATCATTATAACCGTCTTTAGCTATCCCGTGCCATATTTCGACGTAACATCCAATCAGCAACCTCTTTTGCACACAGACATGATTGATAGTTATCAAAGAGGCGTGGGAAATTTTCATGGTGCTCATTTTTCTACAGCTGGTTCGTGATTGAGGAATCCTTAAATTTAACTTTGTGGGAAAATATCTGCTGCTAGCTGCTGTTCACGGTAAACTGAGCACTTTTGAATACCCTGCTTAGTATCCATTTGCATGTCCATTGCGTATTACTCCATCATATATAAAACTGACATTGACAAAGGGCCTGGCAACTTAATTCATCCATCGGTCAAGTGAAACTGCGAAATTATCAGAAAAGTGAATATTTTACAAACTTGCTAGTTCTTACACTTACGTGAATTAAAAAATGGGATGTGGCTGTGTTGAGGTCATGGCCATGGTCGTTTGTCTGGCGTGAATACGTCTACGTTGACGCGCTCGGACGACTTGATGTTTATTTTACGTTCTCGGCACCGCTTCACTCGAACATATGGGGTTTTATGGGTATCACTGGATTGCTTTTGAGATGCTCTTTCCAACCGTATACGATTTCTGTATTTCGACTGGGCTTTTTGAAGCGTATAGTCCGAAATTGTGTTAAGTTTTCTTAACTTTTTACATTAAACTCACACCATTTCACCATAACCACGCCACACAGATGTTTTTATACACGCAATCGATTGATCTTGACGAGAGCTGTCGATTGAAACTTAAACTCGCGTCGTAGCTTCTCCTAGTCAAAAGTTATACTACGCGGAAGTTATGAGACGCGGCGAAACGAACTCAAAATTGCCCCCCCCCCCCACCCGGGCCATGCGATGTTTCGCAGTCCTCACTTAACGTAACATTATTTTTTTATTCTTTGGCTATCGAGTGGTGTAATTGAATTTTGAATGTAGACTGTAGATTCGGAGCTGCGATGCCAAACTGTATCCCCCGATTTTGTTATCTTCGGATTATCTGGATTGCCTCCCACTATGATTGCAAATTTAAAGACGTATTCATGTCAAAAGGGAAAGCAAAAGTAATTATTTTGGGATTCAGAAATGTTTCCGTAACAATTTTAATTCAACCTTAAAGCAGGTAATTACTGCCCCTTCGTTGGTACCAACTTTACTGGGCTCGTGTCGATCAATGTGTCCATTGAAATATATGCAGGTAGTGACAGTGACATTTTCCAAAGGTTGATATCAAAAGTGCTCACTTTACTATGAACAGCCTTTAACTACATGTATCTAAAAGGGTGCACAGGCTAGCATTCTCTCAGCGATGCAGGGAAAAACGGCCTTATTTATTTACGTCGTATTAAAAGCGTGACGTTTAAATTTGTGGCCAATGAATAGAATTATAAACTGTTCACGGTAATAAGTTTTGTATAATATATAGTGGATATTTTCTCCTAAGCCTGCACATTGGTCTTATGAAGAGGCGCAAATAAATGTTATTTAATAAAAGAAATATTTTATTTACGTAAACTAAATTTCATCAGAACGAAGCAGAAGGTTGTATGTTCAAAAGATCAAAACATCGTACAAATAGTTTCATCAGGTATTGTATTATGAAGCCACGGATTAATGAAATTGATTATTAAATATCTCTACAAAAAAAAAAAAAACTGAAAATTTCTGTTATACACAACAAAAATTGTTTAGGAAAATAGTGTACGAAATTTCAATGATATCGGCCAAAAAAAAACTAACTAGTGCTCCACCTTAAGCCGGAAGTGGTAAAACATAAGCTTGAAATATCGTCTTGTGTGAAGACTAAGAAGCATGGTGTGGCAATAACACTGTCTTGATAAATAAGATGGTCTTTGCCCAGACTGTCTTAAGCTCATGCTCGAGACTTGACTATGAATACCACCTCGAGAGAGACTCCGTCGTCGGCTTCCCAGAGGCAGGCTGGCCATTTCGGCACAGTGCTCGCTACTTGAACCGTTCTACCTACACCATGAGTCGGTGTTGGACGCAATGGGAACACGAAAGTACACACACCGCGTCGAGAAGTCTCGGGTCGTCCCCGGCGGGCCTCCAGCATGGAGGATCGTTTCATCGTGCGACAGTCTGTAATCACTCCACGGGTGTTCGTGTTCCTGCCGCGCCATCCAGGGGGATGCTGCGGCACCTGTGTCCACCAGTGCAATATCCAGGCGGATAAAGGCTATTCACGATAAAGTGACCACTTTGGAAATTAACCTTAGAAAAAAGTCACTGCCTCTTCCTGCGTATATTTTAATAGGCGCACTCAGTAACATTCGTCCAGTAAAGTTGGTAACGATGGATGGAAAGTAGCTCCATATCTTAACGTTGAATAAAATGTGTTAGGTAATGATTTGTGATAACTTAAATAATTTATTTCACTTTACCGACGCATGTATAAAGTGAAAAGGCCCATAGCAATGTTAATGTTACATAAGGCGGAGGAACACCACAACGTGCATACAAGTAGATCTTAAGCAGAGCTTTCAAAAGTGTTAATTTTTCCGTGAACAGCCTATAGTAGAGGGGGGATCTGTCGTCGTAGCCTTGCGATGCCACCTTGAGGGTGATCAATTGTTTTTAAAATGACTGTATATGCAGGCTGGGGCAGTAACGTTTTTCAAAAGTTGATTTCGTAAAAAATATTCATTACCGTTTCCCTTCAGTAATTTTGAGGCTGCGAAGGCGAATTAGTTTCTCAAATATCCTAAATGTGTGAGCGTCTGAGCATTACAATTTCAAATGTTACAATAGTTTAATGTTTGAAAATATGTATCTTATTGTTACATGTGAAGGATGACGCCTGAGGGGCGTATCTGAGTTCGCAAGGAATGGAGGTCTTAGTAATATAAATAAATAAAAGAAACTAAATTTTATCACTATGCTACTAAGTACGACATCAATGAGCTGTCTCCACTTTTAATCTTTCTATTTAACAGCGAGCGTCCTATTTGATGTTCATTACAACTTTAATTAATGTCCTTGTTAATATATTTCTTGATTGCAGTCAATTAACTCAAACCCGTTATTAGTATTTGTTCTGTCTGTCTGTTTCCACGAGTTGTAATGTCTTTCACTCACGCACTTGATCCAATAGTCCAGGCTCCAGTTGACACTCGCAGTCTTCGCCTTTCTTATCTCACAGATGACCACACCACTCGCTCGGAATATCACCAGTCGTCCACTCATGGCTCCATCTCAACTCTCGACCACGAGACAAAACTCCGCGCTGCGCTGAGAGCCTAGGTCAGTGATCGAGAGCATTCTTCGATAAACGAGGGGGAGGGGGGAACCCACAACCACGGCGACACAGAGTTGTGCCGCAGAAGATTATCTTGTCGGACTTGCTTTGAAACTGATCTGCCACCGCAACTCGGTCGTAACATTATTTTATACAACGTAAATGTTAAACCGAAGTAAAACAAGGGCTGCGTCCACATAGGTAACCGATCGTTTAACTCAAACAAAGAAGATTTAAACCTAAAAATAATTTTCTAGAATACATAGTTTGAAATGGCAGAAAACTAAATTACAATGTGTCGAAAATATGGTTTTTGTAATACTCCAGCGATATGGAAATGCCTCAGGATAACGATACCTGTCACGGAATAAAACTGAAAGGCTTCGGATTTAAATGTAGCAAATACGTGGATATAAAAAAAAAAATAGTACACAACTGACTTATTGAAACTAAAATTTTACGAAGTCATAATGCAGCAAAAACCTAGGTAAACCCAATATTCCGTAAATAGAACCCTGATTAAGGATTATAACAATGACATGAGCACTGTAAACAGCCAAGAGAACGTGTAAAAAAAAAAACTAGAGAAAAATAATTACGACACGTTGACTATTGCTATTTTTTTACTTTGAAATAAATAAAATAATCGTAAATGTGTGAAGAGTCGACTGTGAAATTATATATGACAAGAGGTTGACCTCATCAGCAGAAATGGATGGTTTTGAAAATTTCACGGGTCATGAACGAAAAGTGGTCAATGTTTTCTGTTAATTCTTTACGTGATGTGGCAGACATACTATAATAGGATTGGTTAACCCCCACCCCACCCCACCTTACCCGCCCCATTCCTCGCACAAAGCGAAATGAATTCCAGGATTCTTTAGTGTCGTTTCCCGTCCTCCTGACATTGCTCAGGCTATCTAGCCTTGTCTTTTCCAAAACAGTCGAAAAAAATACGTCTGACTGGAGCCGACAACGTGAAGTATAATCTTGTTTTTCCAAGAAAGAGTTGGTGCGATGGCTTACTATAATAACTTTTCCGTCGCAGGACGGCTTCACGAGAATACAGTGGCGACCACAGACCTATCTCGTGGTGGTCCAGTACGCTGAGAGTTTTCCTAATAGCTTCGTCGTCGATCCGCGTAATTTTAGTGGCAGTGCTCGCCGTAAATGTATTTCACAGTAAAACATTTTCAAAACTATCCCCCCCCCCCCCCACCTTGAAATAGGAGTGATTCATAGGTGTTCAGGACTCAGTTCCCATATTCTCGTCTGATTCCGGGCCGCATTCTAAAAAGGTGAATTTTCTGAAGCATGGGATGTCTGGCGATGACCTCCCCCTGGGGTGCTTGGATGGAGAACGATTTAACTAAGTGACGTCATTTCCTTCCACGTATTGTTTTCGCTATTTTACCACCTCGTCTTGCAAGTCACTTTCTCTCATTATTCTGTCCCCAAGAGTTAGTAGTCGAGGCATTTTTTCTCCCGGACATTCTACGTTTGCACATTTACGAGTATGTCAGTAAATAAATATCCTGGGAATAATACTTTTTCCAGAAATGAAAAAAAAAAAAAAAAAAAAAAAAAAAAAAGTCATCTAAGCCCGTGCGGTTTCGTTTTTATCGTAATACGTGTGTTCAAAGAGAAAAAAAAGTGGCAAAAGAAATCGTATTTGCTTGACCTTGCTTGCGCAGTTTCCAGGTAGAAGAAAAATGAAAACTTACAGTCGTAGTGTTCCCACTTTCAGCGGGTGTTACGAAGTCCCGCTGTGACTAAAGAAGCATTGCGCGCCGGTTCAGGGCATTGCGCGTACAGGCGACGGGGCAATGAGCGTGCATGTTATTGTCACCCGTATCGCTGTGCCTCGAACGCGAAAAAAATATCTCGGGGATCCCATGTACTTTACGGCGGATCAGTCTCCGCCATTTTGGATTTTCGAAATTTCCGCCGTAAATTGCATTACAGATTTTTTATTTTATTCTGGTCTTCGACAAAGCGTAGAACATTACATTGCACATGTTCTACAACATATATTCCTAGATTACTGTTCCAAGACCATTTAAGTAAGCGAAAGCAAGGAAAAAAAATTATTGATTGCCTTCAATCACTAGTCGAACAACAATCAATTCAATAGAGAGGTAATAGTTTGATTAAACATAAGGAGCTATTACTTATGCCATGCCAGAAATTTCATTAAACGTTCTTAAATGGAACTTATGGAAAAATAGTGAAAGATGGTGGGGACTGATCTCCCTTAAAGGAATGGTACCTTGCTCCAACTAAACGGTATCAGCGCCACCCTCAACCATCCTGGACCAGCTTCAGACGAGATGAAGCATGTATGTTGTCACAAATGTCGACGAAAGCCGCTGAAGCACATGTAGGCAGCTGTGTCCTGTGACGTGGAGAGGCTCCGAGGCGTTCGAACGAACCTCTTTCCACCGCCGAGTCCTTCTTTCTTTCCTCGCTACTTCACGGTACAGAAACGAGCTCTTAAAAAGTTTTTAACTGACTTTTTCATCGTCGATCGTTTGCGGTGTTCTCTCGCGCGAACAATTGCCGTCTGCTCCGTAGCACTTTCCATTTTAACGAAACAATTCCACTCAGAATTCTCTCTATCTTCCTGTGGCATGCGTTGTAAAACAAGTCGATAAGGTAACTCTTTTTTTCATTACAAAACATTCATTTATTTTATGTCGGTGTCTTCAGGTTTGTTCGTTTAAGAAGTTTGCTTTCTTCTAGGTTTCAATTTACCTCGAAAATGGTTAGCCGTATGTAATAAATATCTAATATTCGTAATTAAAATTCACCTTAAGAAATAATTTTAACATTAGTGAAAAGAGTGCAGCTTTGTTATATCTCTTGGTTGGCAAAGAGTTCGGTTCGTGATGTTTGTGTCCATCCTCCGGCACGGAGTTGCTAGCGGTTTAGTTTGGGCCACATTAAAATCATGGATATCAAGCAGTGTTTAACCAGTTTTACACAACCACGTGATGTAAAACTATGCTTAAACATTTATGTTTTTATTTTGAAATGATTCTTGATTACCTTCTCATGTGGGATAAATATAACCTAAATAATATTTAAAACAGCATCTAATGTCCTGAAGTAAATAGTTTGGTGAATATAGTGATATTGAATATAGCCTACTTTTAATTTACATTTACTAACTTCCTCTAAATTTTTAACTTTCTGTTGATGTAAAAGGACAGACGAATGGTTGGGACTTGGTCCTGTGTTTTAATACATGCATGAAAGATCACACTTGTGGTCAGGTAGACGATTGCATTGGTCGGTTGTCCCTTTTTGGGGGTTCTCGACCAGATGATCCCAGTCCTGCACACTGAGGAGTGGCTCAAAATGATTTTGGCAGTTCTGCCGGCCGACACTCCGCGAGTCGAATATATATATATATATCCCAAGTTAAAATTTTTTGAGCCTGCTTGCTTGTTACCGCTTAATTTTTCTCCGTTGTGTAAACCCCTTTTACACTCTTCACTCCCCCGAAAACCTCACGCATAGGCTGTGTTCGATTTCGGTGCTATGTGCCCTATATCACTTATCCTTGTTCCCTTAATGAGATACATACCTCGAGTTTTATTCTGTCGAATTTGTGACGTTTGCACGTGTTTTCTGCGACCGTGCAGAGTTGTAAACACAAAACAAACAAAAATAAATGAAATATTTCAAAACAGTTGTGAATCGAAAACTATCTAGGGCTCCAGAAGGGCGCGTTGCTCGCGCCCTTGGCTGAAGGGTGACATTGTAGGGTGCATAATGTGGCTGTGAATTCGTACAGCGGCAATGCGACGTCACATACGGGATGCACTTTTCAATGGCACGGAAGCCAGACGAAGGCCCTTAGCTGGCGAATTCGAACACAGTCGTAGTTCGGCTAGCGAGCCCGGGATTGGGTGGCGCGTGGGGAAAGCCTGCTGCCACTGGGGGGTGCCACAGTCGCTGGACAAGCACACGCGCCACCGTCCAATAAGGTGGATGGCAGCACTTCCGCAAACAGCCATCCTTGCAAATACACCGGTGCGCGACAGTCAATAGCCACCGAATAGCTACATTGTTCCCGTTGTACACATGTGTCCTCCTGAACGACGCAGAGCCGTAAAATAACTCTCCCGTTATAGTACGGTCTCTTACGAACCACATACGTACATTTTCTTTATTTCCTTGCATGCTCTACAAATCACACTATGGGATATATGCATACTGTTTTAAATAAAAGTTATCCTGAAAAGAACAAATAGTAAAAATTACATAGTAAAATGTCATGCTTTAAAGTAAGAAACGCAATTGAAGTGAAATATATTCACGAAATATTAAATAACATTTATATCTAAAAAAAAAATATTGGTTCAATAGAATTCAACAAAAAGCAATTTACTTCCAATAAGCAAACAGGAACTGTCAATACCAACTTCTACGGATAAAGATACAATTTTTAAAATGTTAACACTTTGTACTGTGAACAATTGGAATTATTACTGTAATTACGTCAAGAAGAATATACAAAGAAGGAAATTACATTAAAATATGTAGACCCAGGGAAAGTAGGGATACATATTTATTCCAGGTTAAAAAAATGTCGCTTTGATGGAGAAACAACTCCTTTGAAACAAGTATACCTTAAATATTCGAAGGAAATTTATTTATTTATTTATTAACCTTTTCAAAAAGAATTTCGTGCAGATGACACGCAGTAAATGTTCTTTTTTGAGTATTTCCCTGGGCCTTTGAAAGTCTATAATAATGAAAAACGCTTTTACAATAGCGATACAGCATGAAATGTCATGAAGTCGGAATATGTTGCAGTGAGGATGATTTAGAAGCACGAAAATTCAGGCCACGATGCAGATGCATAAATCCGACGACTTGGTGAGACTACGTCTGAACCTACTAACGGGTGATAACGCACTAGCAAGAGAGCTTAAGAATATCCCAGCACGTTCGAGAGTATTTATTTCCCCACGCATGTATTTGCAAAGTGTTTAACCCTTGTCTATACTGTCTCTTGGAAACAGGTTTTTACACTGTGGAATTATTTTACTATTTTCGGATAATGTATTTTCTGTTGTAATTAGATGCTCCGTAGCATTGATTAAGATGTATTCTCATCACGTAAATACTCAACATGTCAACCCAATGAAACTCATATATTTGACGATTCATATTTATGTACTTATTTTATTTTTGTACCTCAGTGGAGAAAAAGATCAGAAAACTTTTTTCTCACATATAAAAAAGTCCTAATAATCATTCAAGGCTATCTATCTTAGATCATTCCCGAATAAGGGAATGTATACATTAAAGGTAGTTCTGAAATGCCAAAAAAAAAGTTTCATTATCAGTGACCGGAAAATTTCACGAATACATTTAAGGAGAAGCTATATTTAAAAGATGTCTACATTTCTGTTACAACTTCAATTGTAGCACAATACATCAAATATACCATAGAGAATTCGAATTCTAGAGGGAACGTAAAAGAATGAGGACCAATTGTCTGTCTAGCTGTTTTGGGATCCATGGTTGTAACTTAATAACTCATCGGCAGAGAGGTAATTGGAGACTGAACAAGTTTCTCAGCGAGGATCAGGAAAGGAAGCAGCCATGGGCTGTGGTAAGGAAACATCCCAGCATTCACCTAGAGCGACTTTGGCAAACAGACCAGAAATCGAACACAGGCCATCACGAGTGCAAGTCCTGCTTGCTACCACTGCACCACCTCACTATTTACCTAATATGGGGCACGATTGGCTATTAACAGATGTAGGAGCCAGTGATCAAATATTTTGAGATTGAAATATGTATAGGACTTTGGAATCCAGTTTACAGTGTGCTAATAGAAATAGCGAGACTTTCCTGTCCTCGCGCAGTTAACAAACGTGGGAAACTCCTTGGAGATCCCCCAAGTCAGGTTTGTCGAAAGCCATACATGCCTATTAAGCTGAGCCTGAATCACGGGCACTCACGATGGTTGTCCTGACGGTGTGCTGATCGACTCCTTTACGGCAAGACCATTGGGACCCAGACAGAAATTTCACAATGAAAAAATTATAACTGCATGGTACAGGACAAGACTGGAAGTGGGAGTGAGCATGAGCATGGTTGTTCGAACATCTAAATCTGGGCTCGGTGGGTGTAGGCCACAGGAGTAAGTCGGGAAAACCCACAAGGGTCATTTTAAATGAATGAGCAGCATGAGTTGACCTGTGACTTTTCTTGGAATTCTCTCGTTTTGATTGGCGAGGGCAGGGGCCTTCGAGAGAACAGTTGCACCTCTTCTTGTGGGCTCTAGTTCTTCGCCAGTCCACTTAGGTCAGATGAGGTAAGGTTCGGGCTAATAGTGGTTAAAAATTCACCATGGTGGTGTATATTTTTTATCCTATATAGGAAAATTGAGACAAGTGGGCTACATAACATTGTGAGAAGGTTCAAGAGCGAAAATAAAGATTTATACCCTGGATGGCTGTAAGGCCAAATAGGGTCCAGAATTTCATTATCATGTCCCTAAGCAGTCTCGAGTGTGGTTGTGAGCACTCCAAACTCATCGGTGGCCCACCTCAAGGGGATGCTGTGCTCTGGGCCCAGCCTGTAATGGACTTAAAGGTGTGGACTATCTTGGTGGTTGCACCAGGGGGTGAGAGCGGGCATACAGCTAATAATGTGTGTAAAGTTTTTTTCTGAAGTAGTGTCGCTAACATTTGGGGAAATGCTCAGCCTCTTCAGCTCGCTGTATAGTAGCTGCGCACACTGTTTATTGAAGGTCGGTTGATTTGGAAACCCATCTCTCGCCTGGCCTCGTTCCTGACTCTTGAAGCCTGTTAATGGATTTGCCAACTATGGGAAGAAAGCACCACTCTATCATGGCTGTAATTGAGTTATGTTCTATCATTGGGGATGGAAGGTCTTCGACGTTTCGGTAACATTTCGGGACAATTGCCAAACATGAAATTTGAGATAAGCTGAATCATGACTGCGAAAAGAGATAGCGATGCGTCTCGGATTGTATGTCTCAAAGCCTCGCCTAATCCAAGGGAACCCAGTGCCATCTTGAATAACATTCGCAGTATGGAGGTTAGCCAAGTATAAAACTTTCGAGTGGTCACCATGCCTGGTGTTCCGAAAGGAGTATCTATTTCCAAAGCTATGCTTGAATCAAAGGGAATCTTGATAATACTGGCAGGCTGCAGTGGTGTTATGGTTTAGACTACTCTCCTCCCACCAAGGCGAACAGGGTTAGATTTCTGGCGGGTCACCTCCAGATTTTCGTGTGTGGGAATCATGCTGGACGATGATGCTGGTTGGCGGGTTTTCTCGGGGATCTCCCATTTCCCCTGCCTTTGCATTCTGGCGCTGCTCCATACTCACTTCGCTGCACCCTCATCGGCTCTCATCAACACGTTATTAAGAGAGGCCCAAATCTCTCCACTCAACTTGATGTTACTGCCTGGTGGTGGGCTAGTTGACTCTTTGACAGACAATTTTGAGGCCAATGGCAGGGGATTTCACATGATAACTGATGAGAGACAGTCGCATTAGCTGGCCAATGGTTTGTGCTAAGGACCATGGTTTTGCAAGGGTTCATCGGCAGGTGGTCGGTACTTTCAACTAATGCCATGAAAAGTAAGGAGTACCACAGGTTGATCACAATACAAAGTACAATGCTGAGATTATCGACGTTGTCTGAATGGTGTATTTGGGAGTATTTTAGCTTCAAGCTTTGCTGGTGCGATGGCCCAAGTCAGGTGGGATGGACTTGTCATGGGGTATGGTTGAAAATACGTCACGATTTTTGGATTGGATATATTAAATCTCGTACTAAAGTAGAAAGATAAACCTTTGGGCACAGCAAAACAACAAAATAAGAATGAATATGAATGGTTTACTTCAAATAGCAAAGCTATAAGTGGTCAACCGGTTCTTAAAACTTTATTTAGTTTTAGTCCCTGTGTAGTACTATTATGAATTGTATTTATTTTATGTGACATAAGCTTGAATGCGAAAGTCCCAATGGGCCCAGTAAATATATTTAAGAACATGTCTCGCAACATGATAGCCTTCCTCATTACTTCGCATTTGCTACTTTGGTTTAGTCAAAGGCAAGTGATGTCGATAAAAATGCAGTAGGAGATAAGTGAAGTACTAAGTGTCATTTTTTTTTCAAGACTGTAGTAAAGGTATTGAAGCTGGAATGTTATCAGAACGGAAGTTTCTAGTCTTTCAATAGAGAAGATGGCGCTTAGGATTCACTGGATTGCGCAAACTGGGAGAAATTAGCACAGAAGTGACAACAAAACAGTCCTGTTAATCTGGTTCTGCAGTCGTAGCAACACAATTTCTGTATTAACCATTGAACATTCGATTAGTATATTGCATGTATTTTTGTCACAGAATCAATCCGAATATTATCAAAGTTGTTACGAAACAGAGTGATCTGATGTAGGAAGTGCGTTTACAGTTGCAGATATAATCACAGATGGGACCGGGACACACAGTTCCCTTGATAATACTGTGTACGTTCACAATTTTAAATGTTGCCAACGAAAATTTTTTATTGCTGCTTCTATGGACCATGTGGCCAGGGCTTTGGTTATTAAAATACTTCTTTCGTACTGGGAAGTTAAACACACTGATAGGAGTCTTCGAACGCTATTAAAACGAGGGACCTGGTTCGGGGGAGGACATTGAGGGCTGGTTGTATTGCGTAGAGTCGTAGCTCCAGACGCAGTCGTCATCAAGCAGTCGCTGTGGAAGGTACAGGAGACGTCACAGGACGATCACGAGAGATAAATGAGGAGACCAGGTAATAAGAGAGATAGAGAGAGATAGAGAGAGAGAGAGAGAATAAAAAAGAACGATCGGGCAGGATGTGGGGAACGTGAATGAGCGCGAATTGTATATTTACCCAGCTGTTTACCTGCGGTGCCCATGTTGAGGATGCTGATCTCGCCGAAGTAGGAGCCGGCCTTGAGCGTGGCGAGCACCGTCTTCCCGTTGTCGGCGACCACCTGCAGCCGGCCGCGGTTCACGATGTACATCTCCTTGCCGACCTCGCCTGCGGCAATCAGGGAGCAAAGTGACAGCATCAGCAACATGCATTCACCCTCAACATTCTCAGGGTATTATTGCTTTTACCATAACGTACCCTAAAGCTACTTTTACACTACGCAAAATGGATTTCGTACGCGGCCTCACATGAGAAATCTCAAGTGATAATATCAGGAATATTCCATGAGAAACGAGCCCACAGATCAAACACCTCCTTGCACGAGAAAAGTTGATGGCCTAAGAATATCTTAACTAGCCATTATTTTAATAACTAAATCTCAAGAACACACACTGTTTAAAATAAGTGGTTATTAAATACAGCAGGATTTTTCTTGTACTCGTCAAACATTCTTACAACACCATCTGAGAACTTCATCGTATTTCCAAAACAAAATTTTCAGGAATTCTTCGCAATAATACTTCCCTCCTGACTCCTCTTTACACAACTATATTCTCTGCTCTTCTCTCATTTCTCCGGTTGATAAATAGCTGGTCACATTACTAGCAGAGAACGGCCAATAGAATAACTCGTTCCGTGCAAAGCTCAAAACTGAGCAGAAATTAGTACATGCTCTATCTCCTGCCTTCGTGCGATATTCCATTATTAGAGTTAGTATGAGAGTACCATTCTGCACGGGTTTTGCATGCGTATTTTTCAATAACGTAAAAACTGTTTAAGGTCGTTAACACACGTATCCACATTTTATCGGCTCGAGATCCGAAACTTGTGTCTGATTGGACGGCAAGGAAACGATATCGTGCATGTGTTTAATCACAAATGAGTGCAAGGTATAGAACTGGCGTGCAAGATGTTCATCATGGTGCATGTAACTACGGGATGTTAATGTTCTGTTGACACGTAGTCTGCGATAGCCGAATGGAGATATTCACTTAGAATAAAATATATTTATGAGCGCGTGGCATTAACGCAGTGAGGTTATTTATAATGTAAAATGAAATACAAAAAAAAATACGATTAATGCCGGGCAGTGATTAAGATAGGTATGCAGTCCTTAAAATCGACGTCTGAAATGACACAAAGCTCATAAATTTCGTCTCATGATGAAAGATTGGCATGAGCCATAACACGGGTACACATAAGCAAGACATCTTAAAAACGTTCAAGAGACTACCAAATTACATTCTTTTCCTTTGTAATATGAAACAACAATCCGAAATAAAAGTGTGGAAATTTAGCAAAATTATTTTAAAAAATTAATTTAGCAAGCTATAGAAAATTGAAATGTGAATATATTTTTCGTGTTATTAGAATGTCATTATCAATATTTCTTGGAAATTCTTCATGCAGTTTGCCCGTATTTCGATAATAAAAAAAAGTAAATAGTTAGAAGATGAACCAGGTGCCGGAGTTAGAAACTGCAACAAACCAGTCCTTGGAATTCTGTAAACATTTACACTGGATACCAACTTAGTGTTAAAATAACTTAGAATCTAGATTTTAAGTTAAAATTGTTGTATTTACGCTGAAAGTATGAGGAAGTTCTTTTTTCAATTATTTGTTATTCTAATAAAGTTATCATCGACACCGTGTGACGAAACCCATATACCTTTAAAATCTACTAATTTTATTTCGGCTCTCTGAACAGTCTTATTGTGCGCGCCCATCGAGAACTATCAAACTGTACTAATTTCCCCCCATTTTCATAATGTCTTGGTAAACCAGAATTCAAAATAACATGGTATAAAACATACGGAAGACAATTATATTCATACCCTATTCAGAGATTCCAAAACTCCTATTGCTTGTTCGCCGTTAATTAAACGATACTAAAGTCAAACTTCTAATTTTAAAAAAATCCTTTCCGCAAAACGAAAGCGCTTATGTGCATGCGCCCAGTAAAGTTGGCAGCAGCGTAGAAAATTGAATTCGTGTCTGAAAGTCGTATTAAATTTGTGACGTTAGTATTTGTGTAGAGTAAACTTAAGCAGTTTAGTTTCGACTTGACGAACACGTAAAAGAAAGAATTAAAATATTATGTTATATATTACCCTCGTCTTTACTTATGGTCCAGAAAAAACATTTAACAGGATTTTTAAAAGTGTTTAATTAACTGCTTAACACCCTTGTGTAACTAATAAGATATTATAACTGTGCTCCAATTACTTATTAATATTTTCAGTTTTTGTGTCTTGAAATTTCAACTCACATTACAAGTGTCTCTTTAAAAAAATTGAGACGAAAATAGGATTAAAAACGACCTTTGCAAGTAACGCGTCTTCTTAACATAAATAAAGGCAGTCTTTAATTACGAATAATTGAAATGTTGATGTTATTTTTAAATAGTAATTTATCCATATTTCCTGTAATTTCTGTTGTTGAACACGAACAATGCCAAGAAATAGTCCCTTACCTCTGCATTTAAAAACATTATAAAAGTTCGTGGTTTTGCGTTAGGCGTTACTTGGTTGTACACAGAAGGCTAAATAAAGGCGATAGACGTCTGCTAACAGCTGGTTTGTAACTGTATGGATACCGACTCATCGCAGAAGGATGAGTTACTTATCTGTTGTAGCTTGTAACTAAAGCAAAGAAAGATTTGATGAAACTACGGCCGGTCCCTTTATAGCATTTCGAACAGAAACAAAAAGAACCAACAAGTTTCTTCGAGCAGCTCGGGGTGAACACGCTAAACACATTTGAAGGCAAATCAGAAAAGGGGGAATAAGAAATGAAGACGTAAGGAATCTATATAAAGACGCAGATTTATTAGAACTGCGGAGACAGATATAATAGTACGACCAGGTCACGAAAGAGGAAGATGCAAGATTGGCGATGACACCCGGAGATATTATGCTGATAGAGAAAAGGAGACCTTCAATGCGTAAAAAAAAAATTAGATGGGTAAAAAATGCCCCTGTCAACATTTTTGAAAGGCGGAAAACTCATTTCTTCAATTTTTTTTTTCCAGGCTCTGCTCAACTTGCAGACATGACGTGAAATGGCACTTCCAGGAAAAAATATATACATATATAATCCAGTTCTACAATTTCAGCATGACATCATGTTAAAATAACAAAGTTACTCTACTTGGTGCACACTGATGAAAGAGTTGGTCGACACTCTACAGATGAGATCTTTCATTGCTGATTAGGGTGAAGTGAGGTGTGGATGGAGCAGAAACGGAATGTAGTGATAGGGAGAAGGGAATGGCCCGAAAAAAAAGGCCAACGAACAACTACAGCGTCTGGCACGATTACAGTTTGCGAAAATCGAACCCTTACGCTGTCGTGAAAGGTTACTAGTCTGGCCTGCATACAACTACGGCCATCTGCACAAAAATAATAAAAATTAACGTTTATTATTACAAAACAGGAGAAACTGAATGGTACTGTGTGAATTTTTACATTTATGATTATTTTACAAAAACTCAGGGACATTACATATATAAACTATACCAAAATTTAATTACATTAAACAACATATATATATATTATATATATATATATATATATATATATATATATATATATATATATATAGTCTTTTCTGCGTAGCTACGTAAAGAGATCTCATATACACAGTAGCCAAAAGTGTGCGTATATCCATTCCCATTATGCTATTATTTCAGAAACAACCCTTTGGGTACGCGTGTCACTAAGTTCTGTCTCAGAACTGACGGACTCTATGTTCATTATTCAGGCCGTATCTAAATTCGACCGACAAACTTCGGGTGTAGGTTAATCACGAAAAAAAAAAAAAAAAAAGAAGTTGAAAACATGCATACGACATAAAATTAATCCTAAGGGAGGTACGCATCTTTGAAGTTGTAATAGAAGAAAAAGTTTATTACAGCACCACTGTAATCTCTCTCTCTCTCTATATATATATATCTATATATATATCTATATATATATATATCTATATATATATATATCTATATATATATATCTATATATATATCTATATATATATATGTATATATCTATCTATCTATCTATCTATCTATCTATCTCTATCTATCTATCTATCTATCTCTCTATCTCTATCTATCTATCTCTCTATCTCTCTCTATCTATCTATCTCTCTCTCTCTATCTCTCTCTCTCTCTATCTCTCTCTCTCTATCTCTCTCTATCTCTATCTCTCTCTATCTCTATCTCTCTCTATCTCTATCTCTCTCTATTTCTATCTCTCTCTATTTCTATCTCTCTCTATTTCTATCTCTCTCTATTTCTATCTCTCTCTATTTCTATCTCTCTCTATATCTATCTCTCTCTATATCTCTCTCTCTCTATATCTCTCTCTCTCTATATCTCTCTCTATCTCTCTATCTATCTCTATCTCTATCTCTATCTCTATCTCTATCTCTCTCTCTCTCTCTCTCTCTCTCTCTCTCTCTCTCTCTCTCTCTCTCTCTCTCCCTCTCTCTCTCTCTCTAATAGCCGTAAAAGTGTGTTATTGTCTATTGGGTATTGTGTGTGCCCCACCGGCCAGGTATTGGTAAATACTGTTTTGAAAGTAAAACACTAACTACTCGGAAACGGCGAGGTTCAGGGTATTTACACAAGCTGGCATTTTTGTTAATTGTGACATGAGGATTAATAATCCCTCATTTAAATCCCGAATATGTTACTGCGACATGGATGTTAGTTTGAAATAGGGGTAGTAAGAGTGATTATTTACATAAAATAATTTGATGACCGCGACAAGTGTTGTGGTGTTTGAAGATCTTTGCTCAGTTAACCATTATACAGATAATCGGTGTTCCATTCTATGTTATCACCAATATTTGCAATAAGAATGCAGATTTAACTTCAAAGATGTGTACCTCCCTTAGTATTCACTTCAGACCATACGTTATATATATATATATATATATATATATATAACGTATGGTCTGAAGTGATATATATATATACACATATATACACGACTTATTTTTTCGTGATTAACCTACAGCCGAAATTTGTAGTTCAAATTGAGATAAAATCTTTATATGTAGCATGGTGTATAGTGGAAGCTTGTGTTTCCCCGAACGACCCTACAGTTCAACCGAAAGATGTTCTGTTGGAATCGAATCGGAGCTTTGAGTCGGTCTTCGAAGCGCTACGTACGCGACGAGACGTTCATTGTTTTTGGACACAAAAAATCGTGCTGATACAGCCAGGGGCTTATTAGGAACTGTTGCCTCAACTTGAGAAGCACATTACTGAACAAAATACCTTAATACATGCCAGAACTGGTTTATCTATATAAACTAATATCTCAATCCCAAACCAAGATAAGCAGCCTCACGCAGTTACACTGCAGCAGCCACCAAACACTCACTTGAGTAAGATTCACCAGGCATCCATCAGATCCTTTCGACTTCTAGATGATGTACCGTGAATCATAACTCCACAAAACCTTCTTTCTCAGTTCTCAATCCAATTACGGGAGTAGTACACAAAAAGAGTACGTTGGACTACGTTTCGTGAAATAATAAAAAAATACAATATTAATAATTATTTTTAAAGTTTTTTTTGTAATTGAAATAAAATACGATTTTTACGAAATTGATTATAAACTTATATTGAAATAAATTTGCAGTTTTTTTTGTTGAAACCATAAAATTTACAAATAAAATTTGAAAATAAGCTCACAAATCTAATTCTAAAAATTGAATGTCAAAGGGCATCCCTTGGATAGTTACAATATAATGTAAAAGATTAATTTTACAAATAAAATGTTACAAATAAATTAATTTTTTTTTTAATTCAGCGTTGTGGTAGGACACAAACATAATTATCTTTTTTTATTTTGTTATGAAAAATAGTTTTAAAAATTTTTACAATATTTCAATTTTAGTTGTTTATATACATATCTTAATTATATGAAAAGTGGTCTAGGCTAAACCTGGACATCCCAAACGATGTCGGGCATTGGCGCGTGAGCAGTTGTTTCCTGGCAGCGTCGCGATCGTGAAAACTAAGGCTACCACCACCGGCGGAGAGATACATTAAAAAACTAAAAACTTCTGCACCTGAGCCACGAAGGATAGTCCTGCGCAATCAGTGAAATAGCTGTCTGGTGTCAGGTTTCATCCAACATGCTTCAGAGTTCACCAGTCCCGATAAGTTACACTCTAAGGAACAATTCGTAAATTTACAATAGTGTGTACGAATGGCAAATTATTTCCCTGCACATCCATGATGGAGTTCCTAAATTCGCTACTAGTAGGGACTGGATGATTTCACTTCAATTTTGATTAATCGGATTATCAATTTGATATAAAATTAGTTGAAAGTGTGAATAAAAAGGGTTAATCGTTAATCTGATTTTAATTCGATTAAAATTTCTTAATCCGATCCTAATCCAATGAAAATGGAAAGGGTTAAATTTATTGAAATAGTCAAATTTATGCAAGGGGTAAGATTTGTTGAAAGGGTTAATTATTTTTTATTGAATTCTTTCTTTATTTCTTTTTGGGTTGGGGGAGGAGGTAGCAGGAACTCTGGCACGTCCTAACCCTTGGAGTTCTGGCAGTCGATGACCAGAGTGGTGGGTTGTAATGTCTCATATAGGTGTAGAGTTGAGTGCAAGAGTGGGCTAAGGCAAATCTTTTTTTTAATAATTTTTCTAATTTTGAGGTGCTTGTAGGCATGTTGGTGGTAGGTAGACGATTTTTACGAATATATTTAACACACTGTAAAATTCAGAGTGTTTGAACGATTTTTAAGTGTGGCTTAAGTGTAAATTTTATGTTTTTTTTTTGGGGGGGGGGGGGGGACATTGCTTGTAGACAGTAGATAGGCGACTTTGAAAAATGTGATTCATGTGTTAAACTACCTGTTTTCGGGATTCAATTAAACATTATGGAATTTTAGAGTGTTCTACGTATGAATAAATTACATGCATCGAATCAGAAATTTCAATCAATTACATGAATAATAAGCAGAATTATGTGAGTATTAAATGTAACGTGAGTCTCGAGCCTAGAAATATAATTTACACAAGAGAGAATTTTAACTGTGTGAATAACATGTGATGTTGATAAGTGCAAACTCACTAAACGAAATCCAGCTGGTCAGTATGAATAAATAACACATACGAATTACACGATCCAGCCTGGTGAATGTTACCTTATGGCAAAAAAACTCTGAATACTATTTAAACCAGTCACAATAGCGTACATCTATTCTGATAAGTAAAATATATAACAATAGAAAAATTTTACCCCAAATTATATCAAAATAAGTTCATTCGATGTATGTAGCACTTACGCCGAGTTGTGAGTAGATACGTCTAGCACGGCCGATAGACAATTGTGTTTAAATTATGGAAAAGTTTATGAAATTGACTGCAATTGTTAACATACATAGTATTTTTTAACTGCTAGGAATTTTTGTAGACAAAGGTCAGAAAAGCACGTAATGAAATGGCTCCCCGAAATCGCACCTCCGTCCACCTCAGAGGTCACTTGAAGAATGAGTGGGTGCTATGACGTATGCCTGCTTATATATACGTGGAGCTTGAGGGCGAGTATAAATTATCGACTGACAGAAAATCTACCAAGTTACTATTATTGAGGTATTATCCACGAACAATTTAATCACATCATTCTGAACATTAAACATTTCACATTAAATAAAAAATAACTTACCCCACTGCCAGGTTTTCAATTCACAATTTCACTTCCCTGGGAAAAATAAATAAATAATTCACTCACATTATTGAACAGCGTACCCAGAGAACTGGTTTAGCACTGCGAATAAATGTTCGTATCTGAAGAAGCCATATTTGAAAATAGTCAAGTTTTAACCAGCAATTTAACTTTCTGTTGAAGATTTAGGGTGAGGTTTGTGTCGAAGCCGAAGATTGAAATCTCACATACTTAATGAGAAAATATAATCACGATGAAACCGAACAATCTGAGTATACAATCTTCCTCAAAGAAAAACGATGAAATCAATTACTTGTTACAAACGCAGTATATCGATCCAAAAAAAAGTTAACGCAAAAATTTATATTTTCCTGATAAAATACTTTTATATTAAAATGCATATATTATAAAACGTTAATCGCGGCTATCACTATAGGTGAAGGTAGATCCGTAGCTGCGGTAACCCCCGATTGTAATCTGGTCGGTCACCAAGTGTCTACAGGCACGGTATTTATGAAAGAGCAGATAACTAGCACATCTATCACCCACAAATGTTGATGAACGACTGAAGTGGGTGAAGAGTGGGATAGCTGAGGTTACTTCACTCCAAAACTCCCTGCACCCCCTTTACCCTCCTTCCAAGACCATGCCTGTGGGACACTGAGGTCAAGAAACTAGCTTGCACTTCCTTTTTCCGTCCCCTCCCCACATTAGCGTGCACTTCCCTGAGCTGTCCGCACTTGTCAAATGTTATCAGTAATTTATCAAGATGGTGTCGACTGCCTACTTGCATGCAGATCAGTAGGATCCTGCCTGCCACCCCTCACACACCTATCCAGCAGCCCTCAGAGCCGGCCCAACTCCATGATGCCAGCCACCCCTATGCCCCCTTCTAACCCCTTGCCAGAGTGTGTGGTCCTGGGGTCAGTCACCCATCTGTCCTCAATTGTTAAATTTTGCAACTGATTCAAGATGGCGACAAATGCCTAGTTGCGAGCAGATCGGGAGTCTTGCCTGCTTGTAGCTACACCCTCCCACCCCTCAGAACCAGGCCGAGTCCGCATGTCGACCACCCCCTCCCCCCGAACCCGCCTGTCTTTTTTCGAGACGATGACTGTCTGCCTGCCTAACTGACTCCCTCCCCTCGTGTAGCGAAGTTTGGACTCTCCCGAATGCTTTGAACTGTCTTATTTGCAGCGAAATAAAATTTCACAAATCCCGCAGATCAAAATTTATATTTATCCCTGAAGCTAAATATTATCTGAAATCTTAATCCCCAGATGAAATTCCAAAAAATTTTATATATTAATCCAAGAAATTAATTTGAAACCAATATACTTTATCCCATTTCCAGCAAACATATTAAATTATTTCCAGGAAATCAAGTATATTTTTCGTACAAGAGATATTTTCACTCACTAAAATTTTTATTTTAACACTGAAAGAACACCATTTTTCAAACACATATTTTTATTCACGTTTTAACTATTGCAATGGAAGACACGACACATGCATACATATTCAAACTTTCAATCTGTTTTTAAATATATATGTATAGCAGAGAAAAATACGTATTTGATGTGTACTTGTCTACAGCACTAAAATTTACTTATAACCAAAGTTTCAATTCAAAATCTTCCCAGTCGATATTTTTAGATATACTATCTACCATAATATTTGTATATACTCGAACTTATTTACAAATCGATTTCCTTAGAAAACCAATTTGAACATAATATTAAATAAATAGCACAAATGAAGGTTGAAATGACTTCTAACGGAGCTGTAATATATCAATTTCCACTATATTTCAATGCATTTAAGCAAAATTTAAAGGAAAACGGCTGCCATTTTGCAATCGTATAACCCATCTATTAGGATAACACATTCCGACCATCAACAAATTATTTACATCATAAAGAGATATCTGATACAAATAACTTTATTCCATACAACTTAGGAATCGACATAACAGATTATCAGACATAAGTTAGAGGGAAAAACGAAATTTGTATTTCATACACACATTTAAAACAGAAGACCGTTAAGGCAATCATAGCTCAAAATGGTTTACTCAACAGACGAACCTCCTACTAACACAATCATTTAGTAAACAAACTCTTTAAAAATTCTGTACAAAATACTTTTAAACCCATTTATCCTTTCTATATTCCTGAAATTGAATTATTATTTATTCATTTTAATCGAATACCAAGTAAAGACATATTCCATCCAATAGACGTTTATTTAATTACATGGTGAATTAGTATGCATACCCCTGCAATCAACATAAAAGTATTAGAACAGAATACATTTTATTGTCATTAATGAAACCTGATACTGTTTAAAACAGTACATTCATACAGAAACAAGTTAGCTGTCATTCTGACATTGTCAGGTGAACATCTATTCGGAAGTAAACTTTCTCTTCACACCAAAGATTATTCAGTTAATCTACAATGATGAGAATGGAGACATCACCAAATAAACTACACTGCAAAAACTGTGGGGAAATTCCCACTTTCACCTACACTGTCCACAGACATGAGAGGAGTGAATGTTTGAAGTATTCATCTTGTACGATTCTCTACTGTGAATACTGTTTTCGCCAGTTCGCATAAGCGGGTAACTTGAGTCGTCATATCAAGATATGTAAACAAATAATCTTCCTCCTGAGAAAGTAAATGTAATGCCTACACTACATAATATCACAGAAGGAGAGGGAAATAATGTAATTACAAGAGATTACATAGAATCGGATTGTATCAAATCTACAATAACACGTGGACATAACGATTTTCGACATAACCTACCGCAACCAACTGCGAAGATCAGTGTAGGTGACGATACACCTAGTCTTTCTAAGCAAAGTAAAGTCGATATTTATGATGAAACATCAGGTGAAGATAGTAGTGAGGATATCAGTGATACTGTTGAAAATATTCATTCAACAAATGCTGTGAAGAAGGCAGAAGGCATCAACAACAACACTCATTGCAGATTTCTCAAAGACCCGAATTAACTTGTTAATAAACTTAGATATTCATTGCAGTTTAAAAAACATGTTGAATATTACAGAATAAAAGAGATGGTTTTCATTACAACAACACTTAAGGAATGAGGTTATATCGAATTAAACAAACACCCAAGAAGTATGATAATAGATTTTAGTTAACCCTATTACTTAACCGAAAAAAAGTTATTATTTCAAGTAAACATTGCGTGATAGGAATAAGTTTCAATTTGAAATATTATGTCTTCCTCAAACAAATTAAGTCGTTTGAATTTGCTTGGAGTGTTAATTAGGTTTGAGCAAAAAAACATGGTTTGTGGAATAAAAAACCCTTACTTGAGTACTAAAGAAACCTATTTGAGGAATAAGTAACTGACAAACACCATATAACAAATAACCAGTATTAAAATGTTTGGTATCTATGTTTGTGAAGTGCCCTATACTTACTGGTGCTATGATTTTTGTAACCTCTTGTACTTGGTTGTGATAAAAGGTTATACATAAATTTTTGGATTACCTGTATTTGTATATATTTTGAAACAATTGTCTAATATGTCCTATGTTTTGTAACATCCTGCAGTTCTCCTATTTTGTAATAAATTTAATGTTTTAAAATGAATTGTTATGTTTATTTAACCTATACCTCATTAAAATTGAACTTTTTAGTAAGAAAAATATTTTCTCCCCAGAGACATTTGAGAGGGAAGTAATTAAAATGTTGTAACAGAGAGGGATTCTTGCATCTCCTTTTAAAAGTATGTTTCAACTAGTTAAAAGTCTATGAGTTCTATCAAAAACAAAGTAAGTTCTTACTAACAGGAAATACTGTTATACTGAAAAAAACCAGAGGAATAGTTCTGGAAGTGAGCACTCTAACCATTTTTTCAATAACTAACAGTATAATATACCATCCCTGATAAGGCTTGGTTGATTTAAACTGGGTTCGAGTCTCGTTTAAGCCATGTATGAATGTAATTTAGTTTCTTACTTTCAGTGTTGGGTACCTATGATTGTAAAACATAGATTCTTGGTTAGAGTCTCAAGTTAGGTACAAATGTAATCTAGTTTCCCTTCTTAGGGTTCAAACGTAATAGACTATACATAATAGACGTTATGATATGTTACATTGGTATGCTATGTTACTTTATGTTGGTATGTTACGATAGGTAAATATATGTTACATTGGTATGGTACATTGGTGTGTTACGACACATTATGGTACGTATTAATATAATACTATTTCACAGAATAATGAAAGTAACACGTATTTAATACAATTAATTCGTTCGTACACAGTGAAAACATAGTTTAAATGTGTGAGAAAGCTATTTGAAATGTATAACATTCTGCTTGCATACACCTCGTATTGTCAAAAGTTCGTATTGGAATAATAGTTTGTGTTAAATAAAAAGGTAATTCATACCTATTGGCTTAAAACCGTACAAATACACATTGGAATCTAACATATACGGGCTAAATTTAAAAAAATTGCGAAAAATTCTTTTCAATGTGTTAATTTGCTTCAAATTTAATTAAAACCATTTCTGTTACTTAATATCTAGGTTAAATACATTTAGATAGCGAATTACGAAATATAAAATTTGGCAAGAAGGGAGAGTTGTGGGCTATAAATAGCACGTCCCACCCTCTGGAACTCATTTGCTCATGTGACTCCATTGGGTCAAATCTCCTGCTCTCTCGTGCTCGGATATCCTGTGAACCTGTCCACAGTGCCTAGGTCAAGGGCGCCGGTCACCTGTCCACGAGCCGCTACAGGGACCTGACACAGCGGGGTTGTGTCATGAATAAATTTCTCGTTTCCAGTTCTACCGCCTGCTTGGGAATTTGCCCACTTCCTCGGGAATTCGGTTGGCCGCTCGCCTCTTGTTTGACTCTGTGGGGCTTTGCGAGCAAGGTTATAATGCGAAGGTGAAACCAACCTTCCTCGCCTGTCGAACAAGTTACCCGAGGAGTTCGCTCGATCGCTTCTTAGGCTGCCGGGTTAGGCTCGCACGTCGCTCTTAAGGGATTACGAACACCTGATCGCCCACCTGCCCCGGCGCTTGCCTGATGGAGCGGAGTAGCGCTCATACAGCTTGACCTCGGTTCGGGTGTCTTTCATCAACCAAAATCTTCGCTACAAGAGTTTAAGTAAGTGAGAATAAAAATTTTAGGGTTTTCGGTATTTCGTTGAAATGTTTTTTTCGCATTTTATTTAAACTTAGAGTAAATTGTATGATTTGCGTTAAATTCTTAACAAATTGAATGAAATTTGTTTGAAATTGTTAAACATTTTAATGAATTTCATTAAACTTTTAACAAAATCGTCATGACTAAATGATTTTTCTTTAAAATTGTTACAAATCAATAAAATTTCTTGAACAAAGTGTTACAACTAAATGATTTTTCTTTAAAATCATTACAAATCAATGAATTCTCATTAAAAATCGTTAAGAATTGAAAGAAGTTATTATCAAACTGAATTATTTTTCTTTAAAATCATTAGAAATCATTGAAATTTTCTTTAAAATCATTACGACTGAATGATTTTTCTTTCAGATCGTTAAACCTGAAAGAAATTTCAATAAATCCTTTCAAACTTAAGAATATTTGTTAAGTTAAGTATTTTAAGGATGTTTAAGGATGGCTTTTGCTTATGAATAAGTATAACTGAGCGTGTGAGTGTGGGGGAAATGTCATATAAATTTAATTCCAGATGCAATTTTTTCATGTTGTTTTGAGTTTATTTAGCAGAGCTGAAAGGAGTGGTATACTGCCAATAGATACATCCTTGCTCTGTATGGAATAGGGTTTGTGTCAATTACACGCACCTACAGCCTCTCTTCACTGTTTAAATATTCACAAAGTATGCGAGAAAGCATCTAAAATGCATGGCCAAGTACTCTGATAAAATAATTGGTTAGGTAGTTGTATGACTGAGTGTGTGAGTGCGGGGGAAAAGTCATGTAAATTTTAGTTAGTTTTACATAGTTATAAGAAATGTTTAAGGGAGGGATGTTTGTGTGTGTGAGGTATGAACTATGCAACAGCTAAACCAAGGTAAAAACTGAGATGAATATGCCTTGTGTAATCAGGAGATGCATAACTTCAGCTTCCAAGCTCGTTCAGTATGAGTTGACTGGAGAAGGATGTATGATGACGAATATATGAGCCTTGAGTATTTCTAACGATTGAAATGTTTTTGGAGTGTATGTGATGTGGTGGTTTGGGTAATTAAGACAATTTTAAGGCATTTCCTTTTCAAAGTTGATGAGTAAATGCAAGTGTGTGTGTGTGTGAGTGTGTGAGAGAGAGGGAGAGAGGGAGAGAGAGAGGGGGGGGAGGGAGAGAGAGAGGGGGGGAGGGAGAGAGAGAGAGACTTTTAAAGTATTTTAATTATAAAATGCATTATTGTATATTTGTAAGAGCATGTGTATGTAGGTTTGCTTTAAGTACTGAATGTTTAGTTTTATAGCATATAATGTTTGAATTTTAATTATTAAAAAAAATGTTCAGTTCATAGTGTAAAATATGTTTGAATGTTATACAAGTCTTTTATATGTTTTCAGTGTAACAGATTAATTGCCCTTGCTAAAACTTTCGTTATTAAACTTATTTTCGAAAAATTTACAAACTCTATAAACATTTTTAACGGTGTAAAACTACTTAAAAATTTTTGATGGTTTATCACTACAAAAAAGTTTTTGACAGTGTGTCCTAGGATGTAATTTTTGACATTGCAAATTTTACAGCGTAAGATAAAATATTTTTTTCTAATGTAAAGTTTTTCTCTCACAAAAGTAATGTTTAAAGTGGGCTTAAACTGAAATTCAATATCGTAAACACAGTCCACTCACTTTTTACAAAACGCAAAAGCTTTGCGCTGGGAAAAATAAGTGAGGCGAGACAGGTCACAGCCATTTCACAGCCATTTCACAGCCGACTTTCGAGTCGATTAGATGTATTTCGCCAAGGGAGCCAGAAAATAATTCCTTCTCCGATTCCCAAGCCTCACTGGAAGCCCTGCCAGATCTGACATACCAATTATTGGCTACAGCGTTCGTGGGAAGACTTAATGACAAGCAGATACTTAATGATCAATTAGAGTCTGATACGGATTTTTCTCGTTTCTTTTATATGTGTAAAGTCCCTTTATTAAGCTTTTTAATGGCATCACCCCGGCCAGTTAGATTATCAGTTTCCGAAGTGGGTAAAAACTTTAAATTCCTCATGGCGGAAGAAGGCGCTACAGAGACTTTTTATTTTCAAAGCAACGCACTCCCTGTCCTCCATTCATCCGCGGTGGGTTTAATCTATGATGAGTATATCGTTCCTTAACTCACAAACAGACTTGAGGAGTTTAATGCGCGTGGTTCTGGCTGGAGTATCCAAATGTTGACGTAAATGGACGTCCATGTGAGTCAATTTCGTCCGTTCGCCATTGGTTCTGCGCACACTAAACTACCCAAGTTTATTTCTAATCGTCTTGCTTGTGTCGCTGCAGACTGACCGGAGGGGATGATGTTCCACTACACCATTGTAGCATCTTTGTTTCCTATCACACAAAATGCCCACAGAACTAAATCGTATCCAAAATCTCACCAGGTTTTGAATATCGAAGGTTTGTTGGCACCTGTAGTCATGCAGGATATTCGTAAGTTCGAGGAGAACAATTCTATTTCTATCAATGATTACTGTGTGGTAGACAAAGATAGCAATATAATTGACGAAACTTGCGAAAAGGGTAGGGTTGTAGTGCCCATGCATATTTTTCCTGTATGCCATGACAAACATGTGAATCTTTTGGCGATTCGCGCGAGTGGAAATGCCGCTCATTTGCATTTCGTGTGCATTAGAAATTTGTCCCGGCTGGTTGGTAGTCAGCTGAGTAAGAGAGCTAACAAAAACTTTCTTTGCGAGCGTTGTTTTCAGTATTTCAGAACTGAGGAGAAACTCGCAAGTCACACTACTCCTTGCCACCAACAAAAGGCTGTTCGCAGTACTTTCCCTACTGATAATGGCAAGTACTTGGAATTTACAGATTACAGCAAACAGCAGAGATTGGGTTTCGTCGCCTATTTGCGATGTAGAAAGTTGCCTGAGACCCATGTCCACTAATGATGAAACGAGTAATACAGCTACCATCAGTCAACATGTTCCATATGCTTGTAGCATTTTGTTGGTCTGCTCATACAATCCAGGTTTATCTAACTATTTTCAGTTTGTGGGTGCTGATTGTATGTAGAAATCAGTTGATAAGTTAGTTGAACTTACAAAGTGGGTTACAGGAATTTACAGCCTCATTGTTCCGTTGAAGCCAAAAACCCCTGCTGGTGAAACTAGGTTGGCGGCTCTGAAAAGTTGTCACATTTGTAAAGAACTGCTCGGCGCAGATGATATTGTGGTCGACCATGAAAATTTGACAGGAGAAATCAGAGGCCGCGCACATAATAAGTGCAACTTGAATTTCAGACTGCCGAAAAGAAAACTTGTCACTGTTTTCCGTAACCTGCAGAATTAAGATGCTCACTTCCTTATAAAGCCCTTGGCTGAACGTCACATAACGTTACATGACGGAACCATGGTAATTGAAAATCCTGGAAAAATCTAAGTGATTGTAACGACCCTTGAAAAATACAAATTTATAACAAAACAGATTCCCAATGGGACAGATTGCAATGGAAAGGCGCAATATTTCAAGTTAAGATTTATTGACTCATTACAATTCATGAGCGCCTCTATGGAAACTTTGGCAGGCAATTTACTACCTGCACAATTGAGTATCACCCACTCGATGTTTCCAGACAACACCCAGTTCGAATTGGTCAAACGGAAGGGAGTTTTTACTTATGAATTTGTTAAGTCGTCAGACAGTCTGATGTGCAAATCACTCCCACCAAAAGGACACATTTCATAATGTGATGAGTTGCGAGGCAATAGCAATGAGGAATACGCTCATGCCTAAGCTGCATGGGATGCGTTCAACTGCATAAACTTGCTGCAGTATGCCATGCATTACTTACGTGTGGACACTTGTTTGCTGGCTGATGTTTTTGAGAATTTCAGAACCGTATGTTTGGCTCATTACGGTCAGACCCGCCATGTACGTCACAACTTCGTCTCTTTCATGGGATGCTTTATTGTCAATGACACGTGCGTGGCTAGATCTTTTGACCAATCCGTACATGTATCTTTTTGTAAAAAGTGGGGTTAGGGGCGGCATTACCCAGGTTTCAAAAACACACGCGGAAGCCAATAATATTTACATGGATGAGGACTACGACGCCAGTGTGGCATCGAAATATACATGCTATTTCGAAGTCATCAGGCTGTACAGTCATATGGTGCGGTCCAAGCTTCCGATTGGTAATTTCGAGTGGGTTGAGGCTTACATGTTCTCTTCATGGGATTTTTCAAACATGGTGAATTACTGTGACATTTGTATTTTCGCAGAGGTTGTTCTGTCATTTCCAGAGTAGTGTCATGATAAATTATCTCATCTACCTTTGGCCCCAGAACATGGTGTACCCCCGAACGGCTCGAATGAGAAACTTCTTTTAACACTCACGCAGAACAAGAAATATGTTATACACTGGGAAACACTGAGTCCGTACTTGATGTACGGGGTCAAACTTGACTCTGTTCATTGCGTTTAGCGCTTTGAGCAGAATGTATGGATGGCTCTGTACATCGACTTTAACATTGAGACATATGCCCAGGCTTCGAACGCATTAGAAAAATCGTTTTTCAAGTTGATAAATAATTCCGTTTATGGAAAAAAATTCCAGAATGTCAACCGGGAAAGGGACATCAGAGTCGTTTCGAGGTATGAGACGATCTATGGGGCTGCAGAGCTGATAGGACGTCCAACATTCCAGGCGCGGCAGATTATCGATGAAAACTGAGTCCTCATCGAAATGTCAAAGAGTTCTGTTGCGTTCAACAAACCTTTGAACACTGGTGTTGCCATTCTCGACCTTTAAAAATTAACACTCTATGAATTTCACTATCAGTACAGGTGTACAAAATTTCTTCCGCCGGCTTTGCACCTCCTGTATTGTAACACCGATTCCTTAGTATACTCTATTGCCTGTGATGACGTATATAAAGTATAACTACCCCAGATTAAAGGTGCGGTTTGATACATCCAACTATGCAATTTATAATCTGCAAGGATTCCCTCACAGGAACAAAGGCAATACCGGGGCGATGAAAAATGAATGTGCTGGGCGCATAATAGCACACTTTGTGGGTTTACATCCTAAGCTTTACTCATACATTGTTCATTTTTGCGAATGAGCAATGCATTCGTAAAGTGAAGGGTCTAAAACCCAATGTGTCGCAATCACTCAGGTATGAGGATTATCGAGATTGCCTCGAAAATTGCACAAGGGTGATGGGGATCCAATATCAGTTCCGTTCGCGTGCTCATCACACCTGCACAGAAAACATAACAAAGATAGTGTTGTCAGATATTGATGATAAGTGGCACATTGAGGCAGATGGAATATCAACCTTACCTTGGGGGCACTATCGAATACCTCAGTAATTTTTTATTTTATTTTTCTCAGTATATTAGTTTCAACACCACATTACATTTATAGACCTCCCAACACCATACAACGCTAAGGACACCAATCTGCCGAAACCACATGTACCTTCTGTTCCACAGTCATCGTAGTTGGCTATAAATAGCATCATAGCTAATCATCATCGCAGCTGACTACACAAACTACAAATATTTACAACACCTGTTGAATCATCATCAATGCTGCTGCTATCTGATTGCCTACCTGTCAGGTATTACATAACTTCAATAACAACTCTTTTGATACAAGTGTCTTCGATCCAATTTCCGTTTGTCAAAGAAGAAAATCAAATTCCCAGTTGAAACTGCGTGTGTGTGTGTGTTTTGCCTCAGTCACTTGGCATGTGTGAGTGAAAATAACCCGGACGTGACAAATGAATGCCCTTCTATGCGTGTCGACGAACACACCTTCCGAATGTGTCGTTAGGGAAAATATTTATGAAAGAGAGAGACATCAACAATAATGTTCTGAAAATTGTTTCTTGTACATAAATCTCTTCAATTGTGTTTTAGTATGTGTAAATATTTTTTAATCTTGTAATATATGCCAAACACTTTTGTAACAGTAGTAGTAACAGTACCGTAGTTATAGTAGTTTTAGTAATAGTAGTTGTAGTGCTAAGTTCCACATGTAAAAAAAAAGTATGATGAAATGTTTGTAAATATCGTTGATAAAATGTTATTGATGAATTTCTTGTTTTTGTGAAAATGACTTGTTTTTTTTAAACATTTTTTTGGTAATTTAGCTGTAAGATGATTGTTTTTAAATATGTGCAGAATTGTTTTATAAATATCTGTATAAAAATTGTGATTGAAAGATGATAGTGCAGTTGTTTGTTGAAAATTCAATTTTTTTTGTGATGGTGTAAATACTTGGTTTTAAAAATGATTTTGAAAATATTTCTTTTTATAATAAAACGTTAAAAACAAAAAAGTGTGTGACTTTATATTTATATTTTTTAATACATCATTTCTCTAACTTTTTCAATGATATCTTGTGTAATATGAGTAATGGTTTAATAGTAGTGAAAATAAATGAGAAGGTGTCTAATAGTAATGGTAAGCTGATGACTTTTATTAAAAAATTCAGGATAACTTTTTGCTTGCTTTTTTGACTTAAAAAACTTGCAGTCATTCACATTAAAACTTAATTAAAAACTAAGTTTGAAGGGCTGAGGGAAAATTACAAAAAAAAATTATGGAGAAAATCAAACATATCTGAATGAATGAATGAAGTTTGCAAAGAAACGAGACAGCAGTTAGTATCTTGAGAGAACCTTCGCCCACTCCAGCTATTCGAGTTGAAAGTTGGAGTAGGACACGACGGTCTGCTAACCAAATTTTGTGACACCCCAGGGGAATATATTGAAAGTGAAGAGTGAATACCTTCACAGAGGCAGGTAGCGAAGACCTATGTCCCTCCTTGCTGGCAATCTACGACTGCACCGAACACACTGCAGCAAACATTTTTTTTTTAATATTTAACTTTATATACAAGCACACAAATTACAAGCCTTCCTGTTCAAGATACAAAACGATGATGTCTGGAGAAGAAGATAAACATTATATATTTAAACTAATTTTTAACAAGTAATGTAAAAATAACAGTATGAGGAGGGCTGGGGAGAGGTAAAGCGGTGCATGGAGTTTTTAAGCGAAGTGACCTCAGCTATCCCACTCTCCGCCCTCTTCAGTCGTTCATCAACGCTTGTCGGAGACAGACGTGCTAGTCGTCAGCTCCTTAATAAACATCTCACCTCTAGACACTTGGCGGCCGATGAGCTTATGAACGGGGCTTATCGCAGCTACGGACCATCTCTAGTGATAACCGCGATTTAATATATAAGTATTTTATTGAGAAACTTTTTTTCGTGAGTTAACTTTTTTTTTTTTCGGATCGATATACTGTGTTTGTGATAAGTAATTGATTTCTGTGTTCAGTATACGAAAATACCATTTGCGTTAAAAATTTAAGTGAATTTCATAAACATTTTCCGTAATTTAAACACAGTTGTCTCTCAGTCGGGCTAGACGTATCTACTCACAACTCGACGAACGGACTTATTTTAATATCATTTGGGGTAAGGTTTTTTCTATCGTTATATATTTTACTTATCAGAATAGACGTATGCTATTGTGTCTGGTTTTAATAGTATTCAGGGTTTTTTTTTTGCCATAAGATAACATTCACCAGGCTGGATCGTGTAATTTGTATGTGTTATTTATTCATACTAACTAACTGGATTTTATTTAGTGAGTTTGCACTTGTAAACGTCACATGTTATTCACGTAGTTAAAATTCTCTCTTGTGTAAATTATATTTCTAAGCTCGAGACTCACGTTATGTTTAAGACTCACATAATTCCGCTTATTATTCACGTAATTGATTGACATTTCCGATTCGATGCATGCAATTTATTCATACATAGAACACTCTGAAATTCTATAACATTAAATTGAATTCCGAAAACAGATAGTGTAACACATAAATCGCATTTTCAAAGTCGCCGATATACCGTCTACAAGCAATATCTCCAAAAAATATATATAATTTACACTTAAGCCACTCTTAGAAATCGTTTAAACACTCTGAATTTTATCGTGTGTTAAATATATTCGTAAAAATCGTTTATCTACCACCAACATGCCTACAAACACTTAGAAATTAGAAAAAAAATTCTCCTTAGCCCATTCTTGCACTCAACTCTGCACCTATATAAGAAATTGCAACCCACAACTCTGCTCATCGACTGCCAGAGCTCCAAGGGTGAGGACATGCCAG
The DNA here is from genome assembly GCA_029891345.1 of Dryococelus australis. Classification (NCBI taxonomy): domain Eukaryota; kingdom Metazoa; phylum Arthropoda; class Insecta; order Phasmatodea; family Phasmatidae; genus Dryococelus; species Dryococelus australis. The sequence goes on along the minus strand of CM057003.1, from coordinate 6,479,415 downwards.
AGTTCCTGCTACCTCCTCCCCAACCCAAAAAGAAATAAAGAAAGAAATCAATAAAAATAATTAACCCTTTCAATAAACTTAACTCTTTACATAAGTTACCCTTTTCAATAAATTTAACCATTTCCATTTTCCATCAGATGAAGAAATTATAATCGGATTAAGATCGGATTAAGAATGTTTGATCGTAGTAAAATCGGATGAAGGATTAGCCCTTTTTGATTAACCTTTTCAATTAATTTGATATCAGATTGATAATCCGATTAATCATAAGTGAAGTGAAACCATCTAGCCCCTACTACTTTCGCTCATGAAAGGTAGAGTGGATAGATTTGGGCAGCTTTTGAAATAAAAAATGAGAGCCGATGAGGGTGAAGCAAGGTGAGTATGGAGTAACGCCGGAATGCAAGGGCGAGGGAAACGTAAAATCCCCGAGAAAACCCTCACAGTTTCACTCGAACGACGCATGAATAAAGTGATGAGGCCCATGGCAGTGATAATTTTACATATGGTGGATGAATACACAACGTGCATACAAGTATACAGATCTTAAGTAGTGTTTTCAAAAGTGGTCATTTTACCGTGAACAGCCTACCTATAAAGTCCTACTGGCAAGTTCGATGGTAAAAGATGTCCGTTATATTTTAGACATGTAGTGTTAAATACATAATTTCAGAAAACGAGTTATATTTTATTGAATATTACATGTTACTATACAAACACTATGAAGTTGCTTTTTTTTTAATATCCAAAACACTCCTAGAAAAGAAGTCTAATCGGTGGACTTAAAACTAGAATTATCCTTTTTTCAGATCGTAGAGAATGCACGCAAAATACTCAATATTAATGCTCACAAAAGACATATCTGAAAAAGACAGGAAACTATCTCTGTATTAGCCAGGAGGAGCGTGTATAGCGTGTTGAAATGAAACGCATCCTGTTCGTTTCAAAATATCGGCCTTAGTAGAAATATTGATATTTATTGTTGTGTGTATGGTAACACCCGCATGAATAAATACAAATTTTATTTGCTATTTGAATGACTTTTAAAAATACGAAAACAATGAAAAATGTTAATCTGAAAACTTAACTTACATGATTGCATGTTTATTAAAAAATTATATTCAAATTCCGGTCCTTGTAAATGGACCGCCGCATTACCAAAGGACACTAAAATATAACCAAGGGGGTAGTTTACATATTACCACACTAACTTCCAAACTAGCCTGTCCAGCGGAGGAGTTTAACCCGCTGTTGCCATGGCTGCAAGTTTAAATGGCGAGGGGAGGAGGGAGGCGTGAACCTAATTATCCAGGAGAGGAATGAAGTGGCGGTACCTTTGTTGTGAGCCTACTCAGCGCTGATTGGCCGGGGTCCTGCGCCAATGTTGCCGGATCGTTAATTAATAGCTTGACTCGAGTTGGGCGATTAATTACGCCGGTGAGCTTGGAGGGTTGCGTTTCACGAGCCCTTCTGCCTTGAGGTCGGAGTGAGCTGCATTGTGCTCGAAATTAACGTTTCCCACTCCAAAGAAGAAGTCGCGGAGCATAACACAGAACTGCGTGCAGTGAATTGGGGGGGGGGGGGACTGTCACGAGTATCCCGAACAGACATCCAGCGAAGTGGAGCTGCAGCATTATGCAATCAGTGTTTAGGTACAACCGTTGGGCCGAGCAAAATAAAACCTCATAGCGCAAATGAGTATACGCTGTTCACGGTAAACTGAGCACTTTCTGAAGCACTGCTTGAGATCTATTTGTAGTAGTTTATGTATTCTTCCGCCATATGTGAAAATAACATTGTCATGGGGCACAATTACTTTCTTCATGCGTCAGGCAAGTGAGAATGTGGAATTAGTAGGAAAGTATAAAATTTACAAATTCGCGAATCCTTACGCTTCCATGGATAAATAAACAGAAAGCAAAATAAATTAATTTTGTTTTCACAAATGTTAACCAAACACTTTTAATTCGAAGATAAGACATGGAACTACTTTCCCCCCCACGTTTCCAACTTTACTGGGCGCATGCTACTCAGTGTGACCGTTAAAATTCACGGTCGAATCACATCGATATGACCACCTACTAGCATACAGAGCCACCGCCCTCCGCAGCACGGACAGCAGCTAGACGAGCTGGCAGTGACTCAGTCAGGTGCTGATAGCTAGTATCTGGAGCCATGCTGTCTGCAGTGCGTCCCACAACTGTTGAAAGGAGTGTGGCGGAGGAGACAGACGGCGAACACGACGATCGAGATGGTCCCACAGGTGTTCAAATGGATTGAGATAGGGGCTGTTTGGCGGCCAGGGAAGAACTTTGACGTCTTGATTGTGCTCTTCCAGCCACGTGTGGACACTTCCAGCCTTTTGGCAAGGCGCATTATCCTGCTGGAAGATACCATCCTCCCAAGGATAGACAATCATCATGTAAGGGCGGGCGTGATCGCCGAGGATGGATTCATAACCAAATCGATCAAGTGTGCCTTCCACACGGATGATGGGACATAGAGAATTAATACCTCGAGAACATTCCCCAGACCATAACACTGCCCCCATCGCCTTGTGTTCGTCCAGCAATGGCTGCAGGGTGTCGGTTCTCCGACGTTTCTCGCCGGACACGCTGACGTCAATCCGTTCAATGCAGCGGAACTCGTGTCTCGTTGGAGAAAGCTACCCGTCGCCAATCAGCAGCGGTCCAGTCGCCATACTGTCGAGTAACTTCCAGTCGTTTTCGCTGATGCACCTGTGTTAGCATGGGTGCAGTCACCCTCCGTCTACTCCGGTGCCCCATTCGCAGAAGAGTTGGCTGAACTGTTGCGGTAGACACGTGTCTGGATGCCCTCTGGTTCATTTTGACTATGAGTTGTTCCACTGTAGCCTTTCGGTTGGCCTTCACTCACCGTCGTAGTCGACGTTCACCTCCGACATCAGTGGCGCGTGGAGCTCCGCAGTTTCCATGACGGTTATTCCCATTGGTGCCATTCGCCCACCCACGATACACCTCTACCACAGAGGCACGTGATTAGTTCACAAACGTCGCTGTTTCCGAAATGCATCCCCCCTATGGTCCGAATGCATTGTACGCTTGGAAAAAAAAAACGGAAAGCAAAATCATCCCTTTTTGTAACTCGGTAAAATCGCTTCCCTTACCCATGACAGCAGGAAGCGTACTGTGTACAGCCAGTCTGTCGGTCGCATTATATACCCGCTTCACCGGCCCACTTCACGGGCCACACGTCATGGGCTACGCGCTGCAGATGGCACTTCCAGCAGGTGGTCATCATAATAACGTGATTCGACTGTTTATGTGCAAGTAGTGAGTGACACTGGCATTTTGTAAACGTTGATTTCAAAAGTGCCCATTTTATCGTGAACAGCCTGCAGAGAGGCGACGCTGCAATATATTGCGTCGAGCTCTTATTTTGAGCTACAAATATTGTAAACAAGTTATGATTTTACTGCCAACATAAAAACTGTCGTCAAAGCATATCAATACAACGAACAGATAATAATGCAGGTATTGGACAACCTGTAAACCGAACGTACACGAAAGAACACGAGCATTAACGGATCTAGGAAACCCATCTATGCCAATGTTAACGTTGTATAGGCGACTTTGGTTTTAATATGGTTTTTTCCCCCTTGTGTTGATCCAGTGGAAAACTGACCTACACAATTATAGGAGTTAAATTCCAGTAGTTTTTATAATTAAAGGCTACTCACAATAAAGAGAGCACTTTTGAAAATCCTCTAATTTGGAGTAGTAGTCAATAAATATATTTTATTTTAGCCTTAGACGTTAACTTCTGAGTGCGGTGAAATCTACACACTACGTTTATTACTTATTTGGCATTGTTATTTTTAAAAGTAGTTAAAGGATTTTAAAAAATGGCTGAAATAAAAATGGAACTAGGGCCTCTAAAGTGCTCGATTTACCGTGAACAGACTATAGACTTTGAAGACTAGTAACGCCCCATTTTATTGAACTCTTTTCTATTATTACACACTACTCCCAAATCAATTTGGAAGTCAACGATGTTGGTAAACATTGATGCAGGTATGTTACAATTCTGAAAGCATCAAATGGAACAGGGTAGCAACTGTGGGACGTTCGCGTGGTCACAAAATTGCCGTTGAATCACTAGCTAATGCAATCGTTTTCCCCAACCAACTATTGTTGTAAAATTGAGCAATGGTATTTCGGTTGTTTCTAAGTTTATAATCTTTGATCACGCATAAATTTCTAATTTATTTGTGGTGTTGGCAATGCTGCTGTGACCTGAGAAAACAGTGAATCGACAGCGCCTATAGAGTTTCGCATCCCTGGGAAACCTTACGCCAGTGGCACAACGTCATATGACGCCACGACACCAGATGTTACCTGGAAAAATTATTGAAACATTTATGGGCCTACTCTAGAAATTTCTTTCTGTGCAAAAAAAATTCGTTTCTTTGATGCTGTTTTGATTACGGCAACGCAATATTGCTGTTCACGGTAAAATGAGCACTTTTGAGGCCCTAGTTAATTTTCATTTCAGCCATTTTTTTATCCGTTAACCACATTTTTAAAATAAATATTACCGTGTAAGTAATCAACACAGTGTGTATATCCCACCGCACTCGGAAGTTCACGCGTAAGGCTAAAATGAAATCTATTTATTGACTATTATTCCAAATGAGGAGGCTTTCAAAAATGCTCACTTTACAGTGAATAGCCTATAGTACTGGCGGGTAAATTTACCAAGGCGCACGTAACCTGCCGCAGCCTGACGCCGTGCTAAGAACATTAGTCTCCGTACAATCATTTGCGCTTTTGGCGATGCTCGCCTAATGTTTGCGTAACAGTTCGTATGCAGCCGGGCCGTTACCATTGTCAGCTGCCGCCTGCCGGGCCGTGCCGGGCGGGGCAAGCTGCCGTCTCGCCCTGCGCGTTATTTCCCCCCCCCCCCCCGGCACCACAAAAAAATTACAATCCAGTATACTACCTTTCCTGCAGATGTAGTCCCCCGGAGAGAAGAGCACGGGCCGCAGCCTGAGGACCAGCTCGCAGAGGAAGCCAGCCTCCGTGTTCTGGAAGATCTCCACCCTCTTGAGCGTGTCGAGGTGCACGTTGATTGCGATCTCCGCCTTCAGCTTGTCTGCAACAACCACACACTGCATCGTCAACCGCCACCTACAAGCTCCTCCTTTCTGGCCGTTCTCCGTTTCCAAAGTGAACTCCGCGACCTGTATCACACTTGCTGGGTCTTGTATAGGCCGTTCCAAGGACAATTGAGCGCTTTGGAAACCAACCTTTGAAAAATGCCACTGCACCTACCTGCATATATTTTAACAGGCTCGCTGAATGCCACGCGCCCATTTAAGTTGGTAACGACGGAAGCAAATGTAGTTCCATGTCTGAATTGTTGAATAAAAAGCGTCAGATAAACATTTTTGGATACTGATATTATTTCTTTTGCTTTCAGGTTTTTTTAATGCATATATGTATACGAAACAGAAAATTGGTAAAAATATTTACTTTTCTAATAATTTTCCATTCACTTAACCGAAGCATGAATAAAATGATCAGGCCTCGAGGAAGTGTTCTTTTACATATGGTGGCGAAATACACAATGTGCATTCAAGTAGATATAGGATTTCCGCGGTAAAACAAGCACTTTTGAACGCCCTTCTTAAGATCTATTTGTACACATATTGTGTGTTCTTCCACCTTATGTAAAATTAACATTGTCATTGGCCTCATCACTTTATTCATGCGTCGGTCAAGTGAAACTGTGGAATTATTGGAAAAGTAAATATTGTACAAATCTGCTCATTTTTACACTTAGAGGCATTAAAAAATATACAGAAAGCGAAATGAATAGTTTAAGTTATTACAAATAGTTACTTAACACTTTTATTCGACGTTAATATATGGAACTATTTTCCCCTTTACCGTTACCAACTTTACTGGACACATGACACTCAATGCGCCCGTTAAAATATATGAGGTAGGGGAAATGATTTTTCTCTAAGGTTGATTTTAAAAGTGCTCACTTTATCGTGAACAGCCTTTATCAATCAGGGTTTTCAAAAGTGCTCACTTATACCTGAACAGCCTTTAAAAGACCTGGTGCATGAGCTGGCGTAACCATCCCTTATGGTAGTCGCCATTAAAGACTCCTATTACACTATAGTTAGTTGCCGTTCTAGGACGAGGCACACTGGTTAGAATTCGTGGAATGGCATCTGGCTCACAGGAAATGTGAATATGATCTATGCAGTCAGTAACTTGTGTGTTCCTAACTAAAAGTTATAAAACGCATACGCCCATGAGTTATCCCCTAAGCTTACAGCACAAGAATACCTCTGCCCTAACAGAACATAGTTGTCTGCTGAGGTTTGAACATACGCCCATGAGTTATCCCCTAAGCTTACAGCACAAGAATACCTCTGCCCTAACAGAACATAGTTGTCTGCTGAGGTTTGAACATACGCCCATGAGTTATCCCCTAAGCTTACATCACAAGAATACCTCTGCCCTAACAGAACATAGTTGTCTGCTGAGGTTTGAACATACGCCCATGAGTTATCCCCTAAGCTTACATCACAAGAATACCTCTGCCCTAACAGAACATAGTTGTCTGCTGAGGTTTAAATGCAAATAAATAAATACATAAATATATGGTTACAAATTCTAGGTTAATTTGTCGTGTGTGAAAATATTGACGAGCTGTTGTCGTCAACATTATTCGACTGCTGTTAGAACTAATTTATTGGGCAGTCCTGTGGACTGTGTCACATTGTTTGATCCTCGTGTACTGCACTCTCATGTTCTAAGGTTAACTACTTTAAGTCACCACTTCTCCATAAAACACGCCCGTGGTCTGCTCGCAATTTTTTTTAAAAGCACACTGAGAGAAAATCGAACAAAATATTAATTTTCATAGGGCCAAATATATATTTAGTTTCCCTAACAAAATACATTGTTGAGCAAACAAAATTTGGAAAGCAAAAAAACTGCATTCGTTCGATTAACAAAATTTATGTTTGAATTTTGAATACACAAAATCTCTGTGTTAGGCCAAAAAAAAAATAGACTGTCTGTCAACTAGATATATTTTTTAATCGTCTGTAAATATTTGTATGGCCACTCATTTGACTGCCTTCGTTCGAAAATACAGCTCGAGAGTTTGTGTGTATCTTTTGTGACAATTAGGATAGTAATCGTGTTTGTTAAGGAATCTATTGATGCTTAACAATCCTATAAACACTTTAATGAAACAATGTAACAAGAAACTGACAAGTAAAGCTGTAAAACTTGAAATATATGTTTGCGCACGTTGCCCAATATTTGCAATATATCTATTCAATAGCTCTCCGGCGTCACCAGTAGTCACATTAGCTGAGATTATTAAGGCGTAGCGCGCGGACGCAGGTGATCTAGGTTCGAATCGGTCGAACTTGTAGAATTTCTTTAAATCGGCACAAACTGTATAATGTGCGTGTAGCCAAACAAATCTTAAGTTGCACCAACTAAATATTACAGTTCGGGACAACCAAATGAGAACAGCAACAGTATAATTTGGTTTAAGCTACAAAACATTTCACTGCCTCTATTCGAGCAAATAATTTGGTTGCACCAAAAAAAAATTTTTTCTTTGATTCAACAAAACCCCTTTATCTCGTGCGCTGACCACTGCTGTATAGCACATGAGATCCCTCGACCTTCACTTTTAATGTTTAAGGGAGCCGCTAATTTTATCCTCCTTTTGGTGGCCAACCTTATATCAAAGGGAATTTCTAATCTGCTGACAGAAAAATCAACTCAAAGGAAAGAATAATCGAGAAAAGCCCATAGACGAAGAAAACATTAACTCATTCAGACCCAGCACACACAGTTGTCTACTGTACATTACGCAAGTGCAGTTGTCTACTGTACATTACGCAAGTGCAGTTGTCTACTGTACATTACGCAAGTGCAGTTGTGTACTGTACATTACGCAAGTGCAGTTAAATTTTTATCTGTGCTGCACACTGCGAAACCCAATGACAGTGACCAATAACCTTCCCTGTGGGCAAATCCAACTGATCTAGGTCATAATTGGTCCACATTACCGTAGCCGAACATATAGCAAACAGCTCGTTGGCTGTGACTACGAACTGTGACTACGAACATATAGCATACAGCTCGTTGGCTGTGACTACGAACTGTGACTACGAACATATAGCATACAGCTCGTTGGCTGTGACTACGAACTGTGACTACGAACATATAGCATACAGCTCGTTGGCTGTGACTACGAACTGTGACTACGAACATATAGCATACAACTCGTTGGCTGTGACTACGAACAAATGTTGTGTCGGCTAAAGTACAGCACCCATCATAACATTTTTTGCTCGCGACACCTGAAACACATAAATTAAAGTGGGTCTGCAAGGATTGAAAAGTACGTGACGCACTTTGGCTGTATAGCAAGGCCAGCATAAATCATGCCAATTTTTTAAATATGTTTTATCCATTTCGCGAATTCATTTGGCAAGAGCGTCAACTTCTCAGCGTTGACATTCAGGTCTAAATTGTTTATTCATTGGCTTCTGACGGCATCGTTCGGCACGATTCCAATGTGCGAAAATTCGGAGTGACATAAATAGTAGGAGGTCCTCCCTCAGTTAGCAGAAGCGCCGTTACAATAAATGCTAGCCATTTTTATGTCTCCAAAATTCTTATTATTTATCCGTACTCTTATGCGTATAACAACCATTCGTAAAGCAAGTAAATCGAATCACGAAAATATAACGAAGCTGGGTGCATTAAAACTATGTTACAAGGAAGTAGAGTAGAGTAGAGAGATTTTAGTGGCTCTTTACATCAAGGTCTTGAGAGTCGATCAAGGTGAAGTGAGGTGAGTATGGAGTGGCGCTGCAATGCAAGGGAGAGGGAAACAGGAGATCCCCGAGAAAATCCGCCAACCACCGGCATCGTCCGGCACGATCGCCACAAATAGGAGAGCTGCCCCGCCGGTATTCGAACCAGGTTCACCTAGGAGGGAGGTGAGTAGTCTACCCACTACACCACCGCGGACTATCTGTGTTGGAAATTCCTGGTTATAGGCTGTTCACGGTGAAGTGAGCACTTTTCAAGGCCCCGCTAAATTTTTACTTTCAGCCAATTTCTATCTTTCCGCCACTTTTTAATATAAACATTGCCTTGTGAGTAATTAACATAGTGTGTGCATCTTACCACTATCCAAATTCAACGCCTGAGGTTGCAATAAAATATATTTATTAGTGGTTAATGTCTGTTGAGAAGGCTTTGAAAAGTGCTCACTTTACCGTGAACAGCCTATAAGAAACAGTTCTCGTGGAAAAATTACTAAGCCGAGCGCGGTGTCCTTCTGGTGTTATTTTCTAGACTTGGTTAAGCTTTGTTTACATGAGGTGGCGGAATGGCCTGAAAGGAGAACTTTAGAAGGACTTCGGAAAAGTCGGAAGTGACCACGGATGGAGCATAGAGTACTTGCTGTGTGTTGGGGGCACTCACCCGGTAAACAGCTGACGGCCTTCTCTTCGTCAGAGCACTTCTGGGTGAGCCAGAGGTAGTCGAACCACTTGATCACCTTCACCTGCAGGTGGTTCGGAACCCGCCGCATACGCATGTATGTCTTCACGCCGTCCAGCTTGGCTGCAACAAACACACGCATCAGTCAACACGGGCAGTTTACAGTTTTGAGGAACGTCGAGAAAGTAATATAAACCACACTAACACACACCAATAAACAATTTTACACTCGATTTATTTACATACAGAATATATCACTTAAAGATCAGGCGAGTTTAAGTTAGGTTAGGAGTTCGAATAGGCAGCTATGTAAGAGTTGTATTACGTATAAGCTACAGTAACAAAAAAAAAAGTAATAAATAGCTGAGAACAAAAAAATATTATTCAATCTTAATAAAGTTAGCAATACCACTTACAAAAATCATACAAGTCGATTTGAAAGACATTTCCTTCAATAACTTAAAAGTATGCTTGATGAAAAACACTTTACTGTGATTCCTTATTCCGACGATTTCTAAACACAACAAAATCTTTCATTTTTATTTATTACCCATGCGTCTCAAGTTAGCCCGTAGCATTATTTCGCTCGTTTATTTGCTCATTACAGAATAAATATAGAAACTGAGGTTTGAGCACGCGATTGCAAAAATTAAATATAATAAAATAAATATTGATTCGAGAATTTTTTATTTTTCTAGAAAGAACATTGCTAGCAAGGTTTACATGTTGTAAAGTATCTGAGAAATGAATGAAGCATTGCATTTACTTTATAACCAACGTCTTTTAAGGATATTTTACTTTCTGAGGCTGTGTTTCGATTGATTAAATACTCTGGTATTTCGCATTTCCCGAAGAGAGTGCTCTTTTGTAAACTCCCCCCCCCCCCCTCGATTTGGGACGATACTCTCTCTTTTAGGCAAACAAACGAATCTTACGAAGAAGATACGTGAAAGTTTCTGTAGGCTGTTCATGGGAAAGTTAGCACTTTGGAAATAATCCTTCGAAAATTGTCACTGCCCCTTCCAAGTTAAGTTGGCAACACCAGAGGGGAAAATTAGTTCCAAGTTTTAACGTCGAACCAAAAGTGTTAGGTAAACAATTGTGTATACTGAAATGATTTCTTTCGCAATCTGTTTTAATGCACATACGTTAAGTGTAAATATAAGCAACATTTTAAAATAGAGTGCAAGGTGGACAGCTAGTCAGTATCAGGCAGCGATACCGACAAATGTCCGTATTTAGCTACAAGTAGTTCAGTTATCTGCCACTAGGTAGCAGCAGCGGCAAAGCAGTTATGGCGCCAGTTTGTCTGCAGGTGTCGTAGGTGCTGCTCCCCTGGACCGCAAAATGGCCATTACCGAGTGTGGTTAGATGACAGAACAGACCAACAAAGCCAGACTCGTAGCGATACGGATTCGTGTACTCAGTGTTTCTTGCCAATTCTAAAAGATCAATAAATACTCTTTTTCAATATTGCAAATTTATTACAATTTCAAATACCTTTTTGATGGGGTGGGGGGGGGGAGGTGCACGGACAAGGCGCCTTTTTAACTCGTCTTAATATATTTTTAGTTTTAAATAACGAGAAAATAGGCGGTGTACTGAATCGTTGTCTATGAAATCGTTGTTTGTGCGTAGACGCATATCTCGGCAAATAAAAGTTCTGGAGATATCACTTTTTGTCAGAAAAGATTAAAAACAATTATCTATGGCCGCATTTTTTTTTTGTCATGTGTGTATTCTTAGAGAAAAAAAACCCGTGAAAAATGGTCAAATATCACATTTTTAAAGCTTGCCTAAGCAGTTTCCTTAAGCGGCAATAGAAAAGTACAAATATACGGACGTAGTTTAATCTGTGAGCTTTCATCGCATGTAATAAAACCCTTATGTTACAGATCTAATTTGCACAGCACAGCGTAACGACAGAAACACTGCACGCCTTGCGCGTAGGAGCGATGAGGCACTAGGCATGCGAGTTAGTGTCGCCCGTATCGCTCCCTTGCTTCTTGACCTTGGACGCGGAGCTACATAGTCCCCTTAAGGATTACTGTCATATTCATTTAATTGAATTCTTGACTACATACTGAAAATATAGTTACTAAATTTTATTTAATTTAAACCCACCCCCCCCCCCCAAATCCATTTTTTTGCAAAGCAGGAATGGCAGATTTGTGACCCCAGGTCAGGTCAATCGGACCAGCGCGGACTCAGGACCTTTGACCTGGAATGACCTTGGGAACAAAAACTCGATAAATAATTCATAAAATTCAACTAGACTATTATGTTACTGACTACTAGAGTAATATTGGATGCAGGTGACCTTGACCTTGACCCCATGACCTTGAATGACCTCGGAAACAAAAACTCGAGAAAACATTCATGCAAGTCAGCAAGCATATTACGTTACTGACAACTGCCGTCATATTGGATGCAGGTGACCTTGACCTTGACATCTTGACATTTAATGACTTGGAAAACCAAAACTCAAGGTAATATTTATAAAAGTCAAAGAACATATTGTATTACTGACTACTACCGTCATATTGGATGGAGGTGACGTTGACCTTTACCACGTGACCTTGAATGAACTTTAATACAAAAAATCTAAAAATCAATAAAAAAATTTATATATTCTAAAAAATTGTAAAAAATTAATAAAAATATTTGGCATGAATTTTTATTTAAAAAATTATATTAAAATTATTTTAAAAAAACTTACATTTCCAGAGGTCCCACATCACCTATAATCATTCTGCTATCTTGGTTTTTGTCTATAATTTATTTACAGTTTACTGGAGTATATCTCATCTTCATTCGACTACCATATAGGAATTCACATGTTTTCATCGCCTAGGTGGCACTTGTATAATTCAGCCTCCAAGTGGCAGTCATATTTGTTTATTTTGATAAAGTATGGGTTGCACTGTCGGCACCCTCCATGTTAGATTCTATTTTCAACACATAGGTGGCGTTAATTTCACGATTATGCCGCATGCTATCGGCCTATACCGAATGGCGACACTGGCCATTTATTCAAAGTACTTAAGCTGACATATTTAAGTTTTTTGGTTTTATTCTGAAATACTAGTAATCTTATTCAAAGTAAATTATTTATATAAAGCAGATGTATAAAATAAATAGAACACAGCATTTTTAATATATATTTTAATCATAATACTGTATATACATACAAACAGTTCTTTGCGATTATGTTCGAAGGCAGAGAACTTCATATTATTTTGTAAGTGGATTTAGCGCACTAGTTCTCAGTTCTAGATGATTTACCGAATCGAGTGTCCAGCCCGAACAGCCAAAGAACCAGATGGCTCTGCCAGTGGTGCGGCTGCTGCAGTCACAGGTGAAGGATTTACTGGAACGACCGAAGATATCGCTGGAGTCGATGACGCTGCTGGAAGGCTGACCATGGAGTATCCAGTTGATGCTTTGGCTTGTTGGCAATCCGGGATATGTCTCGAAACTCGACGACCCGAAAGCCACATCGATGTTTTTACTATCTATCTCCCACATTCTTCAACATTTATATGCGTACTGCAGTGCTCAACTGCACGTGAGGCAGCATGCATTCGATACTGTAGTTTCAGTTCCACTGCCTCCAGGTTTTCTCCAATACCCAAGATGGTGTCCACATGCGTATTGGCCACCAGCATCTCAAGTTCCAGCGTTTTCTGATACGAGACAATCTCCATCCTCATCTTTGTGAAGACGCAGTTTTAGGCTACTTTGCCCGAATTTCGAGATGCTGTAACTCGTTCTCGACAGACGGCGATGAACTGATCGAACCCAAGCCTGTACCTCCCATTAGAGAGGAGTCAATCCTTAATGATGGCCAAAAAAAAAAGTATTTCTCTTTCCAGCACAAAGCACACATATCTTTGAAATATGATAGCCTCGTGTCCTTATTGACTTGATCGTCGTAAACGTGGCGTGAATTCATATCGTCCATGCGAAACAGCACCAACATGTTTCCATTGTCGCGAAACATCTGTTCGGGTATGCGCGAATATCATAAATAGTTATTATATCGATCACGCCTATATACAGACACATCAAATATGAAAAAAAAAACGAATAGTAAAAAGTTTTAAATGTTTAACCCCTTACACCAAAGTCAATTTTGTAATAATCTACAGAAAAAAAACCTCACATGCATGTTACCACGGGAAAATGTTAGCTTTTAATTCGTAAATAATGTATATTTTAGTTAGCCCGGGAAGGACCCTACCAGACGAGTTCAATAAGCTTGTTACCGACTCGCTAGCCGTTAACTTAGCATCGCTACTCTGTCCGAAAATATATATTTTTTAATGTGAAAATATATTACGTCATCGTGTTATCTTCGCTCAGGTTGAACTCATGGTCACGCTTAAAGCAGACAACTGAATCCTACAGACTGACTCGCTCCACCCAAGACTTATTTCAAAATTACTCCAAAATGACACAAAATGACTCACGATGACTCCGAAATGACTCAAAATGACTCCTACTCCACTTTCACCTCCACCTCACGTGAGTCTCAGTGACTCCACGCGGTTGAACAGCTTAAATAATGCTAGACATGAAGAACATATGTGTGCTTAGGGTAAGAATAATTTTTATCTGGACTATAGTAGGTTATGTATTGTTCGGTTATTTCTGATTTTTTTCTGGCCTTTGGTAGGTTGAGGTAGGTTAGGTTTTTTGGGTTTTAGCAGGTTAAATTATGTTAGTTTAACAGATGGTAAGAACGTTTGTGTTGCGTGTTGGTCTGGACTATACATTTGCTTGGTACATTTGGGTTAACATGGATGGTATGGTTGGTATGTTGGGTGATATGTTTTCCAGTATATCTGTCTTGCAATTGTTGGTATATGTCGAATGTTATGGACAGTGTGTGCGTATCGGCGAATCCTGTAATGCTAAAGCAGGCTTGAGTTATAGTGTTTGGTATGGGTGGTCAGTGTATTTTGAGTGGTGTTAGTCAGCATGGTGGATGTTATGAGAAGTTGATTGTATCTCGTGTATGGTCTGTGTGGACAAATGGTTATGGTATTCTAGAGTTATAGTGGGCGGTATGGATGGTAGGTATAAGTGGCGTTGGTTGGTTGTAGAACAAGTAGAATGGGTGTTGGGTATGGGTTGGCCTCAGCTGTATAGTTGCTTGGTACACTTGCGTTATGATAGATATTGTGATTGGTGTATTGGGTGGTATGGGTGATTCGTATGACTGAATTTGGCTTTGGTTATAGGAGATGGGGTTTTGGGTGGTCCGGTATGACTTTGGTTATATAATAGATTGCCGGTTGGTATGGTGGTATAGTGGCTAGTATATATTTGGCTGGTGTCGACAAGTAGAACAGAAAGTATGAGCAGTAAGTAATTTTTTGGTAAGTCATTGTGGACTGAATGGTTGACGTATGCTTGAGTTATTATAGTAAGAGGTATGAACGATGAGTATATTTCGTCTGGTGTTGGTTGGTAGAGCATATGACATGCATGAGTTACAGTGGCTGGTATGGTACCTGTTCGGGTATATAAGCAGCCGAAGGTTTCAATTAGGAAGCTTGGTTTGTCAGTGGAAGACGTGAAACTTTGTAGTGAATAATAAGAATATATGGCTAAGTGTTCTGGTTGGACGCTTGCTAGCATAGAATGTCTTGAGCTGCGTATAACTTGATTATATTCACTTCATGAAAAGTAATCATATGCTGTTGTGAAGACACAATGTGAATGGCGTGGAGTGTAAGGATTCTGTTTTTATGTTTGTATGTGTTTGTGTATATATATAAATACACACACACACACTATATATATATATATATAATATATATAATTTCAATGAAGACGTCTTTAATTTCCCGCTGGTGTTGTATCCTGCCTACTTCCCCTGATATAGCGAATATGATGGCGCTTAGTTTAGTCACATAAATATACATTTTTAAAAAATCGAGTAGCATACTTTTATTCCTACGAAACCTTCGAGGTAATGAATAATTAACCGATACCGACATCGTGAAACATTAATTAGAGTTCAAGAGGGGAGATGAAAATGTAGTAAGATAACGACAGAATTTTTGCATAGTTCTGCTTTACTCTAATAATAATTTAAATAAGAATTAAAAACTTCAAATTGAATAAATTTAAAAAATCTAATAATGAAAACTGTAATAAACATAATTAAAAATAAACTGAAAAAGTGTATTTATTGCAGGGATAGTCAAACAATTATATTGAAAGTTAAATATGAATAATAAAATACTTAAAATGTAAAACTTGAAAATATACCGAAAAAGAAATATTTGTAATAAAAACAAATTATTGAAAGAATAACCACGACAAAACTTTTATTCATCCCTATACACATCATATTAAATATACTTCCTTTAAACCATGATCCTAACACACGTCTTAATAGCTCAGTGATAATGCCCTGCCCTCATAGCTCAGGGGTAGGATTGCCGACTTGTAGTCGGAGGATCGCGGGTTCCCGCCCCGGCGCCTCCGACATCGCAGATGCTCAGCTCGATTGTCGCACTGGGAGTTCGTCAACAAGTCGGTCTCACTAGAGCTTCGTCAACGTCAAAAATGTCGCAACAACGTCAAATGAAGGTAAAAAAAAAAGTCGTCTGATGCATGAGTATGCAAATCCAAGGTTCGGCTGTTCGAATTCCCGCCCATCCACAAGATATATATATATATATATATATATATATATATATATATATAGAATGACATCAGCTGTCATGGCAAAGTGTGTGAAATTTTTATAATTAAAAAATTCATCAAAAATATATTTTCGATCAAATTTACTGTATTTTTATAAAGATTTCGGCATTTTTAAATGATAAATAAATACCTAAAATAAAATGAAACTACTTATTTATAAATGTGTAGATTTCTAGATGTATGATAGAGTTGACGTGCCCAGTCAGCCGAGTACCTCGCGAGCATGACGATACACGCACAAGCACTTGAGAGCAGTGTGGGAAGAGATGCCAGGCAACAGGTAGTGGCATACCTCTTAAATCCAGTATGGTGATCCTGATATTGGGTTTCATAATCGATATGGCATCACGATAGTATGCGCCTTGAAAAGACAGTCCAGTGATACATAACACTCAACACTCATGACTATAATTTTTTGAATTATAAAAATTCATTTAAATTAAAAAAAAAATTTTTTTAGATTTTTTTGATTTTGGAGTGAAAGGTCGAGGTCAAATGTCCTGAGTCCTACTTGCCCTGACCCAAGGTCACCTGGGTCGCAATACTGATCACCTGTATGGCCCGGAGTCACTGATCCCAGTCACCTGCTCTAGGAGAAATGGGAAAATTTTAGGGAAAACGTTAGATTCTTTAAGGAAAAATGGAATTTTTGTAAAATAATTGATTTCTGAAACGATTTTTGGGTAATAAACCAATTATTTTAAGAAAAAATTTCCAATTTGGCGGCCGGCTGCCACTGAGATACTGTAACTCCACTATTGGATTCTCTAGTCACTCAGTTACTGCGGCCCCAATAAAAGTTGCTCTAGCCACTGAGCTAATGCTGCCCCACAACTGCGTTCTCTAGACACTGAGGTACTGCGGCCCTCCTATTGAGTGCTATACCCACTGAGCTACTGAGTCCTCAATATTAGGTGCTCTAGACACTGTTCTACTCCTGCCATACTATTGGGTTCTCTAGCCACTGAGCTACTGCGTCCCCACTATTGTGTGCTCTAGCCACTGAGCTACTGCAGACCAATATTGGGTTCTCTAGCCACTGAGATAATGCGGCCCCACTATTGCATGATCTAGCCACTGTGCTACTGAGGCTCCATTAGTGGGTTCTCTGGTCAGTGAAGTAATGCGGCTTCACTATTGGGTTCTCTAGCCACTAAGCTACTACAGCCCCACAATTGCGTTATCTAGCCACTGGGCTACTGTGGCCCACTATTGGGTTTTCCAACTACTGATCTACTCCTACCCCACGATTGGGTTCTCTAGTCACTGAGTTACTGTGGCCCCACTATTATGTGATCTAGCCACTGAGCTACCACAGCCCCACTTATGGATGCTCTAGCCACTGAGCTACTGTGACCCAACTATTATGTGATCTAGCCACTGAGCTACTACAGCCCCACTTATGGATGCTCTAGCCACTGAGGTACTGCGGCCCCACTATTTGAATCTCTAGCTAATTAGCTACTGCGGCCCCAATATTGGGTGTTCCCCTCCCTGCCATGTGCTACTTACAATACATTATTTCATTTGGGTTTGACGTTTCGGGCATAATAATAAATAATTATACCTTTCTAAAACATTAGAGATTTAATTTTAAAAATACAGAAAAATAATTGCAATAATCCCCCCTTTTTCCTGTGACACCATCCTCTTCGACCGGAATGTCATCAATCACACACACCATAAAATACCACACCGGCATGATACCAGCTGGTACTATATATTTTTATTTTCTACTAGGAGAATATTGAAGTGGAGGAGGTGAGATATTAGTAGTAAGGTATCGAGCGTAACTCATCCTGTTACCTTTCCCCTAATACCTTACCTCCTTGCGTGTTATATTCTCCTAGTAGCACAAAAAAAAATGGGTAAGGCTGCAGAATGCGGGAGGGACTTCTCCCAGCTACGTAACGGGATGAGGTCGCTCCCCCTTTCACTTTTACCCTGCAAAACGAGCTAAGCTGTAGTGGGATGAGCATCGCGCTCGTGGCTGCTCTCTCGCTGGGAACTGCCCGCGACTTGAGGACCAACGAAAGCGAGGTGTATCTGCGAGTGCGATGGGACCATGGCAGCTTGTTTGCGGCGACTATCCGCAACTCGTCGCGTCCCCAGGTGGTGGATAGGGGATCCCCAGGCTCTGGAGTGGCTGGTATTTACCAGCCCGCGAACCAACTGGCCAGTGTGAGAGCGCCGTCGTTGTGGACATCGGGAACTTGGGTAGCTCAGTACGAGATGGCGAAGCGCGTCTGCTGTGGTGGCCCAAGGCTCAAGACGGGGTGGGGGATATCGAGGTGCTGAATAATGTGAAGTGTAACGATCTTCAGTGCTGGATTCTGCGGGCTGCCGACTGCGGGTGCGTGATGAATGGATTGGAATGCATCGGACCTTGGAAGCACCCCGATGTCAGCCTTCACTCCTGGGCCAGCGGATTCGCCACCACCACTGGTAGGCCCCGGATGTCTCCCGTTTCCCAGACCGACTGGCTATTTTGGCGGATGGGGATGGGGTGGTTGCCCGAAGAACTCTCCCCACCATCACCCATGGAGTGGAGATGCTGGAATCGGCGCGGAAGGACGAAGATGGAGCCGGTGTCATGACTGAGCTATCCGGTTTTCCGACGCACTCGACGACAAGAAGAGGGCCCCTGCATCTTTAGCTTCTGTCGGTACTGCAGTGCTGGTTCGCCTACACGGCAGTATTGACAGTGGCTCAACTTCAAGGGCGCCTGCACCCACACGATGACTGGCATCGGCGCGGGGGCTGTTCTGTCCCCCGCAACACACACCAGCTGCGATCTTATTTCGTTTCACCCCGCATCAAACCAACAGAAGTCTTTCTTCCCGAACTAACAAATACTCTACTTTATCCAGCCCTAATCCAGTTAAAAGGAATTATTTTATCCTCCGCGACTGTCGCATAAATTTTCCACGGCCCTATCCGCTTTGCCTGGTTTGCTATGCTCTTCCATCTAGACCCTTCTTCTTTCGGGGCGTGCACATGGCTACAATTGCGGCCATGGCAGTATAGCCCTGCTTAGCCACGATGCATGCGCCCATTATAATAATTAAACCCGACCTAAGGCGTAAAGGGCTTGCCCTGAGACGCATCCCATTCTCCAATCGACTTAGCTACTAACACGCATGCCGGAGGGCACACAGATCTGTGAAGGCGCTCACGCTGGCGTAGCGGGATTTGGGGGCTCGCCAGTGTTGTAAAAAAAAATTTAAAAATATATTACCCCGCAAACCGGGCCAACCTCCTCCTCTCTAACAACCTTGGTTCAGGCCTGCCAACCAAGCTGGTAGCCGCGTACTTCATGAGGAATCACTGTTATGCTAAATACCTTCTCATTACGCCAGTTTTAAAGATAACTATTTCAAACGAAAAGTATTCTACGTGAAACTTCTTAAGGAATAATGCTACGTTAAAATATTTTGCCAATTTTTTTATTCAGTTTAATATGTTTTTCATAAAACGTAAATATTGAAATTTACATATAACACAAAAAGATGGATAAATAATTTAAAAAAATTATGCAGCATTGTTCTCTGAGAAAATCGCGTCGACCTGTTTTTGTTTGAAATAGATATCTTTAAAATTGACGCAATGAGAAAGAATTTCGTTTAACATTGATTCCCCATTTGAAGTTTGCGGCTGCCGGCTTGGTAGACAGGCCCGTGAAGTCGACTTCAAATAGTTTTTAATATTTTCAGAACATCTATGAGAAATGTAATTATACTGTATTTCTGATATGCCTATTTTAACTCCTTCTTTTGCCTTGTTTAATACTGTATGTTATTGTGTATGTATTGTATGTTACTATGTATGCACCACAAACTGACATAATGTTATTTGTGTACCATTTCCCCTTTATGAACAGGGTTGTTCGTGGAAAATTTTCAACAAATAAATAAATAAAAGTTTAGTAAATCCAACTATCAGGAGGGAATGCACTACATAGAGCTAGCGAAAAAGTTCAGGCAACGATTATGTAAGAGCTTTGAAAATTGAAGGACTGGGGAAATAGTAGAGCTCGGGAAAATCCTGTGAATGAATATGAAATTAAAGGATTGAGGGAACTGGAGACATCTCGAGACACAGATTAATGAAATTGATTATTAAATATCTCCACTAAATTAAAAAGAAAAAATTCTAAAAAAATCAGGTATACATAATAACAATAGCTTAACAAAGTAGTGTACGAAATTTCATCGACATTGGCCGTAAAAACTGTAACTAGCGTTCCACCTTAATAAGTTCTCAACTAAGAAGTTTACATGCTTAGTAAATCGAATAGTTTTGTACCTTGTCTACCTGCACATGTATCATTTGACCCTTTTAAGAAGTTTTCCTGGTTAATAAGCATTATGTTTTCAGTCGCTTCAGAAACGTCTTAACAGAGTTTTACGTATTTAATTTTCTAATAATTTGAGTTTTCCTTGACGTACGCAGAATAAAGCGATTAGGCCAATGATAAAGTTAATTTTACATAGGTGGAAGAATACAAGTAGATCTTTAGCAGGGTTTCCAAAAGTGCTCAATTGACTACGAATAGCCTTTAAAATCACTTTTTACACTTGCAAACATACGCGTGGGCAACAGATGAGTACTAATAACTACTCTGTGCCTTGTTTCAAGCTATATGCACCATTTTACGTGTTACATTAATCTACTTCCAAACTCTCTTAGTAGAATGAACACATATTATGGCCAAGATATGTTACACATTAACGGAGAGTAAAATGTAGTAGTTTGAATAAGAACTTTACATGGTGCATAATATCAATAATATCAATAATAATATCAGATTGGCAATCTGCATGTTATGGAAAACTCTTAACATTTTAGAAGTTGTGTTGCTGGTACCGGGTTAATTTCCACGAAGTTACATATTTATATTTCCATTCATTTACGGAATTAATGACACCATGGTAAATGTAACGTCCGCAAATTTATAAAAAAAAAAAAAAAAAAAAAAAAAAAAAAAAAAAAAAAAAAAAAAAAAAAACTTTTTGCAGCTCATTTTTCGTGATTTCACATAAATTACTTTAGCAGTGTCCTGAAACAGCATGCAGCCTTTTCTTCGATTAATTGCAAGTATGGAACGTTAAGTGATGAAACAGTAATTTTTATTTGTGCGGAAGAATGTGTAGAAATGTTCAATGCACAAGTTACGCAGATATTTACGTATAATCCATTTATGGTTGTTTTACACTTTTTGAATCAAACCTTTGAAAAATCATCCCATGCAAGAAGTGTTTCCTTCTTCCCTAAAGATGTCATGTATCACAAACTCGTATACTTCTGTTAGCATAAAAGTAGCTGATTTTTTGTTAAATTTAATTTAATCTGTATTTTATTTATAAATTATAACATTTTCATCAGTAACAAGAGACCTGCAAAATTCGCATTATCTTTCGGTGACATGGAATACTCCGCTGCCTTATAAAACAAGTGGCCACAGATCGTGGTTTCATTGGCCACTGCACTGTAATCAAAGTCACGTATCTGCTTGATCTCCTCAAAATAGATTGGTCATTCTACAGCTGAACTTATATTATTGGCTCAAGAGACCCTCCGAGGCGAGCCAAACATATTTTCGGCCAATGGCTGAAGTTGGTCGAAGGCACAGTAACTTGGAGTTCAGTCTTTCCTTAAACCATAATGCGAATATTGCAGGTCCCTATCGATAACTTATATGAATTAAAAAATCGAGTACATACATGTGTTGGTAATGCCCAGTAAGAAGTAGTTCTTTTGCAAAATATTATTACAACTGAGTGGACACGAATTCGGTTCGTTGTTTCTTTGGTGTAATTCCCTAGACTTAGCTAAGGTTTATTTTACTTAGGTTGGGAAGCTCAATGGTTTTAGTATGACAACTAAAATTTTTCGCCACTCAGTTAGCGCTAGTGTCGCATGTGTAAGGAATTTTTTAAAATATTTTCTACGTTAAAAAACAAATTAATCGAAATAATCATAAATATAACATAACTACTTAACTAAGTGAAATAGCACCTATTTAATTTTTAATTATTTACGTAGCTTAAAACTGTAAATAAAAGTGACCTCTTTGGAACACTAGCGCTTACCTAGCGGCCGAAATTTTCCCTATTCCAATCTCACCCATAAAAAAAATTCGCTTTGTTCCTAACTTGAGTAAAATTGACCTTAACTTGGCCAAGCTTTGCTTCCATGAAGCGGAAGAATGTCCTCGAAATAGAAGTTTAGCAGGGCTTCAGAAAAGTGTGAATTAAACATAAATTAAGTATAGTTATTGAGATGCAAAAGTGAAACATATGCTGGGAAGCTACCTAAATATAGTTTCCGATGGGCGCGAGGTATTCTTCAGTATATTGGGATCACGTTAATTAGTTCTGCAATAAAAGTAGATATCACACACTTTGCGGCAGGTCCGTGATTTTAGGAATCATTTTACTTCTGTATCTCAAAGGAAAAATAAAACAATAGCTCAAGGTAGCCGGCCATTTTTTAAAAGCACAGAGAACGCCTCACACGACACAGGGGATACGTTGTCTCAAAATATTACAATCCCGTCTGGTATAGGCTATTCATGGTAAAGTGAGCACTTTTGAAAGCCCTCTCATTTGGAATAATAGTTATTAAACATATTTTATTTTAACCTTATACGTTAACTTCTGAGTGCGGTGGAATATGCGCATTGTGTTTATTGCTTATATTGCAGTATTTAATTAAAAAGGTAAATAAAGGATAAAAAATGTCTGAAAGGAAAAAGTAATTAGGGCCTCGAAAGTGTTCACTTTACCGTGAACAGCATATACGACTCAATAATAGGCCTCACGACGCCCCCTCTCTGGATGCTGGAAAGTCAGAACTAGTGATTGGCGTGCGGATCTCATGCATAATTCATCCCAGCGTCGCGGATACGTCTTCCTCTTTAGAAATGTTTAGCCTTGTTGGAGTCACAAGCTCGAATGTTGACAGAGCAATAAGGGCCTCCTAAGTGGGATAACGACATTTCCGAGCCATGACAGTTCCTTCGCTTCTTGAACTGTCACTGCAAATATCGCCGAGTGGCACGCTCTCTTCATTGGTCCCCGAGCCACCACATACTGTTTCTACGCATGTTTAGTCAACGTCAAAACTTTCGATACACTGTAAAAAAAATATGTTATACTTTAGCAAGAAAAATCCTTGGAAACCCTGTTGCCAAGAAAACCTCTGGTAGAACTACATAAAGTTCTCTTGTAAAATCTACACAGCCTATATTTGTTTATTTATACCCAATTTATTTACATAAAGAATATAGCACTTGAAGATTAGGAAAGATTAAGTTAGGTTAGAAAGTTTGAGTAGGTTTTATATCGGGATGTATAATCATATCGGGCCTATCTTTCTATTTGTATTGTGTTGGAACCTCGAGAAGAATAAACTTTCTTCTTCGCACTATAGAGGAAATGAATCGAAATATGTTCACAATTTAATATTCACTAGTAAACTTGATTTAGCAATATAGTATGGATATACCAGAAATTATAGGCTGCTATTTCAACTTGCATTGTTGAGATGTAGAAACAAAATGATATCACTTTTGTTCTGTAAAACTAAAAGAGAACAGGGAAAAAAATTCTTTCCAAAATATAATCATGGGGATAAAGTTGCGCCTTGCCAGCACAGGGACTCAAACACACACTATCCTGCATCTTTAACCACACGGGCAAATCGACTTAAAAGAAACTATTTTATATTTACAGTGCATGCATTGGTGTAGTAACCAAGCAAGGAAAACATAACTTTTTGTCTTGGAAAGGACTGAGATTAACTAATTACAGAACTGCTGCGCTTCATAATGCCATTGAATGCCTGCAGGCGGACAGCCCATTTGCACAGTTGAAGCACACCGGGGCTCTAGCATTAGATGCATTAAATGCATACAAAATAATAGCACGACTATTCGATTACGAAGGACGCATTTATTATAGTTTATGAGTACTGTGTAGCTATGATACAGTTACATTAACAGTTTCTGTGCAATAGCGTCCCGTATTTTTTAAGCTGTCTTAATTGTTTTATTGGGATTATTTGAGTTGTTATAGGTGTTTTACGTTATTTACAATTGCATTTTGTTTCTCTTTGCACGCAGCTACACTTTAGGTCATCCCTAGTGTGTGCACGAACAGCTATAAAATATTTTTGTGTCTTCAGTGCACGCCATTTTGTATGAACTTGTAGATAACGGGCCAGTATAATAGAAACATTTATTGAGGTCTATTACAAACACTGGTCTTGTAATTTTACGAAGAAGTAATTATACAAGATAAATTCTTATACTGATACAAACGTTTGAAAAATTACAAACAGTTTTTCAGTAAAAATTACAAAACTTTTTACAGTATACTTGAAATACAAAGTATGGACACATTAATCATCCTTAAGAATTTTAAGCCCAAAATCAATGATTCTAAGTAAAAAAAAAGAGACTTATTTTCTATTACTACCCAGGTATTAATTGGCTACACAGTAATTGATTTACGAAATCAGCATTAACAGTTATTTTACAACAATATCTAAGCCTGAAAAATACCTCGTCTTCTAGAACAGCTCAAATAAAATAAATGGATATCCTAAACGCATGAAATTTTAACAATAAAAGTAAGTATATCTATTCCACTTACAGAGTCTCAAAAGTTTCGTTGTATTTTTATTTGCTCACAGCGGGTGACGTATAAAGTCCGTCACTTGGTATAGGCTGTTCACGGTAAATTGAGCACGTTTGGAAGCCCTACTTAAGATCTACTTGTATGCACGTTGTCTATTCTTCTTCCGACATATGTAAAATTAATACTGCCATGGGCCTCATCACTTTATGTATGCGTCGGCTGAGTAAAACGATGAAATTATTATAGGCCTAAAAGTAAACTTTTTTCAAATCTGCTAATTGTTATACTTAAGGTGCATTAAAAAACGGAAAGCGAAGTAAATAAATATAAGTTATCACAAATGTTTACCTAGCAATTTTAATTCAACGCTAAGCCATGGAACTACTTTCCCAGCCATCGTGACCAACTTAACTGGGCGCGTGTCACTCAGTGCGCTCGTTAAAATATGTGCAGTTAGGAGCAGTGATTATTTTCTAAGGTTGATTTCAGAAGTGCTCACTTTTATCGTGAACGGCCTTCAACCATGGCCCTTTATTGGCCGATACAATAAATAAAAAAGTATCAACGCCATCTCAACTTAACACTGTCGGTTCCGGGAGTTTCTTCAGATTTCTTAACCCATTCACACCTAGCGCGCACAATTGCGTGTGCATTACGCACATGCATTGGCTATTAAAGGTTATCTCAGCCCTTTTTAAATCAAACTTTGAGAAATATAATGGCCCTTACCTGTATACAATTTTAACGGGCTCACTGATTGGCAAACGCCATTAAAGTTGGTAACAACGGCGGGAGAATAGTTCAATATCTTAAAGTTGAATTAAAACTGATATGTAAATATTTGTGGATACTGATTTTTATTTTACGCGTGAATAAGTAAATTTGCTAACCCTTTCAGGTCCGTTTTAATTTACGGTTTCAGGCGTTGCAAACAAAACATTTTGTGAGGCGTGCTATACTTAAGTCGCCACAACACTTGTCTTGCTGTCATAGCCAATGAGCTGTAGGCTATATGTTCGGCTGCTGTTATATGAACCAGTTATTACCTAGACCAGTATGACGATTTCCGAATCACTTACCCACAGGTAAAATCGCTGGTCAATGAGCTTCGCAGTGACCAGTACAGACACAAAACTACCTACATGTGCGTAATGTACACAATTATGTACGCTGGTTCTGAATGGGTTAAAACATCGACTTTCCTTATAATTTCACGGTTTAAATCAACTCATGTATGAATAAAGTTATCGGTCTCGTGGCAATGTTAGTTTTACATATGGCGGAAGAATGCGCAATACGCTTTCAAGTAGTCGATATTCTGCGGAGGGTTTTCTAAAGTGGTTACGACCTGTAGGTATTACTTGGTCTGTAGTGCACACTATAAAACTCGATGGCGAATGATTTTTACCTGTAAGAAAACTATTCGCAAATCGTATTACTGGCCTGGAATTTTAGTGATTCATATTACTGTAGCCAAACACAAAGCCCACCTGTGACGACTAAACATGCGGGTTGTATCGTCTTAAGTACAGCACGCATAATAAAATTTGTTGATTGCAACACTCGGAAAATAAAATAAAATAAGCATTAAAGAATGAAAGAGTTAAAAATATACTATCCATATCAATTTATTTACGTACAGTTTCGGCAGTCTTAGTGGAGAGTGGAGATATTTGGGTGGCTCTTAACATCAACGTCTTGAGAGCCGATGAGGGTGAAGTGAGGTGAGTATGGAGTAGCGCTGGAACGAGACTAACTGGAGATCCCTGAGAAAACCCGCCGACCAACGAGACTGTCCGGTACGACTTCCACATGCGAAAGTCCGAGAGTGAGCCCAGCGAGAATCGAAACCCAGTTCGCCTTAGTGTGAGTCGAGCAGTCTAACCACTAAGCCGCTGCAGCCTCGGCAGTCTTAGCAATCAGTAGGTTACGTATCAGTCTTTTTAGAGCCAGAAACTGAGTTAAGATATACGTGGTTAATGACGTAAAAATGCGCCGAGGATAGTCATAAAATAATTAAATTATTGCGTCAAATAATATTTTATTCGAGGACACGAATCCCGAGTTGCAGCGGGCCAGTGGCGTGTGGTGAACTGTTGCAAGGCAAGCTGGCGTTAGCTCTGTACTGTACCCTGTTGCTTGCTAGTTTGCACTTCCGCCACTAAACGTATAGTTCGGTAGCTGACGCCACATGACGCGTGTGTAATGTGTCCCCTCGCTGCTCGCTTGTGAGTGGTCGGAATACATTCAGTTTCCCTATAGGCTGCACAGTGGTTACTTACTGGCTCCTCCTGCGTGCACCGAGAATGTACAGTAGTGAGCAAGCACCAGCTTACCTTGCAACACTTCGCCACATGCCACTGCAGCGGGCGTATACAAAGGCACCTGGAAATACGATTTTTTTTTGTTCATCTCACTTGCTTCGGGAACAAGATAACAAAGGCAATACATGCTATATTTGATCAATTCTGCTTTCAAGAGATACAATTTAATTTTCTGGGACACAAATATGGTTGTTATTTTGTGCCATATATTACTTTATTGTTTGTGGAAACCGATTATAGTTGGGAACATTAAAAACATTACAATTTTAGAGCGTTAAAACGTAGAACATTGCATTTCTTATTTTCCGCCGACATAGTTGGATTATGGCAGACGCTGATAACGTAAAATCATCTAGTTATGAGGAGGCTGAAGAAGTTTTGTTATTTTAAAGGTTGGTTACAAAAGAGTCCACAACATTACCGCACAGGCACTTTAACGACCTCTCGTTATGCCAACATTGCACCGCGACGCTGTGGAGAGCCCTATTACAGGACAACGTTGTTATGACAACATTGCACCGTGACGCTGTGGAGAGCCCTATTACAGGACAACGTTGTTATGCCAACATTGCACCGTGACGCTGTGGAGAGCCCTATTACAGGACAACGTTGTTATGACAACATTGCACCGTGACGCTGTGGAGAGCCCTATTACAGGACAACGTTGTTATGCCAACATTGCACCGTGACGCTGTGGAGAGCCCTATTACAGGACAACGTTGTTATGACAACATTGCACCGCGACGCTGTGGAGAGCCCTATTACAGGACAACGTTGTTATGACAACATTGCACCGCGACGCTGTGGAGAGCCCTATTACAGGACAACGTTGTTATGACAACATTGCACCGCGACGCTGTGGAGAGCCCTATTACAGGACAACGTTGTTATGACAACATTGCACCGCGACGCTGTGGAGAGCCCTATTACAGGACAACGTTGTTATGCCAACATTGCACCGCGACGATGTGGAGAGCCCTATTACAGGACAACGTTGTTATGCCAACATTGCACCGCGACGCTGTGGAGAGCCCTATTACAGGACAACGTTGTTATGACAACATTGCACCGCGACGCTGTGGAGAGCCCTATTACAGGACAACGTTGTTATGACAACATTGCACCGCGACGCTGTGGAGAGCCCTATTACAGGACAACGTTGTTATGACAACATTGCACCGCGACGCTGTGGAGAGCCCTATTACAGGACAACGTTGTTATGACAACATTGCACCGCGACGCTGTGGAGAGCCCTATTACAGGACAACGTTGTTATGACAACATTGCACCGTGACGCTGTGGAGAGCCCTATTACAGGACAACGTTGTTATGACAACATTGCACCGTGACGCTGTGGAGAGCCCTATTACAGGACAACGTTGTTATGACAACATTGCACCGTGACGCTGTGGAGAGCCCTATTACAGGACAACGTTGTTATGACAACATTGCACCGCGACGCTGTGGAGAGCCCTATTACAGGACAATGTTGTTATGACAACATTGCACCGCGACGCTGTGGAGAGCCCTATTACAGGACAACGTTGTTATGACAACATTGCACCGCGACGCTGTGGAGAGCCCTATTACAGGACAACGTTGTTATGACAACATTGCACCGCGACGCTGTGGAGAGCCCTATTACAGGACAACGTTGTTATGACAACATTGCACCGCGACGCTGTGGAGAGCCCTATTACAGGACAACGTTGTTATGACAACATTGCACCGTGACGCTGTGGAGAGCCCTATTACAGGACAACGTTGTTATGACAACATTGCACCGTGACGCTGTGGAGAGCCCTATTACAGGACAACGTTGTTATGCCAACATTGCACCGTGACGCTGTGGAGAGCCCTATTACAGGACAACGTTGTTATGACAACATTGCACCGCGACGCTGTGGAGAGCCCTATTACAGGACAACGTTGTTATGCCAACATTGCACCGCGACGCTGTGGAGAGCCCTATTACAGGACAACGTTGTTATGACAACATTGCACCGCGACGCTGTGGAGAGCCCTATTACAGGACAACGTTGTTATGACAACATTGCACCGCGACGCTGTGGAGAGCCCTATTACAGGACAACGTTGTTATGACAACATTGCACCGTGACGCTGTGGAGAGCCCTATTACAGGACAACGTTGTTATGACAACATTGCACCGCGACGCTGTGGAGAGCCCTATTACAGGACAACGTTGTTATGACAACATTGCACCGCGACGCTGTGGAGAGCCCTATTACAGGACAACGTTGTTATGACAACATTGCACCGTGACGCTGTGGAGAGCCCTATTACAGGACAACGTTGTTATGACAACATTGCACCGTGACGCTGTGGAGAGCCCTATTACAGGACAACGTTGTTATGACAACATTGCACCGCGACGCTGTGGAGAGCCCTATTACAGGACAACGTTGTTATGACAACATTGCACCGTGACGCTGTGGAGAGCCCTATTACAGGACAACGTTGTTATGACAACATTGCACCGTGACGCTGTGGAGAGCCCTATTACAGGACAACGTTGTTATGACAACATTGCACCGCGACGCTGTGGAGAGCCCTATTACAGGACAACGTTGTTATGACAACATTGCACCGCGACGCTGTGGAGAGCCCTATTACAGGACAACGTTGTTATGACAACATTGCACCGTGACGCTGTGGAGAGCCCTATTACAGGACAACGTTGTTATGACAACATTGCACCGCGACGCTGTGGAGAGCCCTATTACAGGACAACGTTGTTATGACAACATTGCACCGCGACGCTGTGGAGAGCCCTATTACAGGACAACGTTGTTATGCCAACATTGCACCGCGACGCTGTGGAGAGCCCTATTACAGGACAACGTTGTTATGACAACATTGCACCGGGACGCTGTGGAGAGCCCTATTACAGGACAACGTTGTTATGACAACATTGCACCGTGACGCTGTGGAGAGCCCTATTACAGGACAACGTTGTTATGACAACATTGCACCGTGACGCTGTGGAGAGCCCTATTACAGGACAACGTTGTTATGACAACATTGCACCGCGACGCTGTGGAGAGCCCTATTACAGGACAACGTTGTTATGACACCTCTAGTAACTGGTAACGCCACAATGGCGCAAGTGCAGAGTAATTTGTGTTGATAGCCAACCACATCTAGTTCAATGTATGCTAGAGAGGACGTGTTATGCGCAGGGCAGATTTATGTTCCGAACTGTATGCAGCAAGGTAACACCACCCAGTAACACGAATATTGTTCGCGCGAGTGAAGCTATATGTCGATGAGAAAATACATAAGGATGAATGTACCGTGTCGTGTTGCATATTTTTTTTTGTAACACCTGCAATGCAAACTATATTTGGTATTGAAATTGTTCAGAAATTCTGACACATATTCAACCCATACAGCGATTCTGAGGCTAATGCGCGAAAACCAAAATAGTGTATTAAAAATACCACTTTTTATTTATGCGGAATAAATTATATTGTGTGATGAACCTACATCTATTCGCAGTAGTAAAATATATCACACTCAACAGAAAAAGCGTGCGTTCGGTACGGCCGCTATGGCTGAGGTCTGCAGTTGACACAAATATTATATTATAAACACAAATGAAATGTATACTATGCAAGCCGTCTTCTGCTTTTCATACGATATAAATGTTCTGCACAAAATCGTTTGGGTAAAGATGAGTCCTTATATGAATACGAACGATAGAAATGCACACATGTTACAATAAATATTATTTTCGTACATAGTTTAGATGTATTGTTTATTCACAGCAGGGAAACGGAAAATTCTTGCTCAGCTCAACACATACTTAGTGTAATAACCATTATATAGGCTGTTCATGGTAAAAGGAGTAATTTAGAAAGCCCTGTTTAAGATCTACTTGTATGCATGTTGTGTACTCTTCCGCCTTATGTACAATTAATATTTCCATGGGCCTCATCACTTTATTCATGCGTCGGTCACGCGAAACTGTGAAATTATTAGAACATTCATAATTTTATAAATCTGCTAATTTTTACACATCTGGTGCATCCTGACACTCTTTACTCGACGGTAAGATATGGAACTACTTTCCATCTATAGTTACCAACTTTACTGGGCGCATGTCACTTGGTGCGTTCGTTGAAGTAGTACATGCAGGCATGAGCAGTGACTTTTACATGTAGGTCGTTCACGGGAAAGTGAGCACTTTTTAAGGTCCTTCGAAATTGTTCTTTTAAGCCAGTTTTTATATTTAAGCCATTTTTCAATATCACCATTATCACGTGACTAATAAATACGGTGTATACTTTCACCACTCTCAAAAGTTAATGTCTGAGGCTGCAATAAAATATATTTATTAGTGGTTAATGCCTGTTGGGAGGGCCTTAAAAAGTGCTCACTTTATCGTGAACAACCTTTGACAATGTTCATAGTGATATAAGTTGCTGTGATACTGTAATGACAACCTAAGTTTTATATAACATTGCTGTTAATTAAAATATAACTAATAATTTGTTTAAAACAAAATCGCATAGTATTTGCTATAGCAAAGGAAGGGGTTATAGAGCGAAGCAGCTGTTCGAGCATAAAACTTTGGTAAAAACTACTTTTTTTCTTAAATAGTGAATACTGTGTGCTTTAATACAGCTTGCAGCACGCGTTGACAGTGAATATTTTAATGCATCTTCCTGTCAAACAAACTACTTCCTCTAATTTACCAGTAATGCCTAACGCGGTATATCAATTTGCAGTCTGCCGAGAACGGAACTGTTCTGGTTGGCCATGTGAGAGAAACTAGTCGGAATGGGCAGTAGCCGGCAGTTCAAGTCACAGCCCACACACGATAATTGGGGTGCGAGAACGGTATTTTAGTATTCAGAAGTTATTAACAGAACTTAATTTAATCAGTACCGAGGTAGGGTTTCAGACTAATCGCAGTCGTTCAGCAGACCTGTGTGTAAAGCAGGCTTCACACGGTACAAGATACATTTCGTGTAAGATTTCGTACGAGAATGCCAACCAAATTTCGTGCGAAACGAGTTCACACGCAGATAGCCTAAATAAGATAAATACTGTATCGCATCAGAATTATTCGACAGCCCTGATTGTTCACGATAAAGTGAGCACATTTGAAAGCCCTCTCATTTTGAATAATAGTCAATAAATATAGTTTATTTTCGCTTTAGATATTAACTTTCGAGTCCTGTGGAATATACACACTGCGTTTATTACTTACATGGCAATATTTATTCAAAAAGTTGATTAAAGGATAAAATATGGCTGAAAGGAATAAGTAACTAGCGCCTCAAAAGTGCTCACTTTACCGTGAACAGTCTATAGTACCTAACAGCCATGATATTATACTACAACATATCAACAAGGTATTTCTTTCGAAGCTATCCCTTCAACATATAATTGTTTTCATTTTATTCTCAGCAAACTGACTGAACTCCAATTTATGTTTTAAAGTTATTTTCCATCAATGTTTTATTTCCATGTATTCCTCTTCGGAAACCTCAGATTATGATTTTCTTTTGATCTATGGTCTAGGACCTGCTCTATCTCCTCAGTTCGTGCAAGATGTGCCTTGCACACAAACTTGTCCAAGAAATTCTCGTGCGAGGTCGGCATCTCGCGCAAGTTTGGCTCTCATCTTGCATCTTGTGAAACCTACTGAAAACAAGGGTGCAGCGTAAACGGCAAATCACGAGCGCTAGTCAGGCTCCATTTATTCACAAGTCCACTGCAGAATGAAATCTCGCATACTGAATGACGCGATCCGTGAAGTGGGTTACGGGAGGTAGATCAGCAGTAGCTTGTACCCAGAAAATAAAATAATAATGATTTCTGGTCGTAAAATCGAGATAATAGGTCTTAACCTGAATGCTACATTTGCTTTCAAAATGCCCGGTATTTATTGAGGTAACAACATGTAGGCAAACAGGCGAAGTTAGTTCCTTGCATTCCGTCACTGCTCCTTGTCTATCTCACTTCACCCCCATCAGTGCCGAAACTTCTACTGCAAGTAGCGTGTCCCCTGCTCTTTAGTGCCTTTTTGCCCTGTCCTTTCTTATGCCAAAGCGTTGAAGCCCTATTTCGAGTACACTTCGTTTGCCCTAATAGCAAATCGCTTGAGTCCGTTTGTCCTACTGCGTGTATCTTAAATGCGTTTAGCCTAATTTC
Organism: Dryococelus australis; assembly: GCA_029891345.1. Lineage (NCBI taxonomy): Eukaryota > Metazoa > Arthropoda > Insecta > Phasmatodea > Phasmatidae > Dryococelus > Dryococelus australis. The sequence goes on along the minus strand of CM057003.1, from coordinate 6,446,003 downwards.
GTTTGGTTTAACTTCGTTTAACTTAATTTCGTTTAGCCTAACTTCGATTAGCTTAACTGCGTCTATCCTAAAATCTGGATCTTGCATTTCGTCTAATTGCGTTTGTCCTAAATTCGTTCGGCCTAATTGCGAATAGCCTAACTGCGTTTATCCTAATTTCGTTTGGCCCAACTTCGTTTACCCTAATTTCGTTTAGCTTAACTTTAGGGCAAGCGAAATTAGCGTAAACGCAACGCCACCCGTAAGTCACGATGGACGATTACTTGGACAATTCTATGCAAGCATGCATGGCCGCTTGTATGGATGGTTCTATCAAAAATTTGGCCATCTACTGGCCGTCTCCATGGGCGTCTTCGTAATTGGTCGTGGGCAATTTTCGATAGAAGGTTTCCTACAAGGTTGAAATTTAAGTCAATCAGAGAGAGTGTAGTAGACGAATTTCGTTTAGTTTGTTTTGAGAAAGAGCGCAAGACTATTAAACGATAATAAATAGTAAATAAAACCACGAAAATATTTACTAATTCTCAATAGCACTGTTTGAAAATTATGGTACACATTCGTGTTTGTTAAACACAAAAGTATTTGCACCTGTCTTTGCTTGTGCGGCAATAAGATGAGGCCCAGGGAAACGCAGGACACCTCAAATGTACAATTTCAAAATTACTTAAAAAACCAAGTATGTTTAAAAACAAGTTGATATATGCATAAACGTGGTCAATGTAGCAGAATATATACTACCAAAAACTGCATTGCAAAGGTTAATCTACACTACCAAATATAAACATGAATAAGTTTCATTTTTAATATTGCATAAGTATTTTCTTTTATTTTGGAGAAACATTACAAAACCCAAAATGGTCGTAACAATATTCCATTTACAATTTTTTAAGAAAATGGATAGTTTACAATAATATTTCACAGAAACCGATATATGTTTACACAAAATATGGTCCCATAAGGACTCTTTCAAAAAAAAATTTTTCTTTGGTTTTTCTCACAAAAAATGGATTCAAACATTCACTAATATTACTCCTATAGTAAAATCCAAGTGTTGAGCCAAAAAGGGATTCAAAATTGAAATTCAGAAAAATCTATTTAAAATGGGTAAAATTATGACTTATTCTGCAGTTCAATCCATAACTTTCCTTTGCCATGACATTAACAGCCACATAACATTTTATCTCTGACTTTTTACAACAAGCGCAAAAATCTATGTCTCCCGAACCTGGCCAACTAAGATTTTCCATGGCCATTAACAGGTATTTTTAAGGAAAATTTTTCTTACTTCGGTTACACAATTAATCATCCAAGAATGTAAATCCACCACTATTTTCTAATAAAATCTAAGAAAAATCTCTGGCTTTTAAGCCCTGGCAAAGGTCATATAATCTTCCCGAACAACCCGTTTCCAAAACGGTGGGCGAAACAAGACCATAAATGAAGTTAGCCATCCACCCAAAAACGGCAGAGAACTGGCAACATACAAAGTATCAACTTCAGAAAAATTTTAATTATTTTTGACAAGAAAAATCAAAGGTTCCTCCTCTCATATTTACTAATAATCATATTATTAGAAAAATGGAAGCGATGCCTTATTATGTTGTGCAGAAATACTTATACTGTTCATGTTATCCATAAATATCCTGACTGTAAATGAAAAATTGGAGCATCAAAATGACGTTCCTGCATCTCCTTAAGGGTTTTTCACTTCATTATAACCAATGATCAAACTGAAATACCTGACCTGTCATCTAAGGGAGACTTCCCTTGCAACCAAGCGTCTGACCCCGATACCAGGTTTTACCATCCATTATATACAAAATACGAGCATTGCCTCGCTATGGGGGTAGCTACAATCATCCACCAATAGCGAACCACTGTCGCAAAATTCACTCTCCCAATTATAACCTATCGGAGTTATCATAGCTCACAAACAGTCCAGTGCATTATCTGTGACATCATCTCCAATACATGTGAACTGGCCTATCCTAATTGCGCGGGCTAGGCTCGTCTTTTCTGCCACACTTCGGGGAAGGAACACTACTGAACTCTGGTGGCAGCGGTGTCAACTCCAGCCAGCCGATCAGCACTCGCCATTGTACTAGCTAATGCTCGGGGGCTGTGACGCGACCAGTGCCAGTTCAACCAAGAAACATTAATTTGTGCGGTATTAACACTACTACAGGCCGTAAATACACAAACGTGGGCTTCCATCAAGGTACACGTAAGATTTTATAGGTGTTAAAAGTAAGTTTTTTTAGCTTAATTGTCCTTATCCTGTAGTTTATTCCAACACACGTCTTCCGATCAATACTTTTCCAAACATATAAAAACGACGTTGCGTAGAAAATGGGCCGGGGCGGAGAGACAAACTGTACGCGAATTTATAAGCGTAATTGTCTCAAAGTATCGTTGGATAAGTTATTCCAAAGAACCTTCCATAGCCGCTTACATACAGGCTCCGGGAACAGGTCTCGTGGCCTTCTCCCGAGTCTGTTCGGAAAATTTTATCCCGGCATATAGGTTTTATAAGGTAGAGGCATATGGGGGTAGAGAGCGCATACCAACTGCACAGTTATCACTCTCCGTACTATACTATTTGATTGCTATTTTTCCCACCTTCACTATCGAAAACAACACCTAATGCCTCATCGCTCCTACGCGCAAGTCGTGTAGTGTTTCCGCCGTGGTCCTGCACTGTGTAAATCAGATCTGTAATAGTGGGATTTTATTACATACAATAATGCGATATTTGACCATTTTTACGAATTTTTTTCTGCATTAATAAACTTGATATGTTAAAAGTAAAAACACAGAGGTATAGATGTTTTTTTTTTTACCTTTTATAGGAAAAAGTCGTATTTACAAAACATACATTTACCGAGATACGCGAAAACAACAAATGTTTCAATGGGTCTTGAGAGCCGATGAGGGTGAAGAGAGGCGAGTATGGAGCATCATCGGAAAGGCAGGGGAAGGGAGAGATCCCCGAGAAGACCCGCCTACCAACGGCGTCGTCCTGCACGATTCCCAGATAAGATAATCCGGGGGTGGCCCCGCCTGGAATCGAACCCGGTTTGCCTAAGTGGAAGGCGAGTGGTCTAGCCACTGCACCACCGAGGCCACTTGGAGGCTGTAAATCCATATTTAGGGGTGCAAGCGGCTGTGTTTCATCCTTGTATATAGGCTGATCACGTAAAATTAACACTTTTGAAAGCCCTGCTTAAGATATTCTTTTTGCAGATTATGTATTCTTTCGCCTTATGTAAAATTAACATTGCCATTTTCATGCGTCGGTCAAGTGGCATTGTGAAATTATAAGATAAGTAAACATTTTATAAATCTGCTAATTTTTACACACTGATGGATTAAATAAAACAGAGAGCTAAATAAATAATTAAATTATCACAAATGGTTACCTAAAACCTCTTATTCAACTTTAAGATATGGAACTACTACCCATACATCGTTACCAATTTAACTGGGCACATGTAACTTAGTGCGCCCGTTAAAATATATGAAGTTAGGAGCAGTGACTTTTTTTTAAGGTTGATTTCAAAAGTGCTCATTTATCGTGAACAGTCTTTAGTTACCAGTTCTGTTCTTCCGGCGAGCTCCGTATGTGTCAACACATGTTCCACTGTCCCGTGGGACACGTGGCTTCCAGGAATTCCTACCCGGAATGACAGACGCGCCTTCATACCTGCTTCCGGCTGGCCTCCGTTCCCGGAACAGCGACTACGCCTTCGCCCCCTTAAGCCGCTTCTAATTGGCTCGCTGACCAAAACAACCCTCCTCCCCCTTCTCGCTGAACAAACGTTACCCGAGAAACCTCGGCCGCCATTTGCTTTCTCCCGTCTCCTGGGGGGGTTCCAAGAACCTGCTCGTTTGTGACTGCACGAACGCGCACAAGAAATTCGAGAAGGATCACAAACACGCTGGCGACTTTGCATCCTGTGCCTAACTGGCGCGGATACTTGGTCAGGGAAACGTCTGCTAGCTAAAATGCTAATGAACTTGTCTGTCTGCACAGCAAAACCAATCTCGGAAAAGTCACGAAAATTGTTGGTGGAAGGAAAGGGACTAACGACTGAGGGTGAATTTTAATGCGAAATCTCAGATAACATTGTTAATCAAGCGATTCCTTTCCTATGTTGCAAGTCGTTACACGAAGTACATGGCAAGTGGCTGTAACTTTTATGCAGCAGGCATAATCGTTCCAGTTCATTTACGCTAACTTTCAACTACTACTAAAAATTGTTTTACGTTAAAACACAAATTAGCCCTGAAGTAAGTGTAACGAGTTCTGAAAAAAAAAAAAAAAAAAATACTGATTTTAAAAAAAAACTCGAGTGAAGAGTGAACCCAGGGCGAGGCAACACTCTCCGAGTGACGAGATTACAAGCTGGGACACGTAGATACCCGTCATCCCCGGACATGACATGAAGCGAGGCTCAAGGATGGAGCGGCACTGGAGTGCGAGGGTGGGAGAAAGGAGAGTACCCCGAGAGAATTCGCCGGCAAGCGGCATCGTCCAGCACGATTCCTACATGAGAGGATCCGGGACTGAGCCCGCCAGGTATCGAACCCGGATTGCCGTGGTGGGAGGCGAGCGCCCTAGCCACTGCGCCACCGCTACCCCACGATAATGAGTTAACAAGGTATTATTAAGTCATCGCTCGTATACGACATTCATTATCTACGGAAATTTAAACAATAATTAAAATATAAACATTAACAATATATGCGATCAGTCGATAACAGAGTGATTGTTGATTGTTTCACTATGGATGAAATTGTATTTTATACTACGCTTGCCATGTCTTAAGATTGTACTGTTTTCACTTGACTGGAAAAAAAATTCTACAAAGGTGAAGAATTTTTATTCGGTCTATATTTATTGCGTGTTTTATTTCCTTCAATCTGGCAGGAATATCATTTCAAACATAATAATCGTTATTTAATTTCCTGTAGTAAATTTACGCTGTCCATTTTTACTTTTATTTTTTCAATTTTACAATTTTGCTAGTCTATAATTTGATCCTCAAAGGTTTGAGAACGCCATCATTTGAAACTGCCAATGCTAAATACTTAGCAAGTTCACTTACACGAAGTATAAAATTCAAATACACTTTCTTGTAACTTTCATGACTTTCTTGTAACGTTCAGGATATGGTCATAGGTTTTTCGACACGTCCTGTTTATTTCTGAGCTGTTAATATATTGCATTTTTGGATTCTGGGAGAATGATAATCGAATTCACAACTTTTAAACGTTGTCGCTATCTTTTCAGCGTTCTGATTTTCACGTCTCGTCGAAAGTTTTGTTTTGAGTATTTGTGATATTTCGAAGCGTCCGAGGCTTTAATTTTTCTTCAGAACTCAAGCGGCAGCAGTAACAGCAGGCATATTTGAAGAAGATGTTCGATAGATTACAGTTTCGTTGAGCTGGAATTTACTTCACGTTGATTGTAACGAATCTTCAAAAAACAACATATAATGTGTTAGACATAAAAAAAACTGCGAATCGCAAGTAGCAACACAACTGGTGATAATTTATTATTAAACGCCGGTTCAATCAATCTCACAACCTGAATCGTTATATAAAATATTCTACACCCTCGCCAACGCAGTAAATCCCTAAAAAGCTAATCGGTTCACACGGTTGCGTAAAGCGTTGCAGCAATGTAATCTGGTGCCACGACGTATGTTCTATTTGGGGCTAGAAAGGGATTAAATCGCTTTTAATAAATCATTACGCAGTTATTTTTTTGTCTCACATGTGGGGCTGAAAACTATAATCCTCAAAGTCTCATGCTATACCGACTGAGTAAGCTGAGTGGAGGTTGTATTTTATCCTCCCTGATGTAACATCTGAGTTATGATTTGGGTTCATTTGCATTTTTTTTTTGTTTTATCTGCCACAACAACTGTCGTATTTTAGTTAATAATATATATCTATGAGAGACATCGAAGGAAAAAGTTTATTTTTAAAAACTATTGATTTTCTCTTTGTAATGGAAGGTAATAAAAACAATAATTTATTCTGTGCATGGAACGACATTATCCGATCAATTAAAAAAATTATAACTTGAATGTTGGGTATTGTAGAAATATTATGTTTTATTTCTGGAATGTGTTGGGAAGAATATGCAACGTTATGACTAATGGCGAGTCGTATGAAACCGTTCAGTTTTAAAGAAACAACACATATTTAGCTAAATTAGTCCACTGTGACTGAAGATTATTTTAATGAAGTGCTATGAACTTCAATTAGCACGTTTAGGCTTGGGAGCTGCATACCGAAAAAGACGCGAAGGAAAGTTGTCTGTACTGCTGAGAAACGACGAGATCGGCTGTGAGGAATTAAAAAAATCACTATTTTATCCAGACACCAAGATCTGCAGCGATTTGATTTGCAGCAAAGTTCATTTTAGATTATGTTCAAACGGCGTGCAGCTCTAGCTACATTTTCGATTTGTCAAAAGAAATGGTAGTCTTGCTCTATTTGAAATGATTTTACATACAGAAAAAAAGGTCTGATAAAAGGATAATAAATAAAAGAATACCGCAACATTGAAGTTCTATAATGGCCAATCAAATGAACCGTGGAAGCGTGAAATTTGTTTACTATATCTTCATAGATGCTCAATGTGACAACGATGACATCTACGCAGTACTCAAACTCGCCCCACACTCTTGTCAGATGTCCAGTGTTGCGGTATGGATGGGGTCCGTAATTCCCGTTTACAGGTCGTCAATGCTAGCCGGCAATGGTGGACGAAACACTCGATCCTTTATGTACCCACATAGAAAAAGGACTCACGAGGTAAGATCCGGGCTTCTTAGGGGGCCAGTGATGAAAAGCCTGGTCACCAGCTGCTCCAGCGTTGCGGCAACATCTCGTGCAGGTATCCGCGAACAGATAGGTGCCAATGGGGTGGAGCATCATTCTGCTGGAAAATTAAGTCTCCCGCCGCCTCTTCTAACTGAGGAAGTAACCACTCTGCAAGCATGTCCAAATAAGGGATTCCAGTAACAGTTAGCTCAAGGGGGGGGGGGGGGCCGAAAACCGTGGTACAGTGCAGAACACGTTGACTTTGAGGAAAGCGACGTTCCTACAAATTGTAAGGTGAATCGGCACAACGTGCGGGTATGGGGTCAGGAACTGCCACATGAGACCTCCGAACACGAGCGCTCTTCCACCAAAGTGAACGTGTTTTGCGCTGTATCCGAAGACGCGGCTTTCGGCCCTACGAGCTCACTGTTACTGGATTCCCTTATTTGGACATGCTTACAGAGTGGTTGTTTCCTCAGTTAGAAGGGGGGGGGGGCGCTTCATTTTCCAGCCGCTCGTGGTGGTCACATTGGACATCTATGAAGATATGGTAAACAAACTCCACGGTTCATTTGATTGGTCAACGAAGGTTGTAGGTTATGCTGTTTTTATATTATAGACCTTTCAAGTTGGGGTATTCTTTTATACTCACTCTGTATTATTTTTTAAATAGCTAGTTAATTCAGTAATGAAAAGCTATTATCGTTCCATAAATCGTTAGTTCTGTTATAATTAACTATTTTTCCTTTCAGAAGTTTAAAATAGTACAATAATAATTTCGACGTTTCTCATTTTGGACCAGTTGTCTACATAAATGGTGCATATAATAATGCAGTTTAAATGTTAAATGAATAATAATTTGCCGCTTTTCAAGAAACACTAATGTTGACCTAGATCTAATGATTTATTGTAAGTATGTCAGATTAAATTTTTCAATAATTAAAAAACTTATAAATGTTTACCACTGTTTCTACTCTTAATTAGAGTTGTTGAAGTAGTTAGGTGACAATTTTGGTTCCTCTGAGTTGCTCCTTGTTTTGTTTCGGCATTTTAATAATTTGAGGTGAGATTCGTGACTTGATGTCTTAGTGTGTAATGAGTATTGTAAGTGCAAAAATGTCTAAGGGTAGCTCATAACGTAATGCTAGTAGCTAGCCGAGGCAAGAGTACAAAGCGTGTACAAAAATAAATATTTCTGCGAACGAATTGTGACTATATCAGTATTTACATTTCAATACGTTATGTTTTATTACACTGAAACAAACGAAAACCTGTTTACGTGGCGACAGTAGACTTAAATTTAATGTAGTGAGGTGGTTTTAGTTCTATATAATTTGTTCTTCACCAAGAGTTGGGCAAGCCAGACAAAGAAAGAAATAAAGAGAGGTTATTGGGGTGACAGCAGCCTAATATTTAATATATCGCGTCCCTGGTGTTTACAAAATGATTCAAGCAAGGCGATTTTGAAATTTATAGTAACTATTATTCCTTTATGTTTCATAGATAAATGCCATCTTAATTTCTTTGTGAATATCCCTACTCTATATCCTAAACCCTTTTCGATAAGGTTCTGAATAAAGATCTTACTTAGTTGGAATATTCTGGGTATATTTTTTTTTTTGGAGATTCAATTATTAATGCTTTAAAATAAAATCTTGCGGTGTTGATTTTATGAAAAGAGAAACTTAAAATATTACACGCAATCTTGAACAGAAAATTTAATTAAAAATGACTGCTGAATCTCTTGGATGAATTTAATTAAAGCATATGTTAGCTCTCAAAAGTGAACTTACAAATTACCTGCAAAAATTTTTAATTACTTTGTAGTATTTCAGTGTAATTACTTTAATGTTATAATTTGATTCAACTTCAATGTTGTATGCAAATTTTTAGATATTTATGATTTTACCTCTAGCTGGAGAAATATATATCTCAAGTGCAAAAAAAAAAGATAGAAAAGTTTTCAGTGAAAGGAAGAGAAGACCTTATTTACTATCAGTCAGATTGAGGATATTTGGCTTTTCTTGGAGGGACTGGAACGTTGTCGGCGAACACTTCAATTTAACATACGTCTATCGATATGTGGATAAAGACTATAAGTCTGATTTAATCAGAATAAGTAATTATATCTACCATAGTTATATCAATTACAACTTTAATAATTACTAATATCGTAATATAATTAAATTTATTAATAATAAAAAAAACAATAACAGGCCGAGAAAAAAAATTTCCTTTTGAGTGTGGGTTTGACCCTAAATCATCTTCCCGTTTACCTTTCTCACTAAAATTCTTCTTAATTGTAGTAATCTTCTTAGTCTTTGATGATATTTTAATTAAATTATTTAATTTAAATAAATATTAATATAGATATAAAAATAATTCAATTTAATGGAAATCAATGAAGAAATAATAATAACTATTAACGCAAAATGACCTACTCCAAAAGAAATAACACAGATAGAGTTTATAGTTTTTATAACTTACGTTAAGTCATTATTCCACGTATAAGCACAAGGAAAGCTTTAAAATGTTACCTTAAATATATTTTATAATTCCACTGACAAGTAATTCCATGTGAGACAGCCAATACATTTCAGCAGAAGAATGCACACAACTTTTTTAAATCCTTAATTCGCATGTTTTTAAAAGTGTTTTGTAAATAAAGACTATGGACGTTTTCCCCGCCGAAAACTCTTATAAATAACATGACATTTGAATACTAAGCCTTGAACAACATTAACTGGAAATTCTCGACCAGATATTGGTAAAGAAACTCCCCGGTAAATTAGGAATAAAATATAGTTAAAAGCGCAAGGGAAATACTTAAAAAGTGTATGATTTACAGATTAAAAATGAAGTACTTCGCATCATTGCTGGCCGTAGCAGGAACATGGTGTTACGAAATCAAACCTAATACACCGATATTTTAAAATATTGCCCCATATAACTGGACTTCGGTTTATAAATTAAACACTACTGAGATTAATTCAAATACTGGTTAGGAAGATCAAAGTTAAAAGTTTGGCAACCAAAAATTGTCACCACTAGGTAAGTAATTGTGTCGCATGTCTATTTTCTACAAGTATAATATTGTTATAATCGCAAATAAAGTATAGAACAACTCCGCAACTAAGAAAAATCTTTATTATTATTATTCACATAGCTTAAAACTTTAAGTATAAGTTACATTTTGGAACACTGCGCACCTAGCAGCGGAAATTTTCCCTAGCCAAACCTCCCATAAAAAATCACGTTTGGTTCCTAACACGAATAGAATAAACCTTAACACTACTGACTTCTTTACGGTCAAGTGCTAAAAGAGCAGAGGAAAGAACACAAAGGGAAATACCGTATTTGCACTCAGACACTCGTATCAGTCCCGCATAAAACTTCACAATTATTTTTTCTGTTGGTAGAAGTGCTCATTCAGCGGGTTTGCTACGCAAACGAGTACCTTTCAGCCAAAAAAAAAAAAAATTCTCTCTTCGCGCATTTATTCCTTTTTGTCGAAACACACGCAAAGGTCGGTGAAAGTTACTCTGGTGTTGAGTGTCTGTTTAAAAAAAAAAAAAAAAGGCTTTCATCCTCTGACACACTCTTGAAGTCATCAGTAGATCGATCAGTGGTTAATTTCCTTGAATTTTAAACAAGAGAACATATATTTTCGCAGCATACAAGAGTGTTGTATTACTTATAGCTGACGAAAGTTTTCATGCGGGGATTGAAACCGGCAAGCCTTGGTGGGAGGCGAGCAGGCTAACCGCTCAACCACCGCGGCCCCGGTCAAGGGAGTGTGGATGGATCTGGGATGCAAGTGGGTAATTTCGCTTGTCTGTGCTCAGATACCCTGTGTTACTATACCCAGGTTATCCCATCAAAGTATGACATTACCGTGCATAGCAGTTTGATATACGTGCTCTTCATGAGATCTTTCAGTGACAGTGTTCCATACATGGGATGCTGCGTTGACGACACGGCAGAAAACATCGTCCCTCACGTGTTGAAGGTATCATTCCCTTTTCAGATTATAAACTGTTCGTGGTAAAATTATCACTGTTGAAAAGCCCTGCTCATGATCTACTTGTATACACGTTGTGTGTTCTTCCGCCTTATGTAAAATTAGCATCGCCGCGGGTCTCATCATTTTATTCGTGCGTCGGTCAAATGAAACTTTGAAATGATTAAGCAAGTAAATACTTTACAAATCTGTCCATTTTTACACTTCGATGCATTTAAAAAACAGAAAGCGAAAGAAATAATTTCAAGTTATCGCAAATGGTTTTCTAACAAGTTTTAATAGTGTGCAGTGTATGCATAAGAAAAGTGTCCAATAACGAATATCCTTCGCGCGACAAACATTATTCGTGGTTGAAACTACATTCCGTTGTCTCATAAACGGCTGTTGCTATAGTAATATCAACCGTAGACAGATATTTATTGGTCCAAATATACGAAATGGCGCTATACTGATTTGTCCATTCATGGCTACTCCCAACTTTTCTGAAGTCCTGCTACGTTCTACTTCCAGGATATTCCTCCGCCTCATGCGAACAACGCTTATAAAATTACACCTGAGTGCCAACGCACCGCATTCGTGTAGACTCAGTGCAATCATATTTTGCATAAGAACTATTTCTTTCTACGCGTCAACAAAACACTCATTTTCTCTCCGTTTTAATCATATTACTAATAAATGAAATATCGTAATTTATAGACCAAATATAATATAACCAAACATAAGGAACTTTTATGTTAACACAAGTATAAAACGCTTGAGATACATAACATTTATAGGAAGAAACCAAACACGTCTTACATGAGGTGTTTTTTTTTAAGATTCGATTAAAAAAGTACGAAGAAACCGCGAATAGACTATAATAATAATAAATATACGAAGAAAATACTTTTTCGGTGCAAAGTCTAAAATAATATATTTATTTCTGAATGACAAGTTAAGCTGTGAGTTCATGTTTAATCAGATGTGGTTTTCTGGCAATTTTTTTCTTTATTATACCAGTGATCTATGTTTACTGTTCTGTCTAACTTGGGAAAATTCCTGAAAAAAAAACGTTTATTCGGACTACAAACAAGGTTTAAAATAAATGAACACCCAAATAATTAGGGAAAGTGTTTACGGCCTAATTAGAAATAACCCTCCGTGAAAACAGCTCGGGAAAAGTAATAAATTACGAACAACTAAAATAATTTCCATAAATGTTTATATGAACACAACAATGCATAACTTAGAACAGCAAAGATTACTAACCAGTTACTCCACAAGGAAAACATTTCCTTTTAGTAATGAGTCTTTGCTGTGTTAAGCTAACACCCGACAATATGTGAACTTGTGCAAGATATAGGGCCTACATGATCCGACTGTTGACGCAGAAATGAAGAATGTGTAGAAACCGGGATATTGCGACAGGACGTAAGCTGCCTGGAGAGAAAGCATCGTTTCCGCAGACCGACTGGTGACGTGGATATCCGAACACGAAACGGTGATGGCCTGGGGGGGGGGGGGGGGATCTCACCGTTTCAGTAAATGGCACTTAATTTAAAATTAAATTAATTATCTGTTACCGGGCGATTAAATCACTGAGAAACGCACTGATTGCAAATAATCACCAGGGGTAGCGGAGTTCACTCGAAAATGTACAGAAATCACTGTTAAGACTTTAATACCAATAATGTACATAGGATTTCAGCGACTGCAGTGGAACAGGGTAGACTGTCATTCTCCGCAGAAGGGACACACATGTACAGAAATCACTGTTAAGACTTTAATACCAATAATGTACATAGGATTTCAGCGACTGCAGTGGAACAGGGTAGACTGTCTTTCTCCGCAGAAGGGACACACATGTACAAAAATCACTGTTAAGACTTCAATACCAATAATGTACATAGGATTTCAGCGACTGCAGTGGAACAGGGTAGACTGTCATTCTCCGCAGAAGGGACACATGTGCAATAAATAAATTCTAATATCCAACGGCTCTCAAGACCTTAGTTCCAGCAAAGAACACCTTTTTTTGCCTATAGGCCAAACAAAACTGTAGGACTTGGAGCTTCCAATCATTATCACGCTTCATTTAACAATTTCTAATTTAAAGGAGAAATATTTAAAAATTTTAAATACATAATAAAATCACAAATTAAAAAATATTGTATAAACAAACCTACGTCACTATTTGATCACTTGATTTTGACAGTACTTTTTGCTCACCGTGAATCAATGTTGGGAACATTGAGGAGGAAGACGAATCGTTATTGTGTGGTTTAGTGTTAAATGTTGCTGATTTGAAGCAGTTTTCGGCGTTTGAAGGTTTTGGCGTGGAGTGTGGAGGCCACCACATCTAAACTGGATGTGTCGCTGAAAGCTGGGGGAATTTTCCGAGGTGCCTGAGCCGGGGTGTTAGGAACACACGGCGCGGGTCAAGAAGAGGGGTCTAATCAGGCAGCGAGAGCGAAAGTGCGCCCAGGAACGCAGGGTCATTAGCTCGCATCATTACGCCACCCCCTCCCCCACCACCAGGGAGCTCACCCAGCATCTCGGCGGCTCCATCGACCCTCTGTCTCCTCCCCCCCCCCCCCAGTCTTGTGACCGGGGATGGCAAGGTGCCCCCAGGCGTACGCGGCCAGATAGCGAACACGGGGTGCTCCGAGGAGCTAACGGCGTGCTGTCTTAACTTAGAAACCCATAATTTAGAGAAAAAATGTACGATAGACTTTTCTGAGTTATACCAGTTCTAAGTTATGTGGCTCTAACTCGTGAACTTGTTTATTTCTAACATCCAACAGTTCTGATATATGTAAGTATTTCTACTGTACTGCTGTTCTGAGTTTAGCATTGTAATTTGCTGCCGTATTACTGTCCTAATATGTGATTTTCTGAGTTTTAAATGATGAGAAATTTCTCAAGAATTCTAAGTTGCGAGTGTCCTAGCTGTGGTTTTTCTAGGTTATCTGTGGTTACGGGAACATACAAGGGAAGAGCTGCGTGCCAACGGTATAACCCGCCAAAGAAAATGGGGTAGAGTGCCATTATTGGTGCGCAATATTCACTCTGCGTACCTCTACACTGGACTGCTTTCCTGCCAATACAATGTCAGAAACGACGGAAGAGGATTTGCACTCAACTTTGAGATGTTCGTATAATTACTCTTACCAATTTTTCATACAGTTAGCAATAGGCTGTTCACGGTAAAGTGAGCACTTTTGAAGCCCTAGTTACTTTTTCATTTCAGCAATTTTGTACCATTTAACAACCTGTATTAAATATGTATTGCCATGTAAGTAATAAACATAGTGCGTAGATTCCACGCACTCGGAAGTTAACGTCTAAGACTAAAATAAAATATATTTACGGACTATTATTACAAATGAGAGTGCTTTCAAAAGTGCTCACTTTAACGTGAATAGTCTATAACATTCAAATTGGTAAAATTATCTTATTTGTATAGTAGGTCCTGTCTTTTGAAAATTTGGATGTGAACTAACATGTTCATCACTGTTAACCATGTGGCGTTGAAAGCTGTGTTTGTGTGGGTAATTTATGTGTCGAATACATGTGCAGAAGACGGAGGACCTTATAATGTATCATTCGTTTGTTGTTTGCCGAAGTACGTTCTGCAGAACTGCCAACGTCAGCACACAGATTAAACTACAAATGTTCGCATTGATGTACTGGTGGACAAGGCGCATAACCTCGCCAGCATAGTTTTGACGTGAATACGTCTTTAAATTTGCAACCATATTGGGAGGCAATCCAGAAAATCCGATGATAACAAAATAGGGGGATACAGTTTGGCATTGCAGCTCCGAATCTATCGTCTGCATTCAAAATTAAATTACACCACTCGATTGCCAAAGGATCAAAGAATATGTTATGTTGAGTGAGGACTGCGAAGCATCGCGCGCGAAGGTTGGGGGGGGGGGGGGAAGGGGCACAGCAATTCTGAATTCGTTTCGCAACGTCTCATAACTTCCACTTAGTATAGCTTATGACTAGGCGAAGCTACGACGCTCGTTTAAGTTTCAATCTACAGCTCTCGTCAAGATCAATCGATTGCGTGTACGAAAACATCCGTGTGGCGTGGTTATTGGGAAATTGTATGAGTTTAATATAAAAAAAATTTAAAAAAAACTTAACACAATTTTGGTTCATACCCGTCAAAAAGCCAAGTCGAAATACGGAAATCGTATACGGTTGGAAAGAGCATCTCAAAAGCAATCCAGTGATACCTATAAAACCCCATATGATTGAGTGAAGCGGCGCCGAGAACGTAACATTAACATCAAGGCGTCCGAGCGCGTCAACGTAGCCGTATTCGCGCCAGACAAACGGCCGTGTCCCCAAAACAGCCAAACCCAATTTCTATTAAAATTTTTCTACTGGACTATACTTCATAGACAATAGTATTGTTTGCGTCGTCTGTCCGCACATATTTACTGCCACAAATGCATTTGATAGAATATAAATAATAATACTAGGTAGAATGCCACTTTATGAACAATTTCATGCAAATATTCGTAAAAAATATGCATTCACGAACTATCATATGTGAAAACAACATAGGCGATGAAGGCTGGCGGTACCACCATCAGAATTTAAAATACGTGAACCAAAAACGTGTTCCGACAATATCTAAATAGAATAATTACATTATATTTCATGAAAGTGAAGGTAGTAAATATTTCGTTTAAAAGTACGAAAACTTTTTTAATGAAGCAGTTATAAGAGCACAGAACCTCGACTTCTGGTATCTTCGGTTAAATAAGATTCACAACTGAAAGCATAACAGAAACCATAGAACACAGTCGTATGCACAATAACTGACCACCATAAAGGACCATAGTTATGTTACAGAAACAAAGTAATGTCGCGAAATACAAATTTAGAGGAAATAGCAGGCGGCAATGTACTAGCAGAAACAAAATTAGAGGTTACCCAAATCTTTACGATTGCAAAAGCAAAAATTCGAAAGAAAAGTATAAATGACAACTGTGTTTTCAAAACACTGTCACACTTAAATACATTTTGCCTATGTAAAGACAGCCAACATTGCCAACTGACGTTAAGACTTGTCGCAAAATTTCATTGGCTTCAATTTCGCACAAGGTGTTTGGTCGTTTAGTGGAGTTGAGAGGGTTGGACAGCTCTCAGCGAGGTCTTAAGTGCCGATGCGGGTGAAATGAGGTGAGAGGGGAGCAGCGCCGGAGTGCAAGGGCGGGGGAAACGTGGGATACCCCAGATAAAACCCGCCGTCCAGCGGCGTCGTCCGGGCACGATTCCCACCTGCGAAAATTCGTTGGCGATCCCGGGCCGGGATTGAACCCGGTTCACCTCGGTGGGAAGCGAGCAGTCTAACCGCTTAGCGACCACGGCCCCCAAGATGCTTGTTTGTGGGGAAAGTTCTTGTCATGTCCTACGCTCTGTACCTGTGTTTTTTTGTTGTTGTAAACTCACAATAAGGATTCGTTTTCCCTATCCGAGTTGCTGGGGCCTGGGGTACTCTTGAGAGCCTGGCGAGGAATCATCCCTTACACGCCCGCCGACCCCCACCTTATAATGAACCGCGCACTCCCACACTTATACCCGGCCTTTATCCGCAACACCTCTGTGCAAGAGGGTTTCTATTTCGCTGTGCGGCTCTGCCTCTACATAATTCAACGCAAAACGGAACCCCCGCGGCCGACGCCACACGCTTCTTTGAAGTAGAAGGGTGTGGGAGTGACTAGAAGGGGGGGGGGAGTGGCGATACATAACACAACGTTGTACCCCCTCTTTCGCCCCACAACCTTCCCTTTACTTCAGAATCAACCCCCTCCCTCTCCCCCAGCATCCGACCAATTTCTCTGGGAAACATCGCCGGCTACGGTGATTTCTCGCCGTGAAATATTTCTTGCCCACGTGCTCTAGAAAAAAAAAACAGCAGAAGGTAGAGGGAACCCTTCAACAGCAGACCACGAAACACACGGAGTATGCAGATAGTTCGGTTCGAGGGTTGCTGAGATCTCCGGAAGCGAGGTGGCGATGGAGTTGTGGCGGAATTTAGCCGCGGGGGTAAAGGGGAGCTCTCAGAGAAAACTTCGCAGTTTAACGGCGTTGTCCGCCACGTTTCCCCGCCTGTGAAAATCCGGGTGCGTGAGCTTCCCTCCCTATCCGGGAATCGAACCCTGCTCAGCTGCGGTGGGAAACCACTGTGCTAGCAATGAGACTCCCTTCGGTTAGATGGCGATTTCCCCGTGCCACGGCTGCTTCAGAGCCGACTGGACAGTTTAAACAATACAGATGTGACGGTGTTCGCCAATACACACAGGGCGAGGTCTTTGTCTCAGTGCTTCCTGAATGTAGGTGTTCAGGTTTGAAAACAGCTGAGAGCCCCCAATTGGTGTCAAAAGGGATTTGGGTTGGTTCCAGTGAGAAGGTGAATATTCGTTGCCTTGGTTTTTATATCAAAATATAAACATTTACATTGTTTTTTCCCCAGTCTTACAATAAGTAGTTAGTATCAAAAATAATTTTGTTTAAAACTTCCCCCAAAATTTACATTTTTACCAAAATACAATTCTTTTCAGCTAGATGCAGGTTACATTAAATATTTTCCTTTAAATCATACTTAACTAAAATTGCAGCAAGGCCCCCGCCCCTTTTTAACTGTTGAGGGAACAGCAGTTCCTGCCCAAGTGAATACCCTGTGGTGTCTCCCCGAACCTGGGCGAGACCCTTCTATTTATATTTTAATTAAAACCATCGAGAACATTATAAAATGATCTTCACTCCGTCGACATTCGGAAGTCCTGGAAGGGCACCCTGGAGGTACGTGATTGGCTGGCTGGCATCGCGTGGTCAAGGTGAGGTACAAGGGTGGGGAAGGCAGTCCAAGATTTCGCGGGCTGCGACAGCCCCGCAGTGCCCATACTTGTAGACCAGCAGGCTCGCCCAGCGGACGTGAGGTGCGGAGCTCGTCAAACGAAACTCCCATCACAGCGAAGGTAAGCCGTCCCAAACGGCCAACATCTCAACTTCAATATGGCTCCGTCGGATTTAGCTTTCGTTCGATGTGCAGGGATAGCCGTCACAACACAGAGTGCAACGAATGGTGAGGGAAGTGACCAGAGGGAGCAACATCTGCGACTGCGAGCATCTGTGCAGTGAAGGGTGCGACCGGCAAGCGGCGCTATTGAACTGAACACGCGAGTGTAAACTACGTTTTAAATGATATCAACAAAGAGACTGGGCATTTGTCAATGACGAGTGTAAGTTAATTAACTATAACTAAACAGAGCCATTGAGTAGGACTTTAATTAAAGTTAAGATAGACATTAAATATTGCGCTTACTAAGAAAAAAAAGTAATATTCGAGACAGATAATTTCATGTTGTAAATACCTAATAGCTGGATGAATAAATTAGAATCAAATTTACTTATTTTATTTTTATTATGACCGCTATACTTCATGAACTCGAATACGCCCCTCTGGCATCTTGTATCAAGAACTTTTAATATACTATCTATTTCGAGTTCGTAAGCTAAGATTTCTCTTATATTCATTATTAATATTAACCTTGCTTTATTTTTGAACTTTAAAGTAATAATTTTCAACAATTTACATTAATCTTGTTTATGTAGATTTTATGACCTACATCTGTGATTTTAAAAATATTTTTACAGCTTCCAGAGTGCTGACAGTTTACAAAACACATTTAAATAAAACTCGTCTTATGCTGTTCGTATATATAGTGTTCATCGATGTTATTTCAGAAGGTATGAGGAGCGGATATTTGCCCCATCCCATGAGGATCTTTGCCTCACTAGTGGGGCAAAGATCCTATTTTGCACCACACCAATACATATTTGCAATTTATACAATAATGCACCCCCCCCCCCCATGCTGAAGCTAACAAAAGTACATTAAGAGGAATGGTGCATGAAAACAGTATATTTAGAATATAATTTCTGTCACAACAGTAGATGTAAAAGACGGGTTCTGGACCAAATCAATTTTCATCAAAAACTATGATTTTGGAGCAAAAGGGAGCCAAAAAAAACTTAATATTTCAATCTTTCAAAAATTGCGTGCAGGATTTGTGTCAATTTAAAAATTAAATATTTAAGCTAAAATCAAGCAAATTTCTTGCTTTTCAAGCAACTTTTTTCATGTTTCCTAGAATAACAATTTTGCAAGCGAGCAATCAAATCTAAGTTGAAATCAAGAAAAATAACATAAAAATCAAATGAGAATATACAAATTAATAGAATTTATAGATTTTACTCAACTAAAGTAAAACACCAATAAGACGTCTTAAAGACTAAATAAAGAAAAAAAATCTGAAGCATAACCATTACAGAATCCATAATACCAACCATCACAACAGTCCAAATCGTAAACATCTTCTTTAAAATCAGAAAATTTAACTTATCTTAAACCATTTTTATTGATTTTTAAAACAATTTTGAAATGGACAAGGTCGAATTCTTTATCGATGGAAATTGGTGTTTTCATTATTTCATATTAAATATCCCAACGTTCTAAAAGTTCTATAATTTTGTCAATTTTTGTTTTATTTATAAAGAAAATATATTAATTAAGAGAAAGAAAAAACTTATTTAGAATTGTGAAGATAATTTTTTATTCGACCAAACAACTTAACAATACAAATAAGAAATGGTATTAAAATATCGAAACATTCTCTTGTTTCTGTAAAATCGTTTACATCCTCCATTTAATAAAATTAAAAAATTATAAATCCTTAGTAAGTCTTTCTTTCAAGTAATCATAAGTTAAATTTCGTTGGTCAGTTCAAACAACATTACAAATTGTAACATCTTCAACATTTATATCAAAATCCACACAAATTTTTATATATATTTTTTCTTTAACTACATTTGTTTTTCTATTTGAACAATCAATGATATACAATGGTCTTCGACCCCAAAATGAATAATAATCGGTTTTACCATCAAAATTTAGAACCGGTTTATAATAAAGTTCGTTATTTCTACATACAGTATCTAAGTTTTGTTTTTGAATTTCTAAAATCGTTATAAAGCAAGATACACTTTACCGCAAAAATTATTAGCAATATCTATATTCCAATTTTCTTTTGGAAAAATTTTATTTCTTCCATTTTTAACATAAATGTTTTTTTCACATAAGAGTGATCAAACATAGAAGCGTGAACAGTTTGATGGGCACAATTTTTATACTTTTTTGAAAGCCCACAATACCAAAACCGGGCATGTCCAATTGTAAATTATTAAACTGATATTTTATATCAAAGTTAAAAACAGTTGTATTCTTAGGAACTTCCTTTTATAAAAATTGCCAATAATCAAAACTAATAGAAATGTTTGTATATTTTTTCTTTCATTGCAGTTGCTGTGGCAAACTCGTATTCAACAATTGGCCACAAAATTTATAATTTTTGAATAACAATTTTGTCTGGATCAGCATAATCTCTATCAAGTGTACCGTCTGCTTTTCTATTTCGATAAACAAATAAACTATTATTATCTGATGAGTTACAAAAAAAAAGTAATTTTATAGCCACCTATCCAATAAATTTCATTGTTATCATTGATAAAGCTAAACAGATAACTGGGAGGATAGATTATTTAATTTAGTTTATCACTACGAGTAGCCATTACTCTATAATAATTAACACAAGACAATTCAAAATAATTTTGTTCACCAGGCGATCTTAACAAAGTATTCATTTTTGTTGAAGTTATTCCCGGATTATCAACAGCTTCAATAATCTGTCCATGTTATGAAATTTTTACTCTAGAAACCTGAAAAGGAAAAAAGTTAGAACAAACATCAATATTATCAAATTTTTCTTATTATGCATCGTTTCCATCTTTATCTCTTTTTAGTAAACTAAATTGCTTATAAATATACGCATAATTTGGAAAAGAAAATCGAACGCCTATTGGAACATCAAACTCAATTCTATTATTGTAAACATATAAATTATTCTTTGTTTGATCAGTTAGAAGAAAAGTTTGTCTCTCGAAACTATCAATACTTTTATAAATCATTTATAAGTAAAAAAAATTATATATATATATATATATATATATATATATATATATATAATATATAAAAGTAGAAAAAATAAGTGAAGAAAATAAAAAATTTAATAAACACATTAGTTCCAGTAGCAGCAAAAAATTTAGATTATCCGCCAATGCCAGAAGAAACATTGTTTGAAAGACAATTATTTGAATATCCTGAAGAGTAATTGGGAATTGTACCATTGAATAATTGTCACCTATAGCAGGCGTTTCTGCTATAAATCTTGGAAAATAAATTTCAAAAAGAATTAATGTTATTGATACTCAATATGGTTTACACAGAGATGGATATAATTTTTTAATTGGGGATACAAGAGAAAAAATTGATGGTGATACAATATCTGTTAAAAATAAAGAATATGAATTAACTGAAGGACTTTCTAATTTGTTAACATAAGAAAAAGAAGAAGATCTTGAGGATAATTTCACTGATAATGACTATGAAAACTACACGAAAATTACTTTAGATACCAATGTTGCGTTCCAAGAATATGATCCAAAAAAGAAAATAAACTCGAACAGAAGTTGTAAATACAAAAATATAATTAAACAAATTTATGAAAAATACATTAAAAATTCACGGTCAAAATCATTTCAAAATACACCAGAAAGAAATATTTCACCAAGAACTCCTAAATCTGGAGAAGGTATAAAAAATATAATAATCTGCCGAAAGAATATATTTGGATGGACGATATTAGAAATTTAATTGATAGATTTTTAGTTATTCATGGTGAAGAAAATACTGGAAATAAAAAATTTACAATGAAAAAGTAAACATAATAAATATGCTAAACAATAAATTATCTGATTTTGTTATTAAAAATCCAAAAGGTATACCATATCTAATAAGACTTTTAAATGAGATTCTGCACTCGTTTTTGGAATTCTGAACATCGTGGAAAAGGTGTGATAAACTGGGCATTAAACAATTTAAATTTGCCTGAATAGCATTTGCTAGGTTATAATTATTGTAGCCCATTTACAAAATTAAATGAAAGATTGGAAAGGGGTGACATTAGAATAAATAAATTAGACGAAGCATGCAAATATCATGATATTGCTTATCGAGACCATGAAGATTTAGAATCTATACATGAGAGAGATAAAATTTTACAAAAAGAAGCAAAAGAAATTATGTTAGATAAAAATACACCAATTGGTAAAAAAATTGCTTCTGCTGCTGTTGCCTCAACTATGTTTACAAAAAGAGAACTAGGATGGGGCATTAAAATGTTTTATTAATAAATTATATATTTTTTCAACTCAGAATTGAATCTAAGAAAGCAAACAAAAAAGTTTTATGAATTAATAAATTCGTAAATAACACTTGAAATGTTTTATTAATCTATCTTATATTTTTTTAAAACTCACAATTGAACTAAATAAAAGGAAACAAAGCAAGCTTTACGAATTAATCAATTCGTAAATAACAATTAAAATCTTTTATTGATTATATATATTTTTACTTATAAATGAAGATAACAAATATAACTTTCAATATCCCGTCCGAGGAATTACAAGATTTGGGTATAGATACATTTTTGACAGATAATCAAATTGCGAGAAAAAAATAAACATTTGAAAGAAGGCAAAAGTTACAAATTAACTTTATCATTGCCAACAGTAAAAAAACATGCCCAAAGAAAAAAACTAGCAGTGGTTTACATCATGGAGGAGTTATTCCACTCATACTTGCTGCTTTAGGTACACTCAGTGGATTAGCAACAGCAGCTGGCGCAATTAATGGCACAGTTGATTAAGTTAATAAAAATAAAAAAGAATTAGAAAAAATAATTTAACAATGGAAAGCAAGGCTGGAATGGGTTTAGTTGTAGAAAAGAGGACGGCCAAAAAAATTTATCCCCACTACCTATTATTGATATCGATAAATATGTAAAACTATTAAATATTAAGCATTTCAGAAGTGTTTATATGATTTATGAACTACCAAAAAATATGCACAAAAATGAATGCACTATAGTTAATTTTGACATTTCAGCAAATGATGGAACACATTGGGTTTGCTATTTTAAAGAAAATAATTATGTTTATTATATTGACTCATTTGGAGGCAGTATTCCCGCTAATTAAATCAATTATTTCAGAAATGGAAACGTTTATTATAATGATGATCGAATTCTGAATTTTAATTCAACTATTCGTGGTCATCTATGTTTAATCGTATTACATCTTTTTTCTAATAGATTTAAGTTTAACGACATAATTTCTGTTTTATTAAATGTTGAATATATTTTGGAAACCATTAATCAAATATTTAAATAAAAACTTTGGCAATATTGCTGAAGATTTAAAATATGCTTCCATTGTTACTGATTTAAAAAAAAAAGATATAAATACAATATATTGTATTATTACTTCTGATTATATTTAAAAAAAATAATGTAGATACAATACTCATTAACATTGTTTCTCATTTAGAAACACACGTAGAATCAGAAAACCATAAAATAGCTTCTGGTTTTGTGTTTTTTTTTTTTTTTTTTTGGAGAAGACTATGTTTCTTTTCAAAATCGTAGAATTAATTATATGTATTGTCCAATAGATGGAAAGATGCAGTCAATGCATTTCTTTATATACAAACACAGCAGATTATGCAATAAAAAAGATGTCGATTCCAAACATAAAACAATTGTTTCTGATTATAAATTAAAAAATGATGTCGAATCAAAATACAACACTAGTGTTTCTAACTGTGATAATTTAGTATATATATTTCTCTTTTTTTATGTAAAGTTGTTAATAATTTATATTTATTTTTTTGAAACTAACTTATATTCTGGACAAAATGGCAAATCTTTACGTAAATTATGTAGTTCTTACAGATATCCTAAATAAACTTCTAATGTGTAACCATACTGAGAATTATCCTCTAAATCTAATATCTTTTTACTACAATACTATAAATAATTTAATAAATATCGAAACCACTATATGTAAATATCGCGACATTGCCCAACCATATAAATTATTAGCATCAATATATTCTAAATAATTTGATTCTTGATTTGAGTTTAAATTTTCTAGATATTTGTTATTTGCTGTAACATATAGCTTAGAACATTGTGATATACCACATCTAATTCCATTTTCAATCATTAAAATCATATAATAATCATGCAATAAATCTAATGGTTGTATAGTCATTTTTAACATTGCATCACAAGATCAACCAGGTGCTGTAAAATACCACGCAGGTTCTAAATCATGTTTTCCTAAATTTTTCGTATATATCTGCTAACAGTAAAACATCACTTTTTAAATATAAATCATGGTATTCGCCATGATTTTTAATATTAAATTTATCCCATACAAATTTTGCATGTTTATAGTCATCATCACTTATATCATTTTCGTTTAATTTATTACAAAATTCATTTTTTGGTGGTAGTTCAATTTTTTCAAATTTCTTCCCACTATCCATATAATCGTATGGACAGACACCTTTTTTTAATAACTAGATATGCTTTTTCTTTGGGAAATGTTTTTGTGTGTGTTTTATTTGAGCTTTAGTTAAATCCAATGATAATTTATTTAAACTACTGGCCATAAATTTAAAAGAGTCAAAAAATCTCATTTTTAAATTTTCTGTTACTTTCCCAAAACTAATAAACATTTCTTTGTTATTTGCTATTAAATCTATATATTTTTTTCATAATATCTTAACTCTTTAATAAATGAAAGTGCATTATAACCAGGCAAATTATGAAAGTAAATTGGTACGAAATTTGGCAATTTTAATCGTAGATTACAATTATTACATACTGGATTAATGAATTTTCCACTTATGTGATCATGATGATGTACTTTTTTATTTTACTCCATATATTTGCTTTCATATACAGTACATCTGATTGATTTCCTATACAATATTTTTTCTTTAGTTAGTGGATGCATTGGTTCAATTTGTGATTATATTTCCCAATTCTTCCTACTTCTTTTTTATTGATTGTATAGAAATTTTACGCGCATTTGGGCCTCGGTATACTACTGGAGGTTTATAGTCATCATAATTAGATACAATATAATCACAAAAACTGGATGCTTCATGTAATTGATATTTCATTGTATATTATTAATTGTTTAGCTTTAAATCAATGTTATTTAATTGTTCATTAGTAAGATTATGTCTTTCTTTAAGTATTTCTTTATAAAAACCAATATCAATATCGTCTTCGGTTAAAATGGGATATTTTTTGATTAATTAGATTTTTTTGGGTTTGGCTTAGTTGTTGATATTTTCTCCAATATTGATTTAAAATCTGCATATATTGAGAATGGAACCTTCATTGTATGTTTATAATTTTTTAAATACATTTGCTCTCCTTTCGAAGGTAAAACAACTTTTACTGCTTCATTTTTTGAACAATATTCTTTGTGTTTATTTAATTTCTCTTGAGAGTAAAAAAAATTGAATACATATATCACATATCTAGTTTTTACTTTTCTGATTATTTTTTTGTACTGAAAGCAATCGCGATAAATCTTTTATCCAATAATAATGTGAGTTTGTATCATTTTTGAAATAAAGAAAATTTATGTGTTTTTCCTGTTTATTTTTGTGAGGTTTAGTGGATATACCATAGATTTTTCATCTTCAATAGAGTACAAATTTATAAATGTATCACTTTGATTTTCTATTTTGGTATATCATTAATTTTAATTACATATTCATATTTATCTATAATTTTATCAATATTAAGCCCCACATTTTTATGTTTACATACTCTATCCGACTGGTTGTCTGCTAAAAACAATGCATATTTTATTGACCAAAGAAAGCATTTTTTTATAATTATTTTTAACATTTATGCATGCTTTCTTATTCTTAATTACTTCTGGTAGTTCAATATATAATGAAGAATTTAATTGATTACAGATATTTATTGCTAATTGTAATCCAATTATTCTATCTAAAGCCCACCCCGAACATCTTCTTTGAAATTCAGATAATTGTGTTAAGTTTTCTTGTATTACGAAATTATAAATTTTTTAAATATCTCCAGCATTCAATATTCTATAATGTAGTGATTGAAATGTGATCAATTGTGCCTGATTATTTAATTGCTTATAAAAATTAGCATATAATTTAATACTGATTTTTACTCCTGTAAATATTTTAAGTTTTTTGTGTATTTTCTCAAATATCTTATTCTTTACTGAAGTCAAAAAATGAATAGGCTATGCTAAATAAAAATTATTTTCGATTTTATATGTTGATATCCTACTTTTAAAAGGTTTATTAAATAAGTAATTGTTGCTTCTTCTATTTTTTGTTACAAAATAATAGTTATAGAATGGAAATATTTCTTCTAATTAGTTTTTATCTTGTTTATTTACAAATATATTATTAGAGAATGGGAATATTTCTTTTGATTCTTTTCTATCTTGTTTATTCCTAGGCTTTTCAAATATGTTATTAGAAAATGGGAATATTTCTTTTTTATCCTGTTTATATATATGTGTGTGTGTTTATTTATATTATTTATTTATTTATATTCTGAAAAGGGTAAATAACTAAAATTATTTTTTCTTTGATAATTTAATGTTATTGGTAAAATAATTGAAATAAAATAAGCTTTCCTTAGATTATACTCATGTTTAATTTGTAATTTTTAACCAAAACCTCTCAACTTGCGAACTGTCATTCCACTCAACTGAGCTGTTATATGAGCCTCCATGTTTTATAGTTGTATTTATAAGAGAAAAATATAAATAAAATCTAAAAACAGATATACTGAATAAATAAAAAAAGTGTTTGAATTACTGGGAAACCGTTTTGAACTTCTTTTTATGACGATAATTCTTCATATAATCACTAAAACATTTTTTTACATGTGATTGAATATTTGTCCTGACTATTTTTATTAAGAAAAAATAATTTTATAAATTTATTCTTGACATGTTTTTGTTGAATAATCGTCGTGTTGATTTTTGTTTAGAATGTCTAATGCCGTATTGTGTAATTAACTATTTTTATGCTTTCTGAGAGAAGTATTATAAACATATTTTCCATATTCGCACATTACTTTCACTTTTTTAAATTCATAACGACTACTAGCATGTTTACTGTAACATTTTTTTACAGATATTAAAATGTTTATCTTTTGTGTGTTTATGTGGTGCAATACTTTCTATGTTTAATACTTAACCACATTTTTTGCATTGCTTAGATATAATATTTTCCATTTAGAGCATCGTTTCTTTTTATTTATTAACAAAATAAATTTATTAAGATAAAGGAAAAATATTTTTCTTTAATAATTTGTTTCTTTATAAATAACACAAAAAATGGAATCACTTCTCTAGAAGTTAAACATTTCGTATGAATTGACTAAACTACAGGATCTAGAAAAAAAAACATATGGTTTACTGCTACAGATTTTCAAATCCACCCATCAAAGTTTGGTAAAAAAAAATAAATCGTATTCTTGATTGTAAGTATAAAATTACATTACCTCATCGATATGTACAGCTTTTTGATAAAAACGCTTTAAAATTAATAAATGATAAACAAGTTTTTATAATTTATAAAGGCTTAAAAGAAATGTTAATTGGAAAATCTGTACATAATATTGAATTATGTTAAAATATAATATAACTTCTATTGTTTTGAATCTTTTCAATGTTTCACTTGAGTTTAGCTTAAATTAGCTTGATTTTTGCATAATTTTGTTTGTTTTACCTTGTGTCATATCCTGCATGACTATTTTTGGGAAACTTGAAAAATTATGTTTTTCTTTTGCACCTTTTTGCTCCAAAATCATGGTTTACGGTGAAAAATTGAGTTGGTCCAGAACCCGCCTTTTACACCTGCTCACAACCTGTTTGACAGAGGATTTTTCGAAATTTATGGCTCAACAAGACGTAGAAAAAAAAACAGTTTTGGACACCTTACATTGTTACGAATTCACTGCGTTCGTTGTTCTCGGAGCACTGATCGAAGGTAAGAAAAAAAAAGTAAATTTCCTTCCATCAGTGCTCCGAGGATAATGAAGGCGTTGAAAATTATTATTTACGTCTTGTGGAGCAGAAACCCTTTGGAAAACGACTTATAACGAAAATCGTAAAAAAAAAAAAAAAATATACTGCTTTCATGCACCAATTCCCGTAATTTGTGTGAATTCCAGACATGTGGTGCAAAACATCCTTTTTTTTTTTTTTTTTTTTTTAGAACCACACAATCACTTTAAACCTTAAGTGCGTATATTTGCCCCATATTACTCTATATCTCGAATATAGCGAAATCCATTTTTATAATTCCAGGTAAACTGTACTTGAACTGTGCTGTTGCCTCTTAAAAGAAAAGCACGTGCGCAATGATCGCTGTATATGTGAGCACGAAGATATATCAACATTAAAGGGGAGGACTCCATACAATTTAAAACACACCCAAATATCTTAACAACTTAATGTGCAATAAGTCGGGTGAAAATTTTTCCTGCCAGTGGAGAATATTAATTCTGGCTGCCAAGTTACGCTTACTTTCCAGCACAAAGTCTCTGGCGAAATTTTAAATTCTCGTCCGTTCTTCAGGAGAAGAAGTCGCGCCACATCTCTGCGTGTCGTCTGTATTCTGCCCTTTTCGCGTGAAAATTCTGAAGGCGGAAAAATGGAGGGCTTGATGGGATGCTTTCACACAAGGAGAGGAGGGGGAGGGAAGGTACTGGGAGGGGGCGGAGGAAATTGCGTCGTCAGCAGGAAGGCAAAGCTCAGAGTAGATGCAAAAAGAGACGTGCGAAGGAAGAAGGGTACTTGGATATGCATACTTATTTTTGGGTAGCTTTTTGGTTAGATGTGGGGGGGGGGGGGGGGGTGGAAGTTGTGGGGGGGGGGGGGGAGAGGAGGGACGAAACTATTCAAGCTCCGTTTACACCGGACCGAACAGAAGCTAACACGTGCTAAGCGAATCATTCGCACTTGTTCGCTGTCATACGCTCCTGTTTGATTCGTGGCTGTTCGGAAGTGCCGTGGTGGTGTAGTGGTTAGGCAACTCACCCTCCACATTAGCGAACCGGGTTCGATTCCCGGCGGGGTTGCTCCCGGACTCTCGCACGTGGGAATCGTGTAGGACGATGCCGTTGGTCGGCGGGTTTTCTCGGGGATCTCCCGTACCCCCCTCCCACCCTTTCATTCCGGCGTTGCTCCGTACTCACCTCTCCTTAACCCTCATTGACTCTCAAGACCTCGATGTTAAGAGCCGTCCAATTCTCTTCACTCACGCGAGCCGTTCTGCTCGGTGTAAGGAAGGTGCGAACACAAAACGTGAGCGGACACTCACATCCTTTGATGATACGATGAAAGACCGACAACGAAAGGGTAGTCAGCGAATGCGAACGGAACCTCAAAGAACACGATCGAAAGAGGCTTGCTCGCCGTGGCACACCGTTTAAACACCCTTGAGAATGTTCGGTTCGTTGATGCTAGTCAGCATGTGTTCTCTTCGTTACGGTGTAAACAGGGTTTTACAACGGTGCACTCTAAATTCGAATCAGTGGGAAACCATTGATTCGCAGTGAGATTCACCTACTATAATCAGTGAAAATGGCTCCACTTACAATCAGTGGAAAACCACCGATTTTTTCAGTGAAAAATTCACTGATTGAATTAGTGACGTGAAATAATTTCACTGATTGAATAAATGACGGCTGACTGCAGTGGCGAATTAAATATTGCTTTTTTTAAATGTAGGCAAAAAAATTACATCAAATAAACACAGTTAAGATAGTTTACTATTTATATTGTGCAATTTACGGTAATTTAAAAAATTGAAAAATCTTTGCAAGTGGCTGGGATTGAACGCGCGCCCCCTTCACTTCTAGGCTGTAAAATTGTATAGTTTGAAATTCTTTGCTCATACTTTTCGTTTTTGTTTTGTTTGGTACCGTTAGGATTGTTTAAACGAATAGTACATGAGTGCACTCACTTCGCCGCATTAAATGCAGTTTCAAACCTTCAGAGTGATGAGACGATTAAATGCAAACGAAATGAGAAACGTAAAGACGAAATGAAAAAAGTAAAAACCGAATAAAAGTCTGTGTGTTCATGTTACCTCGCAAACGGGCGTTTTGAAAGACGAAACGCATTTTAGAAGGTATTCTGTATTGGTTTTATTCGTTTATTCGTTGTTGTGGCACTTCACTTGATACACGTTGTTTAACGGCCATTTTTAAACGATGTTCGACGGCCATTTTTACACGTAGTTTCACTGATACATCAGTAAAAAAAAATAATTAGAGACGGAGCAAGTTGCTCAGATGTTTCACTGATCCATGAGTCAAAAAATAAACCACTGAGAAAACAGTGGGAAAAATGACTGACGAATCAGTGGGAAATGTCACTGAATCAATCAGTGAAGGAAATATGGCATTTTTTCCTCTGGTTCATCAGTTAAATTCACTGAAGTGACTGTTGTATCAGTCAGATACGTTTGACTGATTGAAACAGTGAAATTCTCACTGATTCACATTTAGAGTGTGCATTCGCCTTTAAGAGCTCTCTCTCTCTCTCTCTCTCTCTCTCTCTCTCTTCGTTTCTGAAGCACTCTGAGCTGAGACACGGTTTTTATACTTCCACAGCAAAACCAAATCTCACTTCCGGATAAAATAAACTGGGTTTATGAAGCAGTGTCTACGAAGCGAAGGCATGTGCTTTATTTGTTCAAGATTTTTTTTTTTTTTACTACTTCGCAAGGCGAGCCCATTATAACCATGTGACTGACAGAGTTTTATTTGTTCTCTTAAGGGAAAATACGTGAAACACTATGTAATTCGGTGTTGCACATAAAACTTATAATTTTAAAGCCCTTCTGTACTTCGGCAGATTAGCCCTTTAGTTTCGCGGTTTGTAAGTCGAAAATTTCACGGTCAAATTTTTACAGGTAACAAAAGCAACGATTTATCCGGATGAAAAGGTAAACTAATATTGTGAATTTAGATATCACCAGTCTCCAAGACGTGCTTTATTCACCGAATACATAGTTTTTGTATTTCAATACTTCTTAATTTCGTTAAGTAGTGCCCGTCTTTGAAGATTAATTATTTGTAATACATTTATATCAAGAGCTAATGTAATTCAAATATAATGTGTTCTTACCTGCAGTGTGTAACTTTCTGACAATATACAACAAATCTTTTAACAGACACTTCATACACACGCAGACGCCAAACGCTGACCATTCTTGGAACACATATGCACATGGTGTCGCGTGACACAGAACTGAACCCACACAGATATCCACGTTTCAATTCCCCGTCAG
Source organism: Dryococelus australis (assembly GCA_029891345.1). Taxonomy (NCBI): domain Eukaryota; kingdom Metazoa; phylum Arthropoda; class Insecta; order Phasmatodea; family Phasmatidae; genus Dryococelus; species Dryococelus australis. The sequence goes on along the minus strand of CM057003.1, from coordinate 6,414,801 downwards.
CATAAATATGTTCACTTTGGCACTACAGCTGAAATAACGAACGGATATTCTGTTGAATTCTCGGGTTTGGTGTAGAAAAAATATCCATGGTATGTTCATTGCTTTCATTTGTCTCAAGAGCGCGGCATGCTGGAAAATGTTAAATTAGCACAATGCTGTTTCATGATTTCGAGATTTCTGGTGTATATTTTGACAAGCTCTAAACAGTTTACTGAACTGCCCTAAACAGTCACCTAAAGATCATGAAACCTAGTAAAAAGATACAAAATTATTACTCAATAAGAAAAAAATCGCATATGTTTAACTACATAATTTCATGAGCTTATAATGCTCGGAGAACATATTCTCGTCTTGCCCAGTGCTTTATTTATGAGTTTTAGTCGTAATTATTTGTGTTGACAAACGTATTCTTAAATTGTACAGGTGTACATAAAACATGTTACTTTAGGGTGGTGTACATAGATAAAAGTTAGTAATTTCATTCAAAAACCAGCAGAAATAAATAATTTTTCTCAGACAACTGTATTTTTTATTTATTCTGAAGGTCAAAAGCTAAGTGAAAAAATTCAAAATACTTGATCGTTCTTAATATGAGCTAATTATCGAGCAACATCTTAAATTTGCAAGACATACAAATACTCTATGAAACCCAAATTTCATAACAATATCTTAAATGAATTAATTAATACGTAAAATTCAAGTAATTGTGAAGATATATTACTATACATACAAATGTGACTAATACGTTGCCTGTATATATTAAACTATAAAAACTGCGTAAATTAATTTTTTCAAAAGCGTGCCAATCTTTGAGATTAATAAGATTCCTACAGCGGAGATGTTTACGTAACATGCACAGCTTATTTACAAGGCATTTTTAAAATTTATGTTTTACAAAAAAAAAAAAAGTACATACTGCCTATCTATATTGAAAATATACGTTCGTAGGGAACTTCTCCTAAAAACATTCGCGCAGAATACATTTTGTTTGAAACGCCTATCTTTACAATTAACACGTTAGGGCGAAATTTCCTTAAATGGAGTTTTTTATTTATATTTCGCAGCTATCAGCCGGTGGGCAGCGCCCTTAACAACGAGGTATTGAGAGCCGATGAGGACGAAACGAGGTGAATATAGAGCAGCGTCGGAATGAAGGGGGGGGGGGGGATCCCAGAGAAAACCCGCCGCCTACCAACGGCATCGTGCGGCGCGATTCCCACACGCGAAAATCCGCCGGATTGAACCCTGTTCGCCTTAGTGAGAGGCGAGCGTGAATAAAGTAGGAAGCCGTGGAGTTCGGGTTTTATTTATTTTCACTGTTTGCTTGCAAAGCTCGATACGAATAAAAGAGTTTATGCCTATAAACGTCTATAGGTAGAGAATTACATTCAAGCAAGCCGGTGTTATTGCTTTTTAGCTGTTGACTACGAGATATGTCGTAAATTCTATAAAATCGAAACAGTTGAAACTGCTCTAAATGAGTGAATTTGAATGAAGATCAGTTGATACTTCCCCACTTGAATCAGTCAAATTCTACTGGTCATGTTAGTTGCTGGTATTCAATAATTGAATAGCGATTTATACTGATTCCTAGTGAATTGCAGTGGCCTAGCAGTAACCCCCCCCCCCCCCCCCCGTGAATTCGATTGATTCGCCAGTAGATAACAATTGAAATAACTGATTAAGGTTTAGAGCGTATCCTTCAGACTAGGGGGTATAAAGATTTCAATGTTGTATTATCAAGAATATATTATGACATGAAAAGTCTTAAGCATTGGTCAAATAAATCGTTCTTCAGTAACAAAAACTTGTGCATCTTTATATGTTCACGGAGTCTACTTGCCACTAGATAACAAAATTAGGTCTTTAGGTTACTGCATATAGTTCAAAGAACGTTCTGAGAAATAGTTTTGTCTATTATAAACAACTTGTCAACGAAATAACGTCCTTTTCAGGCGGTTCAAATATAGTGAACAATAAAGAATAAAAGAGACTGCGGTGGCTAAGCGGTTAGACTACTAGCCTCCCAACAAGGTGAACCGGATTCAATCCCCGGCTGGGCCACTCCCGGATTTTCGCATGTGGGAATCATGCTGGTCGACGGGATTTCTCGGGGAACTCCCGTTTCCCCCGCCCTTTCATTCCGGCGCTGCTTCATTCTCATCTCTATCACCCTCATCAGCTCGCAATACCCCTCTGTTAAGAGCCGTCCGAATCTCTTCACTCATTCGCAATAAAGAATAAACTACTATGCGTGATATTATATGAGGCGTAATGAATGGCGATAATGTGAGCCTGTCGACAAATCAGTTGAAATTGAACAAGACATATACCTGTTCACGATAAAGTGAGCACTTTTTAAGGCCCTCCCAACAGACATTAATCACTGATAAATATGTTTCATTGCAGCCTCAGACATTATCTTTTGAGAGTCTTGAAAGTATACACTGTATTTATTAGTCACGTGACTATGCTGATATTAAGAATAGTTTAAATATAAAAAATGTCTTAAAAGAATAATTTGGAAGAGCTTAAAAAGTGCTCACTTTGCCGTGAATGGCCTATACGTAGATTTAAGAAGTCTTTGACAGCCTGATGTAACAGAAATCCCGAAATATTCATCCTCAACAAAATATGTAAATTGTTATGAATAAAATGTACACACTAAGAAAACGAGAGTACCATTATATCAACTCTGTCATTCAAGTCACAATCTGGTCGATGTGTATCATTATTTTCGAAATGTAAAGGAAGGGGAACTTTTGGAAAAGTTTCCTCCCTCACTAAATTATCTCACTTTCTCCATTATTAGCTTCGTCAATTTCGGAGAATCGCGGCCTGAGGTTACATTTATGGAGTTCTCCAGATTGTCGTTTCAGTGGAACAAGCTACTATAAAACCTTTTCAGGTTCTCCTCGAACAGAGGCTTAATATTTGCTTCTCGGGGCCCCGGAGGCCTGCTCGCCTCCCACCAAGGCGATCTGGGTTCAATCCCCGGTCGTTTCACTCCGGATTTTCACATATGGGAATCGTGCCGGACGATGCCGTTGGTCAGCAGGTTTTCTTGGGGATCTCCCGTTTCCCCCGCACTTTCATTCCGGTCCATACTCACCCAAATCACCCACATCGGCTCTCAAGACCTCGATGTTAAGAGCCATCCAAATCTCTTCAATACTCTTTTTGTTTCTCACAGAAATGATAAATTCATTTGTTGGAATAAGACATTGCCATAAGATCTCGAGTAGTTTCACATCATCAAGTTTCAACACTGGTTTTCCACCATCTTCAAGTCGCATGAAGACAAATGCGTTTGGTAGCCTATTTGCAAAAAGAATATTGGAAGGACAGCTTATAAACTTTGTCTCACAGAAAGATTAAAAAAAGACCTGGTATTTCAGTTAACTCGTTAATAAACTTGACAATAAAATTTACATCGCTTAATTTTTTAAATAGGAGTTTAATTTTAAATTAGTATTTTTTTTAAACGTTTTCCATTAAATTACCATGATCTTATTTTCAACAAACAACCCTGTATCACAGTAATAGTTTTTCGTTGAGACATGAAATAATAACCTAAAAAAAGTACGACAATAGTAGAAAATTATTTTTCAAAAACGAATGAAAGGAAAGACAGGAATGATATATGTAGGCCCTAGATATTATTTTTGTACAAATCTTCAAATTGAAAAAAAATAATAATAATAATTCTCCGTGCCACAGTTCAAAATAATTGTTCGTGCTATCAGAATGCCCCGAAGAAAATTTTCTTGGAAATTTGTTTCCTGTTTCGCCCATATTCAAATTTTAACTTTTGAGATGCAATTTAAAACCAAAATTTATAGAAGTTAAAATTTCACTGCAGGTTGAACAAGTGTCGATATCACAAATAAATCGCTAACGATCCAGATTGAAAAAATTGTTCATATTATATGCGTGTAATTAATCAGAGCTATTGTGTGATTATTTTAGGGAAATCAATAGTTTCTTTTATCACAGATTAATTTTGAAGTAACCAATTTTCTCTAGAACTTTTAGCAGAATCCTTAAATATTTAGATGTCTTCTGTTGAGTGTTTTAATATGTTGCATGTGAGTTATGAATGAAATATTCCATTATTTCTTTAATTATATATTCCTAAGCTTTCTTCAAAGTGTTTCCTTGTGTTATGTTAGTAGTAAGTATTTATTTTTCTACAATCTATAATAGTCTGTGAATATTATTCAATTATCCTGATCATGACATGGGAAAGAAATGGTACATATTGTTATGATTTGTGCTGATTTCCACACATTATTTTAATACCGGCTCAAAATATATAATATTTCTGTAAAGTTAATCTGTTCCAACACACCATAATTTTTAGAAATACCGGCAAACCATGCGTGATGCATGCAAAATAGTTGTGTGCGCTCATAAGTGAGCCATTACTTTACAGAATAATATTGGCTGTCCCAACGTCGGGGCTTTAACATCTTCCATGAATCGTGTCTGTTTAACACATTTAGAATAAGATAGTATATATAATATCTTTAAGTACACATATATATAATATTTCGTTTGTTTGCCAACCTGACGAGAATGGCGGACTATATGTGACCCACGGGCCGGTAACTGAATGGACCTGGTAGATCCTCGAAGACATAACCTCACTCACTTAGTTTTGCAGTTCATCCTCATCCCGTTTCAATTTTACAGTACGTTTGTGACAAACAAAATGTAATTTTTTCGTTAAACTTTGAGCTGAGCTTGCCCACCCTGAAGGTGAGCTGTATCAAACCTAATGACTCTGGGTAACCCGAAATCACAATTCGGACGATGATGTACCACAGTTATTAGACAAGATGACGAGCGATGTGCTGCTACTTGTGTGGGCGAGGGCATCCACACCGTGTTTACAACTCTGTAAAGTAAATGTTTGTTTGTTTCGAGGTCGAGTGTAATGGAATTGTGGCGTTTGGTGTGGTTTCAAGACTCTTGTCGTGCAACGTAAAATTTTCTGGAATGCCATCAAATTTTTAATCTCGTTTCCGTCCGAAGAGCTTGTAAGCAGTCGCCAACTATGTAGTGATCGAGTTCATCTCGTTGCCTGGCAGCCTTAAGCAAAGTTAACCCACGTCGATCAGTTTTCTTGAAAGAGCGAGTGATTTCGGTAGTGTCTCTGTTTTGAAAATGGGAACACTCGATCGTGCAGGCACTTCTTTCAGTTGGTCAAACTTGCATATGAATGTTATTTATTTGGGATATACGAATTTTTTTTCATCTAAGTGGTTGAACTAAAATGTTCATGTTATCTACTCTTTCTTTGGAATAAGCCAAACTTGATTTTCAGTAATAAGGAAGTCAGAAACTTGGAAATGTAGGCAAGACAGATTGCGAGATCGTGTGCTCACTAGTGCAGTCTGATTAGGAAACCAACACACTTATTTTACAGTTGTTTACATGCATCTATCTGTCTCACACCTTACACTTCGTGTCATAAACACCACGAACACATGATATGTAATATTAATTATTGCGACTACAGTTCTAGGAGAAATAAAACAGGTCATTCATGTTCTTACGGATGTAAGTAATATCCTGAGTTATTCCCTTAGTTCAGCTGTTATTGTCGCAGTTGCATAGCTGTATATTGTATAAATTTTGAGTATAAATGTCTAAGTTCACATTTTTCTAATAAATATTTAATTAGAAATTGCGAACAGACAAACAGCATGGAAGTAGCATGCATGTTATAGGAGTCATTTTCAACTACCTTATATGTAAAAAAAATTGCAAATTACAAATGTTAATATTAAATGAATTAACTTTACCTTTTTACATGTAAATTTTAGTATTTATGAAACACTGGCATGTAAATGAAAAAAAAATTATTAAATTACCACAAAAATGTGTTAAGATATTATTAATCACTGTAAGTATAACAACCTAGTACACCAGTATAATGAAGCATTTTGAACCGTCGAAAAGTTTCTTTTTACATCATTTTCCTAACAGTTTGAAAAATTAAGAAATTGAACATTATAATTTAGGTAGGACCTTTCATCCTTCTCGGTTTGAACATTGACTAGTGTTTGAAAAAATCACCTCTCATGGAGAATGGAAATGGGATACTTTCAATATCACTATTCGCTAGTGCCAAAGCTAGAGAGAGTGAGGAGGGGGAGGGAGGAGGTGGTGCGAAGGGGAGGCGGCGGGGAGAGGTGGGTGAGAGGGGGAAGGAGGAGAGGCAGAGCGATAGGGAGAGAGGGGGGAGGAGATAGAGTAGGAGAGAGGGGGAGAGATAGAGGAAGAGTGGGAAGAGGGGGAGAGATAGGGGAAGAGGGGGAGAGGGGGGGAGAGAGTAGGAGATAGAGGGGGAGAGTTAGCTGGAGAGGGGGAGAGGGAAAGAGAGTAGGAGATAGAGGGGGAGAAATAAAGGTGCGAACGGGGAGAAGGGGAGAGGGAGAGTGAAAGGGTGAGAGGGGAGAGAGAGAGAGGTAGAGAGAGAGTAGGTCTAATGTTTTCAATGTTAATCTCCTTGTCTGTACTCTAGCTTTACGCGCAACGATATAGAGTTAAGGAAGCTATTGTTAACGCCAGTTGTCCCTCTTCCTTCATCACCAACGTACCCAAACGAAACGCCGGCTCGAGAGTGCGTCAAGCTCATCGTTTAAATTTTCGCGGAGGCGCGACGGGCAGAGAAACAGGAAGGAGAAAACGCGATTGCTGCTGGCTGAAAATTCAATGTCTGTTTTGCAGAAAGTCTACATATGGCTTACACTTTCAAAAAAAATTTTTTCGTAATTATTAAATCTTTTTCAAGGGAACACTGGGTGTCTGGCGTCATACGACATTGTGCGACTGCTAAACGATCTTTAGAGGCTTACTTAAATAAGTTGACATTTTTGTGGGAATATGGAAAATATTTTTTTTAACGGCTCGACTCCAGCGTCACAACAAAGTCCTGGGGGAGGGAGGACGCACTCTAAAGAAATATAAGCGTAATTAGAGAGTGAAGATTTTTTCACTGAATATTTAGTTACATTGCATTAACCCACCTGGAATAATAGAATTTCAATAAACATGAGTTATTTAATATCTCATGTTAGATACGAAGTAAATTTGTTTCATCGAGGGCCATGTGTTTCTTATTTTTTCAGCACAAAGGAAATAATTATTTGTTGAACAGTCTCTTGGAGTTCGCTATTTCTGATTAACTGTAATTCAAGCAAAAATAAATAAAACAACACATTGTTTGTAAATGCGACTCTGTTAACAAAGCACTCTACGAAATGTAACAGTAATTGCGTAAGTACTTGTCTTAATGAATTTTTTATTTCAGACTCATATTTGGATTAAAATACGGAGTCTTCAAAAATTGCTACTGAAGTACGGGTTCAATAAATACACAGTAATACATTTCGAGAATATGACCTCAACATTCACAAAATTGTTACTTTTTATTAGACGAGCCTTAGTTACAACGGAGATAAATAAGTGTTCATTGGATAGGGTAGGTTATTTAATAAAACTTGACAACTTTATAACAAATAAATATTAATAAAACATACGAATAGAGTAAATATATCCCTTTTCTACATCTGAATGTCGCTACATTACAATCTAAATTAGTAAAAAAAATTAATTTATGCGAGAGAAGTAACAATAGGGCGTTCACTTGGATACACTCTAAAAAAATTTTTTTGTCCTTTTACAAGAAAAATCCTTGGAAACCCAGTTGCCAAGAAAATCAACTGTAAAACAACAAAGAATTTTCTTGTAAAATCTGCAAAACATTTTTTGTAATATTACAAATGGTAGCCTTGTATTACAAGTGACGTTATTGAGAAGTGTAAATAAAATTACTTTCTTTTCTTCTAAACAACATTTGTAATGAATTAGTAACAGAGAACTAAAAAAAATTCAAAATACAAATTACAAAAAAATAAACTATACCTCGCCGGCCCAGGGATCGGAACTCACACCCCTTGTATTACTAGCCTGCACCCTTATTCACCAGTCCAACTTGACTTACGACATTCGCACTTATTTTTGCTGTAAATATAGGTACAAGTACATACAAAATAATATTTAAGTTATACGGTTAAGAAGAATAGCTACATTAATATTTTTAAGATTTCAGTTGTTGAGTTAAGAGATTTGGACGCCTCTTAACAACGGGGTATTAAGAGTTGATTTAAGAGTTATGTGTAGCTGGGAAACACTAATAAATAATGAATAATACGGTCACGTTTTATTGAACTTGTCTTTTTATTATGATTATTTGAGTTGTCTTAAGTGTTTTACGTAATTAAAACTAACAATACATTTCTTTTTGCACCCATAGTTTTTGCACAAATAGCTTTATACGGTTTTACGTTGTTGAGGGTCCGCCATTTTTCTGAAGCTCGCAGATATGGCTTAGTGTAGTAGAAACATTTCCTAAGGTCTATTAGACACACGGACCTTATAGTTTTACAAGAAAAATCTTTGTACTGTTACGAGCATATGTAAAATTACAAAGAATTTCTCAGTAAAAATTACAAAATTTTTTTTAGAGTGTAGAGCAGTTCTGACCGACTCTGAGGGCAGTCTACAGCTGTTTCTCTCAATGCCCACGGAGTAAACTTGAGAACATGAAGCGTCCCCGCCGGAAGTCGCCTTCTATTTCTTGGGACGATACAGTTTGCAGTGCAGGGGTCACAAAATAAATTGACTGCCGTCGCGAGAGGGCATTCGACGCACGAGGTCGCTCGCTGAATTATCGACGAGCACGGAGGTGTAGAGGGATGGGGTTGACGAGGATCCTGTACCCGGGGACAACCTTCTGGCAGGCGTGTCATAAAAGAAACATTACTCGAAGAGAGACGACCTTCCCAGCCACTTCAGGACTGGCTCAACGAACGAATCGCTCTGATGCAGTCCCCAAACACGCTCGCGGAAGTATTCTGTCCACGACTCTCAACGATGGATCTAGCTATAGAGCGTCTCACTCTTAGATTGCAGTGTGCGGTATAATGGACATGCACGATTTCTGTCGTTAGAGCTGTCCTTGTTCCTGCGGGCGCTGTTGCATGATAAGAAATCTGTTTGCAACTTCGAAAAAGAAAACTATCTACGCTGCTTTGCTTGCGTCTAATCACAATGATAGGGTTTCTCGCAGGCTTCAGCTTCAAAGGAGCCGCTTAGCTTACGTCGCAGGATTGAATTCCTTTACGAGTTGGCAGGGAGGTACGCAGATAAAAATGATCTTAATCAGGCCTTTTCTTTCACCTCCCATTTGTTTCTCAGCTTGCCAGTTACGTCACAAAGCTGAAGCAATCTGGTAACAGTGAACGCCATAAGCCCTGTACTGCAATCTAAGCGTGAGGACTATAACCATCGAGCTTGCCTGCAGATACGAGTACCTAGCTAGTCATCGAGCTTGCCTACAGGACATGCCAAGTGTGTCATGGCCACCCCCCCCCCTTTTCTCATTTAATGTGTCTGTTAATGGCAGTTTCGCCAATACGTTTGTATAGTCAAATCATTGTTTTGTTACTGACAGATTTCCTAAAGTCCTGCTTAAGGCGTCCGTCTACCTGGCGCTTGAAGTGCGTTGCAGAGTGTTCGGCATACACGTTTTTCTACGAAACTATTAAACGTGCGTCCAGTGTACTGACCTACGAAAAGAACACACATTTAATACGAGGGTTGTTGAGTGTTTTCAAGACCTCACGTTAATTAGAATCACCATTTCAGAGCACGCCAAAATGGCTAAAAACGGTTGTCTTCAAAGCGCTGTATCTTAAAATGTACGTTTCAGATCCGTACAAAACTGGTCAAGGGGCATGCATTCAACTTTCCTACACATTTTCCACCAATAAAATAATAGGGTCGCCGCTGAAAGTCCCATAGGTACACGCAGCACGACGACAGCACTGCACGCCAGTTGAGAGTCTTGTGCGTAGAGGTGATGGGGGACTTGATGCGCGTGGCAGTGTCGCCTTTAACGCTCTCTCGCCTCTCGGCTTCAAACGTGCAAGAAAGCTCTAGATTGACGGGCATATTAAGTTCTATTTTCAGGATATTCCTCCGCCTCATGCAAACAAAGCTTAACCAAGTCTAGAAAATTACACTAAAGGGACAACGTACCGCATATTTGTGATCACTCGGTTCAATAATACTTTGCATCAGAACTATTTATTACTAGCAATACCAACACAGATATTTTCTCCCTGTTTTTATTTATATTAATTACGAATGAAATATTATAATTTATAATTAAAAATAAATAAAAGTCAATTTAACAAACAATGAAAGTACCTTTATATGAACAGAAATATAGAACGCCTGTGATACGTGGTATATTTAGAAAACAACCAAACATGTCATAGATGGTGTGATTTTTCAAAGGTTTGATTCAGAAATTTTAAAGGCAGAGTGAATAGATTATATCGTCCGAATGTCGCTCTCACAAGCAAGTGAAACCAACCTTTGAACAAGGGCGTGCTATTGGTAGCCAGAAATCACATAACAATAAAATTACTGTTCTTCTTTCTCTCTTTGCCACTCTTGGATTGGAATTAAAAAAAGAACCACCCAGCCTATCGTTACTGAACGTCTGTTTACACCGGTGGGGATGCTGTAGAGATGTAGTGTGAATCCACTCACGTAGATCTCACAGTCGGATGCGTGAGGACTGTGTATACGCTGTGGACCATTGACTCTCGCATCTTCTTCAGTTACAACGTTCTGAGTAAAGTAGAACAGCCAAATAGCCAGTATAGTTGCTTTTACTAGTTGTGTAGACTCAAAAAATGAATCAGTGATTTTTGTGTGAGTGTGTTTGTGTGTGCGTTTGTACGTGCGTGTATATATGGAATATTTTAATTTTAGACCATGCTGCATGAAATTTAGCTGACCCCCTCCAGTGAAAGTGTCTATGTTCGGGTCACCCGAACATAGCTTGCGGTTAATTAAGTACTTTTGATATGATACTTTCAAAAAATAGCCTCTTTCACCCTTTCAGGGTGGTGGTTTATAATCTATTTACCGTTACATCTATACTTTTCTGAAGCCTTACTATAGCATTGTTTTAAACTACAGCGACAATGCTGCATCTGTTCTGAACAGATCGCTGTATTTAAACTCTATGGTGGAAAGTAGCTTAAATTGGACCGACATCTAAATTACAACACGTGGAAATAGTTTATTTAGTTTGTGTTCAGCGAAACAACTTGTAAACATGGCGGAGTTTCGTACTTTGAACACCTTGTAGTTGCCAAAATTGTACTGTCACAATCAAGTAAACTCACTGTGCAATTTCGCTTTTCGAAATATAGATTTTTTAAATTATAATTTGTGTCAAGTTCATTTGAGCACTAGTATTTTACTAAAAATATGCCTGGCTCTTAATATAAACAACTGGTTTATATTTGAGTAAGAGTTCATTATTTCTAGTTAGAATGAGGGCCATAAGGGATGTGGTGAGGGAGTATAAACCCCGTTCAGACTCACTTGTAAAATGAAAAATAAGTGCAGTACTACAGTAAATAATTTTGAGTATCTCGCAATAAAGAAAGAAAAGGTTAGGTGGTCATTCACCGTTAATTTCAAGATTCGTTATTTCTTAAGCAGCTTATTAAGTCCATCGCTTGACACGTTGGTGAAAAGAAGCTTACTTTAAAGATAAGTTACACACGTGACTATTAAGAGCATCGTTAGCCTAATATATCGCCAAATATTGTTTCCTAATACAAAACTTATTTAACGTTAGCGTAATACAAATTCCGGTTTATGTTTAAAAAAATTCTGAAAATTTAGTAGCAAAGATAAAAAAAAAAAAATACTGTACACACTTCTGAGGAATGATCCACTCCCAAAACGAAAAATTGTGTACGCCTCTGGTTAGAATATTATGTAAAAATGGGCAGGCCTTATTACATAGAGGCGTTTATTTGTCTACACTGAGGGAAATATCGCCTGACCCACTTGTCCAACCTAGGAAACTGAAGAGAAGAGAGCAGGAACTGCCACTAAACAACTGCCTCATCACTGCAAACAAAAAACCAAAATATGTGCGCCCACTGAGCTGAGTGGGTGCTTTTAAACAAGAAGGAAAACCAATTGAAGTTGAAAGTAGATGGTTCTGCAGTTTTTGTGAAGTTACCAGCGCCCATTGGTACATATATTTCAGTAAAAACATACGATGTGATTGATGAGAACTGTGTACATTGAGTGTAACATTTTATATGTAAGATACCTGGTATGTTTGAATAAGCAGCAATTTTTTTTTTTAAACTCCTTTGAAAGTTCATTAATTTGGATTTAGATTACTGCGATAACTACGACTATACTGCACACATTCTAAACTAGCCTTTTCATAGACTTGAAAGTGTACAATAACTGATAGAGAAAACTGAACCGGACCGGAGTAAAGTCAACAATGTAGTAGAATTACTGTATTCGACATTGTAAAAGGCAATAAGTGGAACAGAAATATGTAACTGTTTGAATGTTCTCAAACAAATACCCGGAGTTTATAATATTTGTTAGTTAAAAGAAGTACGTGTTTTACTGACAAGAAACGCGCGTGTGTTATAAATCGGCTTTCATACAGCAAATTTCTATTTGCCTTCACTTTATGTTTGGTTTATGAAATAATACTGTTTATTTGGTAACAGTGACTATATATTTATTTACCACTACACAAATAAAGCATTTTGCTGGCTCAGACATCAATTATATTTTCTATTAATGTGAACGCGTTGTTTACATTAGCTTAAAAAACAACGGTTTTTACATATAACATTGTTTATATACTTTTTTGATCGCTTTCAGTTAATTTTGGTGTTCTAAACATCGACTTCAGAGTATTTAACAAGATAAATATTTACTAGGCCGTCCGGATATTCTGAAATAAGTTATTGAGTGTATAATTATCATTGTTTTGTTAGAAATTAAAATTCAATAGTTACTTTTTAGTTTGGTTCATCTAGGTACACTGATGAAAAGAATTCCTTACTTTTGCGGAAATGTGTAAATAATACACGAACCATAAATAATTGTATATTTGCGAACACGCATCATTTAATTGGACGAAGACATCTTGAAAGGTTTTCGCTATAAAGAACATAATATCTTTTTTTATTTCTGAAATTATATCAAACATAGACGTCATTTAAAGGAAGGTAACCGCGCCACGATTTGCGCGACGATTATAACCAGTCAGCCATCGGCCGCAAAGCCACCCAAAAGGAAAGACAAGTATATGAGATAATTTTAAACTGATACTTTAATTAGAACAAATTTCAAAAACGTTTCTTACTTCAAAGTTTGGGCACAGCTAATGTGTTTATTGACGTCACAAAAATGGCATGTTGCAACTTATCTTAAATCCGCAGCTCTTGGTTCAGCTGATGTTCTAGCTCTTTCGACTTCAAAATTTATCTCAAAATTAAAATAAATATATAGGCGTACCACATAACAAATTTCCCAAGAAATATAATTCGTGCCATTGTAACTGAGTAAATTTAAGTTTTTGCCAGAGGTAATAATATTGTACAATATAAAAATTTGCAGGAAAAATATTTAATTCCTTCACTCCTTTTTGGAAAAAAAAAAAAAAAAACCTTCCTTTGTAATGATTTTTGCAGGATGTTATCTCATATAATAACGAAACATTATGTTCGATACAATGTCGAATACAATTTTCAACCCTTGAACGTCCTTATAACGAGTTTCCTGATTAGAATTCCGCCCAATACATTGGTGTGTGTTATTTTTTTTATGCAAGAGTGGCTGTTTTAGTGCAGAAGTTGTTCCCCTCAAACCCCTTCACGACAAACGAGTAATTGTCTTGCATAAAATACTGGGAGTGATAGATTGATCCGGACTGAAAAAAGCGTCACAACGAATTATATGTACAGGATGGTCCGTCTAACGTGGACACCCCTAGAATTTCCGGAACGGTTGCAGATCACGAAATGCGGTTTTCGATCAATGAAATTATGTACAGGGGCAAGTAATTTGCCGCAGTGTGACTATTCGTAACACGTGTATGGCCAGAAATAATTAAACCACATGTGATTTTTTCCCCTGGAAACATACATTTATTTCGACGGCATCTTAAAGTATGTGCAAAGAGGAATTCAGCGATATAGCATTTGGAATGGAAAGTAACACAGAAACGCTAAAAAATAATGTGAAAATATGATTAAGTTAGATTGGCCGGTAGTCTGGGGCAGGGGACCTGTACTCACAGCAGCAACACGCGCCGTGACCCATCCTGGCAGGACCGCTATCTTATAGCAGCATAGCGCTTATCTTAATGGGGCAATAGGCACGGAATGCGATATTGGACAAAGGAAAGCACCGGATCAGAGGGAAGACGGGCGATGTGAGTGTAAGTCTGATATCAATGCCAGATGCTAACGTAATTCAGGAGATTTGATCCCTAGTCATTAACTGTGCTGAATAACGAGTGCGTACAGATGCACAACGAAAATAGAACAAACCGATCTAAGCAGAAATGAAATCTCATCCATAGTACAAAAGAGCATAGTTATGGTTGGAACGCTTCACATTAGGTCTTTCCACATCATATGTTCGATGTGCTTACCATTGAGAGCAATAGTACACATCTGTAAACGCACATGTAGCAAGCTACGAGCGGCCTGAAATGCTTCTGGCGTAATGACTCTGCAAGCTGCCACGACGTGTTCCTTCAAATTCTTGTGTCGTAGGAACCATGTTGTACAACCTATCTTTCAGTGTTCCCCAGGTAAAATATAGGTGTGAAGTCGGGGAAGCGAGCAGGCCATTTTACAATACCACCACGCCCTAACCACTGGTTTGGAAACGTTCCATTTAACATTTGCCTCGCCGCCAAAGAAAAATGCGGAGGACAGCCATCATACTGAAAACGCATATCGCGACGTATGCGAGCGGTATATCTCCCAAACGTGCCGGTAACGTCTCTCTGAGGAAATGGGCATACGCACAGCCGATCATTGTCCCTTGAATGAAGTATGACCCTGTGACGTAGTCTCCAACGATTCCACACCACACTTTCACTTTCCACTGTCGCTGGTACTCCAGATGCCAGACCCGACGCGAATTCTCCATCGTTCAATAGTGCATATTTCGAAAATTTACACGCCCATGGTTTGTGAAGGTCGCTTGATCGGCAAATAGTATGTTCTTCTCACAATTGCAAATCACGGTCATCCCGTACATGGGTATCGAGTATATGGGGGCAATTACAGAGTAACCACATGCGTAATTTTGAGCCTTATGTTTCGGGTCGCTGTCCTGGTAGAACGTGAAATAATCCCGTAAGCTTAATTTCTCTGCGCTCGCTGTTTGTTCTTTCCTCAATATGTTCAGATACACATGTTGATCCATAGTACGATATATTAAACGGAGTTTCCTTACACCCGAAGCCGCCATACAACCCCATATCCCCGTTTTTCACCGTCGGCCGAAGATTTGTTTCTGAAAGCGCCGTGTTTGGCTTACGCCAGATACTGACCTTCCCACTCTATGCAAAGACATTGGATTTACTTTCATGGGTAAATATTACTGTTTTCCAGTAGTCGAAAGATTTATCAGCACGATCTGTATCAAACTGGAACCTGTGATGTTTGTTCTTCTTGCTGATGTATGGTGCTACACGACCATTCAAATCCTCTCTAAGATGGACTCCCCTCACCGTTTCTGGGAAAGCTTCTTTCCCCAAGACGAATTCTGCTTCCTTGGCAAGTGTTGGTGCACTTAACGAGGAATTATTCTTTATTTGACGTCGAATCCATCACTCGTCTGATGCAGTGAATATTTTATTGTGATTCACATAATTGCCGATCTCACGCAGATATTTACTTCTTTGATAGTGCAAAATGACTAGCTTTCTCACCTCCACAGACGTCTGTCCTCTTTCGCGTTCCACGTTGATCTACGAAAACTTACTCGAATGTAATTATTGCCTTCATGCACTGAACGAAGATATGCGTGGTTCAGAATGCGTGAGCCCGACATGGCATACATGATAGTCCACTGGGGGGGGGGGGGGCATGCATAGGGCAGTGTACCCCTTTCACTGTGGTGTTCAGTGTGCAGTTTTTTAATCTTTCCCATTTTACGCAGATATAGCCTAATCATAGAAATGACGTGTATCTTTATAGACCCTAAAAGCTGGATATGTAATGCATTAAATAAACCCGGTTACCAGTCATTTTAATTTAGAACGAATATTCATTACCAATCTAACGTCAGTTCGTACTAGGTATACCACTTTCACTGTGAGGCACTGTAGGTGAATTATCTCCGAGGATTGTCATTGTAGTACGAGTGAAATTTTTAAATGTACAGCAAATAATTTTGGCGTTTTTCGCTTGATACACATAATAAAAATTGGTACTTTACAAGGAATTCTACAAGTATTTAGACGCCATATATTCTAGGTACTTCTACTTAAATGTTGCAATAAAAATTAATGCTTATTGGTATAGTTTGTTCTCGGTAAACTGAGCACGTTTTTGAAAGCCGTACTTAAGATCTACTTGCATGCACAATATGTATTCATCTGCGATATGTAAAATTAACATTGTCACGTGTCTGATCATTTTGTTCATGCACCGCGCCGGTCGAATGGAAATATGAGAAACTATTATAAATACACATATTTCATAAATTTGATCTTTCTTACACTTAAATATTCGTTAAAAGGACATTAAGAAAATGAAACTATTTCAGTATTCACAAATATTTACCTAACGCGTTTAATTCACATTCGTTTCGTCGCTACCAACTTTACTGGGAGCATTCCAGCCAGTGTGCCGTTAAAATATGTGCATGTAGGGGCAGTGACATTTTTATAATGCTGATTTCAAAAGTGCTCACTCTCAAGGTATCGTTGTTAAGAGCCAATCTCTCTCTCTCTCTCTCTCTCTCTCTCCTCTCTCTCTCTCTCTCTCTCTCTCTCTCTCTCTCTCTCTCTACCGAGCGATGTAGCGCAGTGGTAACTCACTGGACTCACATTCGGAAGGACCCGGTTTCGATTCCCCCGGTCCGGCCATCCTGATTTCGGTTTTCCATGGTTTTCCGAAATCACCCCAGGCGAATACTGGGATGGGTTCCTAGCCAAGGCCCATTCCTTCCCCAATCCCTCTTCCCTGTGCAACTTGCACCGTTTCTAATGACCTCACTGTCGCGCGCGCGCGTGTGTGTGTGTGCGCGTGTCTCTAAAAAGTGCTTAATTAACACCACCAAGAGCATTTGGTTTGCACATAATGCCCAGTGCCCCACACTTCAAGTGGTCCCCGACTTAATGGGCATTCAAATCCGCCAATGAGTACACGAGATCAGTTTTCCCCTAACACGGGTGAGCAAGCAGTCCCGCGAGTCCTGTTTACGGAAACCGCTTTCACTTGTACCAAACTCACGTCGACGAAAAAAATTCGCCGATTGAATTACGGTTGGGAAGGGGGGGGGGGGTTGTTATCCCCTGTCCTTTTGTAGCGAGAGCGCCCCCGGCGTTAATGGACGCGCCATGTCCAAAAAGGGTCGTCTGCGAACGTGGGCCGCCCACGGCCAGAACCGCGAATCAATCATCCCTCCTGTCGCGCAGACATAACACCGGCGTAGAGAGCGCGTGATAGTGGGGCTTTGTGAACGACATGGGGGACTCGTCGCTACGTCGGGGAGGGCCCGTTGCTGGCTATCACATTCACGACCATAGGCGCCCAATAATCGCTTCCAAAATGGGCGGGGGCGAGTGGAGTGGAGAGATATTCGGGCGGCTCTTAACATCGAGGTCTTCAGAGCCGATGAGGGTAAAGCGCGTCGAGTATGGAGCAGCGCGGGAAGGCAAGGGTGGGGGAAACGGGAGATCACTGAGAAAACCAGCCGACCGGCGGCTTCTTCAAATCTCTTCAATCACTCATCCTACAGATTTGCTAGTAATTTTCTCCCTTCTTCTCGTAATTTACCGATAGAGATGGAAACCTTATGCAGCGCATGTATCCTAAGTTAAATCCTGTCCTGAACTTTTTGTCTCAAAAACAAGTTAAAGATATATCATTTATAATTGACATGCTACTCTTTACAACGCTTTAATATTTTTTCTATATAGTCATACTTGTTACCAGCAACAATGCAGATTGCAGCAGAATAGTACAAAGTAACGCCAGAAATCACAAGTATACCGAATTGATAGTACTACTTTGTAAGACCTACATTAATTTTTTTCCAGAACTACCCTAGCCTCATGATTTTCAGAAGTTTGCATACAGCCCTTTGAAAACCACTCTAGGAACGACTGCTACAAACAAACTCATGAAATTTTAGCACACAGATAAAACCATTACCATTTACCAAAACTAAATTTAAGTTTGCAATGGTTATACAGAGAGGCTAAAGACTACGATTCAGAAATTACCAACAAATTAGCAATACATTGTATTTAGTTGGCTTAGACATCACAAATAAGAATGTAATCTATTCAAAGCAATATATTTTTGGCAACGACAGAGACAGCAACAATAGTTGACTGCCGTTTCGATTTGAGTTTGTCTGTTGATGCAGCTATGCGAGGAACAGAATTGCTGGGAATTGTAACAATTCATGAACCATCAGGAATTTCTTGTAGAGATACGAAAAACATTACAGACTTTGAGCCAAATGACATTATAGCTTATAAACAGTCAGTATTTACAAAAACATCTCATATGATAGATGCGTATTAAATGTTTTACCTTGCCATGTGTTGTTCTCTAGAAAGAGGAAAAGATTTACAGTTGAGACATATTTTTGTGTCTGTCAAAATGTCTCGGTTGATTCCTCTTAATTTAAAACAGCAGCTAAAGTCGGTAGATAGTGATCAAATGGTTTTCAGTCATGGTGGCCTATACAGAACGTCAGCTAATTCACGGGTTCGGACTGTATCACACAAATCTATGGTCAAATCTAAGTAGAAAATACTCTTTCGTAAAGATACACACGACCATTCTCTTACCAGAAAAAACGACATGAAAGGTCCAAAAACCACAGTAGCAAACATGTGGTATTCCAACTAGATAAAGGCGAGGTGATGTAGCAATGCTGCAACTTATGTGTCGGTCGTAAGACATACTGTTACGAAGTTGTATTTCTTAAAATACAACTCCACAAAATAAAGGGGTAGGGGAGTAGCTCGATGTGTAGAAAGATAAGATGGTAGCTGTTGGTTGATGAGGGGGTTTAATTTAGAGTAACAAACAGATATTACACAACACTACATGTTATATTATGCGGGACAGCGAGGTAATTATTGATTATACACTAGGGGCCCAGCCCGTGACCTTCATTTAGTATTGTCACGTGCCTAGAATAGTTCCCATGTTACAAATTTTGGTTATCATACAAAAACTGAAAAAATTTATATATTGCATATATATGTAGTTATTAATGGAATGATGTGAAATTAACTCAACATTGAAGCGACTGCTGCGTTATTTGATATTCCTCTATCCACTTGGCCACTGTGATCCCACCTGATATAGTTCTATACACTGAGTCACTGCGGCCCCACTTGGAATCGCTCTATCCACTGAGCCACTGCGGCCTCATTTGGAATCTCTCTATCCACTTGGCCACTAAGGTCCCATTTGATATATATCTATCCACTTGGCCATTGTGGCCCCATTTGATATAGTTCTATCCACTGAGCCATTGCGGCCTCACTTTGATTCGCTCTATCCACTAAGCCACTGTGGCCCCACTTGGAAATTAACTCAACAATGAAGCAAAACATTTAGAATAAACAAAAATGATATTCAATTACATTTATATCTCTATGCATTAATACAAAACTTTCATATAAGAAAAAAGTAATTAAAAAATGAGTTTTTAGAGTGAAAGGTAATGATTGCGTAATCTGATCCTTCTGAAATTCGAACTTGACCTGTATTTGACCTTGAGGATTCGCTCTGAAAAATTTGAAGATCTTATGTTGAGTTTCAAGGGAATTAGAAGTATTAAACGCGGACAGACAGACAGAGACCGTCTGCTTATTATAAAGGCTTATATTAACTACATTATTGCCTATTGTTGACTTGTTATTGGATAGTCCTCCCCTGATGAATGTTACCGGAGGCTGTTTCTTGCTGGTCATCTGGCGACGGAGGTGGATACGCCAATGGTCTTGATCTTCCCTGTAGACGGGCCGGAGTTGGAAAGAACCCTTACTCCGACCTATATCGGCTCGCCATTTCGTAAGGTGTCCCCGATAGCTGGCTCGTGGTGGGGATTTGTGCTAGCGGCCTCGCCCGGTGGTTGTTGCTATACTTTTCGGCGCCCTCGATTAATAAAGTGTGAAAGCCGGGTTCAAACAGAAGTGAAGTTGCTAAATGTCTCCCAAGTCGCATTCATAAGAATACGGCAAGGGAACGAGCCAAGCTCAGTAGTGCCAGAGAGGCCATGGAGTTCACATGCAGTGGTTACTGGGACATGACAATGGCCATGGGTGCATCTAACGGTCAAGCTCCATGCATGCTGCATGCATCCGCCATGCAAAAAAGTGCATTGTCATGGGCAGAGGAAGAGAAAATTTCGAACTCCTGAGTTATGACGTTTCAACATTTTGCATGATGATGATGTATGCTGTGCTTAACTTGGAGTAAATCAATTTTATTTAATTTAATGTTGTTTTTCTCGTAAACTAAGGTTTTTGTGCGGTTTTTATAAAGGAATACTTTATACTTAGTCTTCATCACAGATTGGTGCGGTACAGTCCGTTTCCGCGAATGACCTGACACCCTGCAATTTACGTTTCACAGAAAGCGGATCTAATGGTCTGCGGTGTACGCCACAGAAAACGGCATTCAATAACGAAGTCGCTCCGAGGTGGGAGACGAACTTTTTTTTTGTCTAGACTATTGTTACAAGTTGCAGGTTCGCATCGCCTCCATTGCCCGGGATGGTACGCTCGAGTGACCGAAACAACGTGCCCCAAGAACGGAGTAGTAACGCGAGAAGTGCGCGGACATTTACAATGGCGAGCCGTCACGTATACCAGACAACACTATCGGTTTCGGAAATTGTGTGCTACTGGCCTCAAATGAATTTAATTTACGGGGTTGTTTTTAGAAATAATGTTCTAGTCATCGCCCTAATCTCTCCCAGCGAGACCTGAGGTTCGAGTAACCTTCTAGATAGGGCTAACGAGACCACGTAAACCGCGACGGATCTCCGAGCCGAGTATGGAGTATTGTGAGGGGACCTTTAGCGCCAGGTGCGCGAAGACAAGAGAAGCGACGAGTCAGCAGAGCCACGATTGGAGGCGAGAGTAACCAGAGAGAGTGAAGTCTGCGACTGCGAGCATAAGTGCCGTGAAGGGTGTGCCTGACGTGCGGGACTATTGAACTGGGTGAGTTAGTGTGAGACATTTGGAGTGATGGCAATAGGCAGACTGAATATGCGTGAATAAATAGTGTGAATTAAGTGACTGTAACTAATAAAGAAACAGCGACAAGGACTTTAATTGAAATTGGGACGGATGTTTAAATATTGTGCTCACCATGAATAACAAGAGTAATAGTAGTTATAGGCTATTCACGGTAAAGTGAGCACATTTTAAGGCTCTGCTAATGTTTTCATTTGGGCCAATGTTTATGTTCCTGCCACTTTTTAATATAAACACAGGTATGTGACTAATACACAGAGTGCATACATCCCATCCCTCTCAAAATTTAACATTCTAGGCTGAAATAACACACATTTATTAGGGGTTAGTGCCTGTTTGAAGGGCCTTAAAAAGTGCTCACTTTACCGTGAAAAGCCTATATACATAGTTTAATGATGTAAATAATAACTTCGTAAATAGATTAAAAATCTAATTTAGTTCGTATATTTTTATCATGACCTCCAATTCACAGTAAAGAGTTTCTGTCAAAAACCCCGAAAGCCAACACATTTTTATTAGTCCCGACACATGTGGCAGAGCGTTATATTGAAACTAGAACAGTTACAGACGAACAATTAGGTCGCAGCACCGCCTCAAATTACAATTTTACACACACACACACACATATATACGCCTGAAGGAGTTGAGGGATCCCTTGGCCATAGCGAACGGCTCCGTTAGTGGACTATTCTTAAACATGGAAACATGGCTTCTTTCAATATTTCTGCTTTGGTTAGACCAGCCAAGGCTCCTAACTCCAGCAATATTTTTTTTCTCCCGATATTCTAGGAACTGTTGTGAATGCGGGCGCTGTATCGGTGTTCGCATTTGGAATACCAGTCGCAAGCAGTTTCGGGGGGGGGGGGGCCGGGAGGAGGGGGAGATTGTATCAATACTCTTAATGGAAGAGTTGCGAAAGCTGTATCAAATTTCCCGCCTCTTTAATGCTTCACAGAAAAGAAAGCTCGTCGCCTGGTTCAGCATGTGGAAGATAGAAAGAGAAGGTTGGGGAGAGGGAGAGGTTATGAGGAGGAGGGAAGAGGAGGGGGAAGAAAAGAGACCTCGAAAGCTATGGAGAATTGGAATCGCACACCGGGCGCATCAATTTTTTTGTAAAAAAAAAACCTTGTACAAACTTTCAGGTAAAGTTAAGGAGGTTTCGAAGAGGAGATGTTTGAACACGCGAATACGGACTCGGGAACTTGCAATTCCAACCGAAACGGACGCTGGCATTACGCACGGGAGTTGTGAGGAACCTCAAGTTGACTTACGCGTATTTTTATTTTCGAGGTAATTGAAAGAGCATCATTTACAGGATTTTGGCAGGGAACTGAAGCTTATTCGACCGAAACGTGAATTTGAAGGTGCCGTACCGCGGCAATGAAGCGGGACAAACGGAACGAGTCGAGATCTGTTTCAAAATTGTGTACCTTTTCACTCTGATAATTACTAAAGGCAATTGTTTTTAGCCGAAAAGTTTAACTAACTCATAGGGTTCAATATAATTTTTTTGCATATCTTTAATTTTTCGTTCCTTGTTGGCTCAAGTCTTTCGATAACGCATTTTCTCCATTTTCTAGGCCCAAGCGGTCCGACTTCCGTTCACAAAAGAAAGTTATTAAAACTATACTTTCTGGTCAAAAGTATCCAGACACCCAGAGAAACACGTGTTTAACATAGATGGCGACACGGCACTGCCATCTACAGCGCGACACCGGTCTGAGGTACGCATGGTCATTCAACATGGCCAGGTGATGGAGTACTGCTTGTATCAGCAATGTGTGTGTGATATTTACACCCTCCTGAAAATGACTAGTTCCACTCTTTCCTATGTTACAGTGAAGTAGAAACGCGAAGGGAAGTGTACAACCCAAAAGTGTGCAGGCTGATCTCCCGTGTTAGCTGCGAGAGACTGTCGAGTGTTGGAGAGGGTCGTACGGCGTAGGTAATCGTCAATCATCAATCGCCACCATCACACAGGAATCCCAACTTGCATCAGGATAGCTACTCTTAAGCGCCATGGTAATTCGGCGCGAGGTGTGGAAACTTGGTTTCCATGGCGGAGCAGCAGCCCATAAGCCACGCCTCTCACAGGCAAATGCCAAACACCGCCTCGCATGGTGTTAAGGAGCATCGAAACTGGACGATCGAGCAGTGGAAAACCATCGTGTGGAATGGCGAGTCACGATATACAATGTGGCGAACCGATGGTAGGGTGCGGAAATGGCGAATGCCTGGTGAACAACATCTAAAGGCTGTTCACTGTAAAATTAGCACTTTTGAAAGCTCTGCTTAAGATAAAATTGCGTGCACGTTGTGTATTCTTCCGCCCCATGTAAAATTAACACTGTCGTGGACGTTATCACTTTGTTCGTGCGTCGATCAAGTGAAACTGTGAAATTATTATAAAAGTAAATATTTCGCAAATTTTCCCTTTTTTTCCCTTCGGTATATAAAAAAAGTACAAAGCGAAATAAATAATTTAAATTGTTACGAATGGTTATACGAACTTTTAACTCGATGTTAAGATATAGAACTATCTTCCATCCATCGTTACCAGCTTAACTGGGCGTATGTCACTCAGTTCGCCCGTTATAATATATGCAGTTATGGGGCAGTCACATTTCCCGTAAGGTTGATTTCAAAAGTGCTCAGTTTATCGTGAACAGCCTTTACCAGTCTCTATAGTGCGTACAGTGAAATTCGGGGGTGGTGGGGTTACACTGTGGTCATGTCTCTTCTGGAAGGGACTTGGCTCCCTTGTAGCTTTACATGGCACTGTTAAGGCACAAGTTTAGGTTGGCATTTTAACTGCTTTCATGTTGCCTACAGTCGAAGACCAAATCGGGGATGACCAATGTGGCTTTCAAAGTGACTGAGCACCCGTCCATATCGCACGGCGTGTGAGAGAGCAGTTTGATGGCATCAACGTCACACTAGTCGACTGACCTCCGCAGAGTCCTGATGTGAATCCGACAGGAAATCTCTGGGATGTTTAGGAACGCCGACTTCGTGATATACCACACCGACCCACATCGATACGGCCCCATAGAAATGGTGAATGAGAGATACTGGGTTGTCATATAAGTGGCAATGGAAAAAGAGGACATGTTCTGATAGCTGGTATTAAAAAGGAGGACACTTGCTAGAAAATGACACGTACAAAGAGGACACATAATTTTACAATGGATATACACAAAATCAGTATATCATGTCGCAGGTCAGTTGCATATTACAATGTCACAAGATTGTATCCGAAAATCGGTTCCATGTAGCTTTTTAAGAAATATTAAATATTTTTTTACAACCAATTAAAGCGATAATAATTTTCACTCTGTATTCAGAGTAGTCGATTAAATTTAGTTTGTAGGCACTATAGAATATTTTGGGAGCAAATAATAAGTATTCACACAAAAAACAGTTGCACATAAGCATTGGACACACATTATTTTTAATTGGCAGTTAGTGACTCTCGCACAGCTCAGGTTTAGATATATTTATATTATATTTATTTAGCAATTTTATTTGTTCTGTTAGTTTTCTTGCAATTAATTATGAGATTTGGAATAGCTTAGGCACTCCTAAATTGAGACACGTAGAAAAACAGCCAGGGAAAAATATAGGAGTGTTGACGTAATATATGAAATATAGGAGTGTTGACGTAATATATGAAATATAGGAGTGTTGACGTAATATATGAAATATAGGAGTGTTGACGTAATATATGAAATATAGGAGTGTTGACGTAATATATGAAATATAGGAGTGTTGACGTAATATATGAAATATACGAGTGTTGACGTAATATATGAAATATACGAGTGTTGACGTAATATATGAAATATAGGAGTGTTGACGTAATATATGAAATATGGCCAAAAAGTTTGCACTTGTGCAGGAAGTTCAGTGGTAACATTACTATATGTTTAACGACATAAAAACCCACTAAAAAGCAAAGCTTTACCATTTTTCACTTTTATTGGAAAAGAGGACATTTCGATTTTTTTGTGAAACCCGGTCGGACAATTTACAAGCCCTCAAAAAGAGGACATGTCAGGGTAATAGAGGACCTCTGGTAACCCTAGAGATACACGACCCCGGTTTTTTGTGATTTCGGGCCCAGTTGGATGGTAAAAGGGAAAAGTGTGCATGTGTGTGTGTGGGGTGAGGAGGGAGGGGGGGGGGGGGAAACAATTTTGGCTTACACAATATTTGAGTGAGCGTGCGGAAATTTTCGCACACTCCCAAAAGTTCAGGACGTTCCTCCGCCTCGTGCAAACTAAGCTTGACTAAGTCTGGAGAATTACACCAGAGGGACAACGCACCACAGTCATGCCTCGCACTCAGGTGTAATATTATTTTGCATGCGAACTATTCCTTACTGGGCGTTACCAACACACATGCTTACTCACTGTTTTTTAAAATGAAATATTATAATTTACAGATAAAATATAAATAACATTTAAATTTATCCAAAAAATATTGTTATACTTTTATGAACGCAAGTTAAAAACGCTTGCGATACATGATATATTTAGAAAATAACTAAACACGACATATGTGGCGTGATTTTTCAAAGGTTTGATTCATAAAAGTGTGAAGAAACAGCGAATTGACTATAGTTTCGGAATGGATCACCCTGCAAATCTTACATCTTCGTTTCCATCCTGGTGTCCCATTTGTGGGTTTTCATGCTAAAAGTACTCGGTGGAATTGGGGCCGCGGTGTTGTAGTGGTTAGACTACTCACCTCCCACCAAGACGAACCGGGTTCGATTCCCGGATTTTCGCATGTGCCGCACGATGTCGCTGGTCAGCGGGTTTTCTCGGTGATCTCTCCCGTTTACCCCGCCCCTTCATTTCGGCTCTGCTCCATACTCACCTTGCTTAACCCTCATCGGCTCGCAAGGTCACATCTCTCCACTCACTCACTCACCCACTCGGTTGAACCAATTACGTGCCCCTTACACCCTCGACAAGTTACCGCGAACGCCTGAGCTTCCGATCCTGCGGAAAGGAAAGCGGTGGATTAGGGGAGGGGGTGGGTGAAAAGGGGTCAGTTCATAGGCATACTGACGTCACACCCCGCACACACGCACGTGGAACAAGTGGGTCACGTGACCTGGCCCCAGAGGGGTTGAACGCGTTGGGAGCTGCCGCCCCCAATGAAAGAGGGGTGGAGGGGTGGGTTACATAGAATGTTAGAGCGCTGGCGGTGGAGGCGGTGACGTCAAACAGAAGGAAAAGGGGTTGAAGGGGGGGGGGAAGGGGTTTTGAAAAGAGGGGGGGGGGCAGCACGCCATAGCAGCGTTGCCAGGCAACGGGAGAGCGAGACAATCCCGCGTTTAAACTACATCTCGCGGGGTCGTAAATATAGGTCGTTGCGGTGGTATGCTATTTTTATGCACCCCACGCGCAACCACCACATTCCCTGAAAGGCATACCGACGCGCACGTGTGTGTATGTATGTATGTGTGTATATATATATCTTTTGAATGACGGAACTCCTACATGTCTCGAGAGGACCTGGATACGTGGATAGTACGGCGTGATACAGACATTTTTACCCTTCAAACAAGAAGGTACGGATTAGGGAAGTGAAACGTGGACCACATACTATTTACACGAGGCAGCAGCAAGGCTGGTATAGAGGGCGAGAAAAGGGCATCAAATGGGAAAAAAAGGGGGGGGGGGGCGGTGAAATGTTCACGAGTACGTTTTGAAAAGGAGCGTACAAAATGGAAGGGGAGTTTGAAAGGGCTCCAGTTGCGACTGGATCTTACGCGCGACTGGGTTTATAAATTTACGAGGCACCATTGCACGATGAACCGTGAATGGATCTATATTTAAGGACATCTGACGATGATGTTCACAGAATTTAATGATACACTTCAGTTGTTAAAGACACGCAAAAATTCACAAACGCGATACTCTTTTACATAATGTCTCTGGCATTTATTTAAGTTATTTTAATGTCCCGTGTAGGAAAATCGGTAAAAAAAATAACGTTATTCCTATTTAAAAACACATAATATATAATCCTATAAATATAAAGTGCATCGTCATTATATAAGCATTTTGATAGTGAGCTGTGGATTGGATAAACGAAATTTGAAGAAACCTAAGTAATTAGAATTTTTGAAAGGTGGTATCGAGGGAGAATATATTCATAATATGGTTGTCTATTAAGAGTTTCTTTCTTTTATTGTTTCCTTAAACATAAACTTATTTGCAAGAAGCAGTTGAAAATGTCACTCATTGCTGCATCCGGACACGCGAAACCAGTTTTCGAGAATCTCGTCTCCATATTTCATTTTAAATTACAACCCTCATATTGTTACTGCTGATTGTAGGCACTCTAATAAAAGTAACTCATTTGAAATCATGCCGATAAAATATGATTTATACACGAGACAACTGCCAATGTATAAAGTAAAAATATTTTGATATCAATATATCTTGCAAAAGCTTAAGCCAACTTGCATCTCATGGTAATGAAAAACTCAGTTATCAGTTATGCGTCATTCTACTTTGATCTCAAAAAAAAAAAGACCGAGTAATTAATTTTTAATACAATTAGCCTTGCTGTGATTACAGTAGTGTAACAAATGTCACCTTTTTGACCTGGATTTTTATTTATTTCAAAGAATATAGAAAATTCCCCGAATTTCAGTTATCCTCAACGCACAGTTTTCAAAGTTGTCGCAATAAACTGAGCGAAATGAGCGTGATAATTTTACATTGACATGTCCAGAACTTGGAACAGGAATTAGTAAAGGCTGCCCACGATAAAGTGAGTACTTTTGAAATGAACCTTAGAAAAATGTCACTGCTCCTGCGTGGCATATAATTTAACGGGCTCACTGAGTGACATGCACCCAGTAAAGTTGGAATTAAAAAGTGCTAAGTAACCATTTGTAATAACTTAGATTTTTTTTTTTCATTCCGTTTTTTTTAATGCGTCAAAGTATAAAAACGAGCAGATTTGCAAATTACTTACATTTCCAATAATTCCACAGTTCCCTTACCGACGTGTTGATAAAGTGATCAAGTTCACGTCATTGCATATTTTACATAAGGCGGAAGAATACACAACTTGCAACCAGGTATATCTTAAAGCAGGGCGTTCAAAAGTGCTTATCTAATCGTGAACAGCCTATATGCATTTTATCCCGCTATGATTCTGTGACAAATCAGTCTTGGAGTTGCAGCAACTCCATTCTCGATCACGCCTTAATTCGTACGTGTTTATATTTGTGGTACAACAATACCAACAAATAAATACGAAAATGTTAGCTTCCCTCTTTTTATCACGTGTTTTTAAATTGTTATCTCATGGGAAAATATTAGTCAGGTTGAACACTTTTCTAATAAGATTTCTTAGCAGTCAGTCGACTCAGCAGAAAAGTTGTTCAGATGTATCAAAGTTATTAGTTCATTTTAAGGACGTCGGCAAGGAATAATTTTTTTTTTTTTTTTTTTTTTTAAGTACCGCCATGCAGTTCGACTTTGGAAGCTATAAGTGATTACTCTTCCCTTGCAAAGTAAATTTGTGCGCATAAATACATGACAAAATCACAATTTTACTTTCTTAGAAATGTACAAATAATAAAAAACCAACCAACATACAAAAATAAGACCATTCAAATTTAATGAGGGGGCCAAGAGTTACTCCTAGATGTCTATAAAAATAGCACAAGAAAATGTTTCGCAATTAAAAAAAAATTGGTAGAAATAAGGAAACTTTTGCAAATTTTTTGATTTGCGTCTGCTACGGAATTTTTGTTAACTAATTTTTGCTAAGCGTGCCTTAAAATGAATAGACAGGATCCTTCAATTCGCTTGTGAAATTTTCTGCAAATATTTGTACATTACAGGGAATAAATTCGTTACAGGTGACTGCGATCAGAGCAAGTTGGGGACCTGTGTGAGCATGTGCTTATTTTAATCTTGCATTTTATTTGTTCGCTTCGTTTCACCAAAGAAAATGAAACCTTTTGCAGTGTTCTTGAAGGAACTATCCCTCATTACACCTATGCTGGGCCCTCGCCCTGTTGAAAACTGGGTCACGCGTATTTGTCAATCTTTAACCGGAATTCTAGCTGTTAAGACTGGTTCACTTGTACACCGATCACGCCGAACAGACAAAGCGGAAAACTAGAACAGCCAATC
Source organism: Dryococelus australis (assembly GCA_029891345.1). NCBI lineage: Eukaryota > Metazoa > Arthropoda > Insecta > Phasmatodea > Phasmatidae > Dryococelus > Dryococelus australis. The sequence continues at coordinate 6,385,230 of CM057003.1, read as the reverse complement.
AGAAGCCGTCCTCGCACTTCGCGCGAGTCGCACAGAAACTGAGGACGGCTTCTGATTGGCTGTTATAGTTTTCCGCTCTGTATGTTCGGCGTGAACGGCTTACATGTGAACCAGGCATTACTCCCAGGATCGGATGTCGCATGAAATAATTTCTCTGGATCTTATCCGTTCAAATGTTATCTTATTCCCGAACTAAAATTCCTTTGTAACCTTAGTTATCAATATTTCTGGAAACACTACACAGCAGTGACCAACACTTTCATAACAAAATTAGAGGCTATTAATCCTTGAGTATTAATTGCCTGTTACAGAACGCTTTGTGTACCGAGGAATTCATATCGCGGTATTCCACATATATTCTACTACATGTTAACGTGGGATGGAGCTGCGCGTTCAAGGTCAAGAAGCGAGGGAGCAATACGGGCGACACTAACACGCACGCCTAATGCCTCGTCGCTCCTATGCGCAAGGCGTGCAGTGTTTCCGTCGTGACTCTGTACTGTGCAAATGAGATCTGTAACAGTGGAGTTCTATTACACGCTATGAAAGCCCACAGATTAAACTACGCCCGTATCTCTCTACTTTTATCTTGCCGCTTAAGGAAACTGCATAGGCAAGCTTCTCCATTTTCACGATTTTTTTTTCTCCAAGAACACACTTAATATGACAAAAGTAAAAACATAGGGGCATAGATCATTGTTTTTTTAAATCTTTTCTGACAAAAAGTCGTATTTGCAGAACTTTTATTTACCGAGATACGCGTATTAGAGCAACAAACTATTTCACAAAAAAAAAAAGCCCAGGACTTTTCCACTCTTAAACCTTTAAGCTGGTCCCACAATTGTGCCTCGCAATGCGTTGCTTTGGATCGCGCCGAGCTATACTTGCTGTTTCACGGACGCCGTCTGAGATGGTGCTGCTATCTGGTTTAAGGGCGGAAATTACATTTTCAGAACTCACGAATGTAACAACAGCCACGCGTCAAAAATTGAAAGTGTATGTTTTAGTGGCAGAAGATAAAGACCAGGGTAGTATGAACGCGATGTGTGACGAGAACTAGCGGGGACGAGACATAATAAAGACGAAGGATAATTATCTTGATGTTAATAACAGCATTTTATTTTACTGCCCATTTCTTTAAGAAGCCTTGTCTTCTATTTTGCACATCCACGCAGCAATAATAATAAAACCAAATACGACAACGTCGGCGTAAAACACGATCGAAGTTTTAAAATTGTAAAAAAAATATATGTTTTTACTATCGTAGTAAACCTTCTTCTTCTCCGTCACAGGCCGACGCCGACGCCGACGGAATCAGCTTCGTCCTGATTGGCTACCGCTGATCGCAACGTATCGCATCGCATCGCATCGCACTATTGTGGAACCAGCTTTAGGCGTCATTATACCATTATAGAAGTACTGTGAATACTGACAATCATTTTGGAAATAAGAGACATCAGTGGAAATAGCGAAGAAATGTTGGCGATGATCTCGTTGCATTAGAATAAAATTGCGAGTTGCTACAAACTTGATTGTTACTTGTTGGCAATAAGCAGGGATACTATAACATGAAACATCTTGGCTGTGCGAAACTGTGTAGGTAAAAGTCAACAAGCTGATGTGTCTGAAGAATGGCCACCACGGACACCAGACCCCACACAGCTTGGACATTTTTCTTTTATGTTAACTTGAGATCAAGTTTGCCGTCAGGGACTTCAGTCATGCATACAGATACTCGGACATTTAAAATCATTTTTCCGATGCATAGTTGTGAAGATTTGTGTTAATGTTGGTGGTAGCCATTTCAAAGCTCAGATGAATAAAACTATCGTAGTTTTGCGATGTGTCAATATGTATCCACAGTAGAACTACTAGCAACTACATTCTAAATACTTACTGAATATTAATCTTGCTTTTCTGAAGACGTTCCACGTTTCACTAGGTCACGCATTGCAAAGTAATAGTTCGAATTTCACAGTTAAACTTCTATGTTCCGCGAATGAGATGAAACAATTCTATTCTTAATTGTGATCACTCGTGTTTGCCTGTTAGTATGGATACTCAAGTGTAGCAAGTATGGTCAAGTTGTTTCACTTCTGAAATGCGACAACCTGGTTTAGGTATATTTATGGTATTTGGAGAAAACTGCGATTGTATTTTTTTTTTTCACTATGGTGAATTTTTGTTTACCGTTTGGCCATATTAATTGGTTTTGCGGGGGTTTCAACAAAAGACGGCAAGATAAAGCGGAACACGATGAAAATTCCGGCGACATTACCTTGGAGAACGAAATTCGTTATATGGATTCCAAGACAGGTGTTCGCAGCTGTGTAGTTTCCGCTTGTTACCTCATTCCACGTACAGGATATTACATTTCTCGCACACGATAACCGGTACACCTGCCATATCTTCCTCCTATTATTATTTTTTAACGTCATTTCTTTAATAAATGCGTCTACCGGTTCTATTGTGTAAAACTAATTTATGGTTGGGTTTCCTAGAAAACGGTATGGCGTCAATGGAATTACGTTAATTTTTTCTCAGAAGAGAAATATTGGAAACCTAAACACCTGTGCGGCCAGATGGCATTCGAAGTCCGTTTTAATATAAATATAAATAACTTTCACGAACTGCTATTTTTTAAATCAGCAATTCTCTTCATTGCGTATCTAAATATAGTTTAAGATTAACAATTCGCCCCCTAGGAATGAAACAAAGATTAAAATTTCTTTATCATTACAGTTCACAATTTTATAGACTGTTTATGGTTAAGTGAGCACTTCAGAGGCCCTAGTTACTTTCTTTCCTATCAGCAATTTTTATAGTTCCGCAATTTTTTAAAAATAACTTGCCATGTAAGTAATGAACATAGCGTATATATTTCACCAGACTTGAAGTTAACTTCTAAGGATACAATAATATATATTTATTGACTATTTTTCCACATGAGGGGGCTTCAAAAAGTGCTCACTTTACTGTGATTAGCCTATAGGTCGAAATTTGGATGGTGCTGCGAGTTCAGAACTAATCGGGCTGTTGTGAATTCGAGTCGATTATGTCAATAAGCATTACATTTTAGAATACGTTAAGGTAAATATTGGATGAGACTGAGCTCTACCATGAGTTAACATTAATTTTACATACAAACTGGCTGGATTAATAAGAAACCACTAAGGTATACCGGGAGAGATGCCTCAGTAGACGTAGTTTCCGAAGTACTCGCTAGATCGCTCCTGTCTCCAGTACGCCAAGTTGGCCGAAGCGAAAAGGAGCCACGGTAAAAGTTTCGTCTGTTTAAAAGTACTTTCACGTGTTTTACAACACGAACTGAGGTCGTGGCAGCATTTTACTCACTTGTTATAGGACGAAAGTTTCAACATTTACGTGGGATTTCTTTCCTTGAGTATAAATTTATACGTAATCAATCAGAACGCACACTGGGAATTTCGAAGTTACTGATGGTGTCGTGACAGCCATGTTTGTAACCGTATTATCCAGAGCTCCTGCTGGGGCATCTCTCCCGGACTAAAGGACAGATGCCTCACTTACACTTGGGAGAGATGCTCCACCGATATTTTTTTAATTTTTAACTTTTTTTCTGGAAATACACAGGTAGTCAGATTTTTATTTTGAAGAAGTGCCTTTTGGAGCGTTCAAATAATATACGCCTGCCAACTTTTTCATCAACAATTTCAAGAAAGTTTACCTATTTGCTATAAGATAATTTGTATTACTTTCTTTTGTTTACAGTTGTGCCTACCGAATATAAACGTCAGAAAACTGGAGCAGCCCGAGGGACATGGACAGAAGATGATTTGAAAGAAGGCATCGCTAGACTACAAGCAGGAGAAATCGGAGTGAATGAAGCTGCAAGGTATTATGGCATTCTCTCTTGAACTCTTCGATGCTGGAAACAGTCTGGCAACATGGTGACGCTTCCTGTTGGTCCACAAGGTGTGCTTGGAACTGAAAATGAGAAACGTCTTGTTAGGCATATTCAACACCTGGGAAAAGCTGGTTTCGCACCTACCCAGAAAAACATCAGATCTTTAGCTCATGAAATTGCCGGGACTACATCATCGGTTCAATTCAGAGACTTGAATGGTTGGCTATGATTGGCCACAGTCTTTTTCAAGGCGGAATCTGGAACTTAGTATCAGGCAATCTCAAGGACCATCTGCAGCAAGAAGGGACGGTTTGAACAGGGAAGCTGTTGGCAAGTTTTTTTCCATTTTTGTCAGAAGTTTTTAAAGAATACGACTTGTACACAAATCCATGGCATGTATTTAACATGGACGAGACAGGCCTCCAACTCAACAATTCCGCAGGCAAGGTTATTGCCACCAAAGGTTCTAAGGATGTGCACGTATTGACGTCTATTGAAAGAGGAGAAAATGTGTCAGTAATAGCTTGTTGCAATGCTGAGGGGCAATTTATTCCTCCTGCAATAATTTTCAAGGGTGTTCGAGGAAAGAAGGAATTTTCTGATGGGCTTTCCCCTGGGTCTTTGGTTTACATGAATGAAGAAGCGTCATATATCAGCACTGAGATTTTTTTCAAATGGTTGCAAAACCATTTTGTCGCCCGGAAACCTGACGGAAAGACTCTCCTGCTTCTCGATGGACATGCTTCTCATGTCAATTGTTATGAGTTGCTTGAATTTACAAACCAGCTTGACATTATAACTTTGGGTCCTCCGAGTCACACCACGCAATCCCTCCAACCACTCGACAGCTCTTTCTTCGAGCCTTTGAAACACTACTTCAAAGAAGAAGCCAGCAAGTGGATTCTCCATCAGCCAAGACGAACAATTGCTCGGATCCAGGTTGGCAAATTGATTAGCAGGGCTTGGAACAAAGCAGCTTCAGTAAATACCGCAGTTAATGTATTCAGAAAAACAGGGGTGTTCCCTCTTGACCAAAATGCTATTCCTGAACACTTCTTTACCACAAGCGACGAAATGAACAGCCCTACAAATACTTCCATAAATGTATCTCAGTACTGTGATCAACAGCCAATAGCTGGAATGTCTAAAGAAACCCCCAACGAAAATACTGCATCAGATTTCACCACTTCCAGCAATGAAACCAAGGTGCTGAAAAGGAAGAAATCAAACTCCTACAGTTCTCTCAGCTGAATACCACATTCAAAAGCTTAAAAAAAAAAAACGGAAAACTGCAATGGAGTCTTAGTGTGCATCAAGAAATCTGACTACTGAACTTCAAAAGGGAAAGTCAACATAGAAAACACGCCAAAGGAAATCTCTTTGAGTTACATATGATGAAGACGACGACAGCAGTAGCTGAAGTGAAGTTGACAACTGCATCGAGTGCGGCGAAAACTATTACAAAACAAAGGAAAAAGTAGACCGGATGAAATGCTACATTTGTGCGAAGTGGTTGCACGAATCGTGCACAATGCATGGCAAAATGTGTAACATTTGTGGTAGGAAAGAAAAGAGAGCAAAAAACAAATAAGGAAGTAAGTAAAATGTTTTTTCTTATAATGCAATCTGATCCAGCTTTTTAATATCATTATTTAGTTATACATTTTTAACATTTTAATATTCTAACTTCAGTATTTTACTATGTTTTTAATTGATAACATTAAATAATTCTCATATTTTATTTTTTAAAGCAGTTTTAGATTTGTCAACAACAATATGAGTAACATTTACATATCAAACTAATATTTTATGCGTGTTACTTTGCTTAAGCAAAAATTTTCCTAATATTTGCGCATTCAGACACACTACCTCTGATTGTTTTCTAAGAATTCAACAGGGAATCTATCCCGTGGATGTGGGACACCTCAACCGGACACACGGGAGAGATGACCATTTTACAAAGTGTTACATTTTTATATTTAAAAGTGATAATTTTTAATTTGCGAGAGGTTTGTTGTTATGACACACAAAAAGGATAGAATTTTCTATATTTTCACGTGAACTAACATTTGTTTACGTTAACCTGAAAAATTTTACGGCCCATTTTCCCTTAGGTGGGGAACCTAACCTGGGATGACCTTAAATGTTATTTTTAACACATCGGACTTTGAAAGTGTAAAAAAATCTTTGTTCCTATTTATTTACTATTGAATTTGAATTACAGTACTTACTTTGTCCTTACTTATTTTTTCCAGAACAATTTCGAGAAGCAGAATTTTCTAACATGGTTCTTTCCTTCTTTTGAATATTTAAAATAGTTCATTTTCTTTTCAAAGTTCCTTGTTGCGGCAATTTTACTGCGGGCAAGATATTACATACATAGGAGAAATCCACATGGGAAATTGAGTGGGAGGGGAGAGAGGGGAAGCAATTCAAAAAATGTTCCGTAAACCGAGCGATGTGTATACGAATCCTCCCAGTTTCATTTTACAAGTAAGCGGTATAAAAATAATGCATTTGTTTATATTGCAGGGACGTACATGTGTAGCCTACCTGGGTTCGCTCGGTCCTATCATCCTGCCTCGCTCGTGGACATGGAGGAAGGTTGGTCGGGAAGGGGGGATGGGATCGGAACAGTGAGGGGGAAGGGTTGTATTCGGGGCGGAAGGGAGGCAAACTGCTTTTCTTTTGTTTGCTGCAATATGCCCCGGCGCGCGCGGCGACGCATAATCCAGTTACGCCGCGTATGTGTGGGCCGGCGAGGGGAAGGAGGGAGGGTAAGCGCTCGCGTGGAGGGGGGAGCGTGTGTGATGCCAGGGGATTGGTTGTGCCAGGGGGTGGAGTGGGGGAAGGACCCTCAAGGGGGGAAAGGGAGGGGAGGTCGGAGTAGACGGAGCTATTTTTAGCCGAACCGCCGGCATCGATCCAGACACTTCTGGGGTAGAAAACCTAAGGGTGGAGGGGCTCCGACCCCTTGCCTGTTAGACTGGCCCGCCACGCTCAAGTGGCGACAGACGGGGAGGCACGAACTGCCTTCCCCCACCCCTCCAAACCCCTGGCCCGGCCGCGCCTCCCGGTGATTAGGCCACGTGCGCGACTTCTGTAGCGGAAAACGTCGCGACCCTCCTTAATTGCACTTTGGAACCGCAACAAGCTCGCTGTTCCACTCAGTCGTGCTTGCATCCTGCTTCACGGTTCGTGGGCGCCGCAGCTCACGTTCCCGCCATTTCGGCTTCATCCGAGGTTAAAGCCAGGGGAGAAACACAACTGGGTAACTCGTGAGGGAGATCTGGGCTGGGCGGGCTCTTCAGCCAAATACGAGCCTGCGCTCTGCGAGCAGAAAGTTAACCAGCGACATTTGCGGGAGTCCAATTACAGTTGCCTGTAGGGCCGTCAAAGGCCTTATAGCCCAACTTCAGGAGGAAAAAGTCACATTGAATAACTGCTCAGCATTTTTGTACATTTACTAACGAATATAATTTAAGAAACTCTTCGTGTACGAAGATTAATCTCCCCCCCCCCCCGACAGTGATAAAAAAACAGCCTGAGCAAACATTTTCACTATCAATGAAAATTACGAAACACCACAGGAACATTTTTTGTGAGATTATTCGTTCTAGAAAACGCGGTAAGAAACACAATGCGGCTTAATGGCTGAAAGTGATTATTAACCCATTCAGACCCAGTGCGAACAGTTGTGTGTATCACGCACGTGTAGGTACATTTTGGTCTGTACTGCACACACGAGACTCAACGTGTAATTATCTTACCCGTGGGTACATGATTTGCAAACCGTCTCACTGGTCTGGGTTATCATCGATTCATATAACTGTAGCCGGACATACAGCCTGTACAGCTCAATGGCTGTCACAACGAAATGAGTGTTCTGTCGGCTTAGGTACAACACGCATTATAAAAATTTACTGACTGCAACACCTGAAACCATAAGTTAAAGTGGGTCTGGAAGGGTTAAGGGAGAAACAAAAGTCCGAGAATTACTACGTGAAATCACATTCGAGAATAGTGCTATCCCTGATTTTATATCCGCCATCAATGAGCATTTGGCGTCTAATAAAATGGACCATCATTAGGAAATCATGAGGTGGCATGTTATTAACCAACGATAGTGTCTCCCCCGTGGGTGTCTGTTGATTCCCGTGACGCTATGATTGTGTGTACATTTATTCATTCAATCACAGGGTACTTAATACATATGGAACATGGTGCAGGTAGTTTATTTTAGGACATCTGCACTCTAATAATGTTTTTGCACTTTTACAATAAAAATCCTTGCAAACTCAGTTGCGAAGCATGTATTTGTAATATTACAAACGATGGCCTTGTACTACAACGTACACCATTGAGAATTGTACATAAAATACTTTTTTCTTCTAGAAAACCAATATGATGAATTTAAAACAGAGAATAACTAAAAAAATATATATATTTCAAAATATGATTTACGAACAAACAAATTGCACTTTGTCAGTACGATGGATACAACCTACGCCCCAGCAACCTTAACCACAAGACCAACTGGACTTGGAAGCTATGTGCTTATTTTTAACCCAGCAACCTTAACCACAAGACCAACTGGACTTAGAAGCTATGTGCTTATTTTTCACCCAGCAACCTTAACCACAAGACCAACTTAACTTAGAAGCTATGTGCTTATTTTTAACCCAGCAACCTTAACCACAAGACCAACTTGACTTAGAAGCTATGTGCTTATTTTTAACCCAGCAACCTTAACCACAAGACCAACTTGACTTAGAAGCTATGTGCTTATTTTCACCCAGCAACCTTAACCACAAGACCAACTTAACTTAGAAGCTATGTGCTTATTTTTAACCCAGCAACCTTAACCACAAGACCAACTGGACTTAGAAGCTATGTGCTTATTTTTAACCCAGCAACCTTAACCACAAGACCAACTTGACTTAGAAGCTATGTGCTTATTTTTATAGTAAATATACCTGGACTATCTATAAAATATAAAGGAAGTTTTTGATTACGAAGAATACATTAATTTCAGTTTAAGATTCTGTGTCGCCAGGAAAAATTAACAGTTAATACGTAATAGGGCCACGTTTGATTGAAACTGTCGTTTTATTATGATTATTTGAGTTGTTTGAAGTTTTTTACGTTATAAAATCTTTGCAATACATTACTTTTTGCACGCAACTAAACTTTACATGACCCATAGTTTTTTCACAAACCGTTATAGGCCTATAAGTAGAGACCTACAAAATTCGCGTTATTATTTGGCATCAGGCAAATCTTCACAGTGCTGTATATACTTGAGCCGGCGTCGGTTCTCCATTGGTTGCTGCATAAATGTGAAGTCACTCATTTTTCCACTGACCTGCACGTGACTGACTGGACTGCACAATTATGAAGTGTTCATCCACTGGCACAGTGTTACTCAGAGCGTGTCAAATAAGTACGGTCCGATGGCAACCTCACTGCAAAGGTACATGTGTTTGAAATTTAAAATGTCCTCAAATAATAACGCGAATTTTGCAGGTTTTACGTTGTTGACTGTCCGCCATTTTTATGGAGCTCTTAAGGTCTATTACAAAAATCAGGACACTAAGTTTTACAAACGAGGAGTTTTACGAGAGAAATCTCTGTACCGTTAGAAGCATTTGTAAACTTACAAACTATTTCTCTGTACCGTTAGAAGCATTTATAAACTTACAAACTATTTCTCTGTACCGTTAGAAGCATTTGTAAACTTACAAACTATTTCTCTGTACCGTTAGAAGCATTTGTAAACTTACAAACTATTTCTCTGTACCGTTAGAAGCATTTGTAAACTTACAAACTATTTTTCAGTAAAAATTACGATTTTTTTTTACATTTCACCACACACAGCAGAAATAAGCAGACAGTAAGTGAAGTCCCTGATGAAGTGGAAGATACACGTTGTTGATGCTATTCTTTGCTCTCACAACAACTGGCGCCAGCAACCACAAGATATGACATAGTGTTATTACCGATGCCAGTGCACTTACAAACAAAAATTCCTCCGTTTTAAAATTGCACGGGTATTTTAATCTATGACTGAAAGGACCAACGAACACAATTCACGCTACACTCTTCAAGAATTTATTCTTTTATCTCATGGAGTTTGACATTCTACAAATAACTACTTTTAATCTCCAGTTTTTAACACATTGATGTCTGCACATATTTACTAGCACTTAACACTAATCAGAAGCATGTCACTTATATCCACTACTTCAAGAAAACCGGTTCTGTTGGTGTCTGTGTTAGAACTCACCGACGTCCTATTGGTCCGTACCACACCGAACACTACCCTGAACTTTTACAGCGTTCGCTATTGGCCTGTCATCAACCAATGGAGAGCCGAGCTGATATTGACCCAATCAAATGTCCTTTATCGCATAAAAGGAAATTGTGTGCTACTGACCTCAAATTGATTGAATTTACGGGGTTATTATAGAAAGAATGTTCTAGTCATCGCCCTACTCTCTCCCAGCGAGACCTGAGGTTCCAGTAACCTTCTAGATAGGGCTAACGAGACTACGTAAACCGCGACGGATCTCCGAGCCGAGTATGGAGTATTGTGAGGGGACCTTTAGCGCCAGGTGCGCGAAGACAAGAGAAGCGACGAGTCAGCAGAGCCACGATTGGAGGCGAGAGTAACCAGAGAGAGTGAAGTCTGCGACTGCGAGCATAAGTGCCGTGAAGGGTGTGACTGACTTGCGGGACTATTGAACTGGGTGAGTGAGTGTGAGACATTTGGAGTGATGGCAATAGGCAGACTGAATATGCGTGATTAAATAGTGTGAATTAAGTAACTGTAACCAATATGCAGAAATTGAGAAGGGTTTTAATTATAATAGAGACAGACAATAATTATTACTCTTATTGAGAATAACAAGAGCAATAGGGGAGACAGGTAGTTCATTGCCGTACATACAAGCTGAATAAATAAATTAGAAAATCAAACATAGTTATTTTATTTTAATTAGGACCTCCATCCCTCACGAACTGGGTTATGCCTTTCTGGTGTCTTGTAGCAATAATGTTGTCATAGGTCGTCGTATGTTTTATGCTCCATTTTACACAATGAAACATCTCCCGAAGTCTGTACCTAGGAGTTGAGGACGACCCTCCACTTAAAGTTCTAGTTCAGGGATTTGAAGTGAATCGTAATATTTATTATTACATCACATAATAACACGGTCGTCAATGACAGTCCCATGGATGTAACTCGCCGTCTGAAAGATCGTGCAACAGTACCTTGAGCGTAAGGACGAGGAAGCAAGTAATTCAAGTGCCTGTGTGGTCCTTAGTCCTTCTGTACTTCTAGGTCTCGGACATACGAAATGCGTTGTGATGGACGAAACTCTAAATTATTTACCAATTAAATACAAGAAACTGACGAAAGCATGTTCTTACAGCGCGAGTGTCACATAAAAATTTCTCATTTTAATTTATACTTGCGCAAGCTGCGCGGTCAATAACGAACTATCTTCCCTTGGGCGGAAATGAGCACGTGCTGCTTCCATACTTCATCTGAAGTTTATATATGCATAATGTACTGTAAATGCACATAAATATGTATATATATACACATAAATACGTATGTATATACACGTGTGTGTGTTAACATATCTCGGTAAATTTTCTTCATCATTTTCTGCCATGTGTATTATACGTCTCTCCCCGTATATCGTTCATCATAAACCCATACTCTTTGCTCCGCTTCTCTTGACATTTATTTTCTCTTGTTTTTGTTGTGCATTAGTAGTCTTCTGACAAATACCTTTCACTTTCATTCGCGTTTACGGTATAAATATGTTTCTCATTTTTTCCTTGGTATTTCCGTTACACTTTCATTACTTATTTTGTCAGGTAATTAAAGTATGCAAATTCCGCTACACAACTACACTGATGGCCATTATAATTGTTACACCAAGAAGGATGTACCACATTAGGGGAATGCGTAGAGCAGTGTAGGATAAAGACATGTTCAGTTGTTAAGTCGAGTGGTGCAGCACATTTGCCATTGAATAATCTGATATGCGGTATATAAATTGAGGTCGGGGAGCCGCTGATGAGTGAGTGAGTGAGTAAAGAGATTTGGGTGGCTCTTAACAGCGTGGTCTCGAGAGCCGATGAGTGTGAAGCGAGGTGAGGTATTGAGCAGCGCCGGAATGCACGGGTGGGAGAAACGGGAGATCTCCGAAAAAACCCCGCCGACCAGCGGCATCGTCCGGCACGATCCCCACTTGCAAAAATCCGGGAGTGACCCGGCCGGGGCAGCTACTGATGGGCATGACGTTGTATTTCCCAACCCTTCGTATGCACAGAAGGAGTCAGCATGCCGAGTCGAACAACACGATGACCATAGGAACAGGTTTCCGTCTTTGACCGCGGGAGAATCGTAGCCTATCGGGAGTGTGGATTATCCTACCGCGAAATTAGTTCTCACATTGGAAGAAATGCAACGACAGTGAAGCGGACATGGGATCAGTGGGTCGAGGACGAACGGACTGAGCGAAGCGCAACAGCCCGACGGGTCCGTCATACGAACGAGCCCGAGGACAGACATCTGGTACGCATAACGATTACGGACCGTACGGCCGTATCAAACGCCCTCGCTCAGGAGTTTTAGTATGTGGCACATAATTCGCCGTCCACACACATGGCTCGTCATCGTCTGCAACATCAGGGCACATCGTTCAGGCGGCAATCGTGTGTGGAACGTCGAGCTTGGAGGGACACGTGGCTTGCTATTGTTCTCTCCGATGAATACCGCTTCTGTTTGCAGCACATTGATGGTTCGCCGGGACGTGCAGGGCGTCCTGACCTCTGGGCTATGTGTTCTTTGCGGTCTGGTGAGGGAAACTTCCTCAGCCCGCAGAGAGATACAACTGCTGCAACCGTATGGGTGGTATAAGGGCCCTCACAAGGGCCTGAGCACACCCCCCGCTCTGAGCTTCGGCAATGATGAGACATTGATGGTTGCATCCGTGTCTAGAGGCTTACCGAAAGACTTACGGACACGACTCATGAGTTTATATAACACAACAACTCGGACAAAGATACATTTCACTAAGTGGTAAATTATTATTATTATCTTGCGGTAAAGTGTTTATAGGCTGTTCACGGTAAAATGAGCTCTTTTGAAAGCCCTGCTTAAGATCTACTTGTATACACGCTATGTATTCCTCCGCCTTATGTAAAATTAACAAAGCCATGTGCCTCATCACTTTATTCATGCGTCGGCCAAATGAAACTGTGAAATTATTAAGAAAATAAATACTTTACAAATCTGCTCATTTTTACACTCCGATGCATTAAAAAAAAACAGAGAGCGAAAGAATTAATTTTAACTTGTCACAAATGGTTATCCAACATTTTTTATCCGACGTTAATATATGGAGCTACTGTCTATCCATCGTTACCAACTTTACTGGGCGAATGTTACTCAGTGCGCCCATTAATGCAGATGCATGCAAAGGCAGTGACTTTTTTCCAAGGTCCATTTCTAATGTGCTCACTTTATCGTGAACAACCTTTACCAAATATTAGCTTATATTTCTTACAATTATATTCTTTTCGGATATGCGAACACTCATGATGGCGTCTTTCTCTTTGCAAGTTTACGGTCATGATAGAAACTAGGAAAAACAACAGTTTTAAGATCAAGGGTCGTGTGCTTAGAGATGTCACATGTTTCCTGCGCTATAGGATCCTGGCGATGCACTTTGTCGTGTTGGTTAGTCGGGAGGGATGGGGAGAATAAAGGGATATCGTTTTGGCAAGTGTCCTGGCCATTACTCACGCCAAGTTGGCAGCGCTGCCTGTGGGGCAGATGCAAGAGTTTCGAATGGAGAAGTGTGGAGGGAGGTAGGGTCGATGGGAGGGGGTGTAGGTTTTGAGTTTTGGAAAGGGGGGAGGGCGAAAGAAGAAACTGTGTGGCGGGGAAATGGGCGGATATGCTGGTAAACCGCGCGTAACACGTCCTTACCGGGCGATACCCTCACGTGGCGTGTCCTCTGAACTCTCTGCCAGGTGCAAAGTGAGCGGGAAACCGCGCCAAACTCATTCCCATCACCCACGCGGTTCCGCGCGAACACTAAACATCAGATAAAGGCTGTTCACGATAAAGTCAGCACATTTTTAACTCACTCTTATATAAAAAAGTCATCCCTACCTGCATATATATTTAACGGGCAAATTGAGTGACATGCGCCTAGTAAAGTTGGTAACGATGAATGGAACGTAGTTTCGTATCTTAACGTCAAATAAAAAGTGCCAGGTGACCATTTTTGATAACTCAAATAATTTATTTCACTCTCTATTTTATTTTTAATACATCGGAGTGTAAAAATGAGCAGATCTGCACATTATTTTCATTTGTAATAATTTCACAGTTGCACTTGACCGACACATGAATAAAGTGAAGTACCGTGGCAATAATAATTTTGCATAGGGTGGAAGAAGACATAATGTGTATACAAGTAGAGCTTAAGCAGAGCTGTCAAAAGTGCTCATTTTACCGTGAAAAGCCTATATAATCTATTCGCGGTTTCTTCACACTTTTTGAATCAGACCTATGAAAAATCACCCCATGTATGACGTGTTTGGTAGTTTCCTAAATATGTCATGTATCGCAACGTTTTATAAGCGTGTTAACATATAATGACCTTATTTTTGGTTAAATTGAACTTCTATTTTTATTTTATCTATAAATTATAATATTTAATTTATAAAATTAGTATGAAATAAAACAGGAAGAAAATTGGTATATCGGTAATGCCCAGTAAGAAATAGTTCTTATGCCAAACATTACTACACCAAGTACACACGAATGCGGTGCGTTGTCCATTTAGTGTCATTTTCCAGACTCGGTTAAGCTTTGTTTGTGCAAGGCGGAGTAATATCCTAAAAATAGAACTTAAAGCAGTGCTTCAGAAAAGATGGAAATAACTATGAACTGACTATATAGTTAGCGCCACACACCTGCGAGCCTGGACGTCAGTTACGAACAGTAATGCTGTATCGACAACTGTCCTTTGAGGATGTTTCGTAGGGTAAGGTAGCCTGAGAACATGGCGCCGAATTCTTACTACTAACTGATCGGAAAACATTGATTCCTTCAACGAGTTCACCACCGCCAAATTAAGTTAGGTTACGAAATTAAAATTACATATGAAATAATCGTAAAGGTATGTAATGTCAATAGTCAAAGCACGAAGGGGTAAAAAGGGGCGAAAAGTAATTACCTCAGGCAATTTTTTGTTATTCTTTACGTGATGTGGTAGGCCCTGATCTGCTCGTTTTCACTTTCACGCCTCGAGCCCTGTCTGATAGAATACACGAATCGTAAGTGACGCCCTACTGCCTCGTGACGTAACTCAAGTGCGCAGATCTCTGGCGCGGAGTATAGACCAATTCTCATCATCTACTCTTGTACCCAACATTGACTCACTCGTCTCCAGAAGAACCGCCGACGTCACGTGGCCGACAGTGATGAATGCGTTTGTTTACGTCTGAGTTTCCAAGATACCCACTCTTTTATATGCATAAAATACTTTGACTAACTTGAATATATTATAGTCGCATTAAAACTATTGAAGTGTACAATATCTCAAAGCACTTCCGCACATAAGCAGTGCTCTAATCTCACAACCAAACGGGGCCGCGGTGGCTGAGCGGTTAGCCTGCTCGCCTCCCACCAATGCGAACCGAGTTCAATCTGCGGTCGGGTCGCTCCCGAATTTTCGCATGTGGGCATCGTGCCTGGTTGGCGGGTTTTCTCGGGGATATCTCCTTTCCCCGCCCTTTCAATCCGGCGCTGCTCCATACTCACCTAAATCACCCCCATCGGCTCTGAAGACCTCGCTGTTAAGAGCCGTCCAGATATCTTCACCCTTCACTCATTCACTGAAAACCGAGCGAGCTGACGCAGTATAACCTGGGTTATATTCCCGGTCCGGCATTCCTGATTTTGGTTGCCCACGGTTTTCCGAAATTACTCCTGGTGAATGCTTGGATGGCTCTTTAATAAAGGCCACTGCCAATTAGCTGGTATTTTTTGGCAACTCACCCCGTAGCTAATAGCCTCTCTGCTCTACCTACTTTCCTACGTAACCTCAAATCCTAACTACGTTGCTTTCGATAGCGCCATTTCCAGAATTAAAGAAAAATAGTTTAGTATTCGAACACGCTGTGTGATTACCGCGCAGTAGGTATACGATCTCTACGCCGTGATGCAGTACGTCTAACTTTCTCCGGAGACGTCTGGGGGATGCTTCCGACGTTAACTTCCACTTGGGGAACGCAAATACTCGCCTGTCAAGGAAAATCGTCCCTTACTCTAAGAGCTGTTAGAACCCTCTACCTCGGAACAGAAGAAGTCCCATTTTCATGGCGCCGCGGTGGCGTAGTAGTTAGACTACAAGCCTCCCACGTTGACGAATCGGATTTTCACACGTGGGAAGCGTGCCGGACGATGCTGCCTGCTGCCGCTTGGCGGGTATTCTCGAGGATCTCTAGCCCCCCCCCCCCCGGGGGTTCTTCATTCCGGGCGTTGCTCCATCCTCACCTCGCTTCACCCTCATCGGCTCTCTAGACACTGGAACCGGTTTCGCGAGCTCGAAGTGCAGGAACAAGAGAGCGATACACGCGACCCTAACACACGATCATAAAGCCCAGTCGCTCCTATAGTCTATTCGCAGTTTCTTCACACTTTTTTAATCAAACCTTTGAAATAACATCCCATGTATGACGTGTTTAGTTATTTCCTAAATATGCCATGTATCACAAGCTTTTTATACCTTTGTCAACATGAAAGTATCTTATTTTTCGTTAAATTTAAGTTATAACTGTCTTTTATTTATAAATTATAATATTTCATTTATAATAAATATAAATAATGCTGCGTGTTGGTAACGCTTTGTAATAAATAGTTCTCACGTAAAACATCATTACCACTGAGTGCGCACGAATTCGGTGCGTTGTCCTTTGGCGTCATTTTCTAGACTTAGTTTTAAGCTTTGTTTGCACGAGGCGGAGGAATCTCCTGGAAGTAGAACTTAAGCACGGCTTCAGAAAAGTGCGAAGTAACCGTGAATGGACTGCACACACACAAGAAGTGCAACGTTTCCGCCGCTGCGCTGTTCTATGCAAATTAGATCTGTAATATTTATGTAACAGTGGGACTTTCGTACACGGATGAAAGCCCATAGATTTAACTTCGAAACGAAACTGCGCAAGTATGCTCTAAAAATTCGATTTTTATTTAAAACCATTTTTTTTTCTGTTTTCCCCTTTGAGTACTATTTACATGATAAAAGAAAAACCACGGGTCTTAGCTAATGTGTTTTTACACTTTCTAGCAAACCGTCATTTTACCGGAACACTTACTTAGTGAGACAGGCGTATAAGGGCAAACGATGACTTCACTATTATGTTGTATAGAATAGTGACTTGCAGTAAACCTCCGTTTTTGTGTCATATTTTCAGTCTCAGATGTATGATTGGAAATGTTTGATTATATAATAATTACAATTTCCTATTTGTTTAATACATTTGTATCTCATTTTCACAGGTTTTTTTTTTTTTTTTTTTTTTTTTTCATGTTTGCGAAAAAGGCAGGAAGCTTTTAACTATAAATATGTTCCTTACTTTTTACAACAAGCAGATAACACACAATTAAGATAGCGCACAAAAATATCAAACAACTAGTCAAACGTGGATTTTCTACAGTCGTACATTGCCAGACTAAAATACGACTGAAAAAAATACTCCTCAGCTATTCGTGGGGGCAGGAATTGAGAACTCACGCCACAGCCGGAAATCAGCCCGTGCGGCAGGCAAACTTAACATTTAACATTCTTCTTTGCCCAAGAGGTCCAAATTCGTTATAAACACAGGCACGTTCCTACCCCTTGACTTAAACGACGCTGTCCAAAATGAGAAGAAGAAGGAGCGGTGAGCTAATGTCTCCGTGGCGACCAGCAGAGAAGAAAAAATGGGAAGCGAGATAACTGCAGGTGAAGTACAGGAGGCGAGAAACGGACGTGTGTGTGTGTGTGAGAGTTTGAAAAAAGGGGGGCGGGGGGTAGAAGAGTTTCAGGAAGTTGGTCTAGCACACGGTAGAGAAACCCTTGCACAAAGAAATCTCATTTAGCCCCGGGAGTCGCCCCTTATCAGTCAGCTGCCAAGCCGTGCCCCGCCTTGCGACTTACGGGGATGGCCCCGTGGGGCCAAAGAGATTGAGATGGGGGGGGGGGCGGAGGGCAGGGAGACTATAAATAAGGGTCAGAGGCCGGGAGGAGCTCCTTGGACCCCGCCCCCTCCCCCTTCACTTCCTCGGTCGGCAAACAAGGCCCGCAAAGGCGAGTTCGGAGGTGCTGCCGACTCGAGGACAAGGGTCAAGTCTTGACTTGTGCCAGAGACGCCCGTGTTTGTCTTCCTGCTGTGCGGGCTTCGAGTGAAGCGACGCGCAGATACGCTGCTACCCGGCGCTTGAAATGGGCTGCGGAGAGTGCAAAATATTCGTTTTTCTACGAAACCATTCAACGCGCATCCAACGTGGTGATCTACGAACTTCAGACGAGGCTCCGAACTTCAGATGAAGGGTTGATTGTTTGGAAGACGTCACGTATATTAGAAACACGATTTCAGAGTACTCCAAAATGGCTAAAAACGACCTTTTTCAAAGCGTTGTACCCAAAATTCACACTTCAGGCACACACAAAACTACTCAAGGACTACCTACGGACTCTCCACCAATAAAATAATAGGGCAACCCCTGAAAGTCCCGTAGGTATGGGCTATTCGCGGTAAAGTGAGCACTTTTGAAATCCCACTCATTTGGAATAATAGTTAATAAATACATATTATTTTAGTCTTTGACGTTAACTTCCGTGTACGGTGGAATATGCGCACTGATTATTACTTGCATGGCAATATTTATTTAGAAACGTGATTACAGGATGAGAAATGGCTGAAAGGAGAACGTAACTAGTGTCTCAAAAGTGCTCACTTTACCGTGAACAGCCTATGCGCGCAGTGCAACGAGAACACTACACGCCAGTACACAGCCGTGTGCGTAGCAGCGATGTCGCACCTGATGCACGCGGCAGTGTCGACCTAATGGCTTCCACGCTTGTGGGTCTCAAACGTGTCATTAACTCCTGATAGACGACCCCCTTAAGTTTCAGCATGTCCTTAGCGGATCGCTGCAGCAGAAATCGATGGCTGTAGCGTTTGTCAGTCCAACAGTGGGCGTGTATTATTTTCATAGCGCATGAACGTAGCAACACAGCTGCGTGCGCCTGGATGTGTATACAACTCTACGAAGCAAAGTGCTTGCTAAGTTGCATATAAGCCAGCGGCACCTGTACGCTAAAAAACAACACTATCGGCTAACCATACTGAATACAAAGGCTTGCGTCTGGGCTAACGTGAATGTGTAATCGCTGAGCAAGCCATACCGCGCTGCGGTTAGCCAGGCCTATTATAAAAGTCCTATCCCACATGTTTTACCAAAAGGATTTTTTTGAATCAGAGGAGTTTGCTTGGCAATGGATAAATTGCAATCAAACGTAATGAATAATTACACTGTACCTGTTTATGCAAACTCAAGCAGCAACAGCTGATATTTACATTTATTTATTTTTGGCGTATTCGATAGCAAAATGTTATGAACCATCGTATTTCGGTAATATTCGACATGTCTTCACTGATAGGGTTCGAAAATCTTGGAAAGGGAAGCTATAATTAATTTGTGATATTGTGTAAATATTTAGAACTACCAACTCGAATACTTTACGATGGATTCTATATTGCTTTCACACTTGAACGTGTCCGTTTCTGCTCTTATTCGTGAGATATGTAACAATCTACAATGTACTTTATATTCTAGGTCACCCATATTTTGAAATAATATTTGTAATATATTACAGTTACAATTTCGTTACAAATGAGAACAGTAATACGTAATTACACAGAAACATAAGATTAGCTAGTTTTCTACTCCGTCGGAGTAGGAAATGTAGCTACCGATTTTAAAAATAATTCCGTTATTTATTTCTTAATACCATTTATATGAATCAGTTGTATTAAGTGTGTAAAAAAAGGAAATAAAATACAAATTTCATATACGGCGATCGTAGGAGAAGTCTGCGAAATAAAAGAATCCTCAATTGAAGCATGGACCATAAAAATTTCAAGCGATATTATTTTTGCACAAGAATTCTCTTCGGGACAACATAACTGTGATTTTTTTATGACACAACAGTAAAAGAGATACGCACTGGTAGTAACATTCGAACAACTGTATATTGTGATATTTGCGATACGAGACGGATGACGGATGGCGAAAGAGCTGGAGGATTCGTGTGGAAGGGAAGAGAGAAAGAGGGAGAGATAGAGAGAGTGAGAGGGGGAAAGTCGGCTTGCGGGAGTTGGGAGAGCCGCAACTAAAGGTCGTAAAAGTCCCAGTGCAGAGAGATAAAAACGTTCTCCAATGAAACAAAACACCAATGCGTAAATTACGACGTCGGCACTGTGCCTAGATAAAGAGCAAACGACAGTGCTTGAGTGAACCTTAATTGAACCAGCCATTACTCGTACGACGGTATTAGAAATTTCTTTGGAGTAAATTACGACGTCGGCACTGTGCCTAGATAAAGAGCAAACGACAGTGCTTGAGTGAACCTTAATTGAACCAGCCATTACTCGTACGACGGGATTAGAAATTTCTTTGGAGTAAATTACGACGTCGGCACTGTGCCTAGATAAAGAGCAAACGACAGTGCTTGAGTGAACCTTAATTGAACCAGCCATTACTCGTACGACGGTATTAGAAATTTCTTTGGAGTAAATTATGACGTCGGCACTGTGCCTAGATAAAGAGCAAACGACAGTGCTTGAGTGAACCTTTATTGTACCAGCCATTACTCGTACGACGGTATTAGAAATTTATTTGGAGTAAATTACGAACGACGCCATTTACAACGAAACCGGCCCATGTTTACTGGAAATATTATTATGAAACAACCAACTTTGGGGACTTTTTTTATAACATATAACAATTTAACATTGTAAACATAAAACTTTAGTGTCAATTATCTTAGCAAAACATTCTATTCCAGGGACAACCCGTTACGAACGAAATTCACGGCTTTCGAACGTCGAATTTAAACGACTCTGTAAGACTGTAAGCGTCCATATTTTCAGAAATACGCAGAATTTGACGGCGAACCAGTTAAATGTATTAAATTAGCTTTGTTCACTGCAGTTACCCAATTATACCCATTTAGACCAATGTTCAGTACTAATTTCCAGGGAATTACTATTATAAATGGCGTGGTCCCATTTGTTGTCAATCATTCTCCTGTCGAGTGTGTGTTGTTAACTAAATTTCCAGCGAGTATTTTTTTAATTAGCTTCTTGAAAAATCTCTTTCAGTGTAAGTAAGCGTTTAACCTTAGAATATCTTGTAAGTGTATCAGAAAGATGATTAATTTTAAGAGCTGAGGAAGCCAAAAGGATTTGAGCGAAATCCCCGGCGTGACTCAAGCGTACAACCACTGATTTTCTGTATGCTTAAGACATCAACTACGATCGCAATGAGTCTCGTAAGCTTTGGGGTTTACCGCATATTACTTAAAACTTCCACTAAACTTAGAGAGAGAAAGAGAGAGAAGGGGGGGGGGGGGGAGAGAACAGTATTTCGTTATAAAGTCGTACATACCACAAAGTGCCTAAAAATAGTCTGCGCTACTTCTTAACGTATGCTGGTGTAAATGATCGGTATAGTCTATTCGGGTTCTTCACACTTTTTAAATCAAACATGGGAAAACACTATGCATGACGCGTTTGGTTGTTTCTTAAATATGTCATGTATCACAAGCGTTTTATGCTTTTGTTAAACTAAAAATACCTTATTTTTTGTTAAATTTAAATTTACTTATATTTTATATATAAATTATATTTTAAATTGATAACTAATATTACTAAAGACAGAGAGAAGATAGGTGGGTTGCTAATGACTAGAAGGAAATAGTTCATTTGCAAAGTATTATTACATTGAGTGCACATGAATGCAGTGCGTTCGCCCTGTCGTGTAATTTTCTAAGCTTTGTTTGTATGAAGCGAATATCCCGGAAGTAGGTATTTAGCATGGCTTCAGAAAAGTTGGAAGTAACTGTAACCTGATTCACAGCAAACTTAACACTTTGTAGCGCTTGTTTAGTTTTCCGTGGGAATACCTCTTTAAAGTCAGTCCCCCCCCTGCCCACCGCACATGAGGTATAGACTGTTCACGGTAAAGTGAGCACTTTTTGAAGCCTTTCACCAAAAGGGCTCACTTTACCATGAGTAGCCTCTACTAGGATGGAAACGGCGATGTAACTTTTTTGTAGGGTGATCCATCCCGACACTACAACTTGGTTGACGAATAACACGATAAAAAACATGCGATCTCGTTCGTTCAGGTATACTATTGCGATGCAAGAATGATCTTGAGTTGGTGACGTGCATACACGAGTTACAAGGGGGGGGGGGGCGTGGTGACTGGCGGCTAGTTTGAACGTTTGAGAAAATTTCCGGGCCGAATATCTCAGAACTTCGACATGCTAACGTGCTGATTCTGATGCCAAACGATATATCTTACCTATACCTGTCTATTAAGCCAAAAAAATCAAGCATCCGTTTCGGTACTTCCATTTAGTTCCTATATCCCAAAGAAAATACTATAGGCTATTCACGGCAGAGTGAGCACTTTTGAAAGCCCTCTCATTTGGAATTATAGCCCAAAAATATATTAAATGTTAGCTTTAGACATTAACTTCCGAGTGCGGTGGTATATACACACTGTGTTCATTACTTACATGGCAATATTTATTTAGAAAGGTAGTTAAAATATAAGAAATGGCTAAAAGTAAAAAGTAACTAGGGACTCAAAAGTACTCATTTTACGGTGAACAGCCCATACCCGCTAACGTAACGTATTCACGTAAAACCCACGGCCATATCTCCGAAACCCAGCCACACCCCCAATCCCCCCCTCCTCCAGTTGTGCCGACCTCCCGTGGCGCAGTCAGTTGGTGCGCCACCGATCTGGGACGCGGGAGGCTCTGGGTTCGAATCCCAGGCAACTCATGGGTGCTAATTTAATTTAGACTACAAGTTAGCCTGTACGCCATCCCCTGCTAAGCTTTCAAGCATAAAACCGGGGGACGTTAAAAAACCCTTTACAAAATCCACCAATTGTGTATCGGCACGCTGCGTCAGTTAAATGTTGCTGTGAAGTCTTCAGGATCGTAATTATGTAACCTTTGCATCATTTATCATTATGCACAAGATAAAAATGTTTTGTTTGAATCAAAGAAAGTTTATTTGGCAAAACCAAATTAATTGTTGATGAAGGGGCAATGAAACATTTTGTTGTTGAAGTCAAATTATTTTGATGTAATTTGTTTGGCCCAAACAAATGTTTAGTTGGTGCCAAAACAACATTGTTTGGATCCACGTACATTAAACAATTACGGATAATATAAAACAATTGAAAGCCCGACAATGATTCGAACCTAGATTATCTACGGCCGAGAGCTACATCTTAGATACCTCAGCTAATGCGACCACTGATTACAATCTAATGTTTTTAAATACATGAAATTCCAATTTCGGACAACGTGCGCAAAATAATATTTCAAGTTTCTAATGTTTAGTTTCCTGTTAAATTTGTTTTATTTCGATCTTTACATAGTTATTAAGAATCAATATATCCACTAAAAAAAACATGGTCCCTATCCTAATTGTCACAAAAAATGCAAACAAACACTCGGGCTGTATTTTCGAAGAAAGGTAATTGAATGAGTGGCCGAACAAATATACACAATTTACTCAACAACATTTTTGTTGACATTCTAATTTCTTGTGGCCCAGCACAAGGATTTTGTTTATTCAAACGTGTATTTTGTTAGATGAACAATAATTAGTTAAGTTGCTTTTCAAGTCTTATTTACTCAACAAATTATTTTGTTGGGGCAACTAAATATATTTTTGACCTTATACAACTAATTGGCTGTTCTCTCAGTGTGTGGCGTGTACAAAAGAGAACGAAAAACAGTAATCTAATATAACCACTAGAGTTTCAATAATACGTAAAGAAATAAGTGCCTTTTGTAATCAGCTATTAAATCTAACGTAAACACTGGTTCATAGAGTGGGTTCTCGTCACAACGGCCCGGAGGTGATTTTGTATGAAAAATCAGACAAAAGAAAGTACGCACGATTTGGGCCCTGAAGTGATTATTAAGGATCTTATTCACGGTCGATAATGCGGAAACAACAATAACTTAATTAGAAATATCTTAACTGATAGAAAAAATAAATAAAATAAAAAAAAAACAAATTCGCAAAGATTATCAGTAAACGAAGATTAACAACATCTTTAAAGTTAATTATAAATACATTGTCAGGCAAGAAAAAAATAACGGTTGCTACTCTCCCATCGCAGTAAATTTTGTAGCCATGAATATATTATAAAATTATGAGACTGAATACTTATCACTATGGTTAAATATTGTAACATCCTAAAAACACCTCATGAATTGGTTCTTTAATACCGCGGACGTAGGCAAACTGAGTGGCTTATCTATTGAACATGTTGCCTGATTACAAGGTATTGGATGACCACCGATAAGGGTTGTTATCTCGCAAACGGAAAGGGTTAGGGTATCACAAGGCGACCTTTATGGAAAACTCCGGAAATAGTGATTAGTATTCAGTCGTGTAACTTTATCAAATACTCAGGACTAAAAAAATTTACTACAATGTGAGAGTAGCGCTCTAATTTGTTTCTCACTGGGAATTCGTTTACAATTATTACCTTTTGAAATGCTGACGATGAGTATGCTTTGACCTACTTCTTGTTTTTACTAAACGTGTGACGATATAGTTGTCACAATACTAAAGGCACGATCACAAATATGTGACTTCTCGTGGGATTTCTGATCTACTTTTGACACGTCTACAGACAGTCAAATGGCCATGGTCCAATCACGGTTACTTCACCCTTTTCTGAAGCACTGTTAAAGTTCTACTTCCAGGATATTCCTCCGCCCCACGAAAACAACGCTTAACCAAGTCTAGGGAACTACACCAATGGGACAGTGCACCGCATTCGTACGCAGTCGCTTTAACAATACTTTGCAATATAACTATTTCTTACTAAGTGCTACCAAAACACCTGTTTTCTCCCTGTTGTTATTAGTGTTAATTATAAATTAAAGTTTATAATTTATTTATAAAATATAAGTGAAAGTTCAATTTAGCAAAAATAAGGCGTTTTTACGTAGCCACAGGTATAAAACACCTGTAAGACGTGCCATATTTAGGAATCAAACAAACACGTCATTACGGTGATAGTTCAAAGGCTTGATTCGTAAGAGTGAAGAAACTGCGAATAGACTACGATGTAAAAATTGTGTGATGTAGCAATATGGAGAATTAGGAACGTACAGAGAGAACCACAATACAGGAGTGGTCAAAGTGCATGAAGTGAAATATTCAGTAAGTTGTTAGGGATTCGACTGTAATGGTAACTGTTTCATGGTTATGCTGCAGAATTAAACTAGATGAACTGAACCAGCGCTGAAATATTATATATATATATATATATATATATATATATATATATATATATATATGTAGTTCATACACTCAGTTAAATTTGTGGACGCCGAGTTCCGTGGTTGCCTGCATTCAGGTTGACATTCAGCCCACGATAATAGCGACTGTCTTAGCATACACACAAGTGGCGTTGACAGTGTAACATAGAAGTAGTGTTGACAGTGTAACATAGAAAATTAATTAAATATGATACTATCATGAATATCTTTTCTTTAACCGTAGTGCATCTTACAAAATCGTTTTTTTTTTTGGTAAATGCATTCAACGCTTTTGACAATTATCCTTAGAGGTGAACAAAATCAGTACGCAGTTATGATTATTGCATTTGACACGAGTTACAGTCTGAACTTTAATCACATTCTCGTTGCTTTTGCCTGTTTGAAGTCCAATTACATTTTGTTACAATTATAACGACGGTAATATTTATATAACGATACATTTAATGTTTTGCAAAAGTTTCCAGTTTTTTTTTTAAATAGCTATATAAATTTTTAATTATTTCACAGACTTGTAACTGCTAAGCGTGTTTTTGGCATGGATATTTTCCATCTGTATTCTAAATTAAATTTGAATAAATTTGGCTTGCAAATTGTACAGTAATTCCCAATTAGTCCACAGGGCGTTTCAAAGAGAGAAGTTGAAGCTTTGAACTGGGTGCCAGAAAGAAGATTAAAACTGAAATTACAACACGAAAATCCTTAACGAGTCTCCTTGAAAGTGGCCACAACTAGGGCATAAAATGCGGGCGCGGGATATGCAGTAACTGGTTGCCATTTACCCCGCTGGTTATAATGTCTTATGGTTATAATTAATTAAAATTTAATTTCTCGTTGTTAACGCCCGCGCTCTTGACAACTCCCGCTAACTACAAGGCGGCTGATGTAATAAACTAATCTAAAATTATTTCTGAACGAAAGGCGCACTTGTCAATTCCTGGCCGAGTAATCGAACACAGGACCCTTCGAATCGCGTAACAAAATGAGACCCCGAGAACCCAGGACACCTCATATTTACAATTTTTAAGAATACTTAAAAACCAAATATGTTTAAAACAAGGTGATATAAGGAAAGAGGCATTCAGTATTCATAAATGTGGCAAATGAAGCAGAATATATACTACCAAAAACTGCATTAAATTGCATAAGGTTAAAACTATATGTGTCTATAAAAAAATGTTGTCCCACAAGTACGCTTTAAATATATTTTTTCTTTGGTTTTTTTTCCTCACCAAAATGGATTAAAACATTCACAAAGATTACCCTTATAGTACAACCCAAGTGCTGAGTCAAAATGATTTCATAATTAGAATTCACAAAAAATTATTGAAAATAGGTAAAATATGCCATATACTGTAGTTCCATCCATAAATTTCCCTATCCATAACATTGACAGCCACTTAAAATGTTATCTTTGGCTTTGTACAACAAACGCAAAATGTTATGTCTCCCAAACCTGGCCAACTAAGATTTTCCATGGCCATTAACAGGTATTTTTAAGGTAAATTTCTATTACTTCAGTTACACAATTCATTATTCAAAAATGTAAATCCACCACTATTTTAAAATTAAAACTGAGAAAATCTCTCGCTTCTAAGTCCTGGCAGAGGCCATTTAATCTTCCCGAACAGCCCGTTTCCAAAACTGTGGGCGAAACAAGGCCATAAATGAAGCTATTCAGATCACCGCAAAATGGCAGAGAACTGACAACATACAGAGTATAATTTTAAGGAAAATCTAAATTATTTTTGACAAGAAAAATTCAAGGTTCCTCTTCACATATTTACTAATATATCTTATTAGGAAATTGGAAGCGATTCCTTATTGTGCAGCAATACTTATTCTGCCCATGTTACCTGACCTGTCATCTGGGGAGACCTCCCTCGCAGCCAAGCGTCTGACCCTGATACCAGGTTTTACCGTCGATTATGTACAAAATACGAGCATTGCCTCGCTATGGGGGTAGCTACAATCATCCACCAATAGCGAGCCACTGTTGAAAAAAATCAGTCTTTCAATTACGTCCTAGCGGGGTTCCTATAATTCACAAATAGTAAAGAACAGTCCAGTGCATTATCTATGACGTCATTCCGATACATACGAAATTATTACAAAGGTTAGTGGGGATAACATTAATATCATGGTCGGTACTAGAAATGAATGTCTAATTTTTAACAAAACGGAATTTAACATAAATAATGTAGTCTCACTGTAGTTGCATGATTTTTATTAAACTACGCATTAAGATTAAAAACCAGTAAGAGAGACAATTGTGCGAAAATATGGTTCGCAGGGGTTGATGATACAATCGACAAGACATATCGTGACTTATTTGTTCGCCAGAGTTAGTAGAATATTCCCGAAAAGCGGAACTAAAAATAGTCTACACATACTTAAAATCTTTAAGTTTCCAAACACTTACTGTATGGAATTTGTTTATCTGTCTTTGTTTTTTACTGGCGCAGTTAAGTAAATGTTTGCCTTTTCTACCACTGAAGTACAGCAAATATGCATACATTTTAATACACAAATACAAAAACCGCTGTAATTCTATCTTAAATATATGTACAAGCTAACTGATAATGTGAACTGACTGACTATAGAGTATTATGACACACGATGATTAATTGATTGATCTATACGTTTGGACGAGTCTTAGCATAAGAGGTCTTCATAGCCAATGTGGTGTGGGTTAATTGAGACGGACATGGAGCAGCGTCTGAACGCAATGTTGGGGGAAACGGGAGGCCCCCGAGATAACCCACCAACCACAATTACCACATGCAAAAATCCTGGTTTACATAGCCAGGAACCGAACCCGGATCGCAGTGGTGGCAGGCGAACGCTGTGGCACTGCTTCAACCGCAGCCCTCGACATGATGTGATAACACTTGTGAAATAATACTTTTTTTCAAAAAGCAGCTTCCAGAAGTCAAACCAATGAAAATAATTTAATGACATGAATAGTTAACAACACTAATTTACAAGTGAAAATTTGTCACCATAGATTGAATAAACAAAGGATGATGAATAAAAATAATGTAATCATTAGGCTCCAAAACACTAAATTTAAAAACTTGAACTGACAATCATTTAACAACCACCAAAGTAATTAACAATACAACACAATTTGATAGTATATTTTTAGGATATGATAATAATACTTAAAAATAAACAACCCAAGATTATGATGTGACAAATAAGTATACCTAACGAAAAATATTGAGGTACAATTATTCAGTTGTAACCAATTATAACTGAACAAGACGTGAACGTATAACGTTACGGTACACAGTGACTATGAGAATAACCAGTGATACCAAAATCATGGTGTGGGGAACAAAAGGTCGAAATAAGGGAAAATATACTGAGATGTTCAGCATAAGTTAACTTATTTACAAGTATTCAGAATTAAAACTATTAATTTGTAAAATGAAACCATGTAACATTCATGATTCCAGTTGCTTCGGCAAAAAAAAATTAATGTAATAGTATAAGTAAAAATAAAAGAAAAATAATGTATGTAATAGTAGAAGAACAAATAAAAGTGGATAGCAATTTTACAAACTGATAACACATATTACGGATATGTCTCAACATAGCATTGTAAACAATGTTTATTATCTGTTGTTGAGGAAGCTCAGGGAAAAGTAAAACTATTCCTAACTCACTAATAAAAAAGTGATTAAGCAAAACAAGTTTATGACACCGTAGGGTACATGTATCAGAAAGATATAATATAATTTCAATATTTATAATGGTTGAGCTAAGCAAGAGATGTCGGTATCACATTCACTAACAATTTCTTGCTCACTGCAGCTGTCATGGTGAGATTTTTTTTCGGTTTCTTCATCTGTGTCGTCACTGTCACTATCCAGTTTGATTAAGAATTCATCTACTGCTATCTCCATGAGGCAGTGTTCTTCCAGTACTCTTCTTCAATTCCTTCAACGTGTCTGCAATATCCCAACCAGTCTTCCTTTGTGACGGCTTCTGTTGTTAGCCTCTGTAAGACTTGCAGTGATAAATCTCCAGTCGTGCTGTGAGCTCTGACATGACGTTTAATCTTAGCCCAGGCTAGTTCTATGACATTGAAATGGCACATATAAGTGGGCAATCTAGGTACAGTATGGCCATGTTGCTGTCAACATATACCCTGTCAACAGCGAATACTTTCTCTCTTGGTCGATGGTTTTCAAGCAATTCAATAAGAGTAGCTTTTCACATTGTTTCGTAGCAAGAGACCCCTTTTCCCTGTAGCCACGCTACTGCACCAAATTTACAATTTTTAAATAAAATCTGTTGAATGGTCTGTTTGACTGAAAATAATACTTGCATATTACTGAAAAGTCACGGACGTCTCTTTACTATTGGTGCAATATTTTAAAAGCATACCAGTTCAGTGAAGAAAATAAACCTTGTCTTTGATGCTGTTACGTGAGGCTGGCACATGAAGTGTCAGAACCCTTAATAGGCGATACGGTGAACAGTGTAAGCATTGTGTTCTTATCTTCGCTTTCCTGGAGTAGTTTGAGGCTCGCCAGGTCTCTCACTGCTTTGTTTGCGAATTCTCTCGATAGACGTCATACTTACTCCCGTGTACTTTGCAGCTCTCTCTGTAGCTTTGTTGATAGGAACCTTGCCTCTCCATCACAAGCTTCTACAACACTCCTGATGACTTCTCTTTCCTTGCTGTGTATATACCTCTTGGGCCTCTCGCTACTCGCCATTGTTCTCAGTCACGTCACTACTGCGAGGAACGAGGGGCGATGTGTTTTGTACGGCAGGTAGGTGGCTCGGCGCGGAGGCGAGGTCACTTTCTTTCTAGATCCCTAACCCCCCCTTGACTTGGGCCTTCCTCACCCCCGTGACTCCTGCCAAGACCAACCAAGAAACAATAATTTGTGCGGTATTTACACCACCACGAGTCGCAAATCCAGCAACGCGGGCTTTCTTCAATACAAACGTAAGTGTTTATAGATGTTAAAAGTAAGTTTCTTTTCAGCGCAACTGTCCAATTTCTGTAATTCGCTTCAACACACGTCCTCCGATCAATACTTTTCCATGGCGGACAGGTGAAAACGGTGTTGCGTGTCGGGGGCGGAGAGACAAACTGTACGCGCATTTATAAGCGTTCTTGACTCAAGACAGTAATGGAGACCGGCTTGGCACTTAGGAGTCACGTCTAGGTGCAAAACCAACTTTAGGTGAATTTACAATAATCCATCAGGTCCATCCGTACGTCAATCACGTGACTGTAATAGTCAATCAGGTGCTTCTAATAATTTCATTTGCCAGTTCTTCAAGCTTTAACTTTGGATGAACGGACGGATAGAAATTCAGTCTTTTATACGCTATTCGCGGTAAACTGAGCATTTATGAAAGCTCTGTTTAAGGTCTGCTTGTATGCACGTTATGTATTCTTAATTTATTTGTAAAATTATCATTGCCGTGGGCCGTGTCGCTTTGTTCATGCGTAGGTCAAGTGAACCTGTGGAAATATTAGAAAAGGAAATACTTTACAAATTTGCTTATTTTTACACACCTATGTGCATTCAAAAAGAATAGAAACTAAATAAATAGTTTCTGTATTCACAAATATTTACCTTGTACATTGAACTTTTCGTTAAGACACGGGAATACTTTCCCTTACCAACTTTACTGTGCGAACTCCAGTCAGTGTACCCGTTAACATATATGCACGTGACACTTATTTATCAAAGGTTGATTTCAAAAGTGCTTAGTTAACCGTTAACATATATGCATGTAAGGGCAGTGACACTTATTTCTCAAAGGTTGATTTCAAAAGTGCTTAGTTAACCGTGAACATATATGCATGTAAAGGCAGTGGCAATTATTTCTCAAAGGTTGATTTCAAAAGTGCTTAGTTAACCGTGAACATATATGCATGTAAGGGCAGTGGCACTTATTTCTCAAAGGTTGATTTCTAAAGTGCTTAGTTAACCGTGAACATATATGCATGTAAGGGCAGTGACACTTATTTCTCAAAGGTTGATTTCAAAAGTGCTTAGTTAACCGTGAACATATATGCATGTAAGGGCAGTAACACTTATTTCTCAAAGGTTGATTTCAAAAGTGCTCAGTTAACCGTGAACATATATGCATGTAAGGGCAGTGGCACTTATTTCTCAAAGTTTGATTTCAAAGTGCTTAGTTAAGTTAGTTAGGGTTGTAAGTTCTCTCCCAGTTTATTGAAAGACCGTGAAGTCTGTTTATATCCGTACTTTGTGTACATAGGGTTGTTTAAGTAACGATTCAGGTTTGTTACACACACACCTTAATGTTTTTCGAAGACACACGCTCGTCAACACAGGTTCCCGCGTAATGGAGTGCAGAAGGGAAAGGAAGGGAAGGGAACATATCAGTATATAGCCCCTCATTTCACACATTGCGATAGTGAATGTTTATATACGCTGTTCACGGTAAAATGAGCACTTTTGAAAGCTGTGCTTAAGATCTATTCGTATGAACATTGTGCATTCTTTCGCACTTGTGTAAAATCAACATTGACATGAGCCTCACCGCTTTATTCATGCGTCGGTCAAGCGAAACTGTGAAATTATTATAAAAGTGAACAATTTAGAGATCTGCTCATTTTTA
Organism: Dryococelus australis; assembly: GCA_029891345.1. Classification (NCBI taxonomy): domain Eukaryota; kingdom Metazoa; phylum Arthropoda; class Insecta; order Phasmatodea; family Phasmatidae; genus Dryococelus; species Dryococelus australis. The sequence continues at coordinate 6,353,034 of CM057003.1, read as the reverse complement.
CACTTCGGTTAAAAAAGCTGAAAAAAAATTTAATTTATCACAAATGGTTACATAACACTTTTTATTCGACGTTTAGGTGTGGAACTTTTTTCCCTCTATGGTTACCAGTTCCACTGGACGCATGCTACTCAGTGCGTCCGTAAAAATATATGCAAGCAGTGGCAGTAATTTTTTTCCTAAGATTTATTACGAAAATGGTCACTTGTACGTTGGACAGCCTTTACGAATATTCACACAGGAACGCTAGACAAGCCTTCCTTTCTGGATAAATTCTATTCGCAGCGTGTACACTCACGGACAGTTGAATTAGAGACGCCTGCCTGGTAGCGTGTAGCTCCCCCTTCGCCATGATGACGGCAGTGACGCGGGGTGGCGTGGCCTACACAAGGCACCGGAAGCGGTCAGGAGGCATATTGATCCATGATCGCTGCACAGCAACCCACGATGCACGAAAATCTGTCGAAGTAAGACGTCTTGTAAATCACTCGACTACAAGGTTGTCGGATGAATGCCGAACGAACGCGACATACTAAACCTCTAAACATCTTCAAAAGTCAAAATTTTTTTAATAGAGTTTGATGATATTATACGGTTTAGTGACATTATATTGTTAAATTGATAAAACTATAAATACTGCAAAAAATAACACCCGTAAAGATTTTTTTAGAGTAACTCTAATAATTTTAGCTTTAAACGTTTGTTAATACTTCGGAAAATTATCTCAACACGAAGTTTGGTTTCAGCTGATGAGTCTGTGGAAGTAACAAATCTTGGTACGTTGAAATTTCTCTGCAATGTGACACCTTGCTAATCTACGGTAGTTATTGTTTAACTTCTAAACATTTTAAATTTAAATTTTATTTCAAAAGTTAAAATTTAAATACCGGCGAACCGCATAATAAATGTTCAAGAGATATTCTTCATGACCTTTGTATCAAATGAACAATTATTTTGAGCGGAAGCCTGAAATAATAGATTTATTAGAGTTTAAGAATTTTTACGGAAAAATATCTGAACAAAAAATTCCTGTAACTGGTTTCGTTAGTATTTCAAATTAAATTCAATTTTTACGAGTATTGCTTCGTATAAGAGTTGAAAAGGATGCAATATGCTAAATGTGTAGAAAATAATTTCAGTCTCTTAAACTGTTTCTTTCAGTTATATCTCCGGAATACCTCCGCCCCCTCCGCCACCCCTTTCCTCATCAAACTCGCTAAGAACGACTACTGTTCCCAACTGGTGGGATTTTATTAGATAAACTTACTAATCTCTGAAAAAGAAATGTCTGGATTAAATCTGAAAAGCCACGTTACTGCGGAATTATTGGCATCCCTATTTCTACGGCATGACCATACACTATAAATCACTGAAATAAAATAATCACTTTACGTTTTATAGAAGAGCATTTTTGGATGAAATTTACGAGAAAGCAGAAATTGAAATCCCCGGAGGATAAATTCGCTCTCTCCAAAAAAAAAAAAATATATAGCCTGGAAGGAACACATGACTTAAACGTAAGAGCAAGACGAACTACGTATGCGTTAAATACGTCTCATAACCCCTAAGTGCTAGTGATAACTCAACTCTATGAGAAATTCAGCAGTGGCGCTATTATTTTGTGGTGTAATATTAAAGATAAAGGTGTGTTGCGCATCCTTATTATATATCAGTTATCATGTAAAATATCTTTTTTTTTTTTAGGTAAAGGTTATTGTGTAAACGCCCGCTATAGATAGCCATTTTCAATTTTAAAAGTGAACATGAGACACGGAAATAGAAACCGGGAACTAGTCTTTTGACATGGAAGTTTCGAAATGCTATTCGTATGCTGAAGTTCTGTTCAACGATTGGTTGGCTAGGTAGATGGCAAACACCCAAGTGCGTTCAAGTGCCAAACATTTTGTCCTAGAGTTTGGATAGTTCAACTAAAATACCAAAACAATCGAAAATTGTATTTTACTAAAGACGATCACTTGAATTTTAATAAGCTTGAGGGTGTTTAAACAGACATACAGTATGTGTCTAAATTCCCATTACACAATGTAAGAGCTTGTAGTGGGGAACAAGGCGGTTCCTTTTTTGCATAGGAACTTATGTTGGAAAACGTAACGTTTCCCCGTGGCAAACAAAACACTACCACATCACGTGTTGACCTCTCCCACGTCTGCAACATACTCTAGGTTGTTTATCTTCTGTCCAATTATAAGAAGGGCTTGATGTGGCGACCAGCGACGTATTATACAAACATGGTACCTACGTACCATTTTCTGCGAGACACCTCTCGACCCCAAAAAGGGGTGGGGGTGGGTGGAACAAAATGTACCTAGCTCAGCCAAAAACAATCCCCAACCCCCGTCCATGGATGCAGTTAGACGTACTCGATGTTAACACCGATCCGAGCCATACTCCGCCAGGATCTTATAAATAAATTTCTGGTAAAATACACCCAAGAGCAGTAGATATTCATTTCAGAGGCCTACGAAAGAACGTGTTTCCAAGTCCAAACTTTTGTGGCAAACAATTTATATTGAAGGTACAATCCATTCATCCGTGTGGCATTGCAAAAATTTCAAACCCTCATATTTAAAATACCGCATAAAAACATTACTCTTACACGAGTTCCGACAGTTCTATTCTCACTCTACGTAATATCGCGTACCAATAAATATTAATGCAAGTTCAACCAATATATTATTGTAAGCCATTGCAGAGAAGCCACCGAGTTCGCCCGCTGGCGAGCTCAAACCACAGCGTGACGTTTGCACTCCGACACGAGGAAAATACCCATATGCTAATCACAGTACCTTGCAGCGGCCCTACCATGGGCCTGTTGATATGTTGGGGAACAACCCGACAGTTCGGGCTACGACGCAATGCAGTGGTCGGGCCGCCTCCGCCCACGACGCCGCCGTGAAGTACTATTTCACTCGCGACAATCAGCCCAACTGTCTTCTTCCCGCAGACGCGAACTTCATTTCCACCGGCCCTAGATGTTAAATGCGCCGCTCTGTCGCGACACACTCGTGCACACGTGAAGCTTAGCACGGAAAGTTTTGGTTAGCGGAGCAGTCCAGGTGTTATCCCCGGCCAGAATGATTTCCGCCATTCAGCCCGACAATTTTACCAGGGCGACTGTTCAGTAGCACGGGGCGTAACTTCTACCACGTCCGTCATTCTCATACAGTCCGGGTTCTCCTCAAGAAATTTTCTACACCAAAGTCCCACAAATATTTCAACGACTTCCGTGGTGAATAATTTGATCTACGGGCATTTGGTTTTCCTACTACTGTCAACATAATGTTCCAAGTCTCGGAACAAATATGCCACTCTTCTAATCCGTTCAGCCCACATTTCCCTGGGAGAGTTGCGTCTCACGCGAACTTACACGCCAGATGTCGCCTAGATCAGCGGCGCCCCATTCCACAATGTTACTTATCGAGTTGCACCTCGCTCGCTCGCGGAAAGTTTCGTCCCGCCTCCGACAATACATTTAATGCGGGCACACTCCAAATTTGCGTGACACGACGATCGTGGAAATATTGTCGCAGTCCGACAAACGAACGCACCGTCCACTTTCAGCAGACTAGCAATCCACATATTCGGGCCTCCAGCGCGAATGCACCCGCGCCAACCAACACCCACTATCCGGCCGCGCGATTATTGTTAAGTTCTGCAACATTTCACAGCGATAGTGCACAGCTGACTGATTCGCCCGCCGAAGTCAGACTACCCCGAAACACGGGTTACAACTCTTTCTATTGTCCGAACTCATACTCGGCTCACACAAGGCTGGCGACAGTTTCTCACCAAAGTCACATACTCCGGCCACGTATGGTTTTACATCTGTCTCGGCCCGCAACTCAGCGACTACTCCCGTAGACTCCCCGGCCTAGCACACAAGCGCCACTGACGACGCCCCCTTCCCCCCACCCCCCGCGACGTCACGCGGCACGCGCCAGATGTGGTACCCAGCGGCTGCTCTTTACATTAGAGCAGCGGCAAAAAGAACAACAACCATAATCGATTAATAGCCTCTATTGCAACAATACAAAGCAAAAATACTATGATAATTTTCACACAATGAATAATGGTGATTACGATTAAATGTTTTATCAAATGATTACACAGTATAAATGAACAATTGATCAAATGGTAAAATTAAATATATATGACTGATTAAATGGTAAGATTAAATATACATTACCGGTCATAAGACAATTAATCGTATACATACTAAAAATTATCAACGCGGTAATACCAACCGCCAATAAAAATACACCCTAAAATAAATATTAAAAATATATACTAAAAATACATACTTAAAATGTGGCGATTTCCCAAATCGTCACATCTAGTACACACGATCACCAATACATGGACGTCCAAGATCCGCTGGAGCCATAACCCGCGCCAGCAGTTCTTCCTCCGATTCCACAGAGGTCTGGCAAATCAAGCCCTTCATGTGGCCCCACAGGAAGTAGTCTAGCGGAGTCGTTTTGGCTAACAGTGGATAGGTCGAGGTGGCCCGACTGCTTGGCCTGCACGTTCACCCGACTTGACTCCGCTAGACTACTTACTGTGGAGCCACATGAAGTAGTCTAGCGGAGTCGTTTTGGCTAACAGTGGATAGGTCGAGGTGGCCCGACTGCTTGGCCTGCACGTTCACCCAACTTGACTCCGCTAGACTACTTACTGTGGAGCCACATGAAGTAGTCTAGCGGAGTCGTTTTGGCTAACAGTGGATAGGTCGAGGTGGCCCGACTGCTTGGCCTGCACGTTCACCCGACTTGACTCCGCTAGACTACTTACTGTGGAGCCACATGAAGGGCGTGATTTACGGGAGCCCTGTGGTATCAGAGGAGGACTTGCTGGCACGGATTATAGCTGCGGCGGATCTTGGACTTCCAGGTATTGTTGATCGTGTGTACCAGAACATGGCGCGTAGGTACCGTGTTAGTGTAAGCCGTCGCTGGTCGTCACATCGAGCCCTTCTTGTAGGCACGTTTCCGCACATAAGTTCCGGTGCAAAATGTAACCGTCTTGGTCCCCACTACAAGACCTTGCAATGTGTAATGGAAATTTAGACACAATCTGTATATTCGAATTCCCTCTGGGCAGAAATTACGCATGACCCGAAAGAACAGGGACAAACGCCGGGAAAAATAAGGACAAGAAGGAGAGTTGCCTGCTAACCAAGCGGGGTAGCGCAGTATTAAAACCACTCGACTTGCCTTAGGAGTGGACTCGGCTTCTATTCCCGGTTTAGCCGTTCTGTCTGATTTAGGTGTTATATGGTTTTGCTAAATCTCTCCAAGCGAACGCCAGAGCTGGTTCACTCTAAGAAATAGTTCGGTAATTTATCACACAAGTGTTTAGAAATGATGTGAAAACTATTACGGTGAAGTTGTACCTTATAAAGGCTGTTCACGATAAAGTGAGCACTTTATAAATGAACCTTATAAAAAAAGGCACTGCCCTGCATGCATATATTTTAATGGGCGCATTGAGTGACATTCGCCCAGTAAAGTTGGTAGCGATGGATGGAAAGTAGTTCCATATCTTAACGTCTAATAAAAATTGTTAGCTCACCATTTGTGATAACTTAAAATTATTTCTTTCGCTCTCTGGTTTTTTTTTAATGCACCGAAGTGTAAAAATGAGAAGATATGTAAAGAATTTACTCTCCTGATAATTTCACACTTTCGTTTGACCGACGCATCAATAAAGTTATGAGGCTCATGAAAATGTTAATTTTTACATACGCCGGAAGAATACACAACGTGTAAACAAGTCGATCTTAAGTGGGGCTTTCAAAAGTGCTCGTTTTTCCGTGAACAGCCGATACACACGTGGTAGCGCTCCTGAACAGGAATATGAAACAGTCAAATGGGTAATTTCAATACCAAATCCAAATAGCAGCCGCGCCAAACACTTCAATACTTGTATACTAAGGTATGGTAACTGTTCCACTCCACGTATAGGTTAAAAGGTTCCATTTCAGGTTAGGAAGTTTACCAGAAAAATTTGTTATGGTGTTTCTTAATACAGGTACTATCATATTTCTTCCATATTTGCTTTAAAAAAAACAGTGTTGGCGCTGTTGGGTAGTACTCAAAACCCCTACTAAAAATATCATCTGTCCGTGAACACGTGTATAAGACATCAGTGTGATCGATACTAAAGGCTTTTCACGGTAAAATGAGCACTATAGAAAGCCCTGCTTAAGATCTACTTGTATGCACTTTGTGCATTCCTCCGCCTTATGTAAAATTAACATTGGCATGGGTCTCATCACTTTATTCATGCGTCGGTCAAGTGGAACTGCGAAATCATTAGCAAAGTAAATATTTTATGAATGTGTAACTTTTTTACACTTAGATGCATTTAAAAAAAAAGCCAAAGAAATAATTTAAACTATCAGAAATGCTTACATGACACTTTTTATTCGACGTTAAGATATGGAACTACTTCCCATTCGTCGTTACCAACTTTACTGGGAGAATATCATCCATTCCAAAGGTACTCAATTTATCGTGAACAGCCTTTATCAAGGTAGGCGAGCCTACGCCGCATGTAGTGGTGTGTAGCGGAGTGGGGAGATTATTTGGGAGGCTCGTAACATCGTGGTCTTGAGAGCCGATGAGGGTGGAGTGGGGTGTGAATGGAACAGCTCCGGAATGCGCGGGCGGGGGGACTGGAGATCCCCGATAAAACCCGCCGACCAGCAGCACCCGCGTGCGAAAATCCGAGAATGATTCCGCTGGGGATCGAACTCGGTCCGCCATGGCGGGAGGCGAGTAGTCTAACCACGACACTACTGCAGCCTCAGTTTGTACATCTGCAGAACTGGTTCGTACACGCCTGTTGTGTACTGGTGTTAAAATCTCCCGATATTCACATCGGGGGGAAGCGGATATTACGTTCACTGATACCGACGCGTGAACAGGCGAGTAGAAACGAGAATGATCATAAATCAGCATTTCTGGACATAATGCCAAATGCTCGTGGGAGAAAAATTAATACTGAACACATTAAAATTAATATGCATGGTCTTGGCAGTCGTCTTAGAAAAAAAACCCTACAAAGGATAATGTTATATAACAGTTTCCAACATTTCTGTGAGCAATTATATAACCATAATGACACCTCTATATCGAGTATTATTTTACGCTGTAAGTTTTGTTATTACAAAAGATACTGTGCTAAAAGGAAGCATTACTCTAGCGTAATATTTACTAAGTTGGCTGAAATTATATTTAACATTATCCTTTGTTACTGTTTTTAAACAAGACGTTCCTGTCAAGCATTATTTTGCGCCTCACACGTTCTTGTAATACAATTTTTTATTTTTTTATTTTCTTAAATTACATTCTTTTCACGATAAAGTGAGCACTTTCGAAATCAAACTTAGAAAAAAGTCATTGCCCCTGCCTGCATATATTTTAACGGGATTACTGAGTGACATTCGCCCGGTAAAGTTGGTAACGATGGATGGAAACTAGTTCAGTATGTTAACGCCGAATAAAAAGTGTTAGGTAACTATTGGTGATAAGTCTAATTATTTCCTACGCTTTCTGTTTTTTTTTTTTAATGCATCGAAGTGTAAAAATATAAACAGATTTGTAAGATATTTATTTTTCTAATGACATCACAGTATCACTTCACTGACGCATGAATAAAGTGATGAGGCCTGTGGTAATGTTAATTTTACATAAGACGGAAGAATACACAATGTGCTTATAAGTAGATCTTAAGCAGGGCTCTCAAAAGTGTCGATTTTACCGTGAACAGCAGTCACCACCGCAAGTTTTTCCCATGCTTTGTAATCCGCTTTGTTTGTGGACTCGATAACGCTCTGAGCACTCACGATGCTCGAGAGTTGATCGCGATACCCGACCGTGAACAGCATATAGCATCAGTCACCACCGCAAGTTTTTCCCATGCTTTGTAATCCGCTTTGTTTGTGGACTCGATAACGCTCTGAGCACTCACGATGCTCGAGAGTTGATCGAGATACCCGACCGTGAACAGCATATAGCATCAGTCACCACCGCAAGTTTTTCCCATGCTTTGTAATCCGCTTTGTTTGTGGACTCGATAACGCTCTGAGCACTCACGATGCTCGAGAGTTGATCGAGATACCCGACCGTGAACAGCATATAGCAGCAGTCACCACCGCAAGTTTTTCCCATGCTTTGTAATCCGCTTTGTTTGTGGACTCGATAACGCTCTGAGCACTCACGATGCTCGAGAGTTGATCGACGCACAAGACACCGCCAGGCACGAAGCATGTTCGAGCGCGCGTGTTACAGCGCTCTGAAACCACCGGAGGGGGGGGGGGAGGGAAACCCGCAGAACGTTATGCAGACCACCACGGCACAGGTTGCCCCAGGTAACGCCAGGGTTATCAACCGTGGACTGTAGGTCGTGTATGTTAGCACGTGAGCAATCCACTCGATAACCGTTCGACACGGCGGCAGGGCGCGAATACGATGCTGTCTGCTCGGAACTGCTAAAGGGCTATTCCCTCAGTCTATAAAGCTCCGGATGCTGAATTGTACTTTGCTCTTGAAGTACATCGCGTGTGAAGCGAGCCATTATACTTTCAGCGAACTTCCTCTCTTCGCTGTTTTAACTGGCCTTCGGCACAGAATATAGCATAAACAGACAATGACAAAAACGAAATACTTGTTTTTATATGGCTAAGTATACACTTAGTAGCCCCAACAAAATATTTCGTTGAGTAAACATAACTTGAAAAGCAGAAAAATTGTTTTGTTCACCCAACTAGCTACACACTTGAACAAACAAAACCTCTAACTACACGGCCAACAAAATATTTATAGGTTTTTCACGGTTAAATGAGCATTTCTGAAAGCCCTGCTTAGGATCTACTTATTTGCACGTTCTGTATTCTTCCGTCTTATGTACAATTGACATAGCCATGAGCCTCATATTTTTATTTCTGCGTCGGGCAGGTGAAACTGAGGAATTATGACAAAAATAAATATTTTACTAATATGGCCATTTTTACACGTAGATGAATGAAAAAAAAAAAACAGAAGTCGATAAAAATAACACTTTTTATTCGACGTTAAGAAATGGAACTACTTTCCATCCATCGCTACCAACTTTACTGGGCGCATGTCACTCAGAGCGCCCGTTAAAATATAATGCAGGTAGGGGCAGTGACTTTTTTCAAATGCTGATTTCAAAAAAGCTCATTTTATCGTGAACTGCCTTTAGTTGAATCAACGGTATGTTCTCGAAAATACAGCTCAAGCGTTCGTTTGTAATTTGTGTGACAATTAGGATAGTACGATAATTAGTTGGTGTATTTGTCGATACGTCACAGTGGTATAAAAATCCCAATAAAACAAGTTCAACAAGAAACTGAGCTTTGAAATATTCATTTACGTACGTTGTCCAGTTTTTTAACTGTTTGCATTTAAAAACGTCCACACTTAATCTGTAATCACTTCAGCTGAGGTAGCTTGGCAGTAACGTTGAGGAGCAAACAGTCTGGGTTTGAATCCTAGTCGGTCTTTTGTTCTTTTCTTTGTACTAACCTACACTATTAAACGTACGTAGAGCCGAACAAATTTTAGGACGCACCTACATAATCTTACAGTTTGGGACAAACAAATAAGAAAAACAAAATTAACGTGGTTCACGTGGTTTCAATAACAACATATTTAATCACTTCTATGTAAACAATAAATGTGGCTGAACCAAACAAAATTTTGATTGATTCGTCAAAATGTTCTCTCAGTGCGCAGAGATAAAACGCCGTGTAAGATCTTTTGCTGCGCGCGTTCCTGTTTCTCTGAATGGCGGCGCGAGTGTCTTTGCAAGCAGGCCTCGTATCTGGATGGCTACTGTGTGCCGAAAAAAAAAAAAAAAAATACGGTGTGGTTCTAATGGGGACACGGCCGTTCGTTTTGCGTGAATACGTCTACGCAGACGCGCTCGGACGCCTTGATGTATTATTTACTTTCCCGGCACCGCTTCACTCGATCATATGGGGTTTCATGGGTATCACTGGATTGCTTTTGAGATGCTCTTTCCAACCGTATACGCTGTCTGTATTTCGACTTGGCTCATACAATTTCGCCATAACCATGCCACACGTATGATTTTATACACGCAATCGATTGAAACCTGAACGAGTGTCGTAGCTTCTCCTAGTCAAAAGTTATACTACGCTGAATTTATGATACGCGTCCAAACGAACTCAAGATTGCGGCGCAACGCCCCTCCCCCCCCCACCCAATCCGTCACCGCGCTTGATGCTTCGCAGTCCTCACTCTAAGTAACATATTCTTTGATCCTTATGGCAATCGAGTGGTGTAATTGGATTTTGAATGTAGACGACAGATTCGGACCTGCTATGCCAAACTCTTATTATCCCCCGATTTGGTTATCATCGGATTTTCTGGATTGCTTCCCAGTATGGTCGCACATTTAAAGGCGTATTCACGTCAAAAAAATCCTCATGAGCTGGGCTGCGGGCTGAATAGTGAGTTGCCAGGCTCTGATTGGCGATTGGTTTTCCAACGTGTTGCTCGCCAGTGACGTCACTATGTTAACGTGCGAGGTTGGAGTTCGCGTTATAAGTGGCTATACTACAGTATACCTATATTATACGTATAGTATATTCGCTGTTTCTTCACACTTTTTGAATTAAACCTTTAAAAAATCACCTCATGGATAATTTTTTTTTTTTTTTTTTGTAATTTCCAAAATATATTATGTATTACAAGCGTTTTATACCTATGTTTACTTAAGCATCTCATTTTCGTTAAATTTGCTACCAATATTTTATTCATAAATTATAATATTTCATTGATGAAAAATGTAAAGAAAACAATGAGAATACGTGTGTGTTGGTAGCGCTTAGTAAGTAGTTCTACCGCAAAATATTATTACAACTGAGTGCTCTATCTTTCAGTGGTAATTTCTAGACTTAGTTAAGCTTTGTTTGCACGAGGCGGAGGAATATCCTGGAAGTAGAACTTTAGTAGGGCTTCAGAAAAGTGCGAAGTAACCGTGAGTAGATTATACCCATTCTGTACCCGGGGCGTTTCTTTGAAGCGTCAGAAAATATTGATAAATGCTGGTCACGATTAAGTAAGCACATTTGAATATAACCATAGAAAAGTCACTACCACTACCTCCATACATTTTAATGGGCGCTCTGAGTGACATACGCCCTGTAAAGTTGGTAACGATGGATGGGAAGTAGTTCCGTATCATAACGTCGAATAAAAAGTTAGATAACCATTTATTATAACTTACATTATTTCTTCCGCTTTTTGTTTATTTTTTAAGGCATCGAAGAGTAAAAAGGAGCAGATTTGTTAGATAGATACCTTTAAAATAATTTCACAGCTTCACTTGACCGACGCATGAATAAAGTGATGAGGCCCATTGCAATGTTAATTTTACATAAGGCGGGAAATTCACAACACGCATATAAGTAGAGCGCAATCAGGGCTTTCAAAAGTGCTCATTTTACCGTGAACAGATTATAATGACATTTATCTCCTTTCTGCTCAGAGGCTTTAGACCAGCAGGGAACCCTGCTCTGGAACCCTCAAAATTGTTATTTTTATGCTATTAGAGTAAGAGACCGAAATCTGTAGCTGTGTGTTAATGATAATGCCAAATTAACTAAGCCGACACAGAATCTCATCGAGTATTTGAGGTAGACTCTTTACTCGCCTCAAGTTGCCTCTGAAATCTCTTCCGTTTTCATGTGGCGCTCCTGTGAGGCCAGACGTGGCCAGACAATTAAGTTTCACAAGTAAACACGCTAACTTTGTCTAACAGAATCAAACTCACGCTCTACTGCGGAGCACCGGGAGGAAGGTGTGTCGTGAATAGTTTTCTCTCTCTAAAAAAGAACAACGATGGCTTGGGTAGTTACTTATATGCCGCACAACGACGCCACGAGCGTACGGAAAGGAAAACAGAGACCCTAGTGTCTATACCAGGAAACTCTCTCCAAAGAAGCGGAGAAGTTTTGTAATGTAATCGCTATGTCATATAATATTCTTTGTTTTCAATAGGTGTAAGGAACTACACAGGAATTTGTTTGTAATAAATTCGAAATCCACGTAAATATATAACACACTGCTTAAGAAAATGGCCAACTTATAAAAAAATAATGTTTAACGTCCCTGGAGTAATTTCACCGATTTAGGCTGACCTAAATAAGGTTCATACAATGCATGAGTCAAACAGGCATCATCAGGTAGTTTGGGAGATACTTATACTTGAAAACCAATACATTTATCATGAACTGTCAAACTTGTTTTAATTTTTGCGCACATATAGATGTATAAGCGACACCAAAACTTAGTGTCGACATTACCTCATGTTTTTTTTTTTTTACAAAATGAATAAAAAACAATCTTTGGCATCTTTTTCATTACTCGAACAAACATAGTGTGCATGATATACTTAGAAAGAGCATAATTATTCTCAAGGGGTATGAACCAGCACTAAGCAGGTAATCAGATCTCATTATATATCTCAGGAAATAAATCGTTTGAGTGAAAGGTTTTGCTGATGAAATAATACTGCTTCAGTGAAGAAGTGAAGAGATTTGGGCGGCTCTTAACAGCGAGGTCTTGAGAGCCGATGTGGGTATTTTGAAGTGAATATGGAGCGGTGCCGGAATGAAGGGGCGGGGAACGGGAGATCCCCGAGAAAACTCGCCGACCAACGGCATCATCCGGCACGATTCCCACTTGCGAAAATCCGGTGACCCGGCCGGGTGAACCCGGTTCATCTTGGTGGGAGGAGGGCAATACTACTTTAGGATCTTGGTATTGGGCAGTAAAAATTATGGCTTGAAAATATTTTATTTTAAATGGAACATGACTTTAAAAAAAAAACATAGTACTCTATCGCCAGATAACATGGTTTATTACATGTCAAAGACCAACACTATTACAATTGGATCCTTTACGTGATATTAGAACAATAAAAAAAATACGACATGACAGTAGTATGAGGGTGTTTGACACATGTGCATGACTCAAAACTTCGGCCAAACGTGTGCGACCTCAAATGATGCTCACAATTCATGATGGATCATTAAAGATACGGAGTGGCAGGGTTTTCTATAATGCGATGTTAAGTGTAGTCTTATGCGTGTGCATTTTCTTGGAATAGAAATCAATGCCATCGTCGCCTCGTCTGCCGAAACGCCATATACAGGATGAGTCGGGACGGAGTTCGCTGAATTCGGGTGGTGATTTCTTACGAGAAACAAAGCAGAAACGAATTTGGGCATTTTGCGATAAAGTGAGTATTGTGGACGCTATGTGCCACTGAAAGTCGAATTTAAAATTATATATCGTCAAATATTCCCGAAACCATTTGAGATTAAGCAACAAAAGTTTAACAGTGTTGCATAAAAGAGATACATTAAACCTGCTATGAGTATATTTTGGGTTCATCACCGTGTTTCGGCCATTACCTTCGAAACACGGATACGTAATGCACATTTACATACGGCATGCTAATGAGAATGTCAAAAGTAACAGTTAAGTTGGTGTCGTTGGCACCCACTAAGGCTAACCGTTTTCGCAATATCAGCATTTGTATGTATAAAGGTGTGCGTAAGAATGCCCGAGGAGCATACAAACTGGTCTTCAGTGTAGCATAATAATCAGGCGCTTTTCACGCGTAGGTACAAGCAGGCTTGGATATGCCTTGTTACTGACTTGGAATGCATTTAGAGGATTTGCGGTATTCGGATGTTTTCCCCATTTCTTCCCCAAGCCAGACTATCCCTGACTAGCTCCATCTTAAATAAACTCGACATCGGTAAGACTTTCAGCAATAAATAGATAATGCACAAAAAATTAATTGGTCACTGAAGTAACCATCGGGTTTTTACTGTTCTTAAGGACTCGGGATTCACCGATTGAACTACGTTTTCACTGGTTCTGTTACATTTCTCTGATCTATTTTTATTTCACTTATGCAAGTTCTTTGCGCATCAAACCTCAAATCGCGTAGTTAGCAGCTAATAAGTAAAAATACAATAAAAAGAAAATTTTGTTTTCAGTAAAGGGAAATTGTTTTTTTATTTACTCGTTTTCAATTAAAAAGTTGCCCCCCCCCCCCCCCTTCAAAATGCGAGTCCACTTTTACGACAGTACTGCTAAGTTCTAGGTTACACTTTCAACCTGAAATTGAGCGAAATTAAAATTTCATTTGCATGTTTATGCTAGCAACAAACCTGCGGGCAAACTTAGCTGAAGCCCCGCCAGAGATATGAAACAGGGGACATGATAAATATGAGGAGTGGATTTAGCTGGTTGGACCATATTAAAGAATTCCGAATGCAGAAGCATCACTTTGCCCGCGCTGTAGCTTGGTGAATTGGAAGCACAGCTCCCCACTAATGAATTTAGTTAGGGAACAAACTGTTCCGGACGGCAGGTTAATTAGTTCTTCCAGGCGCTTCACGTTTCTCTCTAAATTTCTGATTACTGAAACATGTTTAACGTAGAGATTAATTAAACAATATAGTGGCCTCCGGCAATATGTTTAAATTTAATATGTAAGTAACTAACATATAGTTTCTTCAAAACCATATTGAACCTTAAACAAAAGAAGACTTAATTTGATAAATTAATATATATTATGTGACTTTTGCACTTCAGTAAATAGTTAGGTATATATCAAGCAGAGATTTAATCATAAAGCGCAGGAACCTTAATTGTTTTTTATTTGCTCGCTATTTAACAAGAGAAAAAACTTCTCCTCAGATAAAATATATTTCTTTACAGGTTGGCTTCAAGTGTCGCAGTAGGATTTGCTATTCTATCCAATGTCGTCAAAAGAAAACGTTAAAGGACTTCCGGATGTTTTTGCAGAGCTAAGAAGGAAATCAAATATATATCTTCACATACAGATTTAACGGACATTCGTCTTTAAATATCTCACGCACAATGAACATGTAACCGTGAAGTTAAAATCTAATGCCAAAATAAAATATATTTATTGACTATTATTCCAAATAAGAGGCGTTCAAAGTGAATAGCTTTATAATTACATATCCCATATGATCAAATATGACACGCGAACAATTGTGAAGCTTGTCATATATATAATAGTAAAATCATTATATATATAATGATTTTACTATTATTACGTACGAAGTGCATTGTTGTTAAACACCAAAATTGCCCGAGATGGAAAAAAATTACGACTACCAAGCGCAGTGTGAAGAAATCAGTGTAGTTCGGTTTCCGCATTGGCCACCATGCTCCTACCGTGCACCTACCAAGCACCGAATGTGCTTCTAACATGCTCCTACCGTGCACCTAATGTGCTTCTAACGTGCACCTACCGTGCAGCTACCATTCATTTATTGTGTTCCTACCATTCACCTAACATGCTCGTAATATACACCTTACATGCACCTACCATGCTCCTGCCGTGCACCCTACCTGCTCCTAACGTGCTCCTACCGTGCACCTAACATGCTCCTAACGTCATCCTACTGTGCTCCAACAGTTCACGTAATGTGATCCTAACGTGCACCTAACATGCACCTACCATGTACCTACCACGCTCCTAACATGATCCTACCGTGCTCCTACAGTTCATCTAATGTGCTCCAAACATGCACCTAACGCGCACCTACCGTGTACCTACCACGCACCTACAATGCACATAACGTGCTCATAATGTGCACCAAATGTGCTCCTAATATGCACCTAACGTGCACCTGCCATGCTCCTGCCATGCACCTAACATGCTCCTGCCATGCACCTAACATACTCCTAACGTGCTCCTACTGTGCTCCTACAGTTCACCTAATGTGCTACTAACGTGCACCTACCATGCTCCTACCGAGCATATAATGTGCACCTACCATCCTCTTGCAATACACCTAATGTGCTCCTACCGTGCACCTAACGTGCACCTACCATGCTCCTGCCGTGCACCTAATGTGCTCCCACCGTGCACCTAACATGTTCCCAACATGCTTCTATCGTGCTTCTACAGTTCACCTAATGTACTCCTAACGTGCACCTACCATGTACCTACCACACTCCTACCGTGCATCTAACGTGCACCTTCCATGCTCCTGCCATGCACCTAACGTGCTCCTACCGTGCACCTAATGCAACTACCATGCCCCTGCCATGCACCTAATGTGCTCCTAACATGCACCTAACGTGCACCTACCATGCTCCTGCCGTGCACATAATCTACTCCTACCATGCACCTAATGTGCTCCTACCGTGCATCTAACATGTTCCTAAAGTGCTCCTACAGTTCACATAATGTGCTACTAACGTGCATCTAACGTGTACCTACCGTGTACCTACCGTGCTCCTACCGTGCACCTAACATGTTCCTAACGTGCTCCTATCGTGCTCCTACAGTTCACCTAATGTGCTACTAACGTGCACCTAACGTGCACCTACCATGCTCCTACCGTGCACTTAATGTGCACCTACCATCCTCTTGCCATACACCTAATGTGCTCCTACCGTGCACCTAACCTGCACCTACCATACTCCCGCCATGCAACTAATGTGCTCCTACCGTGCACCTAATGCAACTACCATGCCCCTGCCATGCACCTAATGTGCTCCTACCATGCACCTAACGTGCACCTACCATGCTCCTGCCGTGCACCTAATCTACTCCTACCATGCACCTAATGTGCTCCTACCGTGCATCTAACATGTTTCTAACGTGCTCCTACAGTTCACATAATGTGCTACTAACGTGCATCTAACGTGTACCTACCGTGTACCTACCATGCTCCTACCGTGCATATAATGTGCACCTACCATGCTCCTGCCATGCACCGAACGTGCTCCTACCGTGTACCTAACGTGCACCTACCATGCTCCTACCGTGTACCTAACGTGCACCTACCATGCTCCTACCCTGCACTTGACACGTTCCTAACATGCTCCTACCGTGCACCTGACATGTTCCTTACATGCTTCTACCGTGCACCTGACATGTTCCTTACATGCTTCTACCGTGCACCTGATATGTTCCTTACATGCTCCTATCGTGATCATAATGTGTACCAAACGTGCTCCTAATGTGCACCTAACATGCGCCTACTGTGCATCTAACATGCACCTAACATGCTTCTAACGTGCACCTAACGTGCTCCTAATGTGCTCCAACCATGCACCATGCTCCTACAGTGCTCCGACCTGTCATATCGCGGTCATTTCCACATGATCGGCCGTGCGTCGGTTAAACTCTTTCACACACACCATGCTATGTGGACTTCCAAGAGCAGCATGGATACGTGGGAAGAGGACGTTGTTATGTCCTGCGGTGCATTGCGGTGATACGGGACAGACGAGCCGAGGAGAAGGTGGAGAGGAAGAAATCGCGTTATTGGATACATCCTGTATTATGGGTTAGGTACCACGAGGGAGAGTTTCACATCACATTCAACAATCTCGTTACCGATGATTTGAAGTTCGTCAAGTTTGTAGGAAGAACTACCTAAAGTTTGGAGGCATATCACAAGCTCTTATGCCAGTGCTGCAGAAGTAAAACACGAAGTGGAGAAAATGTATTCTACCTGAGGAAAGGCTCACAAGGCAAGATGCTTAATATGTAGTATGTACAATGCGTGTGTTTATGTATTTGATGTAGTTTATGACATAACAATAATATGTGTTTACAGATATCCTACTGCCAGAGAGAATTTGGTGCGTAATGTCATCTCGTTTCATTATGAAACTAAAATGTTTTTCTGACAGGTTGCAAAGCTGATAGCTAACAGGCAGACCAGCACACCATTCCAAACTTTATCTCTTTTGTTTAACCGTACGCCTTAAAATTGTTATATATATATATTTTTTTACTAATTTAAAAATTAAATGCATATACATTGATTACAATTTGACCTTAGCAAAGGATTTGAAAATTTGCACGACAGTAAGAATTCAACGCTTATTTTTGTTAATGAAAGATATTAGTTTTTCCCACCACTTTCACAAGTTTCAGGTCTCAATCCGCGAAAGTGCTATTCAGGTATTCGCTGTTACATCTTAAGTGATATTTGTAATATTTTTACATTTTCATGAGCACATTTATCTCGTTTAAAATCACTTTACGTTGTACGTTTTCTTAACCTTTACCCTTCTTCCTTTTGTTTTCAATCCGGAGGGTAAGGGGGGGGGGAGAAGAATTATTTTGTAATGCCCCTTAACTATCAGCCAATTTTTAACAAATGAATTTAATTTGTATTTCAAATATCATTTTGTTTTCGCTATAAGAAATTTGCATGACGTATTGATAAAATCTAAAGGCCAAAACCAAAGGAAAGATGAATATTATTTTTAGATACAACCTGCTGTGAGGTTTTTTTTTAGAATACGCTTACCAATTCAAAATGAACAAGAAATGTAAGGATTTAATCGCCATTGTTCTTGGCTCACTCACGATAATTCAGAGTCCAAGCAACTGAGCTATATTAAAGTTGTTCGTCATCCATTAAAAGCAGGATATTAAATTTCTTTTAGTCTTTCTGAGCTTGGCCTAATACAACAGGGGCAACGTTTATTGTTATGATCTTTCGACATGTAATTATGGACACAACATATAAAAGCAATACACCACTAATATATGTGGAGCCACGCGCTTTACATTTCTGGAATATATTCCCACTTTATTGTCGCGTGATTTTAATTTTTTTTTTTTTTTTTTTAGCAACTACATCCGTCGTACAAGCCCCTGGCAACTCCACAAATCGCAAACAGGAGGATTAAGTGGCGTGGGAACGGCAGACAGAACGAGCGGATTTGTTAATGGTGAGCGGAATTTTGTTTTTCTTCTCGTAACCGAGACAAATGCTTCCTGCCTTCTCCTCCATCCTAACTGCGGTGAAGGTTTGTGTCTGAGGCTGAATCTGAGCATTGTTAGCCAAAGGGGTGTGGCACCACCGGGCGACCGAGGATCCCTGAACGATACTCCATTCCGACTGTGCTGATAGAGCACAGCAGCTATCGAGAAATCTGCGTGAGCACTGTCCTTTGAAACTAGCCTTCTTTAAAACCAAACGGTGTAGCAGTCAGACTATAGTTCGTTCATGGTTACTTCCAGCTTTTCCAAAGCCCTGCTCAAGTTATACTTTCAGGCTATTGCCCCACCTTACGCAAACAAAGCTAAACCTAGTTATAGGCTATTCACTGTAAAGTGGGTACTTTTGAAAGCCCTCTCATTTGGAATAATAGTCATGGAGTATCTTTTATTTTAGCCTTAGATATTAACTTCCGAGTGAAATGGAAAATGCACACTATTTATTACCTAAACTGCAGTATTTATTTTAAAAGGCGGTTAAATAATTAAATATGGCTGAAAGGAAATGTAACTAGGGCCTCAAAAGTGCTCACTTTACCGTGAACAGCCTATAAGGTTTATTATACTTATGCTGAATTTACAATGCCACGACGAGGGCGTCCCGAAAGTCAGACACGGCGTTACAGCCAGACCATCTCCGCCACTAGAATTAGCGTTTTTTTTCTACTGCCAAGCGAGGCACACCGGGCCGACGCCATCGAAAGTATAAATACAATCTACTTTTGTCGGGGTGACATTGCTCCTGATGGCCGATGAAAAATATTTTAGTCGGTGTTGGGGCTACTTCGTCGGACTGTCGGGTTATTGTAAATCCAGCATTACATTAGGTGCAGAACGAAGTTACTTTTGGGAGAGTCGGGCATAGGCAAAGTTTCCGCTGTAAGGTGTTCCAAAAAAGGACACTTTCAAGCTAGTGGTAATTTGATAAAATTCTTTTTATCTGCGCATTAACGTTCGTGCTTGGTTCATACTGTAATGTATACCTGCACCAGATAAAATTTTCAGTATTAACTCTATTATTTCATAACTACTATTCATACCCTCAAATGGTGTTTACACGAGCAAATAGATGAAATACAACTGTGTTTGGCGTTGAACGTTCATCACGTTACGAATACGGCCCGGACTGTCGAGAATAGCCGCTGAACAATGTTGACGGAAGGAGGGAACCAAGAGCGCTGCACGACTTATCGTCTAACATGCATCCCAACGGCGGTACACCCCTCTGAGGTAGGAGCCATAAGACCGGGTATTTGTGCACTTTATACAAAAAGTTTGTACAATCTAACCGTAAGACTCTGGTAAACGATTAAATGGATAAAGTTAAATGATCCGCGTGATGTTTAATACCATTAAAAAATTTATTCCTGACAAAAATAAGGGCTGCAACAATTATTTTGTAATAAAATTGTATGTTACCAGTGGTTTATTACATTTTATGTGGCATACTATGAAGTAACACGTTAAAATAGCTAAAAAGGCCTGAATCGTCACTGCCCTAATCCCAACCGTTTCCGAGGAATAAATGCATAAAATACATAACCATGAGATACCGTGACCGGATATGTAGGCAACCTGATATGAGCGGACGTTGCATGGGATACCATGCAAATATAAGATCACAAAATACCATCATGAAAGATTGTTTTTTTTATTATTTTTGCATTTGATTTTGAAAGAGACCCGTGCTTTCATTGGAACATTTTCGTAACGAACGTGCATTTTGTCAGTCGATTAATTTGATTGAATCTTCAGTTAATGAGCGGTTATCTCCTGGCGAATCAGCGGAATGCAACCAGCTGTAAGTATCTGGCCAGTGGAATTCACTACTTTTATACACATAAAACGCGCGCGCGCGTATGTAGTGCCTGCAGTTTTTCCTATCCTATGTGTATGAACTCACTTCCCTGATGCTGGCGCACCTCTGCAGGTTACGAGTGAACCAACCTACACACAAATGGTCGCTTCGATACCAGCGTTCCTAGCTGCGAATGGCTGAACCTCACACACTCTGGTGGCGGGTGCGGGAAGTAAATATGGCCGCCCCCAGCAGACGACTGGCGACAGGAGAGGAAATTAAAGATGGAGGACGTATAAAGAAAGAACTTAGCATACTCTGGTGGTGGAGGCCGGAGGTCGGAAGGAATACGAGAAGGACCCCCCCCCCCCATGGATATAATGGACGAGAGAGGGACAGGAGGGAATAAAAGAGCATGAGAAAAAATAACATTGGAATAATGGGGTGTGTGAAAAAAGGAAAGGAATGGAAGAGTATGAAGAGATTGGAAGGAATGATAGAGCAGGAGGAAAAGAGAAAATTCCTAGGGAAAAAAGGGAAATACAAGATGGCCGCCATTAGCGAGGAATGACAGAGGAGTAGGTTTCGGCGGAACGTCATCCAAGGTGGCCGTCAGCTCGTCCGCTCGTCTGCAGCATGGTGGCGGTGAACAGACATTTTATAACTACTGGCTGGATTTTCTCTATTTTCTACGTTAAAACAAAATAACTGCAATAATCATAAACCAAATATAAAATAACTTCGCAACTAAGTAAAATCTCTCTTTTTTATTATTCACGTGGCTTAAAATTTTAATTATAAGTGACCTCTTTGGTACAATGCGCACGTAGCGTTGGAAATTTTCCCCATACCGAACTCTTCCATAAGAAAAAATTCGTTTTGTTCCTAACCCGAGTAGACGTAACCTTAATACAAGGAACACCAACAACAGTGAAGGGAATATATATATATATATATATATATATATATATATATATATATATATAACACTCACGGTTACTTCCAACTTTTCGGAAGCCCTGCTTAAGTTCTACTTCCAGTATATTTCTCCGCTTCGTGCAAATAAAAAAAAAGCTTAAAACTAAGCTTAGAAAATTGCCCCAGAGGAACAACTTACCGCATTCGTGCGCACTCTCTTACGTATTATTTTGCGTAAGAACTATTTCTTACTAGGCATTAGGAATATACATATTTTCTCCCTGTATTTATTGACATCAATTATAACTGTAATATTATAATTTTTATATAGAATATAAGTAAAAGTTCTATTTATCCAAAAATGAGGTACTTTTTGTTAACACAGATATAAAATTGTTGTGATACATGGAATATTTAGGAAGCAACCAAACACGTCATAAAAAGGGTGAATTTTCAAAGTGTGGGTTCAAAAAGTGCAAAGAAGCCACGAATATACTATACAGTATAGGCTGTTCTAGATAAAGTAAGCACTTTTTAAATCAACCTTAGAATAAAGTCACTGCTCCCCCTATCACATATTTGAACGGACGCATCGAGTGGTATGCGCCTAGTAAAGTTGGTAACTATGGAAGAAAAGTAGTTACGTAACTTAACGTCGAATTAAAAGTGTTAGATTACAGATTACCATTTGAGATAACTTAAATTATTTCTTTCGATTTCTGTTTTTTTTTTTTTTTTTTTTTTTTTTTTTAATGCATCTAAGTGTAAAAATCACCAGATTTGTAACATATTTACTTCACTAATAATTTCACATTTTCACCTGACCAACGCATGAACAAAGTGATGAGGCCCATGGCAATGTTAATCTTACATAAGGCGGGAGAATACACAACGCGCATACAAGTAGATCTTAAGCA
This sequence comes from Dryococelus australis, assembly GCA_029891345.1. Lineage (NCBI taxonomy): Eukaryota > Metazoa > Arthropoda > Insecta > Phasmatodea > Phasmatidae > Dryococelus > Dryococelus australis. The sequence goes on along the minus strand of CM057003.1, from coordinate 6,330,525 downwards.
GGGCTTTCAAAAGTGCTCATTTTAACGTGAACCGCATATAACATGGTAAGCGGGACCCTGATAGCAGTTTACGTGGGATTTGCGCGAGGAACAAAATCCGGAGAAGCAGCCTGTTAGATCCAGAAGAAAAAGAAACAATTGTTTCCCAACCAGCCACGCGTAATGAAGATGTCCTGCATTCATGTTCTCTGAAGCGGCAGAACACAGCCACTGTTTTGTTTTGTTCTCGGAATTTTATTAAGTGAAAATTAAAAAAATTGTTTTGTTTTTCCCTCCATCCTCGGGTTTATTCAGTTTTCCGACACAAATTTCGTTGATCCAGCCACAACGCCAGCACGCGCCACGCCATCGCGTTCATTCCCCCAAAACGCAATTATCTTCCCGGTTCAATCCGCCCGAAAATAAAAAACCGGGGGCGATACTGACAATATTTTAGTTCTTGAATGTTGTTATCGTTTTCGCAGAGGTGACGTCAAAATAGCGCCGGTGCTGAAATTCAATTCACGCAACCATTTTAAAAATTATTTTGTTTGCAAGTGGTTGAACAGAAGGGGAAACAGTTCGTAATGGTACTTATTAGAAAACCAAGAGGCATGTGGCGCTGTTGATGGCACAGAGGTGCAGAGAAAAAAGCGCGTTGTGCATGTGTGTGTGTGTGTGTGTTGCGTTTTGTGCTGTCGTGCCGCGGGAGTTAAGAGGGCTATTCCCGCCGCAGTGGTGTGCGGAGTGGCCGCTAGGGGCGCTGCCATCGCCGGACGCCATTGTAAGGGCCCCTGACGGCTGGATTGCCAAACACAGTGGCGCGTGATTTCGCCTTTCCCGAACGCCCTACCGTGGTGACACCGACCTCATCAGGTGACCTGTGACCCTGCCCTCGTAGCACGTTCAGCCGCGGGGGGACAAAAAAAATAGTGTTCTGCAACAATGAGGCGGGTCCGTTATCTCTTGTCCGAGGGCTGGCCACAACACAGTGAGAGCGCAGAGAGGTGAGACCACAGACAGGTTATTCTCGTAGTAGGGGAGGAAACGGAGCAGAATGCGCGGCCAAAGTGCGCAGTAGCCGCACTGTGTCCAAATATTAGACTGTTCTTCTGCCAATGCGACTATAACAATCGATGTTGGTAAGATTTGAGGTTAGAAAACTGTTTACGTAAACAAGTGATTTGAGATGTATGTACCTGTAGTTCCTCTAACATACTTTTTTAAAGCAATCATTTTAAATTCAAATTGGTAAAAGTATTATATTTATTTTGAAGAGTTTGCATTTCGAAAATTAAGATACAAACATGCATGTTCATCACTGCAGACTACGTAACTTTGAAAGTTGTGCTGATGTAGGTTAAGTCAATGTTGGGTACATGCGCATAAGACGGCAATCGTTCTACCTCGTTCCTAGTCCATGGCGATTCTCGCGGACTATCACAGGTGCAGTTTTTTTTTTTTTTTTACGTTGCCACAAGTGCCAGTGAAAGTACATATTTAAGAAAAAACTGGATGTGCGTTAAAAGAAAACATACGCCCCTCTCCCCAACGTGATCTTATCTGCGGCTTGGGTGATATTTGGTTGGACGAATTCACAATTTCAAAAGACTGTCTTCTAAATTATTCATACAGAGTCAAAGACACAACGTTAATCTTTGCCATCTTTCAGCTGATGCTGAGAGTTAATAGCTAGCGTTTGGCTGTCGGCAGGGATGTATTTCCTAAAGAAGGTATTTAAATATTTCCAACCGGGCCTCCACGTAGGCACAAAAAATTCTTAGACACCATACTACTAGCTATACTGTATGATTGGCTCTACGCACCTCCGCCGCTGCTGTAACTTATCCCTAAGGCGCAAGGGGCCTCACTAATAAACGATATTAAACGCGCCAAAGGTCACTCACTAGCAGCTGCAAGGAAGTGTTGCGACGGCGATGGATATTATACAGCAATATGTTCTGAAAAGATCAAGAATCGTCACTATAGCACTGTTACTTACAGCGATTTCTGCTGACTTCTGTGATTTTTAACGGCCACAGATACAGGTTGTGTACAAATTCCCATTACAGAATTCAAGGGCTTGTAGTGGGGAGCAAGACGGTTGCGTTTTGCATAGGAATTTAGGCACGGAAACGTACCGTTTCCCCGCGACAAACAAAACACCACCACATCACATGTTGACCTCTCCCACGTCTGTAACTCCCTATACGTTGTTTTTCTTCAGGGTCCACTTACAAGAAGGGCTCGATGTGACGACCAGCCACGTCATACACAAACACGGTACCTACCCGCATTGTCTTCCACGTACTCTCACGGGTGCCCGATTGCTTGGCCTGCACGTTCACCCGACTTGACTCCGGTAGACTACTTCCTGTGAGGCCACATGAAGGGATTGAGTTACGAGACCCTTGTGGAATCAGAGGAACACTTGCTGGCGCGGATTATGGCCGCGGTAGATCTTGGACTTCCAGGTATTGGTGATCTTGTGTACCAGAACATGGCGCGTAGGTACCGTGTTTGTGCAAGACTTCGCTGGTCACCACATCGAGCCCTTCTTGTAAGTGAACCCAGAAGAAAAACAATGTACAACGTGTTGCAGACGTGGGAGAGGTCAACATGTGATGTAGTGGTGTTTCGTTTGTCGCGGGGAAACGTTACGTTTCCGCACATAAGTTCCGGTACAAAACATAACCGTCTTGGTCCCCACTACGAGCCCTTATATAGTGTAACGGGAATTTAGACACATCCTGTACGTTTCAATAATGACGTCCATTTCCACACTGAAAAAGAGACTGACTTTGAAATATTGCAATAGTTTTTTATTTTTCAAATTACAATTGACATAACTACTTAACAGTGAGAGCCATATGACAAATAGGCAGGCCCCTTAAGTATCCCGCCTACCGAGGCGGGACACTTAAGGGGCCTGCTATTAATTAGATATACTGATTAGATAGACCGAGCTATTAATTAGATATACTGCAAATATTGGGCAACGTGTGCAAACAAATATTTCAAGTTTTACAGCTTTACTTGTCAGTTTCTTGTTGCATTATTTTACTAATGTGTTTATACGATTGTTAAGCGTCAATTAAATGCATTAATAAACACGGTTACTATCCTAATAGTAACAAAAAATACAAATAAACTCTCGAGCTGAATTTCCGAACGAAGGCAGTCAAATGAGGGGTCAAACAAATATATACATTTGAGTCAACAAAATATTTTGTTGATAGTCTAATTTTTTTGGCCCAACACAGAGATTTTGTTTATTCAAACATATATGTTGTTGGACGAAAAATAGTAATTTTGTTGCTTTTGAAATTTTGTTTGCTCGGCAATATATTTTTTTAGGGCAACTAAATATATAATTCGCCCTATAGAAACAAATATTTTATTCGATTTTCTCTCAGTGTATGGGACATTAAACTGCGACCCTTTAATTTTATTGGTGCCAATTCTGTAGCAAGGTTAAATGCAGGGCCAGAGCATAACCACATCCGAAATGACCCGGGATCTTGGGCGAATCATAGTGGTTCGTTGCAAAACCAGAATTTTGGGGCGAATCACGTGTGAGAACTAGCCTGGCTCCGCCCCCTTCACACACAAGTGGACTGTGCAATAGGGAAGCCTCGTTAACAAGCACACTATAAATTGAGACCTCGCGGGCTAGCTCACAAGACGGCTTGTCGCTAGGGTGACGCGACGAGCAGGAACAATGACGCTGCATCACTCAAGCACAATCTTCGGCATCACTCACGTACACACACACTCACACACACACACACTTGACGAAAGAGGGTGGAGGAGATGTTTAAATGTGTTCTTAACAACGGGATATTGACAGTTGAAGGTATGTGAATATGGAGTAGCGCCTGAATGCAAAGGCGGGGGGAAACGGGAGATCCCACTTACGAAAATCCGGGAGCGACACCGCCGGATATCAAACCCAGTCCGCCTCGGTGAGTGCTCTAGCCGCTGCGCTACCGTGGCTCCACGCACTCGACGAATCTTTTTAAAAGCTAGTGGTTCAAAGCGGTCGAGTCCCTGGAGAACAGATAGAAGGTAGAGGATGACAAGTGTGTGTCTTCATGGACCCGATGACGAGGAACCTCCAGACATTCAGAATTATATTTATTAAAATAAGTATTCCTGTGAGAGTACAAATATTCGCCAGGTACAGACTGGCGTCGCTTTTATGCAGCCTGGGAAATGGTGTGTTTCAGACTGATGACAAAAGAGTTTTACACACACACATACACAAGGTCCTGGCATCAGTTTCCGGAGCAACTCAGCACAGGAACATTACAGTACAAAGGAACTGGAGAATATTATCCTGGGAAATGGTGTGTTTCAGACTGATGACAAAAGAGTTTCACACACACACACACACGCACACAAGGTCCTGGCATCAGTTTCCGGAGCAACTCAGCACAGGAACATTACAGTACAAAGGAACTGGAGAATATTATCCTGTAAAATTGCTCGTAACTCGCAAATTTAGTTCCAAGAAAAAAAAAACTATTCTAATTTTGAGATAGTTGTACATAAGGCCGACGACGGGGCGTAAGGATTTGAATCCCTGTAAGTCTCGCTGTTTCGTGTCGTGTCTTATAAAGCGGGAAAATTAAATACAAATTTTAAAATAAGCTTAAGTTTGAGAAGGGATTTGGCAGAATAAATACCTTACAGATGAATTTAATTTAAGTTGATTTAATTACTCACTGCACAGACCTACCGAATTTTTCTAGAGAGAATAACAAATTTATGTTTGAGAACTGAGAGGAAAAGTTAATTTACATTGGAATATTTAACAGGTTTGTGGTCGGTGATGAAATCGAGTCTGTAAAAGTAAATGAAACATTTAATTAAAACGATGCAAACTTTGAATATAGATCCTATTATCATTTTATGACCTACGATGCGCAAAGCTCAGAAAATTACATTGCAATTTTATTCGTAATAGTTTTCCAATGTGTATATTTATTTAAAGCTTTATAACTTTTAATCCTAATCGGCTTTCAGTAATCTGCCGTGTTAGGTATGTATTGGGTGTAATACATTTGCGACAAGTCAAGCCATCGTAAATTGATAGTGATCTACCACGCACTTAATTCATTCTAATAGTTTCACACACGAGTATTCAGAGGAAGCTACACAGTTTTATAACAGAATTTCGTTGCGCTACTGCGCAAGAAGAGCCTCCAGACAAAATTGAACGTATCCTTTTCATACCGATGGAGTCCCAGAAGTGCTCAACAACGTCATTGGTTGAAATATATGAATAAACGTCGTCCAGGGAGCGTATAAATACGGCATGGCCAACACTAAGCTATTTTGCAGATTTTTAAGGTGGAGCCCTCAGGTTCTCATCATTTGTGACATGGGATCATAAGTTGTTCACTGTTAACTGGGCATTTTTTAAATCAACGTTTGAAACATGTTACTGTTTCTAATTGCATGTATTTAAGTGGGCACTGTGACAGCAGTGCACCTGGTAAAGTGTTGGTAGCACTGGAGGGAAACTAGTTCCATACTTTAACTGAAATGATTTCATGAGTTTTCTTCTTCTTTAATGCACAGAAGTAAAAGAATTACAAATTTGTGAAATATTTACTTTTCCAATAATTCTACAGTTTCACGTGAGCGACGGAAGAATAAAGTTGTGCCCTCATTGGCCTCAGCTCTTTGAGCACAACCTTTTACCCACCACTCCTTCCTACTTTACACAAAGAACTTAGGATAGAGGAAGGGTTCATTAAGCATCATCGTCAAAACATATCAGCAGTGTAGGTATCTTGTTAAACTGGTATTCAAGTCACCTTGTCCAAAACAGAGCGAATTTGGGAAAAGGGGATTCACCACTGCGTAAATTAAAATGTTACCAGCAAATCGATTTTTTCAATTTTTAATTACTCTTTTCAGAAAAAAATTGCTTTTAACAATTATTCTCAGAAATGTACACAATATAAATTTCTCCACACAGATAAATCTCGATAACGATATTAACTCCTGGGTAATTTTTCTCTCCTCATCAATACATTCTTTTGAACTTCTAAAACAATATCCAATATACACCGGTTACTAACTACTCGTTGCATAGCTTCATACTGCACACATTTTTAAATATAAATTTAAAGTTCCAATACCACACTCAAAATTACACTGGTAAATATTTACTTCACAATTTTTCTTTCCAAACTTTAGGATCACTATTTTCAGGATCCTTATGTTTTCAAACATATATTTTCTATTAAGAACAATTTAAAAATTTAAAAGAACAGTTTAAAAACTCCTTTAATACCACTCTCCTTATTTTTCCTAAAGATATCTGTAGATATATAATTTGATTCGTAGGACCGGCCTAGATCCTTTAAAAGTGCACAAATATAAAAAAAAAACCTTAGGTTACTTATTTCCCTTTTCACCTCGCAGGGCGAGTAACAAAACCTTTAATTAAAACCCACCTTTTAAATTGTATAACTTTATTTTTCAAGAGCAACGCCCGCTGAATTAATGGTCTCTTGGTTTTAACTTTTCATCTCACAGGGACTCATAAAAATCTCCCCAAATCACTTTCCTGGCAGACTGAGGGAAATAACAAAAATGTTTTCACTCACCGCCTTCCCATTTGAACATACCTCAAGTATCTCCACACAGTCACCTCTTTCAGATAGAGAGGGCGGCTGTGGATATGCTCCTCACCGATACCGAAGTACAGGCTGTACCCCCTCACTACCACCACATGCACACACCATCAAAACAACTCCAGCACTTTCTTTTTTTGGTGGAAGAACAGGCCAGGGATATTCTCCCTACCACTGTGGACTTCCTCTCCTCCACCCAAGCTCCTCACGCCATTCAAACAACACAATATGTAGAGGTGTAGGCCAGGGATATTCTCCTTACCACTAGGGATGCCTCTACCCCACCCCAAGTATTCCACACCATCCAAACCACACAACCAGTGGAGAGGTAGGCCAGAGATATTCTCCCTACCACTGTGAACTTCCTCTCCTCCACCCAAGCTCCTCACGCCATTCAAACAACACAATATGTGGAGGTGTAGGCCAGGGATATTCTCCTTACCACTAGGGATGCCTCTACCCCACCCCAAGTATTCCACACCATCCAAACCACACAACCAGTGGAGAGGTAGGCCAGAGATATTCTCCCTACCACTAGGGCTGCCTCTCCTCCACCCCAAGTATTCCACATTCAAACATACACACCTCACATACCGCATCTCACACCTTTTTTTTTCTTTTCCAAATGTAAATAAATAAGTCCACGCAGTCCCAAATTTCGTCGCCTTCTTCCGCGTTACCCAAATCCCTGATCCACTTCTCTCAAAAATTCGTATATCACAAAGCGAAATGACGAGGCAGCAATGCCACAACACCGCAAAACACAGCTAAGTTCCAGCTCATATCAAAAACCTCTTATTCTCCAAATTCATAAATATAAAGCTCCCATAGCCTGTCTTCTCCATCTCTTCACGAAGAGGAAAAACACAATGCCGGACCTCACAGAGACTATTATTCTCCTTTCTTCCGCAACGTATTCCCAAACAATGTTCCTTTGCGAACATCAGCAAAGCCTAAGTTCTTTAGTTGAGAAACAAATAACATAGCCCCACATAATCAAAATATGGCTAAGTTCAATTTTTTTCCTTTCACAAGCAAAGTCCGGAGATTCGGATCATAAGAGAAAAAAAAAAAAAACATTTTCAACACCAAACACAGCGCTCACGCAGCCTAAGTTTGAAAACACCAGCTCTTCGGAAAATTTATAAGTCCAAACTCCGAGCTCTCACAGTCTAAGTCCGAACACTAGCTCCTCAAAAATCTTATAAATCTTAACTCTGAGCTCTCACAGCCTAAGTCCGAAACTAACTCTTCTGAAAATTTATAAGTCCCGACTATGAGCTCCAACAGCCTAAGCCCGAACGTATTCACTTCGGAAATTTTCAGAGTCCTATATCTGCTCTCGGCGATAGTAACAATCTTTAAGTCCAATCTTGCAGCAATACTTAGTGTTTCAACGCGCAGTCTCGCGGTCAGGCGACCCTCTCACTCATAAGTGGTCCCTTCCGCGTAATGAGCCCAGTTCTTAGGCCGGAGCCGTTCTTCCCGATCGCAGTCCGCGCACCCGTATTTATCCTGTCCGAGCTCCCCTCTCCTGGTTATCCCCTCCCCAGAGACCAGAACTCCAACGCTATCCATACAACATCTTTCGACACCAGAGCTCTCTTTTTACAAACATTATTCGCATTGGTGCGAAACTCAAGCCATCATGAACAGGGTCACATGTTGTCCCTAATTTACTGCCAGCTGCAACCTGGCGCACCTCTCTGCTGGGCTGGTAGAAGCGTCCACGGCCGACAGGCGTTACATTACTGCAAAGCAAACATTTTCCACACAATATCTCACCTATTTGTGATGGACACCCCGTCACAAACTGATCAGGCCTATATCATTTTACGTGTGGTGGCAGGATACACAATGTTCATACAAGTATATCTTAAGCAGAGGTTTCACAAGTGCTCCCTTTACCGTGAACAGGTTCTAGATACTAGGATGTAGCGGCGTGGAAACTCATTTGTGGTAGAAGTGGGAGAGCCCTGAGAAAACGCATCGGCCATATGAAACTTCCGCCACGTTCTCCACACGCGAAAATCCGGATCCGCCAAAGTATGAAACCGAACCTCCGTTTTGTGAGTCTGGTGTGGCGACAGCGCGAGGACCTAAGTAAGTATGGCGTATTGACGGAATAAATGTGGCTATTCTCTCAAATCTTCGATTTAATAATTATCCGCTGCAGTTTATATTCCAGCAGGTCCATAGGCACTTTTTTTTGCACTGCACAGCCTAGAATAGAGCTTCCCAAACATTTTGACATTGTCAGCTTCATTGCGTCTATTGGAGATCACACTCCTGATAATTACAGTAGCCATAGAGTACAGAGTTCAGGAAGTTCAGTGATCTTTACCTTATCTAAACCTATAAAAAGTGAAAAAAACATTGTAATGCCTGGTTTTGGACTATAATTCATAAATACATGACGACCAGATCAATATCTCTTAGCCGAACTCGTTCGTGATGATAGCCGCATGGGTCACTCCTTGGCAATTTATGAAGATAGTCCTACCAGGAACACCCACGAAACTAAAAAAAATGCTATAGATTATTATTAATTTATCTAGAATTCAATTAAATGACCCGTGGATGTATTTTTCTTGCTTCTGAGATTCTCCTGGAACTTGTGGGAAACCAATACTACGATAACTCTATGGAAGAAGTGGATCCGAAAACAGACCAAATAGACAATAAATGCAGTAAATGTGATGTTCACGTAGTACAGAGTTCGATAAGTAACAGAACAGGCTAAAAGTTTTTTTTTAAGTTTATACTAATTACGCTTTCAGAAGTGCAAACACTAACATGAAACTATAACATACATATATTGAGTAGCAAAAATATCCATAGAATAGGTAACAGTGCTATAAAGGTTAACGTAGATAATTACATGCATGTTAGAGGAAAAACTAAGATTGATTGAGTAATTACGAGGTGTTTTATTGGTTTACATAAACGAAAGCAAAGTTCATTTGTAATGCCTATGTGACAGAAAGTGTGTGACTATCACATACGTGAGGAATGTATAGGCATATAAAACGGCGAGGAAAAGCGTTCTATTAAGCACTTCAATCATTTGAGTCCTTTTTAACAAGACATTTTCACAAGAGGTGACGTATTTAGAAGTATTAGCATAGGTTAATTTTTGTATGCTCACGGGGTTCCGGAGAGAAAATGGTTAAATTACATTAATATTTTATGTTTTTATTTAAATACTTGAAACATGAATAGTTCTATTAAAATCTGTAATTTTACTGATGGTGTTCTGCTACAAAAAAATTAAAGTGAAAGTTTTATTTTGAAACTCTTAAAATAATTAGAGCAGTTCCCTAAACGTCACACTCTGTCTGTTCTGGAAAAACTACTGTGTTTCTGTGAGTTTCTTCAGTGTGTTTGTTTTATTTGTTTAAGTAGATAACTAGCCTGAGTTATCTTTGGCGCGTTGTCTGTTGGTAGTACATAGTTTTATCGTATACATATATATAATATTAGTTTTCCGCATTTAGTTTGCTGTCTTGTTTGTTTGATTCGATTCCTTCATGGAATTTTCTGGTTTGTGGATATATGATCTTGACTACAGCTTACTTGGCTTGCATTCTGCCATGTCTGCTAAAACTGCTGTGTTTGGGTGCGTTTTCTTTGTTTCATTGCCCTATTTTGTTCCTATTTATTTTGTCAGTGTTGTCCTAATTTTTTCAAGCATGTTTTTAAGCGGTGTTGTTTTCTGTCTGTTATCTGTTGGTTGTGTGTGTATATACACATATTTTTCGTAATTAGTTGCTGTTCTGTTTTTTTAATCTATTCCCTCTCAGAATTTTCCAGTGTTGTAAACATATGTATATTTTCTCGTCCATAGGTTACTTGTCTATCTAAGAATTTTTTCGTGTTCAGTTGTTTTCCAATGACAGACATCTTCATCGCATTGGCGAATGTCCAAAAATCGCCATCCAGTCAAGATTGTTTGAGCTCAAAATACGAAAGGACCGACATGCAGTGTACTTCTTTGTAATGAACATTTAATGATCGCTGGGGTTTCCGCGCTCAATCTAGCAGATTCTGGAAACTATACAAAGGCTTAGTCTACCAGCCGCCGTCGTGAACGCGCCCCGAGGAAATGGCGTCGAGTTTTCCGAAGGCTGGCTGGCAGTCGTACAAGCGATCGAGGACCAGCGTTCGCAGAGCCGCTTGAGAGCGTGGATTAGCGATGTCTCTTCAAAGGGATCCGAAGGGGGGGGGGGGGCGATGGAGCGGGAATTCGTGCGAAACGAGCGAGTGGTGAATGCGATGAAAATAGAAGTGCGACAAGGAAACTAAAACTTGGCTCGTGCAATGCAAAGCGTCTTCCGATGCAAGCAGATTTCACTGGCCACTAATTCAGCAGAGGTTAGCTGTGGTGCAGATACTCAGGAACGCTTATGATTGCTGGCAGTGGTTTTTTTTAGACGTGCTGGGTAGCGCCCTGACAGATGAGAATACTGCGTTTACTACATTTTGCGGAGTTTGAATAGTGCCAGTAAAATCAGACATTGGTAGGCGATTAACATTTATGTTAGTTGTAACGTTCTTCGAATGTATGTCGAAGATATTAAGTTTAACAGGAAATCGTCCTTGAAGAATTTCCACGAAAAAACAATAACAGAATACCTTTAAAATTTAACCAGTTTGTGTTGTGATGTGTATTCATGTGTGTATAATAACTACACATATGTTTTACAGTTCTGTGAAAATCAGTAAAAAGTCTTTCAATAATGAGATAAACTAAATTAAGAGTAAAATCCACATTTAGAATTATTTTATTATACTCTAATGAATATCATTGGCAAGTGTTCCAAAACTACTGGTTCACTGACAAGTATAAATATTTAGGAACCAGTTACTTATATATGTTTCCTTAACAGCTGACGTACATGGCTGAAACGTGATTTCAGTTCTGACCAGTAATAAGGTATGCTGGTCGTACATTTCTGATATGTAACTAAGAAATATATAATTTTGTCTGCTTCTCCTGTATTTACATTGTTGCCACATTTATAATTAAATTCCAAGTGCACTTGTGGAGATCCTTTCTAACTGCCATGATGGTTTTACTTGTATTATGTGTGCATTTTCCTTTTTTGGTTGTTTTTATACTGTTTATTCATTATTTCGTAATGTGGTTTCAATTTTTGTTTTAACTATCTATTAAATTATGTTAAGTATTCTTTATAGTTTTGCAACATTTATATACGTTTTGTTTCATGTATATGTATTAGAGTTTTTGACTTCCTTAACGTTTTTACAGTCTGAACGCTACGTAATCTTCAGAAATCAGTTTACATTTTTATATTTGCACAGTAGTAGGAGCTGTTCACGTTGATGAATTTGCTCTAATAGAATTGCTGCCATAAATTACAGGAAAATGTTTAGTTTACACTAAACACACACACTAGTTAGATTAGAAAATTTTACAAGGTTTGCTTAGGGCAGTTTGAGGAAGACTTCTCTGATGTATCCGAAAAATATCAAGGACACTTTTGTATGGACCTATAAATTGATTTGGCTAATTATGTTGTCTGAGAATATTTATGTATTATCAAAGAAATATCAGTGTAATTTAGCAATTTAATGGGAAACTATTTGCAGGAACATATTCTTTTAGCGTACACTCTGTGCTTGGCTTTCAACTAAAATAATGGCAGTGGGCATTTAGAAAACAGCACTGTTAGAATGAAATGGATTAGGGGTATTTGAGGACCCACGTACGGCACCACTAGAATGAGTGAGTTTTGGGCGGCTCTTAACAGCGAGGTCTTGAGAGCCGATGAGGGTGATTGAAGTGAATATGGAGCGACGCCGGAATGAAGTGGCGAGGGAAACGGAAGATCCCCGAGAAGATCCGCCGACCAATGACATCGTGCGGCACGATTTCCACATGCGAAAATCCGGCGGGCATTGAGCCCGGTTCGCCTTTGTGAAAGGCGAGCGTTCTAATCGCTCAGCCACCGTGGCCCATGCCACTAAAGTGATTATTAATGCACCACATGGGTTACCACTGGAATGTATTTAGCGTATGGGGTATGTGTGACTATTCGGGAGTTGTTGTTAACGAACCAAGTTGTCATATACGTAACTTGTATATTGTAGTCAAAGTAATAGTAAAACTTGTAGCAGAATGACCATATTAATAAGAGATCAGTAATAATAAACACTATAATTATAATACAAATATAACACTACTGAGCTAACTACCAACAAATAAAGTAATTCATTTATTGAGGAGCGTTTAATTATTGCATATGAAAGTTTGGTGAAGCAGCATAAGCAATCAATGTTCAGATATAAGAATACATGCAGTTCAATTTCAAAGCGCTCAACTCAGAGTATAATTATAATTACAGTTGACATTTGGCAGCTCAAGTCAGTCTTCTCACACTAGAGGAAATATAGTTCAACGTCCAATAAACAAAATTGTTTCACTTGGTTCTACTCCATTATTCAGCAAATACATTTTCTTACCTTGGCTGCTCAGATTTGTAAAATATTTAGGTAAAAGCATTAGATCTCTACTTCTGAAGGAAGTGTAGGCAAATTTTACAAAGAAGACTTTATAGAAAGGTTTATGCAGAATTCTTGAACACTAAATTGGAGAAATCATATTATATCGGGCTGCTGCCATCTGCAACTTATTTCAGTCTTTACATATCTGTAACTAGTTACTCTGGAGTAATAAGTTCTCGCAGTTCATGATAGCAATTTAATTGCTATCAAACAGGACATGCATCAACTCAGAGAGCCCTTTCCATGCAATTTGTTTCTCCTGGCATTCTTCTTTTACGCCACTGAATAAATCTTGACTATAGGAATAAATCTTGACAATAAATAACAATTATTCAATATACTTTCGACGGGTTTCAGGATCCAAGATCCCGACTTAAAAGTTCCAACACAGTCCAGTTTGAATTTGTCATAGCACAATAGACGAAGCGCTTCCAAAAAATTCCCTTGCACAATATTTCGTATTGTACTACGCTACCAACTACGGATTAATGTTTACTTTTAAATATATCTCTTTTGACAATTTGTTTGACACTACTATCTTAAAAGATGCATTAAAAACTCAATTCTGAAAATATTCCAATATGTGGTCATACTAAACTTTAAAACTGCAATTAAAGATGTAAACAATTAAATAAACAAACCTTTGCAAAACACTACAAGCTCATAGGGTAACTAAACAACAGAGAGTTCTGCCAATATAACTGTCATGCAAATAGTAAATATAGACATAAACAATAAATTTGTAGAGGAAGTAAAAAAAATAATAAGTTGGCATACATACCAGATTATCATACGTTACACTCCTATTACGATAGCCCGCTTTTAAGAGTGGGTAGATCTGTAACATAAGGGTTTTATTACCGGCGATGAAAGACCACAAATTAAACTACGCCCGTATGTTAGTCCTTTTCTTTTGCCGCTTAAGGAAACTGCATAAGCAAGCTTTAAAAATGTGATATTTAACCATTTTCACGAATTTTTATCTTTATAAGAATACACTTAATATGACAAAAAAAAAAAAAGCGTAGATAATAGTTTTTTTCTCTTATTTTTCTGACCATAAGTCGTATTTGAAGAACATTTATTTACCGAGATACACGTATTCGCGCAAACAACTATTTCACAAAAAATGTGGGGGTCCATCCCACTCATAAATATGTATTTGTAACTATAAAAACCCGTTTTCAGTAATAATTAAGCAATTTCTGTGAACTGAAGAAAATTCAATTTATAGATAACTTTTTTCCCCCATAATTTGAAAACATTGCCCAAGTAAATATTTACGGAAACTTATCGAACTTTAACGAGTCCATATTTTTTTTTTATCTCTTCCGGTTTCGTGACAATATTTGTGATATACTTTAGTTGTTAGTTTATTTGAAAAATCAAAGCATGCAAAAAAATTTCAATTTAACGGTTTTATGACTCCCATATTTGCTGGAGAGCATATGGAAGAAATTCCATAGTTTTTAAATCAAACATGCCAGTGTGCCTTAAAAAGCCGGTATTTGATCAATGCTCATTACTGGTCCTCACATATGCTTGTCAGACTAGGAACCCGAACAGTCAAGCAAAGCCAAAACTGAGAACTGCCTAGAGAGATATGGAAAAAGCATTGCTTTAATTCACGAGAAGACACGGGAAGAGAACTGACTACATTCGATCAGTAACTAAAGTCAGGGACATTCTAGAAATAGTGAAGACTCTAAAGCGTCAGTTGACTGGACATGCTGCTCGAAGAAGTGATGACAAATGGACTACAGCGGTAATAGATTGGATACCAAGAGACCTGAAAAGATCCAGAGGAGGATATCCAGATCGCTAGGACAGAGACATTCGTAGAGTAGTCGGTGTGAACTGCAGAAGATTGAGTAGCCTGGAAGGAATGAGAAACAACCTATGTGACGCTAAATTATAAAGTGTAGCTCATCTGGCTTAAAGAGGCTACATCCTGAAAAAGGGATTGATATAGTTGCTTGATAATAATATTTTTTTAAATTTTAATACAAGTTAAAATCTGATAAAAATAGTGCGCAAATATTTAGCGGGATGCTTGTTCTTCTACTTGATTTATAGACGTAATGAGTTGTAATTTATCGCCAAACCACAGTTCCTGGCTTTGCCAATTAATGGAATTGTGTATTATAACAGGGAAACACATTACAATTGATTATACGATGGCACTCTAAGCCAATTTCAATTCACTGTCTAACAAACACCACTGCTAACAACAACAATAATTCTCGTGAGACAGGAATCGTATACCTTTGAATTCCGCACGGACTCGAGAAATTATAATACTCATTTTAATTTGTAGCGTAAATCACGGATGATTTTCAGTGGCAGATGCTTGCAGTTGCTTAATTGTTATTACAGAAAACTGGATTCTTGCATTTCTTTCAAATTCTTTTCCTTCAAGAAACTATTCACCTATTCAACTGTGTAACTTGCCAATACTCTTGTGTTAGTAACAATAATATAAATTCAGATATTCATATAATAGCGTTTTTTTAGAACGTACACCGACAATTCAGTTCAATGTCCTCATGTCATTTGATGTGTAAGTACATCATTTATCTCACGAATTATTAGAATTATTTTTAGTAACATTGTGAAAAAGTACAAGTTCAGCACATTTTAGTTTAAAAGCATGTTTGTGAAAATTAATGATTAACGTTACTGATTCTGTAGACTAAGTGATAAAAACCACTTTGATATCTACATCTTCGACTGAACGTTCTCAAACAATGTAGAACAACATTGAAAGAATACTAATATTTATATTATTTAACTTATTCGAAAAAAAGGAAAACTTAATATCATATTTACATACCTTCCAATACAAAAATACGAATAATATTATAGTTAATACACGCTTACAGTGTAATAGTAATGCCATATTACCAAGCAATTATTGTTTACATTCAAACGTTGGTTTTCACTTGATGTATTTAACACACTTTATACTGTAGCAGGTGGAAGACTGGAAATTGTGGAAGGGGTAATCGAGTGAAGCATGCGGTTAACCCTGATAATCAGAAGTGTGAGTTATATCTGATATGACGCATACTTGAACGGGCCACGTAAACATTGCCGGAACAAAAATGTGCAGCTATTTAGAAATATTTTACCAACATATAAATATTACGGGAAATTGAAAATATTTCACAAGAACCGACAGTACCAGAGTTTTATAATATACTAGCTGTTTCTGGCGAACGTTGTTCCGCCTCTCACGTTCTATTTTGCCTTCCCAATGCGTCCTCTCTATTACGTCTGGTACGTCGACCGATGTTTGACCGTGGTATCGCTGGCATTTTTCTCTTTTAGATCAACAAACAATTTCCGGGAAGTATGAGCAAAATCGGCCCATAAATATAGAAGTTAGACTCCAGCGCCAGCTATCGGAACCTAACCTACCGAATACAAAGCACAATTAAACAATTTCTTTTAGATCAACAAACATTTCCTTCAAGTATGAGCAAAATCAGCTCATATATATATAAGTTAGACTCCAGCGCCACCTATCGGAATGAAACATAATTAAAAACCTTACTCGTTACCTCCATAACATATCGTGTGAATATGGTCTCAATTGGTCCAGTGGTTTGTCAGTGATGATGCGGTTTAGTCACGCGCAAAGGATTTTATATATAAAGAAGATAAACTTTTTTTTTTTCCAGAGATAGGATTACCTGCGAAACGGTAAATACACTGTAAGTCGTAGTGAACTTCTGCCAAGAACTTTCCTTGACAATCTCCCAGAGATGAAGGTAAGGGTGATAAAGAGTGGAATCTCTTTACGTATGCCGCTTGCACGTAAGAAAATTACCTGAGAAAGGAAGAGGAGAAAGATAATGCCAAACTGTAGTGACGTTATTATCAGCTTCGGTGTTCGTTTTCTTTTCATAGCGAGCTATTTGGCATGCTATCCTGTCTTATTTATGCTCAAAATAATGTCAGTCGGGGCTAAAGAGGAGAAACGGAATCTCTGATATCCCGAAAAATATTTGAAAGACACGGGCTTTCGCGTAATGACGCATTCTTAGTGAGGCGATCCTAGCTGCTTCGAGTTACTGTTTCTTTATTCCACACACGTTTACGTAAGCCGCGGAAAGTTATGGAAAGGTCTAACAGCGCACGGATTACCGTAACGTGAAATCACAATCAGAATTTTAACTACAAATATAGTTTGATGCGGGTTAGATTTATTAACAAGATATTTGTATGCTGGTAATTATTATGCAGCAATGGTTGACACAGTATATAAATCTCTATTTCAAAACTTCCAACATTTTTGAGAAAAATTAGGGGTGTAAACCACAAAATCAATGAATTGCCAAAATTATTCTTTTGAAATTAATCTCATAACATTATCTATTTACAACTCTATGGTATTGAAATTTAAATATTGCGAAGAAAAAATACTGTTTCATAAAAACACTATTTTTTAACAGGAGCTTCTAAGAATATGAAGTTCGGTTAAAATTAAGAATTGGGGTTCGTTTTAATGTCGATACTATAGAGTTATTCGCAATACATTAATATTTACGAAATTTAAAACTATTTATTATACATCGAATGATTTTATAGTTTCTGTATATTCTACACAAACATTCACCAATATTTTACATACTTTTGTAGATTTAAATGTACAGCCAATAAGAAAGAACTCCATCAAATTATATTAAGTATTTCAAATTCAGTTATTGATGATATATTTTCGGAATTCAGAAGTGTGATCTTCCACCCTTATTAGGGGCACACTAATATTGTTGCATAGGTATGAGCAGAGTTACTAAAAACAATATCAGGCATAGACAGAGAGTAACACACACAAATTTATTTTCATCAAACGTTACGTACAAGAGTGAAGAATTTGTACGTGTTTGCGAATAACAAAGCAGCTTCTTTTCATTTTTAAAACTCGCTAATTGCGTTACACATGTGTTAAATGTTTTCACATAGGTGTCACATGTTATCTGACATAGAGAAACCAAATTTCAGAATGGCTACCCAAATTGCGAACTACTTTTTTTTTTTTTTTTTTGCGCAGACGAGTAGTCTATATGGGCTGTTCATGGTAAGGTGAGATCTTTTAAGGCCCTAGTTACATTTTCCTTTTAAGGCCCTAGTTACATTTTCCTTTTAAGGCCCTAGTTACATTTTCCTTTTAACCATTTTTATCCTTTAACCACTGTTTCTAAATAAATATTGCCACGTAAGAAATAAACACTATGTATATTCCTTCGCACTCGCAAGTTAACGTCTAAGGCTCAAATAAAATACATTTATTGACTTCCAAAAATTCTCGCTTAACAGTGAATAGCCTATGACACAATAAAACGAACAAGTTTGTATCAAATGTAATTGAACACGCCTTGTAAAGCCATATATTGTATATCGGTCACCCTAGCTCATATTTGCACCACTAACTGCTAAAATAGGAGACATTATTTTTAATGTAGCTTCTATTCCACTACTTGAAAGTACTATGAAGGATTTAAGGTCTTGTCGAATGTGGGATAGTTTGAAACAGAAGAACTGCTCGAAAAATAATACAAATCAGCAACGGAGGAAGAAATAGGCAATATTAAGGGACCATTCTGATATTTACTCGCAGAGATTTTTGGAAATAATATAAATACTTAAATAAGGATGGCTGAACCAAGAATGGAGCCCGGGCAATGCTGAATGTAAATTAGTGTACTACCATTTCTACGTCTCAATAGAATTGAAATTCGTAAGACATTGTTTTCGAAATTTACTTTCAATAATGCAAATGAATTAATTCGGAATTTAAGTGGACTGTCCATTGCTTAGTGCCACTACAATGTTAAAAGGTGGGAAGAAAAAAAAAAAAAAAAAAAAAAAAATATATATATATATATATATATATATATATATATATATATATATATATATATATATGTGTGTGTGTGTGTGTGTGTATTTAATATATTATATATATATATATATATATATATATATATATATATATATATATATATATATATATATGTGTGTGTGTGTGTGTGTGTGTATTTATATATATATATATATATATATATATATATATATATATATATATATATATATATATATATATATATATATATATATATATATATATATATGCGTGCGTGTGTGTGTGTGTGTGCGTGTGTGCGTGTGTGTGTGTGTTTGTGTATGCGCACACACGTCCTCGACTAAAGCAAATTTATAAAAAAAAACCGAAAAATTCTAAAATATGTTATTTTTTCTTGTCATTTTACTTTCGTTTTCTGTGTTTTGAAGTCAACGCAAGCAATGGGCGAAAAATGCTTAAACTCCGAACGTAGCTAATTTGCACGAAACACTTCTGATAGCGTATGGTGGAGATTCCGTGTTCATTTATTTGAACTAGCAGCATGAAGCGAAAATAGAACTCGCTTAGCTAGAAAGTTTCCACAGGTCCCGCCTGCGGGTTACATTTTAACGCATGTTTCTTTCTTCGTCCGTGTGTTTGTGCACCCGAGGCAGCCATACAGAAGCCTCTCCGAGCCCCAGCCGAGCTGGGCGCCTGTGGAGCTGCAGGTAAGCAAACACTCCACCATATAAGTACGTTGGGTTGCGTACATACGCTATGCTCAGGGGCATAGCGTACACCTCAATAGATTGTTCCAGCATTCCAGGAACACTTTGCCGCCCACAGTAGCACTATTTATTTCAAAGGATAATTTATCTAAGATTCTAGAAATTTAGTTGTACGAATTAGGAAACTAAATTTACATCATACTAAAGGCACAGACGTTCTTAAGACGTGTTCTCTGAAAACAAGTATAATTAGTCGTCTTGTTATAGTAATAATAGCAGCCCTAAATTTTATATGTAATAACAAATAACCAAAGCATTCCCACAATCTCACGAGCAAAATATTTTACGGAAAGCCGCAACAGTTTAACAGTATCCTGTGACCATCCAAAAAGAAGTTAAGGATTATATTGCTATCACATTAGCAATAAATATAATACAACTCGAAATTTAAGGTCTCGTTTCACTTCAACTTCTCGCGCATGATTATTCTTTTTAACCACACGTCAAAATCACTGTTTTTCTGTTTTCGGAACACAGTAAAAGTAATAATCAAGGAGAAAATATATTACGTGTCACCTCAAGACGCCACGTAATCTAACACAGATAAGTTCCCACATCTTTAAAAATTTTCTATACAACAAAAATTTTTATATTTCCGAGATTTTGTAGAGCAGATTTTACTCAGTGCATCTGGTAATGGATTAATTCGAAACTTTAAATCTCTACTTGTTTTAGTTTCTGTAACATTTTTTGGGTTATATTAATGGTATTTTCCAAAAACAATATAATAGTATTTTTCAAACACCCGATGTGTTTTGTTCTGCGGCAACGAAGCTGAAAATTGTACACGTTAAAAATGATTAGAATGAAAGCGACGACCCAATGACTGGAAGGAACTTCACGCAAAGACGACATGTATAAACCGGTGCTCGACCAGGACAACTACCGGTTCATGGTGGTTTGTCATTTCTTCCCACTGCATTATAGACGTGAAAGCGACGACCCAATGACTTGAAGGAACTTCACGCAAAGACGACATGTATAAACCGGTGCTCGACCAGGACAACTACCGGTTCATGGTGGTTTGTCATTTCTTCCCACTGCATTATAGACGTGAAAGCGTCAACCCAATGACTGGAAGGAACTTCACGCAAAGACGACATGTATAAACCGGTGCTCGACCAGGACAACTACCGGTTCATGGTGGTTTGTCATTTCTTCCCACTGCATTATAGACGTGAAAGCGACGACCCAATGACTTGAAGGAACTTCACGCAAAGACGACATGTATAAACCGGTGCTCGACCAGGACAACTACCGGTTCATGGTGGTTTGTCATTTCTTCCCACTGCATTATAGACGTGAAAGCGACGACCCAATGACTGGAAGGAACTTCACGCAAAGACGACATGTATAAACCGGTGCTCGACCAGGACAACTACCGGTTCATGGTGGTTTGTCATTTCTTCCCACTGCATTATAGACGTGAAAGCGACGACCCAATGACTGGAAGGAACTTCACGCAAAGACGACATGTATAAACCGGTGCTCGACCAGGACAACTACCGGTTCATGGTGGTTTGTCATTTCTTCCCACTGCATTATAGACGTGAAAGCGTCAACCCAATGACTGGAAGGAACTTCACGCAAAGACGACATGTATAAACCGGTGCTCGACCAGGACAACTACCGGTTCATGGTGGTTTGTCATTTCTTCCCACTGCATTATAGACGTGAAAGCGACGACCCAATGACTTGAAGGAACTTCACGCAAAGACGACATGTATAAACCGGTGCTCGACCAGGACAACTACCGGTTCATGGTGGTTTGTCATTTCTTCCCACTGCATTATAGACGTGAAAGCGACGACCCAATGACTTGAAGGAACTTCACGCAAAGACGACATGTATAAACCGGTGCTCGACCAGGACAACTACCGGTTCATGGTGGTTTGTCATTTCTTCCCACTGCATTATAGACGTGAAAGCGACGACCCAATGACTGGAAGGAACTTCACGCAAAGACGACATGTATAAACCGGTGCTCGACCAGGACAACTACCGGTTCATGGTGGTTTGTCATTTCTTCCCACTGCATTATAGACGTGAAAGAACCACCGAAGCACCCAGGCATATGTGCCGGACTCGAGGTCGAATCCCTGGGAGATATAAAAAACAATATCCGTTACACTTCAGATGGTCGACGGTTAGATAGTATTGGCTCTGAGTAGGTGACAACGCAGATACATAATGTGACGGTTTCTCTGATGTAGGCCTGCCCATTCGCTGATCAGCTGTGCAACGTTCTAGGAAACTGGCCTCGTGTCTGACTGACTACTGCATGTTGCGATATGTTTACTACTGGCTGGGTTGCCGGGTGGCAAGTAGGGTTATCTGGCGTTGATTGGTGGATGTCGTTACAATATTTTGCTAGTAAGTAACGGCTGGAGTTCACGTCATAAGTTGCTGCTTCGTCTGTGTTCCTAAGCATAGGCTGTTCGTGGTAAGTTGAGCGCTTGTAAAAGCCCTGCTTAGTGTGTACCTGTGCATACTTTGTGTATTACATCACCACATGTAAAATTAACTTTTTCATGTGTCTGGTCGCATTATTCATGCATCGGCCAACTAAAACTCTGAAATTATTATGAAAGTTAATATTTTACAAATCTACTAATTCTCACATTTAGATGCATTAAAAAACAGGCAAACAGGAGGAATAATTTCAGTTTTCACAAATGTTTACCTAACTCTTCTAGTCAAGGGGGGAAAAGTTCACGCAAACCTTATGGTTATATAATTTTTGTCATAACTGGTTTTACAGCAGATTTTCCACAATTTTCGGCTCGACGAGATGTAAATAACAATTTTGAGCACCTTCTTTCAATGTTACAACTTCACTGTGTTCATTATTCTCGGAGCAGTGATTGAAGATCAGAAAACAAAAATTATTTATTTTCTTCCATCAGTGCTGCGAGAATAATGACGGCAGAGAACATCTAACAACGTAAAAAGGAGTTGAAAATTATTATTTGCATCTTGTCGGGCCAAAAATTTCGACAAACCTTTTCGAAAACGACTACATCGTTAATCGGGTAAATGTACTGCTTTTATGCACCATTCCCCTTAACATTAAGATATGGAATTACATTCCCTCCGCCGTTTACAACTTTACTAGCCGCATGCCACTCAGCGCGCCAGTTAAAATACATGCAGGTAGGACTATCGACATTTTCCAAAGGTTGATTTCAAAAGTTCTCACTTTATCGTTAACAGCCTTTAGTCTAGTAGTAGAGGCAACTGTTTGTTGGAAAAACCTTCGCTCCTGTGGGATTCGCAGCATCGGCAATATAGCTGGGCAGGCACGTACCGCGGGTTGCGTGCAGACACTCTGCAGGGGCAAGCGTCTTCCCGCCTTGGCAGGCGGTGATGTTCTCTGGGGAAGATCGATGCAGGCGGGGCGCGCTATGATCGAGCGCTGAGGAAACATCCAGGAGCGGGGCCCCGGCCATTCATCATTGGGCGCCGGCGCCCCGACAGCACCGAAATTCACTAACGCCTCAAACCTCTCTTGTCTGGCACGGCGCGTCTATTCCGGTTCCGCCGATCCGACTACCTCGGAGCTTGACGGCGCGAAGATCACTTGAAAAATATATCTCTAATTCGAGCCTTAGTAGCTGGATAAAAATGCGGGGCATGTTCGAACAGTAATCCTCGTAAAGGCTGTTCACGATAAAATGAGTACTTTTGGAATGAACCTTAGAAAAAATGTCACTGCCTCTGCCTACATATATTTTAACGGGCTCACTGAGTGACATGAGCCCAATAAAGTTGGTAACGATGGAGGGAAAAAAGTTCCTGATCTTAACGTCGAATATAAAAGGTTAGGTAAACATGTATAATGCATTTAATTATTTCTTTCGCTATTGAAATTTTCTTCTAATAATAATTTTTCGGTTTCACCTGACCGATGTATGAATAAAGTGATGAGGCCCATGGTAACGTTAGTTTTACGTAAGGCGCAATAATACATAACGTACATACAAGAAGATCTTAAGTAGGGCTTTCAAAAGTGCTCATTTTATAGTGAACATCCTATACTCATCTGAAGTTGATAATAGGCTACAGTACGTGGTTCCATTCTTTTAGTGCATTTTTGACGGTTGTTATTAATACGAGATTCTAAACATTTCAGGAAAAAAAAAAAAAAAAAACAATCCCGAAATATATGATTACTTTATATGAAGTTTAAAAATTTTTTTTTGCTTAGACATTTTGCATACTAATATCTTCTTATAATGCTCTGTAGACTATTGCACTGTAATATTCCCGTTTTTAATGCCGTTAAAGTGTTCTAGTGCATGTATTACTCATGTACTTCTGAATAATCTGTAACTCTCCTGATGTTGAATATGTTTGCTTTTTTATTCTGGGATGACAATTTGAAATGTGTACTTTTAGCACATTTATTACACATGCTACTCTACAGTCCAAACACAACACGATTATTTAAAGGAAAATTAAAAACAATTATTTTAATGACCAACGAAGTGCGAGGGGAAAATTTCCACAATTATTGAAAACTACCCAATTATTGCAAACCACCCAGCAGTAATACTGTCTCAAAAATTTTTGTAGCAGATTATTTGCAAAAATGACTAGAAAATTTTCAGCACTAACCATGTAAAAAATTACTCACTCGATAACGAATATACACATCAACAATGGTACACTTTCTGGGATCTGAATCGTACCTTTTAACTCTCCGGAATCGAATCACATATGTGCTGGCCATTTTTGTAGATATTTGGCTCCCCTATGATCTTCAGATTGAACGCATGTTTTCCGGAGATACTACATTAGTTCAATATAAACATACACAGATAAAGGTAGTTCACAATAAAGTGAGCACTTTTGAAATCAACCTTAGAAAAAAGTTACTGCTCCTACCTGCATGCATTTTAACGAGCGTACTGAGTGACAAGCACTCAGTAAAGTTGGTAACGATGGAGGGAAAGTAATTTCATATCTTAACGTTAAATAAAATATGTTATGTAACGAATTGTGATAACTTGAATTATTTCTGTTGTTTACTTATATTTGTTAGTGCACCGAAGTGGGGAAAGTGAGCAGATTTGTAAAATATTTACCTTCGTAAGAATCTCAGTTTAACTTGACCGACCCATGAATAAAGTGATGAGACCCAAGACGATCTTAATTTTACATTTGGCGGAAGAGTACACAACGTGCGTACAAGTAGATCTTAAGCAGGGCTTTGAAAAGTGCTCACTTGACCGTGAATAGCCTATACTACCATATTTCCTACCAGTAAGTTTGGCCGAGATCACTAAGATGTAGCTTCCGGTCGCAAATGTTGCGCTTTGGATTCTCGGTGCAGTGTTCACAATGTCTTTTAAATCACCGAAACACTAATGTACAAATATTTATTTGCACAAAACCAAATCTTACCCATTTTGTGAAACCAAAAATACAACGAAATATTTGAAGTGCCAGTACACAAACAATCAATTTCGTTGGGTCAAACAAAGCTTGTTCTATTCATCAAAACATTTTTCTGTGTGTGGTGTTCGAATTTACAACAGCTTATCAGTTGCGCTCTCTTCGCACGTCCCTTTGGAGATCCGTGTTACTTCGTAAATATTGTGGCCGTGGTTTGAAGTTATTTACCGCGTCGCGTCGTCGTTCGTGGAGCGAGATATATGCGCCCGCAAAGCAGGCGTCGTGTTCGTGCATAGTTTGTATACCCCGTCTCCAAAACTGCTGTTAAGTATTTTTATGAAAATTAACTGGGTTGCCAGGTGGAAACAAATTATCAAGATCCGAACCAGATCTGCTAGCATTAACTTCAATACACTGAATTACCTAAGTAACCTTATAAATGGTATGGTCTGTGACACAAAACCGTCAAGCTGAGGGCAACTATAACTTCACGGACAGTAATATACATATATATATACACATGTGTGTGTAATACACACACAAAACTGTGTGTACGTATGCAGGACATGTAGAGGAGGCGGAGATGTCATTGAACATAGTTCCGAAAATGCTTGTGTTTATTACTAGAGCCGTTCCTGTGTACAATGAGAGACACTGTGTCCCTGTCACGTGAAATGCTATATGTGCCACTCAAAAACCAAACAGACTAACTCCATACAAGACGAAACTAAGAAAATCGATGTTAAAGTTAACTTACAAGTGAAAATTCTGCGTTATACCCTCGCAAGTAAAATAATCACGATATAAACAAAGCACAGGCAACACTGTTTACAACTAAACGAAACTAAACTAGAAAAAATATGACGTATGGAGTTAGTCACTTTGCCCTCTGTAAGTTAGCTCGTTTTTCTCCGTGGCCAACTGAAACGCAGCCGCCTGTAGAATAATAATGAACTTTTAAGTTAATCACGTTGGCCACTGAAAAGAGAAGGCTTCTTACGTTGCTTGGTAAAAATTTCATAAAAAAAAAAATTGGGCTTATTCGGTTTGGCTTCTGAGTGGCTCATATCGTCGATCGTGTGCAAGATACACAACACACCATTCTTAGGCAGTGGGAGTGCACGCGATCGGAGTCTGTATCTCTGTATGTCTTGTTCACTGCGGTATTGCGTAGTAACTCGTCGCAGTTCACCGATGCTTGCGCCATTGTACCGTAGCAGTCAGCATTCCAGCCTGCACACAACATTACTGTGCAGAGCACCGAACAGGGAGGGTGAACTGCTGTGTTCATCACGAACTAGGTTACGTAAACACGGTGGATAGGGATAGGAAAATTTCGCAAGTTCAATGACCTGTAGGCTAGACTCCACAGTCCTGTGTATACTCGAGCCTCAGCTGTGTGTTCATTGGCTGCGGTTCCAGAGAGTAGCCAGTGCTGCACCACACCTGGCAGTTATGTGCTCCGCAAGGTGTTTCCTTGCAAGTCTGCCATTGGCCCAGAGCCGTGCAGGGCGTGTTCAATAAACTGTGATCCAATTGCGAAGGTGTCGTCTCTGTATATGTGTTTAACGTCTATCTTGTCCCGAAATGAATTCGCGAAATTTTCCTATCCCTAGTTATGAGCCACCTCCGATGTCTGCTATTTACTGTGCTAAGCTTACATACGTTTCGCAATGTTAGCTGTTTTGTGCGTTTTCCACTGTTATTATGTCAAGGTTTCTGGTACGGTGTGTTTTGTACTGTTGCCGATTTGGCATTCTGCATAGCAGGGATCCGATGTCTCTCATTGTACACGGTAACAGCTCTAGTAATAAACAGAAACATTTACGGGCGTATGTTTTTTGACGATTCTGTCTCCTTTACACATCTTGAATACGTACCCACAGGTTTTTGACGTGTATCTTAGATACATCGTGTTAACAAATTTACTAACCATGAAATGTTTAACTTGTCTAGAAGTTACTTTAAAAAGTAGAGATGTTCAGCTTCATCAATGCGGTTTACATACAGCACCTTTTCTCACAACGCAAGATTATCACTTTTTAATAATTTGTTTTTCTTAATGGGTGACTTATTGTTGTAGCAATATTTGATTTATTTCACAATTTGAAAAGAAATCATTTGCATTCAAGATAAGGGAAGCAAAGTATTTCAAACGTACATAAAAACTAACTTTTTTTTAGAAATTCTTGCAAATGTATTTTGTTAAACTTTTGAAAAAAAATATGGAAACTAAGAATTTTTATTTACTAACCAGTGACAATCTTTAACAATTACTTTGTGAAACTAGTTTAGTTTAATGAAAACCCTAGTTTGAATATTCAGATCACATTATGGGGATATTAACTTCTGTAACTGCAGCACTAATAAATAAATAAATTCTAAACGAAGCAGTAAATAGTAATATACGTACAAATATTACAATGATCATTCTACAAATATACATGTGTTATAAAAATTTTATTTTACCGCAACAATTTGATGTCCGCGTATTTCTTCCTTTTATCACACTGCTGTTTAAATCTGTATAAAATAAAAACAAATTATACATTACTTACACGCATATCGTAATGTGCAATGGCTGGACGCAGCAGACAGGAGTTGGCGGGACAGCTCACGTATTATACGGACGTGCACAGCAACATAAAACAAAATCTGGTACGTGAATCTTTTCATACAAACTGCATCTAAATTAAATTGACACCAGCATGTCCACAAGTCCAATTACTCATGACACGAACGCAGCTAATAATTTTTTTGCGACAACAATGAATGCTTTAATTTTTAAAATTACGTTGCCTATGAAGTTGGCCTGGTCATCTATCCAACCCTCGCACACACACGACCTTCAGCGTGGGAACTCAAAACTTACAGGTATCACACTGAAAGCGACTACAGCGCTGAGATGTTAATTCTCTAACTAAACATTTGAAAAATCACCCCACGTATGACGCGTTTGGCTATTATCTAAATATGTAACATATCACTAAGTGTTATACGTCTGTTAAATATAAAGTGTTTTATACTTGGTTAAATTGAACTATTATTTTTTAATCTATGAATTGTAATATTTCATTTATAGTTATTACGAATACCTAAACACATAGAGAAATGGGCGTTTCGTCAATGCTTAGTAAGATACAGTTCTGATGCAAAATATTATCAAACTGAGAACATACGAATGCAGTGTGATGTCCCTTTGGTGTTATTTTCTGGACTCAGTTACGATTTGTTTGCGTGAAGTGGATTAATAGTCTGAAGGCAGAACTTGAACAGCGAGGGCTTTAGAAAAGTTGGAAGTAACCACGAGTGAGTGAGTAAATTTGGGCGGCTCATAACATCAAGGTCCTGGGAGCCGATGAAGGTGAAAAGAGGTGAGTTTGGAGAGAGAACCCTGAGAAAATCCACCGACCAGTGACCGCTCCGGAAATCGAACCCTGTTCGCCTTGGTGGGAGGCGAGTAGTCTAACCACTATACCACCGCGGCCCCCGGAGGTAACCGTGAATGGACTATATCTTCCTTGGAGCGCGGCACCGAAAAGCTTCGGAAAACACGCACCGGGGCTGCGGACTCCTAAATTCACGGCGCGGGAGGTGTCCTATAGTCTGTCTCACGCACCAGTGATATTTTTTGACAGTTTTGAAGGGAGACCTCTTAAGAGCAGTTTCCACGGATACGGGGTGTCTCCCCCTGGCACAAGTGATGTATACATAAACACACTGGCAACCGGCCCGGTGTGTCAACAGAAAATACTGTCTCACAGAAATAACTTTACACAAGATTTTGTCATGATAAGGGGGGGGGGAGGGCTCTCGTAAGCGAGACAGGCTATAGCAGCGGGCGAGAACAAGCACCTCGTCAGGTTGTCGCTGGAAGTGGCAAAAGAACCGCGTACGGGCTCTCCCAGTAGAGGACGCTTCAAGGACAACCCTCACCCCAGAGCCACCACTACCCCTCGCACTCTACTTCTCTTCCTGTGCAGAGGGGCGAGAAGGAGGGAGAAGAAAGGAAAGAAGAGGCCCCGGCATAAAGGAGGGAGAGACAATGGACGCTCAGCTCGTCGCGTGCACCGCCGCCAGGAAACTGCTTCATCAAGAGTCTCCCCAACCCCCTCTCACGCTCCAGGGGGTGAAAAGGGGTGCGTCGAGCCGTCTCGATAAGACGCCTTAGGGGGGAGGAAGGATTTTAGGCGACCGTGGGCGGCCCGAGATAGGCGCGTCGGGACGGTCGGCGCCCGTTCTTCGCCACGGGGGCGCGCTTATTAAATTAGAGGCGCGACCACCCTCTGCCCCTTTTGACGCTTCCGAGGCTTCATTAAACTGCCGACCCAGAGCGCGATCGCTGCAGACGCCAGCCGAGCTGCCTGCGAGTTTCTGGGAGATAATCAGACTCGTGTGGGTTCGGTCCTTCGCCAGTGTGACAGTTCACAAATAACTGCATACTAGTTTGAACTCTTTTTTATTTTAATGGGGACCAGTCCCCGCCTTCTTGGATTTACACTATTTTTGTCATAAGTACCATTTAAGAACATTCAATGAAATTTTTCGCACGAAATTACATAAATAATATCTCCTTAAGCTTAATCAACATATTACATCTCTATATAATTATTTTTTCACTAATGATTGCAGGTAAGAATGAATAATTTTTTCTTGCTTTCGGTTACAGAAGTTGACCTGGAGACAATAGTCTAGCAATACATGTTTTAGAACATGTGCAATGAAATGCCCTACGCTTTGCCGAAGCCCAAAATAAAATGCAAAATCTGTGATGCAATTTACGACGAAAATTCTGAAAATCAAAAATGGCGGGGACTGATTCTCCTTGAGAAAAAATACAATATGCTGAATAGCTAACAACCCATAAAAGACTGGTAAAATATAAATATCAGTCGTCGATAGATAACGATCACAATGAGCAACAAAATTATTAATAATTCATACAATTGATACAAATTATTAAAACGCATCACTAGTATCGGAGCACCAACGGAAACCATTTACAGTATATACAAAATGCATCTCGGCTCCATTGAAACAAGAATTCAATTTGCAATGCTCCAGAATGTACTTCGAACAGTTTAAAAAAATAAACAAAATAAAAAATAAATAAATAAAAACTATACTTTATTGACTTCTTGGCTTTGAATTATTCACAACGCACATTTAACTTTAAAATACTACCGAAAGTAGGGCAGCAAGAACTGCCCATCAAAACCTCCATTTCCAATAAAATAACATTAAAAACAATTAAAACAGTTACGGTGGGAGGCAGTCGTTTGGGACCCGCCGAAGCTCCGAACGATAAAATCTTTACAAAACGAACAACAAACAATTAAAAGTATTAACGCCCTAACGATGAAGTCGTGGAAACTGAAATAGCAAACATTATTGAAACTTGAGAGGCGCACAAGGACGAACCCAATACGTTAAAGGACTTTCCAGTAACGCGACACCCTAGTTCAGAAAGGCAGCCAAAAACATTTTGAAATGGACTAGCACTACTGCACACCTAAGATAAACAACACTTGCTACACCATGTCACCTATAGAAATAGTTATGACACATCGATGTAACTCAAATAAATACATTAAAGGCTGGTTACGATAAAACGAACCTTTTTGTAAGATCTACTGAAGTTCTACAGTCTGTACTCTTCCACTATATGTAAGATCTACTGAAGTTCTACAGTCTGTACTCTTCCACTATATGTAAGATCTACTGAAGTTCTACAGTCTGTACTCTTCCACTATATGTAAGATCTACTGAAGTTCTACAGTCTGTACTCTTCCACTATATGTAAGATCTACTGAAGTTCTACAGTCTGTACTCTTCCACTATATGTAAGATCTACTGAAGTTCTACAGTCTGTACTCTTCCACTATATGTAAGATCTACTGAAGTTCTACAGTCTGTACTCTTCCACTATATGTAAGATCTACTGAAGTTCTACAGTCTGTACTCTTCCACTATATGTAAGATCTACTGAAGTTCTACAGTCTGTACTCTTCCACTATATGTAAGATCTACTGAAGTTCTACAGTCTGTACTCTTCCACTATATGTAAGATCTACTGAAGTTCTACAGTATGTACTCTTCCACTATATGTAAGATCTACTGAAGTTCTACAGTCTGTACTCTTCCACTATATGTAAGATCTACTGAAGTTCTACAGTCTGTACTCTTCCACTATATGTAAGATCTACTGAAGTTCTACAGTCTGTACTCTTCCACTATATGTAAGATCTACTGAAGTTCTACAGTCTGTACTCTTCCACTATATGTAAAATTCACATTGATGGACCTGATCACTTTATTCATGTGTCCGTCAAGTAACAAATAAGGAATTTTTTTTTAAAGTAACTATTTTACAATTTTACTAACTAAATAATGTAGCTCAGAAGATTTTGCTGACATTTCAGAACAGGAATTTATGAAAATAGTGTCCTGAACGTGTCTAAGCAACGTGATTAATAATACAGATTCACAGCGCAAAAAAAAAAAAAAAGATCAACACAAATTCGTCAGAATGGTTAAATTGCTTGTTCACGAAACTGTCAAAATCCTTAATTTTATTAGCTGAGCGTGGATTTTGTAATCTCACTCACCTCAGAAGATAATAGAGAACGTAGGTGAAGGATGAGTGTAAGGAAATTTGTGATGGTTTAGATGGGGGGTGCAGTTAGCTGGCAGAGTGAAGGGGTTCGAATGGACGGTATGTTTCCTCAGCGTATCAAGTCTGCAACGGTATGCCGCCCTGCTAGGCCTGACCGTTCCACCTCGATAGTCACAGTTCTAAGCCGAGGGAGTGTCTGAGGGAAAGCGGGGATGACCATTATTGCTATATTAAGGTGGCCTCGCGCGTTCTCCTTACGTGCCCGCAGGGATAAACTGACCCGGCATTCCCTTCCTCGCTACTCCCACATAGACGAATGAGTAGTGGGAACAGGGAGTTCCTAGACCAGTGGGTAATCGGCTAAAAGGGCTACCACCCCCAGTCCCTCTACCCCCCTTATCCACCTCGCTGGTTTCCACGAGCCCGGTGACCAGCCGAGCATACAAACCAAGGGTAGCGGTGGGGAATGGCGAGTGTAATCTCGCGAACCAGGGGGAAGGGACTCTAGCCACTTTGCGGTTGGCAACCCGGTGCTTCGTGCTGAGGGGAATTACGCGGTGCGGTTCAACATGG
Source organism: Dryococelus australis (assembly GCA_029891345.1). NCBI lineage: Eukaryota > Metazoa > Arthropoda > Insecta > Phasmatodea > Phasmatidae > Dryococelus > Dryococelus australis. The sequence goes on along the minus strand of CM057003.1, from coordinate 6,298,146 downwards.
CCGATAAAGGGGGCGTGGGGAGGAAATTTGCCTCGAGGGGGAGGAATGTAAATGGGTCGCATCGGGTCAACGCAACATGTAGGAATCTCCGCCTCCGTTCAGGCGTGTTACGGCGAATTACCGGATCACATCCCGAGGGAAGGAAACTGCTCATGGGCCTTTGGTGGGCGGGCCTACACAACCCAAGAGACTGGAGAGAGGTTTTTGCTGCTCTAGATATGTACTTTCCGAGAACGACTTTTGTACTTGTGTTGTGATTGCGGCAGCACCAGCGGAGATGTGGTCAGTTTGGTTGTTGACAAAACATGTACAGGACACAGCGGAGTCCGCTAAGCAACAGTAGCACACGCAGCAAACTTCTGAGATTCGGGGATGTGGTACTGGCTGGCAAAATACGATTGTCGCCGAAATATCAGCATCTCGCGACCGTAGTCCCGCTCAAGACCTGAACGAGAACCAATTAGAAATGAGGCGATAGGCCGAAGGGGGCTGATACGAGAAGTGTAAACGAGGCTCAAGGCCGAGGTAAGCAGCAATCGGCAACGGGACACACCCGGCGATCTGGGGGTTTGTGTCTGTGTATACTCTCCTCCTTTCCGCTACCCCACCCAATGATCCATTCCTTTCGAATCAATCAGACTTCTAGCTGAATTTTTGTAGTCACTCTGCAATAGCAAATCTAGGAAATATTCATCGTTAAGTAGAAGAAATAATTAAAAGGTCTACAGAAATAAACCCATGATGACGTCCCCACCCACTCTGTTACCCGTCAGCTACAGGGGCCGCGGTGACTCAGCGGTTAGACCGCTCGCCTCTCACCGAGGCTAACCGGGTCACTCCCGGATTTTCGCAAGTGGGAATCGTGCTGAACGATGCCACTGGTTAAGGGGTTTTCTCGGGGATCTTCAGTTTTCCCCCCATCCTTGCATCCCGGTGCTGCTCCATACCTCGCTTCATCATCGGCTCTCAAGACCTCGCTGTTAAGAGCCGCCAAAATATGTTCACTCACTCACCCATCAGCTATAGAATATAACAATACGAATGTTGTAATGGACGAAAGCAACAAAACGGGCCGGTGCCGAATGCGAAAACGGACCGGATCGTTGTGTGGTACACGTTCGGATTTGTTCATCTTTACGTCACTAGAGTCGTCTCGCTGGAGGCGAGCAATTCCAACAGACTAGTCAAGAAATTTTCTGAGCAATCTGACAACGGGAGGAGTTTGGTAACATTCTGTGGCGATTCCAGTCGCTTAGAGTTCCCGTCCATGGTTTGGGCAACCAAGGGCGTGTTAGGCAGGATGCATCTGCAGATGTAGTTGATGTAGGCAATAGTGCTTGTGACACTACATTCTAAACGTAATTTCAGCACTTACTTACTAGTATGGAAAAACGTATCATGTATATTCCAGAGAAATGGCCGTATGTTGGAAAACTTTCGAGATTCGAAAAAGTTGATAGGCCTTGGTTTCATAGTTTCATACTTTCGAAAATTAACCATAGAAAAAAGTCACTGCTCCTGCTTACATATATTTTAACGGGCGCCCTGAGTGACATGCGCCCAGTAAAGTTGGTAACGATTGATGGGAAAATAGTTCCGTATCTTAACGTCGAATAGAAAGTGTTAAGTAACCATTTCTGATAACAAATTATTTCTTTCGCTTTATCTTTTTATTGATGCATCGAAGTGTAATAATGAGCAGATTTGTAAGATACTGTATTTACTTTTCTAACAATTTCACAGTTTCACTTAACCGACGCTTGTTTAAGTGATGAGGCCCGTGACAATGTTAATCTTACATGAGGCGGGAGAATAATCTATATTTATGCAAATAAATCTTAAGCAGGGCTTTCAAAAGTGCTCATTTTACTGTGAATAGTCTATATACCACTCCACTGGAAAAGGTACTTTCCAGATATAAATCTACATTGCTTGCACTGGGAAACGCCTCCTCATCAAAAATATTTCAAAACTATTTAAATTGGTACATGTTTTTTTTTTTGCTTCCGTGCAGAGTAAAAAAGTCATTAATCAGGATTTTGTGTAGGCAGTATTACACGCATTAAAAATATTTTTTCCCTGTATAATTAATTGTGTATTAACAGAGAACAAGTTCCCAATGCAATCCACGCTAACTTTCTTACGATATAAACAACTGATGTGGATTAGACCTGTAAAAAAGAATGAATAGAATTGACGTTAGCTGAAATAGAGTCCTATAACTTCACTGAATAATTGTGTGATTTGAGTAGACACACTGGGAGCGTTAAAAGATTTTGCAGAATGTTTCTAAATATTGCATCCATCGCGTTGCTAAGTTATGGCGTGGAAGGAACGGCATGCTTCCCTGTGACACTCTTAATCTGTATTACTGCCTTTCTTATCTTATAGCTCTTGTTGAATATAATTCCCAGTAATAAGAAACAGTGGGCAGTTGTTTTGTTTCAAAATATCAAGACCGTTGAGTACGGTTCTTCTACTGTACTTCTCGCTCGTGCTGACGTAACCTCTCCACTAAAATGAGTAGCTATGCCACAATATATATCTGTATGATTTCTGACACGCCATCCTCGCAATAGCAGCGGCAAACTGGAAATGTCGCGTGTCTGCTCGGCTCTTTTTTCTACAGACTTGCATATTTATTTACTAAATCTTTCCTGGCAACAAAGACGTTTGTGAAACATGTTATACAACACTCAGCCTCTTTGATAAAACAAAAACAGATGATTTTACGAATCACCAAAAACCAGCATCATGGAAGAACACGTGACTGGAACACAGGGGTTTTCTAATTATGATTTCAAAAGAATGAGCACCGAAATTTGTAAAAATTATTTGCTCATTATCATTAGCTACCGCGAAAAGTTTCTTTTGAAACGTTTAATACCATTCCCTTGTTTCTGTTTAATTTATTCTCTCTAGAAATTTTTCTCCGCTTATAATTTCCATTTCAATTCTGATGAATATTCATATGACGAAATGACAGGCGCGCAAGTAAATGGGACTACATCTGGGGAGTGTTTATTTTTATTTCCTGACCTTATATAGTCCTCGGTATACGGGCATTTTGCAGCAGAATCTCATTTGCTACATAACCACAGTGAAGTATAACAGTTGAAAATGAGATTAATCTCAGGCCATACACTCATGCAACATACAAATCTAAGTATGAATTCTTATCGAGTACAATCAAATTTTTCTACCAGTTTTATATTCCACCATAAAACAGAACCCTTCGGTGTTATTTAGTTTCTGTTGGGATAGCTTCAGCTTACCAAATGCGAAATCGCTACCTTGAGTTAATTTGGGCTATATACCTGACGTTTTAAAACTTCCGTTGGGTTTAGTAGTCACTGTAGTTCGAGACACATTATTGAGCACACGCTTGACCACAATGCTAACTTAACTTTAACACGAAAAATCTTCCACGGAACTCTTTACTCCCATAGTTATTACCGAATTGTATATATTTCGATTCAATATTATTTCAGAACTTTTAAATGTTTTTACTTGTACTCAGCTATATGTACACACCTATAGTGAGAAGATGCGGACGTATTCAATACAAGCCAGCCTACATGACGCATTGCAAAGTGGTGGCAGTAATGTTCCGGACCCCTTCTCTGGCACGACAGAAAAACTGCCTGTTATTTGTAAAGAGGAATTACTCTATGTATAGGATATTTACGGTAAAGTGAGTACTTTTGAAAGTATTCCCAATTGGAATAACAGTCAGTAAATATTTTTTATTTAAGCCTTAGACGTTAACTTCCGAGTGCGGTGGAATATACACACTGCGTTTATTACTTACATGGCAATATTTATTTTAAAGGGTGGTTAAAGGATAAAAATGGCTGAAAGGAAATAGTAACTAGGGTCTTAAAGTGTTCCCTTTTCCGTGAACAGCCTATGGTCGCATTCATCACATTATCTGGGGTTATCCAAGATGTTTTAGTATAATATGTCCGAGTTAAAACCACAGAATACGGACCAATATAAACAAAAATAACCCCTGTAACAAAATTCTTAGAAAAGTCATCTAGTATTTCTAAATTGAAGTTAGAAGTTCGGCAAAACAACGCAGGACTCTAACATAACTATACTGTCTTTTCGCACTGCCTTGCCGCAAAATATATACAGAAAGGAAACAGACGAAACTATAATCAATTTACGGTTACTTCACACTTTTCTGAAGCCCTGCTAAAGTTCTACTTCCAGGAAATTCCTCCGCCTCGTGCAAACAAAGCTTAACTGATCCTAGAATATTACACCAAAGGACAACGTACCGAACTCGTGCGCAATCAGCTGTAATGATATTTTGCATGAGAACTATTTCATACCAAGTGACATGTTTCCTCACTGTTTTTATTCATATTTACTGTAAATTATATATTATAATTTATTTGAAAATATATTGAAAATAAATTGAAAAATTTATATTAAACTGAAAAATTGAAAATTTAACGAAAAATAAGATACTTTTACGTTAACAGCGGTATAAAACGGTTGTGATACATCATGGAGCATTTGGGAAATAACTAAACACGTTTTCCATGGCGCGATTTTTTAAAGGTTTGATTCAAAAAGTTTGAAGAAACTTCAAATAGACTATAGTATAGGGACATGTACTGAACTTAGCTACAGGTTTTGTACTATTAAAATAATAGGGTCACCGCTTGAAGTGCCATAGATCCAGCGATACAGCGGGAAGATTGCACGCCATTTTAGAACCTTGCATGTATAGGCCGTTCACGGCAAAGTGAGCACTTTTTGAAGATGTTTCATCAGACATAATAACCAGTAAATACATTTCATAGTGGCCTCGGACTTTTGTTTTTGGGTACAGTGAATGTATAAACTATGCCTATTACTCATATGGCAGGGTTTACATGAACAAGTGGTGGAAGGATTTAAATTGGTTGAAATAAAAAAGTCACTAGGACTTCAAAAGTGCTCACTTGATCGTGAACGGCCTTTAGGTGCGCCGCGCCGGGGAGATAGATACGCGGGCTGGTGTCATCCTTATTGCTCCCTCGCATGTGTGCTGCGAATGAAAATACAGCTCCAAGTACATGGGACACTTAAGAAACCAGCTAATTGCTGGGGTCGCTTGTAATTGTTCCACTGTTTGAACTTTTACGAAGTTTGTAAACCAACTCCTGGCCACCATCTTGGTTATACAGCGATGTCGGAGTTGTGAAGGTTTTCTTTTTTTTTTTGCACAACGTAATCGGACGTAAAAAATGCGTAACTGTGTTCCTAGAGAAAACTCGCGGTCGTATAAATGCAAAATAAGAAGCGTTACATTTCTGAAACGTTTTAAAAATATACGCGAAATACTCACTTATGCGTGGTAAGCGGTGTCAAATTTAAAAAGAGATGTTTTAAAAATAAATTAGTTAAAATATTATACGTATACTTTCTTAATAAAGAAACACATTTTTCTGAGTACTCTTGAACATATTTCCTCACAATCGTTACCTACGAGCAAAACTTATTTCGAAGACTTGACATATAAAAAAAACATGACGATACTGACGTATCTTAAAACATACAGGATATATGTGGAATTTAAACAGTAACTAAGTTAATATTTTCTATTCAAATTTTTGCTAATAAAATGGTAGGGTCATCGTTTCAAGTTCCTGGGTACGACTTTAAGGCTACTCGCTATTTTAGTGCACTGTTTGTAGAGCTGGCAAGTCCCTTTTACATGCATTCTAAAGGCTGTTCACGATAAAGTGAGCACTCTTGAAATCAAACTTACAAGCAAGTCACTGTTCCTACCTGCATATATTTTAACGGGTGCACTGAGTGACATTTGCCCAGTAAGTTGGTAACGATGGAGGGGAAAGTAGTTTGATTTCTTAACGTCTAATGAAAAGTGTTAGCCAACCTTTTGTGATAACTTAAAATATTTCAAGTGCCTCCTATTTTTTTAATACGTAGAAGTGTAAAAATTAGCAGATTTTTAAAATATTTACTTTCCTAATAATTTTACAATTACACTTGACCGACGCATGAAGATAGCGACGAGGCCCATTGGCAATGACAAGTTTGCATAAGGCGGAAGAACACACAACGTGCATACAAGTAGATCTTAATCAGCGCTTTCAAAAGTGTTCATTTTACCGGGGACAGCCTATAGCATGTTCTTATTTCTGTGCTTCTAAAATGTTCCAGGGATCAAACATAGGGCTACAAAAGGTGGTCAAAATAAATATTTACAGCAAAACTATGACTGACCAAACCTCGTAATAAGTAAGTTAGTTATTCCCTTTAATTATACGAAAATCACGGATCAACTGGGACCGCGGTGGCTGGGCGTTTAGCCTGCTCGCCTTCCACCAAGGTGAACCGAGTTAAATCCCCGGCCTGGTTACTCCCGGATTTTCGCACGTGGGAATCGTGCCGGACGATGCCGCTGGTCGGCTGGTTTTCTCGGGGATCTCCCGTTTCCCCCTGCCCTTTCATTCCGGCCCTGCTCCGTACTCACCTCAATCACCCTCATCGGCTCTCACGACCTCTAATAAAAACCGCCCAAATCTCTTTACTTACGGCGCTTAACTCACGTATATTTAATTTCTCTAGACTTACGATGAAAAACTCTGATCAACAAGTTACTTCTCACCAAATTGAAGCTATAAACATTGCACTGATTGAAACTGTAAAGTTTTGAGTGCAGTGACAGAAGTGACAATTGTCGTAGCCGTACCTCCAGATGTATTATTTAACGCCAGCATTACAACTTTTGAGTTATGCTAAGAGTGACGATTTATAAATAGCCGATCTTCGTAGTTATCAGATAAATGGGCAAGTTTTTCAGAACTTGCTGTAAAATGAAAGGGGCAACATAACATGTCTCATGTTTGGTTTCCTTGCACTTGGCGTTTTTATGAATAAATGGTTTTTTGAATCATCTTCATGAATATGTAAAACTGAGGTAAAAAACGTAAATGTAATTAAATACGCAGATATGCAACGTAGACACGGCAGTTCTGAAGAACACACAGACCTGTAGGTTACTTGCTGTAGTGAGAAGCTTCTAAAGCATTTCTACCTCTCAAGAGACGTTGGCACGTGACTTGGTTGCAGCCAGTATGTTTGTGTACATTTCTGCCGACTGAGAAAAACTTTCGGCAATTCTGTCTATATGTATTACTGAATAAAATTTTCTGTAGATTTATGATGGAATAATTTTTGTTTAGATATGTTACATTCGAATGTGGTCTTGCGCCTCACTTAAAATTGCATATCCATAGTGTCAGAATTTACAAAACCCATTCACCACGATTTCTCAATCATGCCTTATAAAAATTGTAAAAGACCTTTTGCACGATTTCTATATCTTACTTTTTTTTTTTAGTTTGTATTTCAAATAAGCCTAGAAGACAATGCTGTATGTACTTATCATATTTGAATAGGTAGTTGAAGTTATCATAAATAAGGGAAATTTTTATATGACTTATATCCTTTCGGGCCGGAAGTTGACTAAATTTAGACGTGCAGTTTAGATTTAACGTCTCGCAGCTGTGGACGAAAATGCTAAGACAACAGGACCTCCTCTTCATAGCAAGCACCAGAGCGAACTGCGATCAACGACTTTGTGATCGTGATTCTGAGTCAGTCCGGCGCAAATCAACACGCTATCGTCCTCCTCGTCGCGTAGGCGCTATCTTCCAGCCATCGCGACCTCACTGCTCAACACAAGGCATTTCCGTTTCCCCCAAAGATCCTCTGCGCGTCCTTAGACCTCAGCAAGAACTAAAACTGATTTAAAACTTGCAGGAGAGGGTTTGAGGTGGATCCGAATGAAGAAAGCAACCGGAAGTGAGCAGAGGAGAGGTGGGGAAGGAGAAAGAGGAGACGAAAGGATAAAGGATACTGTGCGGTTCAACAAGAATGAGGACAATCTCAAAGTCGATTCCTATGGCGGGCCCCTCCGGTGCACGAAGGCATTCAAATTGAAGGGGCCGAATTAGATTTTCGTGGGCATTACGCGAGTCTGCCTGCGGGCCACAGGAAGGAAGGCAGGTCTTCAGCGAGCATTCGACAACAAGATTTGGGAAGCAATATTCGGACGTGCCAGAGCGGAACGATGGCAGGAAGTGCACGTTACATATCGAATTGCGAATTTTGAGAAATAGCCAAGAAATCTCCCTTTGCACGCCAATTTCACGTTACTTTTAAGTTTCTCCGGGCTATGTTTGAAATGATACTTTGACCATAAATACTTCTATAGAAGCTAATAACTTTTCCAACAATAAAGAGTGTGATAAAATGAAAAAGAATTACAACTGAATTTCGTTCTTCAGATTAAAAAAAGCGTCGCACCATCGTCATGTGACACAGTGAAAAAAGTTACAGTATAAATTGTTGCTGGGTCATGTCGATCTTATAAAACAAATATAATTCTATGTACACGGGCCCCAATAGCTTTCACATTAGACACCAAGGGGTTTGATACATTACAAATTACAAATTCCTTAGAACAAAGAGATCACTGTCAAGGTTATTAATAATTAAATTAAATAACGATGATAGTAAATATAATTACTAGAAAAATTAGAATATACATCTACGAGTGTAGTAAGTGCTAAAAATTGCTGGGAAAATGTAATTTGAGAACTATTAATTTTTTGACAACATTGAAATAAATTTATTTAAGATACAAACCCTGTTTTGTACCTATGAGTAAGTCAAATATTTATATTCGTAATGCAGGTATTTTTATCGATGCCGTTTACAGATTGCTAGAAGCTTTAAGCGGACACTAATAGTTATTTCCAGTTATATTTTATTATTTATAAAATCATAGATTTATATTTCCATGGCTCTCGTTAGTTACTTAGACAGTAAAATCACAACATACTGAAATACAAAGAAAAACTTATATATATATATATATATAAAACTATCGTACGCTGCAGTACCATGGGAAGCAATGATTGCTTGTATCAGTTAGATTATCATCTTAGCTTTTCGTATATTTAATAACTTATTAACACGAAACTGTAATTAATACAGCTTGAAACTAAACCGTGTTTTCGAAGGAAATTTTAGATCCACCGTTCTTAAAAAATACAACCATGAATTAAAATGAAAGGCAACAGAGAAGTGCAATGCAAAGAAGGCCAATTACGCCGTTTGTACTAATGTGAAAACAGTACCTTGTTATGTCGAACTGACTGTCCCGGTGATATCTATGTAGGCAGAAATATGACATTGTTAACAATGCCAGAGGCAAATAGTGTGTATAATTTATTCATGGTTTCTACGGCTTTTTGAATCAATCCTCTGAAAAATAACCCAATGTATAAAATGTTTAGATTTTTGGCTGTTTCCTAAATAAATAACTGTATCTCACAAGCGTTTTATACATTTTTTCCGGTTAAATGAAACTTTCACTCATATTTCTTGCATAAATTATTATATTTATATCACAATCAAAAAAACATCAAAGCTGAGAGAGAAAATGTTGATTGGTATTTGCCATTTATAAATAGTTGTTATGTAAAATATTATTAAACTGACTTTCGGTGCCTAATTTGAAAGCTTTTTTTCCCTGACGTATTTGAGTTTTCATGTAAAACTACAAAATCTAATTATGTGTATTGGCATAAATAATAGTACAGTGCCCAAATACTGTACGTTGTTTTGTTACTGGTGTTTTTTTTTTTTAAGTCTCGTGCGTTCTTCGTTTACACGTGATGCACTCTGATACTTTTTTTGTACCTTTACAAAAAATGTTTTAAAACTGGTTGCCAAAAAAAAATTGTAGATGTATATATTTCTTTGTAAGAAATTGTTTGAAAAGTGTACAAAGAGTATTTAAAAAAAAAGTGCTGGACCCTACCGACGGATATCATGTAGGGCGAGTGAGTGAGTGAAGAGATTTGGGGATTTGGGCGGCTCTGAACAGTGTGGTCTTGAGGGCCGATGAGGATGAAGTGAGGTGAAAATGGAGCAGCGCCGGAATGAAGGGGCGGGGAAAACGGGAGTTTCCTGGGAAAACCCGCCAATCAATGACATCGTCCGGCACGATTCCCTCTTGTGGAAATCCGGAATGATCCGGCCGGGGATTGAACCCGGTTCGCCTTGGTAGGAGGCAAGCAGGCTAACCGCTCAGCCACCACGGTCCCACGATATCCTGTAGAATGATAACAACGTGCGTAGTAATTGTCAAATTATTTTCCTCAAAAATCACAAGCTACTATATGAAATTGCAGAAAGTAATTTGCTTGATGAGTACACTTGAAGTACAGGAACCAACCGTGAAGCCCATAGGCGTTATGTATCATCATCAAATGCAGTTTTGATTTACAGTGATGGAAATCACGTCACCACTGGGCTATAGAAAATTTGAAGAACATTCTGTGAAATGGCCAATCATGGCGAATGTTGTGGCAATCCGATGGACTTAGCGTGGATGCGGAAAATGCCCGGCATAGATGACTGCATTGTTCTTACTGTGAAGTTCGGAAGTGATGGGAGTTAACACACGTTTATTTTTTTCATGGCATGGTCTCGGCACAAAGGTAGTCATGACTGGAATCCACACAATTCAGATATATGCACACTGTAGCGACAATTCGGAACTGGTCCATTTCATTTCCAGAGTGTAAATATTCCTGTTACATGGAGCAAAGGTTGTAACGAATGGTTTGAAGACATTGAAGTGGCGAATTCGAATGGCCGACCCAAAGAACTTGCCTCAACCCTATTGTACACTTTGAGATCATTTGGAAATCCGATTGAAAGACACACCAAGCCTCTCATTAAATACGCAGATGTGTTCATCATGTTGATGGAGGAATAGAATGAAAATCCTGCATAAACCTTCGGGAAATATTCCTTAAAGGATAGAAGCTCTGGTATTGGCGCAATGAGTACCTACATCATATTAGCAACACAGTCAACCCCGTTTAATAGCCTACTTGGATAGAAAGGTCAGTTAGTTAAAGACCATTTAGTGTGGATCACACTTAGCCTATTCCTCTGAGATAATTTTCACACTGCTGTTCATTGCACACATTGGTCAGATGACTTAATATTAATAAAATAAAAGTTTGGTTAGGCTGAATGGTTAAGATATCACTTAAAGTATTTTTAATATCTTCTTTGGAAAAACGAATTGCACTTAGTAATATGCACGCTAGTGACAATAAGGTACTAAATGAAGATATATTTACCGCAAAAGGCACGGACTAAAACTCTGGTCCCACCCGACAATGTTCAATATCATTCTTTCTTTTTAATTTACAAATTTCATGTCACAATTTATTTTGCCTTTTCGTCTCAGTTTTCTGAGCCGATGATAGTTTCAGATATACAAAATTTCGGTCTTCTTCCATAGAGACTTCTTTACGCAATTTTCCTCCTTTACCATTTTTTTTTCTGTAAGCCATCTTTGGCTTGAAAGAAACTCTCCTCTCTATCATATTTAATCAAATTATATATTTATGGCCCACCTGAAAGGCATTTTACTTCCCCCCTCCTCCTCCCCATTAATTTTAATGCGATTTTGTATACGTAGCATGGAAACCAACGGTACTTCATGGATATTTTCAATAAATATTATCTCATTATAAGAGCTTTTTAATTGCAAATACCAACAGTTTCTATGAGAAATTATAACAATTGTTTTCACTGAATTATTCGTTGCCGCCTAAAAGTATGTCTCAAATTTGTTAGTTTTATATCCTATATCAAAAGCACCTAGTTTTATTTATCCGCAATTCTAATAAACATCGTAATTTGAACACTTTCTCAGCACACTGAAGGAATGATAAGTTAGTCTAACATGAGATTTTAGACAACTAGATGCATCTTGCATGCTCCATGATAGCTTATGTGCTTTCGAAGGTCAATGCCAATGAAAGTAGCTTTGACCATTTATTTTTGAAGAAGACAAAATTTGTAAACGTATCTAAAAACTGAGACTTGTATTTTCTATCCAGCATGAACATTAGCTGCTGTTTCCAGCTACATGAACCTTGCCCAGTCTGCACATTTTCGCTGACTCAGTATTTAATACCAACAAAAAATTCTTTTATTTATAGTTTTTAATCTCATATACATTAGTTTGAGTGCGTTTGGGAGAAATTAAAAAAGTAAACACATCACCAGCTCTCTAAGTCGTTTATTGCTGAAAGGGTAAATTACACCTTTCTACCAGACATCTAAAACTCCTTTAGCAGCTTCAAAGATGAAATAATGGTAAATAATAGAATGTAGCTAGGTATAGTGGAGCCTCTATATATTTATTTACCTTCTCAAAAACTACCTACGAGAGAAATTGCTGGCTTACAAGAAGTTAATGCCAAAAATTATATTAGAAATCCCTTCAGACGAAATTTTATCAATACTAGTTTTCACGTGAATGGTCTGTATACATTTTGATCAAACCAATACTCGCACATTGTTGTACCACTCAGTTTTTATAATACCTATTTAAAATTCTGCAATGAGATCATCAGCTGCCATGAATAATGCAAATACGCTTATTGAAACTGATAAAAATTTGGCTGCCACTGTTAGTGTAGACCTATAACCATTTGGAGGGGGGGGGGGGTACCCAATGTGAGTAAAGTGAGCACTTTTGAAATGCCCCCTCATTTGGGATAGTAGTCAATAAGTATATTTTATTGTAACCTTGGACGTTGACTTTCGAATCCGGTAAAATATATACCCTGTGTTTATTACTTACATGACAATATTTATTTTAAAAAGAGGTGGAAGGATAAAAAAAAAAGTAACTGATAAGATAACAGTAACTAGGACCTCAAAAGTACTCACTTTACAGTGAACATCTCATACTATAAATTCTTTTCAAAGCGCGGTTTTGCCTGAATAAACAGCTCTTTGTCGTGGTGTTACAGCCAGTTATATGTATCGCCGCTCACACTGCCTGTGCCAAGTCAGAATCCATTTGGTTGTCTTCTAGTGCACCAGTTTTGCCTGAATAAACAGCTCTTTGTCGTGGTGTTACAGCCAGTTATATGTATCGCCGCTCACACTGCCTGTGCCAAGTCAGAATCCATTTGGTTGTCTTCTAGTGCACCAGTTTTGCCTGAATAAACAGCTCTTTGTCGTGGTGTTACAGCCAGTTATATATATCGCCGCTCACACTGCCTGTGCCAAGTCAGAATCCATTTGGTTGTCTTCTAGTGCACCAGTTTTAATGGCAATATGTGTATTAAATTCGCTTCTTTTAAAAATACCACAACAATACGCAACATCTGAGGAATTCTTACTCTTTTTAAACCATGGTCGCCTCGAACATGCTAATTATAAACTATTTAGGTGTTCCTGTTTCTGGTACTGTTCTGAAATACTGCCGTTTCAGCGTTTTCTGTATTTCATGGGAGTGTATTTCACGAGATCTGTGCCCAGTAATCCAAGCTCCTTAGCGCTTTCAGACCCAGTTTAATTTACTGGTTCAGGTAATGCAAACAAAACACTTTATGATGCGTGTTGTACTTAGGTCGACACAATACTTATTTCGTTGCCACAGCCAATGAGATGTAGGCTATAGGTTCGACTATAGTTATGTGAACCAATTATGGCCTAGATCAGTAATACTATTTACCCACAGATAACGTCATTGGTCATTGAGCTTCGCAGTTTGCAGTAAATACGAAAAATTACCTACACTTGTGTAATGTACCAGATTGTGCACACTGTATCTGAATGGGTTGAATGAGACTGATGCAATTATTGGGCCAGGAATGAATACACGGAAACAGACCCACCCACCTAATTTCTTGTGGCATTTTCCTTCTTCATGACTTCTCAGACAAAATATCTCTCTACACAAAACACGTACTGCAATGTTCTCTGGTGTGTCTAAACGACGCAGCCAACACTGGCACTCTACGAACAATTTCCTGCTCAGCTGCATACGACCGAGTGTGAACATAGCATTATCTTGACTTGACTCAAATTTTCACAAACGGACAAGTAACTACAAGGAATTTTTGCCGATACCCGCGTATTTGTGTGAATTATGTGTGCATTCTTATTCGCCTACTGCAGTTTTCTCAAAAACGTAATATTTTATCTGAAAGCAACTCTTGCAACTTTATTGAAACTGGACGAGAGTTTGTTTTAAAGAAAAACGAATTACAAATATTCAATATGAGCTACACCAAAAACGAGGCCTACTCCGATTATTTAGAATTTAATTTCATACACGAAATCTGAACTTCACTACGGGTTGCCAGTTAATGTATATCGTTATTAATTAAAGTACGGCATGCAAAATTGGCCCAGACATTGAAGAGAAATTTTGTTGCATACATAATATGAATTTTAACACGAACGTAGCTTGTCGAAAAGGTCAAGTGAAAATATGGCACAATTTCACTGTCGATGCAAACATATTTGTCTGCATAACGGACCTCTAATGACACACTATAATGTCTACGCATCTCTAATAGTCCATATTTCACCAGCTGATCTGTGTCGGTAATAGCTGAAGAATACGTCAATCGATCGATACAAATACCGATGCAAAACTGTGATCATGGTCCAGCTCTACAAGAATTTTGTGACGAAACTATCTCCTAACTATGTACGTTTCTAAAAAAAAAAATCCTGACATTTTACTGACTTCTATCCTTCCTGGTATTTCCTGGTTTTTCCGACTATCTCTATAAGTGCGGACTCTAAACAAAACAATTTGTTATTAATTTTTTCTTTACTCCAGTGGAAATCAAATGCAACTTATTACGTCTACTTCACGGGGGCAAGCATTTACGTGCCACACATGATGGGAAGCCTTAAGACGCCCCTCTTGACATTTTTTTATTATAAATTTCATTTAGGTGTGGTGGAAGCCTAAACTGCTGGTTGCCTAAAAGATGGACGAAAGTTTAAAACCCAGAAGCGGAGATGTAAGTATCAGGTATACATTACAGTAAATTTCAACAGTAGTGACGGCAAACATTTTGAGTAAATAAGGATTAATTCCGTTGTAAGTTAGGTAAATCACTGCGAAGTAAAGCATTAGAGGTTTTATACAAAATATCAACACTTCTCGGAAAACGAAAACCGTTAGAGTACTCATCTGCATCGTTTTGGCGCTTTTCCCTACATTAGAGAAGGGCAACGTATGCCTTGTGCCCTCCTATTTGTTATTACGATGTCGCTCACCTGGGAAGCTGAACCGAGATGTCGATCTCCAGGGTCCAGGGGGCAACTTGGGTGCAGGAAGAAACGTAGAATTCTTAGGAGAAAATTCTTACCGCAATTCGGGAGCGATGAACTCCACATCTCGGATCTCACGACCTGCTGGCCAGGTGCCAGCTCTCACATACTCTCCCTTCTCAGCCTAGGGACAGGCGTCGCCCTCGTGGACATGTGTCGCACTCCGAGGAACCTCACCTCAAGATCCCTTCTCTTGGAGCCGAGGAGATGCGAAACCACTACTAAATAAGCACTACCGCTCCATTCTTATCTCAGAGGAAGAACGTAGCGGTATTTTTCCTTCCTCATGCAAGGTTTTCAATTGTATATCCTTACACAGATAGGAAGATAAAAATCTACCAAAACTTGAAGACATTTCTTATTTCAGGGCGAACGTCACAAAAAGCAGAGATAAAATCACATTGCAAATTCTAGTATACAAGCCAATGCATGCAACAAGTCTACTGTAAAGAACACGTGAAAAATTATCATTCAGCGCGTAAGCTTACTAATTACTTTACTATGTTAGCAAAAACTTGAAATTTAGTTCCATATTTTCGTTTTATAGAAGAAAAATATTAAATTCCTAGAGTGCGATTGAGGTCTTTACTCTCACAGATTTCAAGCATTACTGCTTTGAATCACTGTACATATTTTAGGGTCAACTGAAATGTAACCGAGGCATGGTGGATCCATCCTACGCCAAGTACTACAGTTCATAAGCAGGAGCGCCAGTTTTCCGCGGAAAAATTCCAGGACAAGTTGTGATCCGGCGCACTTCAGCTGAGAACCACTTTCGTGATTTGATCATTTGAATTGTTACGCGTCCTATCTGTCTGTCCGTGAATCACGGACACCCAGTACCGCAGAAACTTAATTACATAAAGACCAGCAGCCAATAGTCAAATGAAGACTGCAAGTGTGCAAATAGGATAATGAAGTCCATCCTCTGCGTAAATATTTTCGCGGAAAATAGGTGGGCCGTATTCACAAATAAGGATAGTAAATTTTTGAACTACCTCGTGTCCTCTTAAGAGTTTTTACTTGCTTTACAGAGAAATAACTAAAATGCGATAGTACTGACTTAAGTTTTTCCGTGGCCACTAGAAGGCGTACAAAAATCCTGTACGACAGAAATATAATTTGCAAAATATTTCTTTCAGCGTTAACTTCAAATTGAATTCAAAAAATTACAACGCTGATTTTCAGGAAGATATACACTCTGAGGATCGTAAATTCATAGATAAAAATGAAGCGAAAAACACTTTAAAGCTTCTGTAATCACAACGTCATAAACCGTATAATTTTATCCGCGTAACACAAAAAGAAGAAAGACACCCAACGTCGGAAACTGGCCATAATATGGCGTGTAAACGCATATTCAATAACCGATAGTATATTCAATAGTTGACGGCACGGATTTTGAAGTAAGGGTGATGCAACCCATGTATAATCTCATCTGTTAAATTAATATTCAAATTGTATTAGTTATTAAGGCGTACTTTAATTAAAAATTTAAAAATTACATGGAGACATTTTTGGATACAGGTTAGCCATTTTGAATAATGAAACAACGTTGAAGGGTAATCATGATGATAAATTTATACAAATTCTACAAGATTCCAACCACTCGGATAAAACGATATAGTCATTTCAATAATATGCTATGCAAGCAGGAAATCTTATTTAAATTTTGTGGTTTCTAAAAAGATATTTTATTTTAAATTACACTGTTTAAAAAAACAGAGCACTTTAGGCAGTTTTTTTTACGTTCAGGAGCTCTGGAAGGGTCGCACCAAAACATTATGTGACTGGGGTAGACTTTTATCATTACTAAAACGCCTACAAATTAACTGGTAACTCATTTATTGTTACTTGTTGCACGAATTAAATAATTCAGGCCTATTGAGTCTAATGCGCGTAGCAGCTTGGCCAGGTCTGACGAATTTTGTAATTTCACCTTTGATCTGTCTCCCAAACTAAGCTGACGCCCAAAAGTACAGTCATAAAATCAGTCGGCGCAGTGACAAACCTGAATATTTACAGCCTGTTTTGTAATGAGTGAACCATGAGTGAAGAGATTTGGGCAGCTCTTAACATCGAGGCCTTGAGAGCCGATGAGGGTGAAGCGAGGTGAGAATGGAGCAGCGCTGGAATGAAAGGGTTTTGTTGTAGTGTGGGGGGGGGGAGACCCGCCGGCCAGCGGCATCATCTGGCACGATTCCCACACGCGAAAATCCGGGAGCGACCCCGCCGGGAATCAAACCAGGTTCTCCTAGGTGGGAAGCGAGTATTCTAACCACTTAACCACCGCGGCCCCACCTGTTTCGGAATATCCGCAAATTTTTAGCCCGGAAACAGCGATTGAAATGATTCTTCACAGCACCAGTGAGTGGAATTCGCGTGTATCTATTGTTACGAAACTAAAGTCAATGTCGGACTGACGCAAGGAAAGCTGGAATTAAAAGCTTTCGATGAGACAAGACACGACCCTGTGAACAATTACAATATAGTGCTCTGTAGACTTTCATTCTTACAAAATGCGTAGATTTTAACACTGTTTCCTTTATACTTGATTTTACTTGGTTCATAAATGGTGGGCAACTTCCGAGCTTAGGAAAAATATAGGCTATCTTACATCAGTTATGCAAATAATCACGGAAAAAACAGGTTACGGTGTAGGTAGTATCATAAGGGATCAACAACATAGCCTAATTCGATATTTACTCACTACAAATTTGACGGGAACTCGCTTCACAATAATGAGTTGCTTTAAGATCAGATGAAAGGGGATCTGGAGGAATGGTAGCATTCACAGAATCAGTATTTCTCAACTAATACATTCAGTATCAAAACTAAGTGAAATAAGTTTACTGATCTTGACTGATGAGCGTTTTGTCTTAATTAGATATTACCTCTGAAGCTCTCTTTCCCATAAAAAAGTCTAACCAAATGTACTTCTCAACATTTTGTCCCTATTGTTTAGACGAATTGAAGTCAACAGTGAACTCAACAGTTTTTTTTTTTTAAGTCCTGAAAAACACCACAAAAAGGTTGTGGGTTATGTAGTTGCAGATCAACCCGGGTCAGAATCCAGCCATCCCCCGATGTGAAGGTTCAATTATTTGCTTGCCATATGCGTCGTTTTTGCACAAGTTCTACCACGAGAACGTATGAATGAGATATGTATAAATGATAGGCACGTTAGCCGCTCGACAGACAATATTCTGACTTGAACACGTTAGCATAAAATCACCATTATTATGATAAGTTTCAGCACTGCACGGAATAAGTAATTGTCCACTTGATGACACAGATACATACTAATATCTAGCAACTTTCCGGGGATAATATGATTTTTAAAGCCACCGATTCACTGCATTTTTATAACTGGGTCCTATCAGGACAACACAGCAACACAAACTCCATAAATTCTACATAATGAGTGCCTGAGACTACTTGTCGGATAAAATCCAGTTTTCTCTTGTAATAACTAAAATATAATAACGTACTTCTAATGTTAAGTTACGGAAGCTTCAATGCAAAATTTAATAATAATTAAACGAATATATCTGTGTTCACACCAGCTTATTCGTTTCAAGAAGGGACTACCTGGAGATCTGCTTACAAAACAATTCGGAGGACTTCTTGGTGCCTGCCAAAGTAAGAGATGAGGGAACGAATACCAATAAAGGCAAATGTTCCGCCGTGTCATTTATTTATAAAGACGATAAGTAAATAATGTTTATTAAGGTACAGGTTGGGGGATCTAACAATAGTGGCTGAACAGTTGAATCAAAGAATAGGCTCATTTCAACATAGTTAATATTTAGGGATATCACTCAGGTGCCAGTGCTGAATTAGAATCTATAGGTAGAATATAGTGTTGGTTTCCCATTCATACAGATAGTTTTGAGAAATAATGGCTATGTAATTCGAAAGGTGAATATTATTTACATTTAAATGACACGTGACAATCTATAAAATTTTCATATTTAAAAGTGACCAGTTTGTCTCGCCAGAAACAAGAAATGACGGGCATCACTGGACATCTTTGCAGAAGTTACTTTCCGTACTTGAAAATTAGACATATTCTTGTATGCTTAAAGCACGAGACGGATTAAATTCAAATTGAGAGGATTTTCATTTTCAAGGGCAAAAGACTATGAAAACAGAACGAGAAAATATATAATGGATGTTATATGAAGTAAAAAAATTGCGGTGCCCGAAAAAAGTATCTTCTGTGATACCGCGACAAAAAAGCTATTAATTCTGCACCCTTAGCTACGCTTCAGTGCGGTAATTGGGACAGTAATTTTTTTCCAACTCCCTCAACTTACCTACCTCTAGTCACGAATTTCGCTGCTGCAAACGAAAGATTAATTAGAAAAACGTAGGGAAGCTGGATAAATGCAGCTAAACACACAGAAGTAAACTTGACAAAGTAGTACCAGCTAAAACACTACATCACAACCACGGAACAGAAGGATGTCTAGATAGAACACGTAGGGAAACAAAAAGACATGTAGAGATAAGCACGAAGTGCACACAGCACAAAGAAGCCAAGAAGGGAAGAGAGAAAGAGAAATGCAGGCTAAAGAGCAAGAGAGTGAAAATATCCAGGGTGTATTCTTAGTGATAGCAAACAATACTCACATGGCAGCATGAAATCTGAAAAAATTGGAAACAAAAAAATGAGAATTTTGTGATCAGGTCAGAATTTTAACTTTAAAAAAAAATTGCCATAAATGAGTAACTCTAGGCAAAGAGAGATCTCCACTTGAATGTATGGTCGTGCCTAGCTTTTCAATATGATGTTTTTAAGAACTCTAAATTAATTATACATTAAGGTTAGTCATATTTCAGATTATCAATATTCTGAGACAAAGTGGAGATTATTCAGCCTGAGTTTCCCAGTTTGAGCTGACGCGAGGTCCGTAAAATTAAATAATTATCAAATTTATATGTTTAAGCCAATTCATGTTAAGATAATTTTTTAAGTTTCAAGTTAAGTATTTTTTTTTTACTTCAGCTAGCGAACATAAGCTTGCAGAACGCCGCACAAGACTGTAAGCATTAGAATACACCCTGAACAGCAAAGTACATACATGTATACAAATAACAATAGCTCATGGTACTTACTAGAGTCTGGTGTGGTAATGCAAAGAAGATATAAATTTGCCTTTATAAAATTACAGACGGATTATCCTGGTTTTACCTTTTATTGCTTGAGGTACAGTAGATCTGTGAAAGTAATTTACATAATTGCAGCTGATGTTGATGTTTAAATGTTAAGTAAGTAATTCATTAAACAATGTTTAATAAACACTGAGGAAATGTTTATGCATATAAATTATATTCAATTATTTAAAAGTTTAAATTGGTTTTTATTATTTTTATATTTTAAGAAGTTAATTTAGTAGAATAAATAAAATAAGTATAATAATGAACAAATACCATATACTGTAGCAGTGAAGTAATTTGAGTAATTAGTAAATACACACAAACCAAATTAATAGGTTTAAATATATTACTCACTTGTAAGGGACAAAATCTGGCACATGAGAGTATTTAAACAATAATAAAAGCTAATATTTCAGGCAATGTAGGAACTGAGAAATATGCGTTATCTTCATCCTTATAAACAGAGGTTTCTTGAAGATTGGCACTCTTGACTTTGAAAATTGCTACACTGAAACACATTTACGCCGCCACTTAAACAAAATGTTAACCAGCGAAAATCATTCAGTGAAGGTTTCGTAGATACAGTTTATCACTACGTAGGTCACACTTTCATTGCATAATGATGGTACCATTATTAAAATAAGTATTAATATACAAAAACACGTAGGTTTGTGTCAACATTCCCGACATTGTGTAAGCGATGATTAAACTGAAATGTTTACTATATATTATTATTTTGTGGTCACCACAAGAGATTTTGCGGAAACAAGACATTAAACATGTTTTGTCAAATACAATTATATTGCAATTACTAAATATTTTAATTCTATTTGAAAATGATTTCAGTTTTATCCATTTAAAAAATTTTTTTACGGGAAATAAAACCATTATTTTTATTATTTAAAACATTTTGAACGTTTTGCTTTACAAAATATTTACTGATGATCAAACACTTTTTTACAGTGGAAACCAGTCTTTAAGCTATAGTCATTCCAGGAGACAAACAAATATGTATTGAAATACAGCTAGACATTTTAAGAATTGTATTTTAAATTAGTAAATACAAAATTGATTTATTTCAGGACTCTTGTACAACTAGCAGTTCACCCAAGCAATGTGTTCTTTGAATAAATCACAAAATACTAAAAGTTCATAATTCCAAAGGGTAAATTCGATGTATTCATTGAAAATAACTTTAGAAAAATTTTTTGGCAAGTCTCTTTTTCAAATACAACAACTATAATATACAGTTATATGTGCATGGTGATGGTTAAAATAGCAGACGCATGGAAATAATCCAACGGAATTGAGTACGCTTAGGTATATAGTTGAGTGATGTAGTTGAGTGATGTGGCTGAGTGATGTGGTTGAGTGATGTGGTTGAGTGAATAATGAAACTGTATTTCGGTAAATCCATTCACACGAGTTCGCGTGAATTAGCGAAGAGTTTCAAACAAACAAGACTTGGCACTTAAATATCTCACACATTAACAGATGAGAATGGCGTTTCTGGATACGTGTAGCTGTCGCGTGCCCGAAACAAAAACATTAGAATGCAAACGTTTGAGAACGTTTCAGATGCTGTCATATTGCGAATGATGCAATTTCGTTGTCGAATCACGAGCGAATACCACTCCGACGGCATGGCTGAAATGTGATAACGTAGACCACGAAATGTGGCACGGCGCAAATCTATCATCGCTCCCTGTAGCATTCATTGGAAGAAAATTAATGAATGCCGTGTTTACAATTACTCACCAGCTTGAAACAGTAATTGATGTCAGCGGCATGTAGTGACTGTCAGAACACAGTAACTAGAGATCACAAACATAATTGATCTGTAATGAAATTTCTTCCTGTTATTGAACGGAGATCAATATGAAATGTACTCGAAATAAATCCCGATCAACTTGGAAGGAGGAGTTTTGATAACATTTGACCAAAAGTGTTGGTACCACGGCTCAGTTGACCGAAAAATCAGTTCACCAGGTATACTAATCTTCAACTCCTTCGTTTACCATTGGTCTACTTTTAACCTCTGCTCCAGCCAACTTCGTTGAGCTGGTAAGTTGCCGTAGGATTAAAATATACGCACAGTATTTTGGGCTAGTTTCACTTCTTTATTACACCGATAAAATGTTTCCCTGCAACGGGCAAATATTATCCAGATATCTTTGTAGATTTACGGATTTTACATTTACAATGGCACATGCCATAAATTCACGGAATTAACTCCGCAATTTCTCGGAATCTTACCCAATATCAGTAATATAACTTCCGTGCATGTGTGGAATTTCCCATCAATTTTCTGATTGAAGTTGTTTGAATGCCCATGTTCGTTTTCTTTATTAAGTCATTGCATTAAGCATAAAAAATTAATTTTCAGAAATTAAATTATTTTTCTTCTGTAGAACTTTGAGCAGGGAAGAAAATTAGCGGCAACACCTTGTAAATCTACAATAGTTTACGTCGTGGCGGTTGCGTGTTATCTGTTTCCGGAAATTAGTGCAGTGTTTCGTTATTACAAACTCATTTTACATATACTGGAGGGGTATTTTCGTAAAAGACACACTTAATTCAAGGACATTTGTACTTAATGCACGATCGCAAAGTGTTGATAGACAACACCGACAAAATAGCGGCAGTATGATAAGAAATCAAAACATACCGCATCCTGAATGGAAGACTATCGTAACTATAAGGCCTCAAATAAGGTAAATGGGAATAACCAATTGTCCCTTTATATAAAAGTTTCTATAATACTATATTAGCAAGCGATTTTAAAGTATTAAAACTACGTTAATATATAACAGTGCATAGTAAAGGACTTGTAAAACATACGCCTGTATAAATATGAAATGGTAATGAATACTTATTAAATCTGTTTCCCGCTGTTCAACACGCATTTATTTACCGAAGGTCCATTGAACATAAATATTTTGGTGAGACAGTTCCACTGTCAAGTGATATCTTATCCTCCCTACAACACAAAAATTGCCAAAAGTCAATTTTATGAGTTACGATTGTCTTGCGTTAGTGATGCGATATTTTACGCGAGAATGCATGAAAAAATACACATAGTTGATGTACAAAAGGCTGGAAGGAACTAGGAACTTATTACTCTACAGCTACTGCAAGAGTGGCTGTGTGAAAGGAATTACTGAGTGCCGTTGGAGGAAACATTTCTTGAGTTAGTCAAAGATGACTTCTCCACAGTGACACTAGTTACGTGGTTTAAGCATGAAGGGTTGACTACTTCAGATCACAGGTCTTGAAACGGAGAATCTAGGTACAATGACGGGATGACACTACTTATTACTTTTATCTTTGAAGGTTAATGGTAATGGTGATTTCATTTTCTTATGATGGTGTGATTGGATTGTATCCATTGCCGACCATGAGACTAAATATGAAGCGTACACACACAGAACTAGCAAGACAAAAAAAAAAAAAAAAAAAAAAAACACACACCCATCGTCTGTGTACGTTCACATTCGGTTCACATTCGCCAATGAACTTTTCGTTACCGGTTTTTCATCGATTCATCACTGGACATGCGTGTTCGGTGTTCGCGCCTCGTTTAAACCTGAGCGAATGGCAGTGTAACGCGTGTGTGAATGGTTCACTAATACCCGTACGCACGTGTTCCCTTTCTGTTCGCTCCGGTGTGAACGGGGCTTAAGATTTCGACTTGGAGACACGCTCACTTGAACAAGTCCTTGCCCAAAACTGGGAAACCGCCCCCGTCCCCGCAACCAAAAAATGGTGAAATTTGAAGAGAAGAAATCTTGTGGACTACAAAATTCTACAGACTCGTTTTTGCGTCTGTAACAGTGCGGAGGAAGCCAGTATAACTCATAACAGGAGAAAATTAGCCAAGAACAATGCGCGAATCATTTTGGGTAGGGGAAAAGGGGGGGGGGGAGGATGGGAGAGAGTGCCAAGGAATTCCCCTTCCCAAATTTTCTCCTCTGACTTAAAAAGAATCACTATTTCCTTGTCAGTAAAAGCGGTTTACTCCCCTGAAGAATAATGCATGATGACTGACGTAGAATGGTTTCCTCGTACAAATTGTAACAACGAAGCTTGACGCCTACTTCAGATGGAAATTACTGATGACTGTAAAACACACGAGACCTCACACGACCACGATAATATACTTAGGCCTACTATAAATTTAATTGACTGGGATTTTAGAATTCGAATCCGAATTGCAAATGTCCTGCACAGTTGAAACTCAATAATTAAGTGATAGGTAATTCGTAATTTTCCTCCACCAGAGCTCATTATACTCGTAAAGAAACTCATGGTGGTTCTTGCTCAATCCTCGTTTTGATTGAGAAGATAAGTCTGACTCCAGTTGGACCGATACCACTGCAGTCAGGACTCCCGTCCATCTCTAACCTACAATACCTTGGCATTCTAAACTTAATTAATGATCCAATCAGTACCATCAGCACAGTGTAAATAAAAATCCAGTTATTTTGTGTTTCAAAACGGGCTAGTAAGCCATACAAGTAGTAGTATTTGGCATGTTTGGCGCCATCGGGACCTGGGACCGGAGCTTGGAGCTGTTCATGCTCGTTATTCCACTCCCCCAACGGCCATCTTGCCCGCCATGTTATATGTCGGTGACCTTGACATTGATCTTGGATACCTTTGACATTGAAAACCAAAGAAATCCGAACAAAATTTAAAAATCTACAAAAATTATTTAAAAATTTATAAAAAATAGTTTTTAACGTTATTGTTAAAACATTTATTATTAAAAAATTAATTTTACAAAATCTTACATTTCCAAAGTCACCCCCAGCATCACGCCCAGCAGACGACTGACCCCCTTCACAACCCTCACCAGCACATCCCCCCTTATAATATATTTAATCACCCAATTGCTCACCCTCAATTACTCAACTTTGCTCGTTCCCCACCCACGATTCCCATTGACTAATTGCCCCACACCATCCATCCCTACCCATGTTTCTCATTGGCTAATTACTCGTGTATGTTCGGAGATCTTCATTCGACCAACTGGTCGTGTTCGTTCCATCAATTATACTCACCTTCGTTCGATCTCCACCTATGATTCTCAATGGCTAATTGCCCGACCCCTTCCATCCCACCCATGTTTCTCATTTTATACTTGCCTTACCTCCTCCATCCCCTACAATGATTAACATTGACTAATTTCCCCACCCCCTCCATTACCACCCATGTTTCTCATTGATTAGTTGATCGCATATTTTTGAAAACCTTCGTTCGACCCATTAGTCGGCAGGCCTCCGCCAAATACTCCTTCGTTCGATCCCCATGCATGATTCTCATCGGCTAACTACTCATATTCGTTCCATCCACCAATTACTCTCTACCCTCCAATAATTCTCATTGATTAACCACATCACGTGATAATCACTCTCATTGGCTAATTTCTTGTACATTTTCGGAAACCTTCGTACGGCCAGTTAATCGACAGACCTCCACCAATTACTCATTCTTTTGTGTGCAGCCATCTTGGTTTCTCGTTTGTAATTTTTATACATTGTTTAAGGACGCCATCTTGGATTTCTATGTTTTCATCACCTAGGTGGCACTAGTGTATTAATAATCGATACCCCCACCAGGCGAGTTGGTGAGTTAGCCACCAGGTGGCAGCCATATTTCTTTACATTTTTGAAGTATAGTTTGTGCTGTCGGTGCCCTCCATGATGGAGTCTATTTTCAACACATAGGTGCAATTAATTTCTCGATAATACTGCCTACTATTGGCTTATACCGAATTGCGACATTGTCCATTCCTGCAAAGTTCGTAAACCGTAATAATTATTATTTTTTGTTTTGTATTTTGACATAAATATTTTTATTTAAAATATTTATATATATATGATTTTTTTTAAATAAATACATCATAACGTTATTAAAAGGAATTTATTCAATAAAGTACAACATTAGAAAACACATATATGTACACATTGAAACATTTATCTTTTACTCTTTGTTTTGTGTATTGCAAGGCACAGTTTCCCCAGAGAGTTCTGATTTCTGTGGGTTATTAGTATAATATTTAAATCATTGTTTACAGACATGAACTTTGTACCCATGCGAAGTAATCTGCAATCGCACCAGTCTTGAAAAGTTTTTTATGTAATAATAATGTGAAATATTCTTAGTTTCGTCGTTCACCATCAGACGATCGATATATTCAGGGTTCTCGTTCTTATTCACACTTGTTGGCGCCACATTTCCCCTAGCATTCAGCGATTACACATTTACAGACACATCAGGGTTGTTGTTCTCAAATACCCTTATTTGCTGTAGAGGAGTAGAAAAATCCAGTCCGCTAAAATAAAACTTTTCTTCCACCTCAGCATACCTCTTGTCCACGCGTTACGGATGCGATAACTTAACAAATCCAGCCAACACTGACCACTTTAAAAATTGTGGGGATTGATTACGGCACGTTTGTGTGGAATATTTCGGGTTCTTTGTGTTGGTGTGTGTTTGGCGTATGAGCAAGTGGAGAATGTACCATTTCTTTTCTTCTTGCCTTGTAAGAATTAGTTCTTAGGCAGAATATTATCAAAGTGAGTGCGCAGGAATGCACTGTGTTGTCCCTTTAGTGTGATTTTACCACCAAATGGACTTTAGTGGGCAGGCGACGCGTGGCGGGCCCTAGATCCCTCGTCTGCGGTGTCGGGTTCTAGATCCCCCGACGCACGTGTCAGGGGCGGCGGGTCGGTGTCGCGTGGCAAAGGCCCTGGATGTCGTGGGGCGCGTGAACTTCAGCTCGTACTTGACACCTGAGGACCACGTGACACCAGACGCCACCAGACATGACACTGCAGTCCGCGACCCCCTCGCACAGAGGCTGACACACACCCCGTGACCTCGATCTGAGCAGCATTACACTGTGTTCCGTCTCCATTCATACAGAGGCAACACGCGTCTGTGGTTAAGGGCACTGCCTGCCGGCTGGCAGCTGCGTAATTTAAATAGGAAATCCCATGTTAAGGAAATTTTGCCGCCGTGCGTTAGTTTTAAAGATAGGCGTTTGAAAAGAAATTTATTTTTCACAACTTATTTTTTGGAGAAGATCCCTACAAAGTATATATTTTCAGTATAAGGGGTTTCCTCCAAGTAACATAGAGGATGGAGCTTCACAGCTATCGACATATGTTGACCTTCCGGACTTTATGTAATACATACATGCCGTAATCAATCCACACAACTATGACAACCAATGTTTCAAATGTCCAGTGTTGGATGGGTTTGTCAAGTCATCGCATCCGCAACATGTGGACAAGAGATATGCAGACGTGGAATAAAAGTTTGTTTTTAGCGGACTAGATTTTTCGACTCCTCTAAAGCAAATAAGGGTCTTTGAGAACAACAAACTCAGTGTGTCTGTAAATATGTACTAGCTGAATGCCAAGGGAACAGTGGTGCCATGCCTGTGACTAAAAAGGAAAAATGGTTAAATACGAATATAAGTATATTTCACAATACTATTAAATAAAAACTTTTCAAGACTGGTGCGATCGCAGATTACTTCGCATTGGTACAAAGTTCATGTCTGCAAACAGTGTTTTAAGCATTATCCTGGTTACCCACGTAAATCAGGACTCGCTGGGAAACAGTGCCTTGCAACAAATAAAACAAAGTGCAAAATGTACATTTCTAATGTGTATATGTGTTTTCTCATGCCGTACTTTACTAAAAAAAATTTAAGTAGAAATATGTTATGTTTTATTTATTTAAAAAAAAAACCCTTCCTGTTTATATAAAATGATTTTACATAAAAATACTTATGTCGAAAATTAAACCAGAAAATTAAATAAGAGAGTCTACGAACTTTGCACGAATAGCCAATGTCACCATTCGGTACAGGTCGATAGCAAGCAGCATAATCGATAAATTAAGGCCACACATGTCTTTAAAATAGAATACAACATGGTGGGCGCCAACAGCGCAACCTATAATTTAAAAACATAAACAAATATGGCTGCTGTCTGGTGGCTAAATCAACAATTCGTTTGGTGGCTACATCGATTATTAATACACTATCACCCCCTAGGTGTAGTAAATATATAAAATTCAATATGGCGTCCTCCAGCTATGTATAAGCTAATGACAAACGAAAAAACTAAGATGGATGCATACAATAGATTGAGTAATTATTGGAGGCCTGCTGTCTAATTGGTCGAACGAAGGTTTCCGAAAACACACTAGCAATTAGGCAATGATAAACATGGGTGAGTATGGAGGGGTGGGGAAATTTCCCAAAGAGAATCATTGGAGGGTATGGAGGGGGTGGGACAATTAGATAATGAGAAACATGGGTGATGATGAAGGGCGTGGGGCAGTTGGTCAATGAGAATCATGGGTCGGGGTCAAACGAAGGTGAGTAATTGGTGCAGCGAAGTGAGTATTTGGTGGAACGAATGTGAGTAATTGGTGGAACGAAGGTGAGTAATTGGTGGAGCGAATGTAACTAATTGGTCAAACAAAGGTAATTGGTGGGAGCAATTGAATGATTAAATATATTGGAAGAGTTGAGTGGGGGTGAGAGGAGTGGTGGTGTCTGCTGTCTGCTGGGTGTGGTGCTGAGAGGACTTCTGGAAATGTAAAATTTTTTAACTAAGAGTTTTAAATAATTGTTTGATTATAATGTTTTAATAATACATTTTTAATAATACATATTTTATAATTGTAATAAAAAATTTTAATAGTGTTTTATTTATTTATTGGAATTATTTCGGATTCAAGGTCAATGGTCACCGGGGTCAAGGTCAAAATTCTAGGTCACCGACATTCAACATAGTGGACAAGATGGTCGCCGGGGGACCCGATTGACAATCCTAAACAGCTCCGAGCTTCGGTCCCAGGTCCCGATGGCGCCAAACATATCAAATCACACTACTCAAGAAAACTCAATAACAATTTAAGATTTTTTTTAAGGTAAATTTGCAAAACACTCAGTGATGTGGTCAGCAAGCTTACAATCTCTTCCCTGATCTCGTTAAATTTCCATTATTTCGGAACAGTTTTCGTTCGTTTATGCCTAAATGGTAAAATCTAAGCAAACAGTCACAATAAGACACGTCTGGTGCTTCTGCCAGGGGTCTTGCAAGAGAATTAGGGACGTAACTCAACCCAGCCGATCAATTACACCATTAGGCTAAAATCAATCCCCGCCTAAGAGTCCATACGAAGCAATTTTCGTAGGCGCGGCCATCGCTGAAAGGCTATTCCTTCAAAGGTATCTGTATTTACAACTATACTGCTCACAAAAAGTTTAGTATATATCAGAATACAGGATGTTATATTGGATAAACGTGGTATACATTACATGATGTACAAACAAAATGCATAAAATGGAAAACAACTTAATCAAAGGAATCTCATAAGTTTTAATATCAAAACAAAGGTATTCTCAGATGCATTGACAAACTGCAATAACGTGTGGGACCTCCATTATTACTGAGGCACGCTTGCATCCGACAAGGCATACCAAAAACAAGATCATTAAATTTTTCCTGAGGCAAGTTTTCCCTTTCATTCATAAACTGCGGCCTGAATAATCATTGGTGGTTGTGCACGGTGTGGAATCTCTCGTTTGAGGGAGGGCCGCACATTCCCTATGTAGTTCATGTCAGCTGAATAAGTTGGCCAATTGATTGTTCGGATCTCAGCGGGGAATATGCTAAACTTTTTGTGAGCAATGTATTAAAATGGTTGGAAGAGTTTCCTTTCTTGCGTTGTAGCGATAAATAGTGGAACTAGATTGAAGTTGCTAGAGAGTTGTTCAGCGACCTTCTAAAACAGTATCAGCGAAAACCTTCTGTGTCACCTGTCTCAAACTCTACTTTTCAATTTTATCGTGTTATGAAGTGAACTACTCAAATGGCATGCCATCAGCATGCAATCTGGACACGGCAGGAATGCTCGGCAGTGCCGAATTTGCTCTGAAGTTAAGGGGGCCCGCCTACCTGTAGCTGTTCCGCGCGTTTGGGGCCAAGAAGCGCGGGAACAATAAGGACGACACTGCCGCTCACGTCAAGTGCTCCATCGCCTCTACGCGCAAGGCTTTGAACTGGCATGTAGTGTTCTCGTCGCGCTACGTGTATCTATGGGACTTAACAGCGGCGATCTTATCATTTCATTGGAGGAATGTCTCTATAGGCTATTCACGGTAAAATGAGCACTTAAGGAAGCCCTGCTTAAGACCTACTTGTATGCACATTGTGTATTCTTCCAACAAATATAAAAATAACATTGTCATGGACCAGATCACTTTATTAATACTTCGGTCAACGGAAACTGTGAAATTAATAGAAAAGTGAATATTTTAAAAGTTGTATTATTGTTGCACTTATATGCAATTAAAAAAAGGAAAATAAAAGAAAATAGTTTAGTACTGACGAATGTTTATTTCAACACTTTTAATTTAACATCAAGACATAGAAATACGTTTCATTTCGTCGTAGCCAAATTTACTGGACACTATGACAGTCAGTGTACAAGTTAAAATATACGCAGATGAGGGCAGCGGAATTTTTCAAGGGTTGATTTCAAAAGTGCTCACTTTACCGTGAATAACAATTAGCAAGATTCAACGCAGGGCCCCTAAGTAGTTTTGCATGTAGGCCCCCTATCCGACACGTATATTTTGAGATACTACGCTGTGAAAAGGTTTTTATTATAGTGTTAAACATTTCCGTATATTTACGTACTCTTTTACGGAAATGTAAAGTAAGTATATGTAAATGTAATCCGTAAAGACGATAAACTGAGATGGTCTTCGTAAATACAATATAAAGGTAAGTCTCCGTATTTCCTATTCTCTTCAAGTTCGGGTAGCGAACAATGTCGAGTCTACACAAAGCTTTCTTCGCCTGCACTCTAAGAAGAAAATTAGTTTCTGCGAAAGTCACGATAACCCCGCCACTTTTACATATTCGTTCAAACATAATATATAGCTAGGGATAGGAACATTTCGCGAATTCATTTCAGGACAATGTACACGTCAAACACGTGTACACTGAAGATGAAAGACCCTGGGCGACTCTGGGCCAATAGCAGACTTGCAAGTAAACAAACAGCGAGTGCCATACTACCAGGCTCGAGTATACACACGACTGTGGAGTCTAGACTTCAGGTCATTGAATCGCGAATTTTTCCTATCCTTACATATAGCATCAGGCATCTGTAACGTTTATAAAAACACAACACAAACTTCAATAGACACTGGACAAGTTACTTTCGATACATCAAATACCACACTCGAAATTCGAATCTGTGAGAAACCACTGATTCGCAGTGAAATTAAGCTAATCTAATCGATGAAAATAGCTCCACTTAGAATTAGTGGAAAATCACTGATTGCTTCAGTGAAAAAATTTCACTGATTGAATAGTGACGGTCGACTACAGTGGCGAATTAAATATTGTTTTAATTGAATGCAGCGAAATACTTACGTGACATAGATATATTTACAACACTTTACTATTTATATTGCGCTATTTACCGTAATTTAAAAAAGTAAAAAACGTTTCAGAGGTAGCCGGGATTGAACTCGCACACCTTACGTTACCTTACTATCCGCCGTTACCTTACGACTCTACGTCGTTACCTTACTATCCGCCGTTACCTTACGACTCTACGCCGTTACCTTACTATTCGCCGTTACCTTACTATCCGCCGTTACCTTACGACTCTACGCCGTTACCTTACTACCCGCCGTTACCTTACTATTCGCCGTTACCTTACTATTCGCCGTTACCTTACGACTCTACGCCGTTACCTTACTATTCGCCGTTACCTTACGACTCTACGCCGTTACCTTACTATTCGCCGTTACCTTACTATCTGCCGTTACCTTACGACTCTACGCCGTTACCTTACTATCCGCCGTTACCTTACTATTCGCCGTTACCTTACGACTCTACGCCGTTACCTTACTATTCGCCGTTACCTTACGACTCTACGCCGTTACCTTACTATCCGCCGCTACCTTACGACTCTACGCCGTTACCTTACTAATCGCCGTTACCTTACGACTCTACGCCGTTACCTTACTACCCGCCGTTACCTTACTATTCGCCGTTACCTTACTATTCGCCGTTACCTTACGACTCTACGCCGTTACCTTACTATTCGCCGTTACCTTACGACTCTACGCCGTTACCTTACTATCCGCCGTTACCTTACTATTCGCCGTTACCTTACGACTCTACGCCGTTACCTTACTATTCGCCGTTACCTTACGACTCTACGCCGTTACCTTACTATCCGCCGCTACCTTACGACTCTACGCCGTTACCTTACTAATCGCCGTTACCTTACGACTCTACGCCGTTACCTTACTACCCGCCGTTACCTTACTATTCGCCGTTACCTTACTATTCGCCGTTACCTTACGACTCTACGCCGTTACCTTACTATTCGCCGTTACCTTACGACTCTACGCCGTTACCTTACTATCCGCCGTTACCTTACTATTCGCGGTTACCTTACTATTCGCCGTTACCTTACTATTCGCCGTTACCTTACGACTCTACGCCGTTACCTTACTATTCGCCGTTACCTTACGACTCTACGCCGTTACCTTACTACCCGCCGTTACCTTACTATCAGCCGTTACCTTATGACTCTACGCCGTTACCTTACTATTCGCCGTTACCTTACTATCCGCCGTTACCTTACGACTCTACGCCGTTACCTTACTATTCGCCGTTACCTTACTATTCGCCGTTACCTTACGACTCTACGCCGTTACCTTACTACTCGCCGTTACCTTACTACCCGCCGTTACCTTACTATCCGCCGTTACCTTACGACTCTAACGCCGTTACCTTACTATTCGCCGTTACCTTACTATTCGCCGTTACCTTACGACTCTACGCCGTTACCTTACTATTCGCCGTTACCTTACGACTCTACGCCGTTACCTTACTACCCGCCGTTACCTTACGACTCTACGCCGTTACCTTACTACTCGCCGTTACCTTACTACCCGCCGTTACCTTACTATCCGCCCTTACCTTACGACTCTACGCCGTTACCTTACTATTCGCCGTTACCTTACTATTCGCCGTTACCTTACTATTCGCCGTTACCTTACGACTCTACGCCGTTACCTTACTATCCGCCGTTACCTTACTATCCGCCGTTACCTTACGACTCTACGCCGTTACCTTACTATTCGCCGTTACCTTACGACTCTACGCCGTTACCTTACTACCCGCCGTTACCTTACTATCCGCCGTTACCTTACGACTCTACGCCGTTACCTTACTATTCGCCGTTACCTTACTATCCGCCGTTACCTTACGACTCTACGCCGTTACCTTACTATTCGCCGTTACCTTACGACTCTACGCCGTTACCTTACTATTCGCCGTTACCTTACTATTCGCCGTTACCTTACGACCCTACGCCGTTACCTTACTATCCGCCGTTACCTTACTATCCGCCGTTACCTTACGACTCTACGCCGTTACCTTACTATTCGCCGTTACCTTACGACTCTACGCCGTTACCTTACTACCCGCCGTTACCTTACTATCCGCCGTTACCTTACGACTCTACGCCGTTACCTTACTATCCGTACTACCACGCCAACTTGAAATAACGAGAGGAAAATATATCCCTTATACTATCGTAGCGAAATCATGAAGATTTAAATGGCATCATCTTACTTTTCGTTTTAGGTTTAATTGGTACCGTTTGGATTGATAAAACGAATAGTATATATGAGAGCCCTATCTTTAAAAAAAATATCATACTATATGCAGTTTAAACCTTCAAACAAAGCGCTGTGACGATTACATGAAAATTAAATGAAAGACGTAAAAATGGAATGAAATGCTGAGTGTTCATATTACCTCATAAAATAGCGTTTTGAAAGACGAAACACTTTTTACAAAGTGAGTGAGTGAAGAGATTTGGGCGGCTCTTAACATCGAGGTCTTGAGAGGCGATGAGGGTGATTGAAGTGAATATGGTGCGGTGCCGGAACGAAGGGGCGGGGGAAACAGGACATCCTCTAGAAAACCCGGCGACGAACGGCATCGTCCGGCACGGTTCCCACTAGCGAAAATTCGGAGTGACACGGCCGGAGATTGAAACAGGATCGCCTTGGTGGAAGTCAAGCAGGTTAACCGCTCAGCCACCGACGGGGTTTTGAGAGCCGACGAGGTTTCAGTTGGCCGCCTGGTTGAAAGAATTCTGCACGTCTGAGGCCTAAAAGCGTGGGAGCGCTAGGGGCGACCGGAGACATGCATATAAACTCTCTCATCGCCTCTACGCGCAAAGCACTGAATTGGCACGCAGTCTTGCCGCGGATAACGCGCCTCTATGATATTTTCAGCGGAGGCCTACAAATGACCGTGGAAACGCCCGTTCGAGCCATTTTCGCTATCACATAAACATGCTTGAGAAGTAAAGAAACTGGGAAACGTATACAGATGCGTAACGTTTCTTAAATGCTATTCGTAAACAGACCTCACTCAGTCACGTTGGACGGTTTTTTTAATAGAACGTTATCTGTTGGAGCTCTGCGCACCGTCCGGTGGCCTACCCAGCTATGGAGAAGGGCCGAAATGCGAGGGTGGAAGGAAAACGGGAGATCCCCGAGAAAACTCCGCCGATCAGCGTCATTGTCCGGCACGATCCCCAAGTGCGAAAATCCGGGAGCCCTCCGCTGAGGACCGACTGCTCTAGCCGCTACGCAATTACGGCCCGACAGGTCATCAGAATTAAGTCGCGCGAATTCTTCCAGGACTTTGGTGATGGAACGACGTGGTTGCTCAGCCCCAAAACCACATCTGTTTCCTGGAAGGAACTAGCGTGCCTGCTTGGCGAGTAAGCCACCCGCCCCCCCCCCCCCACCCAATAGAGGAAATTGAGAGAGGACCGGGGAATGGTGGGATGGTTAGGGCATCCGGCAGGCTGCCGGGTTGTCGTGCGGGCAGAAAGAGGACGGAAGATTCGACTCGCGTTGACCTCTACCTTTACTGCCCAGCGGAACAAGAACCCTTCTCCTCTTCACTGCACCCTGCTCCTCCAACATACTGGCACGTTCCTCGCTGCGACCGTAATCAGACATTACCGCGGTAGTTTTACGAGGCGGATACGATGCGGTCAGGCTACTGTAGTAATACCGGAGGAAACCTTCAGCCCCTCAGTCTGCCGTAGAGTTATCAGGCCACGCACTGAGATAAATATTTTTGTATACGTTTTTCGCAGTAAAAAAAAAGCATTTTGGAAGACCCTGCTTAATATCTACTTGCATGCACATCGTGTATCATTCCGGCGTATGTGAAATCAACATTGCCGTGGACCTGGTGACGTTATTCATGCGTCAGTAACGGGGAAACTGTACAAAAATACCGTAAATATTTTACAGAATTTATAATACATATACTTATATGCATTCAAAAAAATCAAAAATAAAATTCCATGATTCTAGTACTCACAAATGTTTACCTAACACTTCAACGCTAAGACAAGGAACTACTTTCTCTCCGTGGTTACCAACTTCAACGCTAAGACAAGGAACTACTTTCTCTCCGTGGTTACCAACTCCAACGCTAAGACAAGGAACTACTTTCTCTCCGGGGTTACCAACTTTACTGGGCACATGCCAATTAGTGTGCGCGTTAAAATATACGCAGGTAGGAGCAGTGACATTTTTCAAGGATTGATTTCATAAAGCTCAATTTATCGTGAACAGCCTTTAACAAAAATACTTGCTTTGTCAATGCAGTGCAGCTTGCTCTTGCATTCTGTTCACGATAAAGAAAGCACTTTTAAAATCAATCCTTGAAAAAAAAAATTACTGCGCATAACAGGATATTTGTCACAGTGCACATTGGCGTGCGGTTTTTCAGTTAAGGTGACGGCGAGGAAAGAAAAAAATAGCCTTAACACTCGGCGTTGTATTGCGAGCGGAATGTTTTAATTCATGACTAGCGAGGTTGGTGTTTCTTGTTTTAGTCAAACAATTTGCCGTACAGGACGGGAACAAGGGAGCTTTTGTGTACATACAAACAGCAAATTCCAACAAAGCAGTTTATTGTTTGCGCAAAACGCTTGTTTACAATTTCAGCAGTTCCATCAAAAAATCACACAGCCAATGTTGAATTCATAGACACAGGAGTACATAATAATATGCGTGAAGCTAATATCAGATACTACAATCAATAATATTTCAGCCATAAATTAGGTTACTTAACAAGGTTCAGGTACGTCAATGCTGTATTACAAACAGGTAAACGAAATGTACATAATATGCGTGAAGCTAATACCAGATACTACAATCAATAATATTTCAGCCGCAAATTAAGACTGCTTAACAAGGTTCAGGTACGTCAATACTATATGACAAACAGGTATGCGAAAATTCTCTAGAGCTCAACTTTGAAAGTTTGTAAGCAACAACAAATTGCAATTTTCTTTAGTTTAGTTTATACCTTACAAAGATGACTTAAAACATCACACCTTACAAGAGGAGTTTTGAGACCATTCTCAATAATCCACAATAGAGCTATAGAAGGCTCGCAAATACAAATCAAAACAACCATAATAAAATATTAAAGGCCTGGAGTAATATTTATATATGCTCTCATTCAATAAATATCAAATATATAAGCCAATAACCTGTAAAAAGGCTCCGACACCAAATGAACTAATACTATTAAGAATAACAATCAAAACAGGTTATACCAAGGCTTCATTTAACTCCCATAAAATAACCATGTATAATTCCGCACTACGAGTGCTGAATGAATTCCACTTGAAAACTCATATCTCTGGAAAAGTATTTTTAAATCACAGGCAGTTTACTTATTTACCAACCTATTAAAACTTAGGTTGAGTTGCCTACATAAAAATTCTCATAGAGGGCATAGCCAAAACACCCCATTTTACATAGCACTAAGCATTACAAGACACAAGCCGTCTACAATAATTGCCACTTAACAGGCGCATAAGCTAGTAACGAAATTAGCTGAGCATTAGAACGCGCGCTCAAGGTACACACACAACTCGTTAGCAATTCAGATGTGAGCCTCGGAGACTATGACACGACGCACCCGCCTATCAGTTGTCTTTGCAGGTGGAAACTATCACCGGGCGGGTAAAACAATGGCAAAAATTAAATAGCTCGCACATAAACGCCCTTCAAAATTAGAAGCTAGGAATCTGGCGCATGAAATGTCAAATAATTAACTGCGATTAACAGGAAAACACGATCGCACCGCATCGCGATACCAAACGTAGCCACGTTGTAAAAGAAACTCCAGCGGAATTCCAAAAACAAGTAACCTGGCAAAGGTTCAAACTCCAGAACAGCGGGTGACTGAAACAGCCCTATCATAGCCGGGATTCTTAAAGCCTGAACCTTCACACCAGCAAATAAGCTTCTCGGGAGTTTCAATAACATTAGGATGCTGAAATTCATGGCTCGAACATAACTGCATTAACGCTCAGAAACCACCAGAGTCACCAGCACTTAGTAACCAATCTTTTAAGGAGGTAAATACCATAATCGAAACATGAAGCAGCCACTTTTATGAAAGTTATTTTCAGACATTGCCACGAATTAGCCAGTCAAAATGTTCCCGACATTAACCACCATGTTCACGAGAGTTTACAGAAATCATTCTCCTACAAGAAAATTCTTACTCACCAACTCAATATTTCTGCTTTTACAAAAAGAAGACATGCCGGCAACATTTCTTTCGTGCGTATATGAATCGCCATTCACGGCGATCGATGACTTTCGGCGATCAAACCGACGAAGTCGCTGTCAACTAGAAGGCCGTCGAATGGCATCAGGCAGGATCGGCAACGACGCCCACATGGCCGATGATACACGCAAACACCCACTAAAGGCGAAGTGTCTTGTAGGCCAGCAGGAGGCGTAGTGCCTTCAACACTGCCTGGAGACAAGAAAAAAACCGTCAGGTATTACCTGGGGTCCCAGTCTGGGACATGTTTTTGGGGAGCTCCTCGTATACTCACCTCGCCTCCCTGCCTGTAATCTCATTTGACCCTGATGGGCCTTCCTGTGATTGTATGTATCTTCAGGCTTCGTGACTTTCCCCTGACGGGCACCCATCCTAGTACTGATCACGCCCAAACCTATTGAACCACGGCGATCACATAGATCGCCAGGTTACCAGGGCGGTATGGCTGGTGAAGTACTCGAGGAAGGGAGGGCACAAGCCTGGCTCAGTAGGAAAAAGGAGGGGAGGAAGCGGAGAGAACTAGGAGCAAATGAGGGGAGCGAGATGGCCGAGGATTGCGCGCATAGCCAGAGAAAGGCGACCGGGTGAGTGTCCCACACTCTAAATTTTAATCACTGAGAATTTCACTGCTTCAGTCAGTCGACAGTATCTGATTCAACACAGTCACTTCAGTGAATTTAACTGATGAATCAGTGGGAAAAAATGCCAAATTTCCTTCACTTATTGTTTCAGTTACATTTTCCACTAACTCATCAGTCATTTTTTCACTGTTTATAAGTGGTTTATTTTGTACTGATGGATCAGTTAAACAGCGTGTAAAAATAACCGTCAAACAACGTTTAAAAATGGCGGTAAAGAAACACGTATCCGGTGAAATAACAACGAATAAACTAATAAAACCAATACAAAATGCTTTCTGAGTCGTGTTTCGTCTTTCAAAACACCATTGTACGCGTTAACATGAACAGTCAGCCTTTCATTCCGTTTTCACGTCTTTCATTTCGTTTTAATCATCACAGCGCTCTGGTTGAAGGTTTGAACTGCATATAAAGTGGTGAAGATAGTGCACTCTAAACATTCCTAACGGAACCAATTAAACCAAAAATGAAAAGTTAGGGCTTACAATTTAAATCAAGATTTCGACAAACAGTGTAAGACATACATTTTTCTCTTACGTTTCAAGTTGACTTAGTAGCGCAGACGACAAGGTAAAGATTTCAAGTGAAGTGGAATAAGTGTGCGAGTTAAATCCCGGTTACACACGAGAACTTTCGTACAATGTTAGATTACGGTACATTGCGCAATATAAATGGCAACCTATCGTAACTATGTTTATTTTACTTAATTATTCGGCTAAATGCAATAAAATTGATTCGCTACTGCAGTCGGCCGTCACTTATCCAATCAGTGAAATTGTTTCACGTCACTAATTCAATCAGCCACTGATCTAAGTGGAGCCATGTTCACTGATTTGAGTAGTTGAATTTCGCTGCTTCGAATTTAGAGTGTAGTAGACGTATGTACATGTACAACAATTCCACGATTTCACATGGATAGCGTACGAATAAAGTGATGAGGTCCGTGGTAATGTTAAATTTCCATACGGTGGGAGGATACAATGTAGCCGTAGAAGTAGATCCCAAGTAGGGGTTTCAGCACTGCTAATTTTAGCGTGTACAGTCCATACGATAATGTGCGCGTTGTTGGCGAACGAAAATTTGGTACCTATGCCTCAAAAGTGAATTTGCTCATCTAATAAAATGCAAAATATTAATTTGAATTATTCACCCATGTTCAAGTATATTGAACTTTGCTAGATTTCGTTAGGTTATCCTATAGTTTAACGTATTCGTGTTAGACCTAAGTCTGCATAAATACATGCATAGCAAGGACCAAATAGTGTCAATATAATCAATAGTTTTTATTTCTTATCTTTAAATATGTATATATTTTTCATAATGTGGTTGAGCGTAAGAAAAGTCTGTAGGCCTTAACTTCGCAATAAAAACCAAAACAATGTATTGTTATTGTTTTATATTTACGCCTCTCTTTATTCAGCCAAAGCAATCCGATTGCGGACTGCACCACACGAATCTGTG
This sequence comes from Dryococelus australis, assembly GCA_029891345.1. Lineage (NCBI taxonomy): Eukaryota > Metazoa > Arthropoda > Insecta > Phasmatodea > Phasmatidae > Dryococelus > Dryococelus australis. The sequence continues at coordinate 6,257,924 of CM057003.1, read as the reverse complement.
ATCAAAACTAGGTAGGGAATACTCATTGTAGCAAACATGTGGTGTTCCAATTAGATAAATGTGAAGTGATGTGGCAGTGCTGCAACTAATGTGTCGGTTGTAAGACATACGGTAAGAGAGGCCACATGGAGTTCACATGCAGTGATTACTGGGACATGTCAGTGATCAAGCGGGCAATCTCCGTGGATGCTGTATGCATCCAACGTGCGGAAAAGACCTCATATGATGTTGCTATTTATTGTATACTGTTGGCGTACGCTGTTCTTAACATGAAATAAAGGTATTTTATTTACTTTAATGTAGTTTTTCTCGTAAACTAAGGGCCTTACGATTTTTATTTTTTATTTTTTTTTACCAAAGAACGTTTTCTGCTTTGTTTGGATCACAGATTCGTGTAGTGCAGTCGACATCCGCCAATCACTTGACATCCTGTATATATTTGGCCACACACATAAAAAGTAATTTTATTGAGGTTTTCTACAACTTTAAATTCGTTCCTTGCATCATAGTTCCCAATATTTCTAATTCTCCAGCCATCAGCTCACACGGATATTTTCTTCAAACATTCCTGTTATGAATCCATATTCGCCTATTTTTCTAGGGTGTTCGCTTCTTCTTATTTGCACTGGAACACGATCCATAGCTTTCTTTACCCATACAACGAAAATATCCATACAATTTCAAACATTTTGTTTCAACAACACCAACTATTGTGATTCTTGCATTACTTTTGAACTTATTTCCTCATTTTTACTTTATCCAATAATACCAATCCGCAACGTTTCTAAAATTCAGTCTTCAGTGGTAAATTCAAAAAGGGTTTCTAATCTCATATTACTTTGTTAACGCGGCATGTAATACAGTTTGTCTGGAATCATCTTTAGTTATATTAACATATGTAAACACACGTCGATACTTCTCGATAGATGACCAAATTCCGAGTTATGCTTCCAGCAAATAAATATTGTGTTCTCTACGGGTGTGGGTTTAACCCAAAATGAGTATTCTGTTAACTCGAAGGAAGATCATGTGTTTCAATGCTGTTACGCTAGACGAGATGAGATCCTGCAAGGATGAATTCATAGCATTATTTTACATATAATGAGGAGGTTTGGTATTGAGTGTTTAGTATAAACATCGACAATAGTGGGTTAAGCCCGAATCCTTTATTTATATGTCATAAAATAGTGGTTTATTGTATTAACATGGAGATTTGTTTGCGCGTAAATTTATGACATTGAAAATAAATCCTGAAATTAAAAAGTTATTTCAACAGTAATTTTAAGAGAAAGAGAATACGTCCTTAGCCCCAAAAAACTGTCTCCATAAACACACCACTGGTATCCTCATTACCTCAACTACGGGCCCAGAAACACTTCTAATATATTTTGCGACTTCCTTGGGGTTATGATCGAGTCATTTCCGATTATATCCCTCCTTTAGATGGGCGTGATACCTTTGCGATCATGTCCTCGTGGTATCCTAAAGGATGTCCAGCTAGAACAAACCAACAGATGCTAGCGTTTTGTTTCAAAACTTGTAATGTTTTAACTTCGAGTTGATACGAGATGAAACCTTATATTCTGGACGCCTAGCTGTTCTTTTTAATCTCTAAGCAAAATTTGTGCATATTGATTAGAGTTTTAAATACTCACCATATTAATACAATATCTCAAATTAGTATATTTACTTTAAAAAAAAACACGACTGAAAATAATTTATTTAATAAATTTTTCTTTGAATATGCTAGGACCTGCAAATAGAAACTAGTGAATATCGGACAAAATAATGGGTAAGATAAAATTTAAAAAAATCATATACTCATAGAAATTACTACATAAATTTCATCGAAAGGATAATGTCCCACTTTGCCTCATACTGCATTACAATGCAAGACTACACACGGAAAATAAAACGTTTGAAATGAAATTCCTGTGTTTGATTAAAAGTTTAACACAAAGAAAATTATGGTAACCCATTTCATACATTCATCCATTTAGTTGTTCAAGTTATATATACATTTCGTGACATATGTACGTTATCGACCAACCTTTTACACTCTCGGGGTGCATTAGATAATATAGCGCCAACAAAATATTTTGTAAGTACAGTTAAATGTAATATATTCTAGTAAATTTAATAATTACAATAGTTTCTAAAATCATAATACATATCATTTAAACTATACATGTCACAGTTCTGAAGGCCATTTTATCTTAAAGCTGCCAGTGATTTCGCTTTTATAAAATAAAGTTGCCGAGTAAAGTACAGGGGGAAAAGTTCCTGTCAGCATAATGGGTTATTTTATTTAGCAGTGTGCAGACGGGACCTTTGCGCATTACACTGTTTGCACAAGCGAAGATTCGCGGGTCCGTCTCCCGGGAAATGTTCTACGTTGCAGATGGGCAGGCGAGGGAAATGTCTACATCCTCGTACATTATAGGCTATTCAAGGTAAAGTGAGCACTTTTTAAGTCCCTCCCAACAGGCATTGCCCACTAATAATATATTTTATTGCAGCCTCAGACGTTTGAATTTGAGGGTGGTGAAATGTTTAACACTGTGTTTATTAGCCACATACCAATATTCATATTTAAAAAGTGGCGGCAAGATAGAAATTGATTGTAAGGAAAAATTTAGTAGGGCCTTAAAAAGCGCTCACTTTACCGTGAACAGCCTATAAGATGCCTCACTGCACAACGTGCTGAGTTTATGTGTGGCTGCATTTCTAAGGGGATATCACACGATAGCTGCAGCCGTACTTGGTTCTTGTACAAGCTTGTATAAGCCCTGGTGTACGAGGCGGTATACCAGCCGCTATATCAGCCGCCATGGAAGATTCATATTACAAGACAGCAGTTCACGTACTAACATTTGGTACCCTCGGTGGATGCGCAGTGCGTGGTTTGTAATAAATATGAACCTCATTCGTAGAACTGCTACCAGTTAGTAACTTACGTAGGCCTATAAAAAATACTAGCTAGCACATGATAATATTGCTATATTACTGTTCGCCTTTTACATAAACAGATTGCTTACTAGTAGAGTTTCATTCATTTTCTTGAAAATGTCGCGAAGTCACGAGCACGAGTGTGTTATTTTTAATTTTGACAAACATTACTGTCCGGTTGCAAAATATAGTTTTTTTCTTTACGTACCGGGATATTATCAGCATGTAAAATTTAATGATAAAAATAGTTTCGGTCCGGCGGAGTTTTGAACTCACGCCCTAAATTACACAATAATAACAAACGCCGCGTCTTTACCACTGTACTACCAGTTCACACACATACCATAGAGTAAGTTTTTGAATTAATTTGTTATTAAATAGGCAATGTTTTAAGTATTCAGAACGGTTTTACACAGTAAGTTAAAGTTATCATAGCCTATATTAATCGTCGTCGTCGTCGTATTTTAAATCTTTTTGAAAGAGTTTCAACCTCACGGATGTAAAATCAAGATGCAGGCAACCTTTTCGGTTTCTTCGTCAACTCGTTTCAAGTAGTAGCCACGGGGAGCGCCCTACGTTCCGAAACTGCAATGGGATTGGCCAGGTACGAAACCTGGTATGGGACCTGCCATGAAAAATATGACGTGTCCAATTACCAAACCTGGTACGAAATATGGCCATTGCAAGGCGGGAAATGCCATGACGGCTGCCACATTAGCCCGTATACCGGCCGCTATGGCGGACCTTGCACAAGCTTTTACGGAATCTGGTATCGTGTAATGTCGCCTTTAGCAAGCAACCACAAAACGCCGAGCGACCACCCAACAAATATTTGCATATATATTAATGAAACAGTGATACAAGCCCCGATAATAAATTCAGACTCCAACACACGTTAATGTCGAAACAAATTTAATGCTAAAAATCTTATTTTATTATTAAAAGGAGAATTAATATTTATGCCATAGCGTATCTGTAACTTTCATAATATAAGTGGATTTTTTTTCCAATGTATACGCCGAAAGAAACTTTTGAAGTAGAGACAAAATAATTAGTAAGATTTCCCTCTGCAAAGTATTTTAAGTGGCAAACAGAAAATTTATTTCATAGTGAAGATATATGCATGGTGCAGTGTATCACAATTCGGTATTGTTCATGACGACTATAAAAATAATTCGAATATTTCCTGTTTCGTAAATATTACTGACAGAATAGCTAAAAATATAACGACAGTCGTGGTTGTTTAATATAACATAATTTGTAAGTTCTACTCGTAGATGAAAGCCATTGCGAGCTCGTGACTTATGCAAATAGTAGGCTCAGATTAGCTAGTGTAGAATGGTTTTTTGCGAGTCTCAGCCATTACTACAGAGCTTTTAATTGCCAATTCAAAAAGTTGGCACCTTTAGCGACAATTTTCTGCGATTATTATTCCAATTAATTTTGAGCTGTAGGCTTATTCCCATTTTTTTATCTGTATTGATGAGCATAAAAATATTCTAGTGCCTCACATTTAGGCAGCAGGAAAGTTAGCTATTTAATGTTTGATCCGTCTAGGTTTCAAGCAGCTCTGACATTTCATTAATTGTTGCTATTCTTTCAACCGGGTGCTTTCAGTAGGTCGAGGGTTCGAGTACAAATAGCTGCAGTGTGATTGGTTATATCCACATGGTACATCATCCTGCTGGTGCAGTTAACTGCGGCACATCTGCTCGTCTGCCGCCGAGTTGAGAAATTACCTTTGCTAGAACGGTAGGTATAGGCGGTTCACGGTAATCTGAGCTCTTTTGGAATCCCTGCTTGAAATCTTCTTGTATGCACACTCTGCATTCTTGCGCAGCATGTAGGGTTAACATAGCCACGGGCATGCTCGCGTTATTCATGTGTCGGTCAAGTGAAACTACGAAATGGTCAGAAAAGTAAATAATTTACAAATGTGCTAACTCTTACATCTACACGCATTAAAAAGACAGAAAGTAAAATAAACCATTTCAATATTCACACATGTTTATAGGCTATTCACGGTGAAGTGAGTACATTTCAGAGCCCTCTCATTAAAAATAACAGTGAATAAATATATTCTATTTAGCCTTAGACTTTAAAATCCGAGTGCGATGGAATAGTCTCACTGTGTTTGTTACTTACGTGGTAGTATTTATTTAAAAATTTGGTTAAATAATTAAAAAATGACCGAAAAAAAGTAATTCAAAAGCACTCACTTTACCGTGAACAGTCTATACCTAACTCTTCTAATTGAACATTGAGACGTGTAACTACTTCCTTTCCTTCGTTGCCAACGTTGCTGAGCCCAGGCGAGTCTGTATGCAGCTGGGGGCAGTGTCATTTTCAAAAGGCTGATTTCAAAAGTGCTCATACCAATATTATAATACCTGTACTTTTCCCTTCTGTTAAAACAATTATCACCTTCAGCCCCCCAATAAGTAAACAAGTTGTCCATTTTTCTGTGTTTATGTGGGTCTGTTATGCAACGACCATTGCAAATCAACAGTACGTTATGACATGTATAAAAATTAAACCCGTTACCAAACAAAAAAACCAGCCACACAAACTCTGTCTGTATATATCATATATGGACACCACATGATTTCTCTGAGGAAGTAAGGAATTCGACGGTAGCCACCAATATCTTCAATAATTCAGTCCAAGCATTCACATTGACACCAGCCATATATTCTATATCCTATAAACCATTATATATGTAATATCAATACCCTGTAAACAACTTTTTGTGCATTTCCTTTTTAATGAATTATACACATGGTTCCATCACACCATAATTTCAGGTTTAACACTGTTTGGGTATCATTCATTACGGGATAAACTGCAGCGTGATAACAAAAGGAACGCTGAGATATAAATTATTGAATGTCTGTGCTGTAGCGGAAATAATTTTTTTTTATTTTTCGTCGTCTCGTCTTGCACTACTGCATTATACACGCGAGTTGTGTTTAGTCCTCCCTTGAATATTGTCCCGCAATACCAATCTTCAAGGGAAACCTTACCCGGACATATGAAGGTCTTTATTTTTATAATTTTTTAAAACGAATTTTGAAAGTACACTGTAAAAATAATCGATTAAAATTTTTCTTTACGCCAAAGAAAACAGTTTCTTTGGGGCTGTTTTGCGTACAGTACGTAAAACAAAATTGCTGTAATTCATAGAGAAGTTTAGAAGAGCATCGGTTTGCTGCTAATAAATGTTTTTATTATACGATTTTGTTTTATGTCAATGTTACCTTACTTTATAGCCAAGAAACAGACATTATTTGAGCTGCTTTGGTTCGCAGTAAACAATAATTACTTCTTACCAAAGGAAACAGTTTAACGACGCAATCAGTTGTTGTGGAAGAGGGGGGCGGGGAGGGAGAAACAATCACCTTATCAATTATTTTTCCAGTGAACCCAAAATAAATTTTCAGAGACTACAAATTTAAAGGTGACTACAAAATAAGCTGTGGTTTAATGATCACTAAGAAACATTTAAGAATTCACCACCAACAATTGGTCACGGTGGAATTCTGCGAAATAACTAGTATATGTTACAGTTATTTGTTCTGCATATACTCATTTTGAATTGTGTATAATATCGGGAAATGGTCTTTGAGATATGGCAACAACGCAAGGTTTACGGGTGATAAGAGAATACCACAAAACGTTCGATTTCCTCTTGATGCTGCCCATGTGGTTTTTTGTAATTTCATTCAGAAACACTGTTGAAAACGTACGAAGTTATCAGATGTTCTTAACTATAATAAATAATTTAAAATATATATTTTTTTGCATTCAAAGGGATTTTCGTATTAAAGTAAACCGCAGTCGACAATGTTTTACTAAACGTTTCATAACAAGTAGAAACGAAAAATCTGCAGATAATAAACTATATTTCCTGCTAGAATATATTTATATGAAGGTACTAATTATTATAATGTTGTTAATTAATGTCCGTGCTGCATGCCGGTGGATTAATCGCGGAGCAGAGAGCAGACGTCACTCATACTGAAAACATCTCAATACGGATCTAAAATTGGCATATACACTAAACGTTGCACAGAATCTGAACCTAAGGTCTCTTTTAACGTTATTTGAGCTACTTAACAATTGCGCGCGTCATGTCGATATGAGAATTTAGACACCAATGAAATTAGTTTTATATAACTTATTTTACTATTAACACGCATGCTGACACCAATATAAATATTTGGCTTATATTTCTCATAATCATGTTCACTTGGTACGAATCATTAAATTTCCCAGAACCCCACTCTTGTTCCGCTCGAGCAAAAAAGAATTTGGTGCGACAAGCGAACGTCAGACATCGGCAGGACTTGGCATCAAGAATGAATGGCTATTTGATAAGCAAAACGATCTGTAAAATCTGCGACAAATACGTGCTATGTTTCGTGTTCACTTGACCGCGAATAGCCTGTAAGCACTCTGAGCTGTCATGTAGCAGGTGGGGAAAGTGTGTTCTGTCGTGGTCTCTCATCTGAAGAGTTCCGCCAAATGTCGACGGAGAGGGGTGTATCTAACTAACGGCTGTTCACGATAAAGTAAGTACTTTTGGAATCAGCCCAATAAAAAAAAGTCACTGCTACTAACGTTATATATTTTAACGGGCGCACTGAGCGACATGCGCCCAGCAAAGTTAGGCGATCCGGGCTCAATCCCCGGCCGCGTCACTCCGGATTTTCGCATGTGGGAATCGTGCCGGACGATGCCGTTGGTCGGCGGGTTTTCTCGGGGATCTCCCGTTCCCCCCCGCCCTTTCATTCCGGCGCTGCTCCAAACTCACCTCAATCACCCTCATCGGCTCGCAAGACCTCGTTGTTAAGAGCCGCCAGAATATCTCCGCTCCACCCCAGTAAAGTTGGTAACGATTGGTGGAAAGTAGTTCCGTATCATAACGTCGAATAGAATGTGTTAGGTAACCAATTCGTGATGATTTAAATTATTTCTTTCGCTTCCTGTTTTTTTAATGCATTGAAGTATAGCAATTAAAAGATTTGTAAAATATTTTATTTTCCAATAATTTCCTGACCGACACATGAATAAAGGACGAGTCCCATGGCAATGTTAATTTTACGTAAGGTGGAAAAATACACAATGTGCATATAATTCATTAGCTGTTTCCTCACACTTTCCTGAAGCCCTGCTAAAGTTCTACTTGCAGGATATTCCTCCGCCTGTGCAAACTAAGCTGAACAAGTCTGGAAGATTACACCAGAGGGACAACGCACCACATTCATGCGCACTCAGTTGTAACGATATTTTGTATAAGAACTATTTCTCACTTGTCGTTATCAACACACCTATTTTCTCCCTCTTTTTTTATTCAAACTATTTATCAATGAAGCGTTATACTTTATAGGTAAGATATTAATAACATTTCAATTTAACCGGAAAAAATTAATTTTTTTTAACACAAGTAGAAAACACTTGTGATACAGGGCGTATTTATAAAATAACTAAACACGTCATATATGGGGAGATTTTTCAAAGGTTTTATTCAAAAAGGTCGAAGAAACCGTGAATGGACCATACAAGTAGATCTTAAGCAGAGCTTTCAATAGTGCTAATTTAACTGTGAACAGCCTCTAAGTGCATTGGTGGGGCTGGAGGGGGATGCGGCTGGCGAAGTTCGTTATGCAGATCTCCCCAGGGGGCGTTCAAGCTGGGCGGGTTAACTTGACCAGCAAGTTATAAACACGGTCGGGCGCGCTCACAAAGGGGCTGCCGCGACGGCTGTTTGAATAGCCAAGACTGCTGCCGGAGTAATTAAGACCCTTGCAGCCTGCGGAGGAGGAGCTGCGGTGTACCAGGCACCGCGAGCACGAAAATAGTCCCTCGAGATGGCGCATGCTTCGCCAATTTCGATATAATCGATCCATGGTTACTTCTCACTTTTCCGGAGCCCTGCTTAAGTTCTACTCTTATCATATTACACCACCTCGTGCGAACAGTTCTTTTGTTCTTACTATAGGCTGTTCACTGTAAAATGAGCACTTTTGAAAGTCCTGCTTAAGATCTACTGGTATATACCACTAGTATATCCTCCGCTTTACGTAAAATTAACATTGGTATGGGCCTCATCACTTTATCCATGCGCCGGTCAAATGAAACTGTCCAATTATTAAGAATGTAAATACTTTACAAATCTGCTCATTTGTACGCTTCGGTGCATTAAAAAAAAAAAACAGAAAGTGAAAGAATTAGTTTCAAGTTATCACAAATGGTTACATGACACTTTTTATTCGACGTTAATATATGGAACTACTTTCTATTAATCGTTACCAACATTACTGGTTGCATGTCACTCAGTGCGCCCATGAAAATATATGCACGCAGGGACAGTGACTTTTTAGTAAGGTTCATTTATAAAGTGCTCACTTTATCGTGAATAGCCTTTACCTATGTTAATAATGTTTAAATTGTACTGACAACCTATCAGATGGCCGTCCCTATTTAACAGTCTAGATGGTTCCTACAACCATATGCACTTTTTCGGTGTCGGAAGTTTCTTAATTCCAGAAATTACGTATGTTGTTTATCTTTCGAGTACAAGAGACTTCTAGACTGTGTGTCAACACACACAACTTCCGTTTCTCGGCGCGCTATCTAAGCCGTTTTATCTCTGCGCTCATCGGGGGTTTCTAGTCGCTTAGTAAATGTTGCGCTACTAGGATACGTCGTGCCTGGCTTGAAGACTTTCATTGGTGATTTTGTTTGGGTACGGGACAAAATCTTAATAATTTCACGCCATCGCTTACCTCACACCGAGAAAAATGTTTTGTTGAATTAACACCAATTTTTGTTTTGCCCAACCATACTACTGTTTTTATAGCGCTAATGAAATAATTTGTTGCTGAAACCAAATTATTTAGTTGTTCTTATTTTGTTGCCCAAAACATATATTTAGTTGGTGCAATCAAAAACTTGGTTGGCTCTACATGCGTAAAAAGGTTTCGGTTAGTATATAAAAAAAATTGTAAGCACCGACAGCCATTAAAACCTAGACATTTTGCGCCCGAGCGGTGCACTCTAACAACCTCAGCTAGACTACTATGCAGATGATGTTGGAATAATTTTAATTAAGTACATTTCAAATTTTCAAATACTGGACAACGTGAGCAAATTACATTTCAAGTTTTTGATCTTTATCTTATAGTTTCCCGTCGAACTTGTTTTATTAGTATGTGTTTACTATTAAACGCATCTATAAATGCGCTAACGAACACTGGTATTACCTTTATTGTCACGACAAATGTAAACAAACTCCCGAACTCTATTTTCGAACGAAGGCAGTCAAATGAGTGACCAAACAAATACATACAGTTGATTCAATAAAATATTTGCTTGACAGCCTATATTATCTCGTCCCACAACAAAGGTTTTGTTTATTCAAATACATACAGTTGATTCAATAAAATATTTGCTTGACAGTCTATATTATCTCGGCCCACAACAAAGGTTTTGTTTATTCAAATATGTATTTGGCTAGATGAAGAAAAGTAATTTTATTATTTTCCACGTTTTGGTTACTCAACAAAATATTTTGTTGGGGAAAGAAATGATATTTTTGGCCCTATACAAACAAATATTTCGCTGGTCTTCCTCTCAGTGCAATCTATTTGTCCCGTTGGTCTGTTAATTTTATTAGACTGTCATTCATTCCTTACCAGGCACTTTGCTGAGCTGGTTAAATGGCCATCCGTGAAGCGGGGGTTATGGAGAAAAACATTAGTTGTGCATTATGATATAGCCGTAGAAAATTATTTGTAATATTAATATTACGCGTTCTTCTTTCGTAACATTACAAGTGTAGGCTTGGGATGGAATGACGTCTCCTGAATTTCATAATTATTGGTTTCAGTTTTATCGTTTCTGCCCATTTATTAGACTTCAAACACTTGTGTGAGTACAGTTACACACCGCCGTTTATTTTATACTCTGCCTGTAAGCATAGAGCAGGCACATGCCCAGAATTGGAATTACTTGGAAACATTTAGAGGCAAACTGCGCATTCTCTGTTTACGTGCTAATGCTCTGGGAACCAGCGAATGAGGACGAAGTAAGTATGGAGCAGCGCCAGAATGTAAGAACAGAGGAAACAGGAGATCCCCGAGAAAAACCGCCTACTACAGGCATCATTCGGCAAGATTGGCGACCGCGCCGAGAATAGAACCCGGTTAACCTGGCTGGGAGTTGAGTAGTGTAACCACTGTACCACCGCGGGGTGAACTGGTGTACTCTAGCGAAGGGAAATTATTCACGAATTAATTTGAAGAGCGCCAAGATTTCAAACGTTCGTGCCAGCGGGTTTACGTTTCCAAATGGAGCACCACTTGCCCCATCCGATTTTTATCAGGGGAAAATAATTCTTCATCGTATAGACTATTCACGGTAAAGTGAGCACTTTTAAAAGCCTTCTCATTTGGAATAATAGCAAAGAAATATATTTTATTATAGTCTTAGACGTTAACTCCCAAGTGCTGTGGAATATGCACACTGTGTTTATTACTTACATGGCAATATTTGTTTAGTGACGTAGTTAAAAGGAAAATAAATAGCTGAAAGGAAAAAGTAACTAGGGCCTCAAAAGTGCTCCATTTATCGTGAACAGTCTATACTAGCCAGAACCACACTCGAGCATACTCGTCAAAATGTTAAAGTATTAACAAACGGTTTTACATTAAATCCAATTTTAATAACAATTTATCATTTTATTACTTACTTCTAACTGATTTAAAAGAGATCATAAAGTTACGACTTTTCTTTCAGTGAGAATTCATCTATTTCAAAATTGTTTTATCAGTAAAGTGCCAATTTAACAAAAAAAAAAAAGTTACTTTTATGTACACACTTTTATTATGAAACGCTTGTGATACATGGCATATTTAGGAAAAAACTAAACACGTCATACATGAAGAAATCTTTCAAAGGTTTGATTAATAAAATGCGGAGATACCGCGAATACACTAGACATATATATGTCCAGTGGTAAAACATATTGAACATTTTAATAAAATGCGGAAAACGAAATGGATCCCAGGGATTCCCCCTCCCCTCCCCCCCCCCCCCCCCCCCCGGTTCTCCAAACCCTCTTTTTCTTGGTGACTCGCGTGAAATGCATTACTATCCGCAAGCTGACAAGCCACCAGATGAAAATACGAGCTAGGAGTTTAATTTCCGGGGAAATTTCTCTCCCTTTTCCCCAACACAGACCAGCGCAGCGGGAACGTCGAACATTGCACATGTGTGTGTGTGTGTGTGTGTGTGTGTGTTCGGCGGAGAATCCCGAATCTTCCCTTGGTCCATGCACTGTAAAAAATATATATGTTTGTAATTTTTAATGAGAAATTGTTTGTAGTTTTACAAATGTTTGTAACAGTACAAAATTTCTCTTGTAAAATTACAAGAGCCGTGTTTTTACTAGACCTCAAGAAATGTTTGCTCTATACTGACCATTGTCCAAGAGCTCAAGCAAAATGGCGAACATTCAAAAACTTAAAACCACATTTAGCTGTTTGTGCAAAAACTAGTTAGAAGTGATGTAAAGTGTAGCTGCGTGCAAAGAGAAATGTACTGCATGTTTTGAATAATGTATAACACTTACTACAATAATGTATAACACTTACTACAATACTCATATAATACAGCGATGGCAACTAAAAAAAACACGTTACTCTATTACTCATTATCTGTTATTGTTAAAGTTCCACATCTGCACATAAATTTCAAAACGAAATAAATGCGATCTTAATAAACAATTAACTCCACTAATATTTGGTAGGTATTTACTGTGCTAGCGAAGCAAATTTTTTTTTTCGTGAATTGTATGTTGAAACAATTTCTTTGCCTAGTCTCTGTTTCTAGTTCATCACATTTGTTTCTAGAAGGAAAAAAAAAAATGTCCACTTCTCAATAATGAAAGTTATACTACAAGTCTGCCATTTCACTGTAAACCTGAAACAGTGAGAACTGAGCGAAAACAGTGAAAATTCGGTACTTGATATTCTGTGCCTGGTAACTAGTTAATGCAATGGTAGAATTCCACTGATTTATTTGTGATTCTCACTGAATGTCAAGAATTCTTTTGCCATAAGTAAAATTGTTCCCAGTTCATTTGCTCGGTTTTACAGTCGAAAGTAGATAATCAACTGACTTTCAGCGAATGTTATTTCACTGCTTGTACCGTTGAATCGGGCTTAGAGTGTTGTAACATTACAAATGTATAGAGGCCTGCAAAATTCGCGTTATTATTTGAGGATATTTTAAACTTGAAACAATTTTCCTTTGCTATACGTTTGTCATTGGACCATTCTTTATTTTACACGTCCCTGGTATTTGTGGGCTAATAAATGAACACTTCACAATCATGTGCCCCAATCACAGGCAGTTCTCTCAGGAAGGGAGTGATAACTAGAGCTAGTGACTTTTCGCGGGGAAAAAAATGAGTACACGGTAGACTTAAATACTATAAACAGACAACAGCAGTTTTTCTATTGCCATTGGTTGCTGTCTGCTTGAGACGGCGTTTCCGCATATTTGACCGGGCCACTCAAAATTCGGCAACATCGACACTGCTCCTAAATGATTCGAGTGTAGACAGTTAACGTGTGTCAGAAAGTTATTCAGCCAATCAAGATAGGTAAACGACCCTACTAAATTTTGAAATAAAATTTGTCTTGGAATCTTTTAGCGAAATTTCACTACCCCTAGTGATAACATCTAGGCAGCAGCCAATAGAGAAACGACGCCGGCTCGAATATACACAGCACCGTAATTTTTACCTTGAACCCAAAAAAATAACGCGAATTTTAAGTTTAGTATAGTCAGTTCATGGCTGCTTTCTATGCAGAAATAAATACATTACAAATCAGCTTATTATTAGCTTATATGCATTAAAGAAAACAAAATTAATTATTACTTAATATATTTTACTACACGTCAAGACATGGAACTACTTTTCCTGTGTCGTTACCAACTTAACTGGTCGCATGTCAGTCAGCGTGGCCATCAAAATATATGCAGGTAGAGGCAGTGGCATTTTTCAAAGGTTGATTTCTAAAGTGCTCAGTTGACGTCAACAGTTTTTATAGTCTATTAACGGTTTGTTCACACTTTTTGAATCAAAAATTTGAAAAATCACTCCATGTATGACGTGTTTGGTTATTTCCTAAATATGCATGTTTCGCAAATTTTACAAGAGAACTGTTCGCTGTCCTACAGAGGGTTTTCCTCGGCGACTGGGTTTTTGCAGCGTGAAGGGTCCGGGAGAAAGAAACGAAGTCTCAAGACAGTGTGGTGCCTGTAGGTAGCTGTCACATGCGTCTGGGAAGTGTCGGTCCAGAGCAAAGGAAATGAAACTGCCAAAGTGGTTTCCTCCCCCCCCCCCCCACCCCCCTTGACCAAGGGGCGCGGCACGGTCACCACGCTGGGGTTCTACCGCCGACGTAATCCTTTGTCGGTATTGGCGTCACAGATGGCCGCGAGGAACAGCACAAAAAAAGACAGCCAGTGCACCCCTGACAATTCTGCCGAGGCCACCACGTCGTACTTCCCGAGCCACGGCCGTGGACCACAGGTCTGGACACTGGTTTTGAAAAGTTCACGCCCTTATTGACCCATTTGGTTCGTGAACCCAGCTCCAGGGAGCTGCTATCGAAGTGCGCTTTGACATGGCTAGCGTAGGGAGAGGGATTATAAATTTCTCTTAAAACGAGAAAATTACATTCATATCTCTATGGTGTTATCCCTATACCATCAACGTTAACAACACTAAATAGCTCGCAGCTCTCTGCGGCTAATGCATGAACTACATCAGCCAATAAGGGGGTCAATTCGCTAACATTGTCATACAGGCGAGTGTCCAGATCTGTATTCTACGGTCGTGTCCCGAGCTGCATTTTCTACATCGTTACTATCATCCATTCATGGTTACTTCGCACTTTTCTGAAGCCCTGCTAAAGTTATACTTCCAGGATATTCCTCCGCTTGGTGTAGTCTACGCTTAACTAAGTATGGAAAATCACACTAAAGGACAACGCGACGAATTCGTGCGCACTTAGTTGTAAAGGCTGTCCACGATAAAGTGAGCACTTTTTAAAGCAACCTAATAAAAAGTCACTGCTCCGACATGCATATATTTAAACACGCGCACTGTGTAACATGCGGCCAGTAAAGTCGGTCATAATGGAGGGAAAATAGTTCCATATAACGACGTCGAATTAAAGTGTTAGGTAACTATTTTTGACGACTTAAATTATTTATATCGCTTTCTGATTTTTTCATGCATCAAAGTGTAAAAATGAGCAGATGCATGAATAAAGTGGTGAGGCCCATGTCAATGTTAATTTTACATAAGGCGGAAGAATACACATTGTGCATGCAATTAGATCTTAATCAGGGCTTTCAAAAGTGCTCATTTTAACCGTGAAAATCCCATAATAATATTTTGCATGGGAACTATTCATTACTAGGAGCTATCAATATACATATTTTCACACTGTTTCTAATTCATATTTATTTTAAATGAAATTTTAAAATTTATAAATAAAATATAGTTTAACTGCAATTTAACGGAAAAAAAAAAAGATAATTTTATGTGAAGAGAGGTAAAAAACGCTTAGGAAATAACCAAACACGTCATGCATGGAGTGATTTTTCAATGTTTGATACAAAAAGTGCGAAGAAACCGTGAATAGAATATAAAAACTGCTGACGTCAGCTAGCTGAACACTTTTGAAATCAACCTTTGAAAAATGCCACTGCCTCTACCTGCATATATTTTGATGGCCAGGCTGACTGACATGCGACCAGTTAAGATGGTAACGACTCAGGAAAAGTAGTTCCATGTCTTGACGTGTAGTAAAATATGTTAAGTAATAATTAATTTTGTTTTCTTTAATGCACTTAAGCTAATAATAAGATGATTTGTACAGCTTCTGTATAGAAAGTAACCATGAACGGAATATATTAAACTGAGAGAACTGCAACAAAATACATGTTTGACTAACCAAGAAACCTGTGTGCAGGGGCCAAAAGAAATTACCATCTCGACGAAATATTTTGCTGAATCAACTCGTACAAATTTGTTTCGCACTCGTTTGAATGCCTTCGTACGAAAATACAGCTGGAGAATTTGCATTTTTTTTTGTGAAGATTGAGATAGTAACAGTGTTTACTGACGCATTTGAAAAGGAATACAGTTTTTCCAAAAAATATAGTATATTGGGAAAATAATCCTATTTGTTGTTTTCAACAATAGTTCTTCACATAATCAGTTTTCTTAGATGACAATATTTCTCAATGACGAAACAGGTAGAAATAAAGTCAAGTAATTATTCTTACCTACCTGAAAATATATTTTTTGTCGTAATTATTTTTGTAAGCTTCACATGTAAATTTTATGGCGTCATTTTCAGATGAACTATATATAGTTCCTAAAATTACTGACTTGTGCTTTCTTCACTGACTCCTGTTGGCGTACTTGTCGGTGATAATAATATATCAACAGCATACAACATAATGTAAAGATTTTTGAAAAAAAAAAAAAAAAAAAAAAAAAAAAAAAAAAAAAAACAAATTATTGACGGAGCAGAGTAACGCGTTTTTGAGTCCCTTTCCAGAAATGAGTTATTTTAGCAACAACACCTAGACATTTCCTTCCATAAGATGGCCGAGAAACGTTTAAGCGAAATTCCAAGCAAAATAACACAATCATAGAAGTTAAGCTATCTAAAAGAGTGTGTGAATGACTATAAACACGTGCGAAATTCAAAACTTACTTGCACGAATTTGATTCGCCACCTATTGCGTATACGAATACTCCTGACATTCAAGGAAAGTTGTGCGGAAATACTTTTGAAAGCCCTGCTTAAGGTCTACTTGTATACACGTTGTGTAGTCCTCCGCCTTATGTAAAATTAACATTTCCATGGGCCTCACCACTTTATTCATGCGTCGGTCAAATGAAAATGTGAAATTATTAAGAAAGTAAATACTTCACAAATCTGCTCCTTTTTACACTTCGATGCATTAAAAAAACGGAAAACGAAAGAAATAATTTTAAGTTATCCCAAATGGTTACCAAACACTTTTTATTCGATGTTAAAAGATGGAACTACTTCTCATCCATCGTTACCAACTTTACTGGCCGAATGTCACTCAGTGCGCCCATTTATATATATATATATATATATATATATATATATATATATATATATATATATATATATATATATATAACACACATTCAAGGGCACTGACTTTTTTCAAAGGTTCACATCTAAATTCTCACTTTATCGTGAACTGCCTATAGAAATACGTGAAATATTTAGGAGACAACCAAACACGTCCTACGCGGAGAGATTTTCAAAGGTATGATTTCAAAAGTGTTAAGTTACAACCGAATAGACTATAACAACTACACTTTTCACTGAAGCAAAGGTCCGATAAATACTTGTGTTGGGTACACTTTAAAACATAATTCGTTCAGAAATCAGGGCCTTTCTTGGTAAGTCTCCCCTTTAACCTTTCATGGCATTAAATGAGGAATATTAAGTGGAAGGAATATTAATTGTTTTGATGCTTCCCTGCGCTGTTTTTTTTTTCTTTTTTTCGATTTCTACAAGAAGAAGCAGCCAGGAATCATCCCGGAGAGAAAGAACACAAGAGTAAGAACAAATCCCGGAAGAGATGGTTAAAGCGGCGAAAGCTCGCCAGAGGCGACGAAATGAAGGAGGATGCAGGAAGGACGATTCCCTCCCCTTGCCCCATCATTCTGCAAGTCCTTTTCCCTCCCATTCGCACTTTCGCTTCATCGGGCGCCGCCATCTTCGCAGCCCCCTCCGCCCGAGCCTTAATGAGCGGGATTCAATTAGGCGTTTGCGCCGCGGAGAGGACTTTAAACTCGCAGGACAAACAAGCGCGCGGGGGGAAGAAGGGGGTCGAAAGTTTCTGGGGCGCGGCCAGGGTGAAAGCCAACCTGCAACCCCCTTCCCCTTTTCCCAAAACCACCGTGAACACCCGCCAACCCCTCTCCACCCCCTGGCAGTATGCCTCCTAGAAGTCCGCGGTTGGAAACAGCAAACAACATAGAGCCACCCTTGGTGAGAAAACATGTCTAGAGGGACGCTTCCTTTGCCCTCTGTCCCACGGGAACCGGAAGATGCAGGAGAAGAATTTCACGGAGCGCGCCATGGGATGGAAAGCCTACACTGTAAATTCTTCCTTTTTCCGTATTATTACAGGCAGTCTTTTGTAGCGAGAGAATGATCGAAGAGATATTCACAGCTGGAGATTTTACGCGAAAAAAAATTTGAGTACAGGGTAGACTTCAATACTATAAGCACCCAACAGCAGTTTGCCTACTGTCATTGGTTACTGTCTGTTTGAGAAGGCGTTTTCATATAAGACCTGGCCACTCAGAACTTGGCGACACTGGCACGGCTCCTACGTGATTCGCGTGCAGACAGTTAACACATATCCAACAATAACCCAGTCAATCAAGACAGGTAAACTACCCTACAGTGTTTTGAAGTATAACTTGTTTTGAAATATTTTCACGAAATTATCCCTAGAGATCTTGAATGCCGACGAAAGTGGAGAGAGGTGAGTAAGGAGCAGCGTCGGAATGAAAGAGGGTAAATGGGGGGGGGGGGGGGGTGTCCGAAAGAAAACCCGCCGATCAGCGGCATCGTCCGGCAAGATTGCCGCATGCGAAAATCCAGAAAATTACCGCGCCGCGAATCGAACCCGGTTCACCTTGTTGGTGGGCGAGTTGTCTATACACTACACCACCTCGGCCCGCAGGCTTTCTGGAAACTAGCTGTTGCTAGAGACTGGAATATTTCGCGACTTCTTTTGAAAGCAAGCTACACTTCAAACACATGTACGTACATTTCTGTCATGTTTGCAATTTGATCACAGTTTATTAGACACGCCCATGCGAACTCTGAGCCAATAAAAGACCTGTAAGGAAACAAGTACCGTTCCCATATCACCTGTTCTGAGGTAAAACTGGCTACATACTGGGCATCAGCCAATGAACAAAGAGTTGAAACTCGAAAATGCATAACACTGAGGAGTCTAACATGTTTGAGAAGAAATTTTCAGAAATAAAGGAGAATTAAAACGTCGTTCTTGTTCTTAAGGCGGCTTACCCCTCCCCTACATTATGTGTTTGTGATTTGGTCTTTACAGGACTTTAAAATAGGAATCATATCAACAGATTTAAGTTTTTACCCTCGTAAACACTTACTTAACCTTTAAAACTACAATAGTAAATTAATGCTCAGTTATAAAATTATAATAGCAACTATTTTTCGCGAAGAACATTTTATTTGCAAGCAAGGTGGTTGACGTTAAAAACCAGGCCTTTTCGAGCTAGAAAACTGGTTGCGTAGACTGTTTGCTAAAGTTATGTTTTAAAATGTTTTGATAACCATGAAACATAAACCATTTATTTGGCAAGAAAATTAGTTAAAATAGAAGTTAGAGAATTTGAAGTGTGCGCGAGACATGAATTAATGCTAAGCTGGTTAAAATGAAATCTAAAGACCATTAGAAGATTGTACTGAAGTATTAAACAAGAAGTTATTGATAACTAATGATCCTGTTTTTCTCTACATGGGTACAAATAAATCTTAGTAAAGTTCATGAAAGTGTAGATGGTAGGTAGGCACTAACGTCTCAATGACAGCAGTATCAGTAGAGATGAAACCAAGACAATTAAAATACGCTAGTGACTTACCCGGGATTCGAATTCAGAAAAACTCGCAAAATTAAGCTGGCTTGCAATCAACTGCATCACGGAGGTAGGATTCGGGGTATCAACTTCGGTTTTAATCAGTGTAATGTTTTGAATGATAGGGTTCACTAACCTGAAATATTTACATGGCCATCCTTTGGAAAATAAGCGTGTAATAAAGTTCAATTACTCATACCTACCTGGCCTACCCTATATATCTTATGTGCCAAATTTGGCGAGTATTGGTTCTGAAGTTTTCGTGGCATAATGTAAAAGGTTTATTTTTACATGCAGCGCTATTATTCAAAAAGGCACACAAAAATGGCTGTTGTTTAGCTTATGTAATGCTTGTAATACATACCGTCAGCGTAGAAAATTTGACTGAAACTGGCCAAATGGATGGTAGGTATACCAAATAAACCTAAAATATTTGTATTGTCACCATTTTGAAAACAGGTGCCTAGTAAAGTTCATTTACTTATATTTACATGGCCTATTATAGCATTACATATTGCCAAATCTGAAGAAAATTGGTAGAGTAATTTTCAAGATATAACATAAAAGATTTTTTTTTTCACGTAATACTATCTTCCAAAATGACTGACAAAAGTGGTTGTGGTTTGCCTTATATGACGCTTGTAGTAGATACCGTTAGCCTACAAAATTTGGTTTGAATTGGTCAAATGGTATAGTAGTAATACCGAACAAACCTTAAATATTTGTTGGTTACCATTTTAAAAGTAAGTGACTAATTAAGTTCAATTATTGACATTTACCTGGCCAATCATAGTATTACTTAAGTGCCAAATTTGGCGAAAATAGCTTAAATAGTTTTCGGTATATAATATAAAATGTTTATCTTTCATGTGGCTCCATCTTCCAAAATGGCGGACCAACCACAATATTCACCTGTGAAGTTAATGCTTACCGCTTGTGCTATCAATATACAACATTTGGTCGAAGTCAGTTGAATGTTTTCCGAAGTATTACATATTGCACTAAATTTTAAAATGGCCGCCATTTTGAAAGCAAGTGCTCGGCGTGGTATAAAACTAAAAAAGTGAGGTGTCTTTACTTAATACTATATGTTTAGAGATTTTGGTGAAATTCGATCCACGCATTCAATACACACGCATACACACACACCTACACACAAATGCACACAGACACCAACACAGGAAAATTATTTCATAAACCCTTCTTTACTTCGAAAAGTAGACTAAAAACGGTAATCCTAAGTAATATATTTTGCCAACTTCGTGAACAAATATTTTACAAGAGCGATAAATAACTCGACAGTAATGTGTCATTCTTACAAACTCTGCTTGCTCTCAAATTTAGCCAAAATCGTTCCTTTATTTGATCCCCCCCCCCCCAAATCCACCTCTACGCTGACTACCAACTATCTATAAATTCCATTCATCGTGTTTACAATTAGATCATGTTAAATAAATTTCAAGCAAACGAACTTTATTGTCATCGATGTATTATATAGATGCTCTGTATGACCAAAACATGCATATTACCACAAAAACTAGTTAATGTACGTAATGCCCATATTTCATCCCCTAACTAAAATTTAATATAATTTTACTATTATTTTTTAAGATTTTAGATGTTAGAAAAAATTACAGGGGCTTGAACAATTGTAATTACACCAGTCTGATTAAACACACTTTCGTGAGCAGTAAAAGTCTTCCAACACATAATATATCACTAACATCAATTTGATTAATATACAGGTTGGGGCGGAATTCGACCGACAAACATCGTGAGGTGATTCTTTATGCAAAATAAAGTGGCAACTATATAGGATACTTTGTACTTAAACTAAATATTAAGGGCAAATTATGTCCCCGAAAATTTATATTTTGGAATGCATTGTTGCGAAATATCGGAAACCATGTGAGACGAAAGCACAAATCGCGGAACAATGATTTATGCTATCGGGATCTTCAACGTAAGAGCAAACTCACATTAATAATACTCCTCGTTATGAAAATAACAGGGCTGGCCATCCTCTTATTGCCAGGAACTTCTTTACCGTCGGGAAATATAAACGTTTGGTGCTGGTTTATTGAGCAGTATGACCCACGAAACAAAAATGGCCCCCTTGTTGCAGCTGTTTAGGACGCACCGTATTCGTTTAAAACGCACACAAAGATTCAGCTATATTCCGCTGGAGCGATACAGCGCCTCGTGCATAGGCAATACGTACAACATACGTGTATAGTAAGCTGCTGTTCCCACTGCACAGACAATGACGGAGGACATTTATTACTTACTGTAAAAAACAATTACCATGCATTTAAAAGCTTACGATACTTCATTCGACAATGTGTTCCCGGCAACAGTCGGTGTGAGATTCCCTACATGAAGTATTGGTATTACCCACGTGCCTGGAACCCTATTATTGTCACTGCTGTGTACAGTAAAGACTATTGTTTATGCGCCTGGACATGTATCGCTGCAGCCGAAGCTTTAGGTATGTGCGTTTTGTACGAAAGCGATGGTCCTAGACAGTTGCGACTAGAAGCCTTGTGTGTTATTTAGGTCATACTGTTTCATAAACACCCATCAAACGTTTATGAAGGTTCGTACAAACATCTTCCTTCAATAATAAATCAGGGACCGAGCGGAGTTGAGCAACAGTAACACGTTGAACTCGCACTCGGGAAGACGCAGGTTTTGAATCCTGGTTAGGCCATCCACAATTCAGTTTACCATTGTTTCCCGAAGTCACTCCAGCCAAACGCTACGATGGTTCCTTAATAAAGGCCACGACGGAATCCTCCCTCAGTTTCATTCGAGTGCCGATTTGTATGTTCCTGTGTCTGATAACATCGCTTTCGACGAGACGTTAAACGCACAAAATAAAAACATTCAGCCACACAAACAATTCTGCATAATTTATCAAATAACGTATTGTTAATATACACTATTTCAGTAATAAACATACAATAAAATAATTTGCAACTAATTTCCAAATAATAGTTCCTAACAAGTTCAAAAAGTTTTTACTATGTAAGAGTCTTCGTGGCAAGTCGACAGTTGCATTTTTAGCGGACGCCCTCGACAAGCTAAGGTAGCATGCACTATAGATTCTTTGCGAGCCTCCTGTTTGTACAACAAACCTTGGGTGACCCACTGCCACCAGACTGTAAAGGATAGGCGCAACTTACTTGAGTGAGCGATCGAGAAGCGACGACGTATAGTGCCGGAGCGGCATGAAGACGATGGCAACTTGATACCAGGGCCTGAAGGAGCTCTGGGACACACATCACTACATCCTACCACTCTACAGTTCATGGTGAGCAAAACTTCGGCTTGGCGGTTAGGTGACATTCTAGATCTCGAGGCCCCGTGAGTAACCTAATAACTCGTTAATATTCTGACAAGGTTAGGGATTAACTTCGTATTGTGTTAATCATTGTAAGAGACTAACGAAGTAAAGTAATAGAAGTTTATTGTTCTGTATAAAGTTAAATGTACTGTTCTGTTCGAGTAAAGAGATTATTATAATAAACGTGTTTTGTACAAAGGATTCTTAATCATCGATTTAGCCATCGACAGTTACTCCCCCCCCCTTCCCCGGTAGGTCACCCTATCCTATATATATATATATAAACACACACACACACACACACACACACACACACACACACACTGAGGAGAGTCGGAGTCAGTAAGGATACAGTGGTTGGAGCTAAAGTAGAAGGTAATGCACTGAGTAGGGATAGGGAGATACGCTACAATTTGGTTTAAGTAGGAGGATGATCGTTTGTGTAGCCTTGTTACCAGTCTGACGAACTGCAACCCGAGAACTTGCAACCAGGAAATGGAGGACGGCGCACCCCATAACTAAACTAACCGCGAAGCAGTAGGGGTTCCCATTTCGCGGGGTCACGCACCCTGGCAGTAAGGGATGATGTGTTTGTGAAATGACGGTGGGGGGGGGGGTAAGGGAGGCTACCCCACTGTTTCCCCCGGGCGAAGGGTGGCCGAGTTAGGCGCCGCTCATTGTCCGCGGGTATTAGCTCGCGAGGAGGGCCTGTCGGGAGGTGGAAGGGGGGTGATGTGGGTTGTAATATAGGCGTGACACCCCCCCCCCCTCCGGGTTATACTGAGCGTCGACAATGAGGCAGCATCCAGGCCTCGTTAATCACGCTGCGCCGTAGCTAATGGCGACGCAACACCACCAGCCGTGCACACAGCCTCTGGACCATGTAGGGCCTTAACACTTTGAATGCTGCCAACGTGATAACTAGAGGTCTGAAAAATTCACGAGTTCAATGACCTGCAGGCAAGACACATATGCCGATATTAACTGCACATTGGTTGTCCGCTACCACGGTGGAAGGCGGCGATTGAGCCAGCGTCCTCCAAGAGGTGCAAAACACCGTGTGGACCAATGGCTAAAGTTATATAAACACACGTGTTTTGAATTCTAGCGTGTCTCAAAATGAATCGTCGAATTCCTCAGGTATCTTGTAATAACACGTCGTCTGAATGGAAAGGCGTGGAAATACTTGCGGCCGGTTGCACTTACATCGCCCCCGATCCGAGATCGAATGATCCTAGTTCCGAACCAGAATCCAGTTTGAGCTTTGTTCCAACGTTAAAGTGTTGCACCAACGAAATTTCAAGATTCTGGATCTCCGATTCGTCGATCTTGGAGAGATCGATATTAAGTATGAGACAAATTTTGCTATTGGTTAGTAATATATGACGCCATGGAAGTAGGCGTATTTTTCATTATACATATAACTAGATGTGCGATCTTTGATCTGTTTTAAGTGAATTATTGTTGTACGAACTTTACAGAATAATATTCAAGTACGTATAATGTTATTTTATTTAAAAAAAAAAAAAAAAAAAAAAATCGGACGTAGTTCTATCTATTGGCGTATTTTCAAACTACATTTGTCTACGATGGCTGCCGATCTCGGATCGAGATTTCGAACCTCAAATTTCGACGGTTTGAAATGAACTTACTCTCGATCTCCAGTCCAGCTCTGAACTCGAATGGTGCTACAGTTTTCAGTGTCGATCTTAGATACGATCTTAGATCGAGTTTCGAACCACGATGGTGCAACCGGCCCTTGTACGGCTGAGAACCGACGAGGGCTGAAACGAGGTATGAAGCAGCGCCGGAATGCAAAGACGGGGGGAAACCGGGAAATCCCTGAGAAAACCCGGCGACCAGCGGCATCGTCGGGTTGAAAATCTGGGCAGCGACGCGCGCAGGGAATCGAACCCGGTTCGCCTCGGTGGGAGGTCAGTGCTCTAGCCTCTACACCACCGCGGCCCCTTACGACATCTGAATTAAAATAAGTTGTATGGAGTTTGCTGTAACGTAACGACACCCGCATTCTTTGAAGCCACGGATGAATAAATGTTTCTTCTCCAGCAGTTTTCACACGGCTCTCTGCGACGTGATATTACGTCAGCACAACTCAAAGTGTAAATTACAAAATTGGACAGGACGCATTGTATATTATCCAACGTAGGAAAACGAATTTTACTGGGATACTTTCAACTATACGCTGTTCACGGTAAAATGAGCATTTCTGAAAGCCCTGCTTAAGATCTACTTGTACCTACAATGTTGTGTGTTCTTCCGCCTTATGTAAAATTAACATTGCTATGGACCTCATCACTTTACTCATGCGTTGGTCAACTGAAACTGTGAAATTATTAGAAAAGTAAATATTGTAGAAATCTGCTCATTTTTACACTTTGTTGCATTAAAAAAATACAGAAAGCGAGAGAAATAATTGAAGTTATTACAAATGGTTACCGAAAACTTTTTGTTCTGCGTTAACACATGGAACTATTTCCCCTCCATCGTTACCAACTTTACTGGACACATGTCACTCAGTGCGCCAGTTAAAATATATGCAAGTAGGGGTCTCATATTGGCAGGGAACCAGTCAGTAACAAACGTTGTACAGAATAGTTAAGCGTGTTGATGTTGTGTCAACCAACAAAACGGTGGTAAATTGGTAGACCTAGATCAACAGAAGTGATGGTCATTCAGGGGAGAATATAGGCGACTCACTAGACACCTGCAAAATTAGCATAGTTACTCTCCACCTCGCAGTCTTGTAAACGCTACCGCCGCGCCGTAACGAGAAAACATTTTGTATCAGCCAACAAAATATTTGTTTGCATACGACCAATGATATATTTAGTTGCTCTAACAAAATATTTTGTCGAGTAAAGAACACTTGAATAGCAACAAAACCAATTATGTTCATCTAACCAAATATAAGCTTCAGTAAATAAAACCTCTGTATAAGGACCAACGAAATTGGACTGTTAACTAAATATTTGGTTGAATTAACTATATATGTCTTTGGGTGCATTCGTTCGAAAATACAACTCAAAAGTTTGTTAGTATTTTTTATGACAATAAGGATAGTAAAGGCTGTTCACGATAAAGTGAGCACTTTTGAAATCAACCTTAGAAAAAAGTCACTGCCCCTACTTGCATATATTTCAACGGGCGCCCTGAGTGACATAGTAAAGGTGATAACGATGGATGAGAGGTAGTTCCGTATCTCAACGTCGAATAAAAAGTAACGCGAGACCCACGACAATGTTAAACATACCCAAGGCAGAAGAATACACAACGTGCATACAAGCAGATTTCAAGCAGGGCTTTCAAAATTGCTCACTTTTCCGTGAACAGCCTATACCTATGCAAGCCTACGCGTGCTTGAAGTGTGAAATGTGACCAAATAACAACGCTAATTTTGCAAGTCTCCACAGTACTAGAGACACGGATACTTCACTCATTATTATTAATTTTTTTTTTTTTTTTAGGATAATATAAAATTTTAACACATGTACACTTGTCTTCCTTTTTCAATTGGATCGTCTATTATAAGCAACACTCTGGTCAAATTAGAGTTAATAACTCATATACAAGGTACAGAGGACTGAATGTCGCGTTACCTGGTCTGAGGTTAAACTGGAGCATCAGCCGACGAACGACTAGCTGAGGCTCGAGTATACATTGTGGAGTCTAACTTGTTGCCAAACGAATCTGTGGGAATTTTTTTGGCTCTCTGCCAGTTACACAGAAGACTGCAAAATTCGGGATGTTTTTTTCCTCGGTAATATACTTGGCCTCACTGTCATGAATTCGCCTGAGTGCAAATCGTGATTTCATTTGTTACTGGCAATTATACATGCATGACGTTGTTTACACGTATAACCACTTTATTAGGTACTGGTTACTCAACAGTTGATTCAATACTATTGGCTAAAAACATCCTCGGAACGTGCCACATAAGCTGTAGGCGGATGGCAAAAGTCAACCGAACGTAGAGCATTTTGGATTTCAGTCTCCAGCCACTAAATAACGCGAATTTCGCATGTACAGTCCATTAACAGTTACTTCCAACATTCATGCTAAAGTTATACTTTCAAGATATTCCTCCGTCTTATGAAAACAAAAAATAACCAAGTCTAGATAAGCACACCAGAGGGACAACGCATCGTATTAGTGTGCACTCAGCTTAATAATATTTCGCATAATTACTTTTTTTTCCAAGGAATTACCAACAAACCTATTTTCTTTCTAGTTTTTATTTTTACGAATAATAAACGACATTTTAAAATATATCGATGAAACACACTCCCCGGCCGGGCCACTCCCGGATTTTCGCTCGTGGTAATCATGCCGGACAATGCGTGGCTTGTAGGCGGGTTTTCCCGGGATCTCTCGTTTCCCACGCCCTTTCATTCCGGCACTGCTCCATACACACGTCAATCACCCATGTCAGCTCTCAAGACCTCGCTGTAAAGAGCCGATCAAATATCTTAATTATTCACTCACCAAACACGTCATATATATGGGATCATTTTTCAAATTTGATTTTAAGAAGTGTGAAGAAA
This sequence comes from Dryococelus australis, assembly GCA_029891345.1. Lineage (NCBI taxonomy): Eukaryota > Metazoa > Arthropoda > Insecta > Phasmatodea > Phasmatidae > Dryococelus > Dryococelus australis. The sequence continues at coordinate 6,230,299 of CM057003.1, read as the reverse complement.
CCAATAATAGACCTCCTTACACATTCACGTTACGTTTCCGGACATGGGTTCCTATTCAAAAGATCGTATATCTCTAATTAATTCGCAATATTTTTTTTTTTTTAAGTTTTAAGTAATAAGTCAAGACATAGGAAGACGAATAATTATTACGATTGAGGTTACGATAATAATATTTATGTATCAAAGCTTAGGTGACACAGCGATACAGTATTTTCCTATTTAAATAAACGGTCTATTGTATGGGTCTTGTGGTCTGCCAATCAAATGGACCTTATTAAAATAAATATTTGTGTGGAACATAACATAATTTGCCCAAAAAATAACTTTTCTTAGAAAGAGAACAAAAACCTACATAACAATTCCTTTCATTTCTACTACGGAAACGTACTGCATGTCATTCTCACGTAAAACGTGCTGAGCTTGTTTGGATCGTGTGAGTGGGGAAAAGCCAGTAAAATTGTTTGAAATATTACAGCAGCTGTAAGGGTTTTGTTGAAACTGATAGGGAGTTGTAGACTCTGGAGCGTGTTTGATGATAGTTAAAGGCGCGGCATGCTGTCGATAAATTATGTGAAATATTAAGTCATACTTAAAAGGAAGTTTGTATGACAGATAAACAGATAACATTCTATAATTAATCATGCCGAACTCGTTAGTTGCATTTATCCTTCGTCTATTTGCAAATGTTCAGTTGGTAGTAAAGCGTGTGAATTATTCGAATTGAAGACTTCAGTGAACTGGACCAGAATATTATTTATATCGACAGTATCTCATTTATCTCGGTATTTCGCAAATTTATGTATTTTTATTGAGGAAATCTCGCAGATATTCATACATTTTTACGAGTTTTTTCTACTGCGCTTTTCCAGTTTTCCTTCTCTCTCCGTCCACTTTATTTATTTTTTTGTAACTGTGTACTCGTTTTATTATGTTTTATGTTACAAAAAAGCAAGTGTGTACCGTGTAGATTAAATTTTTTATAAAAATTACTTTACATGAATATTACATTTATTATAATTTTGGTTTTTTTTAAAAACATTTTTCTGTTTGGATTTTTGATATCTTGCTGTCTGAACAAAGAAAAGTTTACAACAATATAATATCAGTGTAGGTGGATGTGGGTATTGCAAAGTAAGACAGCAGATTTATACCGGCTATCCACAAGAATAACGTTCCATTTCTTTCAGCAGAAAATTGTTTATATTTTGAGCAAGGAATTTCTTTTTAACGCGAGAGAATTTTCCACAATGTATAAATATATCGGATACATAAGCCGGACAAAACTGGAGCCATGTTCTTTAAATTATAAACGTCTTCATTACTTCTAGCACAGAATCCTCATTGGTCCAGTGAAAATGGGTAGTATCTTCATACATGCACGACAGCCAATAAGGAAAGAAAACTGCCGGACATGTGTACGGTACGTTGAATCCTAGCAAACACTCAACTCTTCCTGCCATAAACCACCATCTCTAAGCATACATTTCTGTTCACAAACAACGAACTCTGTAATTCGTGTTCAGTTGAAGTAACTATTTATAAATCAGTTAATCACTGTGAATACCATTGGACATGATGGGGAATAGAGGCCAGTAATAAACTTCTTCAGGGTTAAGGACACATCTGTACACACTGTGCCTGAAAGTATTAATAGTTGAGATTGTACGTCTCGTTACCTGTTTTGAGTCATGCATAGACAATTCATGGAAACGTCCGACTTTCCTGAGGCTCTGCTAAAGTTCAACTTCCAGGCTATGCCTAAGACAAGGCTGAACCAAGTCTGGAAAATTATACACCGAAGGGACAGCACGCCGCATTGTTCGCACACAGTTTCGTAATATTTCGCACAGAAACTATTTCTTATTGGGCATTACCAACACACCTATTTCTCTCCTGTTTTTATATTTGTATTAAGTACAGATAAAATATTATAATTTACATATAAAATATAAGCAACAGTTCTGTTTAATAAAAAATAAGATGTTTTTATTTTAACACAAGTATAAAACGCTTGTGATACACGACTTACTTAGAAAACAAGGAAACTGCTAATATGTAATACTCGCGTAACTCCTGCATGGTATGCAACCTACAAAATTTTCAAACATTATTGGTAGCGTACTGATAGGCGCTGCTCTACTCATTATCGCCATATTTTCACGTTATAAAAGGACACCAGGCCCGACCTCACAATATAAACATTTACTCGCGCAGACTCAGTTTGTTCATTGGCTGCTGTCGCAGTCAGATCTCACTCTCCTGTTCGGTTCACCCACACGTAGTTAAGCCACCCGGTTATTGAATGTATGCTACTGATCCAGGCTTCTAGTTGATATGCGTCATGTGTAGGGACACATGTTTTCCCGGGGAAAATTTCAGGACTTCCTGTATTTCAAAATTCAAGAGCTCAGATTCGTTTTTGTGATCGCGTGTGTTTAACTGTCACGCATTGAAGGCCCAGTCTAGTTATAAGATGTTCACGGTAAAATTAGCACTTCTCAAAGCCCTGCTTAAGATCTACTTGTAAACACGTTGTGTATCCCTCCGCCTTATGTAAGAATAACATTGCTATGGGCCTCATCACTTTATTCATGCGTCGGTCAAATGAAAAAGTGAAATTATTAAGAAAGTTATACTTTACAAATCTGTTAATTTTTACATTTCGATGAATTAAAAAAAAAAAAATAGAAAGTGAAAGAAATTGTTTAAATTTATCGCAAATAGTTACATAACATTATTTATTCGACGTTAAGCTATGCAACTACTTTCCATCCACTGTTAGCAACTTTACTGGGAGAACGTCACTCATTGCGCCCATTAAAATATATGCAGGTAGGAGCGGTGACTTTTTCTAGGGTTCATTTCTAAAGTGCTCACTTGATCGTGAACAACCTTTAATAACCAATATGCTGTAGGCTTTGTGTTTGGTGCCAAGTCGAGCCTAGGACTGCCAAGCACCCTCCAAGTCGAACCTAGGATTGCCAAGCACCCTCCAAGTCGAACCTAGGACTGCCAAGCACCCTCCAAGTCGAGCCTAGGACTGCCAAGCACCCTCCAAGTCGAGCCTAGGACTGCCAAGCACCCTCCAAGTCGAACCTAGGATTGCCAAGCACCCTCCAAGTCGAGTCTAGAACTTTCTAGCAACAGTGATATGGACCAGTCATGCCGTAGATCTGTAGCACAGTTTACAAGACCAGTCACGCCCAAGGAAGATCATCTGGCACTGAGCTTCACATAGTACAGTACAGGTAAAATATAACATTCCTCTGCAACTTGTAGATAGTTGTCTACAATGGCCATGAAAGGGTTAAGAGTAGAAAACATTTGCATATAATTACAGCTTTGTATACCATGTTATAGGCTATTCAGGGCAAAGTGAGAGCACTTTTCAAAGCCCTCTAATAGACACTAACCACTAATAAATATAATTTATTGCAGCCTCAGACGTTAACTTTTAAGAGTGGTGAAAAGTATACACTGTATGTATTAGTAACACAGCAATGTTTGTATTAAAAAGTGGCGGGAAGATAGAAATAGGGTGAAAAGAAAATTTTAGAAGGGCCATGAAAAGTGCTCACTTTACCGTGAATGACCTATAGCTTAATTTTCGTTTTGGCTGACGTGTGCTAATTTAATCCTCAAGTTCAGTGAACTAACACGAAATCTGTTCACTGTTTCACCTCACGCGGGTAGTTTCTTCGGCAAAGAGGCAAGCCATGTTATTTATGCGTCGCGTATGAGAAAGCTACAGCATCTTGAAAACCGTGTTGGGACAAAAAAATCTTTTTCGCAACGAACCATTTCCTTAAACACAGCCTCGGGGCACGATAGCGAGCCGTGTCATATGTATATACACACACACGTCTCGTATGGTGACGCTATTGTTCTTGAAACCGTGCTGGGGCAAAATAATTCCGCGACGAGCCATCGCCTCCGACACTGGCTCGGGAAGGCGAGATGAAACAAGGGGATCCGCGCGGGCGAAGAGGAAGTCGTTTGGTTAACGTGCGAGAGAACACGATGCGAGATTCGACGGCGCAGATGGACTGTCGTGTAGCTATGAGCTCACGTACCCGCCTCGCAGTAAAAGGTCGAGAAGCTCCTACCACTGTCATCATCATCATCATCATCATCATCATCACCAGCCACCTCCAGCCTCCTACTTCTCCCTCATACCACTTCCGGCGCCGCGGTGGTGCAGTGAGTAGAACACACTCGCCTCCCACCCAGGTGAACCTGGGTTTCGATTCCCGGTGGGGTCGGCACCACCCCCCCCCCCCGATTTTCGCACGTGGGAATCGTGCCGGACGACGCCGCTGGTTGTGGCGGGTTTTCTCGGGGATCTCCCGTTTACCACGCCCTTTCGTTCCGGTGCTGCTGCATACTCATTTCACTTCGCCCTCGTCGGCTCTCAATTCACTCACTCACTCATACTACTGCTTAGGGATGTTGATGTTGGTAGTTATATAACATGTAAACTTGTTATTATAAAAATTATCGTTTAGAAAATTATATGTCAAAAGAAAAATATCGATTTTCGGTAGGGTATATCGGAATTCGTTATTTTTCGTATTAAAGGAACATGTCGAGGACAGGTTTTCAACGAAGATAAAGTCTGCAATGATTACTTGTTAAAATAATACATTTGTAGCGTTACAAAAAACATTTGACAAGTTTCCAAAGAAATATTTCGTAACAAAAAGAAAATTTTACAGTGCCGGTTTTACAACATTCTTGTTTTCCTGCCACCGAGAATACCCCCCCCCCCCCCAAAAAAAACTGTAATAGCGTATTTGCGTGTTTTCTGTTATTTCACACCACTTCGCCTATTCCAATGGTTAGGGATTGTGAATTTTCTCGAGAATTTTTCGTGCCGAGGTAGTTTCCAAACTCTGTGGTTCCCTACTACATTTATGATTGAATGACAAATTGGGCATCTGCTTTTCGCAGGCGTGTCAAACACGTCCTGTGTAAGAGCACAGTACGTCTCATTGGGCCAGTGAAACAACAATAACACCTCACGTGTGCTGCAGCCATTAAAAAAAGAAATGTCGCGGATATGCCCAATCGGACGTTAAAATCAAACAGAAACTACTAGAAATTTTTGCGATAATCAGCATCTCTGTCAATGATATAGGCTTTTTACGGTTGATTGATCACTTTTTAAACCGACCTTTGAAAAATATCCCTTTTTAACGGCGGTAACGAAGCGACGGAAGAAAAGTTGTTCCATGTTCTAATATTAAATTAAAAGTCTTGTGTAAACATTTGTAAATACTAAAATTACTTATTTTGCTTTCTGTTCTTTAATGCTTATAAGTGTAAAAAAAACTTTTCTATTAACTTCACACTTTCACTTAACCGACGCATGAATAAAGTGAAAATGATCTAACCTATGGCAAATGTAATTTTACGCACGGGGGAAGAATACACAAAGTGCACATCAGTAGATCTTAAGCAGGGATTTTAAAAGCGCCCAGTTTACGACGGACAGCAATTATTTCTACTGTCACCTGTGGTTTCGTCTTTCGTATTACGCCTGTTTCTGACAAAGGGTAGTCAGAAAATCCTTTAGTTTGCCAGTTATACGCCTGTATACGTTTCGTCAGAATTGTCTGCACGATCGTGAACCATCTGGGTTGGTAAATACGATAAATAGGAATGAAGGGACTGCGGGAGAGGGTGAAGGCGTGTTTTTATTTTGTCAGGGTTTCTCTTGAGTTTGTCGAACAGTGCGCCTAGTCCACGATTTACACGCAAGATGGACGTCTATTACCCACCAAGCAGCTTACGTGGCTGTCTGTCCATTAGACTGGGGGAGCAAGATAGCAGCTACAAGCACAAGGAAGCCATTTCTGCCAAATACCACTGGCGAGCTTATCTCCGGGTCGTGCCCGCATTAACTCATTGGAACGACATATTTTATTACGTACGCTCCATTAGCCTCCAAGAGGTTTAATGTCTGTCAGAAAGGTAGGTTGAGGTGCGTGGTTAAACATTTACTGCCACTTAATGTGTTCAACTCTATGGAAGGCAAGCTTATTGCCTAAGCTCTTAATCTTTTAAGTCCATGCCGGCCGCATTAACGCGTCTATCTTAGTTGTCAGGGTATAGGAGTATTTCAGTTTGTTTCATTAAAATTTGACACAGAAAATATGAGAAAGCCATAGGCAGGAAACTGAAAATGCCTACTTTGTTATTTGAAATACCTCAAGAGTTCATGTTTTCCTCATCGACGAACCTTAGGTATTATAAGAATATCTTTCTTTTTCGTTTCCAACCAGATGATGTAAACCAAGCGCTCTTTTCGAAATATTGTGTCTCCCATTCCACCCTATCACCGAAGCTGTTCCTCTTGTACATAACTGTACCAGGATTATCTTTGATCACTTTAAGGCATGGGACTTTTGTAATTCCCACCTTCTACGTGTCAATGTGCAGTGGTGATGTTTATAGAAGTCTAAATCCAGTACTTGAAACGGTCTGGCAGGTTGCGATGAAGATATCGCCATCTTGACATGTTCCACAGTTTGCATTTTTGAATGTCCCACACATGGTTCTCGGTGCGAGCAAAGTCTGTAACTGACGAAGAAAATATTGTGGCCTGACCGAGGAATTTGTGTTCAATGCTGAAGAAAACCCATGAAGCAATGGAAAAAAAAGTGCAAAAATTGCAGTATCCTGTTTTTGTTCTGCCCTGTACAGTTATCACTCCAAACACAAATATTACAGTTGTACACGATGAAAATGATACAAGTACACATACAAAGTACACGAATTAACACGGTGTAATTGTAAAAGAACATGCTGACGACAGTGGTGAAATTACAATTGCGATGTCTGGGTAAATTTACTTGCCTTGAAGAGAAAATACACAATTCTTGCTGTTCATTTTCTGCTACATAGTAATAGTAATTCTATACCATTCTATGTAAAGTTAGTTGTGCAGAGTATATGTTATTTTACTAATTTGTAGGATAAATTTACTTGGACGTAAGTTAAAAAAAAAATATTGACAAAAATGTAGGTGTAAAATTACACCAATGTCAGAGAAGACGCTGCTGCCATCTACATTTAGTGAACATTATACAATGTTTTTACAGAGTAGGCAAGCAGAAAAGTTGTCCAAAACTCGGAATGGAAGCTAGCCTATCGACCAGGAAGTTACTCCAGTTAAAAAGGTTCTTTGAAAATAAAAGGGCCGTCCAGTTAACGACAACTGCGTCCATCCACGCGAGAAACGTGTGTCCGTTGGGACTCCGCCAATCCACTAACAGGAGAAAGTACGTAACCTGTGATCTTCCAGTAGGAGCCCGTGCGAGGAACATTAAAAATACATTCCGCCCCAACTCTTCGTTGCGATGAAATGCATTTCTTTGTATTCTCCCTCGGGAAATAAGTTTGTTTTGTTCCAATAAACTACGGAACACTGAACGGAGGAGAGAATGAATTCCCAACCTTGTCGAGGGGGAATCTTGTACTAGGAAATAAAAAAACAGCGTGGGAAAAACTTACATTTGATTAGTAATAACAGTGAATGTACTCCCACAGAATCTACAGCACCTTCCTTTAATTAAAAATAATGATAATTAGAGCAAACGCTGCGGACGAGGCGGCAAAGTCTTCACTTTCTGATTAATGCCCGGTTGCACTATCGTGGTTCAAAACTTGATCTCGGATCGGATCTAAGATCGACACCGAAAACTGTAGCACCATTCGAGTTCAGAGCTGGACTGGAGATCGAGATTAAGTTCATTTCGAACCGCCGAAATTGGTGGTTCGAAATCTCGATCCGAGATCGGCAGCCATCGTCGACAAATGTAGTTTGAAAACTACACCAACAGATAGAACTACGTTCGGTTGTTTTCTTGGGAAATTAAAACAACATTATAAGCACTTGGATATTATTCAGTAAAGTCCGTACAACAATAATTCACTTAAAACAGATAAAACATCGCACATCTTGTCCTATCTATAGTGAAAAATTAACCTACTTCCATGACGTCATATATTACGAACCAATAGCAAAATTTGTCTCATACTTAAACTCGATCTCTCACTTTGGAACCAAGATCGACGAATCTGAGATCCAGAATCATGAAATTTCGTTGGGGCAACACTTTTACATTGGAACCAAGATCAAACTGGATACTGGTTAGGAACTAGGAACATTCGATCTCGGATCCGGGAAGATGTTGGTGCAACCGGGCATAAGAGCTAGAGGACTCGATCCTCGGGTAAAATATTAACAAAATGCACATTTAAAAAATTAAATTCAGGGCAGTTTAGCATGCAAAAGTCACATCGCGATAAACTAAACGATTAACTATTAATACGCAGCAATAAATAATAAAAAATAATTTCGGGTGGATTTAGTTTGGTTTATTTGCTCAACCTTTCGAAGTTTTAAGGGAAATTATTTGTACGCATAAGTTGCTCATGCTCAAGGTTAATGGAACATTTTTTGAAGTATTGCTTAGAATATACTTTTGTCATAATTTAGTACCACAACCATATCCATACCCATAAATAATGCAGTAGCAAAAATCCTGTTCTACAACAGACACAACAAAACCGGATGTTTTCGTTTGTCCGTCTGTAAGATTTCGCTTTCAAATGGGAATTTTTATCAAAAGTTAACTTTTTTTTTTTGCTCGTGTGAGTTGGCTGACTTTATCATGCGGGATTTCCCCTACCATCTTCGTAAGAAGACATCTCGTTAGTAAACATTCGTGACGAATACACACGAATTATTGGACTTGTTACAGTTCTCATTTTCACAATTTCACAAATGAATATGCAAGAAAAAAAAAACGATTGGAGTCAAATATATGTTTGTATTCGGGAATGAAAATGTACGGTCATGAAAGTGAATTCAAAGTGTGTAGTTTCTAATTGAATAAGCATAGGATATTGCATAAAGAAAATTAAAAAGTTTGTCAGCTTGCTATGCAGAAATGCGCTGGCAATAAAGCGTATTGATATACATGATTGTATCAAACACCATTTTACACAAGGTATCCTACTCTTACTGCTATTGATATCACCCTGGTTATTTAGACCGTAACAGGGACTTAAGCTCTGCCACTGGACCTCTTACTTTATTTATGCGCTGGTGAAATATACCTAGCTGCTGGATGAATAGTTACGGAATTTAAATATGCCAGTAAAGACTTGCAAAGTCCTTGCCCATAAGGACGTGGCAAGGTGGACAGAAAAGTCCACAGATCAATAAACTCCCAAAGGAAACAAACCTCTCGTAACGCAGAGCACAATTGAAAACCTTAAATTAACATGATGCTTAAAACTTGGTAAAATATTTTAACCATTAAAATTCATGAGTCGTTTTCAAGAGTATTTATTTGATTCATTTCTGTCACTCTTTTGTTGTTTTCATAAATATTGCGATTTACACATCTTGCCATATTTCATAAATATTGCGATTTACACATCTTACCATATTTCATGAATATTGCGATTTACACATCTTGCCATATTTCATAAATATTGCGATTTACACATCTTACCATATTTCATGAATATTGCGATTTACACATCTTACCATATTTCATGAATATTGCGATTTACACATCTTGCCATATTTCATAAATATTGCGATTTACACATCTTGCCATATTTCATTTCGAATACAATTATTCATACACACCAAAGTGCTAATATTAAACAATATACGGAAATAATGAATTGTTTAGCCAAAAGGCACCAAAAGCGTGTAGAATTCAATAGCGTATTCTATACATATATATATATAACATAATATTGGTCAATAAGCCTCCATGGTACTTAATTAGAGGAAAATATTTCAAGTAAATAATACAGCAGTTCACACTATATTGGCAAATGTTATATTTTTAAAAGAAAGTTTCGTTTATACTGCTGTCCTAGCATAAAGTTCCTCCAAACATAATAAAAGGCAGAAAGTTAACTCTTTACTATCAGTATATAATATAGATAATTTTCTCTATCCACAATGATCAGGGATTACACACCAAAATTATATATTTTTATATCTTATAAGCCGCCAAAGTTACTACTGGCCAAAATTTACAGAAGTTAATATTTTTGATTCTTTACTGATAACAATATTTTACTTAAATTTCAAACTCTTCTTTCGGCTAACATTAAGAAAACACCAATTTAGGTGGAAAAGTTTCTGTTTTTAGTTATATTTCCAAAATCTTTCAAGTATTTAATTATGGCTTCATATTCTCTTTACGAGGCCAACAAACATAACGCCTCTTAATTTATCCTTGCCAACTTCAGGAAAAAAAAAAAAAATCTCAATTTCCTTTACAAATTTTAGCTAGCTTAAAAATTTAAAATGTAACCTGCAATGTAAAACTTATGGGAAAACATCAAGAAAATTCAAATCTTAAAACAGGGTAAATCTTGGCGCATGACTAGCAAACAGCTATATGATTGATTCTAAAATTGCTGCCAAGTAAATACTGCATGGTGTTAACATTCTCAACTTGAGCAAGTTTTAACGTTTTCTCGCCAACATGACGCCAGTCACCTACTTAGGACACCAAGAGCGACTGTTTCAAGTGCCATAAGGGCTATGCAGATAAATTATTTACTGAACATTACTTAACTGGTGGCAAGATGACTCCTTCTGGGGTAGTGGCAGAAATCAGACCCCAAGCAAGAGGTGCATCCACCATTTATACAATTCACAAAGCAATATCCCCGGGAGGGGTGTGCAGATACCACAACCAATAGAAATGCATTACTCCTTATAGGGGTTGATTTATTGCTGTCCAATTCAGTCTCGTCGGACCGCAACATGCTCAAATATGGGTCGCATACGTGCTCACACATCACAAAACTCCCGGCCTATCAAGCAGGCAGTAGGAAGTGATGTCGCAAGCGCGCGAAACCTCACGCGCCCAGCCGATTGGCCAGCCGAACGTGAAGATAGCCGGAGTAGTTCCTCGGAGTGCCGCTAGAACGCGCGCACCAATGTCCAGGCTGCCGGGCGCCCACTATACATGCTGAGAAGGGGCTGGTAGTAAGTCGATATCCCGAACTGCTGTTAAAATCCACGCCGGTTATGATGCCGTCGAATGGTGCAGCCCACACTGGACTGCGTCATAACAAGGTATAACCAGCTGATATGTGGTATAAACCACGTCTTCTACTCAAAAATCGGCCAGGTAGAAAAATGTTCAAATTTTTTCCGTGTTGAAAATTTTTTTTAAGCAAACTCCCTGCTGAAAAGGCTTCAATTTTTGGGTGAGCCGTCACAGACTATTCACGGTAAAGTAAGCACTTTTGAAAGCTCTACTTGCATGCACATTGTGTATTCTTCCACCATATGTAAAATTAATATTTCCATGAGACTGATCACTTTATTCATGCGTCGGTCAAGTGAAAGTGTAAGATTAGACATGTAAATACGTTACCAATTTTCCTTTTCTTACACTCTACATGCATTTAAAATAGAAAGAAAAACAAATTTAATTTCAGTATTCACAAATATTTAACTATTACTTTTACCTCAACATTAAAATAGCGCCAGTGGAGTAATATTTCATCCGTCTCTACCAACTTTACTGTACACACGGCAGTAAGTGAGCCCGTTAACATAAATGCAGACAGGGGTAGTGACATTTTTTAGAGGTTGGTTTCAAAAGTGATCAAATATACGTAGACAGCTCATCACATGCCAATCATTACACTTATTTGATTACAACAAGAAGAAAATAAATAAATTAAACGATTACAGATTTTTTCTTCGCACTTTAAATGTGACGTAAAGACCTGAATTACTTCTCCAATATCAGTACCAACTATACTATAAGCGCAATCGATTTATCTTGACGAGAGCTGTCGACTGAAACTTTAACGAGCGTCGTAGTTTCTCCTAGTCAAAAGTTATACTACGCGGAAGTTATGAGACGCGGCGAAACGGACTCAAAATTGCGGCGTCCCCCTTCCCCTCCACTCCGCGCGATGCTTCACAGTCCTCACTCAGCGTAACATATTCTTTGATCCTATGTCAATCGAGTAGTATAATTGAATTTTGACTGTAGACGATAGATTCGGAGCTGCAAAGCCAAACTGTATCCCCCGATTTTGTTATCGTCGGATTTTCTGGATCGCCTCCCACTTTGGTCGCAAATTTAAAGACGTTTTCACGTCAAAAAACCATTGAATATTATGATGACGTGATTTTCACGGTTTACGATGCATTAGTCTTTTCTGGAAAATAATGTTTTTAAACGAACATTGAGTAAGCTACAGAAACTGAGTAGGCAAGTATATAGAGGCTAAATTGCATGACGATTATTCTGAAGTAGGTGGACCACTTCTCTGATTATCTGGGCGACGCTCTGGGAACGGACCTTTTACCTGATTGGCTAATGCGTACTGCGAAAAGGTTCCCTATTGGCTGGCGGGAAGTTATCTGGCGATGATAGGCGGATGGCGTTCCAACATGTTGGGGCCGCGGTGGGGCAATGGTCAGACTACTCGCCTCCCACCTCGGCGAACAGGGCTCGAATCCCGGCGGGGTCACCACCGGACTTTCGTAAGTAGGAATCGTGCCGGACGATGCCGCTGGTCGGACGGGTCTTCTCGGGGATTTCCCGTTTCCTTCCGCCCTTGCGTTCCGGCGATGCTCCATACTCACCTAGCCTCACCTCCATCGGCTCTCAAGACCTCGATTGTAAGAGTCGCTCAAATCTCTTCACTCACTCACTCCATGTTGCTGGCTAATGCCACCATTTTTCTGGCGTATACAGCTGGAGTTTTTAGTATAAGAGCCTGTTTCATCTCCGTTCTAAATACTGCGTGGTACAGGTTCGCAGATATTATCCATTCGCGGCTTCTTCACACTTTTTTAATCAAACCTATGAAAAATCATCCTATCCTATAGCCACTTATCACAAGCGTTTTATACTACTGGTCACATAAGAGTACCTTAAATTAACTTTTTATTTAAATTTTATATATATATTATAATACTTCGTTAATTATTAGTACTAATAAAACAGTGATGAAATAGGTGTGTTGGTAACGCCTATTAGCAAATAGCTGTTATGAAAATATTATTACACTGAGTGCCCACGAATATGCTGAGTTGTCCCGTTGATGAGATTTACAAGACTTGGTTAAGCTTAGTCTGCATTAGGCGGAGGAGTATCCTGGAAGTAGAACTTTAGCAGGGTTTCAGACAAATCGGAAAGTACACATGAATGGACTATATTCAAGACGAACTTGTAGAGAATCGCGTATGTCCACCGCAGTATGAGCACCAATTATGTTGGTCTCTCCCACTTTCCATCGTCCTAATGGCCTGTACTCTCTAAATTCGAATCAGTGGAAAACCGCTGATTCGCAGTGAAAACTGCTCCACTTAGTGTCAGCAGCTAGTAAGAAATTGTTCCCAGTCAAAATATTATTTTAACCTTGTTCTTTGGTATGCTATTTGTAAATTAAACGTTGCCTATTGAAATATTAAAATATTTAGGTAGGCCCGATGGCAACATATTACATTGTTACAATTTAAAATAACAGCGCAAATTATCGTGCATAGGCCCCAGTGACACCGTGATTGTTTTCTCGACTGAGGAAGCAACTATCGGCTGGGCGGAGCTTGTCGCGCTCTCTCTCTCTTTCTTTGTCTCTCTCTCTCCCCCCTCGAGAAGTTTCGCATTGCTATTAGTAGTAGAATATTATACATGTTTAAAATTTTAGCATATTTTATACTTATTACAGGAAAATAATGACTTTTGAATTTGTAATTTACAACTGCTGAGAGGTTTTAATGTTTGAATACTTATTTTAATATACTTAGATGTGATGGCGGGAAGGTTGCATATCTAGGGTTGGCAGACGTGACGAGTGGCTACATGACATGTCGAAGCGATAGTATTTAGCTTACTCCGAAAAATACTTTAAATTACTACAAGTGTGTACACGTGTTTTTTAAACCTACCTAGACAAGTAACGGTGTGATAAATCTGTGTTTCTACTGCATGGATACATGTAGTCTACTGTTACGTATGACAACCGCTAAGTGTGAAAGGGCGTGGCTGCTTCGTGGTCATTAACGCTGGCCCGGTGTGTGTGGGTGTGTGTGGGTGTGTTTGCAAATATAGGACGTGAGAAATTTATACGTTTTAACCGTGAACTAGGTTCATGGCAAGTCAATTATAAGTCTGTTTATTTATCACAACGTAACTTCGCCCTAGGTGTTTGAAACACGTAACTTCGATCTAGGTGTTTGAAACACGTAACTTCACCCTAGGTGTTTGAAACACGTAACTTCGCCCTAGGTGTTTGAAACACGTAACTTCGCCCTAGGTGTTTGAAACACAGTTGTGTAACATGCTTGCTCTTTGTGATCTGTATGTTTGTCCCAATCACAACAAATTACTACGCCCGGCCCAGCCAGAAATTGTAAATAAATAATTAAATAAACCTAGTAAAAACGAAATACCTATGCAAAAAATATGAGCAGAAGAAAATATACGGTAGGTCTATTTATGTGCGTGTTCACCACTATCTTTAAAGTTTGTCGCTGTTATTTACAAAAAAAAATAGCGACACGAGTTGAGTGTTTCAATTTACTATCTTTTTCATTGGACTGGTTGCTCCTTCGTTTTAATATTTATTCAAACAAAGGCCGTCCTTTTAACGGAATAACCCAACACACATCAATGACAAGAGGTTAAATACTGCTGTTCTTCCGAAACAGTTGTAACAGAATTCTCTGAACATATGTAAACAGTAACCAACGCATTTGATATAAAGGTAGGTCACATGGCAGTGTTTATGTTTAGGTGTAGTGGAAGGATACGTAATCAATAACGATTAGCAGAAATTTTGCAAGGCTGCAGAAAAGTCTCTTATAATAATGAATAGATTATATGCAAGCGACCAATGGAGAACCTACGCCGGCTCAAGCATAAACAGCACTGTGAAGTTTAGTCTGATGCCAAATAATAACGGGAATAGTGCAGGTCTATAAAAATAACATGCAAGTAATTGCTTTCGTATGAGTAATTTATACTTTCAGCACTGTTTACGTGATAGTACATTTCAGTGCACGTCGTGAACTCTGCTAACGAGTTGTAATGCCGCCAATGTCTTCAAGGAATTCGGACGTCGTGAACTCTGCTAACGAGTTATAATGCCGCCAATGTCTTCAAGGAATTCGGACGTCGTGAACTCTGCTAACGAGTTATAATGCCGCCAATGTCTTCAAGGAATTCGGACGTCGTGAACTCTGCTAACGAGTTATAATACCGCCAATGTCTTCAAGGAATTCGGACGTCGTGAACTCTGCTAACGAGTTATAATGCCGCCAATGTCTTCAAGGAATTCGGACGTCGTGAACTCTGCTAACGAGTTATAATGCCGCCAATGTCTTCAAGGAATTCGGACGTCGTTGCATCACTGCCGAATCAGTACAACTCTTATTTGTATCCAGGCGACGTGGCATTACTTAGCCAGCACCCAAGTTCTAAATATGTAATATGCGCGTGCTTACGTGTCTGGAATTTTCTCAACGAATCAACTGGTTTTAACCAATCGTGGTACCAACCTTCATCAATGACGGGCAAACCAACGAACTTTTAATTTAACTCTGCTAACTTCATTCGGCTTTACGATATACCCCGTTCCTTTTTAACGGGATAATTTAGCAAGATTTGACTTCAAAAACACCACGTATGTTATGGCGAATTTAACACTGCTAAAATTAGATTGCCATTAGTGGACTGTATAAAGAATTTCAGCGAGAAAGCGACCGATTGGCGGCAGCTGCACGCGACTCACCTTACCGCCATGATATCCAACACGAAACTGCTTTTCTTCTTCCTGTAGCTAAGGGCCGCCAATCAATCCTTGAGACAACGTTGACAAATGAAGAAAGCGCGCCTAGACAGGCGCGCGGGAAATTGAAAGTGGGTCCCGCACAAGGATTAAGTGAGCAGTAAAATAAACTACATAAAGTTTTGCTGTGAAATTACGGCTGATTTAAACTTCTATCCAATCCATATTTACAAAGTCACAAGCCCAAACACATCAAATAAACTATCAATTTGCAAATATCCCTCTTAAATTGGACTTCGATATGCTGAATATCACGGAATTTTAATTTTACGTCCTCATAAATCATATGAAGTGGATAACTGAGTTACATGTGCGAATTGCTAAAAATATGTAAGCAGTGCTGTGAAGATTGATCATTTACAGTTTCCATACATAATTCCTTAATAAGTATCCGTTTGCAAACTTATACCGAACAGGGTTTTCTAATTGCATTACAAAATTTGGCATAAAACTGCAATTTCTTACAGATTGTATGTATTATGATTACCTTATTAGCATATTGTCGTAACTGCAGTTTTAATGTATTGCTATGTTCTAGTATAGGTATATTGTTTTTTTTTTTTTTTTCAAAAGCCCAAAGAATTAATCTAGATGGTTGTTTGGATATACAATTATCAGTCGGACACTTTAATTCTAACCGTTGCATATTTACTTTCGAGGCGAATAAAAACGACACATAAAACGATTAAACATTCGTTGTCTTTCGTGTTCTCCAAAAAGCAGTTATTATGAAAAAATTTTCCTCAAAAATTTTTGTTCAGGGGAGATTTCCAAATTTAAGTTCTTTCGCGTGATTTAAGAAGCCACCACGGAAGTGATACGGAAATTAGACCCGCCCAGGATAAGTCTGCAGTCACAAAAGTTAAAAGCCTCCTATATAAAAGCCAGAGTTCCGCTCCAAGGAAACGGTTGTATGTCGTCTAAAGTTTGTCGACAAAACTTCTACCGCAAACAACTTCGATACTGTGCGTTCAGCAAAGTTGTTTTTCTCCTCATTAGCGCCTATCTCTTAAGACAGCTTGTCAACAACGACCTTTTATGAAGCTTATTTGGTTTATTTCTGAGAATAAATATTAAGAGAACTAATTTATGTAGTATATTACCAACTTATTATATCCTGTAGCGGAAAGAAAATAATACTGTGTATACTTACAATAAACGTAATAAATAAGTTAAACGTACTTATCAATAGGTAATTATTCAAAAATTAACAATTAGTAAAAATGCGATATAAAATGTTATCTATGGCCATATTCCTAATTATGTTTATATTATTTTATAAAGGACTATTAATAATAAATTGGTTTTTAATTTAATGGTTAAGAAAAATAAATTTTTATTTTACTATGGCGACCGTTAGAAATGTGGCTTCAATACAGTGGTCTATTTTAGGCTTAGCATCCAAAAATAAACCCTTATAAAGAGCACAATCAAATTCTAAAAATATATATATAATACAGCTTATGCTTAGGAGTAGCAAACTAACATATAACTTCCCAATCGTGTGCGAACGTAGAAGGGTTATCAACAAAGATCCTTACTTGCTGCCCACATTTTGCTAAAAACCATTAACTCCTTAACTTACACATTATTAATGACCTGCAGAATAGATTCCACAGTCTTACGTACAAATATGGCGTTATTAACTGCACTTTGGTTTCTGCTATCCCAGTGGAAGGCGTTCTCCAGGAGGTGTGAAAAGCCGCGTGGACTAATGTCTCAAGCTACATAAATACACGTGTTTAGAATTCTAGATAGTCTCGAAATTAATCCGCGAATTCTTCAGTTCTCTACACATTAATGTTTCGTTTAAAGTGTTTCAAAAGAGTAGATATTTGGTTTGACAAGTACTTACGGATTCCTTGTAACAACTTAACATGATGGGACGTATGAAAATAATATATATTTTTCTATGGCACCGGCAGCGTCCAATGATAACTTTCTGGTTTCCTTGCAGCAACCAATAGCATTCAGCCAGGTGAAGATCTCTGTCCGTATTGAAGTTACGTTCTGAACTTGTGCAACACCGACCATGGCTTTGACTATTTTGATACACCTCTCACGTGAATGAGTATACTCATAATAATAAATCAAGGGGTTAATTATTGATGTATTTATTAGTTTTGTTTTTAGTGAAATTTACACTTTTTCTTACACTTAAACATGCACAGAAAAATGTCGCGTCGAATTGATAACATAATTAAATTAAACAGCCATTAGCATTAAACTCAATGTTGTTAAAATATAAGTCTTAATAGTACTTTAAGCCTAGTAATAATTAGAAATAGATAAGACAGCTGATTAATCTGTATTCATGCTAGATTTAAAGCATATTTACATTGGGGATGTGCAGCGAAGTTAGTAATTAGACACGCCGTGGAGAACGATGAGTCAGTAAAATACTTCGACGGAGACAGAGATTGCAGCCTATACTCTTCGGAGTGGGGTATCACTGGCTACTTACTGAGGTATCATATAAAACAAAATAACAGCTGCAGTTAAAGTTCGGCCAAACCCGCGGAAATTTCACACACGCTAACATAATTAATGCGGTATATAACCATTGCCAATACCTTAAACAATTATTGCGACCTATATACCAAGTGGTTGGTGGTTGGAACTAAATAAGTTTTACGTAGCTCGCAAGATTCCAAATAAGTGTGGTCAAGTTATTTAATTGGTCGAGTTGAGCAAGAGAAGATGACGGGATTGGGATTGCCAATAAAACTGCGAACGGTGTTTGTTACCAGTCAAGTTTTACTCGGCCAGTGAGAAAATCAAATAAGTTTTGCTTATTTCGCAAGAATAATCCGACCTCTCGGTTGAAATGTATGCAAAATATGTCGCCAGGAATCTTTTTAAATATCAGTAAGTGTAGTGTTGTAATGAATAACGCTATATATAACGGCATTAAATTGAAAGGCTTCGAGATGATAATATAACAAAAACAGATTTTACATAATGAATACGTAAGGAGAACAACCGATTCACAAATTGCACATGTTGAAACAAAAGTTATACGCAACACAAGACCACTCCCCCCCCCCCCCTTCTCCAACACAGAATTTCGAGAAATTTTTTTTGACGATTTAGAACAGTTATATGACAGTGAAATCTACAATGCGAGCACGAAAATAAACTCGATATGATTACTCTGATGTACATGGATATTTATACTTTAATAAACGAAATGATAATTACAGTGAAAACAGAGACCATAGTGCAGGCTATAATCCGCATGATAACCCCTTCCCACGTAACTATCCGCGGACTGACTAATGGGTTCCAGAATCATGAATGAAGCAGTTCTCTTCAGTGTTTCCTGTTCTACTGCACATGATGTGGCAGGCTATAATCCGCATGATAACCCCTTCCCACGTAACTATCTGCGGACTGACTAATGGGTTCCAGAATCATGAATGAAGCAGTTCTCTTCAGTGTTTCCTGTTCTACTGCACATGATGTGGCAGGCTATAATCCGCATGATAACCCCTTCCCACGTAACTATCTGCGGACTGACTAATGGGTTCCAGAATCATGAATGAAGCAGTTCTCTTCAGTGTTTCCTGTTCTACTGCACATGATGTGGCAGGCTATAATCCGCATGATAACCCCCTCCCACGTAACTATCTGCGGACTGACTAATGGGTTCCAGAATCATGAATGAAGCAGTTCTCTTCAGTGAAGTTGCTCAGGTAACCAACAATCCAGGGCGCAGCATAATCACTGGCTTGCAAACTACGTGGATAGAGTTCTATTCTTGGCGGGGCGAGTGAGTGAATAGATCTGGGCTGCTCCTAACATCGAGGTCTTGAGAGCCGATGAGGGTGAAGTGAGGGTGAGTATGGAACAGCTCCGGAAGGAAAGAGCGGGGGGGGGGGGGAAAGGGAGATCTCAAGAAAACCAACGGTCGGCGGCATCGTCCGGCACGATTCCAAACAGCGAAAATTCGGATGAACCGGTCGGGGATTGAGCCAAATCGCCTAGGCGGGGCGAACAGTCTAATCACTCAGCCACCGATGGCTCCTATGGCGGAGCACAGCGAGATTTGCACGCGTGGGGAAACAGTGGACCGACCGTGGTCGTTAAACGCGGGGGGGGTTTAACTCAGGTGGTTCCTGTTTTTTTTCCCGTCCCTGCATTCTATCGCGGCTCGATCATAGGTATAGACCCGGGAATTTCGCGAATTCATCTGGAAACAAGTTATACTCCACAATCCTTTGCGTACTAGAAGGGCCTCAGTTAGTTGTGCATTGGCTAATGTTCCAATTTTACCCCAGACCAGGTAGCAAGGGATTGGAGACTTGCTTTCTTGCCGGTTAGTTATTGGCTTTAAGGGCGTATCTTACAAACTGCGATCCAATTAAAGAAGCAAGTCATGTGTACATGTGTTTGAAGTCTAGCTTGTCCTCAAATGAATTCGTGAAATCTCCAGGTCTCTAAACATAGGGTTCCATTCTATGTCACATATAAAAAATGGCTACCATTTGCAAATACGAATTGGCAAGAGTTATATATATATATATAATATAATATATAGTAATAAAACGTCTTTAGTTTTTTGTGGCGAAGTTAAGGCATTTTCACCTTCTCTTACACTTAACACAAAAATTGCTTAATTTCTATTAAATTTAACCTTTACTTAAATCTTAATTATAGATTTATAATATTTTGTGTTTATAAGTAATATAAATAAAAACAGGGGGGAAATAGTTGTGTTGGCAATAGCTAGTAAGAAATTGTTCTAATGCAAAATATTATAACGCGGATCGCTGTCCCTTCATTGTAATTTTTTAGACTAGGTTAAGCTTTGTTCGCAAGAGGCGGAGGAATATCCTGGAAGTAGAACTTTAGAAGGGCTTCAGAAAAGTTGGAAGTAACCGCGAATGGACAATACCAAAACTGACCCGCGCCCGCGGTCGCTCGGTATTTTACGGTCTCGGAACAGGTGCTTCGAGGAGCCCTGGCTGGCGCCACTGCAGTCTCATCCACCGCGTTCACCCTACACTTTTACACCCCCCCCCCCCGGTCCACCAACACCTTCATCATCGCCTGCCGGGCCGGTCGCAAACCGCACCATCCGAGCCTTGACCGCAGCATTTCAGCCCGCCTGCCCGTAATTAACAAACCGCTGTGGTTACGACTGATTAGCCGCACTCGAAATATCACCGTGCAACACATCATGAACGATTAATGATAAAAAATTAGATTAAAGTAACCCCAAAAATTAGTTTGACACCACCTGTATGATTAGTTGAACATGAATGAGTTGAGTTGAGAGATTTAGGCCGCTCTTAACGAGGTCTGGAGAGCCGACGAGGTAGAAGCGAGATGAGTATGTATCAGAGTCGGAATGCAAAGGTGGTGTAAAAGGGAGATCCACGAGAAAACCCTCCCGACCAGCGGCATTGTCCGTAACGATTCCCACGTGCGAAAATCCGGGAGCGAACCCGCCGGGAATCGAACCTTTGTGGGATGCGAGCACTCTAACCGCGGCTCCCTTGTAGCGAAATGAAACACTGCCATACAAACACCTTCAGCCACGTTGCCTAATTAGCACGCCCACAAGAGATTTTCCTTGTATGGCGCCGCCGGAAATCTAAATTGAAAAATTTACTTAACGTAACACAGCGTTGTCACGTCTATTGGCTAGAAGGCTACATTTTTTAATTCCATTGAAATACAGTCAGTCTATCAATGACAATTACTATATCGTAAACTCAGTCAGTTGGAAGCATAATATTTTATAATAGGCGTACACTATTTTACCAGTAGCATGTGACATAAAAAAATGAAAAAAAAATCTAGTTAGAATTTTGTTATTTAAGACGAGAGAAAATAATAACGAAGACAATAAATAATAATCATAATATGAATTGTGCGTTTATGCGTTATGACAAGCAGAAATTCAATTATTAGCCACGGACATTTGAATTATGACAGACATTAACTTACTAACCTTTTGCTGGAAGGCGTTGAAAAAACAAACTGTACTAAAGTCATCCATATCTTCATTAATTATACGATAGACGCGATAGCAGTTTAAATGTAATCCAAACTCGGAAACGATACTTTCTTATAAAATTAAATATTTTCTGGCATCCATTGTATTTCAAATTTTCGATATCAACAACCTCTAAAAAACAAAAGTGCATAGATATGTACATCTCCTTAAGCACTGTAACCACATGTTACAGCATTAAGTAGAAGACTCTCTTTGTTGAAGAGCACTCGGGAGGGGCGGAAACAATACGTGCTGCTCTCAAACAAACAGCAGAAACCAACTTGATGGTTGAACCGCTGCAGCAAAGTTTTAATTGGAAAACAATCGGCGTGACAGACCCACAGGCTCCCAAACAGCGCGGGGACTCAAGTCAGCGGGATTACCAAAACGAAACGCCATCAAAATGCTGTAAACTGTTGTACTTGTTCTCTGCACACTTGAAGTAAATGGTTCTACTGTTCATTTCACGGCGAAGTGAAAAACCTCTACTCTGAAACTAACGAGAGCATTTTGGTAGTAACACGACAAAGCAGGTCAGTTAACAAGCTAAGGGAACTTTTCCCTGTACAATTTGAGAGGAAGCAGACGGTGGTTTAAACTACTACAATCATCCGTATTCAGATATTTTAGGATAGCTCACGTCTACCTTCAATTATTTTTTACAATTCTTTCTCATGCGCTAAAGAAGAGAAAATTTAAGTTGTAATACGTGTATTGTTTAAGCTGTTTAATTCAATAACAGTTTATTATTATTTACACTTGTCACGCTTAGAAGCTAAAATAAAACTCCTAAGCAGTTCTTATAGTAATTGAAGTTTCATTCTTCGTTTACCAAAACATTTCTGTATGTAACATTATATTAAAATAAAGTTAGTTTGAAACGTATTTATTTGTGCAAGACTACAGCGTCTGGCCTTATGTCATGAGATATAATGCAATTATCTTAGCTTCATATAAAGATATTCTTGGTAGCGATACTGTGGAAACTTAACAGAACTTGACAGTTAAGGATATTTATTATATATATATATATTTATTGATTTTCATTTCTTATCGGCTAGGGCATTTGGCCTAGTAGTAACGTAACATGAAACTGTGTTTTATTACACAGGAGGGTAGCTAGTTTCACGTAAATCAAAGCTAGTTGCTATTATAAAAAAAAACTAATTTTAAGAACGTTTTTCTACGTTCTTAAAATATTACATCACAAATTCATGACGTGGTGTAAAAGTGTGGTTAAATAGTTTTCGTCTTTTGTACTTTCTCAGATGAACTTACTTGTTTGAGGTTAAGTCAAGCTACGAATATGACAAATTGTACTGTAATTGCCAGCTTATAAAAGTATTTTAGTGTCAAAACCTCAGGATTGCTTTACATTTGCAGGGTAACCTTGTTGGATAATCACTTTGCATAACGTGACACGAATTTCATGTTGGAAAACGGCCTCTTTCATCCAGCAGTACCGCAAATATATTGTCTATTCATTGACACTTACAATTTTTATGGACATAAAAAAATGTGAAAATTGTTTGAATGTTACATATTGAGCATTGCAAAACATATGACGCTTGTTCTTGGTGCATGTTGCCAATGTAAATATGGTAATTTTTAAATTCAAATCTTGTATTCAAAGCACAGCTAATGCTAATTAAAAGAGCATTTTAAAAATATTTATTTCCATTGCCTGAAATCTATCTTGATTTGAATAAAATATCGTTGAAATATATCGGCGATTTATTTCGGTAATCGTCATTTCGATACATCGACATTTTTTCAACATCATTTTCGTCTGGTATATGTGGACCAATTGGAGGTGGTAATTGGCAATAAAGAGACCAAGAAAACTGCTGAATTTACTGTAATGTTAACGACATGCAACTCGCATCATGTTCCGGCACAGAAACGTTTCATTTGAGCCAAACTGTCAAGATTTCGCCAACAGAAAACATTTTACAAGCAGCTGTTGCAAACTCTTGTGTACATCAAATAACATAAAATTTTCACGCTCAAGTTTCCGTACATGCATAATTCACTTTACTGCTTATGGTCACCAAGAAAGCTCTAAAAACATTAGATCACGAATTTTTCTAAGAACCAAGTTTCCGCCAATTATCTAAGTTAAAGCAACGAGCGTGTAGAATCAGATAATTGTAATCTTTATAAAATCCTTTCATAATTTTTTCCCCCATGTAAACGAAAAGGTAGTTGGATTTTTTAATCACAATACACCATTTACCTGATTTAACACTGGCAAGTAGTTCAAAGAGCATAAATGGAAATCGTTTTAACGTCAAGTGCTTGTGAGCTCATTTCTCATGGCCACGGCCAATTTTCGTGAATTGAAAATGATGACACAGCTACCTGTCAACCGCGAAGAAAAAGAATTCAACGAAATCTTCCTACCCGATGACGTAACCGATTGCTGCTAATCTTCCTACCCGATGACGTAACCGATTGCTGCTAATCTTCCTACCCGATGACGTAACCGATTGCTGCTAATGATCCTGCTTCATTAGCATGTGGCCATTATCGAGCTTTTTTTTTTTTGGTCTACATACGATGGTGCCTTTGGGAATACACCATGTGGAATCCAATCTGTAAACTCATTAGAACTCACTAAACGAATATTATGAAGTCCACTGTGCACTTTTTCTACAGAGATTCTCTAAGTAATTATAGTTTAATAAATTAGAGATACAGAAATTTTGCGAAAACATTCGTGAACAAGTAATAGTTTGTTCAAGGTTTATACACACTTTTTGAATTAAACATTTGAAAAATCACCACAGCCATTAAGTGTTTGAGTGTTTCCTAAATGTGCTAAGTATCTCAAGCGTTTTATACCGCTATTAACATAACGGTATTTCATTTTTGGCTTAATTGAACTTTTGCTTATATTTCACCCTTTAATTATAATTTATCTTTAATAATTAATGCAAATAAAAACACAGAGAAGAAATGGCGTATTGGTAATTCTTAATTAGAAATAGTTATCATGCAAAATATTATTAAACTGAGTGCACACGAATCCGGTGCGCTGTCCATTGGGTGTAATTTTTTGGACTTGGTTAAAGCTTTGTTTGAATGAAGCGGAGGGGAGGAATCGTCTGATAGTAGAACTTCAACATGGCTTCATTAAAGTTAGAAATAACCAAGAATTGACTATAACAGAGCTTTTATATAGATACTACGAGCGCAACTGAGCTAATTTTATTTGGAAAGACCTATAAACTCGCCACAATAGCGTAGTAAACTCACTACACTGAAAAAAAATATTTTGTGTCGGCCACAAAAAGATTTAGTTGGTATTCGCTCTGCTAATTTTTTGTGGTGCACACAAAATTATTTAGTTGTCACTAATAAACGTTTGTGGCCGCTAAAAACTTATTTTGAGGCGGCTACAAAATTTTTTGTGTACACCACACACAATTGTGGCCGCTACAAAATATTTCTTTCAGTTTATCACAGTCCAGTCATAAATTAAATAACATACCGCAGCAGCAGCTAATGAAATATATAACGCTGCTATATAACAAGGTGAAATTGGTACGTCTGTAAACTATGCAACACTTGCATGGTTAGGGGCCACGGTGCCTGAACGGTTAGCGTGCTTGCCTTCCACCAGAACCAACCGGGTTCAACCCCCGACCGGTTCACCCCGGATTTTCGCAACTGGGAATCGTGCGGGGCGATGCCGCTTGTCGGCGCGTTTTCTCGGGGATCTCCCGTTTCACCCGCCCTTTTAATTCCAGCGCTGCTCCATACTCACCTCACTTCGCCCTCATCGGCTTTCAAGATCTCAATGTCAAGAGCTGCCCAAATCTCTCCACTCACTCACTTGCATGGTTAGTGTCCGCCGATTAAGATGGACAGTCGATGACGACGAAAGCGTCACTTTTCAGACAAGGTACATTCTAATCTATACAGAAATACCTTGCCCGCCCACAAAGAGGTCAAACTTGCCCAGCTCTCGCTGCCTTCTCGTGTCCCACGGACGGACAAACAAAACAACTGCGGCTACCCGCGAGTCCTTTGATATCCTGAGCAATGGGAATTGTCTCTCCCACAACAACAAAACCATACAGAACACGTTAACTTCCCAGCCTGCTCCCAGTAACAGTCTAGTACTTACAGCAAGGCAAATTTGCCAGTAATATACGATGCGCTAAAAAAAAACTGACATTACCACATCACATTTAAACTGTAAAGAGCGAGTGTACAGTTCAAATGTGAGAAGTGGTGTGGCAAACATACCCTTGAAGCCCGAGCGTGAACTATGGATATCACTATGGCAAACCATCAGTAGGAAGTTACTTTTATTGGAGTAAGGAAATTAAGGGTCAATATTTACGCAATAACGTCACACTGTACAATGTAAAAAAAATTGAACTAAAGTTCTCTTACATGTAAGGGAAGCTAACTACCTCTACATGTAAGGTAAAATTACCTCTTAAATGTAGAGTAAATCTACATAACTAGTAAAATAATATCACCTAATAGTACGGGAAAAGTACCTGACAAAAGTAGGGGGAAAATTCCGTACAAGTAAGGGGAAATTAACTATAATATAAAATAAAATTTTGTTGAAAGTTATCCAGCAGTAGTCGTAATATTAATTTTTTTTATTACCTACGTCCTCTGACGAATATTAACTGATAACTCAACACTAAATTCGTCGAAATTTGCTGGTTTGTGGCCACAAACCATGGCCTTCTGCCACGATAGGCCGATGCGCTATCCTTTACACCACGCCTACAGCACGACTGTTTATCGTGAATATTAACGTGTTATGGATTATTTCTTCCGCCCGTCTCCTCATTTAGCTGTTAAGACAATGCTGAAGAGATGCGCGCGTCGTAAGGTAATTTTCCCATCCATTTATGGGATTTTCCAACGCTATGTACGTGAATTTTATTGCAGAGAGCGATAATTATACATTACATTTAAAGATCCATGTTGGACAGCTTGTATTACTAAGCTATAAAAATAATTTTAAGGTAAATAATATATAAAATGCAATTATCAAATAATTACACACGTCGTAAGGTAATATTCCAATCCACGTATGCGCTTTTCCGCTACCATGTACGTAAAATTTACTCCAGAGTGCGGTAATCTTACCTTACCCGTAAGGAAAACTATGTTTGCCACATAAGTTTGCGAATATTACCTTACACTTGTCAGGTAATTTTCCTATTATTTTTTTACAGTGTACGTAACAAATACAGAGACGGATTAGCCGCTTATTCCGCATCACCGACCAGCAATACGTTAGAACACCGTCCGCCAATCAGCGACGAGCTGTTTGCCAAGTGGCAGTCCAGCCAATAGGGGACCTGTCGCAGCACGCAGAAGCCAATCAGACACAAAGCCCATTCTCACACCCTAAATATGAATCAGTGAGAATTCCACTGTTTCAAACAGTCAACAGTACCTGACTGATTCAACAGTCACTTAAGTGAATTTAAGTGAAAAATTCCAGATTCCCTTCACTTATTGATTCAGTGACATTTCCCACTGATTCATCAGTCAATTTTTTCACTAATGTTCAGTGGTTTGTTTTTGACTGATGTATCAGTTAAAGAGCGTGTAAAAGTGGTCGTCAAATAACGTGTAAAAATGGTCGTTAAACAACGCGTATTAAGTGAAATAACAAGGTATAAACTAATGAAACGAATATAGAATACTTTCGAAAATGTGTTTCGTCTTTGAAAACACCGCTCAACAGGGTAACATGACCATTCAGTCATTGTTTCCCGTTTTTACATCTTCTTAATTTCGCTTTCATGTAATCGTCACAGCGCTCTGTTTGAAGGTTTAAACTGCACATAACGTGGTGAAGAGAGTGCACTCGTATATACTACTCGTTTTAACAATCCTAACGGTACCAATTAAACCAAAAACGATAAGTAAGGGCATACAATTCAAATCTTCACGATTTCGTTATGGACTATAAGAATAGTTAGTAATTTTTCGCGAAGAAATATGAGTACATGGTGGACTTCATTACTGTAAGCACCCAACATCATTTGGTCTACTGCCATTGGTTGCTGCGTGCTTGAGAAGGCGTTTTCATATTTGACCTGGCCACTCATAATTCGGCAACATCAGCATAGCTCCTACGTGATTCGTGTGCAAGCAGTTAACACGTGTCAAAAAGTAATTCAGCCAATCAAGATAGGTAAACGATCCTCAGGGTTTTGAAATATAACTTGTGTTGAAATCTTTTCACGAAATTTCACTACCACTAACTATAAAAAATTGATTTTCCTCTTAATATTCAACTTACTTGGTAGCGCAGACGATAAGGTAACGACATGAAAAGGAACTCGCTTGGCTGTGTAAGTTCAATCCTGGCCACATACAAAATTTTGTTTACTTTTTCAAATTACTGTAAATTGCGCAATATAAATAGTAAACTGTGGTAAATACGTTAATTTATCGTAGTTATTTGGCTACGTTCAATAAAACAGTATTTAATTCGCCACTGCAGCCGGCCGTCACATATTCAATAAGTGAAATTGTTTCACGTCACTTATTCAATCAGTGATTTTCCACTGATTCGAATTTAGAGTGCAGAACCTCGTGCACCCAATCAGAGAATGTGTACGCCCTACATCCAGATCAAAGGGACCGCAATATTATTTCCCTTACGCGTAGTTTCCTACTCTGTGGCAATGTTATTACCAGAGATTTGCTCTAAATTATTATTTTTTTTATAAAATTTATTTATGTGCCTATTATTGTGGCCATTCCTTACTGAGGAAACGTAGCCGATTTATGTGAGTCTGTAACTAGCGTTATTTCGACTTTTCGTCGACATAATCCTGGTGGGTACTGATGGTTTGTTTATTATGTCTATGTCGTGAGAATTGTCGAGCGTTCTGAGATACGCGTAATATAGTGTAAGGTAGTGTAATATATATGTATTCCACCCGGGTATTAGGTATATAGTTAAAACGATTTGATAACAGTGCGTATAAGGGCTTGGAAACACAGAAATAAAAAGTAGCCATTCTACACTCTAAATCTGAATCAGTGGGAATTTCATTGTTTCAATTAATCAAACGCTTCTGACTAATTCAACAGTCACTTCAGTGAATTTAACTGATGAACCAGGGGGGGGGGGGGAGCCAGGTTTCCTTCACTAATTGATTCAGTGACTTTTTCCACTGATTCGTCAGCCATTTTTTTCGCTGTTAACTCAATGGTTTATTTTCAACTGATGGCTAAGTTAAACCGCGTGAAAAAATGGCCGTCAAACCACGTTTAGAAATGTGAAATATCAACGAATAAACTAGTACAACCAATACAAAATAAGTTACTTTCTAAAATGTGTTTTGTCTTTCAACACTCCATTATATGAGCTAATATGAACACACATCCTACCATTCCGTTTTTATATCTTTCATTTCGTTTCAATGTAATCGTCACATCGCTTTGTTTGAAGGTTTAAACTGGATATAATGTCATGAAAAGAGTGCTCTCAAATATATATTACTTATTTTAAAAATCCTAACGGTACCAAGTAAACCGAAAACGTAAAGGAACAGCATACAATTTAAATCTTCACCATTTCGCGGTGAAACTATAAATCAGATATTTTCCTCTCATATATTCAATTTTGTGTGGTAGTGCAGATGGTAAGATAAAGACCTAAAAGCGAAGTGAAATGGGTGGGTCAGTTATATCCCGGTCACAACTAAAAAGTTTTTTACTTTTCCAAATTCCAGAAAATAAAATGCACAAAATGAATAATAAACGATCGTAAATATGTTTATTTCACGTTATTATTTGGCTACATTCAATCAAAACCATATTTAATTCGCCACTTTTGTAGGCCGTCAGTTCTTCAATCAGTGAAATTATTTCACGTCACTGATTCAACCAGCGAAATCTTTGCACTGAAACAACCAGTGGTTTTCTACTGATTCTAAGTGGAACCATTTTCACTGACTCGAGTAGTCGAATTTCACTGCGAATAAGTGGTTTTCCAATTATATGAATTTAGAGTGTAGAGAGAAACTAATAGCACAATGGTCTTCCAATCGGGTAAGGGTGGAGGAATAATTACTAATACTGGAGTGTAGAGAGAAACTAATAGCACAATGGTCTTCCAATCGGTTGAGGGTGGAGGAATAATGACTAAGATTGGAGTGTAGAGAGAAACTATTAACACAATGGTCTTCCAATCGGTTGAGGGTGGAGGAATAATTACTAATACTGGAGTGTAGAGAGAAACTAATAGCACAATGGTCTTCCAATCGGTTGAGGGAGGTGGAATAATTACTAATACTGGAGTGTAGAGAGAAACTAATAGCACAATGGTCTTCCAATCGGTTGAGGGTGGAGGAATAATTACTAATACTGGAGTGTAGAGAGAAACTATTAACACAATGGTCTTACAATCGGGTGAGGGTGGAGGAATAATTACTAATACTGGAGTGTAGAGAGAAACTAATAGCACAATGGTCTTCCAATCGGTTGAGGGTGGAGGAATAATTACTAATACTGGAGTGTAGAGAGAAACTAATAGCACAATGGTCTTCCAATCGGTTGAGGGTGGAGGAATAATGACTAAGACTGGAGTGTAGAGAGAAACTATTATCACAATGGTCTTACAATCGGGTGAGGGTGGAGGAATAATTACTAATACTGGAGTGTAGAGAGAAACTAATAGCACAATGGTCTTCCAATCGGTTGAGGGTGGAGGAATAATTACTAATACTGGAGTGTAGAGAGAAACTAATAGCACAATGGTCTTCCAATCGGTTGAGGGTGGAGGAATAATGACTAAGACTGGAGTGTAGAGAGAAACTATTAACACAATGGTCTTGCAATCGGTTGAGGGTGGAGGTATAATGACTAAGACTGGAGTGTAGAGAGAAACTAATAGCACAATGGTCTTCCAATCGGTTGAGGGTGGAGGAATAATGACTAAGACTGGAGTTGAGAGTGGGGAAGTTTGTGTCTCTCTTACCATCGAGGTTTTGAGACACTTCCTCTGGCTTAAGATGCTGAGAGGCCTATTACAACGGAAACACTTCAGCAATAATATGTGACAAATACACTGAAAGACCATAATTCACATTGCCAGCGCTACGTGTGCGAGCCTGGAGGACATCGTCGACCAGTGGCGTGTGGTGAACTGTTGCAAGGTAATCTAGTGTTAGCTCTGTGCTGTACCCTGCTGATTGCTAGTTTACACTCTCGCCACGAAAAACGTAGCTCGGCAGCTGGTGCCACAGGATACGGGTAATGGGAAAGTCGCTGCTCGCTTGTGAGTGGTCGGAATACATTCAGTTTCCCTAGGCTGCACAGTGGTTACTTACTGGCTCCTCCTGCGTGCACCGAGAATGTACAGTAGTGAGCAAGCAGCAACTTACCTTGCAACACTTCACCACACGCCACTTTCGTCGACATACTTGGTGTGGTCGGTGTATGGGGTTACCCGGCACTCTGTTGTGGGGCCGCTGTGGCTGAGCGGTTAGCCTGCTCGCCTCCCACCTGGGCGAAGTGGGTTCAGTCCCTGGCCGGATCACTCCCGGGTTTTCGCTTGTGGTAATCGTGCCGGACGATGCCGTCGGTCGGCGGGTTTCATTGGGGATCTCCCGTTTTCCCCGCCTTTTCATTCCGGTGCTGCCCGAAACTCACTTCAGTCACCCTCATCGGATCTCAAGGCCTCGCTGTTAAGAGCCGCCCAATTCTCTTCACTCACTCTGTCGTCTGCATGTCAGCCCGTGTTGAAGACATCTTGTACTAGCGTGTGTGTCTGCCCGCTACTAAAGACTGCCTTCGGCGGCGTGGCGGGCTCTGACGTCACTATGAACTGACCTATCAACGTCGTGGAAGCTTTTTTTTAATGTTTCCAGAATATCATGGAGCTGCGGCACCGAACTGAATAAATATACACGTTTTGCAGGCTGTCAGGAGGAGAACCCGGGAAGACTTAATGGGGGAATGGCACGGCTCTTATTAGAGATGGTGGTGGTATTGCGGGGTGGAAAGTGTTTTGGGCCACGAGAAATAATAATATTTTGGACATTATATTTTGGACAAGTTAGGTTCTTAAATTACTTCCATGTGCCTGTACATTGCCTGTAAATCTTTTAAAATTATATTTTAATTTTTAATGCCAAAGGGAATAGTTAAATATGGTTTCCCATATTCTTGTAGTTAAATATGGCCATGCTTGTCTATATTTTGTACGGTACCATAATGTACACTGTTTTATTATGGGGAAAGTTGTTGTATACGTCAGGACAAAAGGTCAAATATTATTTATCATTTTCACAAATCACACACTAAATTGTTCTTGCAAATGCGCCGTCTCCTGATGGTTCTGTTGTGTTAATACTTTGCTATTTTGGGAAGACGGGATAAGGGATTGATTATCAAATGTCACAGGATGGACGTATGGAACGAGTTCTACTTACATGCTTCCTATTACATCCGTCTCAATACCACGCATATATTTACCAAGTTATTAGGTAATGTGGTCGAAACTGGGCGACAGTTTTTCTATGGCTATTCAGGACGCGGTGCGAGTACAAACAATAGTGAACGCAATAGAAGAATATTGAAGAATGCATCGTCTTATAATATTTTCGATGGAAATATAATATTGGCTATAGTTCACGTTGCATTTCTTGGAAATACGAAGAACGAGGTTCAGCTCATAGCACAGTTATCAGAAAAATTTCTGTAAACTGGCTTGAAGGCTATAGATGATGCTTACATCCTTGTTGTTGAAACTGCAATCAAAGAATCTCAACTAGGCGCCTATGCGATCGACGTTGGACAGAATTTTGATCTACTTGTGCTAAAAATTAATTTTGCTCCAAATTATAGTCCACGTTAGAAAGGAAAAGTTAGAATTTATAGATATGGTTTCGAGTTCAAGTGGAATGATTGATGCCGAGGACAGCAACAACTTAAGTCATCGACATATTTTCATCCCCACACAAAATTGACGGATGTAATTAAGGTAATATTTATTTGAAGCGTTCTAAGGTTGTTACGCGGTTGCAAACTGTAAATAATGGCTGGATCGTGACGTCTGGCCGGTTTTCATTAATTTCTCCGAGATAGGGAAACCTCAAAACGAAGTCACGAATTTATATTCCACAAGATTTACAATCGTCACGACTACCGAACCATTTAAAGATGTTGTTATATCCCTTCCTGTAATAAGTGGCTCCCATAGCACAACATTATTTGGCTGCGAGAATAAACAAGTACACTTCTGCCACTGGAACGTAGCCCGGCAGCTGACGCCACAGGACGCGTGTAATGGGTCCCTTGCTACTCGCTTGAGAGTGGTCGGTATGGATTCAGTTTTCCTATAGACAGAACGGTGGTTACTGGCTCCTGCTGCGTGCACCAAGAATGTACAGTAGTGAGCAAGCACCAGTTTACCTTGCAACACTTCGCCGCACGCCACTGCCCATAAATATATTTAACTACTGTTGGCATACATGATCCTAGTTAGGTTGGTAGTAAATGAATTAAAAATAGTTCTTACCACTTGACGTTGTCGCACTGTTTCAATTTATAACCAATCAATAGAAGCGTGCAAAATTCACGTTATTATTTTTTAAGGACACGTCAATGTTTAAACACTTGTATCTCTGCGATACGTTTGTTATTGGGCCGTAATTGTTCTGACACGCCGTGGGTAACTCTGCGGCAATAAATTAACACTTCACAATTGTGTGCCCAATCACATGCAGTTCAGTCAGAAGGGGCGTGGCTTCACATCTATGCAGTAACCAATAGAGAAATGCCGCCGTCTTCAGCACAGACAGTAATGTGAAGTTTAGCCAGATGCCGAATAATAACGCGAATTTTGCATGTCTTTACCAATAAAGTTACTAAAGATATTGTTTCTTTTTCTATTCACTATAAAGTATGCGTTTTCATATTACCATAGGCCATTCACGGTAAAGTGCGCACTTTTGAAAGCCCTCTCATTTGGAATAAGAGTCAACAAATATATTTTATTTCAGCCTTAGACGTTAACTTCTGAGTGCGGTGGAATATGTACACTGTGTTTTGTTACTAACATGGCAATGTTTATTTAAAAAAGCGGCTAAAGTATAAAAAATGACTGAAAGAAAGATGTAACTAGTGTACAGAAAATGCTCACTTTACCACAAACAGCCTATAACACGTTTTTATTCCTAACATCCGCTAGGTTTCGTTTGGATGGCGCATGAATAAATTGAACAGGCTCATGGCAATGTTAATATTTACATATGACGGAAGGATACAAAATGGGCAGGAAAGTAGATCTTAAGCAAGGCTTTCACAAGTGCTTAGTTTAGAGTGAATAACTAACTTAAGCTGTTCATGATAAACTGAGTACTTTTGAAAGCCCTCCTTTAAGATCTACTTGCATGCACATAGCGTATTCTTCGATCACACGTAAAATTAACAATTCCATGGGTCCGACCATTTAAGTCATGTGTAGGTCATGCGAAACTGTACATTTACTATAAATGTGCGTACTTTACAAATTTGCTAATTATTACAGTCGTATGCGTTTGAATGAAGAGCAACAAAAATAAATAACTCCGGTATTCACAAATGTTTACCTAACTCCTGTAATTCTATTTCACCTCCATCATTACCAACTTTACTGGTCGCATGCAAGCTAGTGTATCCGTTAAAATACAGGATGCTCGTAAATTTCCCTTGCAAACTTCTGTAGAGGGGATTGAGTAGACGACATTTTGAATAGGAACCCATGTTCGGAAAAGTACCGTTACCGTGCTATAGCCATTTAAATCAGTTGTATCACTCGTCCACTTATGCGCGCGTAATGTAATTAGGTGTGACTCAGTACGTAATATTTCTAGCAATCAAATTCATTAAGTACCAATGCCAAGGCAACAATAGAAAAAAACGCATTCATTTATCACAATAACACTTTTGTCTACAGTTAAACGCAGCAATCGGTTTCTGTCTTCTGCGAAGAATGTGTAGCATACGGTACTGATCCACTACAACAGCGGCTAGGTGTGGCGACCACCAACTACGTTGCACATATCGTACCTACGAATCATGTTCCGGTACACTCGCTCCAACACACCTGGTATCCCGTCACTCTATTGTGCAGCGACCATACCTCGTGCCAGCAGATCTTCCTCTGTTACACCATACTCATCGTACGACTCCACAAGAAATAGTCCAACTGAGTTAAATCCGGCGATCGTGGGGGCCACGCGGCTGGACCACCTCGGCCTGTCCATCTTTGCCCGAATCTGCGTACCATCAGGTGATCGCCTGACGTAATGTACTCCCTACCCAGTTGCATACCAATACAGGAAAATCCGCGACACTGCTTTTTCTCTTAGTGGAAGCAGACGAGTGATACACCTGATTTGAAATGGCTGTAGCACGGCAACGATATGTTTCCGGACATATTTTCCTTTTAAAAGTTCGTCTACTCAGACCCCTCTAAAGCCCTACAAGTTCGTAAGGTAAATGAGGAGACGTTTTCCAAATTTTTCAACGCCGTTCTCGAATCAACCCCTGGTTGCCTTCTGCCAGCCGGCAGCCAAGCCAAGACGGTAACATTTCGCTGCAAGCAGAAGCCAATCAGACAACGCCCGTTTCCGGAGCCTCGCGCAGCCAACTAGGAATCGCCCCATCATTTCGCCTCTCTTCGCTCGTCTACTCTGTGACGAGATATGCCGAGTCCGCGCACAACGCGGGAAACTGGTTTTTGTTAAGTATATATTGATATAGACTATTCACGATAAAATGATCACTTTTTAAGGCCCTCCCAGCAGGCATTAACCGCTAATAAATATATCTTATTGCAGCCGCAGGCATTGAATTTTGGTAGTGGTGAAATGTATATACACTGTGCTTATTGGTCCCATTGCAATGCTTATATTAAAAATCAGAGGGAAGATGGAAACTGGACGACATGCACAATTTATAAGGGCCTTAAAAAGTGCTCACTTTACCGTGAACAGCCTATATAGGCTGTTCATGGTGAAATGAGCACTTTGGAAACCCCTGCTTAGGTACTACTTGTATTCACGTATATTCCTCCGCCTTATGTAAGATTAACATTTTCACGGGCCTCATCACTTTATTCATGCGTCAGTCAAGTGAATTTGCGAAGTTATTAGAAAAGCAAATATCTAACAAATCTGCTAAATTTTACACTTCGATGCATTAATTTTTTTTTTTTTAAGTTATCAGAAATGGTTTCCTAACACTTTTTATTCGACGTTAACATACGGATCTACTTCCCAGCCATCGTTACCAACTTTACTGGACGCATTTCACTTAGGACGCCCGTTAAAATATACGCAGGAAGGGGCAGTGACATTTTTTCTGAAGGTGATTTCAAAAGTGCTCACTTTATCGTGAACAGCCTAAATCTTACCTTCACTGTAAAAAATACTTCGGACTTTACGGACAAATAAGAAGACATTCCAGAAGTAAGTATGCACGAATGCATGGCCATCAGTTCTGTTGGTCTCTCTCTATTCCCATTTACAACCGTCCTATTGGTTAACACAACAACGGACTCACTTACTACACTGTACATCGTCTACTACTGGTCGGCTCACAACCAGTATCATGCCGAGCTGAAAGTGTCACAATATAGTGTCTTTTCCTACGTATAGTAATGTACAATACATCCTGTTTATTTACGTAATGTACACGTCGAGTGTTGATTACGTTGCAGAGAACCTTATGGACAGTGCTGGAGAAGTAATATTTCATCGCCAGTGTTTTCAAACAATGCAGATGTCGTAATGTTACAGCAAACGCCGTACAACGCAGTTACATTCAGGCGTTGGAATATTACATCGGCAGCACCCACAGTGTTTAAAACATCTAGTAATTAATTTATGGGGTCAGTTCGCAATTATAATATATATATATATATATATATATATATATATATATATATATATATATATATAAAACCTAAGTCAACAAGAAAATAAAGGGGCGAGGGAGTGAAAGGAGAAACAGACACTGCTCGTTAATGCGTAGTGGTTTTGGAATCGTAGACGATGTCGCCGTATTTCGTTATGCAGAAATTTTTTTTGAAGACGAGCAGGACAGAATTTCCTTTTATCTCTCGCAAGAGTCCGGCTGTTTGAAAAACGGAAATTAAAGCCTTAAACACATTTATCTCGAAAAAACCAACACACAATTGCTGAAGGCGAATGGTGGAAGGGAGTAATCGGAGCATGAAGAGGCGAGGCAAGGTTTTTTTTTTTTTTTTGGAAACGCTTTCGTTTGACGCCAGCCTCATTAAAATTGCTTGAAAGTCTCCTCTGCCTGATGACGCCTTTGCGCCAACTCGTTGAGTGGGCGTGTGACGAGGGGATGAAGTGACCACACTTACAATTTTTTTTGTGGGTGGGGGTGGGGAGTAATCACTTGAATAGACCAACTTTGTCTTCACGTTTATATTTCCCGCGTTCACTGAGAGAAAGGTTTGCCCCCACCCCCATCCCCCCCCCCGGCCCCACAAACGCTTGCTTATATAGGGCTAGAAATATATCTTATAAATGCCCCAAACAAAATACTTTGTTGACTAAACAAAACTTGAAAAGCAACAAATCATTGCATGGAGAGTCTCACAAATATTGAGCTGAACTAACCAAATCTAACATGAAAAAAACCAAATAATTTCATCTCAGCAACAAGATATTTTACTGTCGTTATATTAACAATTATTTTGTTTGCACTAAACGTACTTGGTTTTATTCAACAAAACATTTACCACACTGTTATCTACCCCCCCCCCCCCCTTCCCAATGTTCTGGCAAAAAGCCATGAAAATTCGAAAAAAAAAAAAAATAAAAAAATAACTCGACAAATTGTAAGCCGCGCCCAAGACCAGCAATCTTCTCTTGAGTCTAGCTGATTTCGCGATTTCAAGACCTTCAGATGATCATTAGCCAAATTTAATATTATTGCAGGGAATCCTTGATATGATGGGGCCGCGGTGGTGTGGTGGTCAGACTGCTCGCCTCCCGTATAGACGAACCGGGCTCCATTCCCGGCGGGGTCACTCCCGGATTTTTGCATTTGTAGGAATTGTACCGGTGGTCAGCGGGTTCTCTCGGAGATCTTCCGTTTTCTCCTGTCCTTGCATTCCAGCGCTGCTCCATACTCGCCTCACTTCGTCCTCATCCGCTCCCACGACCAAACATCTCCTCTGCACTCGAATATGAGACCACACTCCTAAACACAATAGTGAAAATAACGTCAGATAAATGAGAACCAGTCAAAATGGTGTAAGTCTGATGAATTCAGTCATGTGTTACTGTTTAAGGGGACTATGTAGCTGCGCGTCCGGGGTCAAGAAGCGAGGGAGCGACACGGGCGACAGTTCCACGCACTGCTAGACCCTCATCGCTCCTACGCGCAAGGCGTGCAGTGTTTCCGTCGTGACGCTGTACTGTGCAAATTAGAGCTGTAACAGTGGAGTTTTATTACACGCGATGAAAGCCCATAAATTAAATCACGTCCGTATCTTTGTACTGTTCTCTTGCCGCTTAACAAAACTGCATAGGCAAGCTTTAAAATTGCGATATTTAACCATTTCCACAAATTTTTTTCTCCAAAAATACACCTAATATGACAGAAATAAACAAATAGAGCCATAGATAATAGCTTTTTAGTTTTTCTGACGAAAAGTCATATTTCCAGAACTTTTATTTACCGAGATACGCGTTTACGCCCAAACACAATTTTACAGAAAACGTTTCAGTACATAGGACTCTTAATGCGGCGACTGAATTTCACTTCTTTAAATTTCAGTTGTGACTTCTTAAGTTGGCGGATACCTGTTGTTATATGACTTTTGGTCAATTTAAACATGAAATGTGCTGAGGGCGTAGCTGAATAATGAGTCATGATTAGGTAGATCACAACAGTAATGATTATTGTACATTATGGACATACAATTTCAAATTACGTGAATATTAATCGGGGGAGCTTATATGGAATGGCATTCTAATTTACATCGTTATAATTAATTACCACATGCCACAACTATTGCAATATAATAGGAAAATCCCCACCTTAATCATGATGCTCGAAGCTGTTTCTGGTAGGCGGTTGTCGACTGCCGGAAATACCCATCTCCGTATACTTCACGTGGCGATGGCCCGATGAGGAAAGACCCCCCCCCCCCCTTTTCCGAGTTATGCTGGCGCGTTGTTTAACGTATTCGGCCCCGGTTATTGGTCTGGTGGAGGGGGTTTCTGCAACACGCTTCGCACGGCGGTTAACGCAATCCCGCTCGTGCCTTGGTTCAATATTTGAAGGTGTGATCATGCAGGCCGTCCACCTAAGGTCTGATCACATCGTAACACTGTGAATAACGATATTTTTGGAGGCGAGACGTCTGTTTATAAATTACGGATTTTAGTGGCTGTTCATGGGTATATGTGCAGTATACTAGCTCTGAAACATTGAAAATTTGTTGAAGTGGATAAAACGTATACCTATGTTTTCAAAGCATGCAATAATTTTACTTTGAAAAACGCTTGTCCGTTTCATAACGCACAAATTTTACAAATACATATATGGTACTTCTTGTGACATGTTGAACTACATTAGTAGCCTAGCGTATAAGTAATGTATGTATTGTATAAACTGTGGGGCATTTCTATTAAGATAAACTTCATTTCTCTTTTTTTTTTTTTACAATTATAAATTAAACAGGTTAGTTGCATCCAATAGTGTATGAAATATGTAAGACCACAGATTAAGCCCACGAGGAAAAAAATTAATAAGTAACTGCATGTAACAGCGGATTGATTTTTAGTAATTAGAAAGAAGGCTTACCTCGCTTAATGAGTAATATCTTTGAATTGGTTTTAGAGTATATTTGTGCGTAAATATTAATATTATTATATGATATACCTTGCAATAATAATGTCCCATATTTATAACCTGCGTTTGAGTGAGTTTTGCTGTAGTTATTTGCTAATACGAGTCCAATATAAATAGTTTTTTTTAATGCTCTCAGTGGATTTAACGGTGGGTAGGTAATACGCACCGACTAATTAGCTTCCTGTCATGTTACTACGTCTTGAAATCAAGTTCTAGAGTCTTATTCGCATTCGTCATTGCAAGTCTCTTACAAGTAGGCCTAGCTAGTGGTTGGACGATGCCAAAATACCTTCCGATCAGAGAAAAATAAGAAATTATTGGCTGTTTTAATTTTATAAATGCCGAACATTAATATAACCTTTAAATTACATTGAATCATGTAAGTTAATTATTTTTAATCGCATGATTCCAGGGACGTAGAGTAATTTAGAAGGGTGGAGAGTTTTTTTAGCCGTACCCAGTTACACAAAAAGACCCGAAGAGTAGTAGGTGCATGTATGTTCTGGATACAGAGGCAAGAGTCTCCCAAGTCGCATTTGGTGCAAGAGTAAGTGCCAAATTATGATATGCAAATGAGATTAAATAATGGATTGTTTGATAAATTAATTAATTAGATGAATTAATCGATTAATTAAATTGATTATTTAGATTAAATTATTAATAAAGGAATGTTTTGAAAACAATTTTTTTTATTTAAGAATTCTTTTATTAATAGGCGGAGCAGGATCGATGTGTCCTCTGTGATATCCTGAAGTCCACTGACCAGAGGAGTGGACTGTAATTGTAGGAGTTAATGTTAGTGTAATAATGGTATAAGGGCCATTTGATATGTTTTTTGGTTGGTGACATATGCTAATAATGAGCAAGTTGCTCTCTGGAGGTATACTGAGAACTAACTAATTTAGATACGGGAGATATGCTTTCTTTTCGGCGAAGTAAATATTTTTTAATCAAAAGAGACAATCTATTAATTTAAACATATGTATCGATCAAATACTAACCATAATCACACCATGAATAGCATAAAAGGAACGAACTATTTCGGCGAAGCAAATGGAATAAGTACGAATTATTAAAATGTCAATTTAATCATGCTAATACAGAATGAAACTATTTCAAATGCTTACTGATCATTAAACCAATTAAATTAAATTAAACAAACACCAGCTAGTATAAAATTACAACTCCCTAGCGCACCGAACAAAAGTCACACACATTTTGCTTCATCCTCATCGGCTCTCAAAAAACGCATCGAAATACAGGTTAAACGAGACGAACGATCTTTCACCTAAAGCCTTACAAAAATCATTGAATACACTAAGAAATAAATTTAACCGCATGCAACTATCCAAGAAAATTGCTTCCCTCTTACCGAATGTTAAAATCGCAGCAATTCCTCAACATGTTTTCCGATAGCTGCGTAACTCTCAACAATTGCATAAGTAAATAAAAACCGAAGCATTTTTACCAACATACGAGACTTTAATAAACGAATTGAGAAGTGTATTAGGTAGGAAACGTTCAATACCTTGTATTACCCGACGAGGCAGGTCGGCAGCTCGTTTGTAGCTGAAGGCTCTCTGAAACCAAAACATTTCTCCACCTGCCCCCACTTCCTCTACCGCATTGTCGGTAGGGTCAAATAAATTGCCTCAAGTTCTCATGCTGCTCGAGACCATACATTTCGCCATTTAACCCCGCCTCCTCCAACACATAATCGGCAAGTGCAAGCCTCTCACACCACCAAAAAAGCAACAAATTATTCACTTAACTGCTTCTAATGGCTTGACATGGAGAGGATGCATGTCTACCTGTGTTGTGCGAGGTCAGGCAAGAAGGAAGAGAATTTACACTTTCGTATGCTGCATGCAAAAAGCGCCAACTATCAGTGACCATCCCCCTCCCCACCTCCGACTTTCCCAGCAGAGTTATACTGTGCATGCACATTCCTCTGCCATCCCCTTACCAACCCACCCCTTTCCCCATGCAGATGTCTTCGCCTGTGCTAAGCACCACCCGAAAAAGTATGGCCACCACTTTACCTCTCCCCCACCTCTCCAAGGACTCCACACCACATCAATGCATGCTGCGAGGTCGACAATGCAGTGTTCGCTTCAAAATGGGTTGTATTATGTAACTAATACAGTAGCATATTCAGATGTAGTTAAGGAAATGCGTATCAGAAATTCATTTCAAATGTTCATATTTGCTTGGTTGTTTGACAACATGTAATGACCCATTTAGTTTGGATTCCAGTTTAACTGTAACAGTTCGAATTGTCTTGGAAATCAGTACAGATCATACAGGTTAGAGAAAAACTTTAAAACTTAGGGCAAGCACATTGTAACAAGCTTTTGTGAGGAAGAACAGAATTTGATAACTAATCTATACAACAGATAATATTATACCATTTCAGTATTGTGAAGAATTTGACAATAATATAAAAATTTTGTACATGATAACAAAGGGTTTGGGCACTTATTATGTACTGGGTGTGTTTCTTCAAAGGGTTATGTGCATTGAACAATAAAATTAGTAAAATTAAAGTTTAAACCCCAAAAAACACATTTTAACTTGCAAAGTTAGTGAATGAAGTAATCAATATACATACATTGTTCCTTGATAATTGTTCTCAGTTGGGTGGTGGATAGCAAATGCATAATATGATCTTCTGTCATCATGGAAATCCCTACATTAGCATGAAACCAGGCAAGTCTAATGTATTGTATATGTAATGGTGCAGCAGAATTCTCTGCAAATTTACAGGGTATTGTGATGAAATGTTTCATTTTAAGGTTATTTATTTCCTGCTGGGAGATGAAAGAAGCCATGAAATAATTCAATGCAGTAATTCGAGCAGATGTCCTGTTTTTTATATAACTGCAACAATGCCACTGCCATCTAGTATTGAAGGTGCGACTCATATTTTGTCGAGACAAACCCAGACTTGGTTGAAAATGTTGTGTTACACTCACCTAAATGTAAAGAATTGTCTATTCAAACAGGCAGAAAAATCCCAGGATGTGATAAATGTTCTCTCCTCGAAAGTAGACTTGAAGTAGGGTATTTGGATCCAATTTCCACAAAAATGTCTTAAAACTTTGTTTACTTAAGTTGCAAATAGCTTATAACTTGTATAACAATGTATATTAACTTGTGTTAAAATATTTGTGAATCAACCTATACTTTTGTTAAAATATTTGTATCATCTTGTGTTAAAATATTTATAGGCCACCCTATACTTAACTGTGTTAAAATATTTGTGGATCACCTTGTGTACGTTTTGCTAACGATGTTTATTCCTTTGAAAAAATGATTGTTTATATTTTTTAATACTTGTAAAATGTGTCATGTGTTTTTTTAAACAACCTGTATTCTGTGCTTTTGTAGTATTGAAATGATTGGTTGTTTGTATTTGAAACCTCCCACACCTGTGTAATATTGAAATGAGTGCTCATTTGTACTTGGAACAAACTGTTTGTTTTGAAGAAAATCCTAGCTGTACAAATTATTGAATAAATATGAGTTTCATAAAAGGAACAAATTTGTGTATATTTATTTTTCCTTTACAAAAATGTTTTGGTAACCTTAAGAAATATGTATTATTCTGATTATTAAAGTGTGAAATGTTTTGGATTCCCTAAGAAACAAAAAAAGTAATCTGATTAGTAAAGAGAGAGAGAGAGAGAGAGAGAGAGAGAGAGAGAGAGAGAGAGAGAGAGAGAAATAGTGCATTGTTCTTGTGAAAATAAGTGAAGTTTAGTCAATATTAAAAAAATCATATATCTATGAGAGTAATCACTGAACAGATAGTTCTTAGCTAGAAAACACAAACTTGTGTCATAAGAGTAAAACATATATACTCAATCACAATTTTAAGAAAAAATACTAAGGTGTATTCATGCCTGAATGAAAAACAGTTTTAAAAATGACATATTATCCTTAAGAAGAAAGCTCAAGCACTGTATATCAGTTCTGCAGTGTAATGATAAAAGAGCTTCTACATAAAGCCCTAACAAGACAAATTAAAACAATTTCTAACAGTTTACGTTTACGGTTTCACAATGAACCCTGCGTTCACAAATTTCATTACAACTCATGTTCGGGAACAGAACACGCTGACAGTTTTCAAACAACATTAAACAAAGAATCCCTCTCTCAACACAAAAAACAACTATGAGATAAGCCCACTAAATAAGAACAAGCAAAGAATACTCAACAAACTATTAAGAAATATTCACTAGAGTTCTTAATAAATTTCAACATCCAACACAATATTAAAAACAACTGGAGGCGAACACTCTAACGTATATTGAAAAACTTTTACTGAAATTCTGAATCAAAAAATTATTTCAAAGAAACTCTGCTGTGCGAACAGCTCACGGTATTTCAGTCTGAGAGCAGAGTTTGAAAATTTTGTGTCTGCTGAAAGCAGTTTCCCAACCCTCACCTGTCTTCCCCGACACGCCACTGTCTACCTGCTGTGGAGGGCATAGGAAAACCTTTTGTAGCCCTGACACACAGTGAAAGCAATCCCCTGCCTGGCCCATCATTCCCATTCACGACGACCTGGCCCAACTCCGTTACAAACAACTCTTCCATGCATGTAATATTTTTTTTAGTAAATAATTTTCCAACATAAGTACACAAAGATAGTTGTGTTGTATCCCCAACCCCCATGGCGAAGTCAGATTATGCTATAGTGTAGGATTCTAGGTTCGAATCCCAGGTAATGCATGGATAATATAAGCTGGGTTCGAAACCTGGGTAAGACATGGGTAATGTAAGCTGGGTTCGAATCACAGGTAATATAATTCAGAGTCCTTATAAACAATATAGAATATTATAAGAATAATAATACACTAATGCAAACAATGCTTGTTACATAATTACAAGTTATATAATATACAATTAATAGCAATTTGCTCAGGGGCTTCAACTTCCTGGTCTTGGCTGCCTGAACTGGGTCTTCCTTCATAGATTAGCAGCTTCGCTACTACACTTTATGTAAGTAAATAGTAATAACATTGAGGGTTTTTAAATA
This sequence comes from Dryococelus australis, assembly GCA_029891345.1. Lineage (NCBI taxonomy): Eukaryota > Metazoa > Arthropoda > Insecta > Phasmatodea > Phasmatidae > Dryococelus > Dryococelus australis. The sequence continues at coordinate 6,185,501 of CM057003.1, read as the reverse complement.
CTTTTAGATATTGTGCTAATATTTTTAACAACTTTTATGCTTGTTTAATGAATTGTATTTAATAATTGTGTAATTATTTTTTAAAATGCTATACTTGTTGAGAGTTTTTAAGGGGAGTATTTTTTAATTAGTTTTGCTGCTTACTCTTAAATTCTTTTTTCGGAATTTCTTCAACTTTTAGACTTCCTAATTAATTTTTCGCACTTAGTTTAATCTTTTAGTAGTGTCACAGATTTTTTTGGTAATATCATTATGTTTGTTCCGAATAGGATTGAATAGTTTATTGGCGATAATTCGAATGGGTGCTTGTGGCGACATGGTCCCACCCAATGATTAAATAAATTTAAGTATTATTACATAGTTTAAATAATTTTACATAGTTTTATGTATTTTTTACTAGTTTTATATATTTTTAGTAGTTTTGTGTATTTTTAAGAAGTTTGAAGGGTGGGCTATTGTTTATTTGGGTGTAAATGATGGAACAGAGAAAAACAAAGCAGGAACTATGACAAACAATGCATAGAATATTTGAAGGGCTATTAGGCCTGTCCGATTCTCTGCTCAGAATGTGTTGTGTGATGGATGAATGGACCATGAGTAACTTTTACTTTACACATGAAATATTTTGATTTGTGATGGGGTGGTTTGGACATATAATTTTTTTGTTGAGTTTTAAGAGATTTAAGGGTGGTTTTGGTTATGACTACGAGTATGAATGAGGGGAAAGGTGTTTCAATGAATTATAGGTGGCTTCATGATATATGTTTGAGAGGAATTTAATACAGTTTAGATGGAGATACTGAATGGCTGCCATAGTATTGAACTATGGACAGAAGGCCGAGACAATATATCGCGAATTCAGGCCTTCTCTATGCTGTTAGATACTTGTAAAAGAATGTTAAAACAATTTAGAACAAAATATCAAGTACTCCAAGAAAAATTAGTTGGATAGATGTATGACTGCGGATATGTGTGTGGGGAAAGGTGTTTCAATCAATTCTAGGTGGGTTCTTTATGTTTATTTGAGAGAAATTTAATAGAGTTTAGAAGGAGATAATGAATGGCCACAATAGTATTGAACTATGGAAGGAAGGCAGAGAAAATATCTCGAATTCAGGCCTTCTCTACACTGTCAAATACTTGCAAACGTATATTAAAACCATTTAGAATACAATACCAAGATCTCTGAGAAAAATTGGTTGGGTAGATGTATGACTGCGAGTATGAGTGAAGAGAAAGGTGTTGTATTTTTTTTTAAATTTACTTAACTTTAAGACAGTCTGGGTATTTGTGTGTTTGGAAGTGAATTATGGAACATAGAAAAAATTTCAGAACTAAGCTGGATGCACCTAGCATATTTCGAGAGTACATAGCCCTGCCCATATCTATGTTCACAATGAGTTGATTGTAGATGGATGAATGTATGATGATGAATGGCGCTGAGTATTTCTAACAATTGGGGAATGTATGAAAATAGGTTGGGTATTTGTTATTAGATTTTAAGTATGTTATTTAGTTGTAAGAATATTATTGAATATTATAAAAGATTTAAGTAATTTTAAGTAATTCTAAGAATTCTTTTTTAAATTTAAACAAGTGTTTTAAATTTGTAGTAGCAGATTAATTCCCTTTGATGAAGACTTTTATATATGAAAAAACATAAATTTTGCTAAATAAAAACATTTACAGGGTAAAATACTTTTCAATGGTGTGTCACATACTTTAATTGTTTTTAAATTAATATTTAAAGTTTTGTCTTAAACAAATCATTTTTACAAGTAAAAATAAAATAACTTGCTTAAAAGTATTAAATTTGCTGTGAACACAAATAGAATATTTTTTTTAGAAAATCCATTAAAACAGATAAAAAAAATTCCATTCCTTTATAATAAAATATTTTAATGTTTGTATCCTTAATAAACATTTATTTACAGTTAAAACACAACTTCATTTCGAAGCATTATAATATTGTTTTCCCTCTCTTTTCAGCACTACACAGACATTCATATTTTTTGTGGTGCTGAAATTACTGTATTGGGAAATAATATTTTTATTGTTGCACAATGAGTAAGGGAAAACGTCAGAGTTTTGCTAGTTTGTTGGACGATCTTTTTGTTAGCAACAAAGAGTCTGAATGTGAGTTGCAAACAAAAAGAACACCTAGTACAATCTGTCAGGATGTGGTCATTTCGCCTAAATGATGTCGTTTCAATCTCTTGTTGGACGATCTATTCTTGAGTGATTCGAGCACTTAATCACACATGGAAAGACCATCGCTTGCAAAAGATCATGACATGATTGTTTCCCCCAAAAATTGAAAAATAAATCTGCTGTTCGATAATTTGTTTCTATCTGACCTGGAAAATTCGAGTGATTTGGATAGTGCTACGTCCATCTCACAGCCGACTTTCGAGTCAATTAGAGAGACTTTGTCTAGGGAAATGGGAAATAATTCGTTTACTGATTCATCTAACTCAGCAGAAGCTTCATTGCTGAACTGATGAGATATCAACTATTGGGTACAGCATTCGTGCGTAGGCCCATTTGAGTTGTCGAGGATTTTGAAAGAAGTTTCACAAGGTGCTGAGTCCCTTTGTTAGAGTTAACAACAGTATCACCCCAGCCAATAATGCTTAGTGTCAGCATAGTGGTTAAATATTTCAATTCCTTTTTGTCTGAGGAAGGCGCTATGCAGACATTTTACTTTCAGGGTAAATACTTCCCATCCTGCATTCAACTGATGTGGGTGAAATCTACAATGAGACAATTAAACCTTGTTTCACAAACAGGCTTGAGGAATTTAGTGCTCATGGTAGCAGCTGGAGTCTGCTTCTAATTCTGAATGTGGATGTTCACATATCACAGTTTAGAGCATTCACCATCGGTGCTGCTCACACTATGCTCCCCAAGATCATTGTCAATAAGAGAGCTTGCATTAATGTGCAGTGTACTGAGGGATTGCTTTTCCATTATGCCATTATATCAACTTTGTTTACTGCCACACATCACATACAGACAGAATGACTTCATATCCAAATCCTCACAAACTTTTGGTTACTGAAGGTCTGTCGGTACCTGTAGTGTTAAAGGATATTAGAAAGTTCGAGGAGAACAATGGTATTTCTATCAATGTCTACTATGTAATAGACAAAGATAGTAATATTATTGATGAAACTTTCAATAAGCAAGGGGTTATTGTACCAATGCATATTTCTCCTGAACGACATGCATATTATGTAAATGTATTGGCCATTCGCGCTTGTGGTAATGATGGACATTTACATTTTCTTTCCATTAAAGATTTGTCAAGGCTGCTTCTCAGTCAGTTGACTAAGAAATGTAGAAAAACCTTTGTTTGCGATTGTTGTCTCCAATAGTTTAGTAGCGAGGAGACAATCGTGAACCACAATGATCTCTGTCAGCAACATAAGGCCGTTCGCAGTACTTTTTATACTGGGGACAACAAGTACTTACAATTTCAGGGTTACAGCAAACAGCAAAGATTGGGTTTCGTCGCATATTGTGACACAGGGTCATATTTGAAACCCTTGTCCACTTGCCTCCCCAATGATAATATAAGTAATAAAAATACCATCGACCAATATGTTCCATATGCTTGTATTTTGTTGGTTTGTTCATACAATCTAGCATTATCTAACTACTTTGAGTTTGTGGGTGATGATTGTATGAACCAGTTAGTAGATAAATTGGTTGAACTGACAAAGTGGGTTGCAGGAATATAGATGACTGTTCCAATGAAGCCAAAAACCCCTGCTGATGAAGCAAGGTTGGCAGCTCAGAAATGTTGTCATATTTGTAAGAAGGAACTCGGTACAGATACTGTGGTCGACCATGACCATCTGACCGGGAAATAAGAGGCCACGCATATAATAAATGCAATTTGAACTTTAGACTGCCCAAGAAACAACTTGTTATTTCATAACCTGCAAAACTATGATGCTCACTTTCTCATAGTCATTGCCTTAGTGTCACGTAACGAAACCCGATGGAACCATGGTAATCAAAAACCCAGGTGAAATCGAGGTGATTGGCATGACCGTTGAAAAGTACAGCCCATCACCAAACGTATTCCCAATGGGATTGATTCAACTGAAAAGGCACAACATTTCAAGTTATGTTTCATTTATCCTTTTCAGTTCATGAGCACCTCGCTGGAAACTTTGGCAGGTAATTTGAAAACTGCGGAACTGAATATCACCCACTCGTTGTTTCCAGACAACACCCAATTTGAATTGTCAAAAAGGAAGGGAGTGTTTCCTTATGACTTTGTTAATTCTGGAGACAGTCTGATGTGCACATCACTCCCACCAAATGGTGTACTTCAAATTGTCATGAAAGGCAAAGGTGTTAGCGATGAGGATTATGCTCATGCCCAAGCCTGCATACGATGCATTATACTGCATAAATCTGCTGTAGTACACCATTCAGTATTTATGTGTGAACACTTGTTTGCTGGCAGACATTTTTAAAAACTTCAGGGCAGTATGTTTGGCTCATTACAGTCTTGACCCTGCCATGTACATCACAGCTGTCTTCAAACATACTGCATTTGCTGCATCGATTCCACATATTTCTTCAAAGCTACTGCTTTGCCCTTGATGCAGGGCTTTTAACATCGATCCAATAACACCTGTTTTCCTTTATGTCCCCCAGGAACTACTCTTTGCAGCATTGGATTACATCATACATGAATCTACAAAAGTGCTACATTTGTGTGTGGGGGCATCGTAGGTGTTGGTGTGTGTGGGCTGGGCTGTTTACCCGGATGTGCCATAGCAGACACCTAACATAGCACCGCAACGAACGACACCCCGCATCGCTGTTTGTAAATAGTGCATAATTTTTAGTTTAATCAATGTATATAATAATAGCCTGGCTGTGAAATATAAGGATGCCACCTCGAAGCACAGTTTGATATATAATTTTTAGTGTTTACTGTTTGTAAATAATAATTTTAAAATTATGTGTGAATAAATTTTTGCGTATATTTTTAAAAGTGTTTTAAGGAATGTTCTAGTAGATGTTTTTGTATATGTTTGTGAAGTTGTAAATTTGTGAATATTTGTGATAGTTTATTACGAAAGTTTGTGAAACTTTGTTGTAAACATGTGAATATTTGTGAAAAGTTGTTTAAATGCTTGTAAAAATGAGTATTAAAGATAATTAAAAAAATCAATGGTGAAGGAAATAATGTTACTTGTTATTTAATAGTTTGAATTTATTTTATCACATGTTAAATATCTTCTTAGAATTACTTGAGATTGAGTAATTTGTGGGTGAGTTGTAGTGTTTTTACACGATGTGAATAACAACAAATATGGAAATGGATGTCTTCGGGAAAGGAATGAACTCAGAAAGTAATGGAGTAGGGAGATCGGAGTGTTTCAGCAAATCTTGCGAATGAACTCTAAAACATGCAATGGTGAGACAAGCTACACTATTGCTAATGGTTGGAATAACTCTAGGTAAACAGACTCTTGCCTCGCAGAACAAGGCTAAGGAATGTTTAGTGGGAAGCCTTACTAGCTGACATCGACTTTGTCTTATAACAAACCAAAATACTTTAAACCAGTTTCCAAGGAAATACAAACTTATGAATAACTCGATTAAAGAAAAACTTATGATTTTACTATGACCGTTGTCGTTAATGTTTGCTGTGAAGAGATAATATTCTTCAACTATATGCTGAAATGCATGGTATGCACACTTACTTTTTAAATATTGAAATGATTATTTTTTCAACAACACTTTAAAGAGACATACAATTTGCAAGACTAAGTCTATATTTGCTGCTCCTCCTCCTCATCATCCACATCTGCACTTAAGACTTAAGACTTGACATCATACTAGCACCACATGGCACCACACTAGCACCACATGACACCACATAACACCATATTAGCACCACACTAGCACCTCACAAAGCTCTGCAAATCTTGGGCTAAATTAGTGTAATCAATTATTTTTGTAATGCTTTAGGTGGAAGATCGTTCATCTGGTTTAACCTGTATTTCAATGCATTTTTTGAGAGCCAATGAGGGTGAAGCGAAGTACATGTGACTTTCTTGGGAGTGCCAGGGTGTTGTAATTTTATATTAGCTGGGTGTTTATTTAATTCATTTTAATTTGTTTAATGATCAGTTTGCATTTGAAATAGTTGCATTCCATAATCGCATCATTAAAGCAACTTTTTAATAATTTGTAGTTATTTCATTTGCTTCGCCGAAATAGTTCTTTCCTTTTATGCTATTTGAGGTGTGATTATGGCTAGTATTTGCTCGATTCGTATGTTTAAATTAATAGATTGTTTCTTTTTATTTAAAAATATTTACTTCGCCGAAAATAAAACATTTCTGCCTAATCTATACTAGTTAAATTCTCAGTATGCCTCCAGAGAGCAACCTGCTCATTATTTGTATATGTCACCAACAAGAAAAAATGCCCTTACACCACTCTTACACCAACATTAACACCTATATAAACAATTACAGCTCACTCCTCTGGTCAGTCGACTGTAGCTGTCACAAAAGACACGTCGATCCTGCTCCACCTATTAATAAAATAATTCTTTAATATATAAAACAAGTTGATATCAAAACATACTTTTATTAATAGATTAATCAAAACAATCAATTTAATTAATCGATTATTAATTGATCTAATCAAATGAGCAATCAAACAATTATTTAATATCATTCGCATATCATAATTTGGCACTTAGTCCACTCTTGCACCAAATGCAACTTAGGCCACTCTTGCTCTAGGTGGTCTAAAACAGACTCGCTCCATCTACTCCGAAGATATACGATGGTACCTGAATTCACAACAGAGATTAGATTTCTATCAAATACATGATGAACTGCCAGTTAGGCTAACCTCATTTTTGAAATGCGTCCCTCGTGAAATCAGCTGATGTTGAGTATACTCAGCTTTTTAAAATGCTTGTTTTTTACCTCATTTATCATTGTTTTGACGCTCGCTGTTACGAGAAACAGAGACCTGGAAATGTCGAGAATTCATTACAGGAAAATTTAAAATTCTACTGAACGTCCCGTAGCAAAACGCGCCGGAACCGTGGTTATCGAAAACCAGGTAGAATCGAGGTGCTTGAAAAGTACAAGTCCATCACCAAACGTGTAGTTATCTGACTGGCTCCCGTTGTGCACTCGAGGCGTGGTTTAATTGCTGTAGAGATAGAGAGTTGGGAGACTTGGGCGGCTCTTAGTCTTAACATCGAGGACTTGAGAGCCGATGAGGGCGAAATGAGGTGAGAATACAGCAGCTCCGGAATGCAAGGGCGGAGGAAACGGGAGACCCCCGAGTAAACCTGCCGACCAGAGGCATCGTCCGGCACGATTCCCACTTGCGAAAAACCGGAGTGACCCGGCAGGGGATTGAACCCGGTTAGACTTGGTGGGAGGCGAGCAGTCTAACCGCTCAGCCACTGCGGCCCCTCTTCTACTTATAGATTGTTGAACTTTTTGAGGAGTGTCATGATGTCTGCTGTACCCACATTTTAGGTGCTGTATGCATTCTCTTGTTGATGATTGCACGTTCCTTTCGGACTCCATCTCATGGTTCTTTAGTTAGGAGACGTACTTGTGGTCTCCACTTGTATTGATGTTTCGAAGGGTTGCACACAAACAAAGCCATAGGGCAACATTATATTTTTGCCGTAAGAGCATCGCAACACTGACTGGGCGCGGACCATGTTAATTCATATCACTATAATGCCCGGTTGCCCCAACATCTTCCCCGATCCGAGATCAAATGATCCTAGTTCCAAACCAGGATCCAGTTTGATCTTGGTTCCAATGTAAAAGTATTGCACCAACGAAATTGCATTATTCTGGAACTGCGATTCATCGATCTTGGTTCCAAAATGAGAGACTGAGATTAGGTAGGAGACATATTTTGCTATTGGTGTGTAATATATGGCGTCATGGATGTAGGCGTATTTTTCATTATGGAGCGTGTATATCAAACATGTGTACAAACTCGGGCACGTGATTCGTGACTGGAAAAGAGGAAGATTGATAAAAGGCATCCATGGTCCATCTCAAATAATAAAGGCTGTAGCAGCCCTAAAGGCGGTGGGCGATAAGGACATTACATAGGATATTATGCTAAGTACTTATGTTAGAAGAACACAAATTGGTATATGTAGCAAGTAAACCAAGATCTTTGATACACTGTAGGTATGGTCAGTCGTACACACCCCCATCGTGTAAATAATAGGGGTTGGCGCCCTTTCATTGCACACAAAACGTACACCGTGAGGTTAAATTGACTATTAATACCATAGGATGAATCAGGACGAAGTAAGGAGCGAATGCACCCCTCTTGTTGCAACTCTATATGACTCACTGTTTCCGGTTAAATCGCAAACGAAGAGTACAGTGTTAGCAATAGCATGTCCTAGTGAGTAGGCAGCCTGTCACGCACCCGGAGAAAGTCGGTGGGTATTCCCCGCCGAATGCGTGAAGAGTGTGTGGCGGCACGTAACAGCGATGCACTGAGAGCCGATGATGTTGATTGAGGTGAGTATGGAGCTGCGCTGGAATGAGAGGGCTTGGCGAACGGGAGAACCACGAGAAAATACGGTGACCAGTGGCTTCGTCCAGCACGATGCCCACATGCGAACATCCGGGGGTGACCCGGCCGGGAATTGAACCCTGTTCGCCTCGGGGTTCTCCCGTTTGCCCCGCCCTTTCATTCCGGCGCAGCTCCATACTCACCTCAATCACCCTCATCGGCTCTCAAGACCTCGCTGTTACGTGTCGCTACACTATATTCACGCATTCAGTAGGGGATACCCACTGCATTCCTCCAGACGCTTGACGGGTTGCCTACTCTCTAGGAAATGCTATTGCTATCACTGTACTCTTCGTTTGCGATTTAACCGGAAACAGTGGGTCCTATAGAGTTGCAACAAGAGGGGTACATTCGCTACTTACTTCGTCCTGATTCATCCTATGGTATCCACAGTCAATTTAACCTCACGGTGTAAGTTTTGCATGCAATTAAAGGGTGCCAACCCCTATTATTTACATAATGGGGGTGTGTATGACGGACCATACCTACCGAGTATCCAAGATATTGGTTTACTTGCTTCGTATATCAATTTGCGTTCTTCAAACGGAAGTACTTGACTAATAACCCACGTAATGTACTTGTCACCCGTTTGCCTATAGGGACTGCTACAGACATTATTTGAGATGGACCATGGGTGTCCTGTATCAATCTCTCTCTCTCTTTCTTTTCCACTCATGAATCACGTGCCCGAGTTTGTACACATGTTTACTATACACGCAGTAGATAGAACTAGATGTGCGATCTTTTATCTGTTTTTAATGAATTATTTATTGTACGAATTTTGCTGGATAAAATTCAAGCACGAATAATGTTGTTTTAATTTAAAAAAAAAAAAATCGAACGTAGTCCTATCTGTTGGCGTATTTTCAAACTACATTTGTCGACGATGGCTGCTGATCTCGGATCGAGATTTCGAACCGCCAACTTCGGTGGTTCTAAATGAACTTAATCTCGATCTCCAGCCCAGCTCTGAACTCGAATAGTGCAACAGTTTTCTGTGTCGATCTTTGATCCGATCTCAGATCGAGTTTCGAACCACGATGGTGCAACCGGGCATAAATGTTCCAGTTCAAATGCAGAAAATTTAATCTGCAGGTTCATCGTTTGGTAGCGCAAGCACTATTTAAAAAAATAAACTTCACAGAAAGTAATTCCTCCCCGACTGAAGCACTCGTGACGTTTGGGATAATAACGTTACGCCAGCCATTTGCGATCGTTTGACTGTCGACGTGAATTACCAGCGCGTGTGCGCGAGCACACGTTTCCCGCCTCACGCGACTTAAAGCTTCTTGCATTATTAAAGAGCGTAATGCACTCGTAGTGGCAAAGGACACACGTGAGCCTCTCGACGGGGTAATAAACCCCATCGCGCCGGGAGAGTTAGCAGAGAACTATAATCACATCCAGCAGTTAAACGACAGATATTGGGACGGCGGATTATCGCAGAGATCTGGTCGCGAAAAGGGTACAAGCGCGGGGGGGGGGGGGGGGGAGGGCCCAGAAATTGAGTATTTTTGTCACATACGTGGAGCGGAGAAATATGGCTGAAGCAAGGTGAGTATGGAGCAGCGCGGGATCGGAAGGGCGTGGGGAAACATGAGATCCCCGAGAAAATCCGCGGACCAGCGGCATAGTCCGACACGATCCGGGAGAGGCACGATTGGGAATTGAACCCGGCTAGCCTTGGTGGGAGGCGGAGAGCCTAACCTCTCAGCCACCGTGGCAACTCTTTGTCCCCATCGTTATTCTGTTTCTTTTCCCTCCTTCTTTCCTCTTCTGTAACCGCCCCCCCCCCTTTTTTTCCCCATAATACTCATTCCTGAGGCATTCAAATAAATACAGAACAGCACGTCCGGTCTAGTGTCAGTAGAATCAATTTCAGGTTCGACCGACACGTCTGCATAATATTTCGTTTCACCATTACAGACCGAAAAACACAAATCAAATTACAAAAATAATATGGTCAAACATTTATTGAAAACAGCGAAAACTGCGAAAATGACTTCACGGGAAATAAGTGCCAATTTAATGGTTATTACAACGGCTCGTGTAATGGTTCCGCTGAACTGTAATGAACTCCTCTACTCCAAGATAAAGGTTCCCAATCCTCTGACTAACTCTACAGCACGTAACAGCTTCTAAACCAGCTTTAACGTAATTCACGTTTTGCTGACTGGCGATCCGATCCGGGTGTAGAGTGTACAATTTAAAAGAAAATCAGAAGTGTAAATTATAGAGGAAATCGGCAAATTGAATTATGCTGTAAGTGCAGCCATTAATTTGCTGAGGCCTTTTGGTGTTTCAGTTGTGACATGGTTGTGCGGGTGAAGATAAACGTGTATATCGCCGCCATTAATTTGCTGAAGCCTTTTGGTGTTTCAGTTGTGACATGGTTGTGCGGGCGAAGATAAACGTGTATATTGCCGCCATTAATTTGCTGAAGCCTTTTGGTGTTTCAGTTGTGACATGGTTGTGCGGGCGAAGATAAACGTGTATATAGGCTGTTCACTGTAAAGTGAGCACCTTTGAAATTAACCTTAGAAAAAAGTCACTGCTACTACCTGCGTATATTTTAACGGGTGCACTGACTGGCATGCGCCTATTAAAGTTGGCAACGATGGAGGGAAAGTGGTTCTGTATCTTAACGTCGAATAAAAAGTGTAAGGTTACCATTTGTGATAACGTAATTATTTCTTAAGCTTTGTGTTGTTTTTTTTTTCTAATGCATCGAAGTATAAAATGAACAGGTTTGTAAAATATTTAGTTTTCTAATAATTTCACATTTTCACTTGACCGACGCGAATAAAGAGATGTCCCACGGTAATGTTAATTTTACATAAGACGGAAGAATACACAACGGGTATACAAGTATATCTTAAGCAGGGCTTTCAAAAGTGCTCAGTTTACCGTGAACAGCCTATACAAGTATTTGTACTGGCTGTTCGCAAAAGTCAGAGACAAATTCCGTCAGGTGATTACACACATATGTATGGACGAAAATTATGCACATGACATTTAGCCTAATTCGCTTCCTAATTACTGCACACGTCAGTAACGGTGGAGATGAGAGAGAGAGAGAGAGGTGTGTTTCGAATATCCCGCTACCAAATGTACTTATATCTCTGAAAGTACATGGCAGTGTACTAATGGATTCGGCACCATGCTCAATCAAACACACTCAGTGCGGAGGAATAGCAATTGCACTCGTCTCCAAAGCAAATGGATACCCCTGGGTGGCAACCACCATTTTTTCTACAACCTATTAATTATGCACACCGACAGTGATTTTCTGAAAATGTATATGTTTATTTAGTGGAACTATACGCGCACTTTCAAAGTTTAAATATAGGAATCACTTTATGGAGTTTTCCCGTGATTTTTGTGAACATACTATATGATCAGCTTTGCCTTCTTCAGTTTGAATTGCTCAGCCGACACACTACAGCAGATATAGCTTCCACATTTGGCGCGAAGCTGCAATAGGTTACATTTTTTCCTTACAATATGTTTCTTTACGTGTCAACATTGCCGTAAACCATAAAAAAAAAAACTGGATGATTAATTAAACAATTCTGACAAGGAGTAACTTTGTTTGAGAATAATTTGGCGTCTATAGTATGGCAGAGAATGAAGTGTGAACTATTACAATTTTCAGGACGAAGTGAAGAACGAATGTGCGTCTCGAGAGAAGATTTTCCTTCCGTCATATGACATGCAATTGGGATGGTTTCCCTAACCTCCCCTTCAAAAGACTGCTCGACTACATGTTATAAAGACCTCTACTACTCGGGACATAAATAACAAGGACAGAGTGTGCCTCCGAAGGCGCAAGAGGTTGCGATAACAAAAGTCGCCCTCCGCAGACTTACGGAACGAAGCAGCACAACTGCGCAGCTCGCGCGGGCAAAGATAAAATCAGTCAACGACGTAACGGGAAATCCCCGACCTCAACTTCGGTCCTCCCGAGGTTCTGAGAGCAGAAGCACTCACAAAGGGAGATCTTAATTCTCTGGCCGCGCCACAGACTAGACTAAATTGCATTGTCGGTTCCTTATGATGTGGAAGCAACCATTCTATAACTGGCTGCACGAGGCTCAGGGAACAGGCCTTATTTCTGATTGGCTACGCATGCTGCGAAAGCTTCCTTATTGGCTGGGCGATCCAACGGTTTGTTGATCAGAGACGTCATTTCGCTGACGTGTGCAGCTGGAGCGGCTGTTTCAAACTCTGTATTCTTAAGGGTGCTTGGTAGCAGAAAATTAATCATTTTATTATCGTACCAAACATTATTCAACTTGTACATACTGTATGTGATGACATTTTCGTCGAATAAAAAATATATATGCTGTTCACGGTAAAGTGAGCACTTTTGAGACCCTAGTTACTTTTTCCTTTCAACCATTTCTTATCATTCCGCCGACTTTTTTAAATATAAATATTGGCAAGTAAGTAACAAACACAGCGAGTGTATTCCATCGCACTCAATAGTTAACGTCTAAGGCTAAAGTAAAATACATTTATTGACTTTATTTTTTTTCAAATGAGAGGGCTTTCAAAAGTGCTCACTTAACCGTGAATAGCCTATAAATGTTATATTTTTTTAATAATTTAATGTAAAATCCGAAATGTTTTTATTCTGCTCCAGTAATAATGACAAATATAGGCTGTTCGGGGTAAAATGAGCACTCTTGGAAGCCCAGCTTAAGATCTACTTGTGTGCACGTTGTATATTCTTCCGACATACGTAAAATTAACACTGCCATGGGCCTCATCACTTTATTCATGCGTCGATCACGTGAAACTGTGGAATTATTACTAAAGTAAATATTTTGCAAATATTGTAATTTTTACACTCCGGTGCATTAAGAAAAACAAAAAGCGAAGAAAATAATTTAAGTTATCACAAATGGACACCTTACACTTTTTTATTCGACGTTAACAGATGGAACTTCATTCGATCCGCCGTTGCCAACTTTACTGGGCGAATGTCACTCAGTACACCCGTTGAAATATTTGCAGGTAGGGGCAGAGACTTTTTTCGAAGGTTGATTTCAAAAGTGCTCACTTTATCGCGAACAGCCTTTACTAAGTTGTACGAATGAAAAAAATTGGCATCATAAACTAAATGCAGTGAGCTACTGCTTCACATGTATGTAATCGCAAATAACAGTTCATGCATTAAAAAAAAAAATGTTTAAAATATGCACGAATTTCCTTACACCTCAAATCTTTGTGCAAAACTTCATCGTTCCTCGAGGGAAGTTAGTTTTCTAATCGATCCAATCCATTTTGGAAAGGTTATATCAACCTGTGGTTCTCATATAAACCCCCAATAATGCCATACAATGGCTATTGCCACAACCATCATCCCTGTTGCCATCATCTGTCTGCCGTATTTGTGTGATTTTTCTATGCAGTGATTAGTATTAATTGGCAATTATTATGTCACCATAAGAAAGTCGTCCAACTGGGCATTCTGGATTGGTCGCAAGAGAGAACACCTTGCGTGGCCAGCGTGATCGCACTGTTATACCGCATATATCCCATGGCGCTCGTGGGTTTGTGAGGACTGACCACGCACTTGCATCGTGGCGAGCGGCTAAGACACTCTGGAGCAGCTTGTTCAAGATCCACGAGTGTGGGAAGGCTGCTCTCCCAGCACTGCCAGTCAGAATCATCTTAAAATGATCATTAAAGTGCCTTAACACCCGAGTCAGTATTCTTTCCACGAAAAGCAGCTGTTACACTGCGGTCACGTATAAAACAGAAAGAATCGCGTGTGAAATTTGAACATTTAATGAGCTACTAGGATATAGCACTGCTTTCCCTTATTTGCTTACAACACTCCTTCATATATAAATGTTCTTTAAAGGTTTCATACAATGTGGCTGACATATCAAACGAAACATTATTTTTGACATACCTACCACATAGCAGCGTGTCTGCAATGTTCATCAGTCTGTTGTACACATGAAGACAAACACATCACAGTTCCCAAAACGTCGCATATGTTTACTCGCAGAATACCACTGCATTCTTCTGTACTGTTTTAGCTGTTTGGTTCAGTCTTTTTGCATGCATATATGCTTTTTGCTTCGGCAAAGGTTTTCGTCTGTGCTGTAGTCGTTGTATTGTCCATATTTGTTATTTTTGATGTTGAAGTTTGTGTCGTTTAGTATTAGTGTCACAATTTCTTGTTGCTTCTGACTTATTTCTTTGTTCTGATTCCTCTGTGTTGTATTTTTTTGTATACCTACTAACAACAACCCAATTTGGCTTCGATACTGTACCTTTATTTTGTTTTGTCTGTATATTATTCTGTTTTGTCTGTATATTATTCTGGTATCCTACGAGATCCACTGTAATGGAGTACGCCTATGTTCGAAATAATGCTGGAGAACTTGAGGGCGTCCAGCAATTAGGTCTTCAGCGTCAATATGGATGAAGTAAGATGAATATGGGGTAGCAGCATAGTAGCGGAATACAGGGGAGGGAGAAATGGGAATACCCCGAAAAAATCCGAAATTCAAAGGCAACATCCGCTGCGTTTCCCATACGCGAAAAGTAACTATAAAATTAGGAGCTAATTTGCACTTTTAGAGCGCTATCGACCGAATATTGCCTAAAAATGAACTTCACGAAACTTCTGGTGATGTAATACAAAGCCAACTATTTCAAAGAATGCGGACATACTAGAAATATGTAAAATGCCACTTAAATATGTTGAATTCAGACGAAGTACTATTAAGTCACCAGCAGTTTTCACGAAATTCACGAAATGTAACATTACTACGGCAGGATTCAAAATGTTAGTTAAAATTCTCACCGAGTGTAACTTAGAAGTTCACTGTTACAAACCACTGATTCAACGCTTGAGTGCAGTCCGACAGAAGGCGGTGACAACGGCTAGTTAGAAATAAGGCCGGGAAATTAGGAATGAATGATAAAAACAACATCTTAATGTACACGGAAAGGGACGGAGAAGGGGGTTTGCGCAGATGTTAACGTAGATAGAGGCCATTTGAAGCCAACTCTGACAACTGAGCTCGCATCTCGGCGGGTGCACAAAGCGCTTGAGCCGAAGTGTGAGGCAGGACGTAAGGAAACTGTGGTTTCCAAGACATTGCACACTTCAGTGTATTCTCTCAACAGAGCACAGATGCACAAATGTCTGCTATCTGACGTGTTACAAATCAACACATTCGCCCAAATGGATGCACACCCAAAGAATGTGTAAGGAAATTGCGCATAGGGTTTTGTTACAATTCCTTGTGAATTTTGGGTGGTTATCTTGTATAAATTTATTTCTATGAGAAACTTTGTGGATAAGTAGTATGAAAGTTTAGTGGATTCTGTAGATAATGATCGGTTGTTTCCAAAAATTAGGCAAAACCTACAAGAATTCAGGAGCCAAAAACAGTGTATGTTATTGAGTTCTTGGCCGTTTTTATATCTGTCATGTAAAGCCAACAATAAAATTCAAGAATTGTTTCAAACACCTACCCTCTCTGCCCCCATAAAGTACGGTTAGAAGGGCTGATCGAAATTCCACACATTTCATGGTACATACAAAAAAACTGCTTCTTTTTCTATTGATGTATTCATTTGATCCATTTTTTATATTTTAAAAACGTGTTTACATATATGATATTACATTTATCTTAACCTTTATCATCAATTGACCAAAAAAAAAAACGGAGTGGAGAGATTTGGGCGGCTCTTAACATCAAGGTCTTGAGATTAAATTTAAAAAAATCATAATTTATTGTAACACTATTAGAATAAATGTAGAGGTGGGCGCAATTGTTCTTGGATATAAACGCACCGGAAACTTATGTATGCTACGTAATACTGGCAGTGAACAGTAACAATGCTGAGCTGCAGCGAATATTACATGAACTACCAACAAATTATATTGGTTACACTTTTCATAATCTGTACAGGAGACACACGAATTCGCTAACTGCTCTGACATTGCTACAAATATTTACCTTATGATTTGATAAATGTGTACTCGTGATCCAGAACTACCTATATTCCACTACTTCAAAAATTGGCCAACTTCAGTTGAACAGCCGCTGTAATTGTTGCGCTCTTTTACCGGACGACCCTATGGGCGTATTCTTTAAGAATTAATCGTACATATAAGGACATTTGTCACGTTACCAGCTTTACGAGACGAAATGGCATTCTGCAACTCAAAATGTCATCCTGCCGGTCTCTCTAATGCTGATGACAGTCTATATATAAAAATACGTTGTCAGGTGTTTTTATGTACGGCAGTGGAAAGAAAATGCCCAGCGTATTAAGTTTAACTCAGGCAAACACGCCCCAGAGAGAAATACTACTCGTTAAAATGATACGGGGAGGATAAATAATATATATTATTTTGTATTTCCACACAAAAGTAAGGTGTCTGGAGTAAATTTAAAAAAATATATTTTGTTTTCCGTTAGGGACATCCTCTAACGTAACTACAATACATACGATAAACTCGGCCATGCGTGTAGCGCTGCTATCTTGTAATGTTCAAAATGAACTATGACCATTTCAAAACCTGTTATCATAGAGAAGAGTAAATTTGTATTAAAAGTAGTGAAACACTGTTCATAAGTTCCCCCTTTAGAAGTTTTCCTACTTAATAAGTAGAATAATTGCGTGCCTTGTCTATCTCCGCATGTGTAATTTGAACCTTTTAAGGAGTTTTCCTGACTGAAGGCTGAAAGTGAGCACTTTTGAAATCAAACTTAGAAGAATTTCCCTGCCCCTACCTGCATGTATTTTAACTGGCGCGCTGAGTAACATACGCCCGATAAAGTTGGTAACGATGGAGGGGAAAGTAGTTGCATATCTTAACGTCGAATAAAAAGTGTTTGGTAACAATTTGTGATAATTTAAATTATTTCTATCGTATTCTGTTCTTTTTTTTTTAATGCGTCGAAGTCTAAAAGTTAGCAGATATTTAAAATATTTACTTTTCTAATAATTTCACAGTTTCGCATGACCGACGCATGAAGAAAGCGATGAGGCCAACGGCAATGTTAATTTTACATAAGGCGAAAGAATACACAACGTGCATACAAGTAGATCTTAAGCAGGGCTTTTAAAGTACTCATTTTACCGTGAACAGCCTATAATAAACATTATTTTCTCAGTCCCTTCAGAAACGTCTTAACTGAGTTTTACTGTACTATGCGGAAATGTATTAAGAAGAAAGAACCGTTTATTGTTACAAATTTTCTATATTAACGTGACAAACTGCATTACACAAGACCGCAAGATACGCTGTAATGACAGAAAGAGATATAATTCAACATGCAGATTGGCGAGTTCTGAACAGAACCCGCGGCGTTGCCAAACTGACGTGTCATCCCAAAGATAAACATAAATATATGTCTTACAGAATACTACGTAAAGAGTTTTTAGCTGTAACCAAAAATATACTCGCAGTGAGTGATATTTTTAACAGCAACAATAAAATATGTTTCCATCAATGCTACCTGAAAATGTAAATATATTAATATGAAACCTTAATTTTCCCAATAGAATATAAAAAAAACTAGGTTAAACGGTATTTTGACTATGAACTATGTCTTACTAGCCGTTGCCATTACAGTGCTGCTCTCACGGTTTATAATTCATGTTCAATACGAAAACATATTACAATTTATAGAAGTTGTAAAAATTAATGTTTCATTGAATATAAAATATAATACTTTAAGTTTAGTAACAGTGTTAAATATTTATATAGGCTGTTTACGGTAAAATGAGCACTTTTGAAAGCTCTGCTTAACATCTACTTGTATACAAGTTGTGTTTTCTTCCGCCTTATGTAATATTAATATTCCCATGGGCCTCATAACTCCGTTAATGCGTCGGTAAAGTGAAACTGTGACCATATTAGAAAAGTAAATATCGTATGAATCTACTCATTTTTACACTTCTATGTATTAAACAATACAGAACGCGAAAGAAATAGTTTAAATTACAACAAATGGATACCTAACATTTTTTGTTCAACGTTAATATATGGAACTACTTTCCCCTCCATCGTTACCAACTTTACTGGGCACATGTCACTCAATACGCCCGTTAAAATTGATGCAGGTAGGGCCTGTGACATTTTTCGAACGTTGATTCCAAAAGCTCCCACTTAACCTTGAATAGTCTATAGTATGTGTGTTATTAAAAACAAAAAAAAAATAGGTGAGGATTTTTCTCTTGAGGTAATTTTACAAAGCTTTGTTTTAAAAAAAAAGTGCGAAGAAACCGTAACTGGTGTATACCAGAGCATCGCTAGCCGTAACTGGTATATACCAGAGCATCGCTAGCCGTAACTGGTGTATACCAGAGCATCGCTAGCCGTAACTGGTGTATACCAGAGCATCGCTAGCCGTAACTGGTGTATACCAGAGCATCGCTAACCGTAACTACGGTCTGTTCTACGCAGGGTGGGATACTCAATGCTTTTAGTTTGACAATAAAAACTTTTTGCCCACTAGGTAAGAGCTAGTGTCGCATTTGTACCGGATTTTCTCTATTTTCTACGTTAAAAACCAGAATAATTGCAATAATCATAATTCAAATATCAAATAACTTCGTAACTAAGTAAAATCTTTCTTATTTATTATTCACGTATAGTAGCTTAGAATTTTGACTGAAAGTTACCTCCTTGGAAGACTGCGCACCTAGCGGTGGAAATGTTCCCTATACCAAACACTCCCATAAGTAAACTCGTTATGTTCCTAATCTGAGGAGAATTAACCTTATCATGGCGTAGTGGAGTTGACGATAGTTGGCTGTTTCCGAATTTAGTGGATGCGTCCATTGCTCACGCATCCCTACGTCCCTTCGTACATGCATCCACTGTGGAAATGGCTGCATTGAAGGGATGGATAACATTCGAATTCTGCTACAACTAGGGCGCGCTTAGGAAGCTCTAGCTGTACCACACTTTTTACTGCTTTGAAGTTGTATCTTTGTTTGTGTTATCTATGGGATCTCGGTGAAATGTCAACAATTTACAGCAGACGAAAATCTTGTAAGATTTGAGATTTTATATTTTCTGCTTGACGATGGCTGCAAATAGAAATCGAGATTTCTTATAAATAGGACATTTTATGTTTGATGAGCATATACAAATTACAAATGCATTTGTTAAAATGATTAATGTGAATAATTAAGTTGATTGCTGAAGTGGTCAATATTTTAAACAGCATTTTATTTTGTGCGATTATGTTGGAGTCCTAGTTATACACACTAAAAGAAAAAAAAAACTAGTTTTCATCCATTTAAATCAACAACTAAAAGCAAATACACATCCACACCATCCCGCATGCGCGAAATCGGTGTAAACAATAATACAAATAAATGACGAACGAATTCCGTAGCTAAGGGATGTGTGGATGCGACAATGGATGCGAGCGTTTCATCCCTTAGTAGTGAACGCGTGAAGAGATGCACCGGTATCCCTGGCGAGAATTTGGAAACTAAGCCAATATGGCCGCATCCACTAGAATGCACTTTCTATAGTCCATTCCCTACTGGAAGCGACTTATGAAAATCAACCTTCGAAAAAACACTCTAGGCAAAACATGTCAACCTGTTTTTTCAATAACCTGTATTCCACAAATATATAACATTGTGGTTAACTTTAGAGTGCTGTATTATTGAATAAATGAAACTTATCTTAATATATTCTATAACTTGTAATATTTATTTATTTTTAAATATGAATTAACAACAGCGAGAGCAGCGACGTGTTGGCAACGGCCGGTAAGAAATAGTTCACAGTTAAAATATTATTTTATCCAATTCTTTGGTATACTATTTGTAAATTAAACGGTGCCAATTGAAATATTTAAATATTTAGGTAGCCCCGATTGCAACATATCCCATTTTTACAGTTTAAAATAACAGCGGAAAATATCGTGAGTTGGCCGTAATGGTACGGTATTGTTTTATCGAGCGAGAAAGCAACTTTGAAGTAACTGTCTGCTGAGCGAGGCTTGTCGCTCTTTATCTCTGTCTTTGTTTATTTCACACTCGGGAAGTTTCACTTCACTAGTAAGCAAAAATTGTACCTGTTTTCAATTGTAGCATTTTTCATACGTATTAGAGAAAAATAATGATTTTTGAATTTGTAATGTACAACTGAAAATAGATTTTCATGTTTGAATACGTATTTTAATATATTTATATATGATGGCGGGATAGAAACAAAGTGAAGTTGGCAGACGTGGCGAGCCATGACATGGCGTGTTGCTGTTTTACCAAACGAAGCATAAATTTTACTTACTCCGAAAAATACTTCAAATTACCACATCACGTTTGTAGAAGTTGTGTTTTTTAAACCTACCTAACCAAGTTACGAGGTTGTGATAAATCTGTGTTTCCGCGGCAGTAATAAATATACTGTTATGGCGTGTTTTGTAAACCGCTGCGTGTGAAATAGCGTGGCGCGGCTGCGTGGTGATCGTTACGCTGGATCTGTTTGTGTGTGCGCGTGATTTCAAATATTTGATGTGAACTATTTATATGTTGTAAATGTTAACTGTTTTTATGACGAAGTTATCTATTTACATCCAGTTCTGTTTATTTATTACAACGTTGTACCTTTGCCCTGGGTGTTTGAAACACAGTCGTGTAACGTGATTTATCACCAATCCCAACAAAATAACCAAGCCCAGCCCCAATAAATTTCAATAAACCTAATACACAGTAAGTAGCAATACATATAAATATGAGCGGAATAAAAGTTGCAGTAGGCTTATTTATGTGCATGTTCACCGATATATTTTAAGTTTGACAAAAAATGAGCGACACGAGTTGCGTGTTTGATTTTAATGTCGCTTTTTCGTTGAACTGGCTATTCCGTCGTTATTCTGACTGAGGCCGTCCTTTTAAGGAAATAAGCCAACACATATCAATAACAAAAAGTTAAAGACTACAGTTCATTACCCCGCAGTTGTAACAGTGTTTAACACAGTCGCGGCAAAATATTAACGTGCATTACGTGTAATGTGCTATGTCGTGAAAAACCAATATGTTAATGTAACATAACCGCAAGAACTGTCGTCAATTCAGGCATTTTTAAAACGTCACAAAGCTGCCCTAAATAATTATATAGGCCTAAACTGTGAATATTCGTACGAAATGGTTTTTGAAATAGACCTCTACGACAGAATTTTTTGAAAAGCTATAGAGAGTAAACAACACATTTGACAGGTATAAAAGTAGAAGTCACATTTCAATGTCTATGTTTATGTGTAGCGAAAGTATACGAACACATGTACACACACAATGCCATGTAAACATTGATTTTGACAGATGCTACATGGCAGTTGCGTGGCAATGTTTGTTTACATTTGGCGGAAGGATACGAAACGGGCCTGCAAGTAGATATTTAGCAGGGCTCCGAGAAAGTTGCTTCCAATGAGGAATGGACTAGGTAAGGGATCCATTAGGTCAGTATTCGGAAACAGCCATTCTGACAGGCAGTTGACTGCTAAACTTCATACAGAGAAGCTTTCATCCCTCATAGGCTATTGATTTTACAACGTAAATCGGCTTTCAGTAGACCGTTGAAGTGACCGGGAACTACGATCCCAGGACACGTTAAAGCCATATTACACGGTACCAGATTTCGTAAAAGCTTGTGCAATGTCTGCCATAGTTGCCGTTATACCGGCCTGTACGGCACCCGTCATGGCATTTTTCGCCTGGGGCTGCCAGATTACAACACAGGTTTGGTAATTGGAGCTGTCCTATTTTCCGTGGCAGGTTCCATACCGGCTCTCGCACCTGGCCAGTCACACTGCAGTTTCAGAGCGTAGGGCGCTCCCCGTGGCTACTACTTGAAACGAGTTGATGAAGAAACCGAAAAGGAAGCCTCCATCTTGAATTTACATCCGTAAGGTTGAAACTCTTTCAAACAGACGTCGACGAATAATATTGGTTATGACAATTTCCAGTTACTGCTTAAAACCGTTCTAAATACTTAAAACATTACTTACTGTATGAAAAAGTTAACGATGATAAGGTCGTGCGGTCCGTAATGAACGTGTGGTTTTTGGGCGTGTGTTCGACCACCCGCCGGACCCTAAACTTTTTTTTATCATTAAATTTTACATTCGGATAATATCCCGGTACGTAAAGAAAAAACTACATTTTGCAACCGGTCAGTTATTTTCGTCAAAATTAAAACAACGCAATCGTACTCTTAGTGACTTCGCGACATTTTCAAGAAAATGAATGAAACTAAACTAGTAAGCAATCTGTTTATGTAAAAGGCGGACAGTAATATAGCAATATTAACATGTGCTAGCTAGTATTTTCATAGGCCTACGTAAGTTACTAACTGGCAGCAGTTCTACGAATGAGGTTCATATTTATTACGAACCACGCACTGCGCACCCACCGAGGGTACCAAATGCTAGTACGCGAACTGCTGTCTTGTAATATGAATCTTCCATGGCGGCTGGTATGCCGGCTCGTGCACCAGGGCTCGTACAAGATCCAAGTAGGGCTGCAGGTATTGTGTAACATCCCCTTTACCGAGTCCTGCGGCAAGGAAGGAAATAATGACTAACGACCGGGTGGATCCCCGCAGCCGATAAGTTTTCCTCCGTTCGTCCTCGCTTCTTCTCTAAACCGGCCCCTCTCACAGGGACCTCCCGCTGTCGGAAGCCTCGGTTCCGTCGACAGCGAACTGACTGCGAGGAAGAAAAAACTGCGGCTCTGTCCGCCCATCGAGTTCGGCTGGAAGGAGCCTCCAGAAGAGGCGTATGGGTCACGCTGTTCATGTTGGCAGAAGGGGAAGAGGAGATGGAGGCTGACCTCTTTTGAAAGAGAGTTTTTGCTTGCGGGACTTCCTTAACAAAATATCGTGTTGTATTGTATAGGGCTTTCTAACGTCCTCCGGTTCTATGCTCGAAAGCTTAGGCAGGCGACGGCTTACAGACTAATTTACAACCTTACTTAAGTTAACACCTATGCCTTGCCCGGGATTCGCACCGAGAGCCTCCCGCACCCCAGATCGGTGGCGCACCAACCGACTGCGCCATGGGAGGTCGGCAAACAAATAATAATAAATTTAATTTTAATAACTATGTGATAATTGTGGAACCTCGTAAACATAATACCCAAGTCGAAATAACCTTAAAGACTGTTCGTGATAAAGTGGGAACTTTCGAAATCAACCTTTGAAAAACACAACTGCCCTTTCCTATACACACGTTTTAAACGGGCACACTGCGCGGAGTGAACCCAGCAATGTTGGTAACAACTGAGAGAAAATAGTTCCATGTCTTAACATTGTCTGGAAAGTGTTGAGTACACATCTTTGAATACTGGAATGGTTTCGTTTGCGTTCTGTTTTTTGTGCACGTTAGTGTACGAATCATCAAATGTTACTAAATATTTACTTTTAATAATTATTTCCCAGTTTCACTGGACCGACGCATGTATAAAGTGACGAGGACCGTGCCAATGTTAATTTTATACATGGCGCAAGGATACACAATGTGCACACAAGCAGATCTTAAGCAAGGGCTTTCAAAACTGCTCAGTTAACGTGAACAGCCTTTACGTAGGATTCTGCTACTGAAAGGGAGAAGTTTGAAATGGATCGTTCTACTAGTGTTGATAAGTCGGCCGTGAGATAGTGAGGAAGCACTAGGGAAATTAATGTGTCACTATCATACGCATCTTACTCATGAAGCATAATAACGTAGGGATGTTGCGATACTACTGATATTATACGTCTATCGATACTTTCATTTCGATATCGGGTATTTTGGAATTGATAATTTTAATTCGATACTTTAAAAGCATCATATCAATAAATAATTCCATACAGATACTTTTCTTTTTTTTCGGAATTACTTCTGGCTGTTAATCTCGATCCCTTTCAATCAAAGTGCCTCAACAATATAAATATGTGTTTTCCTCCATTAAATAATAATTTGAAAAGTAATACACATCAGTATTTTACTTGTTCACTAATTATAATAATGCCCAAATATAAATAATATTACTAAGTGCAGCGCTCTATATTTTTTCAAAGCAAACATCAGAGATAAAAAATACCTTCTAGAGGCCTCGAAATGAGAAAACGATCTAGGTATATGATTATAAATAATATGAATAAGTATGTATAAATATAAACATATTTTATGAAAAAACAGAAGACTAACAAATTAAATTTTAGAAAAAAATTTACTGGTATTGATATGATACCGGTAACGATATTTTCCTTGTGATACCGGTATCGAATTGAGTATCGATGTCATTTTTTTGATCCCAGTATCCATACTTTCATGGTATCGCAACATCCTTAATAATAAGCAATTTTCAGTGGCCATTTAAGAGGGCTGCTTAGCGCTAGACCGGCCGAATGAAAGGACAGGATTTAAACACGTTAAATGATTTTAGGCGAGTTTCGGCTACCTTTCAAAACATCGCTTTCAAATAATAAACACTTTGTGTTCTTTGAAGTATTACCAAAATTTCAATACCTATTTAAAATAGATTCAGGATGAAAGTACCCTAGTACCGTTTGTTAAATATCCTTGATAGTTAATATGTTGTTTATATGACAGAGAGCATATTAAAAGTTAATTAGTAGGCATAGTTAATTAGGAACATAAAAAACTTTAAGATAACGCAATAAAAATTCATAGAGAAATATCGCCTTCATAACATGTTATAGTCTATCCACGGTAAAGTGAGTACTTTTGAAAAAACTCTCATTTGGAATAATAGTCAACGGCTATGTTTTATTTTAGCTTCAGGCGTAAACTTCCGAGTGCGGTGGGATATACACGCTGTGTTTATTACTTACATGGCAATACTTATTTAAAAAAAGGATAAAAAATGGCTGAAAGGAAAATGTAACTAGGGCATCAAAAGTGCTCACTTTACCATGAACAGCCTTAACAACTTTAAATAAAACGTTTCAACATGGAACTAACTCTACTTAGTGTTGCCGCCAACATCGCCTTAGCTCATTATTATTGTGCTTAAATTAAATAATGCAAATACACTGCCCGGGTCGTTTTAAGAAGTATTTAATTAACTGTAAACACGATACAGAGGGGTCTTGTTCGCTTTGTTGACGAGGGGGGGGGGGAGGAGGAGGAGAAGGAGCGGACATACAAGCGCGAGCTGAAGAGTCCGCCTGTCTCGATGAAGGAACGCGGCTGGGGTGACCTTTTCGGATCGATCTGCCGGAGTAACCCACCTCGCCCCTAAGCCTGAGCATCAACTCCCCTATAAACTCTTCCTCTTCAACTGCGCCCCCGCTCACACACAGGAGGCGGTCTCAGCAATGAACAAAGGCACTCGCGTCACCAGACACCTACCCGGGCGACTATCGCGTCTCTACCCCCCCGCCTTAAGGCGATATTACACGATACGGGCTGTTCACGGTAGAGCGAGCTCTTTGTAAGGCCCTCCCATCAGGCATTAGCGACCAATAAGCATGTTTTATTGCAGACTCAGACATTAACAATTGATAGTGGTGAAAGTACACACAATATTCATGCGTCACGTGGCAATGTTGATGTTAAAAAGTTGATGTTAAAAAGATAAAAATTGCCTAAAAGGAAAATTTTTGGAAGGGCCTTAAAAAAAAGTGCTCACTTTACTGTGAATAGCCTATACCAGATTCCGCAAAAGCTTGTGCGAGGTCCGCCATAGCGGCCGTTACACGGGCTAGTGTGACGCCCGTCATGGCATTTCCAGCCTTGCACGGACAGATTTCGTACCAGGTTTGGTAATTGGACACGTCATATTTTTCGTGGTAGGTCCCATACATACCAGGTTTCGAACCTGGCCAATCACATCGCAGTTTCAAAACGTAGGGCGCTTGCCGTGGCTACTACTTCAAACGAGTTGATGAAGAAACTGAAAAGGACGACTCCATCTTGATTATACATCCGTGTGGTTAAAACTCTTTAAAATATATTGAAAATACGACAGCGACGAAAGAATATTGTCTATGTGAACTCTTAATTACGGTTCTAAACTGTTCTAAATACTTAAAACATTACATACTCTATGAAATTATTTTCAAGATATTGCTATTATATATAATATATAAACCAGTACTTATATGTTCGAACTGGTTGTACGGTGGTAAATTGCGACGTCCTCTAAAGCGGTGTATCTGTTAGGCGTGAGTTCAAAACTCCGTTAGACCCAGGTTTATTTATCATTAAATTTTACACGCGGATAATATCCCAGCACGCAAGGAAAAAACTATATTTTGCAACCAGTCAGAAATTTTTAAGAAAATGAATGAAACTACACTAGTAAGCAATCAATTTATATTAAAAAACGAACAGTAATTTAGCAGTATTAAAATATGCTAGCTAGTTTTTTTCCATAGGCCTACGTAAGTTACTAACTGGTAGCAGTTCTACGAATGGGGTTCATATTTACTACAAACCACACACTGCGCATCCACCGAGGGTGCCAAATGCTAGTAAAGGCTGTTCACGATAAAGTGAACACTTTTGAAATCAACTTTAGAAAAAGTCACTGCCCCCGCCTACGTATATGTTAACGGGCACAGTTAGTGACATGCGACCAGTAAAGTTGGCAATGATGAATGGAAAGTAGTTTCATATCTTAACGCCGAATAGAAAGTGTTAGGTAACCATTTGTGATAACTTAAATAATTTCTTTCGCTTTCTGTTTTTATTAATGTATCGAAATATAAAAATGACCCGATTTGTAAAATATTAATTTTCCTAATATTTTCACACTTTTAATTGATCGATGAATGAACGAAGTGATGAGGCCCATGGCAATGTTAATTTTGCATAAAGTGGAAGAATACACAACGTCCATACAACTAGATCTTCAGCAGGGCTTTCAAACGTGCTCATTTTACCGTGAACAGCCTATACGCAAACTTCTGTCGTGTAATATGAATCTTCCATGGTGGCTTATATAGCGGCAGGTATACCGGCTCGGGCACCAGGGAATGTAGAAACTTGTACAAGAGCCAAGTACGGCTGCAGGTATCGTGTAATAACGGCTTTAGTACACCCCGCAGGCTAGCTCCCTCGAGGACAAGAACCAAGTACGGCTGCAGGTATCGTGTAATAACGGCTTTAGTACACCCCGCAGGCTAGCTCCCTCTAGGACAAGAACCAAGTACGGCTGCAGGTATCGTGCAATAACGGCTTTAGTACACCCCGCAGGCTAGCTCCCTCGAGGACAAGAACCAAGTACGGCTGTAGGTATCGTGCAATAACGGCTTTAGTACACACCGCAGGCTAGCTCCCTCGAGGACAAGAACCAAGTACGGCTGCAGGTATCGTGTAATAACGGCTTTAGTACACACCGCAGGCTAGCTCCCTCGAGGACAAGAACCAAGTACGGCTGCAGGTATCGTGTAATAACGGCTTTAGTACACACCGCAGGCTAGCTCCCTCGAGGACAAGAACCAAGTACGGCTGCAGGTATCGTGTAATAACGGCTTTAGTACACCCCGCAGGCTAGCTCCCTCGAGGACAAGAACCAAGTACGGCTGCAGGTATCGTGTAATAACGGCTTTAGTATACCCCGCAGGCTAGCTCCCTCGAGGACAAGAACCAAGTACGGCTGCAGGTATCGTGCAATAACGGCTTTAGTACACCCCGCAGGCTAGCTCCCTCGAGGACAAGAACCAAGTACGGCTGCAGGTATCGTGCAATAACGGCTTTAGTACACCCCGCAGGCTAGCTCCCTCGAGGACAAGAACCAAGTACGGCTGCAGGTATCGTGCAATAACGGCTTTAGTACACACCGCAGGCTAGCTCCCTCGAGGACAAGAACCAAGTACGGCTGCAGGTATCGTGTAATAACGGCTTTAGTACACACCGCAGGCTAGCTCCCTCGAGGACAAGAAGTCCCGTTCTTGACCTTGCCACCTATATGCCGACACGGCACCGGAATAGCCTTGATTATACGCGACATCTAGTGAGAGACAGTGTAACTATTTCGACCAAAAAAGGATGGTGGGTAACACAGAAACTAGTTAGTGGTTACAGAACAGCACGCTCACTCTTGAGTAACAATCCTAACCATTAATTTTAAGCAAAGTTACGGTTGAAATTCTTTTTTATCGCTTGTGTTCAATTGAATACACTTTCATCACACTCAAGAACACTTGATTCTAAAATGATAACAACTTCATTATGAAAAATATGTATTAGGACAAACGCAGTTAGGACAAACGCTGTTAGGCCAAATGCAGTTAGGCTAAACGAAATTAGGGTAAACGAAGTTACGTCAAACGAAATTAGGCCAAACGCAGTTAGGACAAACGCAGTTTCTGTCGAGAATATTCACAAATTGACATTTTAAGGCAAACGAAGTTAGGTTGAACGCAGTTAGGACAAACGCAGTTACGCTAAACGAAATTAGGATAAACGAAGTTAGGCTAAACGCATTTAGGATAAACGCAGTGGTACAAACGGCTTTAGGCCATTCGCTTTTAGGGTAAACGAAGTGTACTCGCAGTGCCTACCGGGTGACAACTGCAAAATTTAAGTATGAAATCCTATCTGAAGAAAATTTCGCCACAGTGCGTTAATTTTAAATATTGGCGTTTCAAACAAAATGTATTCTTGACGACTTCTCTGGGAGAAGATCCCTAAGAGTGTATACTTTAAATACGGATAGGCAGTATGTACTTTTTTTGTAAAACATAAATTTGAGATATTTCTTGGAAACAGACTATACACGTCGTCCTCATCATCAAACCGCAGCCGTCTCCAGAGCGTGTTTCGAAGCCATGGATACTCTCATGGCTAACCGCATCGCCGGGCCTATCCCCTATTTTAGAAAGTGTAGGATTCTATCGTCTGCTCTAACGCGACTCCGCCCGTGCAGCAAAATCCGCAGAAACTGCGAGCGAATATTCAAGCTGCGTGGGATGGATTATCGCAGGACACCACTGGGAACAACTACATCCTGCAGCATCTTAACGACGCCACTTTGCTGGCGCATATTGCTGTAGTTTGTTTCGCTTCTGTGTTCTTAATTACTCCTTGCCTCTGGCACACAAAATACCTTCTGGTAGCTGGCACCTTTAAGAGTTATATGGACCTCCACGTTTTTCTGTGAAATAGTTGTTTGCGCGAATACGCCTATCTCGGTAAATAAATGTTCTGCAAATACGACTTTTTGTCAAAAAAAAAAAAAAAAAATTATATATGTCACTGTTATTTTACTTGTGTCATATTTAGTATATTCTTGCAGAAAAAAATTCGTGAAGACTATCCAATATCGCATTTATAAAGCTTGCCTGTGCAGTTTCCTTAAACGGCAAGAGAAAAGTACAAAGATACAGACGTAGTTTAATCTGTGGCCTTTCATCGCGTGTAATAAAACCCCGCTGTGTTACAGATCTAATTAGCACAGTACAGCGTCACGACGGAAATACTGTACGCCTTGCACGTAGGAGCGACGACACACTAGGCGCGCGTGTTAGTGTCGCCCGTATTGCTCCCTCGCTTCTTGACCTTGGGACGCGCAGCTCCAACTAACTGTTAAGCTGGAAGGTTTTCAAAGGTCGATTTCAAAAATTGCTCAAAGAACTACCCCCAGCTAGGGTAAAACTGATGTCTAGCAAATTCGTTTAAAGTACATTATTCATCGCACTGTCACTTTTAACCTGCAAGTATATAATAAACACTGAAATTTACAAAAAAATTACTTACTTTCTCTAAAATAATTTGTCTAATTAAAGCCGTAGTGAAGTGAAGTGAAGATATTTGGGCGGCTCATAGCAGCGAGGTCTTCAGAGCCGATGAAGATGATTGAGGTGAGTATGAAGCCGCACCGTGATGAGAGGGCGGGGAAAACAGGGAGATCCCCGAGAAAACCCGCTGGCCAGCGGCATCGTTCGGCATGATTCCCACTTGCGAATATCCGGCAGTGACCCTGGCCGGGGACTGAACCTGGTTCGCCTAGGTGGGAGGTGAGTAGTCTGACCACTACAACACCGCGGCCCCTGGAATATCTGATATAAGGCAGATAGTCTTTATTAACTTCCATCAGTGCCCAGCGAATAATATAGGCCGTGAATATCTAACAATATAAGGTGTTCAAATGTATTAATTATGTCTTGTACCAAACATTTTGATAAACCCTTGGGAAATAAACTTACTGCGTAAATGAACTGCTTTATAGTTGATTCACGGTATCTTCGGCCTTTTCTGAAGCCCGGCTAAAGTTCTACTTTCAGGATATTCCTCCGCCTCGTGCAAACTAAGCTTAACTAAGTCTGGAAGATTACACCAGAGGGACAACGCACCGGATTTGTGCGCACTGTATTGTAAGAGTATTTTGTATAAGAACTATTTATTACTCGACGCTACCAACACATTTTTCCTCACTGTTTACATTCAAATGATTTATAAATGAAGAATTACAATTTATAGATAAATAATGAATAATATTCCACTTTAACAGAAAAAAAAGTAACTTTTACGAACACAAGTAGATACCGTGAATGGACTATAGAACACCATTCATCATAAGCACACTTTGTGCATGCAGACGTCGCCAGTGTAATATTATTAACACAAGTAGATACCGTGAATGGACTATAGAGCACCATTCATCATAAGCACACTTTGTGCATGCAGACGTCGCCAGTGTAATATTATTAACCACGCCGATGACAACGACGAGGAACTCGTATCTCCGGTTCGCACCTCGTCTGTGGGCGGCAATCGATGGCGGGGCATGCGTCCCTGGGTCCATCCCCCCCCCCACATGCGTGTGCGTGTGTGTGTGTGCAGCGGGGCGACGCTCAATTTCAGTGGTACTGCTGAATTATGGATCGCGCCGTAGTAAATGGCCTGCCGCAGTTACCCCGGCCAGCGGTCCGGCTGTGCACGCCTACGTCGTGTGGCGCAACTACACCCCTTGTTAGGGGGGGGGGGCTGCTTCCCCCCTGGGAATTCGCCCCCCTACCCTTCCAAGCGATCAAAATGTGGTCACATGGCGCTGTATGTAGCGCCTGCAGTGTTCTTACCGAGCTTCAAACTACATAGGATCCCGGCCATTTCCACTTCAGCAAATTTCTCGCAGATGCTAACCTCGTTCGCATGTGGGAATCATGCCGGACGATGCCGTTGTTCGGCGGGTTTTCTCGGGGTCCCCCGTTTCCCCGCCCACTCATTCCGGCGCGGCTCCATACTCACCTCACTTCACCAACATCGGCTCTCAAGACCTCGCTGTTAGGAACTGCCCAAATCTCTTCACTTCTTATTTTTTAAGTCAAATAATAGTTACTCTAGTTATTTCGTTACATATATGACACATACTGCAGCAATTCTACAAAAATCCGATATGGCCTTACAGTGGCGGCTGGTAACTTTTGAAACTGTGAAAAGGGGGGGGGGGGGGGGGGGGGAGCTGTAGCGATCCGAACTCATATCACTACAAATATCATTTTTGGAATAGGCACAGTGATAAATATATTGCGTACGACAGGCTTAAGTAAGTGTAGTTTAAGTAGCTAAATACAAAAATAAGTGTGGTTGTTTGAAGGAAAATGTATCATTGCCCGATTTGTAATGGTCAACATACTGTGGCCGCTGGTTCAGATCCAACCACTACCACAGGCATGTGTTTGTTTTAAGTTTGTGTAGGTTATATGCCTTCCAACCAGTAACTACACGGTATGGTACATTACACGAGACGACGAGAAATAACATAATAATACCAATTCTACCATACTAATGATGATAATAACTTAAATATACTAAAACAAATGTTTTTTTTAACCAAATACTAATTTGCATAGTCTACAATACATACAAAATTCATGACATTTAAATTAGAGGATGAAAGTGGTAAATCTTAATAAATATATTTGTAAAAAAAAATCCATTCGGCAACATGTACGTGCTATCTAACTGGCAATGTATATTCACCTTACCAAGCAAAGAAAACCTGTAATTCCCGGTTTTTACCACGAGCGGATATAAGCGTTCAGGTCTAACGCATAAAAATGTATGTAGTTGGCGGTTTCTTGTGGCCTTCAAAAATGGCGAAAGAGAACCCAGGTAAGAACTTAACATTTATTTGTGGGCACTGACGTGTTCCTACACTATTAAATTGAACCGGAAGACATTTTGTAACGATTGTATGTTGAATTGTATGAATCAATTTGGAATAACTGCTTATGGTCGTACGACTTCCTGCGAGTCAGCAAGAATTACCGTAATTTCACTTTACTCGAGTGACTTAAATACTAGTAAGGATTTCATTTGTTCCAGTGAAGCTTTGTTGTCTTTTGACTGCTGAATAATCCTGAAGATTGTCTTTAATAAACGTGGCAGCACTTCTAATAACCAACATGTTATATTTTCTAATAATATAACCCACAAGTGTATACAAAATATTTTCAGTGTAAATATTTGTAACGGTTATTATATTTTTAATATTTGACTATTTATGACATTTGCGAAACTGGAACCACTAATTATTTTTTTGGAATACATATGTAGTAGCTATACTGGAACGCACCTAAATTTCCCATTTTTTCTCTATGTGTAAGGCAGTAAAAAGAAGTTACAAAATCATCGAGCTGTGAGCTGAATCATGATCCTTCAGCGGTAATCCCATCATTCGAATGGTGGAAATTATTTGGAGAAATGTACTGCTCTCGCGTATACAATTGTCGCGTATTCAAGAAATTTTGTTAAAACAAAAGTCGACGAATATCGTTTTCCGCTTCCTTGAGGTGCTTCCGAAAATTGTCTGCGCTATCACAATACATGTTTTAAAAAAACTTTTACCTAGTATTCTCAGTATTATAACGTTAGAGTGACGATTTGTGGTACTCAATATTTATTTGTAAAACGGAAAGAACTATGTGTTTGAGTTCTGTAGCAATTTTACGTTAAACATTTGTGCTGGCTTTTAATTTCTACCTTGCTTACAAATATTAGATTCTATGAGTTTTGTACGCTACAAATCATATTTGTCTTCAAGCCACGTAAAACTAAGTCACCTTAGGAAAATAGTGGGCTCAGTTTAAGACAGACACTATTGTATATTTCTTAAACGAATGAAATAATGTAAAAGTAATAATTACTGGTCATTAATAAAATTGGTATTGTGACTAACATTCACAAAAATTACTGATAGACATATTATTTCAGAGATTTTCAGCCACTTCAGTTCCGCTAGCTTTTTGGGAATGCTCCTCAGCCCTATTAAAATAATAAAAAAACTGAAGAAACCCAATACTCATAAACAAAATAAGACGGAATTATTTTTGCTACCAAACATTTGTCTTTTTCCTGTATAGGAATTACATTTATTAGTCGGTAGTGCACACTTATGAGCACGTATTTATTGTGTTTACCGCAGCAGAATTATTTAGCCGAGTTGGGATAAGGGTGTAAGGTGGTCGAGCGATGGGGCTGTTCAGGCTCTGTCATTCCGGTCGGCCGGTGGCCATCTTGCCCACCATGTTAGATGTCGGTGGTCTTTGATCTTGAATCTGGTGACCTTGACCTTAAACCCGGTAACCATAACCTTGAAAATTTTAGAAATTGACAAATGCCCTGATTGAGTCCTCAAATGAGCAAAGCGTATTCAAGGCTCTTAGCAGAATGAGTCACTTAAAACTCAGAGCAGTGAAAACGGATTCGAGGCTCCAACGAAAGTCCAGCGGATCGAGCGGAGCAGAGGACATGCCACCCCCCTCCCAAATCCCTCTACGTCCGAATCCTTGACCCCGTGCTCATGACCTTGAATAACCTCGACCCACAAAAATTATAATTTTTTATTTTATTTTAAAAATCATCCAACAAATAAAAATTTAAAATTTCTGGAAAAATCTTTAAATATCTACATGCAGGAGGTCCGAAGTTCGATGACATGTGCAGCGACTAAGCTCCCGACAAGAAGGTCAGCTGACGAGGGACATCCCACCACCAACCCCACCATTTTTTATTGGCTTATTACTCGTATTCGCTTGACCCCACAAACCCTCCCTCCAAAACAATTATTGGTTTTCCATGACGCCCTCCGCGGTCCCAATCACTACCAGTTAGTATTAGCAGTTTAATCGTCGCCATTGGCGAACGGCGTCCTGAAAACATGCTGGCCAGTGCCACAATTTTGCTGGCGTGTGTAACTGTTTCACTTCTGTATTCTTGAGTATTCTGCGGCTACATCCAGATTATTATTATTATTTAGGGAAAAAAAGAGTGACAAGATTTTTTTCCATGCCGGCGGGTAAGTGGGTTGTATATTATGAGGTTCTGTCTTGTTTAGCGCCTCTGTAAGCAGTGGGAGTGAGCTGCTGGTAGAGGTGTGCATGCAAGGCTTCATTACAAGGCGCCGCGGTACAAATGCGGTGTAATTTGCCAGCTGCGGTCCATTTGTCGGCGAGATTGCGCGGGCCAGGCTACCTCGCCCGAGGCTGCAGACTATCCCGGAGCAGGTAAGTGATGTGCCCCCACTTTGGGGCGGAGTCCTCAGCAGACGTCGTCCGCAGACCACGTGATGGCGCGCTAGGTAAATGAGGCACCTAGGTGTCTTCTCCCGTTATGGCAGCCCGGGCAATTATAGCACGGATCGGATTAGTCTGGCTGACGGGCTCTCGGGAAAGGTAAACGTAGGGGGAGGGGGTGAGTTGATTGCAGTGGTGCTGGGATGAGGAGGGATGTTTGAGAGAAATTGGGTCCTTACATGACGAACTGCCGCGGGACACAGTTCCTAGTAATTAGGACCGTCAGACAGAACATGCAGGCGGCTATGATCCTGGACAAGCCTAGATGGCACGTACTACAATCCAGGACAATCTAATATGGCAGGACATGGAATATTAATAGTTAACGGTTATTCTTCACGGATTCCCGGCTGCCAAGATTCTAACATTTTGTCCCCCCACATGGCGACCTGGGCTAGATTCTCAGTGAGTTCACCTTGAGCTCTTACATGTGTGACTGTGGTGGACATTCCCGATAGCTGGAGGGAATACTCGGGGGACTCCCATTTATACACACCCCGGCATTCCAACGCTAACTCCCGAATCTCTACGCATGCTACAAGCCCCCTAAGGTGAATATTCTTTATGATTTAACCTGTTAATTACAGTTGATCCATACAAGCTTAAACGGAACGCATATTTATAACACGATTTTTATTCCGCATCTTGGTATTTTTCAACATCCAAATTAACTGCCGATCCGAATTTTCCTACCTGGCAAACATTGTGCAGGGATTCTGTTCACTTACACTGCTTGTCATTAAACTTGCAAAACCAAGAAGGATGCTCCTGAAGAATCCCATATTGGGGGAAAGCGTAGAACAGGATAGGACAATGACGTGATTAGTTGTTCAGCCGAGTGGCACAGTACGTGCGCCAATGGCGTCACTGATAAGCGGTATGTATGTAAGTGGAGGTCGAGGAGTCACTGAGACTTGGTGGCATAGTGTTTCCCCTCCGTTCGTGTGAACATACGGAGTAAGCGTGCTACTTAGGACAACACGACAACCATACAAACAGTTTCCCGCCTCTGACCGCGGAAGAATCGCGGCCGATGACGATTGTGACGTTGATTCTAGCGTTGGGAGAAATGCAACCACTTTGAAGCGGACCTAGAAGGGATAGGTTGAGCGACGTTCAAGAAGCGAACTGCCCCGTCGCACCAGAGAGACACACATCTGGTGCACATGGCGATCACATCAAACTCCCTCGCTCATTAGTTGAGTCATGTGGCACTGTGCGTCGCCACCTGCGGTATCAGGGCATCGTGTCAGGGCGCCGATTACTCTGGTTGCCGCTGACAGCTCATCGCAAGCGCCTGCGGCAGCAATGGTGCGTGGAACATAGGTCCAAGAGAGACGATTGGGATGCCATTGTCTTCTCCGACGAATCCATATTCTGCTTGCAGCACTGTCTGGCGGCAATATGGCACACACCAGGCCGAGTCCTCCTGTATTATGTACTGTGATACCTGCTCAGCACCTGGAGTTGTTGTATGAGATGCCATCGGATTTATGCCACGCTCGTGCCTAATACGCATCATTACATCGTGGAGGTGTTGGAGTCTGATGTTGTCCTTTATATTCAGGGCCCTGTACCAACAGGACAATGCGCTACGTGTGGCACACATCGTCCGGCGGTTCCTTAATAATCACCAGGTCATACTGATCCCTTGTCCTGCGCGTTCTTCGGACCTCCCGCCCGTCGGAAACGTGTGGTCCATGGTCTGACGACAAACTGGCCTACCACAGGACATCCGTGTTCACAACGGATGAACTCTGGGCACGTATCGAAGCAGCATGGTAGGATATACCCAAGACGTACATCAGAAGTATCTTCCTCGAAATGCCGTGTCGTGTATAGGCTGTTCACGGTAAAGTGAGCAGTTTTTAAGGCCCTGCTGAGTTTTTATTTTCATCATATTTCTATCTTCCTGTCACTTTTTAGTATAAACATTGCCACATGACTAATAAACACTGTGTATACATTTTATCACTCCTAAAAGTTAACGTCTGGGACTGCAATAAATATATTTATTAGTGGGTACTGACTGTTGAAAGGGCCTTAAAAAGTGCTCACTTTACCGTGAACAGCCTATAGCAATGGTTAGTGCCACCCGTGGTGACGCCACAGAGTACTTAATTACTCGTGTTCTATAGGCCATAGCTAGACACCTGCAAAATTCGCGTTATTATTTGGTCACATTTAGTGCTTCACTGTTCTATACCTACTTATGAACAATCCGTGAGTCCATTGGCAGAACGAAGTCATTTTATTGAGTGACACATTACAGATGATTGGTCACTGTGATGTGGAACTTTTATTATTGGTCCGAGACTCGGCTGCAGCACGCAGCACTTATTGATCGCCAATGGCAGTAGTCGAATGAGCACATAGACTGTTAGCGTCCAGTCTGTTGCCAGGAAATAACGTGAATTTTGCATGTTCCTATAGTCATACCGAACTGCAAGAGTAATTATGCCACGTGTGTACGATGGGTATTCTGTTGAAATAAATTTGGTTGTGATAGCTCACGTTCTTCTTGCCGTTTCATTTTTAATGGCCAGCAGTGTATATTTTGTAAAAGTGCGTTACTAACATTTCATAGCGGTTACTTTGTTGATCCTGCAAATTACTTTCACTGTAGTCATGTCTATGCATCAATACACTTTCGTCTTATTTTATAATTATATTTTAAAAAATCCTATGACTGCATATCACAAAAACTTCGTAAATCAGCTTACTGAAAGTCACTCCTTTTGGGCATCCCCCCCCCCCCCCACCGTACTGACAGTTTGTTCAAACCTTACTTGCCGCTTGTAAGTTTCGCTCACAGATGTACCTTACTGAATTCTATAGTTACTTCGCCACCGTCCAGTAGACGAGACTTCTTCTTTCGTGTTCACTTATCAAAGTAATACGAGTGGAATTTAACAATTGACCAGATGGTTTAGTGTCAGGGTTGTTAGTTTTGTAATTCATTCAAATTATTATTTTTCTGACACAAGGGAGGGGCCTTTATGACAGTTCGAGAGGCGCAATGTTGACATTTATTATCTTTCGCCATTGTCTTGGAGTACCCTATATGTTGTTCTTTGCACTCTTTGTACGAATATAATATGAGGAAATTGCGTAATAAATTTTCTGAAGCCGGCATTTGTTGAGCGCTGTCGCAATGATACCTCCATCACAAAATTTTCATTTTTACCTTCTCGGCTATTAAAATTACGAAAATAACAGGCAGTAAAGTGCTAAAATCATAAGAAAGCCTGGAAGATATTTATATGCGCTAAAGTGCCAAATATCTCTACATTTCTAAAATAATACTTATAAAACGAAAATCCGACACATCTCAGATATCATGTGTTATTCCCGCATAAACTCACTTCCTCCTCTTTTTGTGGCGTCGTTGTTTGTATTCTTCCACATACGTGATGGAATATTGTAAATTAGTTTTCATTTTGTTTACCGTAGTACTATGGTCGAGAACCAAACGCCAGCTCCTATAAATTTAGTTTATATATCACCGCAAGTTTCCATATTTTTAACAACGCTGACAAGATTGATTTATCCGCCTCATTTCCTCTATTCTTAGGTATCAGTTCGTTAGTTATAATGCACACTTCAGTCGCTCTACGTGATCAAGAATATGCGAACTGCCATCTGTACCAATTAATTCTCTATAAATCCATGTTTCATCACAAAGCTCAAACTTCACATTCTTACGAGAGAACAAAACAGGAGATGGATCAATACTAATGACAGCAGTCTGAATAATTACATCTGCATATACTGGCACTGTGTTACAACATATAATGTCCCCAGCATCTATTTCAACCAGAATGGCAAACGTAGGGTTACTTGAATCATGACGATCAAAGAAAAAAAAACACAAATTCCACTTCCTGCTTTGTAAGTTATACTTTGCAGAATAAATCTTCCTTTTCTTCACAGAACGTAAGTGTAAATTATAGTGCCTAAAATATTTTTGGTTCCATCTAGTATAAAACGTAGTATAGGCTAATTTGTTAGAAGGGAGAAGGGGAGAGAGATTGAGATTGTAGGTTGGATAGTTCTCGAAATCAAGGCCGTTCGTTCACCGATCAATGACTTCACCCATTCGCGTCCGTTTGTCGACTAATACATTCGCAAGCAAATAAATTGTTGCTTTGTTGCTGACGTCATTTTATTTTTCACCGATTACTCAAGTGTGGTATTTACGCTGGCACCAAAACGTGTTTGTCCATGTAGTTACAATTGGTAAGCAATTGGAAATCCATCCCCATTTCGAGTAAATGCCTTGGAAA
Source organism: Dryococelus australis (assembly GCA_029891345.1). Classification (NCBI taxonomy): domain Eukaryota; kingdom Metazoa; phylum Arthropoda; class Insecta; order Phasmatodea; family Phasmatidae; genus Dryococelus; species Dryococelus australis. The sequence continues at coordinate 6,146,063 of CM057003.1, read as the reverse complement.
GCTGTCCCCGTTTTGAGTAAATAACTGTTTCACTTTCTTTCTGTGCTCTTTCCCAAAGACCCGGTCGTTGAGATAAGCTCTCGGTATGAACCTTATGCACAAGGAGAAACGTTCAAATTGTTCAAAAAGTTTCTCTGAGGTTGCAAGGGATGCGCTCCTCAAATAAATGTAGATAAACGCTGTTCACGATAAAGTGAGCACTTTTGAAATGAACCTTAGAAAAAAGTCACTGTTACTGCATGCATATATTTTAATGGGCGCACCAAGTGACATTCGTCCAGTAAAGTTGGTAATGATGGATGGAAACTAGTTCCATATCTTAACGTCGAATAAAAAGTGTTTGGTAACCATTTGTAATAAGATTTGTAACCTTTATTAATAATTACACAGTTTCACTTGACGTCGAATAAAATGTGTTTGGTAACCATATGTAATAAGATTTGTAACCTTTATTAATAATTACACAGTTCCACTTGACCGACGAATGAGTAAAGTGATGAGTCCTATGGCAACGTTCATTTCACATAAGGCGGAAGAGTACACGGCGTGCAAACAAATAGATCGTAAGCAAGGCTTCCAAAAGTGCTTATTTGACCGTGAACAGGCTATTGGCACACGCTCCCTGCACTTGTTTGCGGTAAAGTTTTCCAAAGTGTTCTACTGGTCTTAGCACACCTCACTTTGGACGCCTATTTTCGTAACACGAGGAACGTTCAAGTAATGTTCAATCACGCAACATGTTTAGAGGAAGTATGTCAGCATCAGTAGTCGCAAGCGCATTCGTGTTAAGTTGTTCATATCTTCGATCCATTAATTCCGAGTCTATAAATATAGTTTTAGATGAGAGCTGACATTGAGAACCCTGTAAGTTTCATGTCAGGTAAATCAGTGGATCAAACAATTTAATTTTTTCCTTACTACTCAGCTTTCCGTAAAGTTTCCACTAGGACACATTGTGAGAGGTAGAGCCATCTCCTGTGATTTCTAAGCGTTCAGACTGGGGTAGCCTTCGCCATAAAAATGATGTTATGCAAAGAGATAGGTAGTTAGTCACGTCAGCTAATGGAGTTTCTGGTATAAAAATGTACATCGGCTTGCGCTGCAGCACAACATTTAAGCCCTGTAATGCAAGTGTTGCGTAACAAAATATCGACATATTCGTCTTAGGCATACACTTGAATCGTGGCACGTCCCGTTGGATTTTTTTTTTTTTTTTTTTTTTCAGTTTCCCTAAGATGTCTTCAGTCAGAGATTCCGGGTTTGTATCGTGGATAAGCCATGAATGAGTGTGTTGTGTGTATGTGTGTGTGTGTGTGTGTGTGTGTGTGTGTGTGTGTAGTATTAAAATGTGCTTTTGGTTTATTTAGTTTATTAGCCGTCACCTTTTTATTTTTAGAGTTTAAAAAAATTGGGGGGGGGGGGGTGGTGAACTATTCAGCGTATATATTTTTTCCCATTAATTACGAACTGTGGTTATTGCAACTGAGAATCTATAATAAATATAAAATAAAAATAATTTATTTTATTGCCAGGTTTCAGCTGCTCCACGAGTTGATTCTTAGGAATGCTTGACATTAACAATATCTACAGCAATTAAATGTGACGGAATATAGGATTCCCAACAAGCACAAGTGTTGTGCACATTTTATACCAACTCACCGCATTTATGCCACTCGATACAAACACGTGACAGACACCACAGGATTCCAGAAATCAACTCTGGCACACGCCTGATTTTGTTGTAAAGCCCACTTCTTATGATTAACTTCTCAAAAATTGGCACGTTCTGGGACAAACGACGTCTACTCACAACGAAATATCAGCGGAACAAAAGCAATGCGTGGCGAAACGGAAGAAACCCACGAAAGATTGGATTTCTCTGAGTGAGTGTAGAACGCAAACAGTGTTGCTGTACACAACCACAGCGATCGCAGGGCGAATTGAAAGTCTGAGAGGCGCCAGTTAATTCAGCCAGCACAAAGAATACCCAATTCCCGTAGGATATGAGTGAGTGACGGTTTTGATTACGCCGGCTCTGCGGCTGGCGTTGTCCCTAAATACCTCGCTTGTGTGGTTCGAATTCCAGGCTTGTCTTTATTTCTAGTCGTCTGCGTCCGGGAAGGGGGGGGGGGGGGAATCCAACGTCGAGGCTGGCGTATAAAACTGTTGCTTTGAAGCTACGTTCCGTGGGTCGCGATTTGGTCGGCTCTCTAACAGCGAGGCTGGAATCCCGAGCAATCCCCAGCAGGATTCCGCGGACGGGCAAAGCTATGCTGCGGCAGCTTTGGCGCGCTGGTTTTATATTGCTTTCGTGTTGCGAGCTGCGCTTTTAAAAGCGGAGTTCGTTTCACACAGGTGCCTTTTTTGTGGGCGAACGGTGAAATCCTGTTCGCGATGAAATTTGCATGACATTAAGAGGAACTCGTGTCGTGCTCAGTGGCGACTTGAACAGTAGCTAGAGAACTGTGACGTACAGCCTTTTGATCGACAAATTGTCCACGATTTTCCAGCCTGTGTACATAAGCGATGTGTAGAGACATGCAAAATTCGCGTTATTGTTTCGGGACACGTTAAACTTCAAACACGTGTACCTTTGCAATACGTCTGTCATTGGGCAGTACTTTATTTGACACGTCCTGGGTAACTCTGCGCCAGTGAATGAACACACTACAATTGTGTAATCCAACTACGTACAGTCCAGTTAGAAAGGGCGTGACTTTATATCTATGAAGCTGTCAATGAAGAAACGACTCCTGCTCGAGTATATACGGCACTGTGAAGTTTAGCCTTATGCCAAATAATAACGCGAATTCTGCAGGTCCCTAGCGATGTAGTATTGAAGCGTTACGGATAATGTTTCCGTTTGAAAAGTTACACGACGTGCCAATACCAAAGACAGAAATTCCAAAGATAACAAATTATTGTAGTTACATATAAATGTGTGCATTTGAGGTGTGTGTGTATTGGGAATAATCAAAACTCAGATCACACTTTAAAACTGACAATCGTTTCCGAAGACGATTGTATTGCACGACAAATACAAAAATGAAATACCGCATGATTTTAGACAAAAGAACGAGGCTCTTTATTCTGCGAATATAAGCGGTAAATATTGGTGGTCCTGGAGAGAAACACACTTTAAAAACTAAAGGCATTGAGTGGAGTAGGGAAATATGGGCTGCTCTTAACATCGAGGTGTGGAGAGTCGACGAATGAAGCGAGGTGCGTGTGGAGCAGCGTCGGAACGCAAGTCGCAAGGAGAGCGGGGGATACCCGAGAAAACCCGATTCCCACGTGCGAAAATCCGGGAGCGACCTCGCCGGGAAACGAACCCAAGTTCGCCTGGGAGGGAGGCGAGTAGTCTGACCGCTTAACCCCCTGCGGCCTCACTAAGGGCGTGAAGTAACATTTCGTCGCGGGTGTCCGAAAACACATGGCGTCAAGTTTAAATGAATTTACGAGTCTGGTGACGCGTGGCAACCGTCCATACAAACGGTTCTGCCGAGATGAGAAGCCATAGCAAAATTGCCACAGTTACAAGCTGTCCCACCCTTTTCTGAAAGGTTTGTGCTGTGTTAATTAGAGGGATGGCATAGTCAGATTATTTTATGTTCGTTCGAAAGATGGGAGTATAATGTCTGAACTTAGATTCTTAAGCGGTTTTCACAATAGAACGTTACGATGCGTCGAGCATCAGCCAATCAGAGACTTGACGCTAGCGTCGAGCGTCGAGAACGTTGCACGAGCGACAAGCATTGGTTTTGACGCTTGTCGTTAATGCTTAACATCATCATTTTTAATTTTAATATAATACTTTTATTAAATAAAAGTGCATTTCACTAAAAAAAACAACAATTTTACTAATTAAATGGCAAGAAACTTCACTGCGCATATCGTCCGTTTTCAGCATTTCATTGCGAGCTTCCTTGCAGGATAACAGATGGCAGCACGGTCTGTGTCTCCGGGGGCCGTTGTCAGAACATCGCTCTATTGTGAAGATGCAAATAACGCTCGTCGCATCGCGACGCTCTATTGTGAAAACCGCTTTACTCTTAAAGGGAACCTATCCCTGTCATATCGAATTCTTAGTTTTTATAACTTGTTCATATTAATATATATGTATATATAGAATTCCTAAAGTAGGCCTGCCCCTAAACCTAACTTGCTATTGACCTAACCCTGCAGCACAGATAAGACAAGGTAACTACGAACTCACAAATACTCACAATTTTAATTGTTGCAAAATTGTACGAAATCAGTACTGTCACATAAAAACGAGTTAGTATTTCAGTCGTTATATCAGTTCTCTTATGCAAGGTCGATAACTAGTTGGGTATAGGAACACTTTCGGGATATTTTTTTAAATCTACAACAACCAAGAATCCAAAAGGAGTGCAGACCTCCAGTTGTGTAATTGTCATTTTAAAACTGTCCACTATTTCTGAGCGGCGTCTACGTGCGAACATTACTTAATAAATTTTCCTCGTTCTAAGGGTAGTTTCCGTTATCTATTTCCGATTCTAATGAGTACGTTTTTAAAGTGAAAAAAAAAAAAAATCCGAAACGAGTGTTTTACGATAATTTTTGTGTATCGATCTTCCGATATAGGCTATTTAACAACTCATTGGTACATGTACCTCAACTTTATCTCTGTTATTACACCGCAAAATAATAGGGAAGTTTTGTGAGGGAATTCGACGAGAAGAAGATCGCGTGTAAGTTCGCGTAAGGGCGACCAGACATTCAATGTGCGTGTCTAGTTCGCCCTCAACGCTCCTACAACTGCGTACCGCAGAAATACCCGCAGTCAGACGGCACCCTTATAAACAATGTGCACTCTTATGTTAGGGCGATAAATTGAAGTTTTGGAGTCATGCAGGGGGTAGCGAACAGTTCGTATATGTAAAGTCTGTTCACAATAAAGTGAGCACTTTTGAAATCAACCTTAGAAAAAGTCACTGCTCCTGCCTGCATATATTTTAACGTGCGCACTGAGTAACGTTCGCCCAATAAAGTTGGTAACAAATGATGGCAAGTAGTTCTATATATTAACGTAGACTAAAAAGTGGTAGGTAACCATTTGTGATAACTTAAATCATTTATTTCACTTCCTGTTTTTCTTAATGCAGTGCAGTGTAAAACTGAGCAGATTTGTAAAATATTTACTTTTCTAATAATTTAACCGTTTCACTTAACCGACGTATGAACAAAGTGATGAGGCCCGCGGCAATGCTAATATTACATATGGCGGAAGAATACACAACGTGCATACATACGTGCTCATTTTTCCGCGAGCAGCCAACACCAGGAACTCGTTGATCTTTGAGCCTGATGCCATGTCGACAACTCAGGTCTTAAAAAGTTTGCGGTACTTTAACCGAGACGAAAGCAGACAAATGGAGGATGCCGTTTATCCGTCACGGTCGTCGCTCGCTCAGTGTACGAGGTGAAATGACGCTCGATATGGGCGCCATTAAACAACCTGCATGCAACTCGCGGGACGCGAACAAGTGGTTCGGGATTTTTTCCTATCTTTCCTGGGATGGAGTAGGGTGGGCTCGGATTCGGTGCTCCTCTACAGATGTGCGAACTGAACAAAAATATGCTTGTAGGAAACAGATTTCTGTACCCACAACCCGTCTCAACTGTTAATATAGGGACAGCAATCAAATTGTTTTAGTGCTGGCAACATCTAAATATAATTAAAATAGATAGTAATTAAACAGAATCGTAGTTGTAGTCGCCTGCGATTATATCCGTGACTATTGTGACGCTACAACAAAAATATTAATACACAATATCAGTTCAAGAGATTAGTTTACACTTTCAAAACTAAGTAAGATTCCGTAATGATTTTTCTTGGAAATTGATAATTTAAAATGACACTTTGACAGAGCTGTCCAGGCACCCAGGCCTACGCAAACTGGGAGCAAAATAAAAAAAAAAATTAAAAAAGACACAAACTTCAATAAGGAACAAAGTTTGCAAGCGTATATGATTCATTAAAATGCATTAAATTGCAGCAGTAAAACTCAAGCGTATGCCGCAGCGACGAAGGCCTCTCAAAGTCCGACATACACAAATACCTTTTTCTGCAAACACATCTAAAACTTTGCTAAAACTCAATATTGATCTTTGTAAAAGGCACGAGACCGAATTATAATTAAAAATGACTAGCATTAAATAAGTCTGCGATGCAAGAACACGAGTCGATGCGGGCAGTTTTGACTGGCCATCACTTCCAGGCAACTAGGCTCTTAAAAAATTCAATTTTTAAGAAATTACTCAAAACTCTACTAGTTTAGCAAAGAATAACTACATTATAGGGCTCCGCAGCTAGCAAGTTACGCCAAAATGAATTTTGAAACACAGATTACTAAAGTCAAGCCAAATTTAGAATACTGAATTATGAAAACCTGGCGAATTCCAAACACTTTCAAAATGCGAACCCATCTTAAAATGCATCGTCTCTGTTATGCACCTATCCTACTATCAGCTCACATGCTCACATTTTAACCGAGTCCTGACATAGACCTTGAGCAGGAAGAATACCAGAAGGGTATTTATTCTCAATGTGGGGATTAGAGTAGAAGTAGCTGATGTGAAGGCTGTTCACTTCAAAAGACATCATGACCAATCACAGTGTAGAAAGGCCGAGCATGCGTAGGAGGGTGGGGATACCAAAGAGTAGCGAAGGGAACAGGAGAGGGCGGGAATCCAAAGCACTTGGGAGGCAAGGTGGCAGTTCACATACTTTAAAACAAACAGCGCACTCTATAAGGCCGACGCAGTACAACCAAACTACGCGCTATGTATGTAGTTCCTAAAGCGCAGCATTCTGTTATTCCTAGTAAACAAGACAGTTTGCTCCAACAGAGCAACTTAAGCAAAATCTGTTTTGATCCCGCCACAAACAGGATTGTATGAAAATACACAACGCAGTACATCCAAACTACGCGCTATGTATGTAGTTCCTAAAGCGCAGCATTCTGTTATTCCTAGTAAACAAGACAGTTTGCTCCAACAGAGCAACTTAAGCAAAATCTGTTTTGATCCCGCCACAAACAGGATTGTATGAAAATACACAACATTATGATACCGGTACCGAATCCCATGAAACCAGGTCACAGATCTCTTCTGTCGTCACTTCTCTTCTCTGAAGACTTCTTTCAGAGCATTTCTTTTCATTCGTTCAGTGCTGTTACGTTAAAAGTGGGATGGAGTCCTGTGGGAACCCCGCGTCCAAGGTGAAGAAGCCAGGGAGCGATACGGGCGACACTAACACGCACGCCTAATGTCTCATCGCTCCTACGCGCAAGGCGTGCAGTGTTTCCGGCCTAACGCTGTACTGTGCAGATTAGATCTGTGACAGTGGGGTCTTATTACACGCGATGAAATACCACAGATTTAACTAAGCCCGTATGTTTGTAATTTTCTATTGTCGCTTAAGGTAATTGCATAGGCAAGCTTGAAAAATGTAATATTTGGCCATTTTCACGAATTCGTTTTCTCCAAGAATACACTTAATATGACAAAAGTAAAAAAAAGGGGGATGGGGGCGCATATATATATTTTTAATCTTTTGCAACAAAAATCCGTATTTGCAGAACATTTATTTACCGAGATAAGCGTATTCGCGCAAACAAATATTTCACAAAAAAATTCGGGGGTCCATCCCACTCTAAAGGTTTTTACACCCAATACCCAAATTACTGTTATAACATTTTCCTCACCATCATCGGAACCTTTGGGCATGTCTGTTTTGAATACAATGCCATGGCCTGGTCTGGTTACTAAGTAAATAAAAACAGGCATTAAAGATAATACTTATATGATTTCTTAAGAACGTCAGATTTAAATCCTCTCAGCTTCAAAGGATATTTGCTAGTTAATCTACGTTGGATGATATGTGCATTTTCTTTAACGAGTGCGTATTCTCAATGCGTGTGATAAGCTGAGCGTTTTAGTATTTCAGATACCAAAGAATATCTTGTCTCAATTCGCATAAGACATTGGTGGCACTAATTATATAATTCATTTCACTAGAAAAATTATTTGACTACGTCATTCAATTCGTAGGCAACGTTTAGCTTTAGTACTTTATTAATGGGTAATGGTTACAACATATATTGGGTACATAATATTTTATTGTGGTGAAATAAAAGACAAAATTCCTTTCCCATTCTGTGGCTTGAAATATCTGAGTCATTAGAAAATTCAAGTCTTCCTTGCCGTGTTGGAGATCCTAGAAGGGGGACAAAGAACGCATTAAGGGTATGCATTTCAGACAGGTTTTGACTTTGATTTCACTCCTACGATTTCAGAAGTTAGAGTAATCAAAAATTGAGAGCTTAAATTGGAGAAGTTAATTTTTTTTATGTGAGTCAAGAGATTAATTGGTCCACTCCTGACTTGTACTTGTAAATTAATTATCTGACCTTGGTAATCCAAAACATGAAAATTAGGTGAGACAGTAGTAACAATCAAGAAATTAGAGTAGTTAACGCTATACTTTCGTAGAGAGAGGTGATTTATGATCGTCTGAAGCTATTTCCACGAATTTTCTAGTGTGTCAAGACGTAGGTACATGTTTGCGTTAACCAGTATAATCAGGTTTGAGGTAACCCTTCGGTTCCAGTTGATAAAGCTTTTCTATTTTTCTGTTAACTGCACAAATATTTTGTATAGTCATATTCGCTTGCACAACGTGGAAACTAATTAGTAAATTTGTACCCAATAATATTGACAATGCATGTTCCTTCTATTAGCCATTGTTTACTGTCATGTGCCTTTTAAATAATTAAACTGCAACTTGTACAAGGTACCCTCTGCAATACAGATTGAAAGTACATTCACTGTCTTAAAAATATTCGTACCAAAAAGTAATCATTAGATTAGAAAAACATAATTAGCCTGTGAAGTTACAGACAAAAGAAAGAAGTGATTAAAATATTATAGCATCAAGACAATGTTCCGTTCGCCTACGCTTCAGAAGAAGAAAATATTTATTACCCCCTCCTACCTGAATACATGTTTCGAGACAATTGACGATAGGAAAGCGTTGTTTCTTATCCTCCGATAGATTTTCTGCCAGTTGTTGAAAAGGATGCACCAGAAACACGGATATTTCAACATTCAGAAAGCTGGCGTCCTAACTGGCCCTGACAACATAGATTTATTGATATTGTAAGAAAACTTTTCTAGGAAACCAGATCTGTCCGAACGAGCTTGTTACTGCTGGTTGGAACAGTATCCTGCGATGTAAAAAAAATAATAACTGCATTTTTTTCACACAAATCTATGGAAACACTTTGCCAAGATTACGTTTGTAACACTACAAGTATACTAAAATTAAATTGTAAAATACATAATGTATAATGTAAAAAACTAATGTTTAATTTTAAAATGTAAGTATTGTAAGTAGTTAGGAAATGTATGTTCTGGCACAAGGGCGCCAGGCGGCGGTGCCGTGGTGCCATGGCAGTCGTCTTGGATGACGTCACATCAATACATCATGCTCTGCAATTCCTCGTCAGCAGCATGCGTCTTGTATTTTCCTCGGAATTTCCCTTTTTTCCTTATAGCCAACCTCTTGCTCTACCATTCCACATTGTCTCTTCATGCTTTGGCATTCCGAATTTTTTAATTTTATGCTCTATCATTCTATGTGGTTACATTTTTCATGCCCTCTCATTCGTTCCTGTTTTTCTTTCTCCCATACCCGCTCTATCCCTTGGTATTCTCATATTCCCTCTGGTCTCCTATTTTCTCCCTTGCATTCTTGTCTGCCACCCCTTTTCTCTCTCTTCCTTTTTACGTCCTCCATCTTTAATTCCCCCACCTGCCACCAGACGTCTGCTGTAAGCGGCCATATTTAAACATCGTGCACGCCAACAGAGTGTGCTAAGTTCTACCATTCGCAGCTACGAGCGCTGGTATCGATGCGGCCATTTCGTGTGTTGGTAATCACGTCGCCTACAGGGGCGCGCTAGCATCGGGGAGTTTAGTTTTATCAGAGGTCACTAGGAGCACTGCATTTTTTTTTTAAATAGGTTGTTGTTTCGGAACTCAAAAAATTCCGGAGGCGTGCAGAAGCGTTCCGACACCCCTTGGGGTGGAGTCAAGCGTCTTGATCATAAGACTAATGCGACATATAGGAAAGGAGGACGTTTAATTTCAAATATGTAAAGAGTTATTACCATCCCGGCATTCGGAAAAAAATTCGGATAAGCACCGACTTTATATGAAAGTAATCTGTAAAAATTTGGGCATTCTTTCCGTGTTACAAATAAATATCGAGAACCACAAACTCCTTCATCATCACACTAATGTTAAAATATTAAGAATACTAGGCGAAAGTCTTTTAAAACATGTACTGCCATACAGACAATTTTCAAAAACACCTAAACGTAGCGAAAAAAGACATTCGTCATCTTTTGTTTTTACAAAGTTTCTTGAATACACGACAATTGTATACGCGAGAGCAGTAAATATCTCCAAATAATTTCCACCATTCGAATGATGGGATCACCGCTGAAGGATCATGATTCAGCTCACAGCTCGATGATTCTGTAACTTCTTTTTACTGCCTTACACATAGAGAAAATATGGTAAATTTTATGTGCGTTCCAGTATAGCTACTACATATGTATTCCAAAAGAATAATTAGTGGTTCCAGTTTCGCAAATGTCATAAATAGTCAAATATTAAAAATATAATAACCGTTACAAATATTTACACTGAAAATATTTTGTATACACTTGTGGGTTCTATTATTAGAAAATATAACATGTTGGTTATTAGAAGTGCTGCGACGTTTATTAAAGACAATCTTCAGGATTATTCAGCAGTCAAAAGACAACAAAACTTCACTGGAACAAATGAAAACCTTACTAGTATTTAAGTCACTCGAGTAAAGTGAAATTACGGTAATTTTTGCTGACTCGCAGGAAGTCGTACGACCATAAGCAGTTATTCCAAATTGATTCATACAATTCAACATACAATCGTTACAAAATGTCTTCCGATTCAATTTAATAGTGTAGGGGCACGTCAGTACCCACAAATAAATTTTAGGTTTTTACCTGGGTTCTCTTTCGCCATTTTTGAAGGCCACAAGTAACCGTCAACTACATACATTTTTATGCGTTAGACCTGGTAAAAACCGGAAATTACAGGTTGTTTTAATTATCTGGCTTAATTTCCGTTCTATCACTTCGAAATGACGGTTACTTAGAAACAAAAACTATAGGTTTCGCGTTATTCTCATTTGGTCGTTTAAGCTTGACAACTCCCTCAAAATAAAATACGAATTATACATTCACTAAAGGAGAAGGGGCGAACATTTATATAGCTGCGTGTTATAGGAGTGGTTTAAAATGTAAGCTGAAAAATTAACATGTATGTTATGCTTGTTAAATATTCAAAAATATAACCGGGACAGGAAAACTAATATAAGCACATACCAGTGCGTAACGTTACAACTGTATTTACAATGCCTGCTAGGTTAGGCCATATCGGATTTTTACAGAATTTCTCCAGTATGTATCATATCAGTAATCAAATAAGTAGAGTAACGATTATTTTACTTAAAAATCGCTTTCCGTACGTCTCAATTTAAAATAAAAAAATAAGATATATTCATAAGGAAATATTTGCCAATAACTCAACGGAAATAAGAATTTTTCTCCTCTGTCCTATGGCGGTTGCTGTATAACCTACAAATCGTTTAAGGCTTAAGTTTAAGGAGTCCGTGTATTAAATTTTATTTCGCGTGTTAACCGATGTAATTAAATAGTATTTATAAATACGTTTATTTTTTCAGATCTTGAGTTACCTAGATTCTCCAATCGCCTCACACTCTTTGGTACAACTTCAGTCAACAATTGGCACAATTAAATGACTTGATAGTAAGTTTCTTTACACTATAAATTCTCATGAAATGGCTACTATGCGACAATGTTCATGATGCTCTGCGTTATAGAACTGGTATTTTCTTCATGATGATTTTTTTTTGTCTGAGGACCTACCTTAATCGGTGTGTGTGTGAGGGCGCGCGCGCAAATGAGATGTGGCAAGTTTGACATTGACGTGTCTAGCAAATGCGATTTCATCATTATGTCCACGAATGAAGCAAACAACACGCCCTCAAATAGAGATAAGGACTTGCATTAAAACACACACACACACAGAGAGAGAGACGTTATCGATGTAGAATGTGCTATCGCTGACACATGATTTAGAGAGACATTACAACATGTAGCCATTTCTTTCGACCATGACTGTGCCAATGTGTCCTTTAGTTCCCTCAATTTCGCATGCGAACTCGTACACGGGGATTTGCAACTTCTATTTGAAGATGATTGCAGGCTTTCGGGGCAACTGCCTTAATGGTTATTTTGACTTTCGAGGATGAGCGCCGTGTATGTGGTGGTAGAGTACATAGGCTTCCCGTCATGCTTTGCAGCAGGTACACTAAGGGCCGGTTTCACCAACAAGGAATAAACAAGGTTCCAGCAAAGCGACACTTAAGCTTAAGAGGTTCTTAAGGACGTCGAGATGTTTCACCATTGTAAAACTCTGTTTTATAAGCGCGTCTTAGCTGGGCGTTGCTTAAAGAAACAAGTTGCAAATATTCTCATGTTGGTAGTGGTGCAATGTGGCCATGTGACTAAACGAACCAATGAGAATTATTTCAACGAAAGGGAAAAAAAAAACATTTTTCCCACCCTGCAATGTTTCGCTTACTTTTGTTATGAGCATACGAATCCCAACCAAATATTTGTTTTATAATAAACAATTAAAGCTTTATTGTTTGTCTGACGAATAATAAGAATCAATTAAAACATATGTCACTGCCTATACGAAAAATATATGTGTACTCGATATGTTCAACTAACTACGCGTACTGAAATTTATTTATGTTAAAATTAGGTTCGTGAATAGATAAGTTTTAAATTTTTCGAGGCTAATTTATTATCGTGAATGTGTTGTGTTGCAATTCTGTGATGTTCTATGATCTATTTTTTATTAATTATCAGTGCCAAGAAGTGTAATTTTTCGCAGCAAAAGTCACAACGATCTATATTAGCCCTGGGCTGTTCTTTACTAGTCAGAATGTTAATTGTTTTATATTTATCTACTCGGGCAATGTTTTAGACTCGTTACATATATTTAAGTAGCTTTCGTCAAGCATTTATATATTAAATCCTTTATAAAATCAATACGTTAGGTTAATGATAAATTTTAAAATGAAACGGTTGTCTTGTTTAGACACTGATTAAATATTCCCTAAACGTAATGTATGTTCCATTTAAAAATTTTTCTACTTAATTTAAGTGCTTTATGTTTTACGTACGACATTACTGCTACCTATGTTTTAAAGATTCGGTTTGGCTTTCATCACTAACCAGAACTGAACTTTCTGAAATTGTGATAGTTTGTTGATAATAACATTGACAATATTCATGTGCAATTTAGAAACGACCAGTGCCCGAATTTGAATAAACATGTTTATCACCAGTCACACATGCATGGCATTTTTAATTGGGCTTTCGTTAGCTTTTCAAATTCAAAACAAGTTGAATGTGTGCAAAACTTGTACTGCAAATTTGTAATGTGTAGTAAAACGTAAGTGTAAATGCATTATATTATGTCCAGTCTCAAATTCAATCAAAGTAATAATATATTTTCACATATTGTACATACAGTCATAATGTAGACGCATTTTCGCTGTAAAAATTATGCTGTTTACTGAAGGCAAACATTTTTTCCATTTATTAAAAATACTTCCGTAGCATGTGCGTACTCAATAAAATCATATTTTATCAATCAGCTACCTGCCTTTACATTCAATTTTCTATGTATGTATTGATCTTGCCTCTTGAAAATACGTGGGAAATGAACATAACAAATATGTGTCTGCCACGAGTTTTGTTTTCGACCATCGTCATAGGTTATTTCAGCAAAAAAAAGGACCTGTACCCAGACTCGATCAATTTGATACACAATAATTTCTTATTTTTATTTATAAAAAAAATTTAATTTATAAAACAAAATACTTCATAACACATTTCAGGTTATCTACAAACATATTTTTTAGTAGCAGCAATTTTCCTTTTACTCTGTTTACAATGATTTAAGCAGAGCTTAAAGAGTTGGGCATCCGATTTCGGCTGCCTAAACTAAGAGCTGCTTAAAACATTTTAAGAAGAGCTTAAAGTTGGTGAAACGATACAAGGCGCTAGGCACAGCTTTTCAGTGTTTAAGTAGCGCTTAAATGTTAAGATGTGTTAGTGAATCCAGCCCTAAGGGTTTAAATTCAGCCACACTTGGTTCAGGAGTGAAGGCCGTGATACAACACAACTCGGCTGGAGGTAGTGGTTGTTGATATACGATGATTTCCACGGCACAATAGTCAGCGTTGGGGTTGGTGTAAATTGTTCTGCGGCTGTGCCAACAGACAGTAGTACAGTCTTAGCAAAGAGGTAGAGGTATCAATTATTTTAATTTGCCGTTCCCCGAATTTGAATTTTTACAATTGTGGATGTGGCTTATATTACTGAAATTTAATTTTTTTTACTAATAAATCACACTAATGTAAGCCATATTTATAACATTAAGTTATTTCCTTATTTCAAGAATCCTCTCAGGATCTTGATGTTAAGAGCCGTCCAAATCTCTTCCCTTATGCTAGGAATTAAATGTTCCGGAATGTATTTTTAAAAAGGGAATTATCACATATTAAACTCTAATTAACATGTAATCATCCAATCGCTTCTTAAAAGTCTGCAAATGCAATATACGCGTATGGTTCGCTTTGGTTTTTGTGTTATTTCAGACGAGTTTTCTAATATTAAATATTGCTGGTTGCTGAGTAACAGTATGTATTATCAGCGTGTTATAAATATTTTTTATTTTCACGATTTTTTCCCGCCATTTCAAAGCTAGTGACTCATTTAGAACATATAGAACACTCTGTGATTGGTCGGTTGGTGGTAAAAGTTCAATGTATTCCAGCTCACTACAACACCAGCCACTAACAACATCAACGCCAACCACGAGTTTAAATGATTTTAGGTCTTACCCCAAACCATAAGCACCAATCACCAACCACCAACACCAGTTGCCTATTTTTCCAGGGTAAGCCTCCCTCTTGAGGTCCCAAGTCTGATTTCAATAAGATCTGGGGAATGGTAAAAATTCCGTCCTCCGATCTTCATTACACTGCTGGTCCTACAACATCTGATCTCACGCAACCATTTTGTAGGTTGGTCGGGATGACAGGTAGGGCAGACGGCTCCAACCAACAATAGCCTCTTACCCACGTTGCTGAACCTGTCTGGAGGTGGCATCATCACGCAGGAATTCTTTACACCTGACATCTGTGTGAACGCCACCAGCGAGGTCCAACAGAAAGGGATGATTGTTTTTTTTTTCGGAAATGCAACACGGCATAAAATACTACAATTTTAATTCATACTACCTAGTATTATTATTATGCCAGTCCTGTTGTAAGGGTTCTACGTCTTCATATTATTTAAATTTAGTATTACTTTACGATGTTTGAGCTTAGTTTAAAACTATAAATGATAGGAGTGAGCTTGTTATGGGTTAAATAGTAGAGCAATAATTAGACAAGGGAGATTAATGAAGATATAATGTAATTTATTTAATATACAGAAAACTAACTACTTTCGGGGAGCTTATGTAATACTATATTTGAGCCTACATCAATATTCATCGAGCCACTTTAGTTTTACACCAAACGGAAGAGTCCCGCACCGTAATTGATGTTGAACACTGATGAAGAATTATCAGATTACAGCGACCGACAAATCAGTCTTCTTGGCGGCTCCTTGGTCCATCATGTTCGGCCAGCGTTATGTACAGAAAAATTCCGGTTTAGTGTTCCACTGGCCTATATTGTCCCTAGGCCTCACGCCATCGTGTCCTGGTTCCCAATTCGGCGGAAGGTGGCCTCACCGTTTGTTTCAACCAGCAGGTTTGGTCGATAGCGTCACACGTCAAGTCTGCTGCTCGCTGTCCTGGTTACGTATCCACACACGAGATGGCGTGTTCAGGCGAGCCGCCGAACTAAGGCCTGCCCACGCTGACAGGCCTAACCATAATAAACATACCTTCCAGGGTGCGAAACTCGTTACCTAACGCATCTCCACTTTTCACTCCCACTCCCAGCGCCCTCTTCACTTTCCATTACCCCCTCCCTCCTCCACAACATCCTCCACACCGAATTCCCCCCTCCCCCTTCTCTGAAGTTGAAATGCGCGAGCGAGCCGTTCGACGGCGAGATATCAGTTTGTGGACATAATTTGTTCCTGGAGCTGGGTCACGAATTCCACTACCCACTAACCCCCCCCCCCCCCTGCCCCGCCCGGGACACCTTACACCATGCCACCGTCCGATCTCCGACTCCCTTCTGGCCAACTCATTTAATCCCAAAGCACCATTTCTTCCTTCGTTTAAAATGTTCCAGCGGCTTGAAACCTCGTAAGTATATTTCCCCTTTATTTTTTTTCTAAATCTTCATTCCTTGCCAGATGTCTCGCCTCCTCCCCCTCCCACCATTTTTTTCCTACCCTGCCTTCTCCTCCAACCCCTTGATTAAAGTGTTTCGCGAGGAGTGGTAACTGAAGAGTGTTACGGGATTGTGCAAGAGGGGGGGGGGAGGCACTCGATTTCAATTCGCCAAACCGACAAGGAACGAAGGAAAGCACGAAGAGAAGGTAACCCTCCCCTTCCCTCCTCCCTCTAGAAGGTATAGTACAACACTTCTCGCCTCCTGAAAGGATGGCTAAGTCAGTCGTGGAATTGTGAGCATTATGATTGATACTGCGCTATAGATATCGATGACATTGCCATTGCAAAATTCCATTTATTCTGTAAACACGTGAAGCGAAATCCGGTTAGTAGTTTAAGAAAAAAAGCGAAAATTATTTCCGTCTCAGAGTTTTTAAAATTTTCGACGTGATATCGTACAAAAATATTAAAGACCACGAAGTGTGCGTGTGTGTGTGTGTAGAGATGTTTGGCGACTCTTATAACATCGAGGTCATGGGAGCCGATGAGGGTCGAGTGAAGTGAGTATGGAGCGGCGCCGGGATGCAAATGCGGGGGAAACAGGAGATGCCCGAGAAAACCCGCCGATCAGCGGTATCGTCCGGGACAATTTCTACATGCGAAAATTCAGGGGCGGGCGAGGGGTAAGGATTCCGCTGGAAATCGAACCCGTTTCACCTTGGTGAGAGGCGAGTAGTCTAACCACTAAACCAACGCGGCTTCGCCCCAAAAATTAAGTTTTCGGAATCAGAACAATTCTATGAAAGCTTGCATGATCGTCGCATCGTCCGGCACGATTCCCAAAGGGGCCGCGGTGGTTGAGCGTTTAGCCTTTTTTTTTTTTTTTTCATTTATTTCATTTACCCTTCTTAGCAGTACAGCCATCCAGGGTGTTCAATTCTATCGTGACTGCTACAACTTAACAAACAGTATATTAATTATATAGATTCACAATTTTTTTCGTGGGAGGACGTCTGTTCGTCTGGGCGCCCATAATCTAAGCTACAAATTCTATTTCTATTCAAAAGCACCAGCCACTCTTCGTAGGAAGGAGGTGAGCTATTCTGCCCCGACCGAGACAGCTCCCCGACGGGTATCCTGTCGGCCAGACTGCTCCCCTCCCCCTGGGCGAACTGGGTTCCATCCCGGCCGCGTCACTTCCGGATTTTCGCAATTGGCAATCGTGCCGGACTCTATTTTCAGAAGGCGGGAGAAAACGGGACATCCCGTTTCCCCCGCCTTGCTCCATTCTAACCTCATTTCACCCTCATCGGCTCTCAAGACCTCGCTGTTAAGAGCCGCCCAAATCTCTTCACTCACTCTAAAGTGCTCACTTGATCGTGGACAGCCTTTAACCAGATATTTATTTTCCGGTAGCGACAGTATTTTGTGGCACGGGGTGTGGCCGACGTAGCTCTTGTCTGTTTAAATTCAGGGAAAGCACGTGCCAAAATATTAGAGGCGTCACCTAGCGAGACAGAAGTCGCCATTTTGGTCGGGTAGAGCTGAGAATTGAGAGAATTTGGTCGGAGCTTAACAGCGAAGTTCCGAGCACCGGCGAAGGTGAAATGCGACGAGGCTCGGAAAGCGTGGGAATGCAAGGTCGCGGGAAACGCGAATTCCCCCGAGAAAACCTGCCGACACCAGCGGCAACGTCCGCCACGGTTCCTACATGAGAAAACACGGGTGACGTCGCCGGGAATTGAACCCGGTTCGCCTTGGTGGTAAGAGGCGAGTAGTCCAAGGACTACATCACCTCTGCGCCGAATATAATTTATAGTTCATTCACGGCAACTGCAAAGTTTTCTGAAGCCCTGCTAGTTCTACTTACAGCATATTCCTCCGCTTCGTGCGAACAAAGCTTAACTGCGTCTAGAAAGTAACACTAAAGGGAGCACGCGTCGCATCCTTGCGAGCTCAGTAATAACATATTTCTTACTAGAAATTACCAACACACCTATCTACTTACTGTTGTTATCCGTAATAAATATGATTGAAATATTGTAAATTATTGATAAACTATAAATTAAATTCATTTTAACCAAAAGTAAAGTACTTTTATGAACACGACTCTTGTTATACATGCCATATTTAGGAAACAACCAAACATGTCATACATGGGCGATTTTTCAAATGTTTGATACAAAAAAAGTAAAAAAAAAAAAAAAAAAAAAAAAAAAAACCACGAATGGACTACAGATTGTGTTCTCTGAATAGTGCGGGGGGGGGGGGGTAGGAGGGGGGACGATAGATATAATGGGTTATTATTCTGGACATATCCTACTGAAAGAAATTTTGTGTTGAAGGAAACAAAAAAAAAAAAAAAAAAAAGCGTGAAGCCCTTAAAGAAACGAGCTGTGATCGGCTGGATTTCCTTAGTATGCAGCAGAACTCTGTAATGACCTAAGTTCAAAACACAAGCTCATCCTATTCGAAATTAGATTAGAGTCGATACATAGGAAATTATCGGTAGCAAGAGATTTTCTGCAACGCATTGTTCAGAGGGCTCAGTCCGTTGGCCTATAGGTTGTTCACGGTAAAATGAGCACTTTTGAAAGCCCTGCTTGTACGCACGTTGTGTATTCTATCGTCTTATGGAAAATGAACATTGCCATGGGCCTCATCACTTTGTTCATACGTCGGCCAAGTGAAACTGTAAAAGTAAGTAGATTATTTACAAATCTGGTTAATTTTACACTTCGATGCATTAAAGAAGAAAAAAAGCTAAAGAAATAAATTTAGATTATCACAAACGGTTACCTAACACTTTCTATTCGACGCTGAGATATGGGACTACTTTTCATTCGACGCTGAGATATGGGACTACTTTTCATCCCGTGTTACCAACTTCACTGGACGCATGTCACTCATAGCGCCCGTTAAAATGTATACCATCAGGGACAGCGACGATTTCCTACGGCTCAGTTCAATAGTGCTCACTTTATCGTGAACAGCCTTTACTACACATAACCAATCTCCGCAGGAAGTCCTGCTTTTCTTTGATGTCACGGCGGTGCTGTACGCAGGGCGGCACTGCAGACAAAGAAAAACGGGGTTAATTAATATCAATAATTGAGCGGCTCGTCCGGGGCTCGTGGCTGGTGTTGGAAAGAGACAACGTTTAGTAATGTAAATGCGGAAGTAGGAAAGCGCTTGAGGGGGGGGGGGGAGGAGGGATGGATGGGTCGGACAAGCGGTCGTGAGAGCAATGAGGCCGGTGGGTCTCCCATTTCCAATTACACTGCCCGGGGGCGGAGGCTCGCCAAAGGGAAACCAGGTACGCGGACTGCACGGCTTGCTAATGGACGACTCGCGTAACAGCGACAAATGCGATTACTTTATTAACCTTGATCGCGGATTCTCTTTGTCCCGCACGCTGTGAGCACGAGGCTTGATGGATGCTCTGCAGTGTAGCCCGCTCGCCCTAAACCCGCCCGTTTTGCCGGCGACGACGGCCCCCTCCCCCTCCCCCCCCCAATCAACCAAGTTCTTCGCTTCGCCACTCCGAGCGGGGTTATTTCGCCAAATTTAAAAATCGACCGAGGTATCGCTCTGGTAACACACTCGACTCGCTTGGTAGATAATCCGGGTTCGAATATCGGTTCGGCCACACCGACTTATGCCCGGTTGAACCAACATCTTCACCGATCCGAGGTCGAATGATCCTAGTTCAGAACCAGGATCCAGTTTGATCGTGTTTCCAATGTTAAAGTGTTGCACTAACGAAATTTCATGATTCTGGGTCTCCGATTCGTCGATCTTGGTTCCAAAGGGACCGATCGAGATTAAGTATGAGACAAATTTTGCTATTGGTTCGTAATATATGACGTCATGGAAATAGGCGTATTTTTCACTATATATAGAACTAGATGTGCTATGTTTTATCTGTTTTAAGTGAATTATTGTTGTACGAATTTCACTGAATAATATTCAAGTGCGTATAATGTCGTTTTAATTCCCCAAAAAAACAATCGAACGTAGTTCTATCTGTTGGCGTATTTTCAAACTACATTTGTCGACGATGCCTGCTGATCTCAGATCGAGGTTTTGAACCGCTAATTTCGGCGATTCGAAATGAACTTCATCTCGATCTCCAGTCCAGCTCTGAACTGGAATGGTGCAACATTTTTCTGTGTCGATCTTAGATCCGATCTCGGATCGAGTTTCGAACTACAATGGTGCACCTGCGCATTCAAGGTCAAGAAGCGAGGGAGAGATAAGGACGACACTAACACGCACACCTAGTGTCTCATCGCTCCTAAGCGCAAGGCCTGCAGTGTTTCCGTCATGACGCTGTACTGTGCAAATCAGATCTTTAACATTGGGACTTTATTACACGCGATGAAAGCCCACAGGTGAAACTACGCCCGTATCTTTGTACTTTTCTTTTGCCACTTAAGGAAACTGCTTAGGGAAGCTTTAGAAATGCGATATTTGACCATTTCAACGAATTTCTTTTCTCCAAGAATACACCTAATGTGATAAAAATAATAAAATGGCCCTTTTTTAAAAATCTTTCTGACAAAAATTCGTATTTGCAGAAATTTATTCGCTGAGATACGCATATTTGCGCAAGCAACTATTTCACAAAAAAAAACTCTGTTGTCCATACTCCTCTAAACGCGCGAAAGGGCCGCGGTGGCAGAGCGGTTAGCCTGCTCGCCTCCCACCATGGCGAACTGGGTTCAATCCCGAATTTTCGCATGTGGAAATCGTTCTGGACGATGCCTCTGGTCGGCGGGTTTTCTCGGGGATCTTCTGTTTCCCTCGCCCTTTCATTCCGGCGTTGCTCCATACCCATCTTAATCACCCTCATCAGCTCTCAAGACCTAGCTGTTAAGAGCCGCCCAAATCTCTTCGCTTATTAAGAGTGGGATGGACACCCTTGTTTTTTTTTTTTTTGTGAAATAGTTGTTTGCGCGTATTCGCGTATATCGGTAAATAAATGTTCTGCAAATACCATTTTTTGCCAGAAAAGATTTGAAAAAACAATTATCTATGACCCTATTTTTTTTACTTTCGTCATATTAAGTCTATAAAAAACCGTGAAAGTGGTCGAATATCGAATTTTTAAAGCTTGCCTACGCAGTTTGCTTAAGTGGCAAGAGAAAGGTACAAATATACCTGCGTAGTTTAATCTGTAGTCTTTCATCGTGTGTTTAATAAAACCCCTCTGTTACAGATCAAATTTATACAGTACAGCGTCACGACGGAAACACTGCACGCCATGCACGTAGGAGCGATGAGGCGCTAGGCGCGCGTGTTAGTGTCGCCCGTATTGCTCCCTCGCTTCTTGACCTTGGACGATACCAAGCGAACATGCAGAGTGAATAAGAATGCCGGGAAGATGAAGATGACAAAGAATTCGCTTCACGCAGCTGACGAACTTCGGGAAAGGTCTCATAGTCGCGCTGTAAACCAACCACAGGGTGGTCGTATTGCAACATAGCCCACAATGTGGGTGGAACGTTCGGACAATGAACAATCGTGGGCCCGTCTGCCACAGGACCATACCCGGCGTCTGCTGGACTCCATGCCAGACTGTGTTGCTACGGATATCGTAGTGCGAGGAGGTGCGAACAGATATACTAGAAACAAATACCGGACAGCTCTATGTGGTCAGCATCGGCGATTGTGCGGATAAAAATACCTATAGTGGCAAAAGGTTCTACTATTACTATATCGTAAAAAATAGTACACATATTTATAACAATTAGCATTTGTTAGTAAATATTTACCACTTAAAAAAATATTTGACATATTATGAAAAAATTTGTGTGGTTAAAATTTTGACAATGGTCAAATAATCATTCTAGAAAGAAACGGAAATTTGGTCTTCATATCCACCATGTTGGTATTGTATCATAATATCATTGAAATGCACTACTGAACATAGGTGCTGCTACCTGATTACTGGAGGTGGCAACACCGTTAAGTTTTGTCGCAGAAACCTTCAAGCTGTCCAGTATTAGTTTTTAGTGTATTTGCCGCGACTTACTATTAACGATGATCAGACGGCGCAGCGTAGTAATATTTGTGTATGTGCCATTTGGTGAAAGGGTAGCAAACGTTATCCGGGCAGGCAATACTTGCAGAAAGGTAATATCTAGTTGTAGACCTTTATTCGTTTTCCAAAATTGCACGAGAACTACAATTTTAATGTTACCCCCTGCAGGTGCGGTTCAACTTTCCGTGTTTTGTATTTACGGACTTAATTCCGTTTTTCATAATTACGGATTGCGTTTCCGTGTATTTACTGCACATTTCCGTGATAAATTACCGTAGATATACGGAAATTTTTAACAGTGCTGGACTGTCCTTAGGTCGGCTGGACCCACATTCTCTGTCGTTCTTTGCGCGTTTTCCCGATGGTTGATGAATCCCATTTCGGCGCGATGCTGTGTTTACTCGTATGTGGCCTCCATCCCGGCTGTTGTTCAGAAAGGTAGTACACAACGGCGCCATGTGCGCCAGGTGCCATAGACCCGTGTGTAATATTGTCCTGCTGCTCTGTTTTTGAGATCACCTGAATCACTACCTCTGTAAAGATGCAGTACCAACCAATGCATACGTTCGTGTATACGCTATTTTTATTGTCTAACAGTGTAATTTAGTCTTTGTGTTTTGGCCACCACATAAGGAATATATTACATCAATAGAGGACGGCAACCGTTCATTACAGAAGACAATTCGTGTGGACTATTTTAAGTCTACATTTAACGTGCTCATATTTGAATGTGAAACATGCCACGCATAATTTAGCAACGTAAAGTGGGGATATATGAAGCGGACAGGGATATATGCATGGATTATATACATAAAAATACGAATTTTAGCGTTAGAGAGATTACAGTAAAATTTTTCCAATTGACGACACTGAAATGTGAAAACCCAAAAGAAGCCACATAGTAGCGGCAGTGGGACTAGGACCTATTCAAGGAATATTTCAGTGTGTGGTGTCAGACTAGAGTCGCGGGTTTGTAAGAAGAATTAGTCAAATTTGAAAGCAAACGCGGGAAAAAAATAAATTTCGCATACGATCCTGGACTTTTTGTGAAGAAATCATATTTTTATATGCAAATCGACAAATTATCATATTTGTAATTTCTGTTTTGCTTTGCGCACTTCCCGACTCCCTGATATTAGAGGTGAGTTTTTCGTTGGCACTTCACTGCCCGGGATAACCGTGAGTGTGCTTGGTCCTTGACGTCAGGAATATAATTACGCACGGTTAATAAAATCCATTATCGTTTGTTCATCGTTGTATGTGGCCAGTGACCAGGACACGAGCAATGGAATGAGAAAATTGCAAGAGTTGGAAAAGGTGGGCTGGCGAGATAGCTACACGAGGAAAGAGAACGCGTAAAAAAAAAGCCACTCGCTTTTAGCAAAACTACAGTTGGTTAGTTCCCCGCGCAGCATGTGTGCGAATACGCAATCACAGTAATTAATAACGGGATGCAGATTGTATCGCAACGAACGGTGAATCCAGCTCGTAGCAGTTTCATAAAATATACATTTTTTTTGCCCTCCTCTCGAATTTCGGGGCCGCAGATCCACAGCGCTCGCCGTATCGCCGTAATCCGAAGAGTTAATGGCCTCCCGCAGCCCGCTCGGCGTGTCTCTATATTCCAGGCGATCTGGCCAAACGGAATATCCTATCAGTGCCGTCGCGAGCGCGCTTTTAATGGACCGCGACTACGGGCGCCGCTGA
The DNA here is from genome assembly GCA_029891345.1 of Dryococelus australis. Taxonomy (NCBI): domain Eukaryota; kingdom Metazoa; phylum Arthropoda; class Insecta; order Phasmatodea; family Phasmatidae; genus Dryococelus; species Dryococelus australis. The sequence continues at coordinate 6,121,771 of CM057003.1, read as the reverse complement.
AAGGACCCCGCGCCACTTGTATTCCTCCGCGTACCCGGCGAACGTAAGGGAAAGGGATGATGACTGCGGGAAGGTGTGCGTGTCTCTCTCTCTCTCTCTCTCTCTCTCTCTCTCTCTCTCTCTCTCTCTCTCTCTCTCTCTCTCACACACTCGCGGGTTTACGTCTCAGAAGCGATTAATTAGTTTTAAGTGCCATTCCGCGCCACCTCCCACGCCAACCTCCTCCAATTTCACACACCCAGCACAAACCTTGAAAATACGTCGGAAGTAGATGGAACAAGTAATTTCTGGACCAGTAGCTTGAAACTGTCCGCTGTTAGGCGTGACCTTGAGTGAGACATAAGGCCCTGATTCAACTTAATTATGACCCACCCAAATTGAATCAAATTGTTGTGTTAGAGACTTTTCACTTTTATTCGAGCACTTTTAAAATCAACCTTATAAAAATGTCACTGCCCCTACCTGGTATTCTGACGGGCACACAAGATTGGCATGTGCCCAGTAAAGTTGGTAACAACGAAGGGAAAGTAGTCACAGGTATTAACGTCGAATTAAAAGTGTCAGGTAAACATTTGTGAACGCTGAAATTATTTTTGCATTTTTTTTTTACGCACATAGTTCTAAGACTCAGCAGATTTGTAACACATTTACTACCATCATATTTTTAATGTTTCACTTTACTGGCGCATGAATGAAGTGCTGAGGCCCACTGCTTTGTTAATTGTTCGTGCAGTGGAGGAATACACAATGTTCATACAATTAGATCTTAGGTAGGGCTTTCAAAAACGCTCAGTTTACCGTGCACAGCCTTCAGCAGGATATCACCGAGTAAATTATTGCTATGGTGATCACCATTTATGTTGCCCGTTTGTGGGTGTGAAGTCGTACTACCAATGAAGTCCAACCTATTGTTATATATTATGTATAAAAATTGCATTTAAATGGTCCACGTGACAATTGAACACATTTGTGCCTCGTGCTTAAGTATGGGCATCACAATAGCGTTTATTGCTAACGTATCACGGAGTTTTGATGCGGAGGCTGAGGCGGGAATATTTTTTAATACTACTCCCGATATGAATTATTATTTATGATGACTGGGTCCCTATCCATATCCGCTTACATAATTTAAGAGTATTTGGAAATAATCCACGAATAATTATTATTTATGAGCAATGGATCGATGCCAGAGAGCTTCGGCAGCTCACTACAATCTGTCAACTACATCTTCTCGAGTCTCGTTGCATACTGTAAAAAAAAATTGTAATTTTTACAGATTTTTTTTACAGTACACAGATTTTTCTTGTAAAACTACTCGTTTGTAAAACTACAAGGTCCGTGTTTGTAAGAGACCTTAGGAAATTTTTGTACTATACTGAGCCGTATCCACGAGTCTCAGCAAAATGGCGGACACTCAACAACGTAAAACCGCATAAAGCTGTTTGGACAAGTTTGAATTACGTAAAGCACTTAAAAACAACTCAGATCATAATAAAACGACAATTTCAATAAAACGTGACCGCATTATTAATTATTTGTTAGTGTTTCCCAGCTACAAAGAACTATTAAATCGGCTCTTAATACCCCATTGCTAAGAGGCGTCCAAATCTCTAACTATTAGAAAGAAATACATATACCTATTGTTCTTAACTTTAATATTATCTTGTATGTACTGCCTCTTATATTTACCGTTAAAATTAGCCACAACGTCACAAGTTATGTTGGTCTTGTGGTTAAAAATGCAAGCTTAGTATTACAAAGAGCGTGATTTCTGATCCATATGCTGGCGAGGTTTAAACTTTTTTGTAAATAATATTTAGAATTCTTTTTTGTTGTTCTCTGTTAATAATTCATCAAATTTGTGTTTTAGAAGAAAAAAAAAAGTAATTTTATGTACACTTCTCAATAATGTCAGTTGTAATACAAGGCTATCATTTGTAATATTACAAAGAAATGTTTTGCAGATTTTACAAGAAAACTCTTTGTAGTTTTACAAAGGATTTTCTTGGCAACTGAGTTTCAAAAGATTTTTCTTGTAAAAGTACAAAAAAAATCTAGAGTGTACATTAACGGTGCGAAGTAAAACCCGAATGCAATATAAAAGCGTGGAATCTTATTAACCTTCTTGCTGTCTTCGACAAACTGTGAACTAACCGACGCTATAACTTAGACCGAACTTCGGGTTTAGAGGGTTAGCAATCGCGACTCTCCCGATCAACGCAGTGCCCTCCAGAAAATCTTGCATAAGACCAGACGCCGACTGCCTAAACCAATAAACTTCGATGCACTTGGTGCATCTTTTACCTTGTCGTGAGATTTCATGTAGTACATTCAGAACACCGTGATCCCTTCGGTAATCTGCCGTCTTCCTAAACATTGTCTTTGAAATTACTTGCTATTTATCGTCTACTTCATTCGAGGAGGGGCTCATCTTATCTGAAGCTACAGCGGAACCTACAGAGCCTTGAAATAAATTGACATATTCTGCACTTCAAGGACCCCTTTTCAGGTGCCAATTTCTTAAAGGCTGTTCACGTTAAAGTGAGCGCTTTTGAAATCAACCTTAGAAAAAGTCACTGCCCCTACCGCAAACATTTTAACGGACGCAATGTGTGACATGTGTAAAATAAAGTTGGTAACGATGGAGGGGAAAGTAGCTCCATATGTTAACGTCGAACAAAACGTGTTACGTAATAATTTTAATAACTTAAATTATTTATCTCTTTTTCTGTATCTTTTGATGCGTCGAAGTGTAAAAATTAGCATATTTGTAAAGTATTTACGTTTCTAATAATTTCACAGTTTCACTTGACCGACGCATGAATAAAGTGATGAAACCCATGAACAATGTTGATTTTACGTGAGGCGGAAGAACACCGACATGTGTACAAGTAGATCCTAAGCAGGGATTTCAAAAGTGCTCATTTTTACCGTGAACAGTCTATACTCGATATTCCCAGGTCTCTCCTTCCTTGTTTATGTATCTTGCAACTACATCTGCAAGCCTTTAGTTAATATTACTTCCAAAAAATACACACCATATTTTGTTGTTTGTTGCACATGTTAGCCTCGGGAACAGATGGAACATATGTACAGAGAAATAATTACGAAACATTCCGTGATAGGTTTTCATGGCAGCAGCGCTAAAAACTTGTATATCGAAGAGAATGAAGTCGCGCAAAACATCGCTATACAAAGTAGCACAGTGAGATTGTACTCGAATGATTCCGGCCATGCGTCTGACGGGAAGTAACTTCATCGCTATACAAAGTAGCACAGTGAGATTGTACTCGAATGATTCCTGTCATGCGTCTGACGGGAAGTAACTTCATCGCTATACAAAGTAGCACAGTGAGATTGTACTCGAATGATTCCGGCCATGCGTCTGACGGGAAGTAACTTCATCGCTATACAAAGTAGCACAGTGAGATTGTACTCGAATGATTCCTGTCATGCGTCTGTCGGGAAGTAACTTCATCGCTATACAAAGTAGCACAGTGAGATTGTACTCGAATGATTCCTGTCATGCGTCTGACGGGAAGTAACTTCATCGCTATACAAAGTAGCACAGTGAGATTGTACTCGAATGATTCCGGCCATGCGTCTGACGGGAAGTAACTTCATCGCTATACAAAGTAGCACAGTGAGATTGTACTCGAATGATTCCTGTCATGCGTCTGACGGGAAGTAACTTCATCGCTATACAAAGTAGCACAGTGAGATTGTACTCGAATGATTCCTGTCATGCGTCTGACGGGAAGTAACTTCATCGCTATACAAAGTAGCACAGTGAGATTGTACTCGAATGATTCCTGTCATGCGTCTGACGGGAAGTAACTTCATCGCTATACAAAGTAGCACAGTGAGATTGTACTCGAATGATTCCGGTCATTCGTCTGACGGGAAGTAACTTCATCGCTATACAAAGTAGCACAGTGAGACTGTATTCGAATGATTCCTGTCATGCGTCTGACGGGAAATAACTTTACCGTTAGGTTTCAAGGCACTGATAAAAACCTCTAGAGATGAATCAGTTAGTTGGTCAGGTATCTGAGAAAACGTTAAAATAGTGGTTCTTATAACTCTTTGTACAGTACTATATCTGAGAAATTAATAAAATTAAACTTATTTGATTTAACTGGCTATTTTCAAATACTTTTGTCAATTAAAATGTTAGAGAAGTAGCATTTAAAATATTAACGTGACGGTATTGTATTTGTTATCATTAATTACAATTTGTAACTCCCTTCTGCTTTTCTTATCAATCAAATATAGACATAGGTATTTGTATTACTAACTTAAATTGCGAGCATAATGTAAATCTACCAATAGAGTTATTTAGTGTGCAGCAAAGAACAAAAGGAATGGCTTTACATACTGCAGTGCTATCAAGAGCGCGACTTCTGCACAAAAACGTACTTGCAAAACATTATATATTTACAGGATTCTAATTTCTAATATCTTTGTTATATGTGAAGTGTGCCGCCAATCAACATAGTCTGCCTTTCTTGAGAAAAAATTGTATAAATAATTCATAAATCTTACCTCTGTTGTTATATATTATAACATTACAGGAAAAATGAACAGAATTTTCAGAAGTACATTTAGTCAGATAACGCTTACTTTAACTCGCGGAAAAATATGTAAGTGAAAGTTTTTGTGTTCCAATTATATATATATATATATATATATATATATATATATATATATATATATATTATATATATATATATATATAAAGTTAAGTTACTTTATAAGTTCCATTATATTTGTTCAATGCAAAATGAAAATATTATGACCGTGTCAAATATATGTGTGTTTATATTTTGTCTGTTATCTTGTGGAAATATTTCTAACTTGCTAAGTGACCTGGATTTATTTATTTAGATTTTCAATTCTCAGTTTCCACTCACACATTTCTAAACAAATATTTGTAAAGGCATACATGTTTTACATGAAGATCTGTGTGAGGCGTGAGTAACTAACTAGCTGCTCCATACTCCCTTCACTTAACCCTCACTTTCTCTCAAGACCTCGATGTTAAGAGCCGCCCAGATCTGTGTGAGGCGTGAGTAACTAACTAGCTGCTCCATACTCCCTTCACTTAACCCTCACTTTCTCTCAAGACCTCGATGTTAAGAGCCGCCCAGATCTGTGTGAGGCGTGAGTAACTAACTAGCTGCTCCATACTCCCTTCACTTAACCCTCACTTTCTCTCAAGACCTCGATGTTAAGAGCCGCCCAGATCTGTTCACTCACCTTTGCACTCACTAACTAGTTTAAGAAAAATAGCCTTTTTTTTTTAACATGCGTTTTTTTGTAAAGCAATTCTTTGTAGATGTGCTTCTCTTAATCACATACACGACAATAGTAAAAACATGTTGGATGAAGGAAATACTGTATGTCGTGATTTGTAATTTTAATTCATTAAACGTGTTTGAACTTCTATCACAAGATACGCTAACTCTATGATAATTAGTGGCTAAACACGGCTATGGAAATACAGTAAGTATTTACCGCTTCAGTTCCCTAATGCATGTTGCTCGGTGGTGCGAAAAACAAATCTCCATACTAAGGCCCGGCTAAATAAAAGGGTGAAAAATGTTACAGCCATGACAGCTGTTCATTTGTTTTCGCCCTCTGTCAATATAGTTTAAAATGATCGTCGCTGTTTCGTTTTTTTTTTTCTCTCTCTCTCTCTCTCTCTCTCTCTCTCTCTCTCTCTCTAGGTTTCCCGCCACCCAGCCCAGCATTATGTATTCACACGTCAGGCATTTTCTGGTGTTTAGCTATCGCATTTCCCACGCACGTCTACCAGCAAAATTTGTCAGAGAATTTTCCCGCTTGTCCGAGAGCTTAACGACACGTGCGGCATTTATTTGCGACCTTAAAACCCACAAATCGATAATGTTTGCAATACAGTTTCGCCCCTACGCCGACAGTGCAAATAAACAGTGTTTTTTTTTTTGTCCGACAGCGCAGCGGGGAAATGTCACTTTGGAATGAAAAACAAGGCTGGGTCACCGTAAACTATGGACATCAGGGAAGACAACATTGAGCGTGTTTCTAGTAGGGAATCGGCGTAAAGAACGTGTCAACCAACAGAAAAATAATCACCTGCCAAATCGACTTACTTTAGATATACTTTCTGCACTGTATTCTGTAGTTTTATAAAGCATTTTTCGGAAACCAGTTGCTAGGATTATTTCTGAACACTAAAAGTAAATTAGAGCTAATCTGACGAAACGTTAATATGCAATTTATGAATCTAGTGTTGAAGTTTAACGATCATTTATTGTTTTCTACACTGCAAAGATTGGTTTGAACTTTTGCAAGAAAAATTTTTGGGGACTCATTTGCCAAGAAAATCCTTTGTAGAAATGAAAATAATTTTTATGGTCAAATCTTCAAAACATATATTTGTAGTGTTAAAAACGACAGATTTGTATTGCAACCTACATTATTGAAAAATGGCCATCGAATTACATTCTTTACTCTAGGAAACAAATGTAATGAATAAATAACAGATAATAGGTATACGAATTGCAAAATAAAATTCACGAAATATGTAGTCACACCTTGCTAGCACAAGTATTAGAACCCATATCTCTAGTGTTGTTATCCCCCACATCCTTAACCACAACACCAGGTCACCTTAATTTTACAAGTATTTTTGTAAGTATAAAATTAGTAAACACCTACAAAATAACACGAAGATCGCAATTATTTCATTTAAAATGTCCTGTCTGTGTAGCTATGAAATACATACTAACATTGACAGTTAATAAGTAATAACAACTCTTTTTAAAACTGTCGTTTCGTTATGATTGTTTGAGTTGTTTGAAGTGTTTTGCGTTAGTCGAACATGGAATACATATATTTCTGCACGCCGCTACAACTTACATCACCCTTAGTTTTTGCAAAAACCGTTATAGGTATCGTAAACTGGGACTGCACTGCTCCTGCTGGGGTGACTGCACACCGCTCAAGATTTCCGTTTTGGCGCAATTTATCAAAGAAACAGAGGACTAAAGGCTGTTCATGATAAAGTGAGTACTTTGAAATCAACCTTATAAAATGTCACTGTCCTCGAGTGGGTTCAACAGCAACAACAAAAACATAACTCAGAAATGGAAATCACCTTAAATTTTTATATCTCGTTAACAAAATTACAGCATTGTACAAATGTCATATAGTTTACTTCTATCCAACGCACAAGACCTAGAACATTTCCTTTTTATTGTTATTAAAAGAGTGAAGTTTTAAAGGTTGGCAGCTCTGAAGACCTACACACGCATGCACCTTTTAATTGACAATTATTTTTACACAAGTAGTTTTGATAATTTTTTTTTAACCGCTTCACTAATCACACATTTTTATGTGCCGATCTCCTATGAATTCGCGAAAATCAAAAAAATATGATCGTGATTTCGGGTATGAAAACTGTACCCCGGGAATCACAATCCTGACTAAGCAAACCTTGAAACATGTTTTATGCATTCAGCGATAACTTCGTGATAATCAGCACACAGTATGTCATAGGTAGAGCCACGAGTATTTCGCGAATTCATTCGGAGGCGAGGTAGACTCCACACACGTGTTGTTTTCTCCTAATGCTGTGATTGGACGACAGTTGTTTAGACACGCCCCGTTTAGCTGTGCGCCAATAATAAGCAGGGGGCAGTAGTACGAGTGAGTATTTAAAAGTCATCTACAGAGGCCTCACTTGATCACAGCAACCAATAAGCAAACGATATTGTTCCGAGTGTATAGAGGGCTGTCCAGCCTAGCTTGCTGCCAACTTAATCCGCGAAATACTCGCGGTTCTAGTCATAGGGCGTGAAAACCCACTGCAGTGCCTAAACTGTTTCGTTCTGCGGCTCGTTAGTGTTTACTTCGTAATTCAATACCACGCGGGACATGAGCAAACGCCAAACACATCAACACACGTTTAATGGTTTCTCGAATCAGAATGCAAATCTCAAGTATGGAAATTGCCAACATAGTCAGCAAATACTTTGCACAGTGATTAGTAGAGATCTGGAAAATTCGCTAGTTCAATGATCTGCGGCATTAACTGCGCATTGGTTGTCTGCTGTCACAGTGGAAGGCGACGATTGGGCCAGCGTTCTCGAGGAGGTGTCAAACACCGTGTGGACCAATGACTCAAGATATATAAACACACGTGTTTGGAATTCTAGCTAGTCTCAAAATGAATCCACGAATTCTTCAGTTCTCTAGTGATCTGTCGAGCTTTTATACTGCCAGTAAAGAGATTTGGACGGCTCTTAACAGCGAGGCCTTGAGAGCCGATGATGGTGATTGAGGCGAGCATGGAGCAGCGCCGGAATAAAAGGGCGGGGAAACGGGAGATCCCCGAGAAAACCCACCGACCAACAGCACCGTCCGGCATTATTCCCACATGCGGAAATCCGGAGTGATCCGGCCGGGGATTGAGCCCGGAACGCCTTGGTGGGAGGCGAGCAGGCTAACTGCTCAGCCAGCGCGGCCCCTTCATACTATCGGTATTTTATACTAAAGTGACGTGAAGATGCGAAGAACTGGTCAGAAAAGAGTATGTATGTAGAGCAGTAATCTTCAATACTGCGTGTTGCTAAAACATCTAAAACGTTTCTCGGTTGGCGACATGTACTAAGGTAGTTAGCTACAATGGCGTCTGCTCGTTCGCCATTGCAATCTCCCTAAGTGAAAATAAAAAGACAGTGCTTTCAGAACATTGGTCTCTCGCAGCTGATATACGCATTCGATCTCTGGTTGGTGTACATACGAAATCGTAGTGAGCATGCACAGCGTTCTTCATCTATCTCCACTGTCGCATTACACATAATCTGCAAGGCCAATTCTTTTTATTTAATACCAACGAAAAATAAACCGTACATTTGGAGCAACTTCCTCAAAACCCGTCTTCGAAACAAACCTAACCAAGTTGAACTCTCTTCATCATTACCATCTTTATCTAAGACGTTTATTATATTTACGTAGAACAGCCACACTTCCTCAAAAAAATCATAAATATATTTGATGACCAAATGGCATTTTTTAAAAGTAATTGGTTTTAATAATACATAAAATGTTAATAAAACAGGTTTTAAAACTACTACATTATAACATGTGTTTAGGTTTCTCTGATGTATTACGCTCTGTCAATTCATTTCTTCGCCAGCATTTTCAGAAAAGCAAAACATATTTCTTTCCATATTCAAATCTACGGCTGTTGCTGGCGATATCTTCACATCTGCATGATTTTTTTTTTAATTCGCTAGTTTCAAATCGAGAAGGACCCTGGAATACGATCCTCGAACTATTACGGTCATTAAAAAGGTAAATTTTCAAAACGCCGTCAAATTTAAACAACATTCCGTTTTTCCAACTCCGAAATTACATTTTTCTACCTTCCTCCACCGTTATCACTTTCTACTCTTAATTGTGGTGGCTGATGACTTTCTCGAGAGTTAATTTAAATCCCAAGGCGCCACTCATTAATGGCCCAGACATCTCTGAAGTGGTGAGGGGGGGGGGGGGCGGAGCTGGAACATCAGGGAAATTGAAGGGGCTTTGAAGAAGGGTGGGGGTGAGTTCAGAATGGAATTCTTCCATCGCAAGGAATTCTACCGGGGCGTGGGTGAGGCACAGGAGAGTAAGAATAGGTTAGAGAAGGATGTCTGGATGGCGACGATTATAAAAGCTTCTGTAATAGACTGGTTCATAAGTAGGCCCCGCCAGTTTAACCACCTTCTGCGTTACGATGTTCCGGAGTGTGTCACTGGGAATGAGAAAAAAATGGGGTGGGGGGGGGGTCAAGGCAGGAAAGGACAATCGTGTCGCAAGTTGGCAGCCCTGCCGGACTACAATTGCCAGTAATTTTCGGGCCACATTGAGGTCTAGCGAGCCGTGTGCAAGTGCCGGCCAAGTTCAGCTGGGGTAGTTTTGGGGTGGCAAGGGATGGGAGAGTTGTCGAGAAGGGGTAGGTAGTACGGTCCGGAGGGGTGGTAGAGGGGCAAGAGGGTGAACCGAGCGGGCACCCAGGCCTGGAAGTTTAATTGCATTTCGGAACGCCAAAGCGCCCCCTTTTCCACCCCTCTCGCAATTTCCTCCCGTCCGTGGCGGGCGGCACTGACAATTAGAATGGGCATGCGGGAGGGGCTTCGTTATACCCGCACGCCCTTAACAGTGACGTTGAATGGAGAAAAGCACACACACTCGACTCTTTTGGATTACTTGTGGAAACACTGCCGCCAGCGGCGCAAGAGTCGTCGCCGAAACATCACACAAACTCGAAAGCTGGGTTACAGAGGAGCACCGCTGGAACCACTTTAATTCGTACTCTGTCAGTTTTCGGGATCACCTTTCCCCAGTTCCTACAGGTGACTTAAGTTCGGTTTTTTTTTATGAGGTCCTTGAAATCTGTTGTTCTAATATGTGCGTTTTCTTGCGCACTCCTTCGTTAGCGATTTCAGCACATTTAATTATTTAGGTTTTTAAATCTTCGTGTCGAGAAACATGCACTCATGATGATATTACAAAACTCATATTGTTTCTACTATGCATTAACTGATAAATTATAATCCCACGTTCAGCTGTTTCCCTTATTTTATTTTAATTTTGTTGCAAGCTAATTAAGATAGTTAATGTTTTCCATCGTTGGCAGAAAATAATTACAATTTCTTCAGAAGATACAATATGCCTAAAGTTGGAAACTATGAGCGCATTATTGGGTGCTACACCATTAGTAAGCAGTAAGCAGGTTGCTTGGTAAATGCAAACAAGCTCGTGGTCGTAAAATGCTGGCGGCAACGATTCGTGTTTTAAAAATAATTTGTTAAATAGCTTGGCACGGGAAAGGCGATGGTATACACTAATAGGGCAGACTTCAAAATCCACGCTTTCTCAAACACGAAGTCATTTGTCCGCTAGCAGCTGCCACAGTTAAAATAAATAATGTTCTTCGGCTAGGTCGCACGGTATTAAGTAAGTTATATCTACTGATAGGAAAATTTCGCGAATCCATTTCAGGACAAGATAGACGTCCAACACGTGTACACAGAAGTCACCTTGGCGATTGGATCACAGTTCATTAGAAACTTGTAAAGGAACAAGCATCGAGTGTCATACTGCCAGGTGTGGAGTAACACTTGCTGCTCTCTGGGGCAATAGCCAATGAACAGACAGCTAAGGCTCGAGTGTACATAGTACTGTGGAGAATAGCCTACAGGTCATTGAACTCGCGAAATTTTCCTATCCCTGATTATAGGCCGTTCAACGTAAAGTGAGCACTTTTGAGGCCCTAGTTACTGTTTTCCTATCAGCCATTTTTTAAAATAAATATTGCCATGCGAGTAATAAGCATAGAGTATATATTTCATATATTTCACCGGACTCGAATGTTAACCTCTAAGGCTACAATAAAATATATTTGTCGACTATGATTCCTAATGAGAGGGCTTTCGAAAGTGCTCACTTTACCGTGAATGGCCTATGTTAAAAAAAATCTTTCAGAGTCGTGCAGCGCGTATCGGGCGAATAGAGGTTCAAAGCCTTAGAGACAATAATGTTTCGCAGAACTGTCGGATCTGTCGGATCTCTTTCCGGGCTCCAAGAACCGTGCACATTTCTGCAACTTGCATGACGTTCCTGAACTTTGTACTTCCGTCGACATTTCGGATATAGTCGTTTCTTGATTACCACCAACTTTTCTGAAGCCCTGCTAAGGCTTTGCTCTCAGGATATTCCTCCGCCTCATGCAAACAAAGCTTAACCGAGTCTATCACAAAAGGAACAACGCAATGTATTTGAGCGCACTCAGTTTAATAATATTTTGCATGAGAACTATTTCTTAGCAGGCATTGCCAACACACGTATTTTCTATCAGTTCTTATTCGTAATCGTTTTAAAGGAAATATTGTAATGCAGAGATTGAATACAAGTAAAAATATAATTAAACCTAAAATAAGTTGTTTTTATAACAACAGAAGTATAAAACCCTTTTGATACATGACATATTCCGGAAACAACTAAACATGTAATATATGGGATGACTTTCCAAATGTTTGATTCAAAATGTGCAAAGATACTGTTGCATGTGAGGACGCTGAGGGGCGTATCTGAGTTCGTGAGGGATGGAGATCTTAATAAAAAAATTAAATTAAAGAAACCTAATTTAATTTCTTATTTTTTCACTCTGGTGCTATGTACAGCATTAAGTTATCCGTCTCCACTTGCACTCTTTTTATTTAACATTGAGTGCAGTATTTAATATCTATTTCAACTCTAATTAACGCCCTTATTAATTGTCTCTGTTGGTTACAGTCAATTAAATCATACCCATTATTAGCACGTGTTCAGTCTGTTTCCATCATTTATCATGTATTTCGCTCACACACTAATGCCCGGTTGCACCAACATCTTCCCCGATCCGAGATCGGAAGATCCTAGTTCCGCATCAGGATCCAGTTTGATATTGGTTCCAATGTAATAGTGTTGCACAAACGAAATTCCATGATTCTAGATCTCCGATTCGTCGATTTTGGTTACAAACTGAGAGATCGAGATTAAGTATGAGACAAATTTTGCTATTGGTTCGTAAAAAAGGCCGTCATGGAAGTAGGCGTATTTTTCACTATAGATAGAACTGGATGTACGAGTTTTGCTGAATAAAATTCAAGCACGCATAATGTTGTTTTAATTTTCCAAAAAAAAAAAAAAAAAAAACTACATTTGTTCACGATGGCTGCTGATCTCGGATCAAGATTTGAAACAGCCAATTCCAGTGGTTCGAAATGAACTTCATCTCGATCTCCAGTCCAACTCTGAACTCGAATGGTGCAACAGTCTTCTGTGTCGATCTTAGATCCAATCTCGGATCGAGTTACGAACCACGATGGTGCAACAGGGCATTAGTCGAATAGTCCAACCAGCCAGCTGCGTACTTTGCTTCTTGATACTAGCAGTCGCCGACTTCCTTTCCTCACTGCTGGTCACGCCGCTCGTTCTTCTATCGCTCGAAACTCAGCCACTTATTCATCTACTCCAACTCCAACTGCCAGTCTGGAGACCTGCTGCGAAATTTATAGTCTAGCCCTGACCCTCTCGAAGATTCAACACACCCCGAGTTATGCTGAGAGAACATTCAACAGCAATCCAGAACATTCTTCAGATATCGAACGAAAACAACACGACCAGAGTCAGCAGAATGTGTCGCTACAGAGATTATCTTGTCGGCCCGTTTTGTGTAACTGATACGCGGCCGCCACTCACCTGTTGATATCGCATAATTTCTGTCCTCTTCGCTCGCCCGCACGGCGCCGAACAGCAACATTTAACAATACGGTGAATAGACTATACTATGATTATGCCGATCCTGATTCACCTGCGAACGGCTATGTCATGCCAGAAATGCATTGGCCAGTCATTTACAAACGAAGAGGCTTCGGGATTTAAAAAATATATTTTGCGCGATATAGTTTTTTGAGATTCAACGGTTTCTAGAGTATTAGAACAAACATTAGATATTAGACTCGTCGTAAAGGGAATGGGAATTCTCGAGTCGGGACACTTGACGGGGAGTGAAGTAAATGTAGGATAGATGTCAACGATGCTTAAGGAGTAAACAACCCTCCGACTATCGTTCCATGTGGTTTAAAAGCTGTTCGTGATAAAGTGAGCACTTTTGAAATCAACCTTAGAAAAAAGATATTGCTCCCAACTGCATGCATTTTAACTGGAGCACTGAGTGACATGGCCCAGTAAAGTTGGTAACGAAGGAGGGACAGTAGTTCCATATATTAACGTCGAATAAAAAATGTTAGGTTATCATTGGTGATAACTTATATTATTTATTTCGCTCTCTGGTTTTGGCAGCGAATTAATTCAAATAGTTATTATGCCTAACATTTAATTGATATAATATAGTTACTGAAGATAAAATTTCTTGTATTATATACGGGCAACAAACATGAATTTACATATTATTAACACATTTACCTTCTTGGTATCCAGGGGCCACGATGGCTGAGCGGTTAGCCTGCTCGCCCCCAACCAAGGCGATCCGGGTTCGATCCCCGGCCGCGTCACTCCGGATTTTCACATGTGGGAATCGTGCCGGACGATGCCATTGGTCGACGGGTCTTCTCGGGGACATCCAGTTTCCTCCCCCCTTCATTCCGGCGCTGCTACATACTCGCCTTACCATCCTCACCGGCTCTCAAGACCTCGATGTTAAGAGCCGTCCAAATCTCTTCACTCACTTCCCTCTTTTTGGTATCCACTTGAATGGGACCATCCATGACAGTTTAAGCCTACGTATAGCGGAAAGATAAAGATGAGGAGGGCAAAAATATCCCATGCAGGACTTGCAAAAGCGTTCGATTAACAGTGAACAGACTATATAGTTGATTCACAGTATCTTCGGCCTTTTCTGAAACCCTGCTAAAGTTCTACTTGCAGGATATTCCTCCGCCTCGTGCAAACTAAGCTTAACAAGTCTGGAGAATTACACCAGAGGGACAACGCACCGGATTCGTGCGCACTCAGTTGTAATGACATTTTGTATAAGAACAGTTTCTCACTAGACGTTACCACCACACATGTTTTCGCACTGTTTTGTTCAAATTATTTATAAATGAAGCATTATAATTTATAGATAAAATATGAATAACATTTGAATTTAACAGAAAAAAAGTAACTTTTATGAATACACGTATAAGACGCTTGTGATACATGACGTATGTTGTAAACAACCAAGCACGTTATACATGGGGAGATTTTTCAAAAGGTTTGATTCAAAAAGTCCGCAGAAACCGTGAATGGACTATACCAGTGATTTGGGTTTACAGAGTAATTGCAAAGTGAAACGATAAGTTCCGTGGAAATGAAGCACCATAACGGAACGGACAACAAGTTGAGTCCCGTATCTACGCGGCCGTGTGACACGCAACGTACACTATTGGCATGGGAAAGAAGGGTTGTGAATGAGGGGTGAGTGGGGGGGGGGGTGAAGGTAATCAAGCGAAGCAAGGAAGATGGCTTCCCGCGCACACACAACAATCGATCACTGTGAAGCAGCCGGCGCGGCGACCTTGCGGAATGCCAACGTCTATGGACTTGTGCTATGTAAGCCGCATACTTGTTGGAGAGCTTCATGGTAATACGATCACAGATGCACGCCATCGCTACAGCATCACAGCTCGGCGGTGGAGAGGAACCGCATCTGTCCGTAGCGACTCATCGAGAAGTGGAGTGCTTGTGTCCCATTAGAGGGAACATGACGTTTAAGTCCGCATACGAGATGCGCAGTGCCACTCTCTGCCATAGACGTTCGTAGACATTTCTAATTGGGGGGGGGGGGGCACTAAATATGCACCCAGTGAAGTTGGCAACGACACAGTGAAAGTAGTTTCACGTTTTAACGTTGAATTAAAATTGTTACGTACACGTTTACCGATACTGAATGATACCTTCGCTTTCTGTTTTAATAACATATGTAGGTGTAAGGATTAGACAATTTGTAAAATGTATACTTTTTTAAATAATTTCACGGTTTCACCTGACCGACGAATGGATAAAGTGATCAGGCCCTTGGCCACGTTATTTTGCACACGGTGGAAGAATACATGATGTGCGTACAAGTATATGTTCAGCAGGGTTCTCTAAAGTACTCACTTTACCGTGAACAGTCTATACATATATTGTCACGAATGAGGGCTGCTACCTCCTAATCATTCACATATCTACAACTCACATTGTAACATATATGGGTAAGTGTGACTCGCTTGCCAGGAGCAAACATAATTTCTTCGTGCTTTTCTTTATTTTAAATTAATTTCCTGCGAGACTTATGACTACATTCTTTAAATGATTTACTTATTATAAACTCATAAATAACTACAGTTAACTACGTACTTCCAAGTTAAGATTCCTATTTAATAAGGCTTCAAATGAGAAAGCGAAAAGAGCATTTGGCATTACTGATTTACAAATATTTCTCTGTACTGACCAAAATAATTATTTCCTTAAATTAAGTACAGTTTCAAAACGCAACTTCAAAAGCCCAAATATCCTTTACGTCACAAGGCTAAACTTTGACTTAAGTACCATAACATTAGTTTGTATCGTTGTCAAGGGGGATCGTACAAGAATTTAACTAAACATCTTAATTAAAAATTGGCGGGGGAGGGGGGTCTTACGTTAATTTTGACTTAACCAAGTTCTAAGTTGCAGCTTTCTGAGTTCCCCCGATGACCTTGTCTTCCCCTCTCGCTCATCTAGAAGAGCCAGGGGGGAGAGGGAGGCTACATGGGCTGGACCAGCCACACATTGCACTGAATCTTTTACTGTGATATAATCTCGAAGTCGCCATTTCGCCCCCCCCCCCTTTTTTTTTTCTACAAACTTCCACGCATTTCTACGGTCTCATTCCACGAACTCAAAAAACACAACGGTGCCCTAGGTCTGCTTCGAGGGGTCCACTTGAAACGTTCTTCATCGTAAAATATCCCTGTATTTATAAAAATAAATTGCATATTTTCCCCCCATCTTTCGTTTGGACTCATTTATCTTTCATACAATAATGGAAGCTTTCTTAATACACCGTTTTCGATTTTTTTCACGCAGAAGCTTTATGCATTACTCAAATATTTGAATACACCTATTACCTCCATAGCCCCAGAATAAAATCTTGGCATTAAAAATTGACAGTAACTATTGACAGATTTTAGTCGGTGCCTTACGTACAAATCCCCCCGTATTACCAAGAGTAGAAGATATTTGCAAGACATCAAGTGCATAATATTATATGCACATCAAGAATACTTTATTAATATTTTGTCTTGTTCACGTTGAAAGGAAAGAAATGATGGTTTTATGCTGTAATATTGAGGTATTATGTACGAAGTGCTGAAGAAAAGCAGATGTGAACATGAAATCTTCATTGAATTCATTTTTTGGGAATTGTGCTGTGGGACTCACCACAGTATAAGTGTACAGCTGTTCTATAGACTAATTTTACTGTGAATAGGCTACAACAAATGCTATAAGTGCTATGATTCAAACATTTTTCAATTGCGCTGTAATTATAAGCTCAGCAAATCTATATATTTCTGTAAACTGATTTATTATTTGAATTACGCAAAAAGGGTAGTTAATTGCTGACACATTTAAAAATAAGTATACAACTATGCTGTGTTTTAATGTACAATACCACTTTCATAGTTAATTTAAAAATAACATTGTGAACATTCCATTTTTCTAAAAATATTTGATTTAAATCTGTACCTCTTTTCTTTTTTTTTTTTTTTTCAAAGATACAGGCCAAATATCAGAATTTTTAAAACAATGCATATTAATATATCAATCACAAAACTTATGCTTGAAAATTATTACTTCGATTTATTTCCTCGCTAAACCAATATTACCCTTAGTAAAGTCACACATTCGCTAGTGAATACTAGTGAATACTAGTGAATACTAGTGAATACTAGTGAATTTAATGGATGGAAGCTAAACCTTTCGTTTTGTATTTCTGCATGAGACGAACTGCGGATATTTGACCTCATAGACCCCTCTAGTGCCTGACGAATTGTGAGGCTAATTGCGTTTTTGAATGATTCCAGGAATGATGCATGTTTATATACAACCGCATGTCTACAAAGAAATGTGACAATATTTTTAAAAGTATAATCCTGAAGTCAAATAAATCAATATTTAGTAATTAATTTGTTTACTTTAACGAAAGAATTGTAACATGACTACGCGTGGATAGTTTTCACTCTGAATCACTGAAGCGAAGGGCGGGCAAGAACATTATGACACGCCCATCAATATTAATTTACTTTCTATGCGCGGTAAGGGTGTAGTATGCAGAGTGCATCAATGGGACTACACCACGCAGAACCATTATTTCATCGCTACATAATGAGTATACGCCACGTAACCATACCAGCTATTAACTACTTTACAATAATATATATATATATATATACCTAAATATAAGCCGAGATCTATTCTAACTATATTCCCTCTAGAATTATACGCTTTGGAGAACAAAAATCACACATATATAAAACATTTGCACCGTTTATAATAAATATTTGTGGCCAGATGTCACACATACTCTGGGTGTCTAGATATACGTGAGAAGTAACCTGAGTGTAGACAATAAACCGGGAAAAATAAATAAAAAAGTTCATATTGTTGTGGTGTGGGCAAGTCATTGCTTCGGCGGTTGTGTGAATCCGCCAGCACAACCGTAAAGATAGCGAGGTCGCGAAGGTGAGGCGCCGCCGCGAAGTAATGGAAAGAGATCGGACAGTTTCCAAACAGGACTCGTTTATAAGGACCGCAGAGCTGCGAACCCGGTCCTCGTCTTCCCTTACGTCACCACGCAGAGAACTAGCAAGATGGATCAGCTGATGGGGTTAGAGCCGCCGTAATCGCAGTGCTTTACAGCCTACGGTGTCTCAGCAGGTAACGTCATTCCTGTAGCGTCTACTATGGACTTAAACTAGATACATACGTTGACGTTAAGTAACGCAATTAAATAGATAATGTACACGCTTGCAGATTATGTTAAATGAAAGTAATACGCTCCCCCGGCGCAATATAAAGTATTGGATATAATGTAATAAGTTTTACGGATTATATTGTAACAGATATTTTATGGTTTAAATATATCTGAAGTAGAAATGGCTCAATGTGTTCTGCCTATGGGTTACGCATTCCCCTAACAAACTGTTCGGCTAGCCCCTAAGGCGAAGCCGGAACAATATGCTTCACCAGTGTGTGAAGCGAAGTTGCCAGCATATCCGAGGCAAACATGGGTAGTTTGAACATATCAGACACTGATGCGACATGTGCAAGCGTTCTTTAATATGTAAGGTGGACGTTTCGAGCACCTCATGTCACAGTGAATCACTGCCGGCACACAGGTAGGGCTGCAGTGACACGAAGATAGTTAGTACCATTACAGCAGAACCCTCGAAGGCCTAACTACGGGAACAATCGATTTCAGGACGTACGTTCTTAAGGACTTGTTTTGTTTTGACGTGTGATGTCCTCGCCGCAGTTACGTGCTACATAATTCGGCACAGCCTTTATGTCCCTTTCAACAGTCGCAGACCGTGATTTTAGTATTTTAACGCCGCGCTCTTGGTCTCCAGGAACTGGATCACGTTTCAGCACCCCACTTCGCGTGGGGCAGAGATCACGTCGTGTGAAAGCAGATGCCGCAGATCGACTCAATGACCCATTTTGATACAGTAATGGTAACTGCGATTCTCTTACACGAGTAGGCTATCGAGAACCTCTTACTTAGCTGTAAGCGTTTTGTCAGGCCAGTGTCGTAACAGAACCCTCAGTAAATGTTCCCCGAAAATAGTTTCTATTCGCAGGTTGATCAAACTGCAGCGCCTATCGTAACGCAGAGAATACTTTCAGTATTTCATTCGGCAACAAAAAATTACAAAAGTTTACGCTGCTTACAGATCGATAAGTCAGACTTATTTTGCAGGCAATACGCCGTCGGTACAAACTTCTCAATCTGCTTGTAAGTTGCTCTCAACGGACATACTCTCCGACTATGGTACCTAAAGACAAACACAAACTATAATGACGCCACAGCGAGCTTTTTATACGCTGTTCATGATAAAGTGAGCAATTTTGAGGCCCTAGTAACTTTTTCCTTTCAGCCATTTTTTTTGTCCTTTAACCACCATTTAAAATAAATATATTCATATAAGTAACAAACACTCCGTGTAAATTCCAAGGCACTCAGAAGTTAACGTCTAATGAAAAAATTAAATATATTTATTGGCTATTATTCCAAATGAGAGTGTCTTCAAAAGTGCTCACATTACAGTGAATAGCCTATGCTATCACAAGAATCCACCACGAGTGAAATCACAACTATGAATCTCACGTCATATGCTCTACCCCACCAGGGATAAGGAAACTCGTCTGTACGTCATGTGAAATCGCGGTAAACTCACTCGCCTAACGTCTTACTGTCCGCATCACGTAGGCGACTTCCATTATTTCGTGGCTAAAGCCTGTATGCCACGATGGAAGATTGCTTGGACGGTCTCATGCAAACCTGCATGGCCACCTGCATGGATGGTTCTATGGAAGATCTGGCCATCTGCTGGCCATTTTCATAGAAGTCTTCGTAATTTATCGTGTGCAATTTTCGATGTAAGGTTTCCTACAAGGTTAAAGTTTTAGCCAATCAGAGAGAGTCATGTAGGTTCATCTTATTTATTGTGTTTCGAGGAATACATTAAACACGTATAAATAGTAAATAAAAATTACGAAAATAATTATCAATTCTAAAACCGCGAATTTTTTTAAAATCGTGTTTATTTTACCCAAATGTTGCTGTTATAACAACAAAACGATCATGCTCTGTGCATAAACACATAAGGTTGAAGTCGCGAGTGAAGAATTTTCCTGAACTACAATTGCAGAAGTAAAATCATAAAAAATGCACTCGTCTTTACTTGTAGTGCAGCAAGTATCGTTGAATAGGTTATTCCAAAGACCTTCCATACCTGCTTGCACGCGGGCTCGGATAGCAGGTCTCGTGGAAGCTTCCGTCCTAGTTTGTACGCAGAATTTGAGTCGTGGTACACAAACTTAAGACAAACCCTACTCGCCAAACACGCAAAACAGAGCGCTATCTCTAGTTACCACACTGAGCGATGCGGCGCAGTGGTAACTTATTGGACTCGCATTCAAGAGGACACGCGTTCGATTCCCGGTCCGGTCATCCTGATTTTAGTCTTCACTCCAGGCAAATGCTGGGATGGGCTCCTAACAAAGGCCATGGCCTAATCCTTCCCCAATCCCTCCCTCCTGTGCAACTTGCACCGTATCTAATGACCTCGCCGTTGACGAGACGTTAAGCCCACATACCTAACAACTACCTATCTAGCTGCCACTACCAACATCACTGAAAAAAAAACGTGAACTAAAATTTACAGATCTCACATACATAACATATTATATAAAATAAAACTGTTAAGAAACACTTAACGATAGCATACGTTTATCCCATAACTGCTCTCTAGAAATACGATGCACTCATCCACGGACTTTTAGTACATTCTGTGACATTTAGTCGGCACACTTGTAATTTTTAGGTAATTGGTAGACTGAGCCTCTCAATATTTTTAGCTACGTTCACGTTATGTCAGAGATTGGCATTTGGTTAGTTCCTTCCCAGATATTAAACATATCTTAGCACGGCGTTAAATGGCAATTTGAGGTGCAAATTATCTGTTTTCTTGTTCGAATGGAAACGGAAGATTTTATTTAGTAAACCGTCATTATGGCACATAAATAAAATCGAAATTAAGGGTGCTATAGTTTTGAAAATAATAAATGCATAACATTTTTTTCAACATTTTAAAAGAAAATGTGTGCAGTCATGCATAGAGAATATGAGAAAATTTCAATCTCGTTCAACATCCCTTGTCTTTCTACCTGAAGTATAAATAATATTCTTACAGCCCTCTATGAAAAAGCCTGAATGGCCTGACATCAAATTTAGGAAACAAAAATGAATGTGTAAATTAAATTCGTTTTCACAAAACCTATTAACAATAACTTAATTTTTTTCTTTTACACAGGAGAATATTAAATTTGTCCGAAAATTTGTTTTTAATAAAGAAATAATTAGTTTATCTGTCGGAATGTGTAAAATACTATGTAGTTTTATTGTTGCATAATATTACGAACTAGTTAGCAACATTATCAACTGCACACTAATTGCAAAAAAAACGTGTTTCAATTTCTTTTGGTTGTCGCTTTGTTAGTTTTACTAGAAATGAGGCTTTGGTTATAGGGTAAAATAATTAAAAGTGATTTGATAAAATACGGTGAAGTCAGAGCTTTTTAAAATTATTCTGAAAAATAAACGGACATGACGTGCGCATCAAGAAAGAAAGCTTCACAGTTTATTTCGGAAGCACGCGTCTCCACAAAATATGTCGTGACACGTGACAAATCAAACACGGTAACTGCGAATACAAGTCAGGTGGCTCATAGTGGGGACTTTTTCTTTCACCTGTTATCAATTTTCCATTGATATCCACACCATTATTAATATTTTAAACCTAGAAACCTTTTCCTAATAAGCTGAGATATTCATATTGTCATTTTGTCGTTACCAAATTTGTTTACTTGAAATACGCCTGCACGCATTATTTAAATGCAAATAATAGAGATGAGAAAAAATAATTGGGAATACAACACATAGAGTATGTTATATATGCTTACAAAATTTATAAAGACAATCATAATTTCAGTTAAAAAAAAAAAAAATGTAATGACGCAGATGCTCATTCGAAATTACTGGCAAAATCTACGGCAGAATTTTGTGGGTGGAAAGATTCCTATGAAGTAAACGTTTTTGTAGGTAAAGCTATGGTATCAAGATGGCAAATCCATTTAGGCTACATAATAATTACGTTCCTGGCGAATATGTTTAGACCCCAATTATTCCGCGCCACAGTAGACTTGTTCCAGCAGATGGTGCTGCGCCTGTTATAATTATGCATTCCGCCGAGCTGCCGAGTAGAGCGGCATACCTCTCCCTCAGGGGCTTCTCATGAAGTGGATTACACATAGACGACTCCAGCTTCCGCAAATTATGCTGGCGTTCAATAATTTATAACTGGCATGTCAGTGATGCAATTACTATTAAGACAAAACTTTACGTGAGACGAGCTGGAGGAATCTGAGCTGACCTGGGATATTAATTAACAATAAATAAAGACCAACGAGTTTTACAACCCAGTCAGGGGTAAAACCACAGCATACCTAAAAGAGATCCTTTATGAACATGTGGTACTGGCTTGAGTTTAAAATATGATGGTAAGTGGACCGTTATTCGTTAATTTGACAAGCTTTTCCGAAGCCCTGCTAAATTGCCACTGTCAAGATATTCCTCCGCCCCTCATGCAACGTACCACATTTTAGCGCACTCACTAAAACAATATCCAGCATGAGAAGTACTTCTTACTAAATACTGTTCACGGTAAAGTGAGAGCTTTTCAAATCCCTTCTAATGATCTACCTGAATGCATATTCCGTATACTTTCCCCATGTGTAAAATTAACATTACCATGGGCCTGGTCACATTATTCATGCGCCGGTCAATTAAAAGTGTGAAACTGTTAGAAAAGTAAATATTTTACAATAGTGATAAGTCTTGCACTTAATAGGCATTAAAAATACAGAAACTGAAACGAATACTTTGAGTAATCTCGAATGTTTTTCCAACACTTTTAATTCAGCGTTAAAACATGGAACTACTTTCTCTCCGGTCGCTACCAACTTAACAGGGCACGTGCCAGTTAGTGTGTCCGTTAAAATACAGTAACATTTTTCTGAGGTTGACTTCAAAAGTGCTCCCTTTACCGTGAGCAACCTTCAGGCATTACCAACACATATATTTCCTCTTTGTTTTATTCGTGTTAATTACAAAAAATAATTCCAAAATAAATGTAGAAACTTTCAATTTAACCACAAATACGATACTATTATGTTAAAATAAGTATAAAACCATCGTGATATATTACATATTTAGGAAACGACCAAACATGTCTTACGAACGGTAATTTATCAAAAACTTTGTTAAATAAGTTTTGAGGTATCACGAATAGACTGTAGATAGGTCAAACGAGCATTATGTTTGCCATATGCTCCTCGAACGCATTGGCGTTTAAACTTATTAGCCTATACAGAGAAATAAATGTATTCGGCTATGATATATATGTGTGCGTGTGTGTGTGCTTTGACCAAAAAAGTGTGTTATGTTTTGCCAAAATATATAGATGGATTTATTCAAAAGGATTATTGTATTCACAGAACAAAATTAAACTTCATTTTGATTGAAATATTATTTCATCTTGCAATTAGATATATAGCGCTATCAAAACAATTGTACCATTCCTGGAATGTATTTGTTTCAAGAATTAAATTTAATGCGTTATAAGTGTTGCAAGAATTTCCAAGAGGAATAAATTTTACTACAAACTGTCGCAAGTATGGTGGTTTTGCGTTAAGTACACGAGTAATAAAAATTCCTTTATGAGCTCTGATTTGCGTACCTTTGTACGCTTGATACGTATGTGCGAGCACGCGTGACGCATTCTGTGGTCAGAAGGACTTTAAAAGTTCCATCACGCTAAAGTAAGCACTTTTTGAACCAACTTCTGAAAAAGAAATAATGCTGTCCATAACTGGCGTAACGGCTCGCAGTTAAGTTAGCACCGAATAAATAAAAATTGTCCTCAACACTTGAAGTTGGACTGGAAGTGAGATTCTTAAATTTATAGCAACAGAAATCAGTGTTTATTATTTTATACTCGCTAGAGCATAAATCTGTATAGTTTAATCGCATTTCTTATTCTAAAATTTACACGGTTTCAATCGGGTAACGCATGAATAAAGCACGGACTTGGCCCCGCATACCCAAGTGAAAGAGAGAGAGAGAGAGAGAGAGAGAGAGAGAGAGAGAGAGAGAGAGAGAGAGAGAGACAAACCGACTTGTAAAGCACCAACCACAGGTAGTTGGTCGTTCAATTGTTTCCTTTCCCCGCGAGTAGTGGTCCGACATTGGCAGAGCTTCCAAGTCCCAACTTACATCGGCGCCACTATAATTACACTGTGATATTATGATAATTAGTTTATTTTTGTTATTTAAAAAAAATATATATACTATTTAGGAGTTAACAGAAGCCTCGAATCTTCACAATGGAGGCGATAAACTTCCTCAATGTCCTTCGTGTAGTTACGTTCTCCTCAAAAGTTCCGAACCTTTCTTTAAACACCGGTTTGAATTTACTGCGGCTCAACTGCGGCGTAGGCAGGCGGGTTCCTAAGCTCCAAAGTTTTGTTTTTCTCCCTCTCTTCACTTTCTACCCCCCCTCTCTCTCCCTCCCATCTCTCTCTCACCCCTTTCCCTCTGTTTCTCCAGGAATACGCGAACTTTCACCGGGATCCTTGCCCAATTCCGCGAGATGACAAATGAACGACGGGAGAGTTTCTACGCCGACGGCTAAGGCCCCCCGACATCCCTCCCCAGCCTCACTTCCACACAATCTCCTCGAGCGAAAACTACTGCTGCCAGCGTTGCCAACGTTCGCGCAGAGAATTACACTAGGCCACGACTGAGAATCCACTCGACTTCACTAAGACAGCTGTAACACGAGTGTAAATTCGTTCGGGCAGTCTATTCGAACAAGTTTGCGAACGGAACTAGTTTCAGGGATTACACCTCAGCAACTGAATGTGAATTTAAGAAAATAGTAACGTTGAAAACACGCCCCCATAGTTATTTATAATCGCATTCACCGCTCGTTATTCCTTTTTCAGGCCCAATTTAATTTACTGTTTCAGGTGCTTGAAACAAAAATGCTATGGTGCGTAATGTATTTACGTCGACAAAACACTTGTTCCGTTGTCACACCTAATGAGCTGTGAGCTATTTGTTCGGCTGCAGTTATACGAACCAATTATGAACCAATAATCATTTATCCACAGGTAACCTAATGTACACAATTGTGTTCACTGAGTCTGGATGGGTCAAGGTTGAGTATTCTATTAATTTTATTACAACTTACTTCATTTTCGGTGTAACTGTCTAGCGAATACTGATTTTTGACCTGGCATATTATTTCTTTCAACGAAAGCCGGAAATCCCGCCAACCATTTTACTCATACTGTATATTTACATAATAGAGGCCAATGATAGCGCAACATAGAAGAAAAGTCGTTCCGACATACTGACACAACCTGTTTGTTTTTAACAAGTAGGAACACGTTTGGAGTCATTGTTACCATGTGTAATACTGAACACAACCGCCTGAATTATAACAATTAATATATTCATTTTTAGAATAATAACAGTACAGCACCCATATTTCAAATTAAACTCAGGATAAAAGTTTAACGTTCTTTTAAAACTGATTTTTTCTTTGACGCATATTACGTCATTGCACTAGTTACGATGTAAAACTTGAGAGTAATGATGCAGTATCACTTATCATTGTACACGTTTTAATATAGATTTTGGAAACTCCAGATACGTATGTTTTTCTTCAAAAAAAATAGTAAAACACACCACCAACAATTTAAAAAAGATTTCACCAAATTCTTTATTGACAACTAGGTAGCAATTTTGCCCAGTAGGTATAAATTAATAATCCACGAAACACGAAATCTGGTGGAAAATCGACTGAGTTGGTAGCACCTTTGGGGGGGGGGGGGGAGTTGGACGGAGAAAGCCTCGCGAATAGGGGACAACAAGGAAGGAGACACGGGACACGGAAACAATTACTCCGTTTCTCGCCCCTCCTACCCCCCCCCCCGGGGAACATCCCCTTTCGCTCGTCGCTCCCTTCTCCGCTACCAAATTTTCGCCGTTCCTCTGGCGCTGGCCGCGACATCAATCACTCGAGCAATAACAGGCGCGTTCGCGTCGCTGACCTGGAGCACTTCCCACGCAGACACGAGTGGACCTCTCCAGACACTGTCCTCGCCTTGTTCGTCCTGATCCACCTCCTCGGAGAATTCGTCACAGCTGATAACTAGAGACCTGCAAAATTCGCGTTATTTCTCTGCAGCAGAAACTCTGCGCTATCCTGAAGTCTATCAATGGCTGAAAGTATTTGTGGCAAATTATGTGAAAAGACTTTTTTTAACCAGTAGTAACAGATCAACGGCAGTGTGACTAATTGCTTGTACCATAGTCTCACAGACACACGGCCTCGTGTAGAAGCCATCGACCAATGAAATCACGGGTTGTGTTAGAATAGGTATAGTGCAATGACGTCTAGCTCTTACCAAAATAATAACGCGATTTGTACAAGTCTCTACTGATAACATTCTGCAACGTAACCATTTGCAATTCGTGCAATGGCATAGATGAAGACTTCGTGCAGAAAATAAAACTTCCCAGTTGAACAATCAGTGGAAAACGTTCCAATCAACGACCACGATGAAAATAATCAGTCGATTTGTATGTTTGTGTATTGTAACAAATCGCCTCGTGTGTTCACAAGTTCGTGATAAATGTAGGTGTTGATACGAGAGTGAAGAGATACGGACGGCTCTTAACATCGAGGTCTTGAGAGACGATGAGAGTGATTGAGGTGAGTATGGAGCAACGCTGGAATGCAAAGGCGAGGGAAACGGGGAGATCCCCGAGAAAACCCACTGACCAGAGGCATCGTCCGGCACGAATCACACATGCGAAGATCCGGGAGTGATCCGGTCGCGGATTGAACCCCGACAATAGTGATGTCACTACACTCTAAAACTAAATCGGTGAGAATTTCACTGTTTCAATCAGTCAATCGTATCTGATTGATACAACAGTCACTTCAGTGAATTTAACTGATGAACCAGTGAAGGAAATGCCATATTTCCTTCACGGATTGATTCAGTGACATTTCCCACTGATTCGTCAATCAATTTTTCCCACTGTTTTCTCAGTGGTTTATTTTTTGACTGATGGACCAGTGAAACATCATCTGAGCAACTTCCACAGTCTCTAATTATTTTTGACTGATGTATCAGTGTAACTGCGTGTAAAAATCGCCGTCGAACATCGTTAAAAAATGGCCGTTAAATGGCGTGTATCAAGTGAAGTACCATAACAACGAATAAACTACAAAACAAATACAAAACACTTTCTAAAATGAGTTTCGTATTTCAAAACGCCATTTTTACGAGGTAATATGAACACACAGCCTTTCACTCTAAATCGGAATCAGTTATTTCTTAATGATTATTAGTTGAAACTGCTCCATCCGGCATCTGTAGAAAAAGAAAACTACTAATCTCTTCAGTTAAATGAAATCCACTAATATAAACAGTAGAAAATCAGTTATTTATAGTCGATTAATGAAAACCACAAGAATCGAAAACCGTGCATTACGGTTTGAAATAAATTAAGTAGAATTATTTTGTCGCAAAACAAAATCATTACAAGTGCAAGGAGATTTTGGAAGTGGTTGGTATCGAACCGCCATCGCCACCCCAAAACGCAACACAGTCTCTTGTTTCTTTTGACTGACTTTCTACCAACTCTGCTACTTTGGGACTGAGATAAACAGTCTCGCATTTGCGTAATAACATAAACTTACAATGGCGAACGACTATAAGTTTCGTAATGTGAAAGTACTTCATGTTGCAGAAATATACACCATATTATACGTATGTAGGTACATTACTTTGTAAGGCTCGAAAGTCATTCTAAGTTAAGTATAGTTCTGATTGATTGCTGTAAAAGGGAAATATAGTGGTTTTAACGGTGTTGTCGGTGTTTTCTACGTATCTGCCATTGTTGAATGCAACGAGATATTACAGAATCAAACTGTTATTTTGAAGAGATAGATTGACTACTACTGTAAGAACTGTGCTAGTTAGACAATGGAACGTTAGAAACAATGCAAATATTTTATCAAATATGTCGTTTCCTCAGTACTTGATCTGTTAACTTGCAGACCACAAAACTTTTGTCGGTGTAAATCCACCTTTCATATTGAATCACCGCCCTATCGAGTCAGTAAAATTATCACTAATCTATCTGTCACTAAAAATAACAGTTTAAATCTGCAGTGTCTTGTTGCATTGTGAAATGGCGGATACTAGTGGACATTGATAACCTCGTACAATGAAACCACTATATTTATCTTTTAAAGCACAGAATCCGAACTAAACTAAAGATATATTGGCTTTATAACTTTGCAAAGACATGCACTTGCGCAGAAAATCTATATATTTCGACAACAAGAAACACTTTCACTTCACAAAACCTACAGCAATATTTGACATTACATTCTGTGGTTCAGTACCCGTAATACGAGCTCACGTTTGACTGTGGTAAAGTAGGACAGTGGATATGACTGATCATGAAAGCTTCAGCATGCTTTGCTTTATGGGCGGAGGTTCGAGCCCAACCACGTCCAAAGACGTTTTTGTGTAGACAATATTTGTGTTCTGCGACAAAATAAATCGTACCTAACTTACATCACATGGGAGTGCTCTGTGCTTATTTATTAACCAACTGTAAACAACTAGTTTTCTACTGCTTGAATTAGTAGGTTTATTTTAACTGATGAATTAGTGATATTTTTTTCTACAGATTCAGGATGGAGCAGTTTCAACTGACAATCAGTAAAAAATAACTGATTTCGATTTGGAGTGTTCATTCCGTTTTTACGTCTTTCATTTCGTTTCCCTGTAATCGTCACAGCGCTCTGTGAGAATGGTTTAGCTGCATTTAATGTGGTGAAGAGAGTGAGCTGATCTATACTATTCCCTTTGACAATCCTAACCGTACTAATCAAACCAAAAACGAAAAGTATGAGCATGCAACTTCAAACTACACGATTTCGTAGCGTCATGGTAACACCAGTATTTTCCTCGCAGAGTTTCAAGTTGGCGTGGTAGCTCATCTTGTGTCGGGGTGTACGTCGTGCGCTGCCCTTCACGTTAAATAATTTTGTGTATGTGTGTCTATATATACATGCATATATAAAGTGGTTAGCATACAATACAGAAATTTAACCCACCAATAAAAAAGTGGTTAACACGTGCGCCTCACATGCTCAAGGTCCACGGTTGTGCCGTATAATGGATTGTGAGCTGCCTGCAAAACTGCGGCAGTTTTCAACACCAGAGGATACCAAAACAATAATATTCCATTGTTGTCAGAAAACCCTGAAGGGGTTGGTTCGTCGACTTTGTCAGTAAAACCAGTTCATCAAATGTTCATGTCGTTTTGTGCCCCCATGCAAGAATTGTGTGGATATTTTATTGAGTGTTTTGTTTATGTTTCTATTGTGTGTTTGAATGTTGAGTTCAACGCAAAAGTTGTTTAGTTTTTTAAATTACAGTAAATTGCACACTATAAATAGTAAATTATCGTAAATATGTTTATTTTACGTAATTATTTGCCTACATTCACTAAAAGTAATATTTAATTATTCGCCACTGCAGTCGGCCGTCACTTATTCAATCAGTGAAATTGTTTCACGTCACTAATTCAACGAGTGAAATTTTTTCCACTCAAACAATAAGTGTTTCGAATTTAGTCTGTATATTCGTCGCCAGTTGCACGGACGATAGGAAAAGGGGAAGGAAGATCTGCACCATTCTTGAAAACCCGGGAGAAACCTGACAAGCAAGGGTGATCGGGTCGGGAGTTGAACCCGGGTCCTACCGGATGAATCCGACGTGTTGCTACGTCGCAAGGGTGATCGGGTCGGGAGTTGAACCCGGGTCCTACCGGATGAATCCGACGTGTTGCTACGTCGCAAGGGTGATCGGGTCGGGAGTTGAACCCGGGTCCTACCGGATGACTCCGACGTGTTGCTACGTCGCAAGGGTGATCGGGTCGGGAGTTGAACCCGGGTCCTACCGGATGACTCCGACGTGTTGCTACGTCGCAAGGGTGATCGGGTCGGGAGTTGAACCCGGGTCCTACCGGATGACTCCGACGTGTTGCCACGTCGCAAGGGTGATCGGGTCGGGAGTTGAACCCGGGTCCTACCGGATGAATCCGACGTGTTGCCACGTCGCAAGGGTGATCGGGTCGGGAGTTGAACCCGGGTCCTACCGGATGACTCCGACGTGTTGCCACGTCGCAAGGGTGATCGGGTCGGGAGTTGAACCCGGGTCCTACCGGATG
Source organism: Dryococelus australis (assembly GCA_029891345.1). Classification (NCBI taxonomy): domain Eukaryota; kingdom Metazoa; phylum Arthropoda; class Insecta; order Phasmatodea; family Phasmatidae; genus Dryococelus; species Dryococelus australis. The sequence continues at coordinate 6,091,059 of CM057003.1, read as the reverse complement.
ACTCCGACGTGTTGCTACGTCGCAAGGGTGATCGGGTCGGGAGTTGAACCCGGGTCCTACCGGATGAATCCGACGTGTTGCTAGGTCACAAGGGTGATCGGGTCGGGAGTTGAACCCGGGTCCTACCGGATGACTCCGACGTGTTGCTACGTCGCAAGGGTGATCGGGTCGGGAGTTGAACCCGGGTCCTACCGGATGACTCCGACGTGTTGCCACGTCGCAAGGGTGATCGGGTCGGGAGTTGAACCCGGGTCCTACCGGATGAATCCGACGTGTTGCTACGTCACAAGGGCGAGGCGGTTGCATGAGCGCCCCCACGCACGGCCACGGACGATGAACGCAGTATCGGATGTGGACTGTGGTAATAACAACCTCCCCCGGCCCGTCAAACGCCCCCGGGGCTGGGTTCAACGTGTGCAGCAGGACGCAATGCGCGGGGATTCCAGGCCGTTCGCGGTCAACTGAGCACTTTTGAAAGCCCTGCTTGAGATCCACTTGTATGCACGATGTGTGTTCTTCCGCATTATGCGAAATTACTAATGCCGTGGGCTTCATAGCTTTCTTCATGCTTCGGTCAAGTGAATTGTATCGTATTACAAATGGCTTTCTAATGTCCCCCGTTCTTATGCTTGAAAGCTTAGCAGGGGACGGCTTATAGACTATCTGCTAACCTAACTTAACACCCATGCCTTACCCGGGATTCGAACCCAGAGCCTCCCGCATCCCAGATCGGTGGTCAAGTGAAACTGTAAAATGATTAGAAACGTAAATATTCTTAAAATATGGTAATTAATGAAAACAGAAAGCGAAGAAATAATTTAAGTTATCACACATGGTTACCTATCACTTTATATTCGACGTTAATATATGGAACTACTTTCCCCTCCATCGTTACCAACTTTACTGGGCAAATGTCACTCAGTGCGCCCGTTAAAATACATGCAGGTACGAACAGGGACTTCTTTTTCTAAGGTTGATTTCAATAACGCTCACTTTATCGTGAACAGCCTTTATAGCCCGAGTTGCGTGGTTTTGGCAGGAGAGTGAAAAAGAGGGGGTGGGGATGGGGTTACAATTACCATAACCCGCAGCCCTTCTCTCATTTGCGGGCTCCGCTGCGGATGAGCCGGTTCGCCGGCATCGACAAATGTTTCCAGCGCAGAAACGATGGCCCGCGGTTATCATCGCGAAAAGTCGCGCCATCACGCCTGTATGAACGCCTCATATGCAAATCGCTAATGGGTGAGGTATGCCACAGGTACCGCCTATATTAACTGGCCGATGGTTACATTTAAGCGTGCACACATTCTGCTGAGTTACTTGATGACAAATATTTTAGGTTTTATTATATGTAGATGGATAATAAAAAATTTTTGCAGGGGTAGTTTAGAAAAATCCTCAAATACAAATTGTTAAGATGGCAACATGATCAACGCATTCAATTGTTTCCACTTTCTTTCCCTGTATTTACAATATACGAACAGCCAGAATTATTTGTTGATAAGATTAAAAAGAAATGTGAACTGTTGACATATACAAAGAAAAAAATAATTTGGTCGTAGGAACTATCTAGACTATTGAAAAATGGACAGCTTGGATGTACTATTTAATTATTGTTAACGTAGGTTAGTGATACCAACATAACTGCTTGTTGAATTTTTGTCTGTGATTGTATTTTTTACTGTATGGCTTCTTCAGCAAAGCACTGCATCCCTACTACAAAACAGATAATATCTCCAACAGAACAACTTCAACAATACTAGGATTGTTCCCACAACAATTGGAATTACAATAACCTAACAGAACGTTCTGTTGATAGTACATATTGGCAGTAGCAAATACACCCACTACAGGAATACAACAAACAGTTCTGTTATAGGCTGTTCACGGTAAAATGAGCACTTTTGAAAGCCCGGCTTAGCATCTACTTGTAACCACGTCGTGTATTCTTTCGCTTTATGTAATATTAACATTGTCATGGGCCTCGTCACTTTATCATGCGTCAGTCACGTGAAACTGTGCAACTATTAGAAAAGTAAATATTTTACAAATTTGCTCTTTTTACCGCTTCGCTACATTAAAAATAACACAAAGCCAAAGACAAAATTAAAGTTATTGACGTTAAGATATGGAACTATTTTCCATCCCTCGTTACCAACTTTACTGAGAGCGTGTCACTCAGTGCCCCCGTTAAAATATATACAGGCAGGGGCAATAACTTTTTCCTAAGGTTGATTTCGAAAGTGCTCACTTTATCGTGACCAGCCTTTAGTATCACTGTTTATGTTAACAATATTTAAAATGATACCCACGACCAATCAGATAGCTGTCTTTTTCAACAGTCTTGATGGTTCCAACAACCATATATTTTCTCAGTGTACAGCATTAATGTTGGCACAGATATATTATTTTAACGATAGCAACATAATAAAACTTAACGCTGTAATATGAGAGAGGGGGGGGGAGTGCAATAGACTACACACCTCCTACAAAGGCAAGCCGGTTGATGGTAGATGGGGCTTAACGTCTCGTCGACAGTGAGGTCATCAGAAACAGATCATAAGTTACTCAGAGAAGCAGGGACAGGGAAGGAATCATCCCAAATCAGGATGGCCGCACCGGGATTCGAACCCGGGTCCTCCCGAACGCGAGTCCAAAGTATAACCACTGCGTCGCCTTGCTTGGTGATTCCCGGAGGAGTCGCCCGCATTTCCACACGAAGAAAACACGTCGATCGTTGTGATTTACCTATGGGTTTCCTCGGTGCTTTCCCATTTCTTCCCGCCCTTGCATTTTGCCGTTGTTCCACTTCCACTTTTCTTTCACCTGTAACGGCGCTTAAGACCTCTCCGTCAAGGGGAATGGTGCACGAAAGCCGTTTATTTACTTAACTCATTCAGACCCAGTGCACACAATTACTGTGTACATTACACAAGTGAATGAAATGTTTGGTATTACTGCACATTGCGAAGCTCAATGACCAATGGTGTTATCTGTGGGTAGATTATTTGCAAATAGTATTACTGGTCTAGGTCTGGTCATATAACTATAGTCGAACCTATAGCCTACATCTCATTGGCTGTGGCAACGAAATAAGTATAGCGTCAACTTAAGTACATCACTGTAACATCTGGTAATTTGTCAATATTTTGTATACTTTTCTTGTTAATTTTAGATAGGATAAGCTAACAATTTATTAAATTTCTTTATGTTTTCAAAGTTATTATAGCGGGGTGTGTAAAGATGATAATCAGGACGGCCTCTATATGCTCTCGAAACTGTTATGCTCCCCATATTATTTGTTACTGACGCAGAAACGCTTGCTTTCACCTCTATGAACTTGGAAATATATTGCAAATCTAAAGAGGCGACACTTCTTATGACAAATTTCGTTTGTTCTGCTGTTTTTTTTTTGTTAGGAATATAATTATTCGTCTTCAGAAGGGCAAAGGATGGTTGAGTAGTCGGCCAAACTGATATTGAAAAACTAATAAAATTATTGTTTTTTTTTTCTTGTTCGCCTGTCCAGCCCTAACTTATAGAGTTGATAGTTGAGATATAATTTGCCGACATTAGAATTGGAGAGTGTAAGACTCAATGAAGGACTGCGAAGAAATGACTTCACTCCAGGAACTGATGATGACCCGAGGAAGGACAATCACATGCCACTGGTAGGGATCCATCGCTGCCTCTGGAGTGTAACGGCCCACTAACACTTGAAGCTACTGTGGAGGTCCAGGGACAAGTGTTCGAGCAGAGAGCTAGAGTGATCAACAGACAACGAAGGAGAATCATCCTCATCCCTAGGCGGTATTCCATTTGAAGTATATATGGCCATATATATAGTTAGAGATTTATCAAATGTTAATTTTATAGTTTTATGAAAATTAATATATTTTCTTTCCTCTCACTATGTTGGATAAATTATTAATTTTAATATAATCTTCAAAAAGTCGTTTCGTCTTTTAATTAATTTTTTTTGTGAAAAAGTTGATTTTGAATGTGGCTTGGATTGAGAAAATATGCCACTATTCGTATGAAGATATGAGAAAGAGAACATACTAATTTATTCCTGTTGATAGTCATTAAAATCTTCTAACGATTTCACTTCACTCTATTCTTTGTCGTTAGTAGTCTAAATAAGGGTTATTAATTCTGTCATTATTAGTCTTTTGTCATGTTAGTCTTTTGTCCTACTGACGATCTCTATGTCAAGTTTCCTTGTGGTAGTGTTACCTACACTTGAATGAGTAATTGCTTTTCTCACTATTGAAAAGTTCCGAAGCTAGCCGTGGCAAAATATATAGTAAAATTTAATTTGTGACATTCGGGAAGTGCAAGTTGCAAGTCTGACTTTCTCCGTTATAGAAAAAGTTGCGCCTATTTGCGGGGCGTATAATAACGAAGCTCAGCGACCGCACATATATTTAATCAACGACGAGTTTCGCTATAGCACGCATAATTTTTTTTTGTTTGCAACACCTGAACCAGTAAATTGAAGTAGGTCTGAAAGGGTTAATTTCTTTCACAAGTTGTTTTCGGTAAATTTTTCAATTTTTTTTTTTTGGCATGGCAAAACAAAAATAATAATTTCCGTCACATTCTCGCAGTGTTAGATATTGACTATAGTACATTCACGACTGGAACAGACTTATGAAAATCAACCTTTGAAAAAACACCCTAGCCATTAGCTGCATGCATAACTAGTAAAGAGTGGGCAGGTGCATGTATTGTACCCACACCCGCCACTTTTTTTTTTTACTAGTTATGCATGCAGCTAATGGCTAGGGTGTTTTTTCAAAGGTTGATTTTCATAAGTCTGTTCCAGTCGTGAATGGACTATATCTTTATTATCCTACGAGCATTGATGAAAGACAGGAAATAATACCTTACTATTTATCTTCCATCAGCGATTCGAGAATAACTTACTACTGTCAGGAGAAGGTGTTCAAAAACGTTATTTACGTCTGTCGCGCCAAATTATTAAAAGCCTCTGAAAAACAACTTCTGACCTAAATCGGGATAATTAACAGCTTTCGTGCACTATTCCCTATGAACGCCGACCAAAACTCAACTGAACCCATCCATGAAGCTCCTGTTAGTATGCCAGCTAGTGTTGTATCTTCCATCTGAGCTGGCATAACGGCTAATATGGTGCCTAGTGCACCAGCTTTCATGGAAGTTTCTGCAAGACGAAGTAAAGGACAGCAGGCTATAAGAGGAATATGAACGGAAACATTTACTGTGAAATCGTCGTTTGCGCGCATACGCGTAACTCGGTAAATAAAAGTAATATAAATACGAATTTTTGTCAGAACGGATAAAAAATACTATTGTTTATATCCCCACATTTTTACTTTTGTCATATTTAATGTATTCATTCAAATATCGCATTTTTAAAGCTTGCCTATGCAGTTTCCTTAACCGACAAGAGAAACGTACATAGATATGTGCGTAGTTTAATCTGTGGTCTTTCATCGTGTGTAACACAATCCCACTGTTACGGATCTAACTTGCACAGTACAGCGTCACGACGGAAACACTGCACGCCATGCGCGTAGGAGCGATGAGGCACTAGGCGTGCGTGTTAGTGTCGCCCGTATCGCTCGCTCTCTTGTTGACCTTGGACGCGGAGCTACATAATACCCTTAATGTAGAGGGCCATCGGTGTAGTTGCAGACACACAACAACAGCGTGAGGATCCCTGACAGAAAACAAGTTCCCGACACGCCAGAACTTGGGATTGAACATCGTACCTCGCCGTACCGAGTTGGTACTCAATTTATCACGTACTGGACATTTATTATTATTACTACCCAGAAATACGTTAGCCACTTATTTTATTCGCCTTCACGCGTCTTCTATAATTAGGCTCACAAACGCTAGGTGTTTCATCGTCTGGCAGCCATCCTAGAAGTCAAATATTTGATTACACATACCGCAATTAGAACAAAAGTGGGATTTAAATAGTAGGAAGAATGTGCAGTTAAAGTATTCTTCCATTTCCAATTCAGGAGTTCTATAAGTACCTAATACGCGTATTTCAATTTCTGTTCCACAGTAACACATATCTTATAGGCGATTCGTAATAACATTGTCATCGACCTGATCAATACATTGAAGCGTCGGTCAAGTGAAATCGTGAAATTATTATAATAGTCGATATTCTACAAATTCGCGAATTCTTTCTCTTACATGCATTGAAAAAAATACAGGGAGCAACAGAAGTTATTCCAGTGTTCGCGAATGTTTACCTGACACTTTTAAATCGGCGTTAGGGCATGTAGCGACTTTCCCCTGGCAGTTACCGAGTTCACTGGACGCATGGACAGTCAGTGGGTCCGATCAAATATTTGAACGTAGCCTGCAACAGTGGCATTTTCTTCAATGGGTTGATTTCAAAAGCGCCCAATTAACCGTATCTCATGAAGCTTTTACCGCGTTGACAATTGGCTGCCGATAAACGGTCATCACTTCAAATTCGAACCAGATAGTTCAACTTCTTTTTATTTCTTTTGTTCGAGCCATCACACGCCAAACTACCAATGTACTTCGCCAAAGGAGGTAGAACTATATGTATATATATATATATATATACACCTGAAGGCCTCGGGGAATTCGCGACGGTGGGAAATTTTAATGAGAGTAACGTTGCATTCCACCTCATCTGCGGTTTCCCTCCCGGTATATTCTCACCGCCGGCAACATTTCCCCAAACAAATGGAGAAATTTCTCTCTCTGCCATTGCGTTATTTTTTTTTTTTTTTTTTTACAGCCCGCTCTCTTGCTACTTTCCCTTTCTCTCCTTGCCCACTCGTACTACCAACCGTTACCCCCTTACGCGAGGTTTCAAATCCTGCAAGTTGGTCGGCATGAGCCTTGGGGGGGGGGGGGGGGCAGGGTTGCGTCAGAACGCCATTCCAGTTCCCCGCCAGCCCTGTTAGCTAGCTATCAACATCCCTCCGCCCTTACCAACCTTCGCAAACGAGGGAATGACTGTTTGTGTGTGTGTGTGCTGCGCAAACAGCTAGGCGAGGGCAGTGTTCTCCGTTGTTGCCAACATTCCGAGCCAGGCCTGGCGTGGAAGGGTTTCCGTCCCTGCAGGGCAAGGTCGTATGTGTTAAAGGCTCGGCTGCACCTATTATGCTGAAATTATTCGTTCTCGAGACACAATTTCAGTTCCCGTGGTATTATTGGAAATGTTTGATTAAAGAAAATTTACAATTATGAGGCAAAAACGAAAGAGTTGCGAAGTCGAACCTTAAGACTGGACCTCACGCGCCATGTTGAATTATTTGTTTCCACAGGCTGTTCACGGTAAAGTGAGCTCTTTTGAGGCCCCTAATTAGTTTTTCTTCCAGCCATTTTTTATCCTTCAACTAATTTTTAAAATAAATACTGCTCTGTAAGTAATAAACGCAGTGTGTATATTACACCGCACTTGGATAAAATAAAATAAATTTATTGAATGTTATGCCATATGAGAGGATTTTCAAAAGTGCTCACTTTACCGTGAATAGCCTATAGCTTACTGAAACTACAGCAAAACCTGTCTGGCAATGTATGTACATTACTCTGTGATATAAACATATATTCTGAACTCCTGTAAAGTAGTCATGACGTAATTAGTGCAGCATAATTGATAAATTGCCAGGACATTCTTGCCGTTCAGCAGTCACCAGATGACGCGTGGATAATCCAGGCGTCATCTGCTGAATAAAATTTGGCGATCACATTTCAAGGCATTTGTAACATGTAAACGTTCCTATAATAAGAAACATGTAAATGCCGTTCACGTTAAAGTGAGCACTCTAGAAATTAACCTCTGAAAAAAAACCACTGCCCGCAACTGCGTATGCATAACCATGTGTGTCACCACACAGGCTGGGGTTGAACACACCCAGTTATGTTGGCAGTGAAATGTGAAAAGTAGTTCTACGAAATAACGCGGTATTGCATGTGTAATGTGTAAAGTTATGGCTACTTAAGGTGTTTGAAGTTTATTTTATACACTTTAAAGTAATTATTGGCGTAAAGATAATGTATTTACTGTAACTCATAATTATATTGTGTCACGTGATCGATGAAGCCGTGCAAGGTGATCGAACGAGTTGCAGGAATGATGAAAATTTCAACTGCAACTTTCCGGAAGTAAATGTAGATGTGTTTCTACGACGTGTTTTCGCCGCTTATCCCCAGTAAAAAAGTGAAAAAGAACATGTATAAATCGACAATTAGAAACGTGATATTATAAACGGAAAGTTAAATATCAATTATAAAGTAAATGAACGACAGCAGAAACGCAACATTAATATATTCACGTGAGTTTGCGAAGTACATGTTATATCCTAAGTTTAACAAATAATATTAAAAGTTATCTTTCTTTCAAATCTGTCATTATAACAAGTGCAAATTTGGCAGTCAATAATTATACGTTAATTATACACGTTTTTATATCACTGCGTAGTTTTGTAATGTAGGCCTAACCTCAACTACATCTTTACGTATCTATTTACGCCCAGCCATGTATCCTTTCTTAAGTCTGCCTTGATAACAAGTGCAAATGTGCCTGTCAATAATTATACATTAATTTGACACGTTTTGAAATCACTGTGTTATTTTGTAATGTGGGCCTAACCTCCAACTTGTGTTCATGTAGTTATTCATCCCAATTTACAGTGTTAATTTTTTCTATTGTTAACATAACATAAACGTCGCAGTTTGATGCTACACCAAAGGTGTTCCAACATATAAACTTTAAAATCTTGAAGCTGGTTTCGTTAACTATAGACCTATAGATGTGCTTGTTGCCGACATTATTTCGTGCTGCAAGTGTAAGCCTAATTGTTTTATTTGGTAATGCTTTTCATAATAAGAATTAGAAAGTATTTACAATTAATTGTCAACAGTGAGGCCTAGAGAAAAGTTCCACGTTTAAATTTCGAAATGGATGTTTGACAAGACAACTTGCTACCTTCTGAGAAATATCAACGAAGATAGTATGCGTTATTGAGTAGGCATAATTGTTTGCAATATCTGCCACTTTGTCCCACAAAAATATTGTAGTTATTGAAATTTAATGTAACTGTAAATTACACGTCATAATCAACACCCAGACTCTCAGAGCTCCTGTTTACTTGCGAGTGCATGTTTTGTAAAGATTAGATTAAATTACGCAGTGTATGTGTTAAATTTAGTGTTTCTAGAGAAGCTGTATGAGCTAGCTTTCAAGAAAATTGTTTCCAGACAATTGTCTTATGTAGGCTGAAGTGGGAGAGGGGGGTGAAATTTGCAGACGGACATTGACAAGATATGGTTGTGGACTAGTGATAATAAAATTAAGATAAATGTGAGAAAAACTAAGGTAGTGAGGTTCATAAGGAAGAAGTTGATAAGCAGGGACATGTACAGATGGGAGGGACAAGAGCTAGAAGAAGCAGCAGAATATAAGTATCTAGGGAGTGTACTGCAGGGAGACCTCAGATGGAAAAAACAGTTAGAGAGGGTGGTTGCGAAGGGAATAACGGCTCTCGGTATGCTGGGAAGGGTGCTGAATGGAGTCAGCTGTGAGGTGAAGGAGAAGGCATATGGCACAATGGTACGGCCAATGTTAGAATATGCTGCAGCAGTATGGGACCCGTATGTGGAGGTGGAGGTGCAAGAACTGGAAAAGGTGCATAGAAAGGCAGCAAGATAGGTGAAGGGTAGGTGGAGAAGGCAAGGGCAGGATGATGAGGAAGAAGGGAACTATAGGCCATCAGTGATGATGAGAGAAATGGGGTGGAGCTCATTGAGGAACAGGAGGAAAGTTGAACGGCTAGTCAGGATGTACAGGATGGTGAATGAAGAGGGCGGATGGGGAGGGCTACACTGCAAGCTAAGTAAGGGGGTGTTTAGAGGAAGAGGAAACAACAATGAAAAGCTCTAGAGGGTGTGGAGGAGAACGGAACAGGTTAGGCAGTTCATACTTGTGAGGTCTGTGAGGGAGTGGAATGTGCTGAAGGAGGAATTGGTATCTGTGAGAGCGGTTGGTAAGTTCAGGAAGGGAGTGGAAAAGGAATTGGTTGGGTGAAGGAGATGTGAGAGAGCTCGCCACCGGGCGGCGGCCTAATTGCGAGTGTATGTATGTATGTAAGGGTCGGGTTACAATTGACATACCAAACACATTCACGGTTATAGCGATAAGCACATACAAAACACAAAAGCACAGTGGCCTGGCTACAATTGATATAACGATAATAATATTAGTTTGTCCATGTTACTACATTTGTACCGAAGAAATTAAGGTCTGTACATAGAGTTGGCAGTGAATTTTTTTTTTCTTCCAAAAATAAATATTTTCAATTGATCTGAGACATCTTTAAAATGGTAAATTATTTACATTTCAATTTTTACTTTAAACATTACCTAAAAGCGTTACAAAACTTCCGTGGTTGTGATTATCCATAAATAAACAAAAGAAAATATCTTCCCGAGGAAGCAAATGGAAAAATACACACTTTCTAGATTTGTAAATAAGTTTTTCAATTAATAACATAGTATAAGTGTCGGGGCTTCTGATTGGCTGTTTACTGACGCACAGCTATAGTAGCATGGGTAAGTTAAACCAAGTGCTTATCGCTATGCACAGTAACTTGCCTCTAAGTATTACTTTTATGATTTGACCTTTACATTATCATTTTGCTGTCATTTGTGGATCTGTATTGGTTTTACATTGACAATAAGACATTTATTTCAGCTTTGTGTGTGCACGCATAAACCATTTTTGTAAGTACAGTAATTTTCTTTATATACTTTTCTCATTTAAGTTTTCAGTTTTGCTGCAGTCATTGCAATGAAGGAACCACAACAATGATGAGAGTCCATGCACTTTACCTGTACAATTGGTTTCTTGAGGTCTGTGTGGGTTTGACAAAAAGGAAATGTCGCACCCATTTGGGCCACAAGAGACACCGAAAATGTGGCTATCACCGGATCGGCATTTCACTTAGCTATAAATAATATACATTATTTTTAGAATTATTTTGTACAAATTAAGGTGGTCCCAGTTACAAGCCTGGTATAACCTTCTTTTACCACTTCAATTCACAATATAAATGTTCAGTTCTTTTTTGGAGGGTCTCAGAAGGGTACGAACACAGAGTGACGGTGTCAAAAAAAAACTATATGTACATATACACAATTGCATTTGTTGGTATGTTTATATTTTTAGTGTAAATTATTTTTATTTTATATATACGTTATAGACCTATGTTGAAATATATTTATCTCCGTTTATAAAGGTGCATATAAAAAATATCCTTAAAATGCACATATACGTACACATATTTTATATATTACATACTTTTATATACTGCCCCGTTTGCGCCGTCACGTTAAGTTTATTAGCACCATCTACTTCTGTGCAGTGGTGTACTCTTTGCTTGACTCAGATCCCCTCGTCATTCCTTGCCTCCCAACCTTCCCCTTTCCCCTTCGTGCGTCATTATTTTTTGATTTGTCATTTTTTATTTAAGTCCTTGCACGGCCTCGCTCTGTCTACTTTATACGCTTCAGATATCTGCTACGTTACGCCGCTACCTTATACCTGCAGGATGTATGTTTTTTCCTGATGGCTTTGTTGCACCTAACTTCAATCAGTTGAGGCCAAACACAGCTATCATGTTTTATAGCTGACGTTTTACTTGTCACGCTACAGAGCGATGGGACACTTAGAAAACGGTGTATCATGGGAAACGTTAAGTTTACGGTACAGTTTTTAAATGTTTGGTAATTTGTGTGACAAGTGATGTTGTACCTTGGGTGTACAGTAGTGCTAGTCTATTACAAAATCTGGATTTGGCTGCCCTTCCAAATTATTCTTCGACTTAACTAATGTGTGTCCTTTCTTGAAGTGTAGTGTTGGTCCTTGTTCACCATCAAAGTTTAATGTTTGCTTTTTTACAATTTCCATGACTTCATAGCTAGGGAGTTCATTTTTCAATTGTTTGTTGTGTAAAGTTTTTGTCTATCAGAGCTGTGAGATGACCCAAACAATTAAATACGTTACGTATTTTATATATATTGTATATTTTACATGATATATATATGATGTTTGTTTACATGTGGTGGAAGGTTACATAATGGGCAAGAAAGTAGAATTTTAGCAGAGCTTTCAAAAGTGCTCACTTTATCGTGAACGGCTTATAATCATTTTATTGAGAAGGAAGTCCTGGCGCATAAACGGAAAACTCAACATGGCGTGTGATGACATGGTGGGGTAAGGGGTGAGCGGGAGCAGTGCTGCCAACAGCAAATAACACAAAATATATTTTTTTTTAACCATCTCACGAACCGGGGTAGCAAAAACAAACGGACGAACAGTTAATTCCATCTCACAGGTTGAGAAAGTAGTTCGCGGGTCTCGATCTCCGCAGGCGAGTTAGGCGGGGGGGATCTGTATTTATTTTTTCGTTTGTTTTAGTCCCGAGGTTAACGAATCCACGTGGATTAGTCTTGTCCTGGTTAGTTTATCTTATCATTGTATGAGAGCTCATAAAATTATTTCTGCGTATCAACGAACGTATCATGCAAACTCGGCCACACGACAAAAATAAACTATTTATATGTCGCTGAAGATATGTGCGTTTCTAGAGCGATTATTTCCCACGCTTGCGTTCAAAATCATTTTTGCGTCCGTTGACAGTGACACAGTTTGCGCCGTGCATTGACGACCAGAGATAGTAAGAGATCCGTCAGGAACGTTTTAGCTCATCAAGAAGACCCGTTTGTTTAACATGTTCATTCGGAACGGTTCCTAACACATACACGACATTTTCTGTTCGCTACCGCGTCTCTTAGGAATATAAGAGGTTGGGGATGGCATGGTGGTATAACTTACACATAAATGTCTATTCGCCGATTCTTCACGCAATTTGAATCAAACCTTTGAAAAATCACACCATGTATGATTTGGTTAGTTGTTTCCTAAACATGCCATGTACAGTATCACCAACGATTTATAATTATTTTAACATAAATGTGCCTTATTTTTGGTTAAATTGAACTTTTTATTATATTTAATCTGTGAATAAAATATTTCACATATAAAAATACGAATAGAAACAGGAAGAAAAATGTTGGTAATACCTAGTAAGAAATAGTTACTTTGCAAAATACTATGTAACTGAGCGTGCACGAATGTGGTGCGTGGTCCATTTTGTGTAATTTCCTAGACTCGGTTAAGCTTTGTTTTTATGAGGCGGAGGAATATCCTGGAAGTAGAACTTTAGCTGGGCTTCAGAAAAGTTTGAATTAACCGTGAGTGATCTATACACTAACACTTCCCGATTAAACGAATGGGTTAAGTTATTATGGTAGTGTAACTGGAACTACCTCATTGTAATCTATCATAAAATCCATCACGAAGCTATTTTGATTAATATTTCTGTATATAGTTTATTCGCGATTTAAATATTCTCAGGTAACAGAGAAGAGAGAGTAATTTTCACTTCTAAATACTTGTAAATCTAATACATTTACTCTTTCTAAGATCCTAATATTTCCTGTTACTCAACATAAAACACACGGTAGAATTATGATCATACACACACCTGTAGAGTTCGTAAGTCGATATAAAAATAAAAAATTATTCACACTTATGTTCCAGAGTGGGTTTGGTATTATGTTGAATCTGTTGGTAACAATGACAACAGTTCCGAAACAGTTAAGTGGTTCAGTTCATAGACTAAAGATGATGTAGCCCGATCTCGCTGGCTGTGCACAACTAATCTCAGTGTCCCCAACATTGAACGGCATTTCTGCCTACACGTCGAGAAAAAATGGCGTGGATTGCGTTTGAGGTTAGAACACTGTTTAGTAAACAAGTGCTTTGTAATGTTTGTATACTTGCTCTAGCCAATTCGTAACGCAGTTTGATTAAGTTTCAACTGGTAAAAGTATTTTCTTAATATACCAGTGGTTGTCACTTAGAAAATAAAAAATAAACCAACACATTCATCACTGTTGACCATGTGACATTGACAGTTGTGTATTATTGGGGTTGGTCAATGTTGGGACATGCGCAGAAGACGAATAGGCGGTCTACCTCATCTTTAGTCTATGGTTTAGTTCATTCGTCGGAATGGTTCGTGAGTGTGCAACAGTTCCCATCGAGACGACGAGACGGAGAACGATTCCATATCCGGAAACGTTCCACCAGTTTGTAATAGTTTCAATATTTGTGAACATTTACATCCAATCGCCGGAATCTTCCACCACTGGTTGCTATGCAATGCCTTTTCTGGAGACAATTTCAGGGTCGGAACCGTTCGCGTTTAGCAATTACCATTCATCTACCCGATGTTTTTAATAGAAGGTAATTTAAAAAGCAGCCAAATTCAACTACTCGAATCAGTGGAAAACCACTGATAGCTTCAGTGAAACAATTTCACTGATTGAAAAAGTGACGTCCCACTGCAGTAGTGAATTAGATATTGTTGTTATTGAATATAACCAAAGAGTTACGTAAAATAAACACATTTACAATAGTTTGCTATTTATATTGGGTATTAGTTGTCAAATCATTTTAGTTTTCAAAATATAACACTCAAATTCCGACACAAGTGTGTTATAGGCAGGTTAAAAAAGTCGAATTAGATTCTAAGCGCTGCATACTGCATTTGTGTTACAAGCTAAGCAAGGAACAAAAACAACTTTTCCTCTGCAGTTTATGGTTTAAAATATTTATTAAATGAATGTTAACAGTTTCGCTTGAATGAACAAAGATATATTTACGACAAGTCTGACCCATATTTTCAACAAAATTCAAAGGGCCAGTACTCGTTCACCTGTTTATAAATCAGTACGTTTTGCACACTATGCAGATTGCATTAAATGCAATTTGATTGGGAAAAATATATCTAGGAGCAAAGCCTGGTATGCTGCAAAATTTGGGACATTAAAACTTTCGAGTGTTATATTTTGAAAACTATAATGATTTGACAACAAATAACTGCATTAAGGAGGCACTGTTCGAAAGCTCTTTCAGATAACCAAATAAAAAAAAGTCAAATATGACCTTAAAAAATCACATTTAAGTTTCAATAACCAACTTTATAAATTTGGTTTCGAAATATTAACCTTCACTGCTGTCCTTAAAAAAGATTTACACTGAAATATTCCATAGTTATTTTAAAATGAGAATAGACACATTTGTTTACAAAGAGATTCATATGACCACTAGGTAAGCCCCTTAAGTAACAATAAAAGTCCTTGTATTTACTTCAATATTAATTTATGGTTTAAGGTGTTACAACTAATAAATTAAAAGAAGTGTGTTTTACTTCAAACTTACAGAGTTCTTGTTTCGCTATAGCAAGCAATGAACTGTAGGCTTCATGATCAGTTTCAGCAATACAAACAATTCTATCATATAGAGTATAGGCTGTTCAAGGTAAAATGAACACTTTTGAAAGCCCGACTAAAAATCTACTTGAATGCACGTCCTGTATTCTGTATTCTTCCGCGGTGTGTAAAATGAGCATTGCCATAGGTCTCACAACTTTATTCGTGCGTCGGTCAAGTAAAACTTGAAATTATTAGGAAAGTAAATATTACAGAAATCTGCTCATTAAAAAAAAAAAAAAAAAAAAAAAAAAAAAAAACACCCAGAGAGCGAAAGTAATAATATCAGTTATCACAAATGGTTACCTAACACTTTTTATTCAACGTTAAGTTATGGAACAATTTTTCATCCCTCATTACCAACTTTAGTAAGCAAATGCTGCGCCTATTAAACTATATGCATGCAGGGGCAGTGACATTTTTCTAAGGTTCATTTATAAAGTGCCCACTTTATCGTGAACACCCGGTAACGCGGTTGACGAATTATTCACCCTTAGGGGAGATCTTTGAACACTGAGCCTTGCAGTCAATAGTGCCGAGCAAAAATTACCTTCATGAGTTTTAATTGAGTGTTTTAAATGACCCCGGACAGCGAAATGGCCGTAATAGGAGAACACCAGACATAGTGGAATGGAATCGGCAAAGGCGTGAATTTCGGAATTATTCTAGAATTCGCATAGAGTGATTTCGCGAAGCAACGGAAAACCGAAATTAGGAAGGGTAGGGGGATCGAACCCGTGTCCTCCAGAATGCAAATTATGTGATTTACCACTGAGCTACCTCGGTCGAGTGCACTGCGTCTGAATGAGTTAGGGAAAAACAAAACACATAGTAAAATAATAAAATACTTTTCGTCAGTAGACACACTTGTATGAGAATTTATAGTAATGAACGTTTGACACAGCTTGTAATTGAAATCATTATCGAGCCTTGTTACGAAGCAAGACGTCCTGCAGCCAAGGGGCCACGGTTTCCCAGCGGGTAGAGCGTGCACCTTTCCCGGAGAAGTTATTCCCGGATATTAGCAGGTGGGAATCGTGCCGGAAGGTGCCACTGGTCGGCGGGTTTTCTCGGGGATCTCCCGGTCCGGCGCTGCGCCTTACTCGCCTCGCTTCACCCACGTCGGCTCTCGAGACCTTTTTGTTACGAGAGTCGCCCAAACATCCCCAATCCGCGACCTGCTGCCGAGTTTTATTGGAGATAACCGCTAATCGCCCCACACTCAGCTGATAACTACACTCCTCCACGTCGACTGAGACGCCTGCGTGACGTATGTCGCCGGTATTAAGGCCCTTACACAATTCAAAACTTTTAACATTTGATTTTGCGTTCGCTTTCCGACATGTTGTTTCTTGTGGAGCTTCACACAATGGAACTGTCAAAGGTGAAGTCAAGCACTCTTGACTTTACCATTTCGAATAATTGAAATTTAAAGTCAAAGTCAAGCAGCCATTTTGCCGAGAATCTAACAGTGGTTATGTGGAAAGTGTGTTATTTTATTGTGGAGCGAATTTTTATCTCGGTATATTAAACAAAGTTCGTCTTAAATTAAATAAATGGCCAACGAATATAATTTGAAGAGGAAATATAAGACTTGACATATTATAATATATTAAAAAAATGAGTTGTTTGTTTTGAAATAAATTTATGATATAAATTTTAAGCTTATTAAAAAAAAAAAAAGGTACGTAAAATGCATTCCTGGATAATAACGCAATTATTTTCATAACAAGATACACATTTCTACGAAGCTCGCATAACCGATGTTCAACTGTCTGAACTCTGACTTTACAATATTGTATTATTTATTGGTGGTTTCGTCAGAGGAAAGAAAACGTTAAGTCAAATGCTAAAGTTTTCTATTGTGTAAGAAGCTTTAACCCGACTCGCGAAACTGGGCCGGTCCTGACGTGACGCAGCGCAGCAGGCGATGATATGGGAGGGGGAGGGGGTGGTTAGCACACACCGAGGGGAAGGAAGGGGAACGTAGCGGAAGCTGGGTTGGCAACACCGCTCTTCTGCGGTCAGTGGCGCACGCGTGAGAGGGGGTAACCCCCAACCCTTCCAACGTGCTGATTACACGGAACCTCAGAGAACGACCATTGATGCTGTTTCAGCACGACCTCCAACCACACACCCACCCCTTTCCCCCGCCCCAACCCCAGGTGCCCAGTGACCTCGGTTCGCGGGGTCTTACACCTTCCAATCAGCCCCTAGACACTGGATAGGAGTAAACAGAACGCTCAACTTTTTTCCCCATGCGATTTTGTTCGATTGCCCAGTGCAATATAGGTAATATAAAAGCGGAAAGTTATTTGGATTTTTTTAAATATAATGTAATTTAATTGCTTATCGTTTTATAAATATTTATCAACAGAATTGAAGATAAAAATATAGTTATAGTGATTCAATTGTAGAGACTTAAGTACAATGATTTATATAAATCCACATTTCTTTTTACGATGTTGGTGATGATGTGAGCGTTACATGTCGTATAGCCGTTCATTGTGGATGATGTGAGCTACTTTTAGCAACGATTTGGCGTTGTGTACCGACACTTGACAGTTCACAGTGGCCGTTTATTTATGTGTGTAATTTTACATATTGTAAATGTGAATATTGAACACATTTGTATTCAAATAGGTGGTATTAGACAATTGAAATGTAATACAGAAAACTAGCCACGTGTAGTACTGCCAATCCGTGAACATTTTATTTTGTTGTTTTGACATAGGCACATTTGCGCTGGGCAAAAAAATAAGCGTTCCACTGCTTTGCCTTGAGTGACGTCTCTGATATAGGCTGTTTACGGTAAAGTGAGAACTTTTGACGTCCTAGTTACTTTTTTCTTTAAGTCATTCTTTATCATTCAGCCACCTTTTTAAATAAATGACTGACATGTAAATAATAAACACAGACTGTAGATTCCAACGTACTCCAAGTTAACGTCTAAGGTTGAAATAAAATATATTTATAGACTATTATTCCAAATGAGAAGGCTTTCAGAAGTGCTCACTTTATCATGAACAGCCTATACTTATATGTTCGTTGTTTACAGTGATCTCGCAGGTCGCACTGAGCTCGTCCAGACAAAAACAACACACTCGGTAACCTTATGTTGCCCAAACTACAAGTGTCTCGAGTTTGACCCTTAGGCAGGATTTACAACGACCCGTCGCGTCCGTCCGTCAACCACGTGACCAACAGCCAATCAGAGATCTCGCAGGTCGCACTGCGCTCGTCCAGACAAAAACAACACACTCGGTAACCTTATGTTGCCCAAACTACAAGTGTCTCGAGTTTGACCCTTAGGCAGGATTTACAACGACCCGTCGCGTCTGTCCGTCAATCACGTGACCAACAGCCAATCAGAGATCTCGCAGGTCGCACTGCGCTCGTCCAGACAAAAACAACACACTCGGTAACCTTATGTTGCCCAAACTACAAGTGTCTCGAGTTTGACCCTTAGGCAGGATTTACAACGACCCGTCGCGTCCGTCCGTCAACCACGTGACCAACAGCCAATCAGAGATCTCGCAGGTCGCACTGCGCTCGTCCAGACAAAAACAACACACTCGGTAACCTTATGTTGCCCAAACTACAAGTGTCTCGAGTTTGACCCTTAGGCAGGATTTACAACGACCCGTCGCGTCTGTCCGTCAATCACGTGACCAACAGCCAATCAGAGATCTCGCAGGTCGCACTGCGCTCGTCCAGACAAAAACAACACACTCGGTAACCTTATGTTGCCCAAACTACAAGTGTCTCGAGTTTGACCCTTAGGCAGGATTTACAACGACCCGTCGCGTCTGTCCGTCAATCACGTGACCAACAGCCAATCAGAGATCTCGCAGGTCGCACTGCGCTCGTCCAGACAAAAACAACACACTCGGTAACCTTATGTTGCCCAAACTACAAGTGTCTCGAGTTTGACCCTTAGGCAGGATTTACAACGACCCGTCGCGTCTGTCCGTCAATCACGTGACCAACAGCCAATCAGAGATCTCGCAGGTCGCACTGCGCTCGTCCAGACAAAAACAACACACTCGGTAACCTTATGTTGCCCAAACTACAAGTGTCTCGAGTTTGACCCTTAGGCAGGATTTACAACGACCCGTCGCGTCTGTCCGTCAATCACGTGACCAACAGCCAATCAGAGATCCCGCAGGTCGCACTGCGCTCGTCCAGACAAAAACAGCACACTCGGTAACCTTATGTTGCCCAAACTACAAGTGTCTCGAGTTTGACCCTTAGGCAGGATTTACAACGACCCGTCGCGTCCGTCCGTCAATCACGTGACCAACAGCCAATCAGAGATCTCGCAGGTCGCACTGCGCTCGTCCAGACAAAAACAACACACTCGGTAACCTTATGTTGCCCAAACTACAAGTGTCTCGAGTTTGACCCTTAGGCAGGATTTACAACGACCCGTCGCGTCTGTCCGTCAACCACGTGACCAACAGCCAATCAGAGATCTCGCAGGTCGCACTGCGCTCGTCCAGACAAAAACAACACACTCGGTAACCTTATGTTGCCCAAACTACAAGTGTCTCGAGTTTGACCCTTAGGCAGGATTTACAACGACCCGTCGCGTCTGTCCGTCAGTCACGTGACCAACAGCCAATCAGAGATCGCCATTAATTATATCCCTCCGTCCTTCAAAACCTTGGCAAGCTTAAACTTGTGACTGACGAACGGATCAAATTACAGCCTTCTAAACTAGCACGTTTTGTTACTCGTTCATCCCGAGTTTTTTTTACAAGGCTGTGTAGTGTGTGCAGTGTTTTGTTTTGGCTGTATTTTGTTTTCATATGTTTGTTTATGTAACTGTAAAATGAAATTAAGTTACATTTTTCCTGAAGAGTAATTGATAATTACTTTTGAAAACACGAGCTCCTTTTGTGCAATAGTAAAAATTATACAATTATACTTTATATGTTATTTAAAAAAATTAGAGTGATTAATTTCCGTCGCGAACGTTTATGGTTGTTTTGGGTATTTATAAACACAATAAAGCCAAAAATGTTCACTTTTTATGTAGATTTTGTTATTTGTATACAGTTTTGTTGTTATTAGTTAGCAGCAATGAACGCACGACGAACGTACGAAGTTTGACTGTAAATCGCTCGACTGGGAGACGGACGAACGTATGACGTGCGGGCGGATGACGGACGGACGCGACGGGCTGTTGTAAATCCTGCGTTAGTCACATTTTTTGACTAAACCTCTGAACGTGCCCCCATTTCACCAAAACACACTTCAGACGAGATACGTATAATGATCTTAATACATCACGTATATCATAAATGTTATTCCCGAGCCCTCCAACATTTCTAATAAAGAAAACACATTTTCACACTGCTGTAGCTTGGAAACTAATATAAGAACCTGCAGTGAACTTCGCTACAGGCTCTCCAGCAATACAATGATAGCGTCACCACTTAAGGTTGAAGCAAAGCAACTGCCTATGGAGCACTGCATCCGACTATACAACGTGAAGAACTGCCTATGGAGCACTGCATCCGACTATACAACGTGAAGAACTCATAAAAATGTAGTACAGACACCATAAAAATGGTCAGAAAAGAGCGATTTATGCTGTATATGAAAGAAGAATGTATATATTTTCCATAATTATTAAATATTTTACTAAAATATACTTTTTAAATGTAAAAATTTAATAGATAAATAGAGTCCGTATTTTTAACATAATTTATACGCATTTCCGTCTTGGATTCTTGGGGAAAGCAGAATTTACAAGAAAAATTTTTTCAAGTCAGATCATCGTAAAATGTACTATGTTTTCATGTAAAAAAATCACAGTAATAATTTAACATATCAATTTTATGATTATCTTTATTTACTTTAGGTTCAGCCATAAATGTTTGTGACAAATGGACGCACATAAAATCAATTATAAAAATGCTTTCGTGGTGTATTTTGTTACAATCGAGTGCGCCATCGCCGCTAAGCGCAGGGTTCTCAACTGGCGTGCTGTGTTCTAGTGAAGTGAAGAGATTTCGACGGCTCTTAACATCGAGATCTTGAGAGCCGATGAAGGTGATTGGGGTTGAGTATGGAGCAGCGCCATAACAAAAGAGGGTGGAAACAGGAGATCCCCGAGAAAACCCGCCGACCAACGGCATCGTCCTGCATGATTCCCATATGCGAGGATCCGGGGAGTCTCGGACGGGGATTGAACCCGGATCGCCTTGGTGAGAGGCTAGCAGGCTAACCGCTCAGCCACCGTGGCCTCTTAGTGTTCTAGTCGCACTGCGGGTTCATATGGGACTTCCAGTGGTGACCCTATTATTGTATTAGTGGAAAGTCTGTAGGAAGTTTTAATGCGGGGCTCTTGAGTAGTTTTGTATGGGTCTGATGCGTATCTTTTAAGTAACAGCGTTCTGAAAAAAAAAGAAAAAAAACTATTTTAGCTGTTTTGGGGTACTCTGAAATGGTGTATTTAATGCGCGTGGAATTTTGAAAGTACTCAAGAGATCTCATCTAAAGTATTGTATTGTAAATGTCTTTTTAACGCCCCTCGGTTTTATGCTTGCAAGTTTAGCAGGAGACTGCTTACAGACTAATTATAACCTAACATATATTAACACCCATGCCTAGCCAAGGATTCAAACCCAGAGCCTCCCGCACCCCAGATCGGTGGCGCACCAACAGACTGCGCCATGAGAGATCGGAGTAGTAGGGGTAGCCGGTTTTCGGATACAAAGGGATGCCACCTTTTTTGATTGAATTAATTAATTTGATATCGAAGGATTAATTAAATTGATTGAAATGGTTAATCAAAATTTGAAAAGGTTAATCAAAAGGGGCTAATCAAATTGAAAGGGTCAAAGTTATTGAAAGGGTTAAATGTATCGAAAGTATGAATTATTTTTCTTGATTTTGTTGTTGTACTTCTTCCTTCCTTTCCTTTGTGGGTAGCTCTGTACGATGTTAACGGCGTGGTGTCCTAAAGGCGACTAACCAGAGTCTCTCATCATTGCCGAGGCTCAGAGCGGGGGGTGTTCTCGGGCCCTTGTGAGGGCCCTTATACCACCCATACGGTTGCAGCAGTTGTATCTCTCTGCGGGCTGAGGAAGTTTCCCTCACCAGACCGCAAAGAACACATAGCCCAGAGGTCAGGACGCCCTGCACGTCCCGGCGCAACTCAGACAGCCCGCCAGTCAGACCAGCAAAGCCGCGGTTCCCTAACCCTGTCCTTCCCTGCCTGTGGGGGGTAGGTGGTTGGCAAACATTTAACTGAGTGCCCAAGTTTGTATTTCAGTAACGGTATCAATTTTGAAAATACCGGTTTTGTGAAATTAAATATTAACAAAAAACTGGCATATGGTTTCGAAGAATCCATATGCCTGCAGTAGATTTATAATTCTTTTTTTTTTTTTTTAAGCCGAGATTCCCGTGAAGTTAATTTCAAGGTTCGTGAGTTCTGCTTGCCATGAATTGCGAAATGGTAGGGTGAAGCGTGATATGGTAATTAGTGATTTTAAATTTATATATTTCCATTATGGAGAAAATTAATGAGTTACTTATAATAATCGGCGCGAAAAATAGGCTCAAATTGCAGCTGAATGAGGAGCAAATGCTGGAGGCGTGTTGTTATGTTTTGGTGGGGTGGGGGACTAACCAGAGTGGTGGGTTGCAGCTTGTTATATAGGTGTTGAGTTAAGTGCAAGGGTGTGCTAAGTGTCATTTTTCATATTTTTTTCTAAATGTCATGTGTTTGTAGGGATATTGCTCGTAAACACTGTTGGTAGATAGGCGACTTTGAAAGATGAGATTTATGTACTAATAATAACAAACGATTAAATAGACGACGACTGTTTTCCGAATGCAATTAAACAATAGAGAATTTCAGATTGTTCTACGTGCGAATAAATTACATGCGTCGAATCGCAAATTCCAAATGATCACAACTATGTGAATAATAAGTGCAATTATATGAGTCCCGAGGTGTCCTAATTGTAACGTGATGCACTGCCCCGAGCTCTATGCTAGCAATATAATTTACACAAGAGAGAAGGGTAACACAATTATGCGAGTATGGAACTAACGATCTACAACAAAATGTCCCTATAAATTAAACAAACAAGATAAATAGGACGCCTCTCGCACATACCTTACACATCTGTCTACCTATGAAACTGACGAGGAAGAACTTTAGAAACGGAATTCACACGTAATAAGGATTTAATTGATAAACACGCATAATCAAATTGCACCTCTCCCAAAACATGTCTGACCCACTGTGAGGTTGCTGAAGGAATGATGTTAGTAAATGATTTGCGGAGACTTATAAGCATGATTAGTTACGTGTAGTTTCCGGAATGGTGCAGAAAAAATTCAGATCCTCTGTCGGTTTGGAACGAATTGGGCAGTCTCTCTTTCAAAACAATCTTCATTGCATCACTAACCTGTTCCCATTTTTGTTTTTTAAAGGTATACCCGAACCATATTTCAAATAAATAACTATTATGGTTAAAATATATTTGCATCCCTTATTGTGTGTGGAAAGCAATTTCATTCCACACAAATCTGCATGAAAAAGATCTTTCAAACCATGCATTATATATTTTAAACCATGAGATATAACTCTTCTTCAAGGATATCTTCTCTTTGCAGGAGCGTGAAGCTCTTGAGCAATCTTGTGAAACTTCCTTGGTAATATAACCATATTCTTTCAAGTCTTCAATAATGTAAAATATTTCGTTCATGTGTGTATTATTCCTATACTCTCTCGAAGCGATGAGAAGTTTTAATCTATCAACCAATTCATTAGGCTTATTCCAATATACAGGTGAAAAGAGGTTGTCAATTTCATCTTTATATATTCCACTTCTGACTATATCTCCTATTAAATGTATTTGGGTTGCTTTTCATCTCCTGTCGAATGATAGCATTCGTTCGATGAACAAGTTCATTATATATCTTTAAATCAGTATCAGAATAACCATTTCAAAAATTTTTAAACAATAAATTCAAACAATCCTCGACTCACTTCAGTTACATAATCACCTATTTAATTTTATTGTTAGACAAAAACCTAATTACTGAATCTCCTAGGAACCAGACTTTATCATGTCGAAAACACCAAATGTTGTATCATGTGTAGACAAAGATTGTTTTACAGCTAAATAACATTGTGTTAAATGAGAAAGGGGTTGCATTATAATCTTCTTTGTTAAAGGTTCTTCTTCCATTTTAATTTCCAAAGCTGTTACATTAGGTTTATTCAAAACAGAATGCAATGTATCCATTCTAGTTGTAGCAGGTTAAAATATTTCTTCATTTAAAACATCCCATTCCATATGAGCTTGTTTGGCATGTAAATATGTTTCCTTCACAGCAAATATAACTTTATGTAATTCCGAAGCAGAGGAGATGTTTTGATAATACTACATTGAATTCGATCTATTTATATATGAATTAAGTCGTTGCTTTTCTAACTGATGTAGTAGGTCGATTACTTTGGGCTTTTTCAATCTCATCAAATTTACTTAAAACAAAAACAAATTTCTTTTTAAGTTTTAGCTGTCAAATCATTTATAAAATAATTAATTCATGTTTCCAAATTATTATTTTGTTTTCTCAAACCTGTTTGCATTTCTAGAAAAAAATATTTTATTAATAAATTTATCTCATATATTGCATTATATGTTCCATTTGTGTGTCAAGTTGTTTTAAATAGTAATGCTTACCACTTCATTAATTACAACTCTTTAATTTTCTTGTATCTCTGTAAGTTGTGTTGTAAAAACTATAGTTGCCATATTGTTAAAATCCTTACTAAATACATTTAAACATTCTTCTATTCTAAATTCAGTACTCTGCAAATCATTTCCAATATTGCTTAAAATGTTTGCAATTACACTCGTGTTTATAAAAACATTTTCATTCAAATCAACTATCTTTATTAATTTTCTTGAATATTGTTTGATTGCAATTTAAAACACGTTTAGTGTAATAGGGTTTAAGTCTTCCACATAACATTTTTTTACTGTATTGATAACTTTCACACCCATACCCATATTACATCATATATCTCCATTCCAATCACAATTCCCATCATGATTTGTTGTTAAACAGCTATTGTAATGATTGTGTTTTATACCTTTATTTCCAAACTTCGAAATACTCATTGTTCTTCACCTGAAAGTAAAAAAACTGCCAAAACCAGACCTATATCTGCCTTTATATAGGGGAAGTGTTGATATAATCACAAAAAAAACTTTATTTTTCCAACAGTAAAAACACATCTCTCTAACCTTTATAAATGTCATGTCACCTAAAACATGATCATTGTAAATATGTTGCAGATTCATATTATCCATCTTAAAGACAATTACCATATTCGAATTATTGTGTAAATAATGTTTTGGTATACATGTGTAACTTTGGATAGATAAAAACAATGAACGTTTGAATGTCGACCAAAACAAATATTTCTGTATTAACACCCTGCGGTTCACATCAAACACTGTCAAAAATAAATATGGAATTGGGCAATGCTTCATTTGGAGGCACTATATCTTCTTTATTTGTAAAGATGAAATATTGCATCCCTTCAATTAATTACAAAATGTAAGTAAATTGTTGATATTTCTCTTTTTGTAATGTTTTAGAAAACACATATACATTTTCAAATTTATGTCCATTCGGATGTTCCAACAGCGACGTAATAACACAAGTTTTTCCACATAAATAATGACCACTTATTATACAACATATATTTTATGGTAAAATAATACCATATTTCTGTTTAATTATGTTTTCTTTCATATTTAAAATTACCAGTAGATGTACATTTTATTTTATTGCCTTCATTTATACACAATTGCGCAGTGTTACGTACCATACTAACATAAAACTATAAATTTAGGTCTATATATAGGTTCACATTCAGCTGAAAACAATGACTCATACTAAATGTATCAAAAAAGGACGTGGTGTATTGAATACATTGATTAATAAATTACCATTTGAATTACATTTACTGAAATACAGTTATTGCTGACCAGGTACTAAACTTGCCGAATGTTTGGCAAGGAACGATCAAGGAATAAACTCTTTGGATAAAGCATGTAAAGAATACTATATAGTTTACAATCGAACAAACAATTTGAAAGAAATACATATAGCGGATACAATTCTAGCCAATAAAGCAGCAAATATAAGGACGAATCCATCTACATCTACAGGTGAAAAGCTTGAAGCTTGGGTTATTGATAAAGTTATGTACGTGAAGGTGAAGAGAGGCATAGACTTAAAATGCAAAACCAAACAAAAAACAAAAAAAGGAGGAATCATTCTGTTCCTGTTTCCAGCATTAACAGCTCTTGGATCAATCCTCGTGGGGTGGGATTCCTCAATTAGTCGAGCAGTTAAATCAAAAGGTAAAGGAATGTATTTGAAACCCTATGAAGTTGGACAAGGACAAAAAAATTCGACATGTGGAAGAAAATGCAGAAAGTCCTAAATAGTCTTCCAAAATGTGCATTAACAAACAAAGATATTAATGTATTTGTAAAGAAACTGGATATTCCCTATTTCTGAGATGTGTATATGAGAGACGATTTACTAAAGAAACCGAATCTTCATGACTGTGTAATTGTTAACTTAGATTCGAAAAAAAATTAAGGAACACAATGCATTAATTAAAAAATGTAAATCAATCATTGAATAATACAGTTTCGGCGATTTACATCCTCCAATTGAAATAAGTAATTATTTTAAAACACACAATTAATATATAATTACAAAATGGAACAATTACCAAATACACTCAATTGGGGACATTTATGTTTACATTTTTGGCTATAAATAGGGTATATAAGTAATTATAATAGTAAAATCTATTAGTAATATGTCAATTACATTGATATCAATTGGAAATTCATCGCAATTGCGTGCAATATATTCCCCTGCATTGGAGTTAGATGAAGAATGGCAAATAAGTCTAACAGAATTCGTTACTTACAACATCATACCAAACATTGATATGCATAACCAGTCATTTATGGCTAATATTGGTGAAAAAACTTACAAGATTGTGATAAAGGTATGATCTCTTGTAGTCGTTTCATATTTGAATGGAAAACTGACAAATACAATACATGAATTCACATGTGCTGTGGCTCCAGGATATCAAATAACTGAAAATCCTAATACATTGATATATCTTTCAGTAATAGTGAATCGTGTTGATGAAATAGTTGTTACAATGTTGTCGATCAAGTCGGTAAACCTATTAATTTTAGAAACAAAGAAATGTCCTTTGTTTAAATTTGAAAATAGGCTATATAGAAAGCTGCATTCTGTTGCCCATTACAATCATAATGGGCATTGTGTATTATAGAAAATTCGGATGTAAGGTAGGTGGTTCTCATAAGAAATATGGCATTAAAGAAGGTATTTCGAAGAAAGGAAGTATAAAAGACATGAACCCCAACATAAAATGCTCAATTCAAATAAGTTACCTGTGAAGTTAACACAAGTCATTGTATTGTATTTAAAAGAATTAGGATATACTATTAATATAAATGGAAGACATATTTAATGTTTATGAACCAATCAGCTATGAAAATGCAATCGTTACCATCGAAATCAAGTTTAAGGTTTACAGGAACAATTAAAAAGACAGCCTATGCAAGTGATCTATCAACTACAAAAACAGTTAGAAATGGAACATTTAATTTAATCGAAAGAATTGCATATCAGCTAAGTGATGTGGAAATCTATCAAAAACACAAACTGTTGGAATTACTTCCGTGATAAAGAACTATATCTCGGGAACTGTAAACAATCTTTTACAGGGCTTATGGATGGATGGAGCAATGCTAGTGATTACTCACTACAATTAAATCCAGGTGGAAAATACAAAGTTGTTATACCATTGAGTATATGGTTTGGGGCTCTACTGAAGACTACAAACATGCCATATTAAATGCTAAACAAGAATTAGTTATTCTATTCGGCAATACGTATTTGAATGTCAAATATGATACAGCTAATAACGAGGAAGATGTAACATTAAAATTAAGCAGTGTGGGATGGTTGATGCCACATATTCAAATAGCACTCGGTAAAAGTGTAAAGTTGATATAATTAATCGAAAACTGGTATAATATAGATATTGCAAACAGATTGTGGGGTTTAGAGGTTTTTCCAACTCTACCGTTAGCTCAAAAAATAGTGTGGAGTGTGAAATCAAGTTTTTTGTTGGGGAAACCAAGATATGTTGTCATTTGTTTTCAAACAAATCGACAAAACCATTTAAAAGCTGATAGATCAGTATTCGATAATTGTGATATGAAAAATATGAAACTCTATATAAACAGTCAAGCTTACCCCTATGTGGATTTAAGTATGAACTTTGCCAATGGGGAATTCCTTATTTTGTATGATATATACACAAATTTTCAGCAAATGTATTATACCAAAAGCATTTCTCAGATCGTAGAACCCAAAACAGTTAAAAGTAGAGGAGGGTTATTTGTGTCTGATGTAAGCAAATAGGACCACACCATTAACAAATTGTGTGTTTGATCCATGAATTAAAATGATTGCAAACACACAATTTCCAACAAATACACAAGCTTGCGTTCTTATAATTCACGACAGATTAGCAAGTTACAATGTAAGAGATAAGCTGGCAAAAATATGGAATTAAGTCAGTTGATGACGAACCATGGCTACAACATGTTTTGCAATGTGCAAGGATTTCAGTCTGCAGGAAAAAAATTACCATCAAAGAATTAGCTATTACTGATGTGGATGAATATACAACTGTATTCAGCATCAAATCACAATTTGACTGGAATTATCTATCTCCCAAATACAAGAAAAATAATAGATGGGTCACTAACCACCATCACAGTTTAAAATGAGAGGGAGGATGTATGAAGTATGAAAATATTGAAGATATTTACAAACATTACCTAAATAATTGTACAATATGTGTAAGTGGAGTTGAGAAAAAATGCATTCTCGAAAGTGTGTAGGACAGTAAAGTAATAGATATTCAAAAAGAATAAAATTGCCCCTCAGTCAAACAATTGCGCAAAACATATGGATCCAATTCGACATTGATCTCTGCAGAGGAAAACTCAAAATTACTTGTGTAATTATGTCTGAGTGGGGTGAAGCAGACTATGATGATGATTCTCCTCCTGAACCACCTGTGGATATTATTCAAATCATATGGCATTATTTAGGATGAGTGAAATTTAATATAAAAATTATTTTATTGTATGTAATCCAATATTTCTTAGCAATGGATAAACCAGACAATGAAATCACATGCTTGTGTATGTCCAAATATAAATTGAATATCATCAAGTTAATAGAATGTTGGAGTAAACCATTTAGTGCTTGTTTTGGAAAAAAATCATTTTGTCATCCAGTAGTTGGTTATGGCTTTATAATCTGTTTCCTGAAAAAGTTGTAAATATATAGTGGGTTCACTTGTGTTTGTTTAGCATGGAAATGTTTGGAGCAAGTTCTACTTGGTAGTGTTAAAATGTTTTATGTTTTCAAATACTTGTTTGAATCTGTGTGTTAAAATTATTTTTAACAAGTATGTGTGTAATTTGTATGTTTTGGAGCTAAATTTTCTACTTGCTTAAATATGTTTGGAAACATGGTATGTTTTGTTTGTCGAAATAATAAATTAAAACGTGTTTGTATATATATACATAGTAAATAAATATAATGTAAAATGAATACCTGTACTACATTTTATTTACCTATTCCTTATTATAAGTGATCTTGTTTCAGTAAGAAAAATATTTTCTCGACAGATAGAGGGAAGAGTTCTGCAATAAGGTACTCTAACCACTTTTCTTTAAATAAGTAAATAATATAAGTTAAAGGGTAAGACATTGTTTATATAAGCTGGGTTCGAGTCTTGGTTAGGTTATGTATGATTGTAAAATTGTAAAAGGAATAATGAACCTAACACTGTATTAAACTAATACAAATGTGTTCATGCGCATGAAAAAGGTAGATATGCTCACTATTATAGTTGTCTTAACTTAAATGAATAGAGTGGGATATTTACAAATAAACATTACTAACTTAGTAATTTATACTCACTTCGAAATCTTATACATGTAGCATTCGCCGATGTCTCAAGTTGTGAAAAAACAGTTATGTTTAGAGATTTGAGGTCTTAGCAGTGTGACAGCTCCCTGTCCAGAGTCATAAATCTTTAAGGTTAAATTTCAATGTTTTTCCTATAGTACCAACTGCAGAAACCAAGATTCCAGAGGTTGCCAGCCTGAGCCCAACAAACCCCTACAGAACCCATTTTCATTTTATTATACCCTGGAGACAACCCAGGCACCTAGCATTTCACGAAGGAAACAGCCAAGGACATCCCCATCCCTGGTGGAGAGGGCAGTTCAGGTCAACGAGTTTAATCATTAAGAATAGAAAGGTCCCAAAGTCTTCCTAGCTGTTTCAAATTTCCCGTTCGAAATATTGTTTCTTCTATTTGATAAAATTAATATTCACTTTGCAAGCTCCACTATGCAGGAACATAATATAAACAAGATGTATATTAAAAATAAACAAATATTAATGAAACAAGTCTAACTTTTTCACACACACCAAGCTTCACAAAAAGTTTTAAAAATATGTTATAAAAATATATATATATATTTTACCATATTGAAATTATGATAGGGTGTATTAATGGAAAATTTCTGTATATGTTTAGCATAAATATGAGTAACAATATACTGATTAAGAAAATGGGAACATATTTACTAAAATTAGATCTTAACGCATCTTTTGATTTAGATAAGATATATTATAAATTAGAAAAATATTTCTTTTAAAAGATTAAAGTAATGGTAGGGGAGAGGAGAAATAGCCCAGGTCAGTTCAAAATCCACTGCTTCCTCCCTAGGGAAATCATCACTCTGACCTTGAAGCAAGCCTCCATTCATAGCTGAGGCAGATCTGTGGAGGTTAAGGGCCGGATCTCTGTGGATCGGTCAGTTCCCGAGATATCCGAAAAAAACGCATCATTTGAGTGCTGTATGGGGAAGGAGTAGTGCTTAGTCTTGAGTTGATAGCACCCTCTGTGGACAGAGGCAGTCAATCGAAAAAATGCTTTCTAACCTTGAGGAGGGTGGTATAAGCACAGTGTTGGAAGGGACAGTTCTTGGGTGGAGAGGGTGGTTGCTGCTAAACAGGTTTTTGCAGTGTTGGATCGACAACAGGGTGTAGCACCCTCCGAAAAATGAACTTTGCATTGGGGAAGAGGCGGGGAAGGGACAGATTGCCGAAGACGTGGTCATTGACAAGGGCTGGGGTGCATGGACTAAGAATTTCTCCACAAAAACATTCTTGGCCTATGTAAGGGGAGGGGTGGTTGGCCTTGGGCAGAGCGACACAGAGGTATCTCGAGGGGTTCCATCATCTTCAGTTGCTCATAGAAGCTTGGACCAGGCAGATGTATACCTCAATAACTACTTCATATACACTGGGCTTCTGAGTGTGGTAGTCACAATGTTAGTTAAGCGATATTATATGCTCAGGAATTCAGATCTCGTTTACAGTATCGTAAACTATAGTACGAAATATTATAAGTTTTTAATTTATCAGAAAAAATATATTTTCGCATGATAGCCCGATACAATGCATTCGTAATTTTATAATTGTCTCAAGTACATTTCTGAGCTCGGTCGACAAAACGGAACTTCGTACCATTTTCAACTCGCGTTTGTGTTAACAAGTGCCGCAAATTTCATAGATTTTATGGATAACATTTGTAGTAAGTACGTAATTTTTAAATAATTCACTTTTATACATTCACGTTCTTGTAGGACGAATCAAGTCGTTAATAGTAGCTTGGTAGGGAAATAGGTTCTATCAGATGTAAATTTCAACTCAGTTACCTTTTAGACACCGGCCGCACTACGCGTATATAAGCATGCACACCTCGTATGATCCACTCATTCATCGAGTGACCTCCAAGGTGGACAGGCATCGGCCATGCTCCACATATATAAACGTGCTTATAAGTCTCCGCAAAACATACACTAACGTCATTCCTTCAGCAAGCCAGACAGACGTGTTTTGGGAGAGGTGCAATTTTATTTCACGTGTTAATCAATTAATTTATTTTTATGTGTGAATTAAGTTTCTAAAGTTCCCCCTCACCAGTCTCACAGGCAGAGGGACTTGTAAAGTATGTGTGAGAGGCATCATATATATTTTGTTTGTTTAATTAATAGGGGCATTTTGTTGTAGATCGTTATATCCATACCCACGTAATTGTGTTATACTTCTCTCTCGTGTAATTTATATTGCTAGCATAGAGCTCAGGGCAGTACATCACGTTACAATTAAGACACCTCGAGACTCATGTAATTACACTTATTATTCACATAGTTGTGATCATTTGAAATTTGCGATTCGACACATGTAATTTATTCATATTTAAAACAATCTGGAATTCTCTAATGTTAACTGCATTCGGACAACCATCGCAGTCTATTTAATCGTTTGTCATTATTAGCACGTAAATCTCATCTTTCAAAGTCGCCTGTCTACCAACAGTATCTACGAGCAACATACCTACAAACCCATCAAAATGAGAAAAAAAATGAAAAATTATCCTTAGCACATTATTGCACTCAACACAACACACTATATGACACATTGCAACCCACCACTCTGGTCAGTCGCCTTTAGAGCACCACACCGTTAACATCGTACAGAGCTCCCCGCAAAAGGAAAGAAAGAAAGAAGTACAACAACGAAATCAGGAAAAAAATGTAACATTTTGTATACATTTAACCCTTTCAATTGATTAACCAATTTAATTGACCCTTTCAATTTTGATAAGCCATTTCAATCAATTAGATTAACCCTTTGATATCAAATTAATTAGGTCAATCAAAAAGGCGGCATCCCTTTGTATCTGAATCCCGCCCTGGTCGGCTCTCGTCTAAATAGTGTGTCCTTTTAGTATAACAGCACACTGGACGCACGTTTAATAGTTTCAGTGAAAAGTGTGTACTTCAAACACATTGCAACGCAGTGCCAGGTAGGCGGCAGCCTTAAGAACCGTGAAACACAACACGTGCTCCCGTCACGGGGGGCGGGGACAAGCAAATACACTGCCGCATCTCCAGTAACTCGTTAAAACTTTCACCGTCTCGCGTCGGCGATTGCAGATCCGGGTACACTTGCGCCCAGCATCCCTGCCGCCACACCCCAGCGCCTGACAGGCGGTTAATTCTGCTCCCCCAGGAAGGGTTGGTTTACTGCGAGAGGGGAAAGAGGGGGTTGAAGGAGAGGCGCCCGTTCTCCACGCTACGCTTGCTCGTGTCATAGTTCGCTTTCCCGCGGGACGTCTGTGATAACAGGTGCCCCGAGCGGCAAAGGAGAGTTTAATTAATGAGCGGGGGAGAATTAAGACGAAGAGACGCGGCCCTCTTCAATCACAAAATAACGCGCGTGACACGACGCTCGATAGCGGACCTCCAGTTGCGGCGAGCTCTCGCGTGGCGTCATAAACGTGCTTTCGTTTCTCCATATATATATATATATATATATATATATATATATATATATATATAGGCTGTTCACGGTTAAATGAGCATTTCTAAAAGCCCTGCTTGAGATCTACTTGTATGCATGTTGTGTGTTTTCCCCCGCCTTATGTAAAATTAACATTGTCATGGGCCTCATCACTTTATTCACACTTCGGTCAAGTGAAACTGTGAAATCTTTAGAAAAGTAAATATTTTGCAAATATGCTCAGTTTTACACTTCGATGCATTAAAAAAAAAAAAAAAAAACAGGAAGCGAAAGATTAATTTATGTTATCACAGATGGTTATCTAGCACTTTTCATTCGACGTTACGATATGAAACTAGTTTCTCTCCATCGTGTCCAACTTTACTGGACGCATGTCACCCAGAGTGCCCGTTAAAATATATGCAAGCAGGGGCGATGATTTTTTTCTTAGGTTGCTTTCAAAAATGTTCACTTTTTCGTGAACAGCCTTTATACACATATACACACACCACTGCAGTTAAAAGAAAATTCCACCCCACGTCCATGCTCAAACCCATGTCAAACTCCGAGAATAGATAGCCAAACAAGCTTTGAACAAATGATTTAACTTTCACACACCGACAATTGCAGACAAAGCTCCAGCTGTCTGAAATGCAGGTCGAACAGTAGGTGGTGACAGCACCTCCACGATAAGCTATGCATTGTTTAATCCGACGTGGTATTGAATCGATGAGTGCCGGAATAATGTCCTGGGATATCGTGGACCGCGTGTTGTTGATCCGAGTCCACGGTTAATTTTTCATTTAGTGGAGGTTGGTGGGATTCAACCGACGTTATGTCGTACACTCCTAATTAGCGAGATATTGGGGAGATCGGGCCGGCCAAGGAAACAACTGCACCTTGCGAAGCGTCAAGGCTTATCACGAACATAGCTTGAGCAACGCTACTTTGAAAATATTTTCGTACTTGAAAAATAAAGTCGCACGGATGTTTAGCAGGATCTTCCGTGGACAATTAAGCACAGCATCAATAATTTTCTCGCGTATAAAACAAATCCATTTACAACACAAAAAGAAACGATGGACTGTAAACCCCTTGTGCACGATACAAGACATTTATTTGGGGCAAAATCAACCTGGCATTACATTGGCTCATGACTAGCCAATAATGAACCGTATAAAAGTGCAGAATACTGACACGAAGGATTTTTTTTTTTTCAATCAACAAAATAGTTGTTTGTACTTTATGGCCAAAAATTTATTTAGTTAACCTAGCAAAATATTTTTCTAAGTTAACCTAACTTGAAAAGCAACAAAATTAATTTTGTTCATCTAACAAACTACACTCTTGGATAAATAGAACCTCTGTGTAGGGCCAAAGCAAACTAGACTGTCAACAAAATCTGTATCAACTGTATATCTATTTTTTTTTTTTTGGCCACTCATTTGTTTGTCTTCGTTCGGAAAATAATCTTGATAGCTCCTTTGTAATTTTTGTGACACTTAGGATAGTAATAGCTTTGTTAGTAGTTTGTTTGTTGCTTAATATTGGTATGAATAGCCTAATAAAACGAGTTCAACAGGAAAAAAACAGGAAAGCTGTAAATCTTGAAATATTTACTCACGCACGTTTTTCAATATTTGAATTGCATGTATTTGAAAGACATTTAACTTGAACGCAGATGGTTTAGGTTCGAGTCTCGGTCGGGTTTCACTTATTTTTTATTAAACTAATCTGTTTAATGTAGGCTATGCGTAGAGCTAAATAAATAATTAGTTGCGCTAACGAATGCTTATAATTTGTGGTAACCAAATCGAAACGAAAATTGGTTTCAACAACAAAATATTAAATTGCCCCCCTAACAAACAATTAATTTGGGTGCACCAAACAAACTTTGTTCGATTCAACGAAATCTTTTTCTCAGTGAAAGCTTGTTCGTTGTCATGCGTAGTAGGAGAACGGTGTTTAAATGGGAGCACAGAGACACACAGAACTGGTATTCCTGAAGTAGGCCTACAAGTCACCCAATTCTAACTTGCCTTGAAATCCAGTAAATGATTGCAGAGATCTGAGTCATAACAAGATGTTACTGGTAACTAATGAGCCTACTTTCCTCTGCATGGGTGCAAATAAATTTAATAATGTTCTTGAAAGTAAGCAATGATGTCTCATTGACAGAAATATAATTAGAGAAGAAACCAGAAACATGTGAAACAGTGCAAAGATAATTAAAATACACAAGTGACTTACCCGAGATTCTAATCCAGAAAAACTCGACAAATTAAGCTAGATTGCAATATGCTGCATCAGGAAGATAGGATTCGGAACTTCAACATCATCAGTCTAATGTTTTGAGTGTGAGAGTTCAGTAACCTGAAATATTTACTCGGCCATAGCTGTGAAAATAAGGTCCTAAGCCACTAAATCACATACGTTTACTTGGCCTGCTACAACGCTACTTATGTGAAAAAATTGGATGGAAATCGGTTCATTTGTCTCCGAGGTATGGAATAAAAACATTATTTTCTTATATGAGGCTGCCTTACAAAATTGCTTAAAACGAGGCTGTGTACACCATGTTTGTAATAGGTAATTCCAGCATACAAATTTATTGAAATTGTTAAATGCATATACCAAAAATATGAAAATATTAATTTGGCCACCATTTTTAAAATAATTGACTGACCCAATACAAATCATGTAACTATATTCGGGCTCCCGTAGGTGTGCAAAATGTTGCGAAAATTAGTAGAATTATTCCGCAGACATGACAAAATGTTCAGTTTATTCATCTGGCACTACTTTGTAAAAAAAAAAAAATCCGGCAAAGGAGGAACTCTGTATGCAAAATGATTGAATGGTCCTCGAGATATTGCATAAAACCTCCATTGATCATGCGACGATGTTCATAAATGGAGGGCAAAATGTTTACATATTAGCTCATTCGATTATTGTCATGGATAAAATATACAAATTTAAATTTAAATCTATTACATGGTTTCGTAGATATAGCATACTAAGCAAAAAATGTCTGTATACGCGCCATTCAGAAAATACTTACACACTCAAAACATATAAATTATTCTAGCCTATTACAGTATAACTTCTTCACCAAATTTGAAAGAAATGGGTTGATTGTTTCCCGACATACGGGACAAAAACGATATTATTTCATGTGGGGCTGTCTTTCAAAATGGCGGAGAAATTAGGCTTTGCATAGACAATCTTGATTGATACAACTAATACTGTCAGCATACAACATTAAGTTGAAAGTTATTTGCAGTTTCGTAGATAAAATACTCGGAGCTAAAAGGTTTATATGGCCGCTATTTTGAAAGTATGTATGTCAGACACACTCAAAATTTATCAGTAGGCTTGCATAGCCTGCCATAGTGCTAAATGTTTGCCAGATTTGCTATAAATCGATTGCTTCTTCGGAGATCACATAAATTTAATTTGTCAAGTCATACTATTTTACAAAATGGCTGACAACAGAGATTATGTGTGTACACATTTAATTGTTGTAATATATACAGCCACCATACAAAGTTTAGTTTAAATTAATTACATGGTTTCGACGATATAACATACAATATTAAAATTGCTATATTGCGGCCATTTAGTAAATAAGTGTCTGACATAGCTACAGTAAACTATATCAGTTCACATTACCTACCGCATTACTACTTCTTTGCCGTATTTCGTAGGGATCGCAAATTTGTTTCCCTGATGACATAATAAACTTCAATTATGCGTGTGGCACTATGTTACAAAATGGAGGAGAAAAAAAAGGCTCTATGTAGACACATTTTTTATGTTTGTTATTTATTACCTATTATACAAAGTTAAGTTGGAATTCATTTAATGTTTTCGAAGATATAGTATAATATGCTAAAATATCTAATGTCCGTCATTTTGAAAATAAGTATCTACATACTTAAAACATATCTGTATATATCAACTGCGGCAGTACTTCTTGATT
The DNA here is from genome assembly GCA_029891345.1 of Dryococelus australis. NCBI lineage: Eukaryota > Metazoa > Arthropoda > Insecta > Phasmatodea > Phasmatidae > Dryococelus > Dryococelus australis. Next base: position 6,053,141 of record CM057003.1, on the reverse strand, counting down.
TCCACATTTATAAGGAACCTGTCAATTGTTTCGCGAGAAATTACAAAAAACTTGATTAATACATGTAGCGCTGTCTTCCAAAATGGCGGACGAATTTTTGATTTTTGGCTTATTTGACGCATACAAAATTTGATTAAATCGGTTTAATAGTTTCCGAGATATGACATATCGTCCTACATTTTAAAATGGCCACTATTTTGAAAGAAGTGCTCTTCGTGGTCGAAAAGTATAAAAGTCAGGTAGCCTTATTTAGTAACATATTTGTAACGTGTTTGGTGAGATTTGGTTCACCCGAACTAAAAATGATGCGTGGTTGGGGGGGGGGGGGCATACACGCACAGACACCTACACAGCCACACAGACAGAAAGTGATCTTTGGGAAGTAGGCTAAAAAGTGCAGACTCTTTCAGAGTCAAATATTAACTGTCATTATGATTCTGGGAAATCTTTCCACTGTTAAAAAAAATTTGCTTAATTTTACGGAAAAGTGTTCGTAAAAATTTATCCAGAAGTGTCCGTAAACTCTCTGTAAAATTACGGACACATTCATTTTCAGAAACGGACTTTCCGTAAATTCCACGGAACCTCTCCGTTAATTTCCAAGTTACTTTTTTGTACGTTCCGTTTATAATAAAAAGATATAATGAAAATGTCTTTAATGTTGGGTGTTCTACCGAGTATAAAAATGATATAGAATTTTTTAAATATTCTGTACTTAAGCAAGGCTTGAACCCGAGTCAAAGAACCTACCAGTCTACGACTCTAACCATTAACCTACAACTCATGCTCGAAACTGTGGTATAACTTTTATATTTATATTCGAAAAACAAAAGCAAAAATTCAGTTTCTATTTAATTTAGTGTATTTTTAGTGTTGCCCAATATTACAGACACCTGATAGTATTTTGAAATGTTTGAAAGAATAGGCCATAGTCGCGTGGATAACCTTAACTGCCGTGGAAACGATAATTTTCTTGTTACAGTGGCGAAGAAAGCTTCGTGTAGAATCGGCATTGTTCGTCCCCGTAACAAGAAGCCAAAGGGAATACGGAGACTTTCCGTATTTGGTATTTAAGGACTTAACTCCGTTTTTCGTCATTACGGATTGCCTTTCTGTATATACACTGTACATTTCCGTAAAACATTCGGTAAATATACGGAAATTTTTAACATAATGATGAAATTCAAAAACTGTAAAAAAGAAAGTGTTTTACTCATGCGAGAGTTGTCATGTATTACTATTCTGAGAAAGTTTCTATAAACGACACGAACTTTGCAAAGTGCCTTTTGTACACCATCCTGACTACTATCTTTTCAGACACCTTGCAATACTCTGTGTGCCAAATACGAAGTAGGTAAAGGCACTACAACTCAATAAAGTATGCGGTGGAAGGTGGAAAAGGAGAAATACTATACTAAATATGGAAAGAGAAAATAAAAAGGAGGGGTTGGGCCATGAACACGAAGAAGAGGGCAAGAGGAGGCGAATTTCAGATCCGGAAAACAAATACCAGAGGACAAAATTACCTCGTTTGGAAATACAAGTTCAAGGAGTGGTAAGAGATATTGCTGTATAACAGACAATGCGAGGAGGATAATGTTTTTCCTTTTTGTGTCTCTTAAGTAAACTACGATCCCATACAGATACCAGTTTGCACAAGTAAACTTACACCTGTCAAATTAATGAGGAAATTACGCGAGTCTCGTAGAAAAAGTACCGTTCTTTATTTTATAACTCAGTATAAAAAAATCGGAGGTACTTTTAAAGTCGATGTTCCTGAGTAAAATCACGAAACTCCCTAGCTAACCAAAATCAGCTGTATGGGGATCGGTTAAACAGGTAACAGGAAAAATGGTAAGTGATAAGGAAGGTAAGAAAAACACCGAGAGACTTTTTTTTCGATTGAAAGCCAAAGGAATCTAATAAACTATGTAATAATTCTGTTTAAATTACATTTTTATATTGTGGAACGTGTAAATGGCCATCATCATGAAAATAAACTGAGTCAAAATAATGTATAGCAATCGTTTATTAAGTAATGAAGCGAAAGTGTTAGGGCTGTTGACGTTGAATGTTGGTGAACGGAGTTGGTCTATCAATTAATTGCGTTATTTCATCCACGGAAAATTCTTATAGACACGAGGAATATTTTGTATCGTCATTGCTGCATTTTGTTTGTATTTCCTGTCGTTTTTTTTTCTCGGCAAGATTTAACTAGTGCCAACAAGTATGATAACGACGAGGAACGTAAGAGATGTTTTAAGGCGGTAGAATGGTTTGTGACAAGAGTGGGATGGACTCTCATGTCCAAGGTCAAGAAGCGAGGGAGCGATACGGGCGACATTAACACGCACGCCTAGCGCCTCGTCGCTCCTACGCGCAAGGCGTGCAGTGTTTCCGTCGTGACGCTGTACTGTGCGAGTTAGATCTGTGACAGTGGTACTTTATTACAGGCGATGAAAGACCACAGATTAAACAACTTCCGTATCTCCTGTACTTTTCTCTTGCCGTTTAAGGAAACTGCATAGGCAAGCTTTAAAATTGCGGTATTTTACCATTTTCACGAATTTCTTTTCTCCAAGAATACACTTCATATGACAAAAGTAAATAAATAGGGGCGAAGATAATAGTTTTTTTTTTATATATATTTTCTGACAAAAAAATCGTATATGCAGAACATTTATTTATCTAGATACGCGTATTCGCGCAAACAACTATATCACAAATAAAGGATGCGGGGTTCCATCCCACCATTTAAGTCAGCCCACAGCAAAAGAGAAAGTTGAATGTGTGAGCAGCACTAATCACAGGGCACTGATGTTTTATCAAATCTGTAACGTTGCGGAGGACGACGTAGGAAAGAGGGTTTTCTCGGGGTTCTGAAGTCCTACCAACCTTTTGCATTCCCTCACTCCTCCATCTCCATTTCAAACTCACTCTCATGGGCGCTTAAGATTTCACTGTTAAGTGGCCTTCAAATTTTTGTCAAAACTCTCTCCGCCGGAAAAAGATCGAAATACCGTCCCCTACCTGAAATGAGATGAGAAGATGAGAAAGATGAGAAAGGCCCCAGACCAGGACGGAATATTAGCTTCAAGGTAACAAGAAAGCTATAAATATTACAGTATTTACGAGCCCATGGACATCGTTAAAAAAAAAAGTTAAAACTGACTGTGCTGTGTACAGTATTGTGTACATAGCACACTGAAGCTATTTTCTGGTATGTACTGTACACTGAGAAGTCTGGAATGGCCAAGGGTCTTAAATGCGGGTATACGATTCGCGAACCGTGTTACTGGCGTAGGCTATGATTGGTTCGCATTACTGTAGCCGAGAACAAAACCTACACCTCATTGGCTGTGAGGACGAAACAAGTGTTTTGTCGTCTTAAGTACAGCACGCACCATAAAATTTCTTGTTTGCAACTCCTGAAAAGGAATAATAACCCTTTCAGACACCGTGTCTTCTATCTGGGACGTTGCATGTGAAGAGTTTTGAATGGTGTGCTCTGTACACAGTAGAACATACCGTCCAATGAGGAAGGTTCCCTACGTATGGTAGACATCATTCGCGGCTGAGACTTTGTTCCGTGGCCTCATAAACCACTGCTGCCAGTAACATAAAGCACAGATAAATTCCTATTGGTCCCGATGTATGGCAAAGTATCGTCTGTATATCAGTACATTTCCGGACAAAATATTTGTTTATTGTGACGCCTAAAGCAAGAGGCCTATATAAGTAGATCTATAATGCCGATCCTGGCTCGCTCCTTTATTTTCAACGAAATATCGAGGGTTTTGCTTCAAAATCAAGGTTTTTGAGTCTAAATTTAGGCTCTAAATTTTTTTTAAAAGGAGATCTAAAAAATAAGCAAATTTAAGCCAAAAACAAGAAAAATTTGCAATTTTTTAAACTCGTCGTGTAGAATTTGCGCAAATTAAAAAAACCATCAAAATTTAAGCAAAAACATGGAAATTTCTCGCTATCTAGAAACGCTAATGTTTGCGAGCGAGTAATCTAAATGAAGCAAATGTAAGCCAAAGTCAGGCAAATTAAGATAAAATCCAGTGAAATTTTAAGAAGATAATGGATAGAATTAAATTTATTCAATGAATACAATATCATGCATAATTATTCCATTTTTAATCCTTTATATACTATTAAAACTCGCCCCTCATTCATCATTTTTAAGCTATTTTTGTCAATTATTTTTGCGTAGCGATCTGGTAAAGTGATTTTATACCTGTCATCTAGAATGCAATTAATTTTTTTGCCAAACTTAGATTCGTAAATTTGAAATTCTGTAGCTTCATGCCATTTTTCAATTTCTAGATCCGATAGTTTAGTCAGTTCATACGAATTGTTTAAATTCTTGATAAGTGCTTTCATTTTGGTATGTGTTATTCAAAAGGATGCAAATTTAATAAGATTGCAAAAATTTGGAATTTAAAAAAAATTATCTTTATAAATTTTTTTTCTCTATAATAGAATCGGCACTTGAAATGGTAAATTATAACACATGCACGCAACGTAAAAACTGTGGCGAAGTATTAAACATAGAAAGTTTTGCACCGCATAAACACACAACAGATAAACATTTTAACATCTGTAAAAAATGTTATAGTGAATATACTAGTAATCATTATGCATTAAAAAAAGAGAAAGTAATGTGTGAATGTGGAAAATATATTTATAATGCGTCTCTCGAAAAGCACAAAAATAGTAAACCACACAATACGGCATTAGTTAATTTAAACGAAAATCACCATGATAACTATCCAACAAAAACCTGCCAAGTGTGTAATGAGAATAAATATATAAAATTATTTTCTCCTAATATAACTACTAAGGACAAATACGCAAATATATGCAAAAATTGTTTTAGTGAATATACAAAGAAATATCAAAACAAGAAGTTAAATACAGCTCCCCAATAATTTAGGCACTTTCCGGGTTTTCCAATTATCCTTATTTTATCATTGATTTATAAATTTGTATTTCTTATGAGTAAAGCATTACGGCGACGAACAATGTCAATATCAATGAATTACATGAGAAAGATAGAAATTTAAAAAAATATATTTCCATTCTCTAATAATCTATTTGTAAAACAAGTGAAAAGGAATTAAAATAAACATTCCCATTTTCTAATAATGTAATTATAAAACAAGAGAAAAAGGAATTAAAAGAAATATTCCCATGTTATAGTAATGTGTTTGAAAAGCCTAGAAACAAAAGTAAGCGGGTAACAGAATGGATAACAAAGAATGATTTTATGAATTTACCTTTAGCTGATGTCGATATCAATTAATTATATCCCAAAGATAGAAAGGAATTGGAAGAAATATTTCCATTCTATAATAATTTATTTGTTAACAGAAGAACTAGAAGAAGAAGCAACAAAAATTACTTAGTTAATAAAGCTTTTAAAAGTAGGATATCAACATATAACATTGAAAATACCTTTAATTTAGTACTGCATATTCATTTTTTGACCAGTAATACAAGGTACTTAAGATAATACATATTAATTTTAGAAATCTTAGAGGGCTGGAAACCAGTATTAAATTATATACAAATTGCCATAAGCAAGATAATAATCAAATAAAATTATTTTCATTTCAATCATCCAATTATACAGTATTGAATGAAGGAGATATTAAAAGGATTTATAAATTCGTAATACAAGAAATAACTACATAATTATAAGAATTTAAATAAGAGATTCAGGCTGGACATAAGATAGAATAATTGCAATACAATTAGCTATAAATAAGTATAATTCATTAAATGGCTCATCAGATATAGAATTACCAGAAGTTATTAAGAATAAGAAGGCATGCGTAAATGTTAAAAATTACGATCAAAAATGCTTTCTTTGGGCAATAAAATCTGCACTGTTTCCAGTATAAAAAATTCAGAGAGAGTAACTAAACATAAAAATGTAGGCCTTCATATTGACAAACTAATAGATAAATATGAATAACCTATTAAAATTTACGATCTACAAAAATCGAACAGCAAATTGATGTATCTATAAATGTATACTCTATTGAAGATAAGTACTCCACAGTTTATCCACTTAAGCTTACGAAAAGTAAAAAGCATAAGCACATAAATTTGCTTTATTTTAAATATGATAATGCAGATGCAGCTGCACAAAGTTCGCATTATTGTTGGATAAAAGATTTATCGAAACTGCTTTCAGCACAAAAAAAATCGACAGCATAAATATATGTGATATGTGTCTTCGATTCTTTTATCCTCAAGAGAAATTAAGTAAACACACGGAAGACTGCTCTACAAATGAAGCAGTAAGAGTCAACATACCTTCGAAAAGAGAGATAATATTTTTAAAAAAATTGTAAGAATAGAATGAATGTTCTGTTTGCAATATATGATGATTTTGAATCAATATTGAAGAAAATATCAACAGTTAAGCCAAACCAAAGGTAATTAGGTAAATTTAACATTGTCAAAAATTCTCAGTTTTGGCCGAGGATAATATTGATAATCGCCTTTATAAGGAGGCACTTAAAGAAACATATAATCTTACTAATGAGCAAATAAATAGCATTGATTTAAAGCTAAACGACGAATCATACACAAAGAAATATCAGTTACATGAGGCATCTGGTTTTTGATATTATATTGTATCTGCTTATGGTGGTCATATATTAGAAATTGATTTAGAAAATCCACCAGAACTATGTAATCTTCATAAAGATCTTCCATTTTTCTCAGGAAATAAGATAGTTCCAAAAAAAAAGCAGTCTAAATTACTAACAACTTTACATAAAAAAAAGTATGTAATACACCATCATAATTTGAAATAATGCCTAAAGAATGGATTAAAACTTACCAAAATACATAGAATATTAAAGTTCAATCACTCTAATTGGTTGAAAAGGTATATAGATTTAAATACAGAGATGAGAAAAAATGCTAATAATGATTTTGAAAAAGATTTTTTATAAGCTCGTGACTAATTCTGTGTTTTGTAAACCAATGGAAAATATAATAAAAAACAGATTGGAAATAATACTAATAGTAAACAAAGAAAAATGTGAAAAATTAAGAGCATAACAAAATTGTTAGAAAAGTACTATTTTTAATGAAAACCTTGCAGCTATACATGTGAATAAAAAATGTGTGAAATTTAATAAGCCTATTTATGTTGGTATGTCAATTTCAGACATATCTAAATAATTTATGTATGAGTTCCATTATGAAGTGATGAAACCAAAATATGGCGAAAAATTGAATTATGTTATCAAGATATCGATTCGTACATTTATAACATAAAAACAGACATCTTTTACGATGATATGAAAACAATGTTAGACAAATTTGATACAAGTGATTACCTAAAGGATTATATATATATAATATGCCTCAAATAAATAAAAAAGTTTTAGGAAAAATGAAAGACGATTGTAATTGCAAAATAATGAAAGCATTTGTTGGTTTGCGAGCAAAAATGTATGCATATTGAGTTGACGATCAAGAAAACACAAAATCGAAAGATGTAATGTATAGTTAATAAGAGAATAACATTTGACGACTATAAGAATTGTTTGTTTAAAGAGAAAATACAATATAGGACAATGAATTTAATAAGAAGCGAAAAGGATAAAATAAATTGCGAATAAGTTAATAAAATAGCATTAAGTCGTTATGATGACAAAAGGATTATACTAGAAAATAAAATAAATACAGTGCCACATAGTTATTGAAAGCGAGAATCTTAAACATCTTCAATTTCTAAAACAATATTGATATGAGCACCATCGAAATCAATCTGTTTGCCATTTTTGTCTCTAATTTCCAAAACAATATGATTAAATCGCCCATTGTTAATTTGATAGAAAATTGGATATGCAGGCTCATAAATGATATTATCTCTAAAACCAAACATAGTTTTTGGTGGAAAACTAACAATTATATCAGTTTTTTAATGACTAGATTAGTCATATTTTATTAACATACCATATGCCAAGTTACAGTGGATATTGATTGTTTTATGTGGATTAAAATTAGCCAATTTAGTACCAATGACAACCTTGTCCTTTTCAATAGTAATATTTCTATCAAAACCAAGAATATTAGATAATCTATCATTAGGTTTAATGCCAAACATAGATTTAATAGATATTCTGCTTTGCACATTATCTGATGTTAACTCAATGTTGTTTGTTGAAAATGGATAAATTGAATTTATAGTTTCTTTCAAAGAGTCAATATCATATTGGCCTCAAGGAATAATTGTAACTTCATTTTTATCAACCACAACACTAAATTTTTCAGTTGTGGTTATAGTATTTTTGTCTATATTTGGAGTCAGATTTTTTTTTTATGAAAACTAACTAACGCCACCGATTTTTCAATATGGATGATATCATAATGAAGTTTCTTCTTCAGTATGGAGTTATTATTTGTCAACTTAAATACTTTATAATCCATTTATTACAAAAAAAATGTTATTAAATGAAAAGCAGCAGCCAAAGCAGCCTATGCTGTGCAAAGTTAATTGGGGTGTCAGTGTTTTGATTTCTGAAGCAAACTCTAAGAATAAAAAGAATGGTGAATTATTGCCTATTGATATTAGACAGGTAATTGTAGGCCTGACCAACTGTGTGAAAACCTGTTTAATGTTAGGATGGTTGAAATTTAATAAACTGTATGTTAGCTCAAAGAATTTGAACCAAGCCAAATATATTCTGATACAAAATGATTTTGATGAGGTATAAAAAAACTAACAGCTAAAGAAAAATGGCATACTTTTTAATAAAAAACTGAGGAAACGGTCCCTTTAGATCAATGTGAAAACGAGTCTCTAATTGTATTTGATGATGTTATTTTAGACAATCAAGACATAGTTCGCGAATACTTTACTAGAGGAAGGCATTAAAATATAGATGTGTTTTATCTAGCTCAGACCTATTCAAAAATACCAAAACAATTGATAAGAGATAACACTAATTTCCTGTGTATATTTAGACAAGATGACACTAATTTTAAACACATTTTATAATGATTTTGTTGGTGGAGACATGCCTTATGAAAATGTAAAGACATTTGTTCGAAATTTTGCGACGAAGATTGTGGTTTTATAACTTTAGATTTGAGTAGAAATTAACGATAGAAAGAATAGAAATAAAATTAAAAACATTATTAAACTTTAAAATCTTTGAAAGCATGTTTACGTTAAAAACAAATGTCAGAAACGACCATTAAAACAATGTGCATTTCGTTTTTACATTTAAATTAGATAATTATAAAAAAATATTTAAATTTTACAAAACATCTATTTTATTAATCCAAAAGTTATACAAATTATCAAAACCTAACCATTTTACATAAATCTTATCGCCTTTAGTTTTTAAGACTTTTCGACCAAATATTCATTGGGCTAGTCTGTTTTCATAATTTCGAATTCATAAAAACTGCCTTCTATTCCTTCTCTTTTAGTAAGTTTTAATTTGTAAGTGGGTACATCATAATTTAAAACATTACAAATAATATACAACTCGGTTGATCAATTAGCAGTATATATTATAAGATTTGGACCCATCGTCGCTTTGTATATTGTGTGGATTCCTTCTGATCAATACAGATTCTAAAGCATTTACTATATATATTTTTTGCTATTTTGTCTTTAATTGGTATAGCAAATACAAATAAAAAAAAAAGAATTGTTATAATATACTTGTATCCATTATTTACATGCGATAAGTCTTTCAAATTGCAAGTATCGATTTCAACAAGATAGATTTGCCATAAATCATCAATACTATAGAAAATTAATTTTCTTCATGGAAAGTTTCTTCTTGCTGGTTAATATAATTCATTAATTATTCCCTCTCTCGCAGTGGGCAAATTTTTTTTTTAATGTTGATTTTTTTTTAGAACTACGTATTGAACGCATACTTTTCTGTTTTAATCGTCCATATTTAGTATTTCGGTTTTTATATTATTATGTCTAGTGACCTTGCACTTCAAGCACCAAGTCTTGTCCATATAATAGTAAAAATAATTAAACTTTATATTTAACAAATAGTCCTATTGTAGTCTTAAAATCATCATCATATTCAGATATTCTTTTTTTATTATTATAAAAGTTAAAGCATCAGCTCTGATAGCATCAAAAGACACAATCTTATTTTTGTAGCCACCTTATTAACGACTAGATCATTATGTGAAATAAAATTAGTAGTAAATTCGATTATTATCTAAATGAAATATATTATTTTTCTTATCCCTCTTTGCAGACAAACAAAATATTTGTGATTGATTTAAATTTTGTAATTTAACAACTAATTTTTATTGGAAAATTTCTAGTTTTTTATACTTTTGTGTTAACAAGTGTATCAGAATAATTCAAAACTAATATGTTTAAATTTTGTAATTTTGAAGCTATTTCTTTGTTAAAATATATTTTATTGACACCATCTTTTCCATCTACATGGTCAGCCATATTATTGATTCTGCGTTTTTTAATAGAACCATACACTGTTGTATAAACAAAAACATTACTAAGTTTATCTTGTAAAGCTGTAACAATGATATTGTATTTTAATTCTACATATGTTTTTAAATCATAAACAATGGAATTATATTTTGAAACTATATCAGTTTTTAAAGCATAATCTGCTATTTCTTTATCGAAATATATTTTATTGAGTACATCATCTTCATCTGTAGGATCAGACAGACTAGTAATTCTACGATGCTGAAAAGAAATATAACTGTTTGTATAAGTAAAAACTTTACTTATTTGATCTTGTAAAGCAGAAGAAATAGTATTGTATTTTGAGTCTGCATTTTTTTAGTGCCTGTTTTGCATTATTTATTCGTTTTATATAATCAGCAACAATATTACTGAATTGTAAATGTATATCATCTTTTGAAGCACAATCAGCTTTTTGTTTATTAAACAGTCTTTTATTGAATGAGTCTTTTCGTCTCTAGGTTCATCTATATTAACAACTCTGTGCCCTAAAAAAGAAACATAACATTTTGTATAGTCAAAACAAGTGTTTAATTTACTTTGTAAAGCAGAAACACCTGAATTACATTGTGAATCTACATATGATTTTAAAACATAGTCACTAGTGTCAAAAATTTTAATTACATATTTGATTAAAGGTTTCCCAAATATATATGTCATTTACTAACAAAGAAATTATATAATAAAACTTAAATTCTCTCGAAAATTTTTTTAATACGATTAAACATAGATGTCCACAAATAACTGAATCAAAATTCTGAATTCGCTCATCATTGTAATAAACATTTCTGTTTTTGAAATAGTTAGTTAAATTAGTAGGAATATTACCTCCAAATAAATCTAAATAGTAAACATAATTATTTTCTTTAAAATAGCAAATCTAATGAGTACCAGGATTTTTTGAAATGTCAAAATTAACCATGGCACATTCATTTTTGTGCATTCTTTTGAAATGCTTAATATTTAATAGTTTTACGTATTTTTCGATATCAATATCAGATAATTGAGCTAAATTTTTTTAGCCTTCCTCTTTTTAATCCTCTTCCAGCCTTGTTTTCCATTGCTAAATTGCATCTCTACTGTTATTCTATTTATTTTTTCTAGTTTGTTCAACAGAACTATAAATTGTGAAGGCTCCTCCAGCTAAGGCGCCAAGTGTACGTAAAGCGGCAAGTATAATAGTCATAATTCCTCCATGGTGTAAACCCCATCAAGATTTTTCTTTGGGCATCTTTTTGACTCTTGGCAATGGTAAAGTTTATTTGAAAATTTTGCCTTGTTTCAATTTTTTATTTTTTCTCGCAATTTGTTCATCTCTTAAAATTCTATCTATACCCAAATCTTTTAATTTTCCTCAACAGGAATATAGAAAGGTATATTTATTATCTTCATTTATAAGCGTAAGTGTGCATATATATATATATATATATATATATATATATATATATATATATATATATATATATATATATATATAGACACACACACACACGTAATCAATAAAACATTTTAAATTCTTAACCTAATATTCTCTTTGTAAACATAGTTGACGTAACAGCAGCCAGAAGCCATTTTTTCACCAATTGGTGTGTTTTTATCTAACATAATTTCTTTTGCTTCTATTTGTACAATTTTGTCAGCTTAATGTCTATATTCTAAATCTCTATGATCTCTGCAGGCAATTTCGTGATATTTTCATGCTTCATCTAATTTATTTATTCCTGTGTCTCCTCTTTCTAGTCTTTCGTTTAATTTTGTAAATGGTCCACAATAATTATAACCAGGCAAATGCATTTCGGGTAAAATTAAATTGTTTAATGCCCAGTTTACAATGCCTTTACCGTGATGTTTAGAAATCTATAATGATTGTGGAATTACATTAAAAACTGTTATTAGATCGGAAATTCCTTTTGGATTATTAACAACAAAATCAAAACATTTATTGTTCAACATAATCATTATGCTTATTTTTTATTGTTATAATTTTAATTAGCAGTATTTTCTTCACCATGAATAATTAACTAACTGTTGATTGTATTTCTAACATCATCCATCCAGACATATTCTCTTGATAAATTATTGTATTTTTTTATACCATTTCCACATCTAGGAGTTCTTGGAGAAATCTTTTTTTTTTCTGGTGTGTTTGGTGCTGATCTTAAATATGGTTTTATATATGTTTCATAAATAGGGCTTATTATATTATTATACTTCCAACCTCCACTCGAAGCTACATTTTTATTAGGATTATATTGTTGGAATGCAGCATTCGTTGTTTTATCAATTTCTGCATAATTTTCATAAACCTCCTCATCAAATTTATTCTCGAGGGCTTCTTGTGAATTTTCTGTTAACAAATTATAAAGTCCTGCTGTTAATTTATATTCTTTATACTTAACAAATAGAGTATAATTATTTATCATTACTTTTGTATCACCAATGTAAAAAATTTTCCCCAACTCCATGTAAACAAAATTTCTCATTAATAACATTTATTCGTTTTGCAATTTCTATTCCGAGATTTATAGTAGAATCACACGCTGCATGTGGTAAATTTTTCATTGGTACAATTCCCATTTGCTCTTCCAAATTAGGAGATTTTTGTTCTGAGAATAATTCTCTTTCGATTGATGATTCTTCTGGTGTTGGCGGATAATATAATTTTGTTACTGCAACAGGAACTAGTGTTGCTATTAAATTTTTATTTTCTTCGCTTGCTTTTTATACTTTATTACCAATATTTCGTAATTCGTCGATTAATGGTTGCTCTTTCTTCTTATTTTTTCATATTCCTTTTCATGCTACTTTTTATATTTTCAAATATATTTCAATGAGTAATTTAACACGAGAAACTCTCTTCGAGTCCATCATTTGTATACAAATCTTTACTTATAAATGAGTTATAATTATATTGAGAGTTTTGAGAGACAGACTGTTAACAATAATAGAATCGAATTTGATATCCCAATAGTAAATGGCTTTTCTTTCCCAAATAATGCTTATGTTTATGAACAATAAGGTATGAGATAAGGTTGAAACTGATGCAAACTATGGCGAATCAGATAATATTGATGTTTGTTCAAACTTTTTTCCTGTACAATTTTGTAGAGTAGAAATTTCAAAACATGGAAATATTATTGAAGCTGTTGATAATTCAGGTATAACATCAACAATGATGAATGCTTTATTAAGATCACCAAGTGAACAACATTATTTAAAATTTACTGGTGTTGATAATCTATATCGAGATAAATCTGTTTCAAGTAATATAGCAAAGGAGGTTAAAACTGTTCCTAGTGATAATACAAATGAAATAGTGTATCCGCTGAGATATTTGTTTGGTTTTATTCGTGATAACAATGAGGTTTATTGGAAAGGTGGTTAGAAAATTACTTTTTTTCGTAATTAATCTGATAACTGTTAATTTATTTATGAAACTTTACATAAAGATTATAAAGTTACGAAACATCGTCCTGATCCTGGTACAATTATTATTGAAAAATTAAAAATGATGTGGCCTATTGCTGAATATTAATCGAATATGGCCATTGCAATTAAAGAAAAAATATATAAAGAACCTAAAAAAGCTAATAGTTTTGATTATTGGCAATTTAAAAAATAAAGAAGTTCCTAAAGGAACAAATGTTATTAGCTTTGATATAAAATATCAGTTGAATAATTTACAATTTGACATACCTGATTTTGTAGTAGTAGGTTTTCAATTTAATGGAAAAAATCATGCTGAACAGCAAAAACACACTACTATGTTTCATCATTGTAGTGTAAGAAATATTTATGTTAAAAATGGTAGAAATGAAATTTTTCCTAAAGAAAACTGGAATATAGACATTGAAATCAGTGCTTATCTTAAACAATTTCTTGCTAATAATTATTTTAGAAATTCAAAAACCAAACTATAACAAGAAGCAGGTATCATTTGTAATGTTGTTTTAATTAGTGGAACGAATCTTACTTACGATTATTTGAAAGAAACATTAATAAACGGAACATTAATAAATTTTTAATATTATTAAATGGAGGAATCAAGAAATTGTTCCGATAATTTAATACAATATTTTAGACTTATGGTTGAGTGGTTACATTTAAAAGTTTTACGTATTTTTATCAATATAGATTATTATTTGTTAAAATAAAAAATCGTTTTCATAATTCCAAATGAGTTTTTTCTTTCTCTCAGAAATTTGAATGTTTTTGCTTAAATTTTCATGTCTTTTTAGTTGGCACAAATCCTGTACGACGAGTTTAAAAATTGCAAATTTTTCTTGTTTTTGGTTTAAATTTGCTTGTTCTTTAAAACTCCTTAAAAAAATTAGAGCCTAAATTTAGACTCAAAAACCTTGATTTTAAAGCAAAAAAATAACTCCATATTTCATTGAAAATAAAGGGGTGTGCCAGGATCAGCATTACACATCTACTTACATATATTTTGACTGAAAGTGTTAATGTGGGTATCAAGTTGTTAAAATATACTACCCAGACACAAACGGAACTACGATAACATGTTACGTTGACATGTTAAAGTGAGCACTTTTGAAAGTCCTCTTGGCTGGAATAATAGTCAATAAATATTATATATTTTTTGCCTTAGACGTTAACTTCCGAGTGCGGTGGAATATACATACTGTGTTTATTACTTACATCACAATATTTATTTAAAAAGGTAGCCAAGGCATAAAATATGGCTGAAAGGAAAAAGTAGCAAGGTCCTAAGAAATGCTCACTTTACAGTGAGCCTATTCAGACTTCTGCATAGCTCGCTTACAAACATGTATGGTACTTAGTGAATGTAGGATTTGATAACAAATATATAAATTCAGTCGCATAACTTAAAGGAGTAACGAAAAATAAAAACCTAAGTGTTCGTTTACAAAATAGATATTCACATAAATGCAATGCCATGTTATTCTTCTTTTCTCCTTTAATTACATTGGCTGAAGGCTTTGAGCACAAGACACGAAAAGAAAATTGTATTTTCTACGCGCATACACGTCGGTACGTAACGCGATCCTAATCCTTATGGCACCAACAGCGCCCTGGGCGTCGAACGCGGAAACTAGCTCCAAGTAGGAGACGAACCAACTCTCAGCACGTTAGTACGTCACCGGACCGCCAAGAGAACGGCTGTCGCTGGTGTGGATAAACGTTTGGAACGCGAGGACTGAAGGGTCGACGAAGTGAGTACGCGGTCCAATAGGAAGGGACTTGCTGCGTCATTTCCGGGTTTAGAGGGTTTGAACTGGCCGATTTGAGGAGGGTTTTGGTGAAAGGGTGAAGGGAAGATGGGTTAGTGGCGGCCATCGCTGCACATCTTCCCTCGCTACTTCCGTTCCGCGGCGGAAATAGAACATACGAACAGGTCAGTATCCGCGCTTGGTCAGGATATTGCCGCCCAGATTCACTTTGGACGAGCTCGCAGAAGCACGTAGCGGGGAATGTCCGTGGGGAACAGTCTGAACTTAATTCCCCAATTTCACAGCATATTCTTCCACAGAAGAAACTGTAATTAATACTAATTCCGCTCTGTCAGGCATTATAGTCCATGCACGGTTACTTCCAACTCTTATGAAGCCCTACTAAAGTCCTACTTCCAATACATTCCTCCGCCTCATACAAATATGGCTTAACTAAGTCTGGAAAATTACCCCAACAGGACAACGAACTGCATTCGTGCGCACTCAGTTTAGCAATACTTTGCATCTAAACTATTTCTTATAGGCTATTCACTGTAAAGTGAGTACTTTTGAGGCCCTAATTACGTTTTATTCCGGCCATTTTTTATCATTTACCCACCTTTTAAAATAAATACTGCAATGTAAATAATAAACACAGTGTGTATATCCCACCGCACTCGGAAGTTAACGTCTAAGGCTAAAGTAAAATATATTTATTTACTATTATTCCAATTGAGAGGGCTTTCAAAATTGCTCACTTTACCATGAATAGAGTACACTAGGAATTACCGACACACCAGTTTTCTCACTGTTTTTGTTCATAATAATAATTATTGAGTTATTATAATTTACTAATAGCATGCAAGTAAAAGTTAAATTTAACAAACAAATATCAATTTTTTTTTGTTAATACAAGTATAAAACGGTTGTGAGTAGATGGAAAAGGGGCATTCACTGGAACCTAGCGCCCTGGCGGAGAGCCGCGGAACCACGGCGGCCATAGTAGATGGAAAAGGGGCATTCACTGGAACCTAGCGCCCTGGCGGAGAGCCGCGGAACCACGGCGGCCATAGTAGATTTCCCTTTTTCCCTTAAAAATGTCCTTTTTTTTTCTTTTTTTTTCCAAAGCGCTTAAAATCGTCAACATTTCCCTCAAAACTAGCAAATTCCTCGCAAAAATTGTGCAATCATTTACAAGCACTTCACGCTCAGTAATTCCATGCCAGCACCATCCATCTTGTATGAATCATGTTCGAGTTCATTGCCAGTAAATGGTAAATGCGGGACCTGGTGCACCCCACTTTTTCCGGCAATTTCCGCCAAAAGTGCAAGAAAAAAGTAACATTAACTATTTCCCGTTATTTTTAACGAAAGTACAAGAAAAATTAAAAACTCAGACTCTGGAATTCGATGAATAAACGATAAATATGATGCAAGTTTAAGCTAAAATAAAGCAAATGTCTCGTTTCCAAACAATTTTTTAGTTTTTCTAGAAACGAGAATTTGAAATTCAAAAAACAAGCAATTTTAATTGAAAATCAAGCAATTTAACCCTAAAATCAAGAAACATTTTCCAATATTGCAAAAAACGGCCTCGCAAAACATTTCATACTATAAAAACAAGCAATTTTTATCGAAAATCAAGCAATTTTCATCGAAAATCAAGCAATTGTAGCCCAAAATCAAGTAAACGTACCATTTTTCCAAAATAGGCGTTCGGATTTTTTGTTCTCAAAATAATGCAAATTTAAGTCAAAAATCGGATGAAATATTAAAAAAGATAATTGATAGATTAAAAATAATGGATTATGTACATTTTTAACAGAATTATAGATCATGCATAATTTACCCCCATCTTTCATTTCTTTTAAACCTTTATACGCTATGAAATCTGGTTTCTCATTTATTAATTTTAAAGCATGTTTCTCAAGTATATGTGCATAACGATCTGGTAAAGTAATTTTATATTTACCACCTAGAATACACTTATTTTTTTCCCCAAATTTAGATTTGTATAATTGAAATTCCGTAGCATCATACTTTATATTATTTTCTAGGTCATGTAGTTTATTTTATTCAAATGAATAGTTCAACTTGTTGAGCAACGATACCATTTTTGTGTTTATTTACAAGGAATTTTTTTTTTATAAATTAAAAATATATTTTAATTAAAATTAAAAGGAAAATAATACTAGAATAAAAATAATTTAAAAAAATAAAATTAAAAGAAATTTAAAATTAAACTAGAAATAATAAAATTTAAATTTAAAATTTAAATTAATTTTTTTTACTATTACATTTTTTTCCCCTTTTAAATAAACACAAAAATGGAAGCGCTGCTCAACAATGAAACGGTAAATAATGCCATATGTAAGCAATCTAAAAAGTGTGGTGAAGTATTAAACATAGAAAAATTTTACTACCATAAAACAAATAAGGATAAACTTTACAACAACTGTAAAAAATGTGTCATTGAAAACACCAAAATTAAATATTTGTAAAAAAGGGAGAAAGTATTGTGTGAATATGGGAAATGTGTTTGTGTTGCATCTCTCACAGAGCATAGAAATACTAAACCACACAATGTGTTAGGAGATATTCTAAATGAAATTCAACATGACACATAACCAACAAAAACACATAGAGAATGTAATGAGAATAAATATATAAAATTATTTTCAGCTCATACAAGAAATAAGGACAAACGTAGAACATTATGTAACAAGTGTATTAGTGAATATAATAAGAAGTAGAATCTTAACACGAAATTTACTGAACTTAAAAATAAGGGACACCTTTAAACACACAACCAAATGTAATTTACACAGTTAAAACGATTTCATTTATTATCAATAATTTAAACATTTCATAGATTTCGTTTTCCAATAAATTTACTATTTTTATAACACTTCATCGTCCATATAAAATTTAAAAGCTTTATAAATGTTTTTCTTTATAAATAAACAATAAAAAAAATGTCAGCAAACAATCTTGCAGTTGAGTTGGGTGAGATACAGTGAGAGAATTAAGAATTATAGGCAGAGATTTAAAAATAGATATTGGTATATTCTAAGGGAAGATTATTCAATTAAATGTTGGTATATTCTAAGAAAAGATTATTTAATTACAGCTATTATACCTTTTATTATAAACGATCAAAGAAAAAGCAACTTTGCAAATTTGCCATTTTCATATGTCAATATCAAATAACTATTTTCAAAGGATAAAAATGAATTTAAAGAAATATTTCCATTCTCTAATAATGTATTTGCTCAACCTAGAAATAAATGTAAGCGGGTAACAGAACGGATAACAAAGAATAATTTTACAAATTTAACATTATCATATGATAATATGAATTAATTATTTAAACAAGATAAAAAAGAATAAAAGAAATATTCCCATATTCTACTAATGAATTCGTAAGCAAAATAAATAGAAGAAATAATTAAAATTACAGAGTTAATAAAGCTTTAAAAGGTAGAGTATCAACTTATAACATTGAGAATTCCTTTAATTTAATACAGCCTAATCAGTTTTTAACTTCTATAGAATAATTAGGTTTTTGAGTTAACATATGATAATCTTAGAACATTTAGAGGGCTGAAAATTAGCATTAAATTATGTACCAATTGTAGGAAACTAATCAAGTAGAATCATTTACATTTCAGTCATTTAATCAAAGAATACTAAACAAAGGAGAATTTATAAAGATTCATAAAATTATAAAACAGGAATTACTTACACAACTATCCACATTTCAAAGAAGAGGCTCAGGATTGACTTTAGATAGAGTAATTGGAATACAATTAGCTACAAATAAGTATAATCCATTAAATGGAGCATCGTATATTGAGTTACTAGAAGATATTAAGAATAAGAAAGCATGCATAAACGCAACAAATGAAGATCAAAAATGTTTTCTTTGGGCAATAAAGTCTGCATTGTTTCCTGCAGAAATAGATCCACAAAGAGTAACTAAATATAATAATGTAGATCTTAATATTGATAAAATAATAGATAAATATGAATATCCAATTCAAATTGATGATTTACCAAAAATAGAAAATCAAATTGATACATCTATTAATGTTTACTCTATTGTATGTGAGTCCACAGTATATCCACTAAATCTTACAAAAATTAAAAATTAAAAGACATATTTTTTAAAGATATTTGCTTTCCTTTCTAAGGCAAAGTGATTCTTACTGATTCATTTTTAAGGCAATTTTCTTTATGTTTATTTAATTTCTCTTGAGAATAAAAGAATTGAAGGCACATATCACATATACAAGCTTTACTTTTATGATTTTTTTTTTTTAACTGAAAGAAGCTTCCATAAATCTTTTATCCAACAGTAATTACCTTTGCTGCCTTTTGAAAATTTTTATCAGCATTATGTCTAGATTCTATATCTTTATGATCTCTATAAGCAATATTGTGATATTTGCATGCTTCATTTAATTTATTTATACCTGTGTCTCTTCTTTCTAGTCTTTAGTTTAATTTTGTAAATGGTCCACAATAATTATAGCCTGGCAAATGTATTTCTGGTAAACTTAAATTATTTAATGCCCAATTTATTATTCCTTTATGTCCAGAATTTCAAAATTGCTGTGGAATTACATTTAAACTCTTATTGAAAATGGAATTCCTTTTCGATTATTAATAACAAGATCAGAAAATTTAATGTTTAGCATATTCATTATGTATAGTTTTTCATTGAAATAATTTTTATTTTCAGCATTTTCTTCACCATGAATAACTAATAATCTATTAATCAATTTTCTAACATCATCCATCCAGACTTATTATTTTAGTAAATTATTGTATTTTTTATACCAACTCCACATAAACCAAATTTTTCATCAATAAAATTGATACTTTTAGAAATATCTGTCCCAAGATTTAATAGAATCAGACTCTGCATGTCGTAAATCTTTCAATGGTACTATTCGCATTTGCTCTTCCAAATCAAGAGATTTTTGTTCTTAGAATAATTCTTTTTCAAACTATGTTTCTTCTGGTGTTGGTGGAAAATCTAAATTTTTTCTGCAACAGGAACTGTTGTTATTAAATTTTTGTTTTCTTCATTTACTTTCTCTACTTTTTTTTTTACCAATATTTCGTAATTTCTTCGATTAATGGTTGCTCATTCTTCTTATTTTTTTATATTTTTTTTCACGACACTTTTTATATTGTTTATGTCTTTCAGTGAGTAATTTAACTCGAAAAACTCCCTTTGATTCCATCATTTATATACAAACCTGTACTTACAAATGAGTTATAAAAATATGGAGAGTTTCGAGAGACAAGCTTTTCCCCTAACTGATAAAACTAGTGGGAATTTAAATGTTTACAACAATGGAATAGATTTTGATGTTCCTATAGGTGATAGCTTTTCTTTTCCAAATTATGCTTATGTTTATGAACAATTTAGATTACTAAAGAGATATAAAGATGGACATGAAGCAGAATATGATGAATCATATAATAATATTGACATTTGTTCGTTCTTTTTTCCTTTCCAGTTTTCTAGAGTATAAATTTCAAAACATGGAGATATTATTGATGCTGTTGATAATCCAGGTATAATATCAACAATGATGAATGCTGTATTAAGATTACCAAGTGAACAAAATTATTTACAATTTACTGGTGTTGATCATCTATATCGAGATAAATATGTTTCTAGTAATATAACAAAATATGTTAAAACTGTTTCTAGTGATAAAACACATGAAATAGTGTACCCACTGAGGTATTGGTTTGTTTTTATTCATGATAACAATGAGGTTTATTGGAAGGTGGTTATAATTCCTCTTTTTCGGATTTCATCTGATAACAACTGTTAATTTCTTTATGGAACTTTAGATACAGATAGTAAAATTATGTAACTTCGATATAAAAGATGAGTTTAATAATTTAAAAATTTTAAAAATTTATATTCTTGATTTTGTAATTGTAGGTTTTCAACTTAATAGAAGAAATTATGCTGAACAGCATAAACTTGCTTCTATGATTGATCACTGAAATATAATAAATATTTATGTGAAGAATGATAGAAATGAAATTCTTCCAAAAGCAAATTGGAATCTAGATATTGAAATTGGTGTTTGTTTTAAACAATTTCTTCTGTATAATGATTTTAGAAATTCAAAATCCAAACTAGATACCGGCTACAGAATTAATGAACTTTATTATAAAGCAACTGCAAACTTTGATGGTTATATTAATTACTATTCACTTTGGGGGCGAAGACCTTTATATGTTATTGATTGTTCATACAGGAAAACAACCACAGTTAAAGAAAAAAGAAACATAAAAATTAGTGTTGATTTTAATAAAAAAGGTTGAAGCAGGTACCATTCATAACTTTGTTTTAATTAGTAAATGAAACCTTACTTATGATTATTTGAAAGAAAGAATAACTGAAGATATATAAAATTTTATTATCAATAAATGGAAGAATCAATACAATTTTTCGATATTTTAATACAATATTTTAGACATATAGTTGAGTGCTTAAATTTTATAGTTTTACAAATTTTTAGAAATATAGATGAATTATTTGATCAAATAAAAATAATTTCCATGATTATAATTTAAATTTTCTCATAGTATCACTTTTTACAACATATGTATAAATATTAAATATTATACATGGATCAAATCATATAACTCTTAGAAGATTGGGCTATTGGATATTAAATTATAAAAACAGCAACTTCCATTGATAAAGAATTGAACATTGTTAATTTCAAAATTGTTTTAACTATCATTAAAATAATTTAAGAGCAGATAATTTTTCTAATTTTAAAGACGTTTATACAGTGGGTTGTTGTGATGGGTGGGATTATGTAATCAGTATGGTAATGGTTCTTTATTTTTAGAATTTAAAAGTCTTATTGGTGTTCTACCTTTGTTGAATAAAATTTATAAATTCTATAATTTATCTTTTATTAATATTTCACCTGATTTTTTGCTTAAATTTGCTTCCTTTTTTTTTACCTTAAATTTGCTTGAATTTGAGAATGAAAAATCCAAACGCCTATTTTGGAAAAAATGGTAAATTTGCTTTATTTTGGGGTACAATTGCTTGATTTTCGATGAAGAGTACTTGTTTTTATAGTATGAACCATTCTGCACAGCCATTTTGTGAAATATTGGAATATTTGCTTGAATTTGGGCTTAAATTGCCTGATCTTCGATGAAAATAGCTTGTATTTTGAATTGAAAATTGTCGTTTCTAGAAAAACATAAAAGTAGCTTGAAAACGAGAAATTTGCTTGATTTTAGCCAAAATTTGCCTGATTTTGATAGTCTTATCATCGTATGTCAGATTTTGAGTTTTTCATTTTTTCTCATATTTTGATTAAAAATAACGGGATATAGTTAATGTTACTTTTTTCTTGTACTTTTGGGGGGAAATTACTGGAAAAGGTAGGGTGTGTCAGTTCCTGCATTTACTATCTACTATTGCCCCATCATGCAACTTGATTCTCTACATTGTAACAAGAATATATTTTAAGATCTAAGAGAAGTACACATATGCTAAGGTCAGCAATACAAATCACACACATATGTAGGTTAGTTGTACAAATACTAATAGTGCTTATACTAATCGCACCCATATAAATCACCCTGCCATCTTGCCTTCATTACCCCGCCATACTGGATTCCACCATCAATCATACATAGCCATCACCCCTGACGACGAAAAGGACTGCAGTGTTAAGTATGGCTTTAACCCACTTATAAGCATAGTTGTCTGTTATTTCTGAAATGTTAAAGATTCACCAAATTCATAACATAGGCATCACCCCAATAACGAAAATGTTCGCAGGGTCAAAGTATGCCCTAAGTTTACTTATAAGCATAGTTGGCTGTAATTTCCGAATTGTATAAGATACAACCACCAAATTCATAACATAGGCATAACTCCCAATGTCGAAAATGTCCGCAGTGTCAAATTCCCTAAGCCCACTTATAAGCATAGTTAGCTGTAATTTCCGAACTGTTTAAAATATGGTCATCAAATTCATAACATAGTCATCACCCATTATGACAAATATGATGATATGGATAATTACTCCTTAAGCCTTCTTATAAGCATAGTTGGCCACTATTTCAGAACAGTTTAAAATATAGTCTTCCAATTCATAACATACGCATTACCCTAATGCTGAACAGAGCATTAAAAACAATTAGGCCTTAAGCACTTGTATAAGCATAGTCGGCTGAAATTTTTCGAATTCTATGAGATATAATTATCAAATTCATATCATATGCATCGCCTCCGATGACGAGTAGCACAAGGTCAATTACACTTTAAGCCCTCGTATATGTATAGTAGGCTGCCAAAGCTATAGTCACCAAATTCATATTACATGCATCGTTCCCGACATCGAACTGATGGCTATATGTTCAGCTGCAGTTATGTGACCCAATTATAACCTGGACCACTAAGACGGTTTTCGAATCAATTACCCACAGGTATGACCATTGGTCATTGAGCATCGAACTGATGGCTATATGTTCAGCTGCAGTTATGTGACCCAATTATAACCTGGACCACTAAGACGGTTTTCGAATCAATTACCCACAGGTATGACCATTGGTCATTGAGCTTCGATCTGTGTAGCACAGAGCAAAGATTACCTACACATGTGTAATGTACACAGCAGTGTACACTGGGTCTGAATGGGTAAAGAAAACCCCTACTATGATTGCTGTTCTAAGAGAAACTTCGTGGGTTGCCTGCTGACTTCTTGGAAGTAGACTCTCACCTGGGTGTGTGTGCCCCGTCGTACTCACTGGCGCCGTCACCACTGTCATGGCCGAACTGGAGTTCTACTGAATTCAGACCATCTTGCCTGGCTTCCTCGATGGGTCACCTCCTTCCTCCTCCACCTGCTGTCTTCAAGAACTTCTGGAGGGATGTAAGCAGCATGTAACATCACCCTGGGGTGCTGTCCACTGTTCATGGAGGTGGAAAAATGTTCGAGGGCAAAACTCGGAAGAGATATAGGGGTTGAGTGCTCGTTTTTCGAGAGAGAATCAGAGAGGGATATGCATATGACACGGAACTCTCTTCCACTGTAGGAGATGGGGGGCTGTTCACACTAGTTAAAAAAATATCTGTTAACCTTTTACCCTACGGGATGTCTTTTAATGTATATTCATAGTAGTTCAAATTTGTCCTGTGTAGTCATTCTCTTTATACCTATTTTTATTGGGTGACAGTGTTTGGTCTAGGTGTATTTCGATATTAAGAGGGTATTTCAGAAAAAAAAAAATGTATACAATCCGGACTGCAAATACAGGCAGTAGTAGGACCAGGGGAAGGGGGTTCACTGCACTTCTGATTAATCAGATTAAACTTTTGATACTAAATAGATTGAATGGGTTAATCCCTAACCTGATTTTAATCCGAGCTTAATCGATTCAAACATTGTTTATCCGATCTTGCGTTAAAAAATCTGGGTAAGTTAATATATATATATATATATATATATATATATATATATATATATATATATATATATACATACATATATATTGCTTCGTTGTATGTTATAGGACGTAATGTATTCAGAGCTTTTGTGGTATATTTCAACTCAGTTGTGTATCAGCCATGCTTCACGTATATAGTCAGGCTCTCGACGTAAGCTCAACTCATTCATTCATCAGACTCCACATAGAACGGACGTGTTTTGGCAGAGCTCCTTGTGAGATTTAATTTCTTTAAAAAACACAGTATAGCAAGGTTCAGTAATTCGTTTAGTGATAGTCACGTACTTCGAGTTCGTGAACCGTTTAATTTATATATTGATAGGGTAATTTTTGTTTCGTTAATTAATTCATTTCATACTAGAGACTCACGTAGTTGTGATCGTTTAGCACTTGTCGACACCAGAAGACTCACATAGTTGTGTTTCTGTGAAATTTGTTTTTCCATTAATTTCTCTTGTGTGTAACGTTTAATTGCTTTCGGGAATAGTCGTCATCTATTTAAATGTTTACACTTAAGTTCTTCTGTTTGGTGATTATAACATACACTACGTTAATCGTATCTTTCAAAATCAAATATCTTCCAACACCGTCTACGAGCAATATCCCCTTTAAAAAAAAACACTTATGCCGCTCTTGCACTAAACTCAACACACACACAGATATATAGATATATATATACCCTGTCTCCAACACAGGCACACCTCATCGAGTCTCAGACGCCGTACTGACATCTACCAGAGCTACTCCCCACAAAACGAAATAAATAAAGACCCTTAGCACACTCTTACACCAAACTAAACACTTATCAATTCAAGCAAAATACAGGGGGAAATTTTTTATCGGAGCAAGATTTTTTGTTCGAGTTAAATCGGACTAAATTTTTTTGAGCAGATTAAGATCGTATTAACAATTTTTGACCGGATTAAGATCGGATTAACCCTTTCAATCAATTTTACATCAAAGGGTTGATCTGATTGATCAAAAGTGCAGCCCCCCCCCCCCCACCCCGGCCTTACTACTACAGGCCTACACGGAAAACTAAATCTGTTACTAACTACTTTTGCAAAACCCAAATAATAGCATTATTACACGGTAAAAAAAGTTTGTCATTTTTACAGAGATATTGATTGTAATTATATAAATGCTTTTTAACAGTACAACGATTTTTCTTGTATAACTACACGTTTGTGAAACTACAAGGGCCGTGTTTGTAATAGACGTCAAGAAATGTTTGTTCTGTACTCACCTCTATTCTCGAGCTTCAGCAAAATGGTGGACACTCAACAAAGTAAAACCGTATAGAGCTCTTTCTGCAAAAACTATAGGTGATGTAAAGTGTAGTTGCGTGCAAAAATAAATACAGATTATTGGAAGTTTGAATAACGCAAACACTTAAAACAAATCAAATAGGCCTAATCATAATAAAACGGCAATTTCAATTAAACGCGATCGTATCACTCATTAAATGTTGATGTTTCCTAGCTACACAGAACACCTAAAATGAAACCGGTAAATTAATTCTTCTTAATCAAATAACTCCCTTAATATTATGTAGGTACTTGCTGCAAATTGTACTTAAAACATAACTGCAAAGTTCGTAGGTCTAGTTGGTTTAGTGGTTAAGTGTGCGTTTTAGTAATACGAGGGGTGTAGATTCTTGTCCCCGTGATAGTAAATTTCGTTTGTTTTCTTTTCATGAATTATATTTTGAAATATATATATATATATGAAATTTATATATATATATTTCAAAATATAATTATATATATATATATATATATAGTTATTATCTGTTGTCAATTCATCACATTTGTTTTCTATAAGAAAAAAAATTATGCTCACTTCTCAATAATGTAAGTTGTATAATACATGGCTATAATTTGCAATATTACAAATATATGCTTTGCTGATTTTACCAGAAAACTGTTTGTAGTTTTACAAAGGATTTTCTTGGCAACTGGGTTCCAAGGATTTTTCTTGTATAAGTAAAAAAAAATTATTCAGTGTGTAACCACCTGGGTTATCCTTTTTTTGGAATAAGTATTTCGCTGGAGGAAGTGGAGTCGTAGTACCTATCCTAAGTGGTGGCAAGTTACCGCCACACTATACACAGCGGGGCCGCGGTGGACGAGCGGTCAGCTCGCTCGCCTCATATCAAGGCGATCCGGGTTCAATCCCCGGCCGGGTCACTCCGGATTTTTGCATGTCGGAATCGTGCCGGACGATGCCGTTGGTCGGCGGGCTTTCTCGGGGATCACCCGTTTACCCCACCCAAACATTCCGGCGCCTCTCCATACTCACTTAAAATCACCCCCATCGGCTCTGAAGACCTCGCTGTTAAGAAACGCCCAAATATCTTCACTTACTCACTGTACACAGCTGAGAATAGTATCCAATAAGAGATATCGCTCCCGTATGAACGACATCATTCGCTGTTCAGATTGTATTCCTCTCAGACACAAATAGCTGCTGTCAAGATCACCAAATACAAGAACTTTGCATTGTTTTCGGCCCACGAGTGCGTTCTCCTTACATTGATACAGTTTTCCCAGATAAAAATGCTTTTTCGTCGTGACGCCTGGAATACAAGCGTTCACAGCAAACTCAGCACTTTTGAAAGCCCTGCTTAAAATCTACTTGCACACATGTTGTATATTCTTTCATCATTTGTACAAATTAACTTAGCCGAGGCCTTGCCAGTTTATTCATGCGACGGTGAAGTGAAACTGCGAAATGATTATAAAAGTAAATAGTACTAAAATTTAGAAGGTAAAAGAAATATTTTTTGTATTCACAAATGTTGACCTAAGCAGTAATTAATACATCGCGACAGATGTAAAGTTTTTACAGTCGGTCGTATTCATTTAATAAATTTAAAAAAAATAATAGTTTTTTCTTAATAACTGAAATTTTGACCCCTTGTAATTTTTTACTTAAATTGCGATAAAGGCGAGCGCGAATCAGAAAAAACCGTAAAAGCATAACATTTCTCTTCAAAAGCAATGAATTTTCCATGTAATCGTAGCCCCGAGTGAGTGAGGAGTATTTGGGCGTCTCTTTAACAGCGAGGTCTTGAGAGCAGGCGCAGCTCCGAGAATAACTCTTCAAAGGGTTAGAAGAGTAATCAGCTACGCCGTACGTCTTGCGTTATTTTTCGTATATGTTTAGGATTTTTCTCAAGACGTATGCAACACGAAAAATATGTTGCTAGATCATGTATCGCCAGAGGCAGGATATAAGTGTGCGGCAGAATAAAACCAAGTCTTAGAATCACGTAACGTGAAGTACGAGATGTTTCTTGGCCTGCGGGAAAAAACTTTCCAGGCAAGAAGAAATTCACTAGCTAGACTAGCTTTCATTAAAGGCTGTTCACGATAAAGTGAGCACTTTCGAAATCAACCTTAGAAAAACGCCACTGCTCCTGCATGCACATGTTTTAATGGCTGCACTGAGTGACATTCGCCCTGGAAAGTTGGTAACGAATAATGGAAAGTAGTTCCATATCTTAACGTCGATTAAGAAAGTGTGAGGTAACAATTTGTGATAACTTAAAATTCTTTCATTTTCTTGGTTTTTTGAATACATCGAAGTGTAAAAATTGGAATATTTGTTATGTATTTACTTTCTTAATAATTTCACAGTTTCATTCCACCGACGTATGAATATACAACGTGTATATAAATAGATCTTAAGCAGGATTTAAAATGTGCTCATTTTACCGTGAACAGCCTATAATGTTCATTCCACATATAAGTTCGCGGCTGCTGGCTTGGTAGGCTGGGCCGTTAAGCCCCTGCCACGCTGTCAAATTTTCGGCTTCAACTATATTTAACAGTAAAATTTGAATACAAAATACGCGGCCATAAAATTGTCCTTCCAACAGATTTGATCAAATGGTCTTGAATGTATCACGTTGTCAATTCTTTTTTTTACTTGGCTAATTTAATTTGAATTATTATTTAAAAAATAATTTCCATAGTGAGATATTGCTTTTGTTCTTCTTACAGTCTATTACTGGAAGAAATGAAAGGAATGTTGTAATTCATTTTCGCTTCTTTACTAATTTCATGTGCAATAATCACTTAAAATAGCATTCACGCCCAGACAGCTTCCACATAAATTATTTACATTAATAACGGACTTCGTTTCCAACAGTATTGTTCGTTATTTTCAAGTTTCTTGATGTCTATTTTTGTCATGCACGATTCAGAATGGCTGAGACCGTCATACATGAAACACATTCTAGAACCGGCCCAATCTTAAAATTTTTGATGGAAACTGAAGCCATCCAACTTTTTCAGACAAATATGGCGGCGTTTAGGACGTTTCGATTACACCATGACTCTCCAACTTTATTTGCCCAGATTCATTTGAAGCAGTTTGACGAAAAAATTTGACAGTATGACATGGGCTTCAAATACAGCATAGATGTGTCTCGCTGTCGCCCTTCTGTATGTAAATGTGGGTATAGGACATTCACGGTAAAGTGAGCACTTTTTAAGGCCCTGCAAATTTTTCGTTTCAGCCTATTTCTATCTTTCTGCAGCTTTTTAATATAACATTGCCGTATGACTAATAAACATAGAGAATACATTTCACCACTCTCAAAAGTTAACGTCTGAAAGAGCAATAAAGTATATTTACTGATGGTTAATGCCTGAAGTGAGGGTCTTAAAAAGTGCTCACTTTACCGTGAATAGCCTATATCCTGTGGCAACAGCTGCGCGTCGTGTCCTCCCTGGGAAACTAAAGGCTGTTCACGATAATGTGAGCACTTTTGAAACCACCTTAGAAAAAAGTCACTGCCCCTACCTGCGTATATTTTAACGGGCGCAGTGAGTGGCATCTATCCAGTAAAGTTGGTAACGATTGAGGTAAAGTAGTTCCATATCTAAATGTCGAATGAAAAGTGTTAGGTCACCGTTTGCGATAACTTAAATTATTTATCTAGATTTGTGCTTTTTTTAAAGCATCGCAGTGTAAAAATGAGCAGATGTGTACAATATTTACTTTTATAATAATTTCACATTTTCACTTGACAGACGCATGAATAAAGCGATGAGACCCATGGTAATGTTAAGTTTACATAAGGCGGAAGAACACACAACGCATGTACAAGTAGAGCTTAAGCAGGGCTTTCAAAACTGCTCATTTAACCGTGAACAGCTTATACATCGAGGGTGCAAACGCGTGCCGGCCGCAGGTGGGAGCTGTCGCTGAATGATGACGACAATTGGGTGGACCCCGGGTGTGAGAGGTGGTCCAGTTGCAGCATCCAATCGATGCGCGGCAGCGGCGGTTGAGTGGACCTGGATAGGGGACGCGGTAATACCGCTAAGGGGGGGGGGGATAGCGTGCAGGTGTCCGTCCCTAGAAATTGCAGCTGACAGTCACCAGATTGCGCAGGGCTGCCGGACCACGCACCGCGACCCACGAGTGAGAGGGAGGGTTATCTCGTGCGGTGTAGGGGAGCGAAGGCAGTCTCGTGTGGCGAAAGTAAAGGGGAGAAGTTGGCGGCGGGGGAAACAGAATTGAACTGTCCGTCAGCGAGGCCGACGCATCGCACTGCATCACTCCTCTCCATTCACTCATTCTCTCTCTCTCTCTCTCTCTCAACACACGAGCTCACGCAGTCTGGCCAGAGACGCACAGCTGGGTTCATCTATGTGCTAACTGGTCACTGCGGTTGTGCTGGGGGATTCGTGAAAGGCGCGCTGGAAATACGTTATTATCTACCGACGGTAGTGAACTGAAATTGCATGAGCAACATGGTGAAAACTGACCAACGAAACATGACAACTATTATACTAAGGAGAGTAAAATGTGTCATCCACAACTAGCGAAACTCTTTCAGCCTCCCCCCCCCCCTCCCCCTGCTCATACGCAAACAAAATGTATTTGGGCCCCCTTCCACTTAACATTAACGTGTTTTTGCATGATAAATGTCAATTAATATAATTATTTTTCACGGAAATATTTTTCCCCGTGTCAAACCAAATAAAATAAATAAAACGAGAGAGTAAAATATAAAGCAATGTATAAATGAAATAAACACAGCTGTATGTAAACGACTTCACCTGAGGACGAAATGAAAAGTTTTTCAAATCCTATCAAAATACTCAGAATATTTCATAAAGCATTGTCTTGTTAAGTCTTCAGACACAGCGTCCTATTTGAGTCCGGACGTGTTTATTATTTAAGGTCGACAGCTAGCTTTGTCGTCAGCAAATACAAGTAGTATAGGTCTGCCGCCGGACTGGCGGAGTAATGTATGCAGGCAGCCATATTGTCACCCAGTAAGTATTCGGCCATCTTGTCAGCCAGTACAATGTATCTTCCTGCTCTTGCATTCGTCTCCAATGGTGTCCATCTTAGTTTTCACTTCCCATTCTTGCATTCCATCATCGAGGGCTTCCTCCCAAGTTTTCTTTCTTTTGTTTCGCAATTATTCCCCTCTCTCTTTTCCTTCGTTCTCTCTTCTTCTCTTCCTTCGTTCTCTCTCTCATTCTTGGAGTGGGTTTTCCTTCCATCTCGTTTGTCGTCTGTTGGTGTCGGCCATCTTGTGCTGTTGTCGTTTGATGGTGGCGACCATCGTCTGCTGGAGACGGCCATCGTGTTTGCCGCCCATCTTTGATTCCCACATCGACCGCTAGAGCGTGTGCTTGTGGCCATCTTTGATTCTCTCACTCGCCATTAGAGTGAAGTTCCACTCGTGGCTACTAGGAGTGCTGG
This sequence comes from Dryococelus australis, assembly GCA_029891345.1. Taxonomy (NCBI): domain Eukaryota; kingdom Metazoa; phylum Arthropoda; class Insecta; order Phasmatodea; family Phasmatidae; genus Dryococelus; species Dryococelus australis. The sequence continues at coordinate 6,021,191 of CM057003.1, read as the reverse complement.
TGGCAATCTTGTGTTCGCTCATCGTCTGCCAAGAGTGCTGATAATTTATTTTATGTGTGAACTCAAAAAGTCGTGCGGTTTTCTTCCGGTGACCCTTGGGTAACCAGTCCTGTATGCTAACCATAAGACTACCATCGAATGTGGACCGATATGAGTTTAAATAAGGCAGATATGAGAGAGTGCCCACTCGCAGGACAGAGGAGAAATACTATCTCTCTCTCCACCGCAATACTAATATATACTTTTACTTAATGCAAATCCTCTCCCAAATAATTACCACCTAGTTTAATATAAGTTTAGGTAATATAAAAAAAAACATAGATTAGCTGTACATAATCTTTTATTTGAAAAAAATACGCGATGGGCAGGTGTTTATTTACACACATACAAGTTCATTTCAATCAGTTAGTGTTTATTCATAAAAGTACATTCATTGGTATAAACATGGAATAAATAATCTTGTAATGATATCAATCATTTACCACCATAGTCGGTGAGTTTAGAGTGCTTTACCCAAGAGTTGAACTTTGAGTCGAAACCAAGCCATTTTACGAAGAAACAATTTCCAGACCTTCGAATGACTTTTTCAATTAGTTCGGGGAATCGGGGAATCGAGTGTGTTGTATCTCTTCGACATAAAATGATTGTTGAAACGAATATGATTGTAGAACCAGCTATTAACGATTTTTGCGTGATTGCAGATGGATTCTAGAAACAGGTATAAACAGATATGAACGATTGTTGAAATGTGTATAATTGTTTAAACAAGTATGATTAATTGTAGAAACAGGTGTAAATGATTGTAGAAACTAATATGATTGTAGAAACAGGTATGAACGAATGTAGAAACACTCCCCTAGTCACACATGTACCCGTCACCTCTTACCGCCCAGCAAGCTACCGAAGTATACTTTCCTGGAATAGTCGTCTGAATCATTGGAGAGTGAGAGCTAATTGAATGTAGAAAGAGATATGAACGACTAGAAACGAAGAACTGTGCCATAAACAACAAATACGAACGATTGTAGAAACATTTGTAAATAATTGTAAAAACAAGTACAAATTGCAAAAACAAGTATAAATGCTAAATACAGGTATAATTATAGAAACAAGTATGATTTGTTGTAGAAACACCATATACCGATGGGAAAACAGGGTGACCGACTTACATGTGCTTACTATAGTGTGGGGTAGCAAAAAACACGCACACACACGCACATACATTCGTTGTGGGGAGGGGATTGGAAGCGCTTCTGCTTCTACAATCCCGGGGTGAGGAACTGCATCTACTCCGCATCCCGACCCAGATGATCTCCCGTGGACAGACACATATGTAATGATACATTCCTGCCCCAGTGGTGTGTTACGATAGCCATAATTTAATCATTATAACCATAAGATACAGTATGAATTCCATCGTCCAGTATGTGTTTCTTATCGTCCTTCCATGTCAGTGCTAATTTATAGGTGCATTCACTGTATAGGACATGTTGATGGGAGCTGATGGTGTATACATTAACGCGAATCGTACACTGTTGCTGCAGGGCACACTTGTAATCTTCAATGAGTATGTTGTTTTTAACTACACATTTCTGTGCTCCCTTGGCCCTCTTAACCACTTTACTCTTACATTTATAGCTATATAGTTTCGCACAGAACCCGACAAATTCAGCCATAATAGCTCCCCCGCACTCATGCTTAAACTTGCCCAACACTTTGGCATTGGTCGGGGAGTAGCAGGGATGATCGGCGGGGTAGCAGGACATGTCGAACTCGAAACTGAACACGGGATCGGCACTAGGTCCCAGTAAAAATCCTCCGAGCGAAAAGAATAGATGAAGCTATCTGTATATGTATATATTAGAGTGCAGTGAACACCATATCTTCGTCTCACAACATCATAATGGAATCGATACATTACAGTTTTGGACAGGTTGAGGACAGAGAACCCTGAATATATGGGTTTATCGAATAAAAGAGATTCCTTTCAAGTTGTACCACGGTACGTTTCTCAAGGTAAATAGTCCTCTCCTTATATAATGGTTTCATAATGAGTTTCCTAAGCCTTTGTTCGCTGCACACCAACTCCATACGTTTATGCTTCCTCTTATTCTCCATTAGCTTAACAAATACAGAGTTGATGGCAAGCTTGAAGAAATCGCGTTTGAAATCGTTACTAGCAGCCTTTCTTTTTTCAGTATCTAAATCGGTATAGGATTTCAACCAGGGTGACTGCTCGAATGTAAGGACTGGAGTCCGTGAGATATTGCTTGTTTCAATGTTGTATAATGAACTACGTAATGCATCTCATTCTCGAGTGTTGTCATAAGCTTCTTCTGCTTTGAGCCTGGGGGACACCGGTTCAGGGGGAGGACGGGTAGATTCCTGTGGTCATTATGCAGGGCTGTGTATGTGATGTCAACCTCCAGGATGTAGCCGACATTACCATCGTCAGGTATGGACATGACATCGATGTTTGTTTCACTCCACATGGAATTACAACGTGGCAATGGCTGGCTCATTGCCCGTCTGTAGAGGTTGTTCGCATCCACTAACTGCAAGTATGTACCAGGCTTGCCGGTATCATGCTCCCTCTCCATGTACCTGTTGTTGGCGACACAGTGCCGCAGCATACACTGAGAAACACCTCCTCTGATGGCCGACTCAAGGAATAGGTACATATCATAGTCCCCCAGCAGCTCGAGTTCTAACTTTGTCATTCGTAGCATGGCGTCGAATGAGAACCCTGGGAGACTTACATAGCGAGCGCAGTCGAGCTGGTACATTTCTAAACAAAGGTGCCAGAAATTCTTAAATATGTCTGCCAAAAGTGGGACGTCGACCATTAAATATATGCGGCTCTACGCATCAAGTGTCTCGCAACTTCATTCGTGCTATACTGCCTGTGCATTTGCATAGTCCTCGCTGGATATTGAGCTGTTGGTGAGGCGGTTATAAAAATGCTTGTTGCGATGGCAGTTGTGTCTCTTTCAATGTATCGAGACTGGACACATAATCATACAGGAATACTCCCTTACGCACCACCAGTGGGAACTGTTCTGGGGTGAAAAATTGCTTCGTACTAGTGAACTTGTCTTCTGGCAGGTTTTGTACCAGTGAGGCAAGACTAGCGGCCAAAAAGTGAAATGTGTCCACGAATTGAACTGCGAAGTGGTCACCTAGCTGTTTTGAAAATGTAATCATTTTTTTCTCGCTATTTGGGATGATGAAAATATCCTGTGTATCATAAGCCAGCTCTTTAAGAATGAAATAATCGCCATAGATTAGATTATGGAAAAAATACTACCAGCTTCTTTGGTCGGCGGCACAGAATTTTGCACTCGTTGCATGATGCGCCAATGTACTGTCCCATAAAATGACCATGGTCTCTTACCCTATAATTTGACTCGGTAAATGCACTATTGCAATACATACATTCTCTTACCTGGTAGTTCAATGCTTGCTGAATTGGCATTAGTAGGTACGCATGTCTTGTAAATATATTTCACCTTATTACCTATGTCCACTATCGTCTCGGTAAAGTGCTTAATTGACTCCTTCCCTACATACATCTCCGGCCTGGTCAGTAGCGAGGCAGTGAGGTGTGCCGGCACAAGGTCATTATCGACATGGACATACAGGCAGTAACTGTATGCCTCATGCTGCTGGTAAGCATACATATACAGATAGGTAGGGTTTGGTGCACACATAGCGATGGGTTACAATAAAGCCTCGAAATATGCATATCCTACGATGGGTAGATTGTTCGCATTGTGGTAGTTATTGGATTTCATGATGCTAGAACTCCCATCTGGTGAGGTCTTGGAGATTTCCACTCGGGCTGCAGCATGTGTGTTACCGTATTGTTTGTGTTGCTCAAGATACTGCAGACCCGCCAGCCCCGATAGTCTCGGTTGATCGTCATAATGCATGAAGCAGCACTTCCAGATATGTATACTTCCTTTATGTGCAGTAACTTGGAAACGAATGAGTCGGCACAAGTATGTTATATATGAATAATCACTGTTTTGTCATCGGACATGAGCAGCAGGTCAAAATGCTCGGACTTTTCTTCCTTGGCGACAAGCACAGGTATTAATTTCTGCTCATCATCCAGAGCATATACGTTAACGGACGTACCAGTGTTGGACTTTTCAAACGCCCCAATCTGTTTCAGAGGGGCTGGGAAAGTGAGACCACCAAAATAAATTTCTTTTCCAGGTCATAGTAGAGTCGGTTTGTGGAAGGTGGTCTCCACCTTCCACAAAACTAGCAAGAATGGCCCACTTGAAACATTCCGCATCATTATTCATAGGGTTAATGACAGCCTTCTTCGCCTTGATGGATGCAGGAAAATCAATACATGACGACTGTCTCAACAGAACCAGCTTGCTACATGTAGCTGGAAACCATTGACTGCAGTAAGCGACCATCCGCTTCCCTTCTCCTGGTACTCAACCACTTCCTGGCAGATATTTTTTATTGCCGAGGCAACGAATTCTTCCACATCGGAGGCATTAAATAATGATACATTACTCGACTTATATGCTCTCAGGTACGTTTCTTCAACATGAGGCTCGGGCTACCCGTACAAACAATCGAGCCAAATATTAAAATTCATCTTGCCATGGTTATCAACATCTGCTGTCAGTTGGTTGACAAAGTTTCGCTGCATGGAGTACAAGTAAGTGCAACTAGATTTGGTTACTGCACCTGTATTCATGGCAACATATGTACGAAAGTTGCCCCTGAACGCTGTTGCAGCTTCAAAAAACCCATTACCATTGGCGACTCTGGCGCCTGCACCTATCCGCGGACGACCGGCAGGCTGTGGGCGGGCCTGTGCAGCGGAGAATGGCTATGGCTGGGAAGCTTAGTGGGCGACCAATAGGCTGTGGGCGGGTCAGTGGAGTGGAGGACGGCCTGGGCTGGGAAGCTTGGTGGGCGACCAGTAGGCTGTGGGCGGACCTGTGGTGCGGAGGACGGCCCTGCCTGGAAAGCTTTGTGGGCGACCAGTAGGCTGTGGGCGGGCCTGTGGTGCGGAGGAATTCCATAGCTGGGAAGCTAGGTGAGCGACCAGAAGGTTATGGGTGGACCTGTGGAGCAGAGGACAGCACTAGCTGGGAAGCTAGGTGGGCGACCAGTAGGTTGTGGGCAGGCCTATTGAATGGAGGACCCCCTGACTGGGAAGTTAGGCGGGCAACCAATAGGCTGTGGGCGGGCCTGTGAAGCGGAGGACGGTCATGGTTGGGAAGCTAGGCAAGCGCCCAGTAGGCTGTTGGCAGAACCTGTGGAGCGGAGGTCGGCCCTGGCTGGGAAGCTTGGCTGGCACCAAGCAGACTGTGGGCGGGCCTGTGGAGTGGAGGACGACCCTAGCTGGGAAGCTTGGCCGGCGACCAGTAGGCTGTGGTCGGGCCTGTGGAGTGGAGGATTGCCACGGCTGGGTAGCTTGGTGGGCGACCAATAGGCTGTGGGCGGGTCTGTGGAGTGGAGGACGGCTTGGGCTGGGAAGCTTGGTGGGCGACCAGTAGATCATGGGCGGACCTGTGGTGCGGAGGACGGTCCTGGCTGGAAGTTTGGCGGGCAACAAGCAGACTGTGGGCGGGTCTGTGGAGTGGAGGACGACCCGAGCTGGGAAGCTTGGCCGGCGACCAGTAGGCTGTGGGTGGACCTGTGGAGCAGAGTACAGCACTAGCTGAGAAGCTAGGTGGGCGACCAGTAGGCTGTGGTCGGGCCTGTTGAGTGGAGGATTGTCACGGCTGGGTAGCTTGGTGGGCGACCAATAGGCTGTGGGCGGGTCTGTGGTGCGGAGGACGGTCCTGGCTGGGAAGCTTGGTGGGCGACCAGTAGGCTGTGGGTGGACCTGTGGAGCAGAGGACAGCACTAGCTGGGAAGCTAGGTGGGCGACCAGTAGGCTGTGGGTGGACCTGTGGAGAGGAGGACGGCCCTGGCTGGGAAGCTTGGCGGGCAACAAGCAGACTGTGGGCGGGTTTGTGGAGTGGAGGACGACCCTAGCTGGGAAGCTTGGCCGGCGACCAGTAGGCTGTGGTCGGGCCTGTGGAGTGGAGGATTGTCACGGCTGGGGAGCTTGGTGGGCGACCAATAGGCTGTGGGCGGGTCTGTGGTGCGGAGGACGGCCCTGGCTGGGAAGCTTGGTGGGCGACCAGTAGGCTGTGGGTGGACCTGTGGAGCAGAGGACAGCACTAGCTGGGAAGCTAGATGGGCGACCAGTAGGCTTTGGGCGGGCCTGTGGAGTGGAGAACAGCCCTGGCTGGGAAGCTAGGTGGGCGACCAGAAGGCTGTGGGCGGGTCTGTGGTGCGGAGGACGGTCCTGGCTGGAAGCTTGGCGGCCGCATTTTGCCGGCGGTCGGGCAGTGACACCAGTACACTTGGCACTATGAGCCCGAAAATTGCCGGCCCTTGTAAATTGTCTCCCGCATGTCACACACTTCAGTGATTTAGCGTCGGAGTTCGCCCAACAACTGCGCTCATGGCGTCTAGCATCCTGAGCTAGGGCGAAAGTCTTATTATAGTATTTGCAATGAGTTGAAGCACTATGTCTGACTACTCCGATGCTTCTGGCTAGGTGAGTGGTAAGGTCGCCTGCGCGTGTAAACGATGTACCACACCTATCGCACATGTGTTGCAGCACCTCTCGATAGAGGTTGAGCTTTCAACTACGCTCGTGTCGCTAACCATTCGAGCTATCGGCAAACACCCAATCACAAAATCTGCACTGTGTTGTCAGCGGACGCATCATAGGTGTGTTAGAGTCAGTATGGTATGACGCGGTTAGATGATGATTGCGATGATGATGTTGATGATAAAGAAGAAGAACTAGCAGAATCCATCTTGATAGTTGATAAAACACTCGACGTTGACGAACTTCTCAACTGGTTGATGGAACGCGCGGTGGGCAGCTCGACATCAAGCGGCGACCATGTAGGATAGTTGACAGTGTAAACTACTGTTGAGAAACACAATGCCTAACACACGTACTTAGTATAGGGCAGAGAGTACGATAAAATTGGTTCTCTCAGAGTCCTACCACTCTCTCTCCCCGAGCTTCATTCCATTACATTGCCATCCCTATGTCGTCATGGAACTGCCGAGGGCGCCTCACACCGCTCCGACAGCCGTGCGCGCAAAGGCCATGTACACTCCCCGCACACAAGCAAGAATAACATCTGTCATAGTTAATGCGAGGTTACTTTAAACGTTATTCTGAAACACCTCACTACTACATTCGTAAAATCGATAGTTATAATAACTAATATTTTTTTATAGTTATGACAATAGCCGAACATTACGAATAACGAGAATTATTATTTAAACATCGTTTTGACTTGAAGAGTGTGTAAACTAACTGATTTCGACTGCTCCTAGCATCGAGGTCTTGAGAGCCGATGAGGGTGAAGCGAAGTGAGTATGGAGCGAGTCTGCAATGAAAGGGCTGGGGAGAAACTATAGTACAGACATGCGGCTTCGTCCAGCACATGCGAAAAACGAGATCAACTCCGCAGGGGATCGAACCAGGATCGCCTTGCTGGAAGGTGTGTGGGGTAAGTTAAACCCTGCGTGAGTAAAACCTTGTGATGAGAAACGACATACTCTCAGTAAATTCTTATTAAGGAAATGTTACGTATCGTGAACGAGATAAACACGCTCACATCGGTGAGTATATTCTACAAAAAGAACGTGCTGGAGGACGACTGTGGCAATGTGACGGTCTCTCGCTATTACTGGCCTCGCCACACACATAGAGGCTGTTCACTATTCCGTGGACACTTTTGAAATCATCCTTACGACAAATAGTCACTGCTCCGTGCCCCCACGTATATATATTTTTAACAGATGTGCTGAATTAAGTGTGCGTCGGTAAGACGTTGGATATCTCAACGACTAATTTAAAATGAGTGATAATTGTAACCTGAACAGCTTATGACGTTAACAGGTATAGGCTGATAATCTCTGCAAGTAATAAACATATTCTGCAGCACACGGAAATTACTGGCTAAGGTAAAAATAAAATATGTATATCGACTATTATTCCAAATGCGAGAGGCTTTCAAAATGTGGGAACTTTCCCAAATATATATTTATTGACTATTATTCCAAATGTGAGGCGGGTAAAAAAACAAAGTGTTTAGTACTGCTAACGATGACTGGAGTGAACGAAGGCAGAGTGTTGATCAAAGGAGCACGATGTGGAAAGGTCAGATGCCAGATGACAAGTGATTAGACGCGGGGTGGTGGGGCGGCACGTAAGTAGCACATCCCGACTTGGACACGCCCTACCCCGCTCGGGGCGAGCGTAACTTGTTGTTCCTAGGCTACGTGCGGGAGCACAAGCTGTCCACTCGGCCACGCCTAACCCCGCTCGGGGCGAGCGTAACTTGTTGTTCCTAGGCTACGTGCGGGAACACAAGCTGCCCACTCGGCCACGCCCTACCCCGCTCGGGGCGAGCGTAACTTGTTGTTCCTAGGCTACGTGCGGGAACACAAGCTGTCCACTTGTACACGCCCTACCCCGCTCGGGGCGATCGTAACTTGTTGTTCCTAGGCTACGTGCGGGAACACAAGCTGTCCACTTGGCCACGCCCTACCCCGCTCGGGGCGAGCGTAACTTGTTCCTAGGCTACGTGCGGGAGCACAAGCTGTCCACTCGGCAACGCCCTACCCGCTCGGGGCGAGCGTAACTTGTTGTTCCTAGGCTACGTGCGGGAACACAAGCTGTCCACTTGGCCACGCCCTACCCCGCTCGGGGCGAGCGTAACTTGTTGTTCCTAGGCTACGTGCGGGAGCACAAGCTGTTAACTCGGCCACGCCTAACCCCGCTCGGGCGAGCTAAACTTGTTGTTCCAGGCTACGTGCGGGGAGACACAAGCTGTCCACTTGCCACGCCCTACCCCGCTCGGGGCGAGCGTAACTTGTTGTTCCTAGGCTACGTGCGGGAACACAAGCTGTCCACTCGGCCACGCCCTACCCCGCTCGGGGCGAGCGTAACTTGTTGTTCCTAGGCTACGTGCGGGAACACAAGCTGTCCACTTGGCCACGCCCTACCCCACTCGGGGCGAGCGTAACTTGTTGTTCCTAGGCTACGTGCGGGAACACAAGCTGTCCACTTGGCCACGCCCTACCCCGCTCGGGCGAGCGTAACTTGTGTTCCTAGGCTACGTGCGGGAGCACAAGCTGTCCACTCGGCCACGCCCTACCCCGCTCAGGGCGAGCGTAACTTGTTGTTCCTAGGCTACGTGCGGGAACACAAGCTGTCCACTGGCCACGCCCTACCCCGCTCGGGCGAGCGTAACTTGTTGTTCCTAGGCTACGTGCGGGAACACAAGCTTCCACTCGGCCACGCCCTACCCCGCTCAGGGCGAGCGTAACTTGTTCCTAGGCTACTTTCGGGAACACAAGCTGTCCACTTGGCCACGCCCTACCCCGCTCGGGGCGAGCGTAACTTGTCGTTCCTAGGCTACGTGCGGGAGCACAAGCTGTCCACTTGGCCACGCCCTACCCGCTCGGGGCGAGCGTAACTTGTTGTTCCTAGGCTACGTGCGGGAACACAAGCTGTCCACTTGGCCACGCCCTACCCCGCTCGGGGCGAGCGTAACTTGTGTTCCTAGGCTACGTGCGGGAACACAAGCTGTCCACTTGGCCACGCCCTACCCCGCTCGGGGCGAGCGTAACTTGTCGTTCCTAGGCTACGTGCGGGAACTCAAGCTGTCCACTTCGGCCACGCCTAACCCCGCTCGGGGCGAGCGTAACTTGTTGTTCCTAGGCTACGTGCGGGAACACAAGCTGTCCACTTGGCCACGCCCTACCCCGCTCGGGGCGAGCGTAACTTGTTGTTCCTAGGCTACGTGCGGGAACACAAGCTGTCCACTTGTCTACGCCCTACCCCGCTCGGGGCGAGCGTAACTTGTTGTTCCTAGGCTACGTGCGGGAACACAAGCTGTCCACTTGGCCACGCCCTACCCCGCTCGGGGCGAGCGTAACTTGTTCCTAGGCTACGTGCGGGAACACAAGCTGTCCACTTGGCCACGCCCTACCCCGCTCGGGGCGAGCGTAACTTGTCGTTCCTAGGCTACGTGCGGGAACACAAGCTGTCCACTCGGCCACGCCTAACCCCGCTCGGGGCGAGCGTAACTTGTTGTTCCTAGGCTACGTGCGGGAACACAAGCTGTCCACTTGGCCACGCCCTACCCCGCTCGGGGCGAGCGTAACTTGTTGTTCCTAGGCTACGTGCGGGAACACAAGCTGTCCACTCGGCCACGCCCTACCCCGCTCGGGGCGAGCGTAACTTGTTGTTCCTAGGCTACGTGCGGGAGCACAAGCTGTCCACTTGGCCACGCCCTACCCCGCTCGGGGCGAGCGTAACTTGTTGTTCCTAGGCTACGTGCGGGAACACAAGCTGTCCACTTGGCCACGCCCTACCCCGCTCGGGGCGAGCGTAACTTGTTGTTCCTAGGCTACGTGCGGGAACACAAGCTGCCCACTTCGGCCACGCCCTCCCCCGCTCAGGGCGAGCGTAACTTGTTCCTAGAGGCTACGTGCGGGAACACAAGCTGTCCACTCGGGCCACGCCCTCCCCCGCTCAGGGCGAGCGTAACTTGTTGTTCCTAGGCTACGTGCGGGAGCACATGCTGTCCACTCGGCCACGAAAACCGGCGACATTACGGCGCCAACATAACTTATTATTATCCCTAATACAATATTCGGACTGCGAGCGCGGCTGGCCGCAAGGTCGAGACCAGGCGACACTACGGCGCTATAACTCCCGTTATATGCTGTTCACTGTAAAGTGAGCACTTTGAAAGCCCCCTCATTTGGAATAATAGTCGATAAATATATTTTATTTCAGCCGTGGACGTTAACTTCCGGGTGCAGTGGAATGCACACATTCTGTTTATTACTTACGTGGCAATATTTATTTAAAAAGGTGGTTATAGGATGAAAAAAATTGGCTGAATATAAAAAGTAACTAGGGTCTCAAAAGTGCTCACTTTACCGTGAACAGCCTCTAGTATTCTATATCTGTCGACGAGTGGGGCCGTGGCTGGCTGACACACACGCATCGTCCCCCAAGGTTACAGCTTGTGTTCACATAGTACATCCGGCTTTGCTCGTATGCTACAGTGTGCATGTCGTACTTCCAACACGCGCTCTCTCTCTCTCTCTCTCTCTCTCTCTCTCCTCTCTCTCTCTCTCTCTCTCTCTCTCTCTGTCTCTCCTGAAGGAACTTATATGACTCCATAGAACTTGCGTACAGAATATACTGATTAGGAAAAGCAAGCAGCAGCAATTTGTTTTTGTATGTTACCTATACTGTCAATATAAGGAATTAAAAAATGTACTTGCCACATCAGACGGTCACAGTTTTCTTATTTATGAATTGAGCTCCTGCAATTAGCAAACGAGAAGTACAGTGACTACTAACAGCGTTTTTTTAAAGGAAAGCAAGCATTACCTTTTTTCATATATATATGTATATATATAATTACTATAATGACAATCTGGTAAATAAAGATAATACGTATTGTTTACAAATATGTATACATTTTAATTTTGCCACATATACAAATCTTATCAGCTTCGTAATACATTTTACACATAATAGTTACTTTAGCAGTGATGTACAGAATTAGTGATATTTCCATTAAACATACTCGCAGTTTTTTTACATACAATTTTGCTATCGTTTTGTATTATATTTGGTGTCTATTAATTCACAAACTGTTATACATACGTGATTAACTTCAAACAATTATGTTGTGTGTGATTACTTGAAAACATTAAATCCATCTCTCTCTCACTACAGCCATGTTGACTGAACCACAATAATAATATGCGCTTACTTGAAAACATTATATTCATCTCTCTTTCTCTCTCTCTCTCTCTCTCTCTCTGTCTACAGATATGAGGACTGAGAATTTTAGTTAACCACAATGATCGTGCGCTTAATTGAAAAAATTGCGTTCACTACTTCAGAAATAATACTGATCAAGACATTGCAAACCAAAAAACTTTATTCACACATTACTCGTCTCAGATAGTCTTTCATCTCGTTGGAAGATATCGATCCAATGTCCGGCAGCGGCAGTTGCCTGGATGGTATCAGACCACACGTCGGACATATTGTACGCTCGGCGCTGGCTTACTTGACGTCCATTAGCCGCCTGCGAGCGACTCGATGCCGTCTCCATGATGTTTCAGCCTTCTCGCTAACGCCTGGAGATGTCCTAGCCTTCGCAGTCCGCTTACGACTCGGTATCACAGTCGTGGAGACAGCAGTCGTAGAGCAGTATGCAACATCGGGGGCGTCAGGTAGCTGAGCGGCCGGTGAGGTGGACTCACCAGGTCCGTCAATGCCATGTACTGTGCACCTCCGTTCAACTTTCCTATAAGCCTGTCCATATCGAGAAAGAGAGAAGCGCGCGAAGGTTGGTCGCGATTACTATGGTTTAACCTCTGTGATGGACAAGTATTTATATTGTTTCCCCCACCACGCCCTTAGCAGACACATACATGCTATTGGCTCACCCATCTCGGATCTCCATAGCCCAAGTCCTCAGTAGTAGCGCATTCATGCAGGCGCATGGCAGACCTAGCCTACACTCTCCACACTCGTGCTTCGTCGTTTACCGAGACTTTAATGTATGCAAAGAGGGACATTCATACTCTGTCTGCACATCGCATACGTTCGCGCTGCAATGGATAGTCAACCATAGCTTCTGCTCGGGACCGGCCACGAAGACTACACCGTCTGCCTCCGCTGCCAACATAGAGGTAAGTACATCGCTTATTTTATCATATTCCACATCGCTATCATTCCGATTCAGACTGTGATAGTGTTTTTCCAACCATATATTTGTCACCTTGCTCTTAGCATTGAGTGAGGACCATGGAAAAAGTGGCAGAAATGTACTTGTAGCCGTGCTTCCGTTCACATATGTTATACAAATACGTTTAATTATGTAACCGCGCAGAGACATGCAGCCATGTGCGTTCGCAAACATGGCGTGGCGACGAATGGCTATTAGGTGAGTATCTTAACGATTCTGTCGCGAGCATTGTATGTGGCCAACCTATCATAGATTACACCTGAGTATTGGCGGGGAAATTCTTCCCGGCCGTCGCTCCAATTCTACAGTCTACAACACCCGTTTTCAATCGGTCGTCCTGCTTACTCACATCAAACACTAGTAGGGATGCTGTGATCACGTACTGGTTGGGTTACAGTATTGGCGACTGAGTTTGTCCATAATAAGCTCTCTGAAAGTCGGCGTACATCTCATACGGAACCGTAAACATACCGTTCACATAATCAATGTTTAAATCGCCATACGGGTAACACTCAGAGTTGAGGAATACTTTACAAATCATTATATTCACATGATCAAATGTTGAACGATACTGCACTGAGAATATTTTGTTTGACTGTCGGAAACACAATTATTATGTAGAGTGGTTTCTCGCTTGTAAAAGAAGTTTTAAAGTTCCAGTGTACACATGTTGGCTGCGGTATGCTCGAGCATGATTCTTAACTCCAAGAGCGAAGAGCAATGTTAACGTTCCTACCTTTCTCTACATATTTCGAAAATTTCACACGTTCGGACATTTTCACCTGGGCGTGTAGCAGCAGCCATTCGATAGACCATATTGACAGCGATGTGACTTCCGACTCGACTCAGGTATCCACCACCGCAATCGTTTACATGTTAGTCATGAGAATGACTAGTTCCTGCTTGACATTAATTATTACATGACGGTAGTCTTCGGCGAAGCCTAACAGCACTGCGAATGGAATGCAAATTTCGAATTTACCATGAGCCAAGGTATGAACTTTATAGTCCTCTTCGATTCCCCAGCCTGCCATTTTAGCCGCAGCTAATTGGTTGTGAGTGAGTGAGAGATATTTCTTTATGGTAGCTGTAATCCCCACATCTCGTGTGGGATTCGGTGTACAAGAGTGAGAAGACGGTGGATCCACGACGAGCTAAAGTGAAGGTTGGTGCCTATGTACAAATATTGAGGACGGAAGGTGTATTTGATAAGGCGTATACATCGAATTGGAGTACGGAAATGTATAGAGGGGTTAACATTCATCACTACGCTTCACGCATGTTCTACTTGGAAGATGTGGAGGGTACAGTGATCAGAGGTGGGTTTTCTGCCGAAGAGATACAACCGACTCAATTCCCCGACACAAACCTGATTGAAAAAGTCATTCGAAGGTCTGGAAATCGTCTCTTCGTAAAATGGCCTGATTTTGACTCAAAGTTCATCTCTTGGGTAAAGCGCTCTGAGTTCACAGACTACTGTGGTAAATGATTGATATCATTACAAGAATATTTATTCTACGAGTTTACCAATGAATGTACTTGTGTGAATAAACACTAACTGGTTGAAATGAACTTGTATGTGTGTAAATAAACACCTGCCCATCAATGTATTTTTTTAAATAAAAGATTATGTACGTGTAATATATTCCCTATACTTGCATTAAACTAGGTGGTTATTATTTGGGAGAGGATTTGCATTAAGTAAAAGTATATATTAGTCTTACGCTGGAGAGCGAATAGTATTTCTCCTGTCCCCTTCAAGTGGGCACTCTATCATATCTGCTTTATTTCAATTCCTATCAGTCCACGTGCGATGGTAGTCTTGTGGTTAGCACACAGGACTGGTGACCGAAGGGTCACCGGAACAAAACCGCACGACTCCACCATTTTTTTGAGTTCACAATTAAAATAAACTACCAAATTACCAGCGCTCCTGGCTACCACCAGTGGAACTTCACTCTGGTGGCGAGTGCGAGAATCAAATATGGCCACAAGCACACACTCTAGCGGTCGATGTGGGAATCAAAGATGTGCGGCAAACAAGATGGCCGTCTCCAGCAGACGATAGTCGCCACAATCAGACAACAGCAACACAAGATGGCCGACACCAACAGACGACAAACGAGATGGAAGGAAAATCTCCTCCAAGAATGAGAGAGAGAGAGAGAACGAAGGAAGAGAGAGAGGAAGAAAGTGGAATGCAAAAGAAAGAAAACTTGGGAGGACTCCGAGGAAACCCTCGATGATGGAATGCAAGTACGGGAAGTCAAAACTAATATGGACGCTGTTGGGGAGGAATGCAAGAGCAGGAAAATACATTGTACTGGCTGACAATATGCCCACCGCCCAACAGGAATGATAGAGCAGGAAGTTCCACACGTCATCCGAGATCGCCAGTCTGGCGGCAGGCGCCACTTGCGCAAGCCTCCGCTTTACTGTACTACTAATGAGAGGTGTTCAAAGTGGTCAGAAATGAGAACACTATCCTGGTAATCGCTCGTTGCGTAGCAGGTCACCTACGCTATAAGGTAAGCACGCGTATAATCAACCACGATTTTCCGTAGCCTTGGAGTATCAACCACATTGCAGGGTATGCGGAGGTGTCATTTACGATTCTACTTCTATTAATATACGATGTGTTGTAATGTAAAGGCATGTGGTACTAAATGATGTTCACGATAAAGTGAGCACTTTTGAAATCAACCTTAGAAAAAAATCACTGCTCCTACCTACATATATTTTAACGGGCGCACTGAGTGACATGCGCCCAGTAAAGTTTGGGTAACGATGGAGGAAAGTAGTTGCATATATTAACGTCGAATAAAAGTGTTAGGTAATCGTTTGTGATAACTTAAATTATTCATTTCCTTTTCTTTTATTTTAATGCATCCAAATGTAAAAACAAGCACATTAGTAAAATATTTTCATTTTTTAATTATTTCAAAATTCTAATTGACCGACGCATGAATAAAGTGATGAGGCCCATGCCAATGTTAATTTTACATAAGGTGGAAGAATACACAAAATGCATGCAAGTAGATCTTGAGTAGGGTTTTCAAAAGTGCTCATTTTACCGTGAATAGCCTATATAAATATTAGCCTTTTAACGTACATGTACAAATTTCCACTTCAGGTGTCGTAAAAGACGATAATTTAGGCATAAACAGTTGCTCGTAATTTTACATAACAGCTAACAACTTGGAACCCATGCTATGGGTTTCGGTAGATAGATCCACTCCACAAGAGGCAACCAATCACAAAATAGTTTGGGTGCCAGCAATAAACAATATCATTGCCAAGGAAAATGCGATGTACAAATTGGCGTTAGCATCTGGAGTTGCATAGAACCGAACATGGTTTCAACTATTCTGCAACATGCCAGACGTGAACAGGTACACTATACTAGCGTGCGTGTGATATAATACCTACAGGTTGTTCACGGTGAAACGAACACTTTCGAAAGCCCTGCTTAAGATCTACTTGCATACACGTTGTGAATTATTCCACCTTATGTAAAATTAACATTGCCATGGACCTCATCACGTTATTTATGCGTCGGTCAAATGAAACTGTGAAATTATTACGAAACCAAATACTTTACAAATCTGCTTATTTTTACCCTTCGATGCATTAAAAAAACAGAGAGCGAAAAAAATAATTTTAAGTTATCACCAATGATAAGTACCAATGATACATACAGCTTAACACTTTTTATTCGATGTTAAGATATGGAACTACTTTCCATCCATCGTTACCAACTTTACTGGACGAATGTTGCACAGTGCGCCCATTAAAATATATGCATGCAGGGGCAGTGACTTTTTTCTAAGGTTCATTTCTAAAGTTCTCACTTTATAGTAAACAGCCTTTAGATGATTTCCTGTAGGCACGTACACGCCAGAATCTTGAAGAGCGAAAAAAAGGGGGGGGGGGCAAGGTGGTGCAATTCTCAGGGGGCCGGGTCCCCGGAGAACCCGGGTCAGGTCTGACTCGTAAATGTTTATTTACAAAACTAAATATTACGAAAAAATCTAATTTCGACACTCATAACTTGTTAACTTTTTTTGCATGGATGACGACTATTTATATTGATGTAAATTATAGATTTTTGAGGGGAGGGGGTAGGGGGGCCACAGCACGCCTTGCTCAGGGGTCCGGAATTTCTCTTGGGTGGCCTGGTACAAACATCTATTGTGTAAAAAGTTATTTGCGAGAACGTATTATTTTCTGTATACAAATACATTTCCCATTATTCTCCAAGTCTCTGAAAACATTTAATAGCATTTCAAACAGTTTGAACAAAGATGAGACAGTATTTTTCGTTTAACGCTTTGCTCTGTATTTGCTAGAGCGTCTATCCAAAGGACAGTAAGTGTCACAAGCAAAATATCTAAAAGTATGAAAACATTTAATTAGACGCATGTTGAAAAGAAAAAGTCCACGACTGGCGTTTCTGACAGCAGGAAAAGTTAAGAGATTTCAAGAGTATAAAAGTTTTATTTTGTGTTTTCTGGGTAAAGTGCGGTTTTGTGACACACAAACGAAAATCTCATTTAAAAAAAAACAAAAAAAAAAAAAAACGTGATTTAGCTGCCTTTAAATTTCAGGACTAAGAAGTAATATACCGCTTGTTTGGAACTCGTCTCTAAAAGCTAATAAAATAAAAGAATAATTCAGCAAAAGTGTTTCTTGAAATCATGAGAACGCAATAAAGCAAATTTTTTTCGAAATTAAAAATTATCGTAAAATTTGAAATAAAAACATGAGTAACAACATAGTTCGAAAATACCACGAAATATTTTGTAATGGCCTATCGACTTTAACAGTTATTTACAACTAAAGTCGAAATAGTTAATTAACTTTTTTTTTTTTTTTTTTTTTTTTTTTTTTACGTGAAGTCCTTGCAAGTTATTTTTCTCAATTTGTAATTTGCTCTTCAAGCGGAATACTCTTTCATAAATCACAAAAAATAAATTTAATAGAAATACTGAAAATGTGATTCGGTATTTCAGCCACTGGAAATGAGAGTTACAAAAAAACTAGCGGAACTCGAACCTACGACCATAGCCCCAAACTTTAGTCCATCTCGTTAAAGACTGCTCTGGATTGTTTGAACCCATTGAAAAACGAAATTTGAAAAAAGGTCACTGCCACAGTCTGCGCATATTTCAGTTGGTACGCTGACTGACAAGCGCGCAGTAAAGTTGGTAACGACGGAGAGAAAATAGTTCCACGTCTCAACTTTCAAGTAAACGTTGCGAGGTAAACATTTGTGAACACTGAAATGATATGTGTTACCGCCTGTTGTTTTTAATACATGTCAGTGTAATAATTAGCAAGTTTGAAAAGTATTTAATTTTCTAATAATCTCACAGTTTCACTTTACCGATACATGAATAAAGTGACGAGGCCCAGGGAAATGTTAATTTTACGTATGGCGGAAGAATACACAATATACATACAAGTAGATCTTAAGCAGTGGTTTTAAACGTGTTCAGTTTAATGTGAACTGCCTATAAAGGCTTTCACGATAAAGTGAACACTTTTGAAATCAACCTTATAGAAAATTACTTCTCCGACCTGCATATATTTTGACGGGCGCACCGAGTGACATGCGCCCAGTAAAGTTGGTCACGATGAACGGAAAGTAGTTCCATATAACTACCTCGAATAAAAAGTGCTAGGTAACCATTTGTGGCTACTTAAATTATTTATTTCACTTTCTGTTTTTTTTTAATGCATCAAAGTATAAAAATGAGCAGATTAAAACATATTTGCTTTTCTAATGATTTCACAATTTCACCGGACCGATGCATGAATACAGTGATGAGGTCCATGACAATGTTAATTTTACATACAGCTTAAGACTACACAACTTGCATACAAGTAGATCTTAAGCAGGGGTTTCAAAAGTGATCAGTT
This sequence comes from Dryococelus australis, assembly GCA_029891345.1. NCBI lineage: Eukaryota > Metazoa > Arthropoda > Insecta > Phasmatodea > Phasmatidae > Dryococelus > Dryococelus australis. The sequence continues at coordinate 6,002,424 of CM057003.1, read as the reverse complement.
TAACGCGAACAGCTTATAGTATCTCCAGTTAAACAGTATATGAACCGCTTTAGCGGGGGGAATGCGTACAGATGAATCGTTTCACCGATATTACGAAGAGCGCAAACGGAAAAAATAATATCGCCACCATCCAGATCCAGTGGCCTTTGAATCGCAGTGGTGTCACAAGATTTTAACCACGTAGTCTACACCAGCCTAAGCCGAAGTCCCCGTCAGCTGTTTAGCTCCATCTGAAATGGCCCAAAACGCCAACAGCACTTGTTTATTAAAACGTGATAACATGGCAGCAGCAATCGAAGCGTAAATCTCTTAGATGAACGAGATGGATTTCTAGTTTGTGTTTGTATCATTCGCGAGAGAGAATGATCATTTGAGCGGGGCGCTATAGGCTTGACATCATACTGGCTGGCAGAAGGTCAGGACCACGCGCTGTGCAGTTATAGTCTACTGGCGGATAATTCACACTTTTTTAATTAAACTTTTAAAAAATCACCTCACTAACGACGTGTTTGGTTGTTTTTCGAAATACGCAATATTGGTAGCGTGTGTGGCTGGAGTTCTCGCTGTAGACTGTTGTTTCGCTTCTGTACTGTTCGGTACTCCGTGCAGCGTATGTGGACATGGAGAGAGTACTCATTAACACTTAGAAGTCTGCACACTTTTCTATGTCATGCATCACAAACGTTCCATAGGAAATTTTTTTTCTTGCATTGAAATTCAACTTACATTTTATCTATAAATTATGATACGTCAATTATAATTAGTGTAAATCAAAAGAGTGAGAAAATACACGTGTTGGCAATGCCAGTAAGAAACAGTCCCTGCGCAAAATATAATTTTACTCGAGTGTGAACTAACGTGGTGCGTAGTCCTACGTGATGTAATATTCTTGACTCGGTAAAACTTTGCTTGCACGAGGTGGAGAAATACGGAATATAGTAAACGTCTCCGGAATATTGTGGACTAATAGGACGAGGCTAAATGGCAACACAAAGACCAACGAAAGTGATAGATGGCCAGATGAGTCACTACCAGCTTGTTTTAAAGGTCTGTATATGTGTGTAGACTTCGAAGTGTTAATTCGCCTATTCCCTATGCGGACGATTTTTTTTTGGTGGCCACGAAGGGGCGCGCCTTATGTTAGTAGGCTAACTACTAGAGCTAGGAAGGGAGTAGGTTGTAGGTGCGTACCGGACCCTAGCCCATACGCTCTACACACCAGAATTGGGTGTAGGAGGAAATTGCATAAATTGGCCAAGTGAGGTTTTGGAGTGTCAAGCCAGAGTTTGTGGCCTCCCCCCCTCCCCCTTTCCACTCCAATTAAACTACAATGTAAAAAAATATTCTGATGAACTTCTTAAACTGTGTTGGCAGTTTTTAACCTGCACAGTGTATGGAAATAATACTACATGTCAGTATGAAAGTATGGGAATGTTTAGCATTGCTACTACATAATGTTGGTAACTTCCCTATACATTTGACTCTTTCCTGAGCAACTGTAGAACGTTACTAAGCATGTATTCAGAAATAATTTACCATATACGCTTTGTCACTGTGCGTATACACTGCAGCCAATGGGGGTACGACAACAGCTGAGATGTATATATAGTATTGAAGTATACTGTGTGCTCCAATCTTTACGCGAAAAATCACGAGCCCTGGTCATGGCAAACTGGCGAGGTCGCTGGAGGAAACTTATGACGATAGACGTGCTGGGTGGGTTCTCCATGCCAGGAAGGAAAAAGACAAAATTCATGCACGATGTGCAGAGTATTACGCTATACGCTGTTCATAGTAAAGTTGGCACTTTTTAAGGCCCTCCCAACAGCCATTAACCACTACTAAATATATCTTATTGCAACTTCAGGCATTGAATTTTGATGCTGGTGAAATTTATACACTGTGTTTATTGGTCACATTGCAATGTTTATATTAAAAACCAGTAGGAAGACGAAAATTGGATGAAAGGAAAAATTTAGAAGGGCCTTAAAAAGTGCTCACTTTACCGTGAACAGCCTATCACCAATCAGCGTCTGGCAGCCGCGGCAGCCCAGCCAATAGGGAATCTTCCACAACGCACAGCAGCCAGTGAGACGCAACGCCAGTTACAGAGTCGAGAGTAGCCAATCAGTGAATGGGTACGCGTATACCGAAGGGACCGCTAAGACATTTCACTGCTATATACTTACCTATTCTGTGATCCTACTTACTCGGTTGTTTTTTTAAGGGTGGCGGAGTGGGGAGGGGGCATGGGTGGGTTAGTTGAGTACTTTAGTCGATAGTTTGGTTAACCCTTTCGGTCAAAAAAATATATACTTTTATGTGATGTAGCAAACAGGTATTTTGTCCGTAACTGCACTGATATTCAGACGACGCTTTGTCTTACATCGGGACCGGTAGGAATCTATATGTGCTTCATTTTACTGGCAGCTGTGGTTTATGAGGCTACGGGACATAGTCTCAGCAGCGAATGGTGTCTGTCACACGTAGGGAAACGTTCTCATTGGACGGCATGTTCAGATGTGTACGATGCACACCATTCAAGCCACTTCAAATGCAACGTCCCAGATGGAGGACGCTGTGACTGAAAGGGTTCAATTCCCTTCATCATGGCCTTGCTAACACGCACAAGAATGCAAGAAGAAGTCGCCACCTTCTCTGTCAACTTCCAGAAGCAACTTGATATCATACGTAAAGAACTGCAAGCCATCTCCGGCAGTGTTTTGCGCCAGGGACTGTCTTCTTTTCCATGGCGTTGCCCAAAAACCAGGTGAAAATGTGACCGATGCAGTTCTCAAAATAATGTAAGAAACTCTGAACATCAACATAGAACAAAGTGTCATCGACCGCGCACACAGAATAGGCGAGCCAATCAGATCTGCTGTCCAGGCCGTCAAAGAAGGCAGAAGACCGATCATAGTGAAATTTGTGGGTATCCAGTTTCGTTCCATGGTATTCCATGCTAAAAGAGCCCTGAAGAACACGCCCTTCGTCATTACCGAATCACTGACGGCGGATAGACAGCGCGTCTTAAAATCCGCAAAAGAAAAATTTGGTCCAAGCAGCTGTAGAACACAAGATGGCAGAATTGTTGTTCTGCACACGAACCGCCGTTTTTACTCATCATCTATGCGAGAACTTGTTAACATTCAGTAAATCCATCTACCAGTGCTAGCCCTGTGCTAGAATTTCATTATGTTTAATTATGTGCGTAAGCGTTAGTATGTGTGTGCGTGCGTGTGTGATCTCAAGTCTTTGTATGTACAGCACTACAGTTGCCTGCATCTTTGTTATGTGGAATACAACGGTAAGTCTTCCTCACTTAGTTATAAAAATTTTGTTAATATTTTGAATCCATGATCAACAATAGTAAAAGCAAGTTGGTAACACTGAGCCCCGCTACAAAGTTTTTTCGAGAATTGTGCTCTCACCTGCGACCCGCCCTTTCAGCTGCTCGTCTCCCCCCCCCCCCCCCCCCCTAACGCGACAGTGAGACTCGCCTGTCACACTTCCTGCAGCTAAGAGTACTCCCTCCGGACCTCCCGCTAACAGTCGCATTAGTAACGGTCGGCTTGTTGCCTCTTCTGGCCCAGAAACCACAAGCACTGTACTCTCTCAGAGGCTAGCTCGCAATCCTAGAGCTTTCCACGCGGCGCATGTCAACAGCCAGTCACTACTCGGCCATATTGACGAGTTTAGAGCCATTTTTAGTCCTCTAGATTTTCATGTAATATTAGTGTCGGAAACACGGCTTAAGGAGAGTCTCCCATCTTCGCTTGTTGACTTGCTGGGTTATAATTTATACAGAGTTGATCGACAAGGCAAACAAGGCGGGGGCGTAGCAGTTTATGTGCATCATGATATTACAGTTAAAACTATCTGCAGCTCTCCTAGTACTTAATGCGCAAAACCTGAGTATTTACTTCTTGAATTAAACATTTCTACACAAAAAATACTGACTGCCTTTGTTTACAAACCCCTTAAGACATGGTCCATGGATAACTAAGAAAACGACCTATTTGCGATACTTCCTAGCTATGATAATGTATTGATTATGGGCGATTTTAACGCCAATCTCTAAACAGAATCATGTCAAACATTGCTCCTTACTAATCTCTTCTCCTCGTGTAATCTAGTATACTGTCCACTCGAAGCCACCCACCATACTAATAACGCGGACACTCTGCTTGACCTTAAATTCACATCAAAAGATGACAAAGTCCTACAATATGGACAAATCAGCGTGCCGGGTTTATCTCACCACGACCTCATACATGTAACCTATCCACTTCGTACTGCAAAGTTTTACCGAAAATTATCACTTACAGAGATCTGAAAAGGATCGACATGCCACATTTTATTGACGATGCTTTTGAAATACAGTGGAGTGACACAGATTATTTGCATACAGTTGATGACAAACTTAATCATGTACACACCTTATTATACAAACTTATTGATAAGCACATTCCGAAACAAACTAAGCGGGTTTCTCGTCCACCAGCACCGTGGATGACCCAGGAAATTAAAGCTTTAATGGCTGGTCGGGATAATGCTTTTCGTAAATATAAATATCCTAAGAAAAAAAATGATACCCTTGTATTTATGAGATTCGATAAACACCGTTTACTCAAGAACCGGTGTACCCAGACCATTATAACGGCTAAAATTGCGTACGCTCGCCGCTTGATACAACCAAACCTATCCCCGTGGCATTTATGGAGCAGTGTTATAAATATGGGTGTAAAGTTTAAAGACACTAAAAACTATTACCAAAAAATCAATCCAAGTGCTGAAGAACTTAATACTCATTTCACAACTCCATGTACCTGTATTACTCCTGAAACAAGAAATGAAACACTGTCTCTTATCAAAGCCCACACTTGCTGTGTAGAAGAACGTTTTTACTTTAATGTTGTCACGCCTGTTGACGTTCTGAAAGCTATCAGGTGAATTAAAACCAAGGCCGAGGGTAGTGACAGAATCTGAATTGACATGATGAACCTAGCCCAGCCATTTATCTTAGAAGCAATAACTAACTATTTAATTATTCGCTCGTCACAGGTAACTTTCCAACTCAGTGAAAATCTGCTTTAGTAATATCCATCCCGAAGACAAAATAATCCTCAATGTGCCAGTGATTATAGACCCATAAGCATTGTTCCCACAATTCCCAAAGCCCTTGAATATATTGCACACCAACAGATAACAAGGTACATTATTGACCTAATGGTCGACCGTCAGTCTGGTTTCAGAAAGGGCTTTAGCACATGTACGGCTCTTCTTCAGATCACTGATGACATAACACATAACATGGATAACAGTTTGCTAACAATTTTGATAATATTAGATTTTAACAAAGAATTCGATTCCATTGACCATTAGCTAATATTTGCCAAGCTAAAATCATATTTTAATTTCTCCGAAATACTGTTAGAATGGATTAAAAGTTACTTGTGTGGCCGTTATCAGAGAGTTGTGTGCGGAGAACAACAATATGTTTGGCGCACAGTTAAAATTGGAGTTCCCCAGGGCTCTGTTCTGGGACCCCTTCTATTTTCTATTTTCATTAATGACCTCCCTCAGATACTAAAACATTGTAAATACCATCTTTATGCAGACAACTTCCAAATCTACCTGCCAGCTCATCCCGGTAATATTACGTCATCAATTGACACAATTAACCATGAATTGTCAAACATCTTAGAATGGTCAATAAAGCACGGGCTACTTACTATTAAACCATACGAAATCCCAGATCATTATAATTGGATCCAAGAAACTAGTCACATCACCAAACGTCACTAGCGCCCCTAATATCATACTTGATGGCGAGCCGATTACTTTATCAAAGTTTGTAAAAAACCTAGGTGTAATATTAAGTGAAACTTTCATGGAGAGAGCATGTCACTTATATCTGTAGACAAACAAATGTCACTTTGCATTCATTAAGAAGGCTTAAAAAAAATTTACCTTTGAAATTGATGAAAACCTTAACAGAATCATAAATAATTTCACGCCTTGATTATGCTGGTATAGTCTTCACTGACCTGCATGAAGATCTAGCTCAGAGACTTCAGCGAATACAAAACAACTGTGTATGACTTATTTTTAATCTTAAAAAGAAAGACCATATCACCAAATACAGATACACTCTCTCATGGCTTGATTTAAAAAATCGACGATCATTGCACAATATCTGCTTGTTAAAGAAATTATTTTTAACAGGATGTCCTCGATACCTTTTGTCTCGTTTCTTACCGCCCAATGCATCAAACACTCGCTCTTTCAATCAACAGAAGCTTCTAGTACCAAAACACAACTCATGTTTCGCTTCATCTTTCATCGTCGCCGCAACCAAACTTTGGAATTGCTTACCTCAGGAAGAAAAAAATACAATTTCAATCACTAAATTCAAAAAATTATGTGATAATAGCTTCCTCACGCTATGAATATTTAAATGAACTTGAAATGTGGGTTTGATATAAGAAAACGAAATATTTACTGTGGATGTTCCTCTTTTATAATAGCTGTAACTTATTTGCTTTCTGCTTCCTGCGACTGTAGTGATGTTTCTGATGCTTATGTTACTGTTTAATTAATTAAATGCATAGTTAATGTATGTAGATGTGTGAATGAGCGTGTGCGAGCAGACGTATTAATGTCTTATCTTATGTATATTTATAGGTAGCTGAAAATTTTAGACGCTTTATATTATAATTTTTAACGTCTTACATTAATTTTTTTTGTCTTTTTCCCGTGTTTAATTAGTTATATGCTGTGATTTTCTGTCCTTCAGTAACCCTTAAAATAAATTTCAGTTTTAGAACTTTTGCTAGCCAATGTTATCTCGCAGCTTAATTTTATAAATAGTACAATTATATGTATATGGATATGTCAGGTGTGTATATGGTTTTATGTATGCAAATAAGTGTTAATCGTGTAAGTTCACAATTAAGGTTCATTTTATTTTATGTAAGTTGCTTTTATATATTTCATGTAAGAATCTTTCTAAGTTTATAGTAGACATTAAGATCTGTGTCATTGTTTTATTAATTTTTCTTTTTAAAAAATAAGTGTTATGTTTTATTATGCAAAGTGGTTAATTGTAAGAGAAGGTGATAATACCTTAACTTCGCCACAAAAATAAAGACGTTTTATTATTATTATTATTATAAGTGTGGTCTTGACCTAGTCTATGCCGTAACAGGCCATTTTGCCATCGGCCTACTCTGAGTAGGACGATACAAAACAGAGACAATTCCTCTAACTTAAGATACTGATAGACCTGCGGTTTTCCAAATAATTTGCTCCAAAAAATGTGATAAATATGTAAACATCGGTGTCTTTAGAGCCGATGAGGTCGAGGCGCTGTAATGCAAGGGCGCGGGGAGAGGGGAGATCCCCGAGAAGATCTGCCGACGAGTGGCCCCCGCCGGGAATCGAGCCCAGTTTATGTTGGTGGGAGGCGGGCGCTCTAGCCGCTGCGCCACCGCGGCCCTTCATGATCGTAATCATTACACACACGTAAATCCGTAAGAATCTCCAAAAATTGATGGGATCAAAGGTCATTTCACTGTACATGTACTGACAAACGTAGTGATTTCCATTTCTCGATGTAGGAAATAGGGAAGAAATCATTTTAAACTGAAGCCGTGTCCCAATTGGCAGATTTTGTTAACAAAATGATCACGTGACCCAATTTTGTTTACAAAAATGGTGACGTATTTGGTAATTTGGTATTTCTTATTTTGTATCTAGCGTATCTTAGCAAAAATACAAAATTACAAAATCAGCGCCATGTTTTTTTTTTAACACATGCACGAATGCGCAAATAAAATGTTTTTTAAAGCAAATATTTGCCATAAAATACACTAGATATGTTTTAAAAAGCAAGTAAGTGTTGTGTTTTGTTTATATATTTCGCAACAAAATCTTTTTTAATGTCGTTAATGCATAATTTATAATTGTATTATTCATTAACGTATTCTTAGCATTCCAGTAATGATTGTAAAAATATTACGTCCGTTTTATGCATTAAAATTAGATAAAATATTTTTCACTGTTTATGTAATAATGCGTTGCCTCGAGAGCTAAACAAGTGACAGTCGACAACGTCCGAACTGACACATACCAAATCACGAATTTACAAAATAATGAACTTGTCATTCCGGACACGGCCTGGGTAAAATTTTTCACGCCAAACGTACTTATCAAACCTAAGGCGATAAATAAATAACGCAATTTTCAAAAAGTAACAAAAATTGAAGAATTTGAGTGTGAAAAAGATATTACAATAATTATTCAGATAATTTCACAGGGGAAAAAAAATCAGTACTCACAAGGTAATATCACATGATATTTTGATTACTGAACTATACTGGATGCGAATCAAAATAGACGCTAAGCCAGGCGTTTACATGCGTGTTAAGTGCCTACTGGGCGGTAAATCTGGAATAGTAAATTTGGAAACTACACAACACTGTCTCATGTCATGTCTGTGTATATTCGTGGTAAATGAATGCAGGTAAATAAATATACACGACGGTTTCGGTTTCCACATAAAATTCTCGTTATCTTTCTGTACCAGAAAATTTCTCTCCAAATAACCGGTTCAGACTCGTCCGAAATTATATTTTTACTACAGTGATCCCTATTCATGGACGCCATACCTACCATACGAACGCAACTCACGCCTTTGTTAATGTGCTATAAAATCGCGGAAGCGATGCACGAAATACTATGCGATACATTATTTACTGCAAGGCTGCGTTTGAAATGCGCGCGAAGGCCGTAAAGGCGACAGTTCGCGTGATACACACATAAACGTGAAACTTAACCGTTCCATCCCACACAAACACATTCCGGCCTAGGTTGAGCTAATGACTGATAAATGTTATAACGCTCAGAATCCGCAATGGCATGTTAAAGCCGTGGTTGAAAAGCAAAAGTCATCTCGAAGCGCATGTGTTTTAAATTTAAGTTGCTTATTAAATAGCAACAAAAAATTTAAAATTTAAAGTACTAAGTTGGGTAATATAAGAGTTGATACTTTGCTTATAAATTCTCGTTGTGAAAAATAAAATAAAATAATCTTTTTTGTTTAGCATTCATAGTATTAACACAATGAGGGCTTATTCCGAAGTCACTAAACACAATCCAGTGGTCGCTAAATACTCTGACAGTTCAAAAATGCATTTGTGGACAAGTTAGACTTTAAACAAATGTAGGTTTTTTTTTTTCTTTTCCAATTGGATCTCAGTTTGTAAACAACGCCCTGGATGAATTCGAGCCAATAAGTAACCTGCAAATAAAAAAGGACCTAATCCTGAGCTCCCCGGGACGCGGTTGTGTAGCGGTCAGACTGCTCGCCTCCCACCTTGGCGAACTTGGTTCGATTCACGGCGGGATCGCGCCGGCGGGTATTCTCGGGGATCTCCCGTTTCCCCTTCACCCTTGCATTCCGGCGCTGCTCCTCGCGTCAACTTCATTGCCCAAATCTCACTACTCCGCTCCTGTGCTATATGATCTGGGGAAAAAACTGGAGCACCTACCAATGAACAATGAACCGAGGAGACTAGATGGTTGTGAAATGAATCCGTGAAATTTCCCGATCTCTACGCTCTAAATCGGAATCAGTTATTTTTTTACTGATTGTCAGTTGAAACTTCTCCATCCAGAATCAGTAGAAAAAAAACTATTAATCTCTTCAGTTAAATAAAATCCACTAATACAAACAGTAGAAAATCTGTTATTTATAGTCGATTAATAAAAAGCACAAGGATTAAAAACCCTGCATTACGTTTTGAAATAAATTAAGTACAATTATTTTCTCGCAAAAAAAAAATTATTACATATACAAGTAAATTTTGGAAGTGGTTGGTATCGAACCGCCATCGCCACCCCAAAACTCAACACATTCTCTTGTATATTTTGACTGACTTTCTACCAACTCTGCTACTTTGCCACTGAGATAAACAGTCTCGCATTTGCGTAATAACATAAACTTACAATGGCGAACGACTATAAGTTTCGTAATGTGAAAGTACTTCATGTTGTCGAAATATACACCATATTATACGTATATAGGTACATGTCTTTGTAAGGCTCAAAAGTCATTCTAAGTTAAGATTAGTTCAGATAGTGTGATTTAAAAGAGAAATATAGTGTTTCCACGGTGGTGTTGGTATCTACCATTGTACAATTCAACGAGATTTTTTTCAGAATGAAACTGTTATTTCGAAGAGACAGATTGACTAGTAATAACTGTGCTAATTAGACAGTGGAACGTTAGAAATAATGCAATATCGTATAAAATTTGTCGTTTCCTCATTATTTGATCTGTTAACTTGCAGGCCACAAACTTTTGTAGGTGTAAATCCACCTTTCTTATTGAATCACCCCACTATCGAGTCAGTAAAATTATCACTGATCTATCTGTAACTAAAAATAACAGTTTAAATCTGTAGTGTCTCGTTGCATTGTGAAATGGCGGATAGTAGTGGACATCGATAACCTCGTACATTGAAACTATATTTATCTTTTAAAGCACAGAATCCGAACTAAACTAAAAATAGATTGACTTTAAAACTTTGCAAAGACATGTACTTGAGCAGAAAATCTATATATTTCGACAACAAGAAATACTTTCACTTAACAAAACCTACAGCAATATTTGACATTACATTCTGTGGTTCAGTACCCGTAATACGAGCTCAAGTTTGACTGTGGTAAAGTAGGACAGTGGACATGACTGATCATGAAAGCTTCAGCATGCTTTGCTTTACGGGCGGAGGTTCGAGCCCAACCACGTCCAAAGACGTTTTTGTGTAGACAATATTTGTGTTCTGCGACAAAATAAATCGTACCTAACTTACATCACCTAGGATTGCTGTGTGCATATTTATTAACCAACTATAAATAACTACTTTTCTACTGCTTGTATAAGAAGATTTATTTTAACTGATGAATCAGTGATATTTTTCCTACAGATTCCGGATGGAGCAGTTTCAACTGACAATCTGTAAAAAATAACTGATTCTGATTTAGAGTGTAGTAGTTCCTTTCTCGTATATATATATATATATATATGTGTGTGTGTGTGTGTGTGTGTGTGTGTGTGTGTGTTTGTTTGTCTGTGTGCGATAGCTTTATGCATCGCACATTATTAAAACTTCGAAGACTGACTTTCAAGACAAGTTTAGCTTCCATCCGCCAGTAAAGTACGGCCAGTTTTATTGGCTTATCTGTTGCCAATCACCACGGTCATACCGCTTATTTGAAAATTCATCGATGAATCCACCAGTGGTTGATACATCGGTGTACACCGGTTGAGGCATTCTTCGACATCAGGTTGATTTTTAGCGTCGTTTTCGTCTGCTTTCAGATACATATTATTACAATTCCACTCAAAACGTTAGAAATTTTCATCGCCCATTTGTAAAGCTCGAAGTTTGATTTATTTTGGTATATTTTGGAATGCCTGAAAAATTACGAGCCATGAGAGTTTTTAACTTTTATTTTTTCAGAAAAATCGTTCGAAAATTTATCGGTTGATGTTCTGGTGCTTACCCACCAGATCACCCGGTTTTTCAGGCCGGTGGATAAACCGGTTCAACCTGACTCAACAAAACGGTTAATTTTCGAACTTCCAGGGTAGATTGGTGGAAGCACTGGTGAATTTTAGAATATGCGGATACACCGGTCTCTATACGCTAGCTTTCATTGTTGGCTAACCGTTGGCCAATGGAGTGCCGACTTGACTGAGTCCCATCATTCCTAGTCTTATGTATTTCAAATATCCACAGTCACGGAAATGTATAACACATCCTGGACTACGCTCGAGCTAAGATTGAGCAACGCCCGTTTACACATTTCTTCGCCCTTGAAAATAAAACTCGTATGGTTATAGAGCCATTGGTCCTCTAGTAGTTAACAGGATCTTTAGAGAACAATACAACCCAGCAGCTAAAGATTCAACAAAAAAAGCTGTATTGTTTGCTATTCCCTTATAAAATTACACGACTGACTGTAAACCTTTTACACAGTAAGATAAATTTGATTGGAGCATAATCAGCTCTGCGACCCCAGTGGCTGACGACCAGCCAATTATGAACGTTGTAGAGCACAGTGAACACGCCCATTGTGGCTTGGACCAATAGGAGAGTGGTAAGTGGGAATACAGAAACCAACAGAATAGACGTTCCTGCAGTGATGTATACAGGTGATTCACTTCTAACTTGTCTTCAATTATATTAAATATGCGCAGATCTGAATGTGTTAAGCAAATTTAAATAATTATTTTTTACATTACTGCACGATATTGTTGAACATTACTGAAGCAATGAAACTCCAACATTGAGTTTTTTTTTTTGTCATACCCCGAATTACACTTGCACTTAGTCATTAAAGTATTCAGGTTAAAACGAGTTTTACTTCAGAACGGAGCGGGTGTGAGACTCACGTCTGACACGTTGCAGAACACGTGACGTCATGTCGGATGCTGTGCACCAATGCAGACATCGCACTTCCGTTGCTAATTACATTCGTTGCTGCTGACGTACAAACTATGTAGCTGGTTGCTTCTTGCGTCGTAGATCTAGTGAAAACCCGTCTCATATGTTACAAAGCATCACTCTTTATGGGAGTACTGTCCATATAAAATTTTTTTTGTTATTTCACAACGCGCGAAAACGAAAAATTAACGTGCACATTAAAGGGGCTAACCACATTTCCCTCAGGGGCTTTGTCGGCGTAAGCTGCGCCCAGAGGCGAACACTGCGGCGTGTCGCCCGCGACTGATGGCTATTGATCCAGCCGACCACATCAGCTCCAAGATGAACTCATCAGCCAATTATCTAAATGTCTATTAATTACAATAAACAGCCGCACGAGTGTGATGGAAGGGGCGTGGGGGCTTTCACGGCACTCGCGCGCGCATGACACTCTCGAACGAATCCGTTCCGAGAACGGTAATTAAACAAAATATTCTATTTTTTTTTTTTTTTTTTTTTTTTTTTTTTTTTTTTTTTTTTTTTTTTGGCGTTGCAACGAACGACATTTTTTTGTTCGGAGCTGACACGCATCGTTGTAACCTCGCAGTAGATACGCACGCAGAGGCGAAATTGCGTCGTGTTTCCTTCGATGCGGGCGTGGCCACACTTCATTGGCTTCTGTTATGATGTCGTCAGGCCTTTAAGTAGACGTCTCTGCCTGATCACACCTTTAGACATTAAACCAGGACGCGAGCGGAGTTGCAACAACTTATTGCGAAAAAGCCAAAAGCAGAAATCACCTCCACCGGCCAACAATCGGGGACAACTATACGAAACAACGCCACGATATAGGTCAGCACTAGGCGGGAAGCGTCGTGTTCCTCATCCAACCATCATCAAGGGAAGATCGCTGAATGGGTGTGTCCGATGACCGATTGCCGCCAACCAAAACAGCCTCCGAGAACCATGATTAAGGTGGGGACATTCTACTTAGACTATCATAGTGGTAGCGTGAGTAATCAATAATAACAACGCAATTTAAGTTAACATCATTTCATATAGTGGCCGCGGTAGCCGCGTGGTTAGTCCGCTCGCCTCCCACCAAGGCGAACCGGGTTCAATCTCCGGCCGGGTCACCGTATTTCTGCATGTGGGAATCGTGCCGGACGATGCCGTTGGTCAGCGGGGTTTTCTCGGAGATCTTCCGTCCCCCCGCCTTTTCATTCCGTCGCTGCTCCATACTCACCTCACTTCACCATCATCGGCTCTCAAGACCTCGCTGTTAAGAGTCACCCAAATTTCTTCACTCACTGACTCGTTTCATATAGTTCCTCTGAGTGATTAATATTACTATTCTATGTTATTGTATGTTTCTCGTGTCTATGTAATCCTCCTCATTAACAGTAGTGCTCTACCATATCATCTCATATCATTTAGATACGTCCCTCTCTCTTTCTTGTGCGGAGTAACAAAAATGTTACTTTCGGAACACTGTCGAAGACTCTGGGGACACGATATGTTCCCTACGGGCTGATTAGCAGACACCTGCAAATTTCGCGTTATCATTTGAAGACAGACTAAGACTTCTAATTCGTGTGCGTTTGTATTGTTTATGTCGTTGGGTTACATTACTTTTTTTTTTTTTTTTTTTTTTGTAAAATGCTGTACGGCTTTGGACTAACGGGATACAAGTGACCGCAGGACTGCTCAATCACTTTCAACCAACTCAAAAAGGAGACTGTTTCCTCTACCTCGCATAAGTTAATAAACTAGTGAAACTGGCTGGAATTTATATATGACGGTGGAATGTACCATGATGATTGATAATAACGGGAATTTTGCAAGTCCCTACTGATAAGTAGGGGCAGGTGCTTTTAACGAAAAGATTTCAAGACCAGTTGTATTCCAAAACACTTTTTTTCATGTGCACTTTCGTGGTTGGGTGATTTTAAATGTCACGTGTCTCAAATGTCTGTCCACGAATCATGGACGTACAGTATTGTAGTACTTTATTCTGATTGGCCCAGTCAAATTGGATCATTTCTTGTCACGTAGATACGCGGCCAATAATTAGGGACATGCAAAGTTCGCGTTATTATTTGGCATCAGGCTGAACTTCACAGTACTGTATGCACCAGAGCCGGCGTCGTTTCTCCATTGGCTGCTGCACAGATGTGAAGACACTCCCTCTCTAAGGCTGAACTACGCGTGATTGGGGCACACAGTTGTGAAGTGTTCCTTTATTGGTGCAGAGTCACCCAGGGCGTGTCACATAAAGTATGCTCCAATGACGAACGTATTGCAAAGGTACATGTGTTTCAAGTTTAACTTGTCCCCAAATAATAACGCGAATATTGCAGGTCTCTACCAACAACCAAAGGAAGTTGTGGTCGTGGACGCAGGATATTGAAGTCTAGCTTGGCCATAAATATTTTCGCGGAAAAACACCTGTCGCAAATTATGAGTTGTTGCTAAAGGTTCCTTATTGGCAGGGATGCCGGCTGGTCAGTAAGTTGCCACGCGTTCCAGCACATTGATGACTGGTGCCGCTGTTTTGTTGACATGTTTGATTGGTAGAGCCCCGAGTATTTCGCGAATACGTTCAGTGCCGAAGTAGACTCCAAACGCTTGTTCTTTTCTATTACTGGTGTGATTGGACCGCAGTTCTTTAGGCGCGTCCCGTTTAACGGCGAGCCAGTAATAAGCAGGAAGCAGTAGTATTGAGTGAGCGTTGAACAGTGCCTCACGTGATCTCAGCAACCAATAAGCAAACGATAGCGTCTCAAGTGTGAATAGGACTGTCAAGTCTAGCGAGCTGCCACGTCGATCCGCGAAATAATCGGGGCTCCAGTGATTGGAGTTTGCGGAATAAACGGCTGTGGCATCTGTGTTCCATGACGGCACCGATATAAATATTGTTTGTATGTTTGACGTAAACGGCAGAAGCTGTATATGATAGTGCGTTATAGAGTTCCCAGCAACGAGCAATGTCTCCCACCACGTACGGATTTCTCCTACAGGATGCTCAGTTCTGCCGGGTACAGTATATATCGTTCCATGCAATTCCTGTGCAACGTCCCATATACAGGCTGGTGCGAAATTAAACCGATAAACTTCGTGAGGTGATTTATTGTACAAGACTGAGTGGAAAATACACAGGGCAGCTTGCACCTAAACTGAATATTAAGGTAGACATGAGACCAGAAATATCTAATCCTTTAACTG
This sequence comes from Dryococelus australis, assembly GCA_029891345.1. Classification (NCBI taxonomy): domain Eukaryota; kingdom Metazoa; phylum Arthropoda; class Insecta; order Phasmatodea; family Phasmatidae; genus Dryococelus; species Dryococelus australis. Next base: position 5,986,705 of record CM057003.1, on the reverse strand, counting down.
GATTTTTGCGAAATTTCGAAAACGAAGTGAAATTAAATTACAAGTATCGGGATCTTCAACTTGATAGCAAACTCATTAATACTTCATCTCGTGATGGAAATAATATGCGGGGTGATTAAGCTCTTATTGCATACAATTTTTTTTTTCGCCGGCAGGTGCTACGTACGTTTGACGATGGCCCAATCAGTAGTATGACCTAGTAAACAAACAAAAAAATAGTCATCTTGTTGCAAATGCCCAGGGCTCGTCATTTTTGTGCTAGACGCGCACAGATCTTCGGCTGCAACGGTACAGTGCCTAGCATTTAGACAATACCTACACACGCATCTATGGCAAGGCAAGCTGCAGTGTCCACTGCACAGGCGATGGTGGAGGCCATTTTTAACACTTACTGTAGACAACATGTACTACACATTAGTAATCTTACAGTACTAACGTTTGTTACATTTCAGTACAAATCACAAACATTCCCTTTTGACACGCTGGGCGCCGTTTTCAATTGAATCATAAATGCTGACATTCTCAGCTTTGCAAATCCTTTTTTAATAAATCTTCTTCTTATTCAGTATATTAGACAAATTATTCATAAAATTATTTTTTCATCTTCTCAAAAATAAAATATTCATTGCCGTTCTACCATCTTATTATAACATCATAAAACATTATTCACATTCAAACAATAAAATTATTTCTTCATAAACAAAATTATAATTTCTTCATATTACAAACAAAAATCTTGCAGCAGTTTCAGTATATTAAATCATTAAAAATAATAATATAAATAAAAAACACGCCCATACTGTACGTGGTGAGAATCGATTCTAAAGAAAACTTTTTTTCTATTTGCTGTTAGCCTTACTTATGTTGCCTGTCCTCTGATTGGCTGTCGTCTGACCATGACATATTTCTCAGCCAATCAGCAATGACGAGACACAACAAAGCTAGTTTTATGTTTAATAAACATTTAATTAATGAAAAATAACAAACATTAATACTGAAAACTGGCTAAAACAAATGAATCTGTATGTAAATAACTAAACCAAAGATTATACTGTTGACTCATATATTGAAATGCAATTTCGAAATATATCAAAATAAAGTGACAACATAAGCAAGTACTCTTTAACTATATCTAATCAACATAATAATAATGTATATGACTAAATGTAAATATACCCCAAAATCTGCAATGTTACAAGCTGCCTGTTTGTTTCTAATGGCAGTCAGAGTGCTATCTTCTAAAATGGAGGAGAAAATAATTTATGTATGAGCACATTTGATGATTGCATGGATAATGCCAGTATACAAAGTTATTTTCAAATTGATTACGTCGTTTCGAAGACCTGAATCGTCTGTATGGCTGATATTTTGAAAGTACTTGCCTACCAAATTTGGCATGAGTCGGTTAATTATTTCGCTGAAGTATGACAAATATATATTTTTGACGGTAACTTACAACGTAGCGGAGAAAAATCTCTGTGTGGACGTATTTCACGTTTAAAATTACTGGCAGCATACAAAATTAAATTGATTTTTTTTTTTGCATTGCTTCGTAGAAAGTGAACTAAACTAAAATGTTCACATGACCACCATCTTGAAAATAAGTGTATGACTCACATAAAACATCGCTTTAGATGTCCTGTCGTAGAAGTACTTGTTTAGTCAATTTGGTAGGAATTGGTTGATTATTTCCCGGGACATGACATAAAAACTTTATTTAAAGCACTAATCTTTCATAACAGCTGACAAAAGAGGCAATTTATTGGCACATTTGTTGCGTTTAATAGATACTTTCAACACGATATGTTAGTTCGAAATTAGTCAAACGGTATGGTAGATACTACCGATTAACAAAGTATATTTATGTGATCACCATTTAAGAAAATAAGTGTTCTATCAATTTAACCCATTCAGATCCAGTGTACACAACTGTTTATATTACGCTCGTGTACTTGATATTTGGCCTGTACTGCACACTGCGAATCTCAATGATTACCTTGGGTAAATGATTCGCAAACCGTCTTATTGGTTCACATAACTGTAGCCGAACATATAGCATACACTTCATTGGCTGTGACAACGAAACAAGTGTTGTGTTTACTTAAGTACAGCATGCATAAACGTCTCCGTTTGCAACACCTAAAACCGTAAATTAAAATGGGTCTGAAAGGGTTAAATCGAATATTTTTACATGGGCTATCACAGTGCCAAATTTGGTACGAATTAGTTGTTTATTTCTCAAGATACAACTTAAAAGCTTTATTTTTCCATATGGTATACCATGGTATAAAATGGTATACCATTTACAAAATTCCTGTCTGAATTCAATATTTTCATGATTCACAATCAACATATCAAATAATGTTCAAATCGTTCGAATTGTTGCCGAGATATCACACCGCGCCCTAAATATTAAAAAGTTCGATTCGACGTGCTCGAAAACTATAAAAAATTGCAGATGCCCTTGAGTATATCATGTGTGTGACGAGTTTGGTGGAACGTTTTTAGGGGTGGACACACACCAACACATAAACGTACACACATACAGGATAGTGATCTCGTAAGCCTATATTTCCTACGGAAAGTGGGATATTTGTCGGCACGTGTTAAGACTGTGTTTGTAAGACCAGCTTCAGACATCACGGTATAAATGTAAGTAGGAAAAAATGGCGTAGCGATATTACTAACATTGCATGTTGTGAACAGACCCTTTTGTTCTGATTTGCTACATCATGCTGAGGATTTTCCCTGTTTGTTCAGTTCTCGTGCAGCAATCTCGTCTGTTATACGCATATAGTAGAACACTCGTGTGCTCTTGTGGAAGCAATATCGAACATTTTGCTGGCATACGCAAGTGGATAAACTTCGCTATTGCATGCCTCAGACAGACATTCCCGTCTATAATCGGCTGTAACATCCGTGCATGAAACAATCAGACCATTGTCGGCTTCGCTTCATTGTGTGACTTACACTAAAGGGATACACGGAGTTGAAGCAATGTCTGCGTTTCAGCCCCCCAAATGCCAGTATGTCTATTCTTGTATCCTCGTGCCCTGGTTGCCCGATTGGACATAATTAGCCTATCCTTTATAGATCAACAGTTGTATAATGTTGGCTCAATGATGTTTCACAAAAAACGATAGTGTTTAAATTAAGTTGAAAACAACAGTTTTAGATAGGCCTAGCACTCTGTTAGATAGGCCTAGCACTCTGTTAGATAGGCCTAACATGCCTTGGTTAGAGCTCTTAAGTATCGGGATATCCGAAAACAAGTGGACCAGTCGCATAGGGTTTGTTTTATTCCCCATTAGCACATCAAACCCACGTGACTTCACATTATGTAAAAATATGTTTTCTTAAAGAGGTGCTTGCATATGTTAGTAGGCCTACACTACGTTATAATACATTCTATCGAAAATATGATGAAGTAACCCAATTTATTTAAAAACGCGGGTTTGAACTTGTGACTGACATTTCTGACACACAATACGTGAGGTGCATGTTGGGGACTACGGTAGTAAACGAAGAGCAGTTAACTTCATTTCAAATATATTGTATGTTCAGCGTAGGAAAGATAGATATCCACACAGTTTCAATAAATCGAATGACATTGTTTATTGTAGGAAAAATCGACCGCTTTCTTTAAAAAGTCACAATAATCTTCGTCTTCTTCTATGTCACAAGCCTGTTCAGTGAAAGAAATTCCATTATCATTCACCTCGGATGTGATAGGACAAACTTCTATTGCAGCCAGATGGGCTCAATAATATAATATCTCGAATATGACACAGTCATGCTCAGACGTCCCCATGACCAACTCTCAGCAACAAAATATTAAATACGCTGGTATGCAGGTAAAGTAGTAAAACAATCGAACCAACATATTGGCATATGTGCTAGAAAAAGTAAAGAATGTAAATACTCATAGTACATAAATTTACTTATATTTTCAACTTGTTTTCAATTTAATGCTTATGACTAAATATAATACAATACATATTAACTGGTTACAACATATATTTAAGGTAAAAAGTATACTTACCACGACCTCCTTTGAAATGTAAAACAAATTCCCGTGGTCTGAACAAGGGTTAAAAAAAAAAAAGCACCAAAGTAAAATTACTTCTACTTTATTTACTTTATTGCACCAGCAGCAACGAATAACATAACTTGTTACATTAATTTTTGTTTGTGGCACGCGAAAGCATAAAAAATATATTCGAGTTTTCAAACAGTTTTTAATCCGTTCTCTTTACAGTAGAAAAGGGGGGGGGGGGGGGTCCCTGAAAGAACGCCAAGTGCTTGTTACATCTTATCTTGTTGATATCAAACAGGTGTAGAGTTATGGTCTATTCACTGCTTCTTAGCACTTTTTGAATCAAACCTTTGAAAAGTCATCTAATGTATGACGTGTTTGGTTGTTTCCTACATACGTAGTGTACCGCAAGCGTTTTAAACTCGTGTTCACAAAAGTTCCTTATTTTTGCCTGGTTACATTGAAATTGTACTTATTTTTTTCTCTGTATATTTTGTGGTTACAGAGTAAACTCCAAGCTGTTGTATTTTCTCGTTGGCTGACAATTCGTGTAGCGCAACCTAAGCACGCTTTCAGCCAATCGTCAATGTAGCCAACATTCTGCAGAAAGGCGGTCACGCAGGCAAATGACGCTGTATAAGTAGTTGCCAGTTCTGCTGAGACAGATGTAAAGAAGTGAATTATATCCTGTTGCTAAATAATGACCCGAATTTTGCAGCTCTCTATAGCATATATTTAATTTATAATAAATATGAACGAAAATCGCGAGAAATCGTGAGTGTTGATAACGCCTAGTAAGAAATAGTTCTCATGCAAAATATTATTATCATGATAGCGCATGAATGCGGTGCGCTGTCCCTTTGGTGTAATTTTCTAGACTTAGTCACGAGGCGGAGGTATATCCTGGAAGTAGAACTTTAGCAGGGACTCAGAAAAAGTGTGAAGTAACCATGAATGGACTTTATCAGTAATTAGAGGGAGCTTGGGGGAGGGTTATCGGAAAGAGGATTACACCATGTCGAGCTTGTCTCCCCGCGTTTGCTATTCCATGTGACGTCACTGCGCGCGGGTAGTGTAGTAACAACCGGATAGGCAGAGAGGAGCGATAGGGGTGGCTGCGATTCGAGGGTGGGATGATTGAGGATCACCCCCGAAGCCATCAGCAGACACCGCCCCAATCAAACCTCACCCTTTCGCGTGCGCCCGCGTTTAGCGCCAAACGGAATTCCTGAACGACTGCCGTCGGCAGGTTGATGGCGCCAGTCAGACGTGGCAAGAGCGTGGCGGGAACCCCATCTCCTTGCGAAGCTGGTTGTCTTTGTGTTCCGTAAGTAACCCACTGGGACACTTGTCTTCTACGCGGAGGTTAGACTTCAATATCCTATGTGCACATTTGCAGTGTTACTTTGGTTATTGGTAGAGCCACGTGTATTTCGCGAATTCATTCGCAGGCGAGTTAGGCTCCAAACACTTGTTCTTTTCTCGTATACTGTTGTGATTGGACAGTAAATTTGTAATGCCGATCCTGGTGGAACTCTATTTTCCATTGAAAAATCGTGGATTTTTGCTCCAAAATCAAGGGTTTTGAGGCAAAATTTAAACTCAAAATTTTTTTTAAAAAGGATTTCTCAAAACTAAGATTTTAGTTCAAAAGTCAGGCATTTTTTACCCCAAAATCAAGTAAATTCACCACTTTTTCAAACATGCCCGAGCAGGAATTGAGTCACTCTAAAAAGACAAGCTATTTTACCCCAAAATCAAGCGAATTTCTCGATTTTCAAGCAAAATTTTCATGTTTTCTAGAAGTAGAAATTTTACAAGCGAGCAATATAAATAAAGCAAGATAAGCAAAAATTAAATGTAAATATTAAAAAATATAATTTATATAATTTATAGATTTTATTCAACAAAAGTAAAACACCAACAAGACTTTTTAAAGTCTAAAAATAAAGAAAAATCTGAAGCATAGCCATTACTGATTCCATAATTCCAACCATCACAGCAATCCAAATAATAAACTTCGTCCTCAAAATTAGAAAAATTATCTGATCTTAGATTCATTTTGATCGATTTTTTTTTAATTTTGAAATGAACAAGGTCCAATTTTTTTATCAATAAAGGTTCCTGTTTTTATAATTTGATATCCATTATTCCAAAGTTCTAAAAGATCTATAATTTGATCTATATATAATATTTAAAAAAATTATATATCGTTTATAAAAGTGTGATAATATGAACAAATTTTATTTAGAATGATTTTTTTTAAGTTGATCAAATAATTCATATATATTTCTAAAAATTCGTAAAAATTTTTAATGCAACCACTTAACTATGGGTCTAAAATACTGTATTAAATTATCGAAACAATTTCTTGTGTCTGTAAAATCGTTTACGTTCTCCATTTAATAAAATTAAAAATGTATATATCTTCAGTAATATTTTCTTTCAATTTCGTTGGCTAATTAAAACATAATTACAAATTGTATCAGCCTCAAAAGCTTTATTAAAATATACACTAATTTTATATTTGTTTTCTCTTTAACGACTGATGTTTTCCTATATAGGCAGTCAATAACATACAATAATGGTCTTCGTCCCCAAAATGAGTAATAATTGATATCGACATGATAGTTTGTACATGGCTTATAATAAAGTTCATTATTTCTATATATAGTATCTAATTTTGTTCTTGAATTTCTAAAATCATTAAAAGCCAGAAACATTTTAAGAGAAAGATCGTTTTCAATATCTAGATTCCAATTTTCTCTTGGAAAAATTTCATTTCTTCCATTTTTAACAAAAATATTTCTCACATTACAAAGATCAAACAATGAAACATGCACATATTGTTCGGCGCAAATTTTTCTCGGCGCAAATTTTTCTATTAGTTTGGAAACCCAAAGCTGCAAAATCAGGAATGTCATATTGCAGATTATTAAACTGATATTTTATAGCAAAGTTAAAAACAGTTGTCCCAGCAGAAACGTCTTTTTACAAAAATTGCCAATACTTAAAACCAATATGAATTTTAGGATTTTTATATATTTTTTTCTTTAATTGCAGTTGATGTGTTAGAATCGTATTCAACAATTGGCCACAAAATTTCTAATTTTTCAATAATAATTTTACCTAGATCAGCATAAGTTTTATCAATTGAACCATCTGCTTTCTTAGTTTCATAAAGAAATAAACAATTGTTATCAGATGACTTTCTAAAAAAATGTGATTTTATAACCACCTTTCCAGTAAATTTCATTATTATCACGAATAAAGTCAACCAAATATCTTCATGTATACATTATTTCATTTATTTTATCACTAAGAACAGGTTTTACTCGAAATTTGTTATCAACACCAGTAGAATCTAAATAATTTTGTTCACCTGGCGATCTTTGCAAAATATGCATCATTGTCGAAGTAATTCGTTGATTATCAACAGCTTCAATAATATGTCTGTATTTTAAAATTTCTACTCTAGGAAACTGAAATGGAGAAAAAATTAGAACATACATCAATATTATCTAATTTTTAGAATTTTGCCTCATCTCCAACTTTATCTCTTTTTAGTAGTCGATATTCTTCCAAAACATAAGCTTAGTTTGGAAAAGAAAAGCCATCTCTTATGGGAATATCAAAATAGATTCTATTATTGTAAATATTCAAATTCCCCCTCCTTTGATAAGTTGACAAGCTTTTAGAACTCATTTATAAGCGAAATTGCTCATCGAGAAGTATAGAAATTATAAAAAGAACCACAAGGTTATAATATGAAAAAATACCAAGAAAATATATCTACCATTAATTTGTGAATTACAAAACATTGGCAAAAAAAAGTAGAACAAGTAAGCGAAGAAAACAAAAATTTAATAACAGCACTAGTACCTGTTGCTGCAAAAAATTTAGATTATCCACCACCACCAGAAGAAACATCTTTTGAAAGAGAATTATTCCCATGATCACCTATGGGTGTTACTCCATTAAAGAATTTGCCACCTATAGCAGACATTTCTACTATAAAATTAGGGAAATATATTTCTAAAAATATTAATGTTATTAATGACAAATTTGGTTTACGAGGAGATGGGCAAGGTTTTAAAATTGGAGATACAAAAGTAAAAAAACGGCGATTTTCTATTTCTCAAAGATAAAAAAAATATGAATTAACAATATGCCTTACTAATTTAACAAAAAGTAAAAAAGACGATCTTGTAGATAAATCCACAGATGACAATAAATTCACTAATGAGGACTATAAAAATTATGCAGAAATTGTTTTATTAACAAATGCAGCATATTAAAATTACGATCCAACTACGAGCATAACTTTGAGTATTGGCTGCAAGTATAATGAAATAATTAAACCAATTTATCACGAATATATAAAAAATTCTCCTAAATCTGGTGAAGGAATAAAAAATTACAATAATTTGCCAAAAGAACATATTTGGATGGACGATGTTAGAAAGTTAATAGATATATTGTTAATTATTCATGGTGAAGAAAATGTTGGGGATTACAATTACTACAATGAAAAAGTAAGTATAATGAATATGTCAAATAATAAATTTTCTGATTTTGTTGATAATAATCCGAGAGGAATTCCATACCTAATACTAGTTTTAAATGTAATTCCACAAACATTTCGTAATCTGAACACCATGGAAAAGGTGTAATAAATTGGGCTTCAAACAGTTTAAATTTGCCTGAAGTGCATTTGCCAGGTTATATAATTATTGTGGACCATTTACAAAATTAAATGAAAGATTAGACAGAGGAGATGCGGGAATAAATATATTACACGAAGCTTATAATTTCATGATATTGCATATAGAGGCCACAAAGATTTAGAATCCAACCATGAAGTTGATAAAATTGTATAAAAAGAAGCAAAATAAATCATCTTAAATAAAAATACTCCAATTGGAGAAAAATAGCTTCTCTCACTGTTGCCTCAACTATTTTTACATTAAATAAATTATGTTGGGGAATTAAAATGTTTTATTGAATATATATTTATTTATATAAATTAAGATAAACAGCTTAACTTTCGATATACCCATTGATCAATTAATAAATTTGGGTATAGATGGATTTTTTACAAAAGCTCAACAGAGAAAAAAATAAAAAATCGAAAGAAGGCAGAGGTTTCTGGCTAACCTTGTCATTGCCAATACTCAAAAAAAAATATTAAAAGAAAAATCTGGAAGTGGTTTACATCATGGAGGAATTATTCCCCCATCATAGTTGCTGCTTTAATTGTCCTTGATGCTTTAGCAGGAGTAGCTACTTCAATTTACAATTCAGTTGAACAAACTAGCAAAAATAAAAAGAATTAGAATAACAAAAAAGACATCATTTAGCATTGGGAAATAAATCTTGAAGTGGCGTAGTTGCGAAAAAAAGAGGAAGGCCAAAAATAGCTCTATTATCCAATACCAACATTGAGAAATATATAAATTTTTTAAATATTAAACATTTTAGAATGTTTATATGATTGACGAAATAACAAAAAAATATGCTCGAAAATGAATGTGCTTGGTAAATTTTTATGTTTCAACAGATCTTGGCACTCATTGGGTTTGCTATTTTAACGAACATAATAATGTTTATTATTTTGATTCATTTGTTGGCAATACTCATAATAATTTAATAAATTATTTCAAAATACAATAATTATTATTACAATGAGGATCGCGTTCAGCATTATAATTCTTTTATCTCTGGATATTTATGTTTAATAGTATATATTTAATAGTTTTTTTTTTTTTCGAAAAATTTTAAGTTTCGCGATATAATTTCTATGTTATTAAATTATATATATATATTTGGGAAACCATTAATCGAATCTTTAAATAAAAATTTTGATAATATTGCTAAAGATTTTTAAAAAAAATATGTAGATTCAAAATGCAATTCGAGTGTTTCTTCCTTAAAAAGTGCGTTAAGCACTTATTTCGGTTTTACAAAATTGTATGTTTCTTTTCTGGGGCGAAGAATTGTTAACATAGACGAACTTGTAGATAAAAAAGACGCGATCAATAAAAGATGTTACTATATATATATATATATATATATATATATATATATATATATATATATATATATATATATATACAGAGAGATAGAGAGAGAGCAGATTATAATTTTAAAAAATATGTTGATTCAAAATATAAAACCATTGTTTCTGATTATGCTCTAACCGAAGATATAAATTTACAGTTCAGTGACACTATTGCCGATTATATAAAGCGGATAAATAATGCAAAACAAACGTTAAAAAAGAAGAAGATTCAAAATATAAAACTATTGTTACTGATTATGCATTAAAAAACGATGTCGAATCAAAATACAACACTAGTGTTTCTGATTGAAAAACATATGTAGATTCAAATTTTAACACCATTGTTTCTGCTTTACAAGAACAAATAAGTAAATTTTTTGTGTACACAACAGACTGTTTCTATTCAAAATGGTGGAATTAATAATATGGCAGATCCTATTGATGGAAAAGATGCTGCCAATGAAAGATATTTCGATAAAGATTTGCAAAATTTAACCAAATCTGTTTTGAATTACTGTGACACACTCATTAAAACAAAAGTCGAAAAAAGCAAAGAAGCTGTTCATTAAAAATTATATGTCAAATTACATAATTTAAAACAATCTCATACATTTTATTTACATGCAGACTGGAATAAAATCACTAATGTTTTTCACTTAGATAATGATAATATTTTCTTTACTTTTTTGATGGATTGTACTGTTCATAGAATAGTTACAGATATTCTCCTGTTTGGTAATACTTCGGCTGTTTTCAAGAGTAATACAAAAATAGATCACAGAAAGCCCCTTGATGATAATAAAGGTGATAATTTAACTTTAAAATAAAAAAATAAATTAATTCTTTATGCTGATGGAGAGGTGGTGGCAATAGGAATATTCGTGAAATATAAAGATTAACTATATATATATATATATATATATATATATATATATATATATATATATATATATATATATATATAATCACTAAAATGAAAATACAACAAATGGGCGATTAGTACAGGAAAGTATATGCTCGTTGTGCAATTTTAAAAAATCAATACTTTTAAAAGAAAATTTGCTTAATGTGAGAGAAGGAATAATTAATGAAATATATAAACCAGCACGAAAAAATTTTCCAAGAAGAAAAGTTATTTCGTATGGAATTGATGATTTATGGCAAATTGATCTTGTAGAAATGATTACTGTAAATTTGAAAGGCACACCTCGCATAATTAAAGGCTATAAATACATTATGACAATTAGTGATGTTTTTTAAAAGTTTGCATTTGCTTTACCAATCAAAGATCAAACAGCAAATAATGTAGCAAATGCTTTAGAAAATATTTTAATGACAAGAAAACCAAATAATTTACAAAGGGACAATGGCTCCGAATTTCATAATAAAATATTTAAAGAACTAATGGAAAAGCATAATATAAATAATTTTTCTTCATTTTATGAATTAAATGCTAGTTTTGTTGAAAGATTTTATCGAACTTTAAAAAAATATAATGTGGAGAAAATTTGCTTTGAATGGCAATTATAAATGGACAAATATATTGGAATAATTAGTGAAAGACTACAACAACACAAAGCACAGCACTATTGGTATGAAAAACCAATTGAAGTTAATAAATAAACTGAAAAAGCTACAGCTAAAGCAGCCTATGCTGTGCAAAATTTACGGCAAACAAATTTTGTGAATAATTTTAAACCAAAAAATAAAGTTGGAGATGTTCGTGTGAGCAAACTGGAAAAAAAAATTGAAAAATTGAAAAAGGTTATACTGCTAATTGTTCAACAGAATTGTTTACTATTTGTAAAGTTTTTAATTATGATATACCAACTTACAAATTAAAAGTTACAAATGAGAGTAAATTATGGGTGGTTTTTATGAATACGAAATTATGAAAACTAACTATCCTGATGAATATTTGGTTGAAAAAGTTTTAAAAACTGAAGGTGAAGAAAAAATATATGTTAAGCCGAGTGTGCTTTAGCTGATGTTTTCTAAATTTGAAATATTAATTCTAGGAAATATATAAAAATTAGTTTCTTATTCAATTTGATAAAGATTATTTATATCATTTATTAATTGTTGTTGAGTATAGTTATTTCTATCAGTGTTAAAATAGTTGCGAAAACACTCAGTGTTGCCATTCATTGTTTCTTTCATTTTTTTATATAAATTGATAGAATTTGGAATATTTCACAATTTGGATGTATATCTTCGATTCTTTGCAACTGTTTTCGAAGACTTCTTCTTTGAGTGCTAATCACATAATAATCATATTCACAACCATTATCGAATAATTCTAGAAGAATAGAAGTTTGATTTAAATTTGGATCTTGTGTTTTCTGTACAACATGTGGGGCCATTTATTTTATTACCTCATTTCTGCGATTTATTCCATCTAATGCTATATGATCTGTTATGTTAAATTTTCTATACTTTTATGTTGGATTTTTTTATATCTTTTAAAGGATCTATTTGGTCACCTTTAATTTTGTTCATTTTTTAAATGTGCTCTATTTGACTTATATTTAATTGCATTGTGTCTTTTTGAATCTTATACTTGCCATGTTTTCTAATTGATGGATAAACTTTTTAGTTGCCCATTAAGTAAATTTTTTAGCCAGAGACATATATGACCTAACTATTAACTTATACAGACCCGATTCATTGATAAGTAGAGCATTTGGTTTCATGTTAAAAACCATCCCTATTTTAGGGACGGTTCTAAATTCAGTAAAGTTCTACTTATCATCATTATCAACATTCTAATATAACACATTTCTTGGTTTTATGTATTCCAAAAGTTTAGTTACATCAGTTCCATTAAACCAAGGATTATTTTCCTCACAAATAATCATACAAACTTGTTTACCTATATAAATAAGTTTGCTGTTGTTTATGTCTAGAATTGACTCCATTTTTATTTTCGAAACTATGCGCAAGTGGAATTGGTAAGTTGTAATATGTGTTTTTATTAATATTCTTTATTATGAAGAAAACAAAAAAATCGTAGAAAAAATATTAAATAATACAGACCAAATCCATTTAATTATATAGCTCTTAAGGAGTTAAATTTTCTAAATCATAGACAACATATTTCATTTAATTTATAATTTCATTATAGGATTCGCACCTTATACCAAATAATGAAATGCTATTTTTGCCAACTCTGGTCAGTATTTTTTGTAAATTCATTATATTCCAAGAAAGTTTCATTACTAAAAAAATACAGCAAACCATTTGTATATCTAAAAGCTGAGTCTATCATATTAGGTAAATTAGGAAATTTCTCAATAATTATACCATGTGTTTTATCTGGAAACGATGTTCATCTATTTCTGCATATTACAACTTTTCATAAAAGATAAAAGTTTTCCCTGAATACAAATTAAAAACAGCATTTATTTTATATTCATCTTGTAATCCAAATTAAGCGATTTTCTTTCGAAAACCACTAATAAGATTATAACTAGGATAATCACCCATATTAATTTTTTCGTCAACAAACCCAACTAACTTGCCTGATGGTCTTTGGAATATAAAAAAATTATTGAAATTGGTTGGTGGAAACCCAAACCAATTTCGTACCGAAAATGGTCTAATGATTATTTTCTTGTCTCCCAAAACTTCTGTCCAAACACTGTTACTCTACAAAATATACAACTCACCACCATAATTAAAAATGTTTTTATATATTTGTCTTTGTGTAAATCAATTGGATTATTTTCATTAAAATTATTTTGTAGTGGTGGCCCATAAAAGTTTTGAATATTTTGAATACTGTCTGGTTGCAAATCTACCAAATAATTGTTGAGAATTGGGTATATGATTCCATTTTTATCATTTGTATGTTGAAGACCTAATACATGTCAAATTTGGTAGATCAAAATATCTAATAAATTGACTTTATTTTCAGGAGTGTTTATTCCATCATTATACCAATATTCCTGGCTATTGAAATGAATTTCAACAAGACTATTTTTTTTATTTGGGAAAAAAATGCATGGGCTTGTGCAATACTATGCGGAAATAATATATAAGGACAAAATCTGCGTAATATCTGATATTTGTGTTGAACTTTTTTGTATGATATAATTATGTGTGGAATTTTTGTATCGTAAACAAAATTCAAATTTGTGTGTTTTTGCCAAATGTTAAAAACAGCTTATGCTAAATTTGTAATTGATTAATTTGCATATGCAAAATTCCATTTTAATGTTTTTATTCCATTTGTTGGTAGTTGAGTAGCTACCAAATATATTGTCTTTAACACCCCATCATGGCTTGTTGACTAATTAAGTGTTTCTTCATCGAGTTTACTATCAAATGAAGAGAGGTTGTGATATTCTCGAAATATTCTTAAAGAAGTTTCGTACTATTCAGTATCGATTTTTGAAAGCGAATTTGCATCACCTTCTAGATATCCATATGCATTTAAAAAGTTGATAACACATGTTGTCTGATTCTCTTTTTTGGATAGTGCAAAAATTATATTTGTAAAAGCAAGAATAATTATAGGTCTTCATTTATATACCAAAAGTTTTAAAATATAACAAAACCTTTAATTTTATTTCTATACTTATCATCCTTAATTTTTCTATTCATATCTATTTTAATGAAACTATAATCTTCATCCCAGCACTTAGCAGTAATTTCTTAAAATTATTAACAAGGCATATCACCACCAACAAAATCATTATAAATATGCTTTAAGTTAGTATTATTTTGTCTAAATATACACAAAAAATTTGTATTGCCTCTTACCAATTGTTTAGGCAAACTGGAATAAGTTTGAGCCAAATAGCAGACATCAATATTTTTGTCTCATCCTCTTGTAAAATATTCACTAATCATACCTTGATTATCTAAAATAACATCGTCAAATACAATTAGAGATTTGTTTTTGCACTGATCTAAAGGATTCATTTCCTTAGTGTTATTAGAAAAATCTGACATTTGTTCATTAAATTTTTTGGATATCACTTCAAAATCGCCTTGTAATTCAATATATTTTGGTTGATTTAAACATTCAGAGCCAACAAGTAATTTATTTAAAATTTAACCACCCCATATTATAAATAAAATTTATCATCAAATTTGTTTTTGCACAATTACTTGGACCTATAATTATAGCTCTTATATTATCAGTAATAGTTCACCATTTCTTTTATTCTTAGAAGATTCTTCAGAAATTAAGACACCAACAGCCCACTCAGTTTTCTTTTCATTAAGTCGCAATATTTTTTGTAATAAATGGATAAAAATAAAGTTTTCAAGTTAAGAAACAATAGTTTTATACTGAAGAAGAAACTTCACTATGATATAATTTATAAATATCAATTGATAGCATTAGTCAGTTTTCATACAAAATTTTTGTAACTGATGTGGAGAATAATACGATAACTACAATTTAAAAAATGAGCACTGTTGTTGACAAAAATGAAGTTATCACAATCACCAAAGGCCAATACAATGTTGAATCTTTAAAAGAAACCATAAATACAATCGATCCATTAAAAAAAACCATTGAATTGACAACAGACAATGTGAAGAATAGCATGACAATTAAAATTAAGATTGATATTAAACTTGATGATCACTTATCTGATGTTCTTGGCTTTGAAATAAATATGACCATTGAAAAAGATGAAATTTTTGTTGGCACTAAATTACCGAATTTTTCCATATAAAACAATACATGTTCAATGTAATTTGGCATATGGCATGTTCATGAAATATGATGAATCTAATACTTTGGAAACTTATATAGTTGCTAATTTTCCACCAAAAACTATGTTTGGTTTACAAGATTACATTAGCTATGAGCCCCATATCCAATTTTTATAGAATCAATAATGAATATTTTAATTTTATTGTGTTAGAAATTAGAGACAAAAATTGTAAACTGAATGACTTTGATGGTGGTGACATCGATGTTGTTTTGGAAATTAAAGATGTTTATAATATAATAATATAAAAATTAATTATAAGTTTTGATATCCATTCACAGTGTATCAATTTTATTTTCTAGTATAATTCTCTTGTTATCACAATGATTTAATGTGATTTTATTAACTTCTATTGTATATATTTTGTGTTTCTCACTCCTTAACAAATCCATTGCTCTATATTGAATTTTCACATCAAACAAACAATTCTTATAGTCTTCGAATGCAATTCGCTAATTAACAACACATTTTTTCAAACCTGTAGATTTTCTTTTCTTTATAGGCAACTCTATATGCAGACATTTTTGCTCGTAAACCAAGAAATTCTTTCATTATTTTCCCATTACACTAGTTTTTCGTTAATAGTTGTCATTTGGATAATCACTTGTATCAAATTTTTCTAACATTGTCTTTGTGTCTTTGTAGAAATCTTCTGTTTTTATGTTATATATAGCTATCGGTATCTTGATCGCATAGTTAAATTTTATCACCATATTTTGGTTGCATTATGTTTCAATGAAAATCATACATTAATTCTTTCATGTGTCGAAATTTACATGTCCACATAAATAGGCTTATTAAATTTTCACAGTTGTTTTATTCATATGTATAGCTGCAAGATTTTCATTAAATATAGTACTTCTTTTGAAATTTTGTTTTGCTACTAATTTTTCACATTTCTCTGCATCTGATACTAGTTTTATACCAAATGTGTTTCTAATATTTTTCATAGTTTTACCATACACTGGATTATCGATGAGCTTATAAAAATATTTTTCAAAATAATTTTTTCATTAGTTCTTATTTTTGTGTATAAATCTATGTACTTTTTTTAACCAATCAGATTGATTAAATGTTAATATTCTATGTATTTTTGTAAATTTTAAACCATTATATGGACACTGTTTTAAATTACGATTGTGTATTACATACTTTTCTTTTTTATGTACAGTTGGTAATAATTTAGATTGATTTGTTCCAGGAACTGCCTTATTTTCAGGATAAAAAGGTAGATCTTTATGTAAATAGTGTAGTTCGTGTGGATATTCTAAATTAACTCCTAATATATAACCATGCTGTGAATCATCTTTCAAATTTAATATTTTTTTACTCCAGTACTCTAAATCATTTAATGTATAATTAACCCATTCAAAACCACCATATGGTAAATATTGTGACATTGCCCAACCATATAAATTATTAGCATCGAGATATGCTAAATAATTTTAATCTTGATTAGATTTGAAATCTTCCAAATATTTGTTATTTGCTTTAACACATCGCTTACAATATTGTGGAATACCACCTCGAATACCTTTTTCAATTATTAAAATCATATCATAGTTATGTAATAGATCTGGTGGTTGTTTAGTCATTTTTTAGCGTTGCTTCCAACAATAAACCTGGTACTGTAAAATACCATGCTGGACTAAATCATATATATGCATTTATACATGTATTTCTAAAATGTTCGAATATATCTGCTAACAATAATACATCTCTTTTTAAATATAAATCGTGGTATACACCCAGATTTTTAATATTAAATTGATTCCATACACATTTTGCATGCTCATAATAATTGTAGGTTATATTAATTTTCATTTAATTTCTTATAAAATTCACTCTTTGGTGGGAGTTCTGTTTCTTCGAATTTTTTCCAACTATGCATATAATCATATGGGTAAACACCTTTTTAAATAACTAAATCTACACGTTCTTCTGGAAAATGTTTTTGTGTGTGTTTCATTTGATATCTACTTAAATTAGATGCTAATTTATGTACACTACTGGCCATAAATTTAAATGTGTCTGTAAATCTCATTTCTAAATTTTCTGTTTCTTTCCCAAAAGTAATAGACTTTTCCTTCATTATTTGCAATTAATTCTATATTTTTATCATCATATCCTAGCTCTTTAATAAATAAAAGTGCATCATATCCAGCTAAATTATGAAAATAAATTGGTACCAAATTTGGTAACTTTAACTGTATATTACAATTACTACATACTGGATTAATGAATTTCCCACTTATGTGATCATGATGATGTTCTTTTTTATTGTCCATACAATATTCACACTCGCATATAGTGCATTTTTTAGATTTGTTGTATAATTTTGTTCTTCTTTTGTTAGTGGGTGCATTGGTTCAAATTGTGAATATATTTCCCCAATTTCTTCTACTTCTATTTTATTGATTGTATAAATATCTGAGCATCTGGGCCACGATATACAACTGGTGACTTACACTCACCATAATTAGATACAATATAATAGCAAAAACCAGATGCTTCGTGTAATTGACATTTGTTTGTATATGATTCGTCATTCAATTTCAAATCAGTGTTACATATTTGATCATTAGTACGATTATTTATCGTTACTTAAGTGTTTCTTTATAAAAACCATTATCAATATCACATTCAGTTAAAATAGGATATTTTTTGATAAGGTTAAATTTATAAATTTATTTAGGATTTGGTTTAGTTGTTGATATTTTATTTAGATTTGATTCAAAATATGCATATATAGCAAAAGGAACTTTCGTTGTATGTTTAATATTTTTAAAATTTATTTTTTTACTTTTTAATGGTAAAGTTATGCTTACTGTTTCATTTTTAGATCAATCTTCTGTACGTTTATTTAGTTTCTCTTGAGAATAAAAGAATTGAAGGCACATATCACATATGTAAGTTTTATGCTGTTGATTATTTTTTTGTGCAGAAAGCAGTTTTGATAAATGTTTTATCCAACAGTAATGCGAGGTTGTATCATTTTTTAAATATAGTAAATTTACGTGCTTATCAGTTTTTTTTAGTTTTAATGGACATACCATGGATTTCTTACCTTCATCTTCAATAGAGTATACATTTAATGATATGTCAATTTGATTTTCTGTTTTTGGTATATCATCAATTTTAATTGGATATTCAAACTTATCTAATGCTTTTTCAATGTTAAGATCCACATTTTTATATTTAGACACTCTTTGTGGGTCTTTTTCTGCAGGAAACAGTGCAGATTTTACAGTTCAAAGAAAGCATTTTTGATCATTTTTTTAACATTCATGCATGCTTTTTCTTCTTAATTGCTTCTGGTAGTTCAATATATTATGATCTATTTAATGGATCATACTTATCTATTGCTAATTGTATTCCAATGACTCTATCTAAAGTACATCCAGAACCTCTTCTTTGAAATTCAGATAATTGTGTGAGTTATTCTTGCTTTATAATTTAGTAAATATTTATAATTGCTCCTAAGTTTAATACTGTGTGATTATAAGACTGAAATTTAAATCGTTCTACTTCATTATAATCTTGTTTGCGACAGTTGATATACATTTTAATGTTAGTTTTCAGTCCCCTAAATGTTCTAAGATTATTGTGCATTATCACAATAACCTTATTTTTTACTGAAGTTAAAATTGATTGGGCTCCACTATATTTTAAGGAATTTTCAATGTTATATGTTGATATACTATCTTAAAAAGCTTTATTAACAATGCAATTTTCATTAGTTCTCCTATTTATTTTGCTAACAAACACATTAGTAGAATAGGGGTGTGTTTCTTTTAATTCGTTTTTATTTTGTTTATATAATTCATTGGTACTGGCATCTGATAATGGTAAATTTGTAAAATTATTCTTTGTTATCCATTCTATTATTCGTTTGCCTTTATTTCTAGGCTCTTCAAATACATAATTAGAGAATGTAAATATCTCTTTTAATACATTTTTATCCTTTTTGTATAGATCTCTAACACTGGCATACAAAAATTGCAGATTTGCAGTTTCTTTTTCTTTATTGATTTATAATAAATGAAATTAGATCAGCTTTCCATAGCCTGTGCCAATATTTAATTATTTTAATCTCTACCTATAATTCTCAACTCTCTCAATCTCTTCTCACCCAACTCATCTGCGATATTGCGCGATGTCGTTTTTAATGTCTATTTATAAGAAAACAAATTTATGATAACCGCAAAAATGGGTGTAGAAAAATATAAGTGTGTATAATCGAAATACGAGCTTAAATTATTGATAATAATGAAATCGTTTTTAACAATTTAACTTCTTATGGCGATATTACTCATAGGATTTTTTTACATAATGAATTTATAGATTTATTCTTTTTACATATTGTACATGTTTTTGTTGAATAATTATTAGGTTGAATTTCATTTAGAATAACTATTATTGCATTGGGTGATTTATTATTTTTATGGTTTTCGAGATATCCATTACAAACATATTTTCCACATTCGGATACTATTTTCTCGTTTTTTTAACTTATAGCGACTTCTATCACACTCACTAAAGCATTTTTTCTGCATTTTTTGTATGTTTGTCTATAGTATCTTTGTGGAGATTAAATGAATGGATATATTTACTCTCATTGCATACTACACACGACTTAGTTTAATAATCAGCATGTCGAATTTCATTTGCATTGCGTAGTTTAGTATTTTTATGCTTTTTGAGATATAGATTACAAACATATGTTCCACATTCGCATAATATTTTCTCATTTTTTAACTCATATTGATTTTTGTCATATTCAGTACATTTTTTACAAGTGTTGATATGCTTGTCTTTTATGTATTTATGCGCGTGAAAACTTCCTATATTTAATACTTCGCCACTCTTTTTACATTGCTTTTCTTGATTTTCAATTTTTTTATTTAATAAGAAAAATAATTTATTGAGAGACAGAAAAAAAGAATTTTCTTTAGTAATTTAATTCTTTCTAAATAACACAAAAAATGGAATCTCTGCTCAACAAGTTGAACAATTCGCTTGAATTCACCAAACTGCAAGATCTAGAAACAAATAAATGGTTTTTACTGATACAGATTTTGAAATTTGTGTATCGAATTTTGGTAAAAAAAAAAACTAATTGTATTCTAGATGGTAAACTTAAATTTCATTGTCAGAGCGCTATGTCATGATACTTGTTAAAAATTCTTTGAAACTAATAAATGAGAAGGGGGTTTTTATAATGTATAAAGGCCTAAAAGAAATAAAAATGGAAAATTTGTCCATTATCCAGAATTCTCTTAAAAATATATATAAATTCTATCAACTATATTTTTAAATATTTTCATTTGATTGTTGTTTATTTTGCCTTATTTAGATTGCTAGCTTGCAAAATTTCTATTTCTAGAAAACATGAAAATTTTGCTTGAAAACTGAGAAATTTCCTTGATTTTGGGGTACAATAGCTTGTTTTTTAAAGTGACAAATCCTGCTTACGCATTTTTGAAAAAGTGGTAAATTTACTTGATTTTGGGGTAAAAATGCATGATTTTGGAGTAAAAATCTCGGTTTTGAGAAATCTTTTTTTTTTTTTTTTTTTTTTTTTTTTTTTTTTTCAAAAACCTTGATTTTGGAGCAAAAAAACCACGATTTTTCTATGAAAAATTGAGTTGCATCAGGATCGGCATTACACATCTACTTTGGACTGCAATACTTTAGACACGCCCCGTTTGACTGTGAGCCAGTAATAAGCATGATGCAGTTCTGTAAGTGTGTGTTTAACAGTCCTGTACACAGGCCTCACTTGATCACAGCAACCAATAAGCTAACGATAATGTCTCGAGTGTATAGACAGCTGTCCAGTCTACCTTTCTGCCAACTCAATCCTCAAAATACTCGGGGCTCTAGCTATTGGCTTGTCTTTGTGTGAAGACAGCCTGTTACATGAGTGAGCCAATCAGAAGTAAGTTTCTCCGATACTGTCCGTCCGGATTCGCGGGCAGACAGATAAGACGCGGAACAATTCAAGTGATCCAATCACGAGAGTGGTTCTGAACTAAAGTGTTTTGCGAAAAGCAGGCGCCCCTGACCCTGTGGAGTGGCGTGATTTGTGGTGACAGTGAGTGATGAGTTTTTAGCGGCTCTTGACAGCTAGTGTTTTGAGAGCCGATGAGGGTGAAGCGAGGTGAGTGTGGAACAGCACCGGAATGCAATGACGGGGAAAACGCGGGATATTCCCGAGAAAATCCACCGACCAGTCCCATATGCAAAAATACGCGGGTGACCCTACCGGGAATCGAACCCGGTTCGCCTTGGATGCGGTTAGTCTAACCACTACACCACCGCGGCCCTTCGTGGCTTTGTTAAGGGCGCTGTTCAACAAAAAAGTCATTATTTTATATTTCATCCTTTCATTCCCACATTAATATATGGTTTCTGGTGTTGCAAATAAGACATTTTATGATCAGTGCGGTACTTAACCTGACAAAGTACATGTTTCGTTATATAGGCTGTTCACGTTAAAATGAGCACTTTTGAAAG
Organism: Dryococelus australis; assembly: GCA_029891345.1. Classification (NCBI taxonomy): domain Eukaryota; kingdom Metazoa; phylum Arthropoda; class Insecta; order Phasmatodea; family Phasmatidae; genus Dryococelus; species Dryococelus australis. The sequence goes on along the minus strand of CM057003.1, from coordinate 5,964,360 downwards.
TCCTGATTAAGATCTACTTGTAAGCACGTTGTGTATTCCTTCGCCTTATGATAAATTAACTTTGGCATGTGCCTCATCACTTAATTCATGCGTCGATCAAGTGAAACTGTGAAATTATTAAGAAAGTTAATACTTTACAAATCTGTTAATTTTTACATTTCGACGAATTAAAAAAACGGAAAGTGAAAGAAATTGTTTTAATTTATCACAAATAATTACCTAACATTATTTATTCGACATTAAGCTATGGAACTACTTTCCATCCACCGTTACCAACTTTACTGGGAGAACGTCACTCATTGCGCCCATTAAAATATATGCAGGTAGGAGCGGTGACTTTTTCTAGAGTTCATTTCTAAAGTGTTCACTTGGTCGTGAACAACCTTTAGTAACCAATATGCTGTAGGCTTTGTGTTTGGTGCCAAGTCGAGCCTAGGACTGCCAAGCACCCTCCAAGTCGAACCTAGGATTGCCAAGCACCCTCCAAGTCGAGTCTAGGATTGCCAAGCACCCTCCAAGTCGAGCCTAGGACTGCCAAGCACCCTCCAAGTCGAACCTAGGACTGCCAAGCACCCTCCAAGTCGAGCCTAGGATTGCCAAGCACCCTCCAAGTCGAGCCTATGACTGCCAAGCACCCTCCAAGTCGAGCCTAGGATTGCCAAGCACCCTCCAAGTCGAGCCTAGGACTGCCAAGCACCCTCCAAGTCGAGCCTAGGACTGCCAAGCACCCTCCAAGTCGAGCCTAGGACTGCCAAGCACCCTCCAAGTCGAACCTAGGACTGCCAAGCACCCTCCAAGTCGAGCCTAGGACTGCCAAGCACCCTCCAAGTCGAACCTAGGATTGCCAAGCACCCTCCAAGTCGAACCTAGGACTGCCAAGCACCCTCCAAGTCGAACCTAGGACTGCCAAGCACCCTCCAAGTCGAACCTAGGATTGCCAAGCACCCTCCAAGTCGAGCCTAGGACTGCCAAGCACCCTCCAAGTCGAACCTAGGACTGCCAAGCACCCTCCAAGTCGAGTCTAGGATTGCCAAGCACCCTCCAAGTCGAGCCTAGGACTTTCTAGCAACAATGATATGAACCAGTCATGCCGTAGATATGCAGCACAGTTTACAAAACCAGTCATGCCCAAGGAAGATCATTTGGCACTGAGCTTCGCGTAGTACAGTACACGCCAAATATAAAATTCCTGTGCAACTTGTAGACAGTTGTCTACAATGGCCATGAAAGGATTATTGAGAAATATCGTTTAACTTGTAGACAACATCTCTAAGTACTCTTTCCTAGAGTAAAAAAATCTAGATCGCATAATTTTTGCACCATGACCTGTCAAAATAACAATTTTAATGATTTTAGGATGTACAAATATAGCAAGCTAAAACATAAACAGAGACTTTAACAAGGGTGAGTTAAAGGTCATGTATTAGTCCATTTTTAGGTATGCTTAGCAAAATTTATTTTACAAAAAAAATACAGACTGCTACAAATAAAAATATGCTATAATTTCCTTGTGTTGAGAAGTTTTTTAAAAATTGTGAAAATATTTCATACCCTGAAGGAAAAGATTTTTCACTTGCTACAAGAACTGTTTGGTTGATGCTTTCTGAGGCGAAATTTTGTTACTGGTAAAAAACCAATTTTGGTGCCCAATGACACGTAGATTGACAGGTGCCAACGCTATTTAGTGCCCACGAACGTATTTGTTTATTGACAACGCATTAATTGACTGCCCCCATAACACTTTAAATGGCAGCAGTATTAATCTCATCCACAGTAACAAAACTGTTCTGCGTCTTCAAAACTACACCCACCATTATATTCTGCGCGTGCGCTCTAGCCGGCGTATTCTAAGTGGTCACCTTCTGTCCGACGCCATATTTACCCGTGTTCGGTTTTTTGCATCAGGTTATGGACAAATTCATAAGGAACATTCTTAAGAAAATTGTTTACATCATTCCTTTCATCTAAATAAGTAAATGTTTCACGGAAATAATTCCAGAAAATTGACTTTCCATGAGGTGAAGTGTGCAGGTCTTGTCGCGTGTGCCACGTATTAGACTTACGTTATATACATACTCCAGACAATGCATTCACTTCGAGCAAGGAGGTTAAACGAAAACAACAATAATATTTCAGTGGAAAGTATTTTGTGAAAATATCTAAAACCTCGACCCACATGAAAACATGAAATAAGTGTTGTATACGCGCACGTTATAAGATAAATAAAGGGGGCAAAGACGTGATTTAAATGAACACGGGCACTGCTACAGAAAGTATGAGAATTGTCCTTCTTCTGATGTGGTTGAAGGCCTTGTTCCTGCACAAGAAAATGCTGGAGCTCGTCGACATCGCCTTGATTGTGTGACGCTGAGCTAACCATGTTTAAATTTAGGCTTTGTTTGACCGAAATCGGTTCAGTGGTTTTTAATTTGCGACCCTTGGGGGTAATGTGTGTACCAACCCTCGCGTTTTTATTGACGAACAATAAATTTCCTGGGCAGATTGAGTGTTAAGTCACGCAAGTGGAGTCCTGCGAGAGAAAGGTTTGTTTGGTAAACTGCAAACAAACGTAGATAGCTGATCCAATTAACTAAATTGCTTGGTGTCCTATATTGTTGTTATACCTCAAAAATGTAATATAAAGTTCTAATATGGGCGTTCTGCAGGTTGCAAAAAAAATGTTTTCTCGTCAGTCACACTTTGTTCAATTAACAAAATTCTCGAAAAGAGGGACATCCGTAAGCAAGCATCCAGTCGCTTATAACGAGTTTTTAAAGCTGCCATGGTAATAAATATATATATTAATATAAAAATTTAAATTTTTCGATTTCATACTGCACAGCTATATTCATAAAAATGCTTTATATGGCAGAACCTCACGTGATTATAGCGGATTCAGAACCACAGTGCAATTTACCCGTTCGGTCACTCATTAATTTATGAACCGAAGTGTTATGAACTTGTAATATTTTGATGTGTGCTGTGTTTGTGTCTGTTGTACTTTTTACAATCAGTGACCAAGGTGCTGTCAACATCAATCAATCATAAACGAGAAGTGTGATAACGTTCGCATACCAGATTTCCCTATTGGGAAGACTCTCAAGGCATTGGGTACTGGTTTCTTGGTGAATACAGCATGGACCGTAACATTTCTTAAGTTGCAAACATGTCCACGATCGCTCGATTCATCGTTGATACGGCATAACAGCGACATGAACGCGATTGCAGTTCTACAAACGAAGGCGTACACACGTGGCTGCACAGGACCCGCCCAGCTGTAGAGAATAGCCAGTTGTACAGGAGCCAGAAACCGCCGCGCGAGTCACGAACTCCAGTCCACGAGCTCGCAACTTGGCGCGAGGGTCACTGTAGTTCATTTGCGATTTACTTCCAACTTTTATGAAGCCCAGCCAAAACAAAAAAAAAAAAAAAGCTTAACTGATTCTAGAAAATCACACCAAAGTGACAATGCACACTTTCGTGCGCACACAGTGTAATACTATTTTGTTTTGCACGAGATCTATTTCTTAATAGGCTACCTGTTGTTATTGAATTTAATAATGCATTTGATATTATAATTTGTAAATAAAGTATAAGTAGAAGGTCGATTTAACCAAGAACAAATTTTACACAGGACGCTTGTAATACATGACATATTTTAGAAAAAACGAAACCCGCCATGCATGGTGTGATTTTTCAAACGTTTTATTTCAAAAGTGTGGAGATACCTTGAATTGCCTATTGCCAGTCGGTGGCTGCAGATGAATCGGCCATCGTAGTAGTCTGGCCAATACAAAATGTACACGGAACGCTGAATCCTCCAACAGATAGAGGCACCAACAGTCAGTGACGGAACAAACATTTAACAAACACCACCTATTTTAGATCACGTACGTACATTTCATGGCATTATAATTTATTCATTGTTCTTATTTCTAATTCGTATCTAAATATTACTTGCAGTTTTTTCCCCCAACTATTGAAAAATGTCAGTGCTATCGAAAATTTTGCTCAATGTTTTGTTGGCCTGTGGTATAACTTATTAGTGATACGGTTAAGTTTCCATATTAACATACATTGTAAGGGGGAATCGACCAGTTTCATATATAAGTTTTGCTCAATGTTTTGTTGGCCTGTAGTATAACTTATTAGTGATACGGTTAAGTTTCCATATTAACATACATTGTAAGGGGGAATCGACCAGTTTCATATATAAGTTTTGCTCAATGTTTTGTTGGCCTGTAGTATAACTTATTAGTGATACGGTTAAGTTTCCATATTAACATACATTGTAAGGGGGAATCGACCAGTTTCATATATAAGTTTTGCTCAATGTTTTGTTGGCCTGTAGTATAACTTATTAGTGATACGGTTAAGTTTCCATATTTAACATACATTGTAAGGGGGAATCGACCAGTTTCATATATAAGTTTTGCTCAATGTTTTGTTGGCCTGTAGTATAACTTATTAGTGATACGGTTAAGTTTCCATATTACCATACATTGTAAGGGGGAATCGACCAGTTACATATATAAGTTTTGCTCAATGTTTTGTTGGCCTGTAGTATAACTTATTAGTGATATGGTTAAGTTTCCATATTAACATACATTGTAAGGGGGAATCGACCAGTTTCATATATAAGTTTTGCTCAATGTTTTGTTGGCCTGTAGTATAACTTATTAGTGATACGGTTAAGTTTCCATATTACCATACATTGTAAGGGGGAATCGACCAGTTTCATATATAATTTTTGATATTATTTCTTTTTATTTTAAGTATGGCTTTGATATGGAAATATTTTTTGAGAATATGTAGTTAAGTGGAAGAGAAGGCGATAGTAACTTCACTAACTAAATACGATTTTATATAACAACTTCGCCTCTCTTTACTTATGCTGTACCTCTGGAGCGTTTATCTCGTCGTGAGTATACAGTGACTATTTGTTGATGTTACAAATGTACACTGGGTATCAAACATGAATAACAACTACAGATATGGAATTACTGCAACTAACCGATATTGGAAATAGGGGTTCAAAAGGAGAAAAGCCCACAGTTGTGTATGAGACGATGATTTCAGTGACGTTAGTGTAAGTATAATAAATTCGAATGGGGGGGGGGGGGGTGGACCCAGGGCGAGACAACACCCTCCGAGTGATGGGTTTTACAGCCGGGACCCGTAGGTGGCCGTATTCCCTGAACATGACATGAAGTGGGGCCCTAGGATGGAGCGGCGCTGAGATGCAAGAGCAGGGGAAGCGGGAGTACCTCGAGAAAACCCGCCCGCAAGCGGCAGCGGCATCGTCCAGCACGATTCCCACATGCGAAAATCCGGGAGCGAACCCGCCGGGGATCGAGCTCGGACCGCCGGTGTGGGGGGGGGGGGGGCGGGGCGAGTGCGCTAGCCACTGCGCCACCGCTGCCCCCTGACGTTAGTGTTAAAATACTGAATAGAAGACCAGTTATTTATCGGCACTCAAGACCTCGACGTTAAGAGCTGCCCAAATCTCCTCATTCACTAACTTAGTTACTTCAACTGCGAACTATAAGAAATTTCTTCGATGTGCGTACTTTAAGTCACATTTCGGCAAGTTGTTTTGGAGTTTCATCAATATATAGGCTGTGAACATTTTTGAGGCCCTAGTTATGTTTTCCTTTCATGAATTTTTTATTCTTTAACCTCATTTTTAAAATAAATATTGCCATATAAGTAATAAACATTGTGTGTTTATTCAACCTCACTTGGACGTTAACGTCTAAAGCTAAAATAAAATACATTTACTGACTATTGTTTCACATGAGAGGGATTTCATAAGTGCTCACTTTACTGTGAATAACCTATATATGTTTAGGAACTATAACGTATATGCAGTATTACTACGCAAGTGAGTGACAAAGTTACTGATATCACTTGAAAACGGATGGCAATCGTGAACGAAATCAATCAATAGTGCCGTTTTGACTGATTCAACTCGAATAATTTGGGGGCCGCGGTGGCTGAGTAGTTAAGACTGCTCGCCTCCCACCAAGGCGAACCGGGTTCAATCCCCTGCCGCATCACTCCTCAATTTCGGCAAGCGGGAATAGTGCCGGACGATGCAGCTGGTTGGCGGGTATTCTCTGGAATCTCCCGTTTCCCCAGCCCTTGCATTCCTGCTCTGCTCCATTCTCACCTCATTTCACCCTCATCGGCTCTCAAGACCTCGTTGTTAAGAGCCGCCCAAATCTCTCTCAACTCAACTCGAATAATTCATCAAATGTCATATAATTATTTAACGACTTTAAAATTATATTTGATAATGTATTTCCATTGAGTATAACGTAATAAAAGGGAGTTTCAGTTTTGCGCAAACTAAACATATCTCTTCTTTACATTCTGTTACATTTGATTTTAAATAATTTATTCCCTTTTCTACTTTTCGTCGAGTTTTGTTCTAGCATTCGTGGGTCTAGTGAATGACATGAAACGTTGTTGACTTATCTCATATGGAGAGGGCTGGAGTGAGGGAATATTTCACAATTTTATGAAGGTAGGCGGTTTTCAAAATAACACACTCCGAATGTTCATTAAAAAAAAAAAACCCTGTTTGGAGAGCGTGGCACTATTCGAGATCATCTGCAGGCGTTGAAAACATATTGTGTTGAAGCTGCGTTTGTTTATTCTTGCGTTCTCGATTCTTTTATTTTATTTTTTAGTCCGAGACATGGTACGAGGGGCCGATGGAGGGATGTTGGGGGGGGGGGGGTTCAGCGGAAACTCGCAAAGGCACTTCCGGAGCGGCTCGTAAGCCTCGAAGTCGCCAATATACTCTTATCTCGTCACGCCCTCGGATACGGCTGCCAGCCAAAAGCGTTTTGTGAAGCGGACTCCCTGCTTTCATAAACGATCATCCTGAAATATAAACATTTTTACGCTCCCCCCCCCCCCCCCCATCCCCCTTCTTCCTCACTCGGATTGAAAAAATAAATGAAAGCCTCTCTTAAAAAATTATTTCGTCTCTCTCATCTCTCTCCGAGCTCCGGCAATTTTACGCCATCACGTTAACAGCCACTTGGGTAAAACGCGCGTAGATGACGGAAATTTTCATTTGAAGTCGCGGACTCGTTATGCGCGAGTATACGAGTTTGCGAGTTACATCTCCGGAAATCTAGATCCCACCAAGTTTTTTTTTTTTTTTTTTTTTTTTTTAAAGTAGCTCTTTTATTTTTCAACAAATTGGTGCATGCCAAATGTTGGCAATTTTCCAATTTGTCTTCGACAACTCACTTCCGAGGGGAAGGAGGGAAATAATAAAAACGCAATCAAACCTCGATGTGCTTATTCACCACAGGAAGTAACCGCAATCATTTTCTGCAGCGCGACATTCCAGAATTGATATTGGCACGCAGGACACTATATGCACATGAATAACAAAAGAATGGTAATTATCTCATCCTACCATCAGTCTCTTTTGTCATTTCGCAAATCGTATACAAGCTTTCCAGGGCAGATGAAAGTCACAAAACCGAACGGCTGTGATTCAGGACATTGTTCACATTTTTCAAGCATGTCTAGTGCTCAGTTCTTCGCCAGTGTCTCCGTTACCTGTTTGACGATACAAACTGTTTAATAAAAGCGATGTCTCATAAAACGAAAATTTCGTTTCTTGAGTTAGGAACTAGACGTTTACGCCACTTGTAAGATGAAAAAATGCTTTCCTAAAATTATTCCATTTTGGTCACAATTGATTATGCGACCTTCTCTCTCGATATTACAATCGACTCTATGCTCTAGTTTTTATAAACAAAATTCTGTGCTTTTGTTTCACAGGCATCAGGAAATACAATATTTTGAACACGGAGAGAGACAAAACGACTTTGAGAAAAAAACGCCTTCAAGTAACGTACTTAGAGCCAAGTTGTTTGTTTGAGTTATCTAACTAGTGGTATGATTTTTTCGATTTAAAAATCCAAGACATAATTTACATTACTGAGTTGTTCTATCTTCACCGATTGATCACGACGTATATTCCGCCACCGCTCTATATAAAGAGCGAGGCAGCACAGTTGTAAACCAATGGAATCGCGTTTGCAGGGACACGGGTTTGAGTTTCCGTCAGGCCATAATGATTTCCAATTTCCCGGTGTCCCGAAATCACTCCAGGGGGCCAATTCTTGAGATGTTACGAGATTATTTAGAAATGTCGAATCTCACTGTTCTGATTTCGAAACCATTATTTCACTACGACAGGGAACTATTCTTGAGTTCACATTTCGAAATGCGAAATCTTTGTGTGAGGTTTTCCTCAATCTCGAACTTCTGGCCACGAGTCGATTGCAAGCGATACGAACATCATATTTACTTCGCATACTGAACGTATTCCTTTCGTCTTCGTCGTGTTTTGCTGTTCGTTGTGAAGTTATTAGAGGTTATATGATTGCAATGGAGACTGTGGCTAAAAATAAAGTTACGAAAGAGCGGAAGGTCCTGCTACTCGAATTTTTTTCCACTTAACCCAAACACATCATCACATTTATTGAACACACGCTGCAGTCTAACATTATTTTAATAATTTTCCAATGATCTCACTATTAAATACTCCATCCACATGTCCGTCATTTTACATAGAATATTTCTCTACTAGGCCGTGTGGAATACACTCTCACCACGCGGGCGGTTAGTGAAATTATTCCGAATGGATTATTTTCTCTCGAGAATAGCTCAAAGTAAAACATAGCGGAATTTCAAGCACACTCGCAATGGAATAAAGTCTCAAGATCTCTAGAATTGACCCCCAGGAAAGGTTAACACACATGTACACATTTACTGGCTGTTAACAAAAATTAGAAGTGAGTCACCTATATCCACTAACGTAAGAACACCGGTTCTGTTCGTGCATGTGTTAGAACTCACCATCGTCCTATTGGTCAATATCACACCGTACACTACCCTGTACTTTACAGCGTTCATTATTGACCGGCCATCAACCAATGAGAGCAGATCTGATACTGACCCAATCAAATGTCCTTTATCGTATAAAAGGATATACAAACAACAATTTTCCTTTGAGTGGCTGTAACAAAATTCTATCGTTAGAAATATCATTGTTACTGCGCTGTGACGTTCTTGTGAGGTCGTGTTAAACACTAGCCGAACAAATAATGCACATCCATGTTCTGAACAACAAAGAGATGTTCGAATTAGCTACAAAGTGTTAATTCTACTCAGATTAGGAAAAAAGGAGTTTTCTTATGGGGGAGTTTGGCATAGAGAAAATTTTCCGCCGCAAGTTTGCGCTGGTGTTCCAAAGAGGCCGCTTTTAACCCGTTTAGACCCAGTGTACACAATTACTGTGTACATTACACAAGTGAATGAAATGTTTGGTATTACTGCACACTGCGAAGCTCAGTGACCAATGGTGTTATCTGTGGGTAGATTATTTGCAAATAGTATTACTGGTCTAGGTCTGGTCATATAACTGTAGTCGAACCTATAGCCTACATCTCATTGGCTGTGGCAACGAAATAAGTATTGTGTCGACTTAAGTACAGCACGCATCATAAAACTTTTTGTTTGCAACATCTGAACCAGTAAATTAAACTTGGCCTGAAAGGGTTAAGCTGGAGGTAAATTGATACATTATACATAAGTTTGCGTAAAAGTTGGTATTTGGCCGGATTCGTGCTATTATATTTGCCCCAGCAAACATTTTAAGCATTAACTTTATTCGGTAACTCTTACTCACACCCCCCCCCCCCCCAGTGATATTTACAAGAGAAAACGGTAAAAATTCAACTGTGGCTGGTACTGAGCGTTTATAGAGAACTTAAATCAAAAGGAAAACGCTACGAGTTTAAGTGCTACAAGAATATAGTTCTCATCAAAATTAACATTGTATTTTTCTCCTTTCGCTTAAGGACGCTGCCTAAAAAAGGACTAAAAATTATAAATTTTTTTAACAATTTCATTACTACATATTTTAATATACCTTATAACATTAGGGAAATTATATTTAGTGGAAAACTTAATTATTTTGAAAGATTGGTTTTGGTTTTTTTTTTTTTCATGGGGAATGGTTTGTTACACAGTGGTTGGTTTCTATTTTCCAGTTTTATAATGAGGTTTGTAAGAATAGGCCTAATAAAAAAAATGACATGAAATATAAAATTTCTTTAAATATTTGTCTGTTACTGGTGATATTGGCTATTTAAGGAGAGACAAAAGAACTTATTTTGATATAATATATTATGATTTAAATTTTTCGAGTCAGTTTTGATTTTTAAAGAAAGTAATTGTATAAGTCTATGTGCAATTTGCGGCAGAATATTAGAAAATAGGTGAACGTATGTCGGTATACTTACACTCTAGCTCGATGAACAAAGCAGGGTGTGACATAATCTAGCTCGATGAACAAAGCAGGGTGTGACATAATACAGCTCGATGAACAAAGCAGGGTGTGACATAATACAGCTCGATGAACAAAGCAGGGTGTGACATAATACAGCTCGATGAACAAAGCAGGATGTGACATAATACAGCTCGGAAGAATTTACACAATTCATATATCATATGAAAATTGTAGCTATCCCATTTTACTTGCTTACAAAACGGAAAAAAAAAAAAATACTGTACACATGCGACACCATGCGCTATCTGGCGGCGAAAACATTTGGTTGTCAAACTAAAAGCGTTGAGCTTCCCAACCTGAGTAGAGTCCAGGTTAATGATCGGATAATTCCTTCTGACAGCCCATGGCCGATTCCTTCCCCTCTCCTCATTCTCTGAGCAACTTGCTAAGTGTTAAACAACCTCGTTGTCAACGAGACGTTAAGCCACACCTACCTACAGGCTGTTCACGGTAAAGTGAGCACTTTCGAAATCCCTCTCACTTGGAATAGTCGTCAATAAATATATTTAATTTCAGCCTTAAGGGTTAACTTCCGAGTGCGGTGGAATATGGCAATTGTGTTTATTACTTACATGGCAATGGCCATTTAAAAAGTTGGTTAAAATATAAAAACACATATCTGAAAGGAAAAATGTAACAAGGATATCAAAAGAGCTCGCTTTACCATGACAGCCTATACCTATCTACTTACATACTTCTCTAAATCTTATTTCTTCATATTCGTGACCTTCAATTTCATTTATGTAAATTAGTTAAAATATATTTTTAATAGTCTATAACTTATCGACGAATTATTCAAATAGTTAAAAATTCGCTGTGTTCTCAGTTATTAACAGCGCTCTGCTGGTGCGCAGCTAGCCCATAAAATTATCTATTAAGTACTTATCCTTGAAACAATGCTGACGTGTTGACATATTTGAGAAGCATGGCACCGTTGCTGAATTCTGCGCGCAGTATTTTCAAAACAAATGGAAACTTGAAATGAAGAAAGCTTTTTTCCTCTGTGACAGCAAACAACGAATAAATAACACAGGCCCGTTTGAAAACAAGTAACGTAGAGTTTTGACTTTGTTGCAAACTATTATGCAGCTCCCCTGTAAACTTGTGGCTTCCCACCTTACATTTGCACATATGCATTTGACTCAGCACATTATTTACTATAGTCTATTCGCGGTTTCTTCACACCTTTTGAATCAGACCTTTGAAAACCCACCCCATGTATGACGTGTTTTTAATTATTTCCTAAATATGACGTATACTACAAGCGTTTTATACCCCTGTTAATACGACGATGTCTTATTTCTCGTTAAATTGAAGTTTTAACTGTATTTTATTTATAAATTATAATAATTTATTTCTAATAAATATCCAGGAAAACCGTGAGAAAACATCGGTTGGTAGCGCATATAGTTATCGTTGCAAAATATCATTACAGCTGAATTCGGTACGTTGTCCTTTGGTGTAATATTCTAGGCATAGTTAAGCTTTGTTTGCACGAGGCGGAGGAATACCCTGGAAGTAGAACTTGAGCAGGGCTTCAGAAAAGTGTGAAGTCATATATAGTGTGAAGTACATATATACAGTGAAGTCACCTTTGTAATTGGATAACAGTTTATTGAACATGCCCTGGACGTCTTTGAGCCAATAACAGACTCACAGGGAAACACGTATCGAGTCCCAACTGCCAGGTGTGGTGCAGCACTGGCTACTCTCTGGCACCGCAGCCAATGAACACACAGCTGAGGCTCGAGTATACACAGGACTGTGGAGTCTAGCCTACAGGTTATTGAACTCGCGAAATTTTCCTATCCCTAATCGTAGGGCGAGCAGAGAGTATTCCTACGTTCAGATAAACAGGAAATTGGCAAAGTATGAAGCTTTGACCAGTCAACCCTATCAGACTAAATTTAATTTATTGTTTCAAGTGTTGTAAAGAAAATTTTTATAACGGGTGCTGTACTCAAGTCAACGCAACGCTTATTTCGTTGTCACAGCCAATGAGCTGTAGGCTGTATGCTTGACTACAGTCACATGAACCAATTATTCCAAAGAGCAGCAAGACAGTTTGCAAATAATTTATGCACATGTAAGATCATTGGTCATTGGATTCGCTGTGTGCAGTAAAACCAAAAATTACCTACACGAACTTAGTGTACACAAATGCGTACACCGGGTCTGAATGGGTTAAATAATGGCCTGGCGACAAGCGTATGTCCATTCCCATTTTCTTTCGATTATGTGTCAGGATAGATAAGTGGGTGCATAGTTTTTGTTAACCCTTTCATTCCCAAATTAATTTTCAATATATCTAGTGTTTCAAATAAGATATCGTTTGATACATCCTGCACTTGAGGAGAAAAAGAACTCTTTTTTTTATCAGATCCAATAAGCTTGTAGGCTTTTTGTTCGGTGATTAGTGATGTGAATCAGTCATAATGTAGAGCAGTGACACAGTTTACTTATCAGTAGAGAACTGCGAAATTCGCGTTATCATTCGAAGACAAAATAGACATCAAACACGTATACGTTTGAATTGCTCTTGTCATTGGACTACAGCTGGTTTGACACGCCCTGAGCTACCTTGAACCAATCGGAAGCAAATAACGACAAGATAGCCCAATCACTTCCCGCCTAGTCAAAACGGATTGTGGCTCCTCGCTTTTGCAGAAGCCAATAAACAAATGAGACATGCGCTAATGTATATAGGGCGGTGAAATCTAGCATGGTGCCAAATAATAACGCGAAATCTGCATGTCTCTGCATATCAGTTACACACGGGGAAGATCATTGGGCACTGAGCCTCGTGATGTACATTACCGGCTAAATACAATCTTCCTGTGCAAACTGTCTACACTGGGCTTGAAAGGGTTAAGCAACACACACCAGTAGTGTGGCAAATAAAGCAATGCATTACTGTTATCAACTGTAAATGGTGAAACAAAACTGTGAAGCATTTGTCCAAAGTCCTTAAATCCGTGTTGAAATGTTTTATAAAAACACGACAAAGTTTCCTTTGTGTGTAGTCACTTATTCTTAACCTCATAACGTACAAATTAATTTTTTATTTCAGGTGTTGCAAGAAAAGAAAATTTTGACTTAACCAGTACTTCCTAATGTTATATAACAGCTGGCAATTTGATGGGTTTCGGTAGAACTACGCCACAAAAAGCAACAGATTACAAAATAGTTGGTGTGTCAGCAGCAACCAATAGCATTGCCGAGGAGAATGATGTGTACGGATTGGTGTTAGCTGATGGAGTTGCACAGCACCGGCCATGATTTCACCCATTCTGCAACATGTCAGACGTGAATGGGTACATTCGATATAATACGTTACGGGATCAACCGAAATCATGCGATACACCAACGGCGATGTAAACAGCATATGGAAACAGATCCACACTTGGCGCTGTGAATGAATAAGCGCCAGCACATCACAGAGTACTTGACAATACAGAGGCGAGATATCAGGCTATTCTGATAAATCCAGCCGCACATGCCAGCAAAGTTATAATAGCCTAGTATCTAGATGTTATATAATATGTTTTAGGTCACGAACATGTAATTAGGTTAAGTACCTCCATTGTATATGTGTTATTACAGATATAAAATATAGCTATTAATAATTATAAGCAATAAGGGGAGAACTTCCATAAAAACTCGGTCAGAGTATCACACAGTATCCATATTTGTCAGTGCAGTGAACTATTTTAATATTGTTCACTTTAAACTTGGGCCTACGCGAGGAAGAGAAATCATGCGACGGAACACTCATTTGGATTCTGAAAAATATTTTTAATGTTGATGCTTTCCAATAAGGGCATGAATCGAGGGTGAATTGTGATTTGTGCAAGAGTGGACTCGCCCAGGCGAGATGGACCCGTCCATTTTAGTCAGGCGTTGTGTAGCTGATGTGTCAAGAATCAGTATTGGTGTGTCATGGGAGTATGTAGCATTTTGGTGGAACGAGAGTAGAAGCGTAAAACACTTGCAATGATGTTGTCCCGATACCATGTTTCCGATACCGATATCGATTCCGCGATACTAATGCCGACAATAATGCCCTTCGCAATGGGTTTTTGTATTCCTGCAAATATTGTTATGCCGCGATTCCGTACAATGTTATTTTGTTTATAAACGTGAATGACCAAATTATTGCACGAGTGAAAAGCTAATAATTTGTCCTCTATTTTTCATTTTTTGAAATAATAATCAGCCTATACACGCCGAAATACGGCAATTTTTGTGTTTGAAGAAAGTATTGACCTGATTTCATTGTCTAGAACCGATACTAATGTATCGGCCCGATACCACACCCAATACCGATACTTCGAAGTGGGCCAGGTATCGGAACGACTATACACATTATGCTATACACATTTTATATGCATTTTATATGATGTATGTAAAATGTGTATAGCATAATAAGACAGTTTTGTTCCACGAATGTATCGTTGTTATTTATTAAATAACTTAACTCAAGGAACTCCGAACGCTTTCCCCTCGAATCATTACAGAAAATAAGTCGTAAGAGTACGACTAAACGGCGTCACCGAGCAACAGCATGTCGCATTGCCATTCGCCGAAGCGAATGTACCCTACCAGATACGAGAACCGTTTTTGGAACATCGCGCAAGCTATCAGCGAATGGGCAATACGCCCACGTCGAAGGAATTGTCACAACATTTCTCCCCTGCGTGCTTTATCTACGCTGTGATAAATGCCAACTGGCAAATTTCGCGTTTTAAAAAGGCCCTTACATTATACTCTACTGCCCTATGTACTTTAAAGTTTAAAAGTGGACTCACAGCCATCCGTCGCTTCCGTCAGTCGCCCGTCCGTCAGGCTGTCACGTGATCTTCGACCAATCGCAGGGCAGCTGGTATTTCTATCCGTCAATCCGTCAAATATGTCTGAAACTTTAACTTTCGACGGACCGACGGATGGGCCTTCGCCTTCTGCCGACATTCCGTAGATGCGAATACGCACTTTGAAATAAAATGCAAGGCTGTGTATATATGTTTATTTATATCTGGTGGTAAATTCAGGAATTTTAAAACGTAAACAATAATTCAATATAATTTTTTATATCATGTAAAAGAGTTGTTTCCTCAGAATGTTCCTATTTTGAAAATGTATTTCCAACCTACATATAACTTCCACGAAATTAAGATTGCCACGTTAAGTTGTCACGCTGGAATTTTTCCGTACTGAAGGATCGACGGACGATGGATTGTCGTGAGTCGCTTTCAACTGACAGACGAAGAAACGGACGGATGACTGATTGAAGGACGCGTGACTGACAGGTGGGACGAATGGTTGTGAGCCCAGCTTAAGCGTTCCGTCCAATGACTGCATCCCCAGTGTGTAGCCAGTTTTACCTCAGACCAGTTGGCACGGAATGCGGTATGCTTGTTTCCTTGCACGTCTTTTAATTGGCCCAGAGCCTGCCTGGACGTAACTAATAAACTGTAATCTAATTGCAAACACACAAAAAATGCACATGTCCTTGAAGTATAGAATGTCCTAAAATGAATTCACGAAATTTTGCAGTCCGTAGTTATAAAAGGGTATATACGTTTAGCATATACGATTGCGTTATTATGTGTTTATGGGAGTTTGTCATCTTCGAAAAAAAATGTTTTGTTTTCATACCGTGTGTATAGATAATGTAACATATAATTTTTTTTTGTATATTAGTTTATATATATATATATATATATATATATATATTATTATATATATATATATATATAACACTACAAGTGGATTAAAGCTCATTTTTCGAAACGTTGACGTGGAGAATATGTGAAATCAATATACCTCAAGTTTATTATAGAAATGTTGTTCACTTCATAAAACTATGTATGGTGAAAATAATGTCGCAGTTGTAGTGTACAAGTGTTTCTAAAACGTACAAAAACTTTTTACTAGGTAGTGAAATTTTCAGTTCAAGTTGCGAGAGAGAGAGAGAGAGAGAGAGAGAGGAGAGAGAGAGAGAGAGAGAGAGCTGTCAGAGTGAGGTCACTTTACGCAGGTGATCCTGGCAGAGACAACAACGTGTAACTGAAATCAACTCTTGCGTGACATCGCTGTGCGCCGCCATTAGCAACGCAATTTCCCATCTCTGAAAAACAAGAGGAAGCGGACAAACGACGGAAGGGCAGAGGAGAAACGTCGGCTTTTATCTCGTCCCTGTCCGCGCTCGCGAAAGCGAGAGTATTTCACACGGCTATTGGAGTCGGATGAGATGGGGGAGGGGGGGAGGGAAGAGTACAGCCGGCACGGAAGAGAAACGGCACGAGCGCAGGTTGGCTGCACTGTGTACAGGGAGAGGGCGGAATTGGTGACCATCGATTGGAACGTGCAGAAAGGGAGTTGCGGGGGATCGCCCACTGGAAGTGGCGATATCTTGGTATCGCGTGACTTTCGCTGGAGGGGGAGGGGGAGAAGTCGACCTGCAGTTCTGCCAACTCGGCGGAGACGTTTTCCTCTTTTGGGAATGTTATGGGCTATTCCGCCATTTTGGATGCTTGGTTTTTCTTGCTTATTTATGTTTTAATATGAAAATTTCAAAAGTACGTCTACATATATCGACCTAGCTACTGACTTCACACTGCAGTACAGATATAAAAACTTAACTACGAACCCATAAATATGTCGCAATATCGATTCTACAAAAATTTGGCAACGTTGGAATCGTGCCGGCTGATGACGCTGGTCGGCGAGTTTTCTCGGGGTCTCCCGTTTCTCCACGCACTTTCATTCTGGTGGTGCCGCGCTGTGAAGAGACGCCTTAATCTCTTCGCTCACGTTTACGACCCCCTCCCCCCTCCTCCAGCCGCAACCCACCTAATATCCAGTATAAATATAATATAGCCCATCCTTAAACATTATCTACAAAGTTTCGTTAAATTTATGATCATTTCTTTGGATTTAATAAGATTTAATCATTTTAAAAATTAGATATGTCAATTAACGTATATTTGGCATCTCGTTTTAATGACGTATTCACTCAAGACCTAAAAACCTGCTAATTACACGGCAGCTACCTAACCCGCGAAATCCAACCGCATAAACCTGCAAAATAGCGTTAATAGCAAGAGAAATGTCGGAACGCCTTTCACCGAAGCAGATACTGGTAACCTACTTCCCAGCCGGCATCCCAGCCAATACGGGAAGTTTTCGTTGCATGCGGTAGCCAATAAGACACAAGGCCAGTGCCCAGATCTTTGCGCAGCCAATCGGATAATGGGCACGCTCACACATCAAAAGGAACCGCCAAACCGTTTCGTCTCTGTGGATTTGATCTACTCTGTGACCACGGTGGTACGGCGACGCAATTCTGAGAGATGGCCGCGGTAGAGAGCGGAGAGGATCACACCGTATGCATCGCTGTCAAAAGTGCGAGGCGGATGAATGGAACCGGTCGCGGTTAATGCCTCCGACATCTCGTTCCTTGCTGCGCTGCGTCGGCGAACCGCCCTGGATTGCTACCGCCTCTGGAGTAATCCCTGGCGCGACGGATGCTGTGTGGCGCGAGAGCGACGAAAGACAAGCGATTATGAGCTCTGCGCCCGAACACGCGGGAAGACACTGAGGGCGTTATGGTGAGCTCTGCTACGGAACATGCGGGAAGACTGCGGGCGTTCTGGTGAGTTAACTTCGGAACAAGCGGGAAGACACTACGGGCGTTATGGTGAGCTGCTTCGGAACAAGCGAGAAGACACTGCGGACGTTATGGTGATCTGATTCGGAACAAGCGGGAAGACACTACGGGCGTTATGGTGAGCCCCGCCGGCTCCGCCTACCTTTCAACCCCACTACTGTTCGACCCCCCTCCAGACACACAATTCCCTTCCTTCTATAATGACCGAGACAGATGGCTCAGTGGTAAACCTGCGGACTCGCATTCGGCAGGGGAAGGGTAAAATTGCCGGTACGGCAATCTTGATTTTGGTAATTTTTTCCCCATAGTTTTCCAAAATCACTTCAGGGGAATGGTGGGATTGTTCCTTACTACAGGCCACAGCAGATTCCGTCCCCGTTCCTGTTTCACTGAGCGCCTTGTTCCCGTTTCTAATGACCACACTGTTGACGAGATCTTAACTCTTACAAAACTAATCCCAAATGTAACTCAGCCTGTGCTAAAAACTAAATTTTCTCTGCCAATAAAAACAAAATTTCCGTGGATATAGTTTCATTGCTCGGTCATTGTTTCTTTAACGCATGTAGTGATCTTCAAATAATTTTACTGCGCGTCAATACTAATTATCTCGAGCAATAATAACAACGTTTTTCTAACAGCAAAAATTAACAATACAGACTGTACAATCTGTTACATTCAAAAGGGTACATGATCAAAGTATAGTCAATTAGATATTCCGTTGGGCGAAAACATGCCATTAATAAACTTTATTTAGTTAAGTAAGTGTGTAATATGTAGCGCAAACTAATAGGACGGTGGAAAGTGGAAAAGCAGAAACAAACAGGAATAGCGTTTCCATAATAGTGGATATACGTCACACAATTCTAGCTTGTCTTTAATGCCAGTAAATGTGTACAGAGTGCAGAGTGTTAAGCCCTACCTACATACCAAATACCAGTCTACATTCCTTCTCTATGGAACTGCTAATCTCTGTCACAGAGTAAATTAGAGGTGAAACAGTCACCCATAACTACGGTAGCGCCGCTGCACCTTAGGACTTGGGAGTTCTGCCAATGTCGGGTCACCTATCTCCAGAAAATTAGAGATAAAACAGTCACCCATAACTACGGTAGTGCCGCTGCACCTTAGGACTTGGGAGTTCTGCCAATGTCGAGTCACCTATCCCCAGAAAATTAGAGATGAAACAGTCACCCATAACTATGGTAGCGCCGCTGCACCTTAGGACTTTGGAGTTCTGCCAATGTCGAGTCACCTATCCACAGAAAATTAGAGATGAAACAGTCACCCATAACTACGGTAGCGCCGCTGCACCTTAGGACTTGGGAGTTCTGCCAATGTCGAGTCACCTATCCCCAGAAAATTAGAGATGAAACAGTCACCCATAACTATGGTAGCGCCGCTGCACCTTAGGACTTTGGAGTTCTGGCAATGTCGGGTCACCTATCCCAGAAAATTAGAGATGAAACAGTCACCCATAACTATGGTAGCGCCGCTGCACCTTAGGACTTGGGAGTTCTGCCAATGTCGGGTCACCTATCCCCAGAAAATTAGAGATGAAACAGTCACCCATAACTACGGTAGCGCCGCTGCACCTTAGGACTTGGGAGTTCTGCCAATGTCGGGTCACCTATCCCCAGAAAATTAGAGATGAAACAGTCACCCATAACTATGGTAGCGCCGCTGCACCTTAGGACTTGGGAGTTCTGCCAATGTCGGGTCACCTATCCCCAGAAAATTAGAGATGAAACAGTCACCCATAACTACGGTAGCGCCGCTGCACCTTAGGACTTGGGAGTTCTGCCAATGTCGAGTCACCTATCCCCAGAAAATTAGAGATGAAACAGTCACCCATAACTATGGTAGCGCCGCTGCACCTTAGGACTTTGGAGTTCTGCCAATGTCGAGTCACCTATCCCCAGAAAACTAGAGATGAAACAGTCACCCATGACTACGGTAGCGCCGCTGCACCTTAGGACTTGGGAGTTCTGCCAATGTCGAGTCACCTATCCCCAGAAAATTAGAGATGAAACAGTCACCCATAACTACGGTAGCGCCGCTGCACCTTAGGACTTGGGAGTTCTGCCAATGTCGGGTCACCTATCCCCAGAAAATTAGAGATGAAACAGTCACCCATAACTACGGTAGCGCCGCTGCACCTTAGGACTTGGGAGTTCTGCCAATGTCGGGTCACCTATCCCCAGAAAATTAGAGATGAAACAGTCACCCATAACTACGGTAGCGCCGCTGCACCTTAGGACTTGGGAGTTCTGCCAATGTCGGGTCACCTATCCCCAGAAAATTAGAGATGAAACAGTCACCCATAACTATGGTAGCGCCGCTGCACCTTAGGACTTGGGAGTTCTGCCAATGTCGGGTCACCTATCCCCAGAAAATTAGAGATGAAACAGTCACCCATAACTACGGTAGCGCCGCTGCACCTTAGGACTTGGGAGTTCTGCCAATGTAGGGTCACCTATCCCCAGAAAATTAGAGATGAAACAGTCACCCATAACTACGGTAGCGCCGCTGCACCTTAGGACTTGGGAGTTCTGCCAATGTCGGGTCACCTATCCCCAGAAAATTAGAGATGAAACAGTCACCCATAACTATGGTAGCGCCGCTGCACCTTAGGACTTGGGAGTTCTGCCAATGTCGGGTCACCTATCCCCAGCAAATTAGAGATGAAACAGTCACCCATAACTACGGTAGCGCCGCTGCACCTTAGGACTTGGGAGTTCTGCCAATGTCGGGTCACCTATCCCCAGCAAATTAGAGATGAAACAGTCACCCATAACTACGGTAGCGCCGCTGCACCTTAGGACTTGGGAGTTCTGCCAATGTCGGGTCACCTATCCCCAGAAAATTAGAGATGAAACAGTCACCCATAACTATGGTAGCGCCGCTGCACCTTAGGACTTGGGAGTTCTGCCAATGTCGGGTCACCTATCCCCAGAAAATTAGAGATGAAACAGTCACCCATAACTACGGTAGCGCCGCTGCACCTTAGGACTTGGGAGTTCTGCCAATGTCGATTCACATATCCCCAGAAAATTAGAGATGAAACAGTCACCCATAACTACGGTAGCGCCGCTGCACCTTAGGACTTGGGAGTTCTGCCAATGTCGGGTCACCTATCCACAGAAAATTAAACATTAGGATAATGTGGGAATGAACGATGGGGGGGGGGGGGGGGGTACCTGCAGCTCCTGGACACACAAGCAGTGTTGCAACGTCTAACAATACACACACAGCTAACACACTCTTCTAAGCTACACCCTTCCCTCCCTTTATGTTTAGGTGACTGGGCTCGCATTACAGACCCTCATCCTGTCCTCAGCTATGAACAGTATTAACTTGTGCTTGAAACTCATTCCTACTGGGGTTATTTATTGTTTTTTTTTATGAATCAGATACTAACTGTAACATGTAAACTATGTACTGTTTTGTAGCATACCAGTGACGGAACATTGATATACAAGACACGAATACAATGAAAATAGTAATTATTAACGTCCCTCAACACTAAAAATGAGTTTTTAAGGTGAAATATAATGATTGCGTGAGCTAATATTACTGAAATTCGAACTTGACCTGTATTTGGCCCTGAGGGTTCGCTCTGCAAAATTCGAGGAACTTTTGTTGAGTTTCGAGGGACTAAGTGGTATTAAAGACGGACGGACAGACAGACAGACAAGACAGAGAACGTCTACTTATTATATAGGATATAGGTTGCAATTCCAGCAGCAGCAGAATTGTTCTTGTATAGCTGTCTGTGATTGTATTTGCTACTGCACATATATGGTTGCTACAGCAGAGCACTGTGTTCCTACTCTAAAAGAGATAGTACCGCCAACAGAACAACTCCAACAATATTTGGATGCATTAAATTTAAGTTACCCGTTGTTAACTTTTTTATTAGCATTTTGAAACCGTTGTTAAGAATAAACAAATGCAGTAACAATCACTGTTGCTGTCATAATTGTCATAAAATAAAAGTAACAAACTCCCGATCAATATTTTCGTACGAAGGCGATCACATGAACAGACACAGTTGATTATACCAAAATATTTTGTTTACAGTATAATTTCTTTTGGTCCAACACAGAGGTTTTGTTTATTCGAACGTGTATTTTGTTAGATGAACAAAATGAATTTAGTTGCTTTTCAAGTTTATTTACTAAAAAAAATACTGTGTTGAGACCGTTTGGCCATTTACAAACAAATATTTTGTTGGCCTTTCTCACAGTGTGCCCTCTGTGAGCGTGTGTACGATTGCAGATATGTTATATACGAAGTACATTTAAGGCCCGTACCACAAAGTACATATATAACGAAATCCAGCAGCACACGTCAGTAACTGGCCAGCAGCGACGTCGTTCGCCAATCAACGTTTGGTATGGGCTGTTCACGGTTAAATGAGCACTTTTGAAATCCCTTATTAAGGGCTAATTGTATACATGTTGTGTATTCTTCATGTAAAATAACACTGCCTTGGGCCACATCACTTTATTCATGCGTCGGCCAGCGAAACTGTGAAATTGACAGAAAAGTAAATGAACTACAAATCTGCTCATTTAACCCTTCGCTGCATTAAAAAAAAAAAGTGAAACTAATAATTGAACTTATCACACATGGTTACATAACACTTTTTATTTGACGTTAAGGTATGTAACTACTTGCCATCCATCGTTAGCAACTTTACTGGGCGAATGTCACTCAGTGCGCCAGTTAAAATATATGCGGGTAGGCGCAGTGACTTTTTTCTAAGGTTCATTTAAAAAGCGCTAACTTCATAGTGAACAGTCTTTAACCTACTTGCTATCCGGAATTCCAGGCCATAGGGAACCTTATGCAGCATTAAACTGCCAGTCAGACACAAGGAACGTTCCCAGAGCTTCGCGGAGTCAATCATAGATAGAGAACTGCTTCGCCATGTCGTATCTACGTAGGTATTTTCTCTGTGCCGGTACTCTATAGGTACATCACGGAAACATAAGCCAGTGCCTCGAAAGATTTCTTTGTGAGTAATACTATTTGCGAATATTTCTGTAATTCCCGTTCCTGAATGGTTGCAAGATGCACGCTCGACAAAGGTAGAGTGCACAAGACATTTATTAATTTTATTTATTTCAAGACTCCGTATGATCCATTAGAAAATACGTTCCTGGATATAGGATTTATCATAAACAATATATTGCATGAGCCATACAAAATATTACCCCCCAGCCTAACTATAAAAACAAAGCTATGCGCAAATTGCACTCTTCATATTTCAATCAGTACGCTTATTAAAATTACTACTTTCCTTTCTTTTCTGTTAAAGGTATTAATCAATTTCTGTTAGATTATAGAAGCAATGTGCATCCATAAAATTATATATTAGTTAATTAACTTTCTACAAGTAATTTTATAAAATAATATGTTTAGGTAACTTATTAAAGGTACATATGTCAGAGTGGTATAAATATTTTTTTTAATTGTGCACTTGAGTGTTGGTTAATTCTCAGTTTGTGAGAATTTCTTGTAAAATGTTCATGCACAACTTCATTTCTTGTAATTAATTTCATTTTAATTGAACAATTTCAGTACAGGCATATTGCATATTCGTTATAAAATAGACAGATGTTGTTTACTTTAAATAAGTCGCTACAAGAGGTCGATCAATTAACCCTAGCTAAATTCTTAATGCCCTTTTCTAGAGTAAGCATTTCATCTCACGAATTAATGCGTAACCGTCACTGAGGTTCAAGGAAGAGGCACATTTATAAATACATTTACAGGATATAACCAAATCCCATCGACAAACTACAGTTACAAGTTTCTCACGAAACAATGCCTCGACAACGTGTTGACAATCCAGGGCCCAGAATTGTTTTTAGTGTGGTTTACGCCTTTGAAAATCGTGCTGACTTACGAGTTTATTTTATATAATAATATTGAACGCAACGAAGATTTGACTGGGACCATTGAAAATAACTAGGGCTTCTGTGCAGCATTTTTTTTTTTTTTTGCATAAAGAAGTTCTAAACTAGTTGCCGAGATTACTTTTGTAATGACGTGAGTGTAGGAAGCAGCAATAGGAGTACACTTCAAGGTCTGAACATATAATGATGCTCTGTATTTTAACAAGTAATTGCCGTAGACTTCGTGTCAAATTGATGGATGGCATGTTTCATACACATATCTCTGCGTTATTAACACACGGTGTTTCAATTTTAATGGTACAAAGAAATGCTTAGGGTACTAGTTTCGCAGAAATTGTCTGTGAAACGTGCAAAATATTTACTGTGTAATGTATAAAATTTCCATGACTCTCAAGAATAATTTATTTCTCCAATGAGAGGCATGTAAATAGCGTCTGCGAGAGTGGATGAAGTAGGAGTATGTGTTTGTGGTCAAGTATTACAGAAAGAGAAGGCGCTAAGGCTTGCGAAAGTCACTTGTCTGCTGCGCAAAGGTGGCACGAGCATACGTTAACGAGAGAGCTGCCAGTTGTCAAGCAAGGAAACCATTACCAAAAAAACGGAGATACTTTTCCTTTATTTTGCTTTGTCCCTTTCACAACTCAGTGATTCTAATGAAGTTGGTTTGTGTACTCAAACTTCAGTCATTCGTTCATTGGCTTATACTCCGGTTTTACGCCAGAGGAAGGAACTCGGCCTTTATTTGCCATGCAGGTTCGTTACAGGTCAAAACGTCGTCCTGGACACACCTAAAAAAACTGCGGTCCGATAGAGGCAGAAACTCTAATATACGCGTGGTTGAAGTTTAACTTGACCTCAAATGAATCAGCCGTATTTCTGTGTTCGTAGTGATGAGTCATTCACAGCTATCCCACATGCTTGACACGCTCGCCACGCCTTCACGAACACTGCCAATACAGACTCTCTCGCCCCAGCTTTTTTTAGCAGACCTGTGTACAAAGTGGCTCTTTCTGCACCACCGCCGCAGCCATGTCTTCGCTTGTGTAAAGTAAATAACAAGGAGTACGTTCTCCGCCTTTATCGCTGGTGAGAGTTACGCCTGTGGCCGATGAGAATCGATACACCCTCCTGAAACACATCCACCAGGGCGGAAATTCTCCAGCTCACGTTCCGAAGTGGCACGTTTCACCCCCACCATCCCCTACCGGCAGTCACTCGTCAGCCGAATAACCCCCAGCCGCAACCTCAGAGCAGTTGCCTGCAGTACGCGGTCTGCCTACCTGCGGGAATGGCAATGGCCTTATCCATAACTGAGTGTTGCACATAAATAAATTAATATGGGCGTTATTTGGGCGCGTGGAAATAACCCTAAAGTCACTAGCCTTGAAATTTCACTCCCCTTACACCTGGCAGTGGTCTTAAAATCACTACTCCTACAGTCAGTAACTCTAAAGTCATTAGCTATAAAGTCATCAGCCCTAAAGTCACTAGCTCTAAAGGCAGTAGCCCTAACGTCCCTAACCCTAAAGTCACTAGCCCTTAAGTAATTAGGTCTCAAATTTAATTCCCCTTACACCTGGCAGTGGCCTTAAAGTCACCAGTCCTAAAGTCACTAGCCCTAAAGTCAGTAGTCCTAAATAAGCCCTTAAGTCACTATCTCTAAAGTCACCAGCCCGAAGGTCATTAGCTCTACAGTCATCAGGCCTAAAGTCACTACCTCTAAAGGCAGTAGTCCTAACGTCGCTAGCCCTAAAATCACTAACTCCTAAGTCACTAGCTCTAAAGTAATTAGACCTACGGTCATTAGCACTAAAGACATCAGCCCTAAAGTCACTAGCCCTAAAGTCAGTGGCCCTTAAGTCACTATTCGTAAAATATTTCAGGGCTTGTGATGTTAGGGCTACTGACGTATACGCCGTGAGTCATCTCGTAGTATTTTCATGCCCCTGGCAGCATGTCTTACGACTGCAGGCATGTTGTACATGAGGTACATTTAAGATCCGTGCTACAGGGCACGTAAGAATGCAGTGCTGAAGCAACCAATTATACTACGAAATCCAACAGCAGCCACCAATAAAATGACGTCGCTTTCCAGGAACAAATCGATACGCCGTTCGCCAATTGGGGAACCTTTCACAGCGCGCGTGCGGTAACTAGTCGGACCCAAGGCCATTTGCCAGAACCTCGCGGCAGGCAATCAGCGAAGTGATACGTCTACTTCAAAGGAACCGACACGTCATTCCGCCTCTGTATACTTACGTACTCTGTGATGTGGCGGGGTAAAGCTGGAAATATATATGGCAACCCTGACGGCGCCCGACGACAGTTAGTCGCAGTTAGCGGTCTACCTACCAGCAGGGAGAGACTCTATAAAGACACAGCGTGTCGCCCGCTGGCTGCCCGCTGTTAGCCTATTTGGTCTGGTGATGTGGCACTACGAGGAAGGGATGTGGAAGGGGGAGGGGTATGGAGTTTAAACGCTAGTAGCTGGCGTGAAACGACGCCAAAGGGAGACGACGCACTCCAGGGCCACTTTATCCGAACACTCGTCCGTCGCAGAAACTACCACCCTCTCCGCACCCCTGCCCAACCCTCAGCTGAGTGACGTTGCTCTAATGTGCTAGATTGGAGGGAGGAAAACACTGGAGTGTGGACTGGGGGGGGGGGATAAATTGCGAATTGCTACACTCAACCTTTTAAAATGGCCCCAGAGAGTCACGTATGCGTCGCTCAGGATGTGTTGCCACCAGTGCCTTTTAATTAAAGTTAAAACCCTTTCACTCCACAGTGGTCATCATCTGGCACATTTGCACAGAAATTTGGCTTTAACGGACGGCACTGTACACGGCAGAAAACAGAGTCCAACGAGGGAAGTCGGTCACATTGGGTGGGGGATTATCGTTCCCTGCTGAGATAAACACTTTGAATCCAATGCCTGAGTAGAACCCGGGCAAAGTAAGTCTGCGTTTATCTCCACACCTGAAGGTAAGATTTGCACAGATTTGGTTGCATTTTTTTTCACTAACTTAAACACGATTTTAAAAGAACACTTCATATCATCGACAAAGTTGTCGTAAACAGAATATTGAGTTTTTATCTATTTATGCAAATAAACATGCTGGATTGCATATCGTGTAGAATATGAAAGGACATTTTATTGAAGGATGGTCAACTTGGTTGGTACTAAAAAAAAATCCACACCTATTACCAACAGTATGTTCCCCAACTTGCTACCAATCAAAAATCAACTATTTAAAATTACTCTTGCAAATAGATCATATCATTTTTTGATTTAGTGACATCATTGTCTGGAGGGTGCTAAGTAATCTCGTAACATTTTCGTGGTAGCAAATTTTTGTTCGCATTTCCCGTTGAGCCTATGTTTTATCACTGTGTGTACTCCAATAGAACATATAGCCAACCTTTCCAAACAATTGTCAACGTTGGGCCAACTTAGGTTGCTACTGGGGAGGTGTCACATACGTGCATAACCGCATGCAAGGACATACGATGCACAGTGTAACGAAGCAACGGGGAAGGGAGGGACGGAGACAAAATTGAAAAGGATGTGGTTGCTGTAAAAGAAAGTTCGAGACTTGCCCTCTCCTGGAAACAACAAGTCGATGCCTATGATACTTATGATACTACCACAGTCTTATCGTGGAATAACTAGCACCCCGGGTGTAGGCAGCCACCCGCCACAACGTTCATAAACTTATTGACAATCTGAATTAGTCTTAACAGCGAATAATGTCCCCCACACGTAAGGGACTTACCTCGTCTTAGGAATGTTTATAGGCTATCAACGGTAAAGTAAGCACTTTTCGAAGCACTCTCATTTGTAATAATAGTCAATAAATATCAACGTTTACTTTCGAGTCCAATGGAATATACAGGATGTTTCTTAAATACATGAACACACTTCACATTCGTGTTACCCACGAAAAAATAAGGCGCAAACATATCTACGTCTTGCCGTCTAAAGTGTATCCCAAGGGCGGTACACCCCTTTGAAGTGCGAGCAATAAGACCAGGTAATTGCACTTTCTACAAACATTTTGTTCAATATAACCACAAGAAACTGGAAAACGATTAAAGGGACGTTATATGATCCGTGTGATGTTTAACGCCATCACAAAATTTATTAGTGGCAAAATAGGGGTTTCAACCCTTCTTTGGCAATAAAATTGTGTATTACTAGTGGTTCATTATATTTTATGTGGCATATTATGAAGTAACAAGTTAAAATAAGGTCAAAAGGCCTAAATAATCATTGCCCTAATCCCAACCGTTTCCGAGGAATAGATGCATAAAGTACACAACCACGGCATACCGTGGCCGGTTATATAGGCAACACGCAATACCCCAGAGATGATCGGAAGTAGCGTGGCCACCCATGCTAACATAAGGTTACAAAATACCATGTCGGTGGGTTCATACATGAGTTAATTGGGTGAGGTGAGCGTGGATGGTATCCATGTGAAACTAGTTAACTTACGAAATCTGGATATTAAAGCTCACATCACACAATGAATTAATGTATGGACCCACCGACATGGTATTTTGTGATCTTATGTTAGCATGGGTTGCCACGCAACTTCCGATCATCTCAGATGAACTGCGTGTTGCCTACAAACCCGGCCACACGGTATGTCGTAGTTGTGTACTTAATGCATTTATTGCCCGGAAACGGTTGGGATTAGGGCAATAATGATTCAGGCCTTTTTAGCTTATTTTAACGTGTTACTTCATAATATTCCTCATTAAATATAATGAACCACTGGTAACACACAATGTTATTGCCAAAGAAGGGTTGTAACTCCTATTTTGCCACCGAGCGAGGTGGCGCAGTGGTAACTCACTGGACTCGCATTCGGGAGGACCCGAGTTCGTTTCCCGGTCTGGCCATCCTGATTTCGTTTTCTATGGTTTCCTGAAACAAGGGCTATGGCCGATTCCTTTCCAATTCTTCCCCAATCCCTCTTCCCTGCGCAACCTCCACAGTCCCTAATGACCTCGCTGTCGACGAGACATTAAGCCCCACTTACCTACCTACCCTACTTTGCCACGAACAAATTTTGTGATGGTGTTAAACATCACGCGGATCATAGAACTTAATCCATTTAATTGTTTTACAGAGTCTCGTGGTTAGATTATACCAGATTTTTTGTAGAAATTGCAATTACCTGGTCTTATTGTTTTCGCCTTATTTTTTTCGAAGTAGTGGATGAATAAAAAATGGCCGATAGGAAAAAGTAACTCAGGCCTCAAAAGTGTTCACTTTACCGTTAATAACATATATTCCTGTGTACAGCGCAGTATATTAAAGCACTTTATGGCCAGTAGTTATGTAGAAAAGATGCAGATAATTTTTTTCTACAGAGAATACGATTATATTTACAAACAAGCATGGAAATATTTTAAAACAGTCTAAAATAATGGGAATTTTCCCGTTCCATACTACATTTAAGCCACCAAGATTTTAACGATACCGTACTTAAAATTAAGTTTCTTGGTTTGTTAATGTTCTATAATTCTAAATCACATTACTTAAACAAATGAGCTTTGATACTTTCTTAATTTCACGTAAATCTGAGAGGAATTCCAGAGAAAAATTTTCCAGAATGTCTTTATTTTACAGTACTGGTCGTTAAATACCGTCGTTTTGAAAATTTCTGTCATTGTGAGGATTGTTCTCGTACAATTTAGTTTTACATCAGCACTTTCCTCTTCAGGATAAAATGTAGCAACCACTTTGCAGTTATGGTGTCAACGGAATAAAACATCAAAACCGTGCGACTTCGTAGTAATTTGGAGAGAAGCCAACGTTGTAAATTTTCTCCAGTTGCGGGCGGTAACTGCATATGAAGCAACAGCTCTGTCTGTAATATAAGTAATAATATAAAATAAATGCTCATTTCCCTCTTCTTTGTGTTATAACGAAAGCATTTTTGTTAATACGGTGGCAATTTATTAGCTTTAATATATTTTGTAGCATATCACCAAAATTCCACAACTGCTTGAAATTCGCAGCACAGATATTCGTCAGCTGTGCTATGATATTTAATTAATTTTACTAGTTCTGGTTTCCAGTTATTACAATAAGTAAACCCATGCCGTGTTATAGAAAAACGTAAGTTTATTTTTTTTCTTCAGAAAATTGTGGACATAGTAATAAATATTTAAATAGAGTTATCGTGTTTGTTTGACATTATCTTCATCTACAGTGCTCTAACCATTTACATCAGTTATGGTTCATTTTGTGTGATTAGACATTTGTAACTTCACAGAACGCTTCAAAATCGTACCCACGACATACAAGGAGAAGGTAAATAAACCCGTTATTGAAAATGAAAAAGTTATTTATAGCAAATCGATAAAGTTTATGGCCACGTATCCCATTTAGATCTACCAAGACCTTTAGTTTTCTAAGAGTTATCCAAATCCTAGGATGAGTAGGTATTTTTAACTAAAGACAAACTAATTGGTACTGCTATATATATATATATATATATATATATATATATATATATATATATATATATATATATATATATATCAGCAGCTGAGTTTCAAAATTATTAGCGATTGAACTGTTTAACCCACTACGGTAAAATTCTCAGCATTTACCATCAGCTTGTAGACACAGGCATCCTACGCCCCTAAGAATAGAGTTTGTTAATTTATAAGCGTGTACAGTCACTCATCGCAGAAGCCATCTGAGATGGAAATACTGTGGTAGGCTTGTTTGAATATGCGTCACTTCACCGATTCTTTGGACGCGATTATGTGACTTTCGCACGCGAATAGAGCCTATGTGACGTGTTTTATTTATACGAGCAAAGCCACAGCGCAGTTGTCGAGTTTTGTTCGTTATAAAAGTTGGCCTGTGGCATGCATTACAACGGTAGTTGAACTGGATATACTATAAATAACAGGACAAAGGTAGGTAGATAGGTAAGTGGGCTTAACGTCTCGTTGACAACGAGGTCATTAAAGACGCTGCAGGTTTCTCAGGGAAGATGGAGTGAGGAAGGACTGTGAAGGAATCGGTCATGGCCTTTGTTTGGGTCTCATCCCAGAATTCGCCTGGAGTGATTTCGAGAAACCATGGGAAACCGAGATCAGGATGGCCGGGCCGGGAATCGAACCCGGGTCCAGTGTGCTGCCACTGCGCCACCTCACTCAGCAACAGGACAAAGGATTGCTACTGAATTGTATGTCAAGTTACGCAAGAGTGGCCAGGGAAAGCGAAACAGGCGGACGGGAACTCATAAGCAGATCGGTCGTATTCGAGTAACGGAAGCATTTGAAGAAATGCGAAATCAGTGTACGGTATCGACCGAGAAGCGGACGCCCAGTAATATCAGTTTATCTGACAAGTTACGAATCAGTAGATGCCTTTCTTAGTTCGCGATGTATTTATTTTCCCATTGTTCTCATCGTCCACACCTTTTAAACAATTCAGACCCAGTGTACACAGCTGTGTACCTTTGTACTGCACACTGCGAAACTCAATGATCAATCATCTCACCCGTGGGTAAATGATTCGCAAACTGTCTTACTGGTCTAGAATATAATTGGTTCATATAACTGTATCCAAACATATAACCTACAGCTCATTGGCTGTGACAACAAAACAAGTGTTGTGTCGACTTAAGTAGAGCACGCTTCATAATATTTTTTGTTTGTAGCACCTGAAACCGTAAATTAAAATGGGTCTGAAAGGGTTAAACGCACTGTATTGAGAGTTTTTACAAATCAAAACATTGTGCATTTACTTACTTGAATTCTAAAAATAATTTGAAAACTACAATTCTTAGTCTTACTGTCCAAAGGGATTACTAATGATATGCATTATAGTCGTGACATTTATAAGAAATACATTCTCAGCTGTATGCTATGAATAAAGTGTGTAATTTCATGATCGCTTTCACGCACAGCTTTAGCTCACGCACAACTATAGCACGGTAAAAACAAATTCTACTACTCAATTGCGCGACTTGCCTCTTTCTTCCAGGTAAAGCACGCGATATTTGCCGAGTCTCTTTGAGTGAATTTACACTTCTTTTGTAAGCGATGCTCTTTCTGTTGCGAGCGAATTGGCGTCAGAAAGCACTTGTATTTCGCCTCTTCCGGCCACGACGCCTGATGGCTTCAGAAGTTAGCTCTTTCTCTTCGCTGAGTGTTTCAACTTCGCTTTGGTCTCGCGAATTCCGGTCTCCTGTCACGACCAAGTCTGCGCAATTTTCTCAAGTTGTTTTCCACGTTTCCCAAGCCGCAACCGCCACCACGCGAACCCATTTTGAAGTAATATTCATCAAGTCGATCTACCGTACGTCTCTCACTGTCTCGAAATAAAAATATCGATGTTGACTTTAAACTTAGTTCAACAGTCTGATTATAGTGATGAAAACAAATGCTTTGAGGTGTAAGTGAGGTACGCGTGAAATGGACACTAGAGTGTAAGTGCCTCTATAGGCTGTTCACGCTAAAGTCAACACTTTTGAGGCCCTCGTTTCTTTTCATTTCGGCCATTTTTTATCCTTTAACCGCCTTCTAAAATAAATATTGCCATGTGAGTAACAAACGCATTGTGTATATTCCACAGCGTTCGAAAGTTAACGTCGAAGGCTAAACTAAAATATATTTATTGACTATTATTCCAAATGAGACGGCTTACGAAAGTGCTCACTTTACCGTGAATAGCCTATAGCTTTGGCATTCTGTACTCGCAGTAGAAAATAATTTTTTACTGACCTGAGTTATTTTGTATGTTTCAGATTAACACGCTGGGGTGAAGATATGGGTGAGACTGCACACATAAATGCAAGACTCTAAAAGAGTATGTAGTCTTTTCGTGGATATGTGGTTGATTTCTATAGGACTTCCAGACGTTTATTCTAATACTCTATAATTTCGTATTAAATATGAGAATTTTGTACACGTACACATACTATTTTAATGAAGACTCTGTATCAGAATATTCATGCTTAGAAATAAGAGCGGCCGGATTAGTTTTGTTGCGTTTGAACTCCAAAAAGAGAAGACAGATAATTGTTAGGTGTAAGTGCTATTCGATAGCCGATGCCAATCAAAAATATTAAGAATATATTTAAAAAAAAATGTTTTGTATATTATTCGGTGCATGTCATTTGGGGGGGGGGGGGGGGCATTAGGCGGGAATTTCGAAAGGACAATACATTGTGAACTAAAGAGGAAACCTTTTACTAACTTAAAGTCAGAAGAAAGTCAGATATATGTATGCTGTGGCCATAGCCATGGGGTGAAAACTTGTTCACTGGGGTGTAATACTGTCCAGGTGTTTCCATTGGTGTCACAGGAGATTTTTGGCAATGATAACTCACTATAATCTTTACCTAAATCCACATTAGGTAAATAAAGTAGAGGAATATTAGCAAGTTATGCCGTGGACAATACGCTGTATAGCACTATCTACGATAACATAATAAGTTTTTATTTCTGGAATGTCTTACTGACTTTAATTTTCCGTTTGCCAAGTCAGCTGTTGTTAAAATATCATGTTGCATTTCTTTCTTTGCGTTTATTAGGAACATCCTGTTGCTATACGAGTTCATTGAAATTATTTTTAAATGTACCAGAAAATTCTTAACACAATTCGCAGTTCTCTCCCTCGCAATCAGCAAATACAGTCTTTTGTATGTTTTATTACATTTTATACGCATTTTTTAAAAAGTCTAATAAACATTATGGAAACGTTTAGTGATTTCATTCAGATGACATATTCTCCGCCTACAGTACTACGGCATAAATTTATAGGTCCGGTACACTGTTAAAAAAAAATTATTTCATTTTACGGAAAAGTGCTGGTAAAAATGCATCCACGAGTGTCCGTAAACTATCCATAAAATTACGGACACGCTGATTTTCAGAAACAGATTTTCTGTAATGTTCATGGAACCTCTCCGTTGATTTTCACGTTAGTTTTCTGTACTTTCCGTTTAGAATAAAAAGAGATAATGAAAATGTCTTTAATTTTCGTCATGTTGGTGTTCTACCGTGTATAAAAACTGATATTAAAAAAGTTAGTATATTTTGTACTTAAGCCAGGTTTGAACCCGAGTCAAAGCATTACCAGTCCATGGCTCTAAGCATTTTTACCTTCATTTGACGTTGTTGTGACATTTTTTGACGTTGACGAAGCTCTAGTGAGACCGACTTGTTGACGAATTCCCAGTGCGACAATCGAGCTGAGTGTCTGCCACGTCGGAGGCACAGGGGCGCGAACCCGCGGCCTTCCGATTACAGGTCGGCCACCCTGCCCCTGAGCTATGAGGGCAGGGCTAAGAGAATTTGTAGCAATGTGGGAAACATTAAAAAGTTGCGCCCAACGTGGGGCTCGAACCCACGACCCCGAGATTAAGAGTCTCGTGCTCTACCGACTGAGCTAGCCGGGCCACTTGCTTACGATTCTTACTTGGAACATCTGGTATAACTTTTATATTCCTATAGTCCATTCCCGATTGGAAGACACTTATGAAAATCAACCTTGGAAAAAACACTCTAGGCATAACAGGTCACCTGTTTTTTCAATAACCTGTATTCCACAAATATATAACACTGTGGTTAACTTTAGAGTCCTGTAATACTGAATAAATGAACCTTTAACTTAATATCTTCTATAACTTGTAATATTTATTTATTTTTTAAATATTAATTAACAATAGCGAGTGCAGCGACGTGTTGGCAACGACCAGTAAGAAATAGTTCACACTTAAAATATTATTTTAACCTGGTTTTCTAGTATACTATTTGTAAATTAAA
This sequence comes from Dryococelus australis, assembly GCA_029891345.1. NCBI lineage: Eukaryota > Metazoa > Arthropoda > Insecta > Phasmatodea > Phasmatidae > Dryococelus > Dryococelus australis. The sequence goes on along the minus strand of CM057003.1, from coordinate 5,929,574 downwards.
CGGTGACTATCGAAATATTTAAATATTTAAGTAGCCCCGATGGCAACATATCTCATTTTTAAAGTTTAAAATAACAGCGGAAAATATCGTGAGTAGGCAGTAATGGTACGGTATTGTTTTATCGAGCGAAAAAGCAATTTAAAAACTGTCTGCTGGCGAGGCTTGTCGCACTCTTTGTCTTTCTTCGTCTCTTTCACACTCAGGAAATTTCACTTCGCTAGTAAGGACTAACATGATACATGTTTTCAATTGTAGCATATTTCATACTTATTACAGCAAAATAATGATTTTTGAATTTGTAATTTACAACTGAAAAGAGATTCTAATGTTTGAATACGTATTTTAATATATTACATATGATGGCAAGGCAGTTACCTAGTGAAGTTGGCAGACGTGGCGAGCCATGACATGGCGTGTTGCTTTTTGTCAAACGAAACGTAAATTATTCTTACTCCGAAAAATTCTTCAAATTAATACATCACGTCTGTAGACGTTGTGTTTTTTATACCTATTTAGGCAAGTTACGATGGTGTGATAAATCTATGTTTCCAAGACAGTAATAAATATACTGTGACGTGTGTTTCGTTAATCATTGTGTCTGTGAAATGGCGTGCCTTTGTGCATCGTGGACGATACACTGGTCCTGTGTGCGTGATTTCAAATATTTGATAAGCACTATTTATACGTTTTAAATGTGAACTGTTTTTATGACGAAGTTATTTATTTACATCTACTTCTGTTTATTTATCACAACGTTGTACCTTTGCCCTAAGGGGTTTGAAACACAGTCGTATAAAGTAATTTGCCACAATTCTAGAAGAGAAATACTAAGTTCAGCCCGATAAGTTTCAATATACCTAATAAACAGTAAGTAGCAATACATAGAAATATGAGCAGAATAAAAGTTATCAAAGGCTTATTTGTGTGCATGTTCACCGCTATCTTTTAAAGTTTGTATGACAAAAATGAGGAACACGAGTTGCGTGCTTGAATTTAATGTGCCTTTTTCACTGGTTGTTCCTTCGTTTTAATATTTATTCCAACTGAGGCCGTCCTTTTAGAGAAATGACCCAACACATATCAACAACAAAAGGATAATTACAATTAGTACAGCCCTTTACCTCGCAGTTGTAACAGTGTTAAACACAGTCGTGGCAAAATACTAACGTGCATTACATGTATTGAGCTACGTCGTGGAAAACAAATATGTTAATGTAAAATAACCGTAAGAACTGTCTTCAATTCAGGCATTTTTAAAACGTCATAAAGCTGACCTAAATAATGTCAGAGACCTAAACTGTGAATATTCATACGAAATAGTTTCGGAATATGACAGAATTCTTTGAAAAGGTGTAAACAGTTAAAAAAACACATTTGATAGGTGGTATAAAAGTAGAACTCACATTTCCGTATTTTTTTAAGGTGTACTGAAAGTATACGAACATATGTACACACACAATGGAATGTAAACATTGATTTTGACAGATGCTACATGGCAGTCACATGGCAATGTTTGTTTAAATTTGGCGTACGGATACGAAACGGGCCTGCAAGTAGATATTTAGCAGGGCTCGGAGAAAGTTGCTTCCGATGGGGAATGGACTATACGCAAAAGACTCGTGATGAACGTGTGTTTTTAAATTTCGGACGCACTGCTTTTGAACGAGATAAGATTTGAAGCATAAATATATTTTAAAATGTTACTATTTTGTTGGAAAATCAAGCAAAGGAATGTTCACATCACTGCTTGACCACGTGATTTTGAAAGTTCTGCAGGCCAAGAGTCCCTGTTTTGGACGTGATTAGAAGACAAACACAAGACAACATAATGACGTGTTAATAGAGAACATGTAGTTCAGCGAAGGCAGCTCGCAGATGCAACCTGTTCACAGTTTATATGAGCACTTTTGAAAGCCCTGCTTAAGATCTATTTTCACCTCGTCTCGTATTATTCCAAACGTAAAATCAACATTGCCACTTTAGTCATGCGTCCGTCAAGCGAAAACGCTAAATTGTAGGGAACTTAAATGTGTTACTGATATGTCACTTCGTACTCTATAATGTGTAAAAAGCAGAAAACATCAACTTGGTTTGTTCTTAACTTAAACGTAACCATCGCAGTACATCATCAAGGCTTGGGATTTGCTGTAAACTCAATTGAGAACCTGCTCGCATGCATGTTTGGTGGACTGTACGCAGTTAAGTGTGCTGGACAGTAAAAACCTCATTATTTTATAGTTGTACGAAACACCAGCTAACTTATAGACAGTACTTATAAGTAGAGATGGTGAAAAATCGCGAAAATTTATTGAGCCAACATATCTCCGATTAACACGATAGTTAGGGATAGGAAATTTTCGCGAATTCATTTCAGGACAAGATAGACGTCCAACACGTGTACACAGAAGTCACCTTGGCGATTGGATCACAGCTCATTAGAAACTTGTAAAGGAACAAGCACCGAGTGCCATACTGCCAGGTGTGGAGTAACACTGGCTGCTCTCTGGGGCAGTAGCCAATGAACACACAGCTAAGGCTCGAGTGTACATAGTACTGTGGGGAATAGCCTACACGTCATTGAACTCGAGAAATTTTCCTATCCCTAACTATAGCTATTTTATTCTTTAGTTATTGGATGAACAAGGTTTTGACTCAGTTAAGTTGTTTGCGGACCAATCACGAACGTTCTGCCTTTTAGTATTAGAATCCTCTGTGGTCCAGTGAGAGAGGGTAGTATCTTCATACGTGAACAACACCCACTAAGGAAAGAAAAATGCCGGACATGTGTACGCAGTATGTTGAATCCTAGCAAACAGCCAACTTCTAGCGCGATAAACCACCATGTCTACTTATAAGCACTCTTTCCTTGCAACATTTTTTTTAGATCTCACAGTTTTTCCGTTATAGCTTAGCAAAACCACAATTATAGTGTTTTCAGTACGTGCAAATAAAATTAACAATATAATTTACATAAAATTTAACATGGCTATATCTTAATTCATTTTAAGGCACGCTTAGCTAAACTTACTATACAAAAAAAAAATCACAATCTACTACAAATCAAAAATATGCAAAAGTTTCCTTATTCTGAGCATTTTTTTTATATTGTGAGAACATTTCATAGCGTGATTTTAAAGATTTCACTAAGTAACTCATGGTATGTATTTCAATGTGAATTATCTCATTTCGGTAAGTAAGTTATTGTTTATTTTTTGTGCTTTTTAAAATCACTAAAATTGCGATCTAAACAGGTCATTGTTAGGGACACCCGAATTTCGCGAAAAGATTTCCGCACATGCTAGATTTCAATGTCCCACGAGCGTACCAGCAGTTTCATTTTGCTTATTGGCGGCGTGTGTCTGTGAGAAGACATTTTCTTAGTTGACTGACCAATCAGAATTAATTTATTCCACTAATGCACGTCTCTAATTCGTGAGCAGACCCTAAAGACATGTAACATCTAGATCACCCACTCACAAAAGTGGATCCGAGCTAAAGGGTTATGAAATACAACTGGTCGTGAAATCTTTTCGCGAAATTCGGATGTCCCTAGTCATTGTGTAAGAAATGTCTGCGAGTTGGACAGCCCGTCGTAAAAAAAATATATAAATAAATGGATTTCTCGGCGACTAGCACCCTTAACGAGCAGTGCTTGTAAGGTTGATTTCAGCGCGTGCTCAGTTGGCAGTGAACAGGTTACACATAGATAAGCGTGGCGGAGGGGGTGGGAGATGTGGCAGGCACTGACCTTGGAACTCCTTCCTCGCGGCGCTGACGCTAGTGACGATGTTGGCGACGTGCCCCAGCACCGTGGCGAACAGCAGCAGCCCGAACAGTAGCTGCACGATGACGAAGAAGTACTCGCCCTTGCTGCGCGGCCGCGGCAGGTCGCCGATGGTCGTCAGCGCCAGCGTGCACCAGTAGTAGCTCTGCAGGTACTGCTTCACCACGTCCGCAGTCTCCGAGTCGCCGAACACCCAGTTCTTGCTGCCGAAGCCGTTGTTCTTGTAGATGATGTGGTAGAGGCAGCCGTTCCAGTGGAAGATCACGAGCAGGTAGTGGATGAGGCTCGTCGACCGGAAGAGGTTCGGGTAGTTCGTGTGTCTCTCCGTGCGGTCCATGAAGGCCCAGAAGCGGTAGATCTTGACGAGGCGGAAGGAGCGCAGGATCGAGTTGAAGCCGATGGAGAGGTAGAGGAAGTCGAGCGGCAACAGGCAGAGGCAGTCCACGTAGAAGGTCGTCGAGTTCATGTAGTGGTTGCGCAGCTTAGTCGAGTCCGTCTGCAGCACGCCGTCCTCCAGGTAACCAGTGCGGAAGTGGAACACGATGTCGACGAGGTACAAGAAGTCCGCGAGGTAGTCCAGGCAGAACCACACGATTATCGTCTCCGCTGCGAACAAGCACAGAATACCAGTCATCACTTACCTAAACACTAAAATTGAAACAATTTAACCAACGGATTCACTCACTCTAAATCTGAATCAGTGAGAATTTCACTGTTTCAATCAGTCAAACGTATCAGACTGACACAGCAGTCACTTCAGTGAATTTAACTGATGAACCAGTGAAAAAATGCCATATTTCCTTCACTGACTGATTCAGTGACATTTCCCACTGATTCGTCAGTTATTTTTCCCACTGTTTTCTCAGTGGTTTATTTTTTGACTGATGGACCAGTGAAACATCATCTAGCAACTTCCACCGTCTCTAATTATTTTTGACTGATCCATCATTGAAACTGCGTGTAAAAATCGGCGTCGAACATCGTTTAAAAATGGCCGTTAAACAACGTGTACCAATTGAAGTACCATAATAACAAATAAACGAATAAAACCAATACAAAATACTTTCTAAAATGCGTTTAGCCTTTCAAAACGCCATTTCGAGGAAATATGAACATACAGCCTTTCATTCCGTTGTTAAGTCTTCCATTTCGTTTCCGTGTAATTGTTACAGTACTGTGTTTGAAGGATTAAACGGCATATAATGCGGCGAAGAGAGTGAACTCATATGCACTATTCGGAACAGTCTAGAAGTGAAAGGTGCGCAATTTCGATCCCGGCCACCTGCAATTTTTTTATTTTTTTTTTACTTTTTGATATTACGGTAAACTATCGTAAATATGTTTATTTCATGAAATTATTTACCTGCATTCAATAACAGCAATATTTAATTCGACACTGCAGTCAGCCGTCATATATTCAATCAGTGATTGTTTCACGTCACTAATTCAATCAGTGAACTTTCATTACTGAAAAATCACTGGTTTTCCACTGATTCTAAGTGGAGCCATTTACACTAATTATAGTAGTTGAATTTCACTGCGAATCAGTGGTTTCCCACTGATTCGAATTTAGAGTGCTTGTTGCATTGGAGCCTTAACTGGGATTCGAACCCAGAACTTCCCGCACCCCAGACCGACGGCGATTTTTTTTTTCGTTGTCACATCCAATGAGCTGTAAGGCTGTATGTTAGGCTACAGATACATGAACCAATTATGACCTAGACCAGTAGGAGGGAATAATTTGCGTAGAATTAACATACAGGTGAGATAATTGATCATTAAGCTTCGAAGTGTGCATTACAGACCAAAAATTACCTGCACGTGCATAATATACACAATAGTATACACTGGGTCTGAATGTGTTAAAACTTCGAAGTGTGCATTACAGACCAAAAATTACCTGCACGTGCATAATATACACAATAGTATACACTGGGTCTGAATGTGTTAAAACTTCGAAGTGTGCATTACAGACCAAAAATTACCTGCACGTGCATAATATACACAATAGTATACACTGGGTCTGAATGTGTTAAAACTTCGAAGTGTGCATTACAGACCAAAAATTACCTGCACGTGCATAATATACACAATAGTATACACTGGGTCTGAATGTGTTAAAACTTCGAAGTGTGCATTACAGACCAAAAATTACCTGCACGTGCATAATATACACAATAGTATACACTGGGTCTGAATGTGTTAAAACTGCTAAAAAAAAAAGTGAACTTGATTACAGATCTGTTGAGGTTGCTCCACTCGAATCAGTAGAATTATACTTAAGATTTAGTTGCTGGTATTCTATGATTTCCTAGTGAATTTCTCTGGCCTAGCATTTAAACCTCACAGCATCCGACTGATTCAGATTTAGTATAATAATTCTGCTGATTAAAATCACTGATTCAGATTCAGAGCGTAAAGAACTGAAAAATTCGCAAATTCAGTGACGCAGAGACCGTACTTCACAGTTACGTGTACAGCCGCGCCGCTATTGACAGACAATTGGTTGTTGCTGCCAGAGCGGAACATAATGGTTGGATGTACATTTTATTGGATTTTTTTTTATTGGCGGGAAGTTTTCAAGGATGTGTTAAATAACGGGTGGGCCAATTTGAAAATTGACACTAATATAAAGGTTTTCTTAATTCTAGCTTGTTTTGAAATGGATCCGCCAGTTCGTCATGTGTGTGCTTACACATACCGTAACGGCAGGCGAGGATTCATTTCAGAATAAGCTCGACATTTCTAAGACGTGAACGTTCCTGTTATGTTTAGAAATGGATGAAAGTTCATTATACGCGCCCAGGTGAACTGTGAGCCAATAAGAAGCCTACAAGGAACCAGGCACTAAATACTGTGGCTACACACTGGGACAGCAGTAAATGAACAGAAATATGAAGCTCGAAAGCATATAGGTCTGTGGAGCGAAGCTTACAGGTCACTTTACGGCCATTGGTGCATGGAAGCAGTATATTTTATATAATTTTTGTGATAACATGTTTCCTAACGATTTTTTTTTTTTTAATTTTTTTCTACGACAAGACGTAAATATCAACTTTTAGCACCTTCTTACATTGTTACAAATTCACTATGTTCGTTATTCTCGGAGCACTGATTGAAGATAAGAAAACAAAAATTATTTCTTTTCTTTCATCAGTGCTCCGAGAATTATAAAGACAGTGAATATCTGACGACATAAGAAGGTGCTGAAAGTTGTTATTTACGTCTTGTCGAGCCAAAATTCCGACAAAACCTTTGGAAAACAAGTTATGACAAAAATGATATAAATATACTACTTTCATGCACCAATGGCCTTAAACGACGGAGTGTTATACAAAGATTAAATAATTAAACACGTATTACAAGTAAACACATTTTTTTTCATGGAAATATTTTACGACTGATTATACTCCGAAATATTTTGTTTCAGACCCACTTTCGTATTCGGATGATTTTAACCCTTTCGAACCCACTTTGATTTGTAGTTTCAGTAGTTGCAAACAAAAAATATATGACACGTGCTGTACTTAAGCCGACACAACACTTATTTCATTGTCACAGCCATTGAGATTGAAAACTGTATGTCTGGCTACAGTAATATGAAATATTATGATCTAGGCCAGTACGATGGTTTGCGGATGATCTACCCACATGTAAGATCATTAATCATTGAGATTCGCAGTGTACAGTACTGCAGTACAGGCAAAAAATTACCTACACGTGCGTAATGTACACAATTGGACACACTTGGTCTGAATGGGTTAAATGCCACGCGACTTAGGTATCTACTTGCTAATCACGAAAGTCTAGTATCAGAATATTAATACACACAGCAAATGCCGCGATGGAGTGTAGCGCAAAGATTATAACACTAAATACAAGACACATCTGTTTTCTGTGGAAAGATTCTAAGACAAACAGTACTGTAGAACGTTTTATAGTTCAAATCTACTTTCGTGATTGGATTACTTTATTTAAATGCCACGCATTTTGGAAGATTATAGTATTTTTCGCGGTTTCTTCACACTTTTTGAATCAAACCTCTGAAAAATCACCTTACGTATGGCGTGTTTGGTTGTTGTCGTAGATATTAAGGTATGCTTATATTAAATTTATAAATTATAATATATAATTTATAGTAAATATGAATTAAAACTGTAAAAATAAAAAACATGTGTGTTGGTAGCACCTAGTAAGAAACAGTTCTCATGCGAAATAGTATTACAACTAGGTGCGCACGAATTCGGTGAGATGTCCTTTGGAGTAATTTTAAAGACTTAGTTAAGCTTCGTTTGCACCAGGTGGAGGAATATCTTGGTAGTAGAACTTTATCAGGGCTTCAGAAAAGTGTGGATAACCGTGAATGGATTAAGATATATCTAATAGTCCAAATTAATTTAATAATAATACAAAATGTTCCTTAATAACATATGCTTAAAAAATGGACTGTAATCATTAAAACAAAATTAAACCTAAACAAAGTGCTCCTGAAAACACTGACAATGAGTCATTAGGATAGAATGAAGGCTTCCAACTTCCTAAGGCAAGTTTGTGTTAAGTTATACTAATCAAACCTGCTACAAGCTTGACCTGTGGAGACTAGTTAGCTTGATTCAAACTTGTTTGCTTGTACAGCAAGCTTGATATAAGATTAGAGGTTCGTCACGTCAAGATTGATTCAAATTTGATTTAAGCCAATTATGCTATCGAGGGTATTCGGGCATGTAGGAACAATGAAAAGCTAAACTAGGATTTCATTATTGTGCGATACACTGTAAGAACTGTTGGCCGTATGTATGGCTCACGGGGCCGCCCATACTAAGGTGCACTGGGTTCAATTCCCGGCGGGGTAGCTCCCGGATTTTCACATGTGGGAATCGTGCCGGACGGTGCCACTAATCGGAGGGTTTTCTCGGGATCTCCCGTTTTTCCCGCCCTTGCATTCCGGCGCTGCTCCATATTCATATCGTTTCATCCTCATCGGCTCTCAAGACCTCGATGTTAAGAGTGACCCAAATATTACCACTCCACTCTCCACATATATAGTTCACTGTTTTCTTTGGTAGTGATCAGAGGAACACTGACGGCACAGAGGTAGGTGACGCAGATTCTGCGGCCTCATGCACTTCCGTTTATGTTGTAACTCAAACGGATAATTTGCTAATAACGACCTCCCACGTACAGCAATACGCCCTAGCAATCTCAGCTCAAGTGACTACTAATGAAAAAGGAAAGTTTTTAAATAAATACAATTCAAATACTGGACAACGTGCGTAAGTAGGCTACACATCTAAAGTCTCACAACTTTACTTTGTAGTTTCCCGTCCAACTTGTTTTGTTAGGATTTTTGATCATATTATTGACCATCAGTAATTGCACTAGCAAACAATTTTACTATCCTAATTGTCACACAAATTACAAACAAAATTTCGAGCTGTATTTTCAGACGAAGGTAACCAAATGAGTGGCTAAACGATTATATGCCGTTGATTCTACAAAATTTAATTTGTAAAATAGTTCTTTTTCTGTGCAAGTTCTATTCCACTTTGACTTCTCTTTTTGGGTGCGCCAGTTTTTATAGCAATGAGTGTATAATTATTTTTACTGATTTTTCTCATATTTTGGATTTAAATAATAGTGAATCTGGTTACGTAAACATAAATAAAATCAGCAGGTTTCTTGCCTGTGTTGGTTTCCATGTGTTATCTGTTGGTCATGTATAGGGTCTATGTACATATATGTTTTATAATTAGTTACTGTTTTGTTTTTTGACTCTATTCCCTCCTGGAATTTTCCAGTGTTGTATACGTGTAGTTATTTTTTCGTCCATAGGTTGCTTGCCATTTTAAAGTATTTTTTTCGTGCTCAGTCCTGTTTGTTCCATGACAGACATCTGCATCGCAAATAAATATAGTTATGCGGAGATTTTTTTGTATATGTGTATGGTATATGAGTATAAACTAAAACTTTTCTTGATAACCTGGCACAAGCAACACAAAAACACAATTTAGTGGATGTATTATTTTTTACAGAAATATTTCGATTTCCGACTGGCTTTTTCTCCACCAGTACCCACTAACCCACTTGCACCGACACCTCCACTGGTCATTCTGCCAGTGTTTCGATTTCGGTTACAACCAGCTTGGTATCAATCAATGTTTACGCCCGGCGGATAGGATGGGGCTGCGTTCGTCTCGACCTGGCGTGGCAAGCAGCACCGCACTCGACTGTTCGTCTCTCGAGAGCGAAGTGCAGAGAGCACCCTCGAGTTAATGAGGATAGAACACGGGTGCTACCAACCCACGAGCCTTCCTTTCCCATGGGGGGCGGGGCGAAACTTCGCGCGGAATGTGATATCCATCGAGGGCCTGTCGAGAGGGAATATATAAAAGGCGGATGGAGAACGGGGTTCGCTCGTTAACACGATATCGGGATGCTTCGTGGTAGATAAGATCGTTGTAATAACACTCTTGATAGAAAAAAAAATCGTGATCACGATACAGTTTCATGCTTTGGTAGGGAGTCGCTCTATTTCCCGATTTTCTTTAAAAGCGGTTTTTTTTTTTTTTTCCGAAACATGACGTGGTGTACCGTGGCTGTCTTGTTAACCTGTAAAATGAGCAAAATAACTTGTCAGAAATATTTAAAACCATTAAAAATAATTAAAAACATTTACACAATTCTGTAGCACAGGCAAACAATTGTTATCGAATAGAAAACGTTTATGGAATTATTTCTTAAACATGAGATGGCTAAACAGTCAAGAACCACGGCAGATATTTTAAATAAAACGGCCCATAGGAACATAAAACTAAATCCCTAAAGGAATAGTAAGAAGTTAGTTCTGAGCATAAAATATACTACGATACCTACTTAAAAATATACTACGATACCTACTTAAAAATATACTACGATACCTACTTCAAAATTAAAAATATACTACGATACCTACTTAAAAATATACTACGATACCTACATAACATATACTACGATACCTACTTAAAATATACTACGATACCTACTTAAAATATACTACGATACCTACTTAAAATATACTACGATACCTACTTAAAATATACTACGATACCTACATAAAATATACTACGATACCTACTTAAAATATACTACGATACCTACATAAAATATACTACGATACCTACTTAAAATATACTACGATACCTACTTAAAATATACTACTATACCTACTTAAAAATATACTACGATACCTACTTAAAAATATACTACGATACCTACTTAAAAATATACTACGATACCTACTTAAAAATATACTACGATACCTACATAAAATATACTACGATACCTACTTAAAATATACTACGATACCTACATAAAATATACTACGATACCTACTTAAAATATACTACGATACCTACTTAAAATATACTACGATACCTACTTAAAATATTACTACTATACCTACTTAAAAATATACTACGATACCTACTTAAAAATATACTACGATACCTACTTAAAAATATACTACGATACCTACATAAAATATACTACGATACCTACTTAAAAATATACTACGATACCTACATAAAATATACTACGATACCTACTTAAAATATACTACGATACCTACTTAAAAAGTCTTACCTGGAAATGACAGATTAATGTGATTTATAATTTCCCATTTGTTTTTTTATGTAAAAAATGTTTCGCTTGCAGAGTTAGCACTTGCTGGGGGATCTGAAAGAACATTTTTAATGCTACAAAGGTAAAGTACAATGCTGAAGATGTTACACAAATCAGCATTTCTGGGGATGACACTCATTCCGAAGATTACTGAGGGTTTATGGGCTATGACTAACCTCCAAAAGGATTACATTTGTTTTATTATACACCATTTTTTTTTAAAGAAAATTGATACCTACTGCAGGCACGAAAGGAAATCGTAGGAGGGAAGTTGACTGTATTCAATGCATGTGTCTAGGCCTAAGGTTATACATGTAGCCTATAGGCCGTATCATTACATGGGTTACTGACAACGTTAAAAAATAATAAACCTAATTTAAAAGTTGTTACAACTACCCCTCTAGTATTTTTTCAACTTCTTGCAGAACGAAATATAATTTTTACTTAGCCTAAATTACAATTCTCGCAATTATAATTGAATGTTTCTAAAGCTTTGTATATACTTAATGTATTTGAGAACTTGAGCTTCCTCACTATTGTATCTCGAAGGTAGGTTACGAGTCGATGGATTCGGTAGCAGGCCCAGAAGGATAAGGAACTCTAATGCGATGTGATGCAAATAGGTCAAGGTTATCGCACCTGGGTGTCTGCGGATGCAGACTGCACCGTCACGCCAACACGGCGTCTTCGTCGCAGAGAGAATTGGTAAGTGGTGTTGGTTCTATGCGGTAGAATCACGTGGCAACCTCGCACGTGGTTCGGTGCACAGTTATTTAAAGGTCCCCGAGAGTAACCTTTGACTGGATTCGTCGATGCGAGCTGTTGCTCGGACGCCAGCGAGCATCAAAGCCCCGAGGAGAGCGGGGCTATTTCAAACGAAATTCCCGTGGTGAAGTGGTATCTATAGATCTTCGTTAGTTACAGTCCTGTGGAGATGCTAAGGCCGTATCCACGTCGTCAGTTGATACTTGTTAAGCAAAAGACTGTTCACGATAAAGCGAGCACTTTAGAAATTGACCTTAGAAAAAGTCACTGCCCCTGCAAGCATATATTTTAATGAGCGCACTGAGAAACATTCTACCAGTAAAGTTGGTAACGATGGATGGAAAGTAGTTCCATATCCTAACGTCGACTAAAAAGTGTTAGGTAACCATTTTTAACTTAAATTTATTTTTGCTTTCTGTTTTTTAATGCACCGAAGTGTAAAAATTAGCAGATTCGTTAAGTAATTGCTTTCTTAATAATGTCAAAGTTTCATCTCACCGACGCAAGAATAAAGTGACGAGATCCATGGCAGTGTTATTTTCATTTAAGGCGGGGAATTCACAACGTCTATACAAGTCGATCTTAAGCAGGGCTTTCAAAAGTGTTCATGTTACCGTAAACAGCCAATACTTACATTTGCTTACAGGTTGTTCACGGTAAACTGAACACTTTTAAAAGCCTTACTTAAGATCTACTTGTATGCATATTGCGTATTTTCCACCATATGCAAAATTAACATCGCCGAGGGCCTGGGCACTTTATTCCTGCAGCGGTGAAGAGAAACTGTAAATAATTTTAGATGACTGAATATTTTTATAATGTGTTGATTATTACACTTATGTCCATTAAAATAATAACATAAATTAAAAGACGAAATTTTGATATTTACCACTGTTAACTGATGTTAAAACATGGAACTGCTTTCCCTACCGTGGTTGCCAACTCAACTGGGCTCATGCCAGTCAGTGTACCAGTTAAAACATATGCAGGTAGGAGCAGTGACATTTTTCAAGGGTTTGTTTTCAAAAGTGCTCATTTTAGCGCGAACAGACTGGTCATCGCTTCTTCAAGATGCGCTCATCACCCATTGTGGCAGCAACAGCAGCAACTACTGCTTTCAGGCACGAGCGTATTTCAATTCCTAGCTGAAATTTATATAGTTACGTGCAAAACAAATAACTTTTAAACTATATTATACATGAATATATAGTGAATTAATCAAATTTTCAATTTGCGTTCTTTATAACCTCTAAACGGTCACTACGACAAACGAAACCGATATGGTGAATGCCGTAAATACACACGTACGCCCAACAAGTAAGCAACTTCGTGTACTTGCCAAGTATAGAGCCTCTGTGCACTATATTGAGAGTTCGGACAGCACTATTATACACGTGGTGACGTCACAGGCGGGGCCAAGAACGGGGGCATGTGCATACTTGGAGAAAACTCGAACGCAGTCTTAGGCCGTGTCCGAATTAAGGTATGTACTTGCGTACTCGCATCCTTGCATATTTCACTAACCTTTGGCACCAAACGTGATGAATTCCGACAAGCAGTCTTGTTGGCTTCGTTAATTGTTATTAGCCAGCTAACCAGATTAAATGTACATGTATTCCGACTGAATTTGATATTTGTCGGAAGTTTTAGAGGATAAATCAAGTATTAAATAACATTTCATTACATGCAATTTGGAAAGATTCTTTTTATTTAGGTTCTGTAGGATAGAAACACATACCTAATAAGAATTTATTGTTTATACTTTTTTTAAGGTTAGTGTTGCGATAATTATTAACTCAAGATTCTATGTCTACGAAGTATAGGCTGCTCATGGTAAAATGAGCACTTCTGAAAGCCCCGCTAAAGATCTACATGTATACACGTTGTGTATTCTTCCGCCTTAACATTGTCATGGGCCTCATCACTTTATTCGTGCGTCGGCCAAGTGAAACTGCAAAATTATTAGAAAAGTATATATTTAAAAAATCTGCTCTTTTTTACGCTTCGATGCACTTAAAAAACAGAAAGCGAAAGAAATAATTTTAAGTTATCACAAATTGTTACCTAACACTTTTTATTGGACGTTAAGATATGGAACTACTTTCCATCCATCGTTACCAACTTTACGGCGCGAATGTCACTAAGTGCGCCCATTAAAATATATGCATGCAGGCACTGTGATTTTTTTCTAAGGTTCATTTATAAAGTGTTCACTTTATCGTGGACAGACTTTAGTAAAGCTGCCCAATTAAATTTTAAATAAAATAACAATGTTGTAAATCAGTTGTAACCTACAGATTGTTTCTCAAAATGGCGGCACATATTCCGCAAGTACGCGAGAAGTATACAACTTCGTTTACTTGTATACTTGCATACTTCACTTGCAATTCGGACAGCACTTACGACGTCACTTCCGGGGGCAGGTACGCACAAGTATGTACTTAAGGTGAATTCGGACACGGCCTTAGTTGAGAGGAGATTCGATAGGTGAGACAAATAATAGTGCAACAAAAAGCAGTCGGAACAGTGGAACAAAAGTGCATAATTTATTTATTCGGTTAGTATGTGTAATTTATTGTGAAAATACAAGAACCTTATCTGATAATAGAGTTACGCACAGAACCTCCCCCCTCCCTGCGTTGACCAGACAACCCTTCTCGATAATGCAGGCGGACCCGCTACATAGTAAGTCTTGCCAGGGAGGGGGGGGGGAATTGTTGACAGATAATCTTAACAGGTGTCCCTTCCCCCTTTTTTTTCAACCCATCACAATCTGCTGGAAGGGTCAGTGGTTTCGGGCTATTGTGCGAGCTTTCTGGTCATCTCCTACCTCAGCACGCGGGCCGACATGTATAGAATATTCTCGGCGATTTTTTTTCTAATTACCCTATTACTAAGTGTTAAGTGGAATCCCGGTGGGTAGGGCGGGATCATATTGCGTCTCAGGGCGAACCCCTTAAGCCTACAAGGGAAGAAAATCATGCAAGGAGACATGCATCGCGGCAGAGAGGGATTGGGCAGCCATGGCCAGCGATTGGGGCCATGACTACCTCCCTGAGTGTACCTATAGTTAAGACTATAACTAGAAGAGACTGAGAAAAATCGTCAAAGATAACGTAAAAACCCAGTCGACAGGAAAGGATTCAAAATAATTCATGCATTAAACAGCAATACTACAGGAGACAAAGGTTGGAACTCGTGATTTATTAATAGAGATGAAAGACTAGTAGAGAGAGGGTGCTGTATTTGGGAGTCCGGGAGTATTTGGTGCTGGCATCAGCCAGGGTGATGCAAGCAACACCCTGGTTTAAAATTTCCTGTCATGGTGCCGACGCTATAAATACCGGGGCGTCCGAAGGATGATTGCCATCTGCGGCGAATGGTGGACGAAGAGGACGAGAGGTTTGACGAAGGAGGACAAGTGAGTGTGGGGCAGCGACGGTCGAGGTGCGAGAGTGCTGCGGAGGGTGACGAGTAGCGTGCGCATGTGTGCTGGAACGCTCGCGACTCTCCAGAATGTTCCGGACAGGAGATACTTGTGGTATCTGGATTGAAATAAGGCGGGACTGAATTAACAAGTGATACTTGCTTTATTGTAATTACTGGAACTGTTAGATATAAAATGTGTAATTCTAGTAATAATGTAATAAATGTTAAATTATTTATAAAAACTGGTTTTAAGTTTTTAATTATGTTTCCTTCTGTGAGGCGATGGATAGACATGTAACTATTAGTTGTAAATAACATACGGTAGCAATTATTCTCAAGGTAGAAATTTTGGAGTTTTTAATTATTAATAAGGAAATGAATATTAGTCCTTTTAATCAGTCAATACCTTAAATTCTTAAGAAACCTAGCCATACACAGGACTTTTGAAAAATTGCAGCCATATATAATATTGTGTATAAAAACAATATCCAGGCCTGTAGATAAGACTCAATAAAGCAGGGTGTTTTCAACTCAAAGAACTAACAAATACTACTGAAAGATTTTTTGTTTTACCCTGCAACATAAACGAATATTTATTTTGATCCACATATAACAATGGATCGTTATAGTTCATAATCCACCCACGTACGCAATTTAAATTGCAGGGCACATTTTAACTGCAAAATCACTCGAAATTTTGTAATCAAAATTTCTTTGCGAATTCACCTACGCAATTATTGTAGCTGAGAAAATAAATACTGATACTCTGTTCTTTGAAAGTTAAAAACGGTAGATCACACAAATAATCATCTTCTTTCGTAGCACTTTTGTGTATTAACATTGGGGTTCTGAAAATAAAATGTCACTATGTCCTTAAGCGGACTATGTAGCTGCGCGTACAAGGTCAAGAAGCGAGGGAGCGATACGGGCGACAGTTACACGCACGCCTAGCGCCTCATCGCCCCTACGCGCAGGGCGTGTAGTGTTTCCGTCGTAACACTGTACTCTGCAAATTAGATCTGTAGCATAGGGTTTTTTTTAAATTAAACGCGATGAAAGCCCACAGATTAAACTATGTCAGTATCTTTGTACTTTTCTCTTGCCGCTTAAGGAAACTGGATAGGCAAGGTTTAAAAATGCGATATTTGACCATTTAGCCGGATTTTTTTCTCTAAGAATACACTTAATATAAAACAATTTTAAAAATAGGGACATAGATAATTGTCTTTTTATCTTTTCTGAAAAAAAGTCATATTTGCAGAACTTCTATTTGCCGCAAAAACGCGTTTACGCGCAAACAACTATTTCACAGAAAAGGTCTCAGCACACAGGACTTTAAGCGTTGACTTCGAACGCCTACATACCTCTGAAATAGGTTGCAAAAGAACAAAAACAAAATTCGTATTTTTTGGTATGGTGATAGATAAGTGATGATATTTGCTGCAATGTAAGATAGAATATTATAAGTATCTGGACCATGATTCTTTCTCTAGATCACTGAGTGGCCATGCCAATAGGTGTGATAACGTATTCCGTTCATGCGAGAAGGGAAGGCAGACATTTAATGACGTCACGGCCGAGCCAACTTACTACGGAGCACGACGGATAATAAACCTTGGCATCAAATGTTTTATACCTAAAATGTTCTGTATTGTTCTGCTCACGGCACTATGGCAGCGGTAGCAGTTAAGGAAACACAACTGATATTTTTTTTTTGTTAAGTTTGCTTATGTCACTTTTTTTCTCAAATATTAGGGGACCCGAACCCGGTGGTCTGAGACCCGAGCAATCTTGCCGCATCCCTGCTATCCGGACCAATAGGGAATCTTCGTAAGCCAACCAGGCGCCAGGTTCGTTTGTTACAGCGAATAGTGGCTGGGCGAGCACACTTCAAAGGGATCGCCGCCGCTCTCATTGTTTTGCTTCTGCACGAGCCACGACAGTGGGGAACCCCAATAAAGCTCTACGGGTTGCGGTGTTCTCAATAACCAGCTTTCCGAGAACTGCACCAACACGTTCACAATGTATTCAGCAAGCTGCTTCGCACTGGTCAAGTTTACAAACAGTTGTGAGCTTTGAGTGATTCTACGAGCGTGTAATTAATTCTGTGTCCACCACAGCGTTGCTGTGAGAGTTACGTGGCGTACTAGGTTAGAAAAACAGTATCCATGGTAAAAATTTCTGTGCACTGGGAAAAAAAAAAACGGCGGCCCTAACATCGCGGTCTTGAGAGCCGATGAGGGTGAAGCGAGGTTAGTTTGGAGCAGCGCCGGAATGAAAGGCCGTGAGAAACCGGGGAGGGGGGAAGTAAAATTCACGTATTCACATTAAGGCTTTATGCTTTACGCTTTAACAAATGTATCTCCTTGAAAACGGGCGTCATCGAAAAATATCTAGCACTGCCAGCGAAATTTAGGTTTACAGTAAATGCGTCGCTTAATGCTTCAGCGATGGTTCATGTGTCGAGTGAATAGAAGTCTTACGTTTACCCTGGTCCAGGAGACTTATTTAGAGTAGGCTGATCACATTAATCGAGAACTTTTGAAATCAACTTTTGAAAAATATCACTGCCCCTACCTGCACGTAGTTTAACGGCCACAATGACTAGCATGCGGCCAGTTAATTTGGCGACGAACGAGGGAAAGTGATTGCATGTCGTAACTTTGAATTAGAATTGTTTGGTACCATTTGTCAACAAATTTGCAAAATATTTACTTTTCTGATAATTTCACAGTTATACTTGACCGACGCAAGAATAAAGTGATCAGGCCCATTGTGATGTTGGAATAATACACAATGTGCATACAAACAGATCTTAGGTAGTGCTTTAAAAAAAGATAAGTTTACTGTAAAAAGGTTATAATTAGGATGGCTGGCTGGTTGGCGAAAGGTTCCTGTCTTAGTTCCCGGCCGCAAAACAGAAGTACACAAATATGAGATGTAGTGTCAGTTCCTTCGATGTGGGCATGCGCATTCGCTGATTGGCCACGCGAAGCACTGTAACGAGGCATAATGATGTCTGATTGGCTGTTGCGTGCTGCTGTCGGCTGACAAGTAGGATGCCAGACGCTGATTGGCGAAAGCTTTAGAAACATGCTGCTTTAGTTCTCACATCGAGATGGCTGTCTCAGTAACTAGTCCAAACCCTCTGGATGAAAAACTTAATTATCTTCGCCCACTGGAAGAAGCTTCCCAGAAGTATAACTAATCTAGTTGCAATTCCTCGAAGCAACGAGGAATTGCAACTAGATTAGTTATACTTTCCTAGCGGGAAAGGGTGACTGTTTACGCTTATAATGAAAAACAAACTTCGTTGAATACCGTCTGCTCTCATGTTAAGTGTTTACTACTTGAAAGATGTGCCCGTATGTATGTACAGCCACTCATATAAGTTTCTGACTTCGCATCACAGGTTTATGTACAACAATGCCGGATAAAGCGAGTGTGTGCGAACTTAAATTAAAATGCAACTTAAGGTTTAATTTAGAATGTAATACCAAAGCAACACCTTCTCAGCTTCCCGGGAAAGTACACGAAGGGCACGAGTAAGTTTGTATCTATATATAATCAATGGTATAAGATTTAGTAACTTGAGATTCGCAGATGAAAGTGCCAACGACATTCAGGAACTCCAAACCTTGGTTTATGATCTTTCCTCGAAGTGTAAAACAGTTGGCCTGAGCATAAATCTGTCAAAAACAATAGTTATGTCCAATTAATGGGTCACAGAGGGGAATATAAATATAAATATAAATATAAATAATATATCTTTAGAAAACATCAGTGAGTACGTTTATCTAGGCCAGCTTGTAAATATGGAAGGAGATGTAGGACCAGTAATTTTCCAACGCTTCAAGCTGGGATGGCAAGCATTTGGAAAACATGCTATTATTCTCAAATCAAATATGCCCATAAATCTAAAGAAAACAGTTTACGACCAGTGCATTCGTCCAGTGCTGACTCACGGCTGTGAGACCTGGACACAATGAATTTACAAAAGGAAAACTTAGAACAGCCCAAAGAGCTATGGAAAGGTCAATGCTGGGTTTTACTAGAAAAGACAAGAAAAAAACAACAGCCATCAAATCAGTTAGTAAAGTCAAAGCCATCTTGGAGAGGACAGCCACCTTGAAGTAGCAATGAGCCGGCTCTGTAGCTGGGATAAAAGATGGACAAAAACGGTGTTGGAATGGAGACCAATAAATCATCGGAGATCAAGAGGAAGAAGACCAGACAGTTGGGACAAAGACATACGCAGGGTTGCTGGAGTTAACTGACAGAAAATCGCCCAAGACCGTTCTACCTGGAGAAGACTATTGAAATTCTACCTGAATTCCTAACTATAAGAGGCCACATCATTTCATGATTGAACTGGCTGATGATATATATGTCTAAAGTTAATTTTATAACTGAATATGGGCTTTTTAATAATCGGGCGGGTGGCTGTGCCGAGTCGCAGCTGTGGGGTTTACGTGACTTATACGTCTGCATAAGTTGGTAATATTTATAGGGACATGTTTTTAGTGAATTTAATCGACATATATATATATATAAACGAGATATTACGTGGCATCACCATACGTGCACTAGAACATCGGAATAGTGAGAAATACTGTACGGAAATTTTCGCACACGCCCGACAAAATCGTACACCAGTCGCCGCGGGCCCCCACCCTCACCTCGCGCAGGTCAGACGCCAAATCAGGGCGATACTCGCATCTCAGTGGTACATCCGGTCGAACGAGGCCACGTTTATCTCAATCGTTTTATTAGTAACGGAGTTACAGTGTCGGAATGAATAACCTTGCAATCGTTACATCTCCTTTACCGTCCTGGTATAAACTGTTCACGGTAAAATAAGCACTTTTGAAAGCCCTGCTAATGATCTACTTGTATTCACTTTGTGTATTCTTCAGCCATATGTAAAATTATCATTGTCACGAGACTCGTCACTTTATTCATCCGTCGGTCAACTGAAACAGTGAAATTATTAGGAAAGTAAATATTTAATAAATCTGCTCGGCTTTACAATTCGATATATTAAAAAATACCAAATTTGCGATTCGATGTGTGTAATTTATTCATACGTAGAAATTGTTTAACCACTCTGAAATTCTCTAACATTTAATTGCATTCTGAAAGTCATCCATTAAATCGTTAGCCACTACTAAGACGTAAATCGCATCTTTCAAAGTCGCCTATCTACCAACACCTCCTATGAGCAATATACTACCAATCCAATAAAATTTGCACTTATGCCACTCTTGCACATAACTCACCATATACATACCCCATCCCCAACACGCCGCACCTCATCAAGTGCCAGAGCTCAGAGGGTGAAGACGTACCAGAGCTCCTCCCCAATGAAAAGAAAGAAAGTAATCAAACTGACACTTGGTACACTCTTTCACCAAACACACACAAAATCCAGTAAAAAAATTAATCGGATTTAGATCGGTTTAAGACATTTTCGATCGGATTAAGAATTTTTGATCATATTAAAATCGGAATGAAATTTAACCCTTTCAATTTAATCCTTCCAATCAATTTGATATCAAAGGGTTAATCCGATTAATAAATGCGTCATCCCCTTTGGGATAGGACGAACACGCCCCTTCTACTACTATCTTACTTTGTTTGCGCATTTTTCCCCGGCATTTTTTTTATTACTGCCAGTTAGCTAGCCAACCACGTTCATTTGATCATGGGATGCTAATGTTATCAATCTCTAGGAACTTAAAGAACTCGTATTTTTATTTTGGAACAGGTGGTCCAACAAAACCTTGTACACTTGTTTAATACATTCAGATCCAGTGTATACAATTTTGTACCTTACGCATGTGTGTAATATTTGGTCAGAACTGCACACTGCGAAGCTCAATGACCAATGATCTTACCTGTGGGTCTTGGTCAAAATTAGTTCACATTACTGTATCCGAACATCTAGTCGACAGCTCATTGGCTGTGACAACGAAATAATTGTTGTGTCGACATAAGTACACCACGCATTGTAACATTTTCTGTTTACTACACCTACGACCATAAATTAAAGCGAGTTCGGGAGGGTTGAATGGGAACTTCTCAGATGTAGCTCTTTATATATCGCTATACTACACACATTTCATTTCTACTATAACCGTTTAATTATGTCATAACTAACCAAATATAAGATTAAAATTATAATTCCTTTTTAACTATTCCATAATAGCTAGTTAAATTACAGTGAATAAATATGCAGCAGACTACTTAAACGTAAAGTTTCCGTAATCAGCAACTCTCGGTAATTATCATGGAACAACAGTTAAGACACAAAGACGATGTGATTCTGCCTAAGTGATTAGATCCTTTGATAGAAAAAAACGGAGAGATAAGAGAGAGAAAAAAAGAGAAAGAAAAATAAATAGAAAGAGAGAATAATTTTGCAATCAAATAAGGTATTAAAAAACAAGTAATTTTATCGGAGAAAATATACCCTTTATAAATATTGCAAACATAAACAAATATATGCTCTGGCAATTACAGACGTGGCCTACAGGTGTTGAAATTACACATTAAATGTAACGGAAAGAAAATTGCCAAGTAATAATCTTCAGCACACTTCGAACGAATAATTTGCCCGTAGGTAACTACTAATAATCCTTGAATTATTATGAACTATATCCGATGGGCTGTAGAGCCAGGGCAGCTTTATAGTTGGAAGTTGACTTGTTAAGAAGTTTGCAGAGTATTTTTATGAATAATTTATTTTTACGAACCGCTTGTCGCAAACTTCACAAGGATAACGATAGACTGTGATAGTCTGCCTGGTCGTGGGAAGCTGGCTAGCAACTTCCTTCGTTCGTGCTACGGATCAAGTTCTGAGAAGTTAGTGATACATTACCCCACGTATTTTATCCCTAATGAAGAGGGAAACTGGGATGAAAGTGCTAAACAGCTCTCCCAGGGACAGGTTACGCCCCGCGAAGCGTATATTACAATAACTAGACGTCTGCTTGTACATGAAGGATTTGAAAATGTCATGAAGAAGCTAAAACAAGCATGACTGTAAATCACTCCTCGTTCCTTAGTAAAAAAGGCAAGGACAACTTTGGTTGCAATGTACCTATCTCATAAATAAAAATTTCCGGCTATAAATCTAATACTTTTCACGTTACGTAAACAGAATCTTTGAGAAAAATTGCGATTTACCTTTTTTTTTTCTCTCAATGGTTCGCGACATAAACTACGAAACAATTCATGTGTAGGTTTGAGTATAGGCTGTTCACTGTAAAATGAGCAATTTTGAAAGCCCTGCTTAAGACCTATTTGTATTCACGTTGTGTATTACTCCAACATAACTAACATTGCCATGGGTCTCATCACTTTATTCATGCGTCACGCAAGTAAAATTATAAAATAATTAGTAAAGTAAATATTTTACAAATCTACTTATTTTTACACTCCGAAGCATTAAAAAATACAGAAAGAGAAAGATATAATTTAGGTTATCACAAATGGTCACCTAACACTATTTATTCGATGTTAATATAAGGAAATACTTGTCATCCATTGTTGCTAACTTAACTAGGCGCGTGTCACTCAGCGAGTCCGTTAAAATATATGCATGCAGAGGCAGCGAATTTTTTTCAAGGCTGACTTCAAAAGTGCTCACTTAATCGTGAGCAGCCTTTGAGAATATTTCGAAGTCATAATACAGTATTACACAGATGATTTTTCATCGTGGTAGGATAAAGGAATGGAACTTTTCGACCAAAGATTACGTAGAAAAATAACTGTACTCAGCGGCTTTCAGTAAGCCCGTTATTACGTTAAAGTTTAAATAGTCCTGCGTGTTTCACACAGCCAAATGAGAAAAGTGTATCGTTTATATACACTTCCGAATCAGTTATCTGTACAAATATATTTCTCAATTTTTCATGATATAAGTTAGTGTTCAGTAATCTGTTGCCGTATGACGAAACTAACTGAATAGATATCACGGCATCACTTTGCCAATAACTGCATTATTTTTCGCATGCGTGATTGAACTATAATTAATGTGATACGGCTTATAATAATTCGAACTACCGGCAAACATTAAGCAATCAAGAAACAATTCCTTACAGACATTAAAATGTGGCTAATGAATGCTTGCATAGTTGGCAATTGCCTTGTTCTAGAGCATATAATTTTTCATAGTATCCATTTGGAATTTCTTTATGCACATTCTCGGTCTTGATATTTTAGGCCACATTTGACAGAATGTTTCTTTCAGGAACGTGAAGATTTCTTAGTTTATTTTCGTACTAATAACAAGTTTGAGACTAGTGCTGTTTTAATAACGAAATTATGTCGTGACACTTGGATAAAAAAAAATATTTCCTGTAGAAGGCTTTGAAAAAAACTATCACTTGTTTCAAGTGACAGTTTTTACTGGAAATGTCTTGCCACTGATTTTATTGGGTGCTGCATAACATGGAAATTATTCCTTCCTTTTATTTTTGTTCTTGGGAGTGTGAGACAATGACGAATTATACTGTATACTCGGATTACTCGTCTACAAAAGAGACATCTGACAGGAGGACAGTGAAATGCCTCCGGGGAACGAAGTATTATTCACACACACAAAAAGCAGGTATGCTACTGTGTTAACAACATGAATACACGGATTACAGTCGGGATGAACGTGTAGGCGACAATAACTAATGGGCCACCAGAAGTGAATAATACAATTGCGCAGGAAGAATGTTCTGTTGCCGCCTTGTAACGCGTAGTTATACGCGATGACGCAGGCATTAGTGTGACGTGAAGATGACACTTGTCACCGCTAAGACACAACAGACACCTCGGAGACCTCAGCATCCATCTCCTGTCAGGCGAGAGTGTAGGTAACGACTCAGAAGTACAGTAACTCATTGCTTGAATGAAGGAATTGGGGCACCTTGCACCTCAGCTTTACTTTCTTTTGTAAATCTAGTACTTTGTTTAAAAGAGGCGGGTGAACGGAATTGTTTTTTGGACCTTCCAACAAATAAGGCTTGCAATTCACTCTCTGTTATAACCCTACACTTTAATAGCATACGTGCGCGTGAAATTTTCCTTTGCTTACTGGATCTGCGTATATTTGTGAGAAGGCACTCCAATTTTACTGGCTAATCAGCCTTAGTCCATTCAGACCCAGCGTACACAATTATGTACATTAAGCACGTGTAGGTAATTCTTCGTCTGCACTGAACCCTGGGAAGCTCAATGACCAATGATCTTAACTGTAGGTAAACGATTCGAAAACCATCTTACTGGTCGAGGTTATAATTAGGTCATATAACTGTAGCCGAACATATACAGCCTACACTGTAAAACCATCTTACTGGTCGAGGTTATAATTAGGTCATATAACTGTAGCTGAACATATACAGCCTACACTGTAAAACCATCTTACTGGTCGAGGTTATAATTAGGTCATATAACTGTAGCTGAACATATACAGCCTACACTGTAAAACCATCTTACTGGTCGAGGTTATAATTAGGTCATATAACTGTAGCCGAACATATACAGCCTACACTGTAAAACCATCTTACTGGTCGAGGTTATAATTAGGTCATATAACTGTAGCCGAACATATACAGCCTACACTGTAAAACCATCTTACTGGTCGAGGTTATAATTAGGTCATATAACTGTAGCCGAACATATACAGCCTACACTGTAAAACCATCTTACTGGTCGAGGTTATAATTAGGTCATATAACTGTAGCTGAACATATACAGCCTACACTGTAAAACCATCTTACTGGTCGAGGTTATAATTAGGTCATATAACTGTAGCCGAACATATACAGCCTACACTGTAAAACCATCTTACTGGTCGAGGTTATTATTAGGTCATATAACTGTAGCCGAACATATACAGCCTACACTGTAAAAAAAATAATGGGAAAATTACCCGACAAGTGTAAGATAATATTCGAAACTTGTGTGCGAAACATAGTTTTCCTTACGTATAAGTAGAGATGATGATGGTTTATCGCGGAAAAAGTTGACTGTTTGATAGGATTCAACGTACCATAAATATGTACGACAGTTTTTATTCCTTATTGGCTGTCATGCATGTACGAAGCTACTACCTTATTTCACTGGGCCAATGAGGATTCCGATACTATAAGGCAGAACGTTCGTGATTGGTCTGCAAACAACTTAGCCGAGTCAAAACCTTGTTCATCCAATCATGAAAAATAAACTAGGTAGAGTGTTATAAAAGATATGTTGGCTCAATAAGTTTCCGCGATTTTCCATTATCTCGGCGTATAAGGTAAAATTACCGCATTCTGGAGTAAAATCTACGTACATGGCAGTGGAAATTCGCATACAGGGATGGAAAAATTACCTTATGATGTGTGGATCTTTTCATCCATTTGAAACTGCTTGATAATTTTATTTTATATATTTTTTACCTTAATATTAATTTTTACTGTTAGTCATACAAGCTGTCCAGCATAGCTCTATATGTAAGGTATAATTACCGCACTTTAAGCAAAATTCTCGTACATAGCAGTGGAAAATCCCTTTCGACACTTGCATCTCTTCAGCATTGTCTCACCAACTAAGCGCAATCGCCCTATCGTGATAGAGGAGCATGGTTCGCGCCCACCCATCAGCCAATGTCGAGGATTTTAGAGTTGAGTTTTAAGTTACTAGTAGTTAAACGATATAGGCAATAAGAAATTTTATAGTACTAATACTGCGGGATATATTTCAATATAACTTTATTATTCAGTATAGTTAATATTCCCTTACTTGTATGGGATTTTACCCCACATTTGTGGGGTACTTTATCCGTACGATCAGGGAATAGTTAGAGATGATGGTTTATCGCGGGAAAAGTTGACTGTTTGCTAGGATTCAACGTACCATAAATATGTACGACAGTTTTTATTCCTTATTGGCTGTCGTGCATGTATGAAGCTACTACCCCATTTCACTGGGCCAATGAGGATTCTGATATTATAAGGCTGAACGTTCATGGTTGGTCTGCAAACAGTTAAAACCTTTTTCATACAATCATGAAAGAATGACCTAGTTAGAGAGTTTTAGAAGATATGTTGGCTCAAATAATTTTCGCTATTTTCCATCATCTCTAGGAATAATACTTTACCTGTTATGTTAATTTTCTCCACATTTAAGAGGTAATTTTGCTTTACATGTAGAGGTAAATTAGCTTCCCTTACATGTAAGGGAATTTTACCTCAATTTTTTACAGTGTAAACCTCATTCGCCGTGACAACGAAACAAGTGTTGTGTCGACCGAAGTACAACACACATCATAACATTTCTTGTTTGAAACGTGTAAACCCGTAAATTAAAGTGGGTCTGAAAAGGTTAAAGTGAGTGCACAAGAATGTGGTGCGCTGTCACTCTGGTATAACATTTTAGACTTGGTTAAGCTTTGTTGGTATCAGGCGGAGGAATATCCTGAAAGTAGAACTTCAGCAGGGCTTCAGGAAAGTCGGAAGTAACCGTGAATGGACTATTGATAGAGACCGGCAAAATTCGCGTTATTATTTCGGGACACATTAAACTTAAAACACACGTACTTTTGAAATACGTTTGTGATTGGACAGTACTTTATTCGACACGTACCGGGGGGGAAACTCTGCGCCAGTAAAAGAACTCTTCTCAATTATGTGCCCCAATCACGTGCAGTTCAGTCAGAACGGGAGCGACTTCACAACTAGGTGGTAACTAACTGAGAAACGATGCCAGCTCGAGCATATACAACACTGTGAAGTTAGCTTGATGCTAAGTAATGATACGAATTTTGCATGTCTCGTAACTACGGAGTGCATGAGCCGTGTCCGAAACGGCTACGAGACCATGATTTAGGTTACTAAATCGACCACGTGACCAATTTTAGGCCCTAAGTCTTTGGGATTTACGTTTACGTTTTATTTCCCGCGTTGTGGTGGAAACGTCGGTATTTAATGTTCCTGAAACGCTGCACAATACATGCACGTGAAGAATGGAATATCAGGGATCAACACAAAGCTATTTTAAAATAAAAATTGCTTGTTGTATAAAAAAAAACAACAACCACCGGTTGTTATTTGAAAATGGAATGGCAATTGCAGGGAGCGAAGAAATAACGAGAAGAATGATATCGGCTAGAAAGAAATAAGATCAATTATTCACAAGACAACGGGGTTACGTGAAAATGCTTGGGAGAAAGTTATTTCATTTTATTTCTTGATAGGGTGGCAAACAAAATAACGTTGGGATCCCACAAGCCCGTAGTTTCCACCTTTGTCACGTGTAGCGCTGTTCCAAGCCGTTAGAAACCATCCACCCTAATTTCCTAAACCGTAATTCCCGAAATTTGCCATTTTGGACACGGCTATACTCGGGTGAGCGAGATGCAGGCGGGGAACTCACCGTTGATCTCCTGGAAGGCGAAGCGGTAGATGATGACCCAGAAGTTGTAGAGGAAGGCGAGGGAGACGACCATGGACCAGTAATAGCAGAGGCGCCCCGCGGGGTCGAACACGAAGGACCAGTTAGGGGCGCCCGCCCTGAAGCGAGGGTAGTAGCCCAGACCGAGTCGTCGATGGTGGTAGCGATCTACGCTGTTGTAGCTGCCGTTCCCGTTCTGGTTCGTCGACCCGAACCCTGAGCACAAACAACACACACACACACATACATACCTCTCTGTCGCTCCCTCCGAGGGCTGCACTGCGGGAAAGCTTTTGTTCAATCAAACAAAGTATGCTTGGCGCAACCAAATTTATTGTTTGTTCACGGCCAATTAAATGTTATGTTGTTCAAACGGAATTATATTGTTCTTAAGAGTTATATGGACCTGCACGATTTTTTTTTTTTTTTTGTGAAATTGTTGTTTGCGCGAATACGCGTATCTCGGTAAACAAATGTTCTGCAAACACGACTTTTTGTCAGAAAATATATATTAAAAAAAATTATTTATATCTCTCTTATTATACTTTTGTCATATTTGGTATTTTCTTGCAGAGAAAAATTCGTGAAGATGGTCAGATAACGCATTTATAAAGCTTGCCTGTGTAGTTTCATTATACGGCAAGAGAAAAGTACAAAGATACAGACGTAGTTTAATCCGCGGGCTTTCATCATGTGTAATAAAACTCCACTGTTACAGATCTAATTAGCACAGTACAGCATCACGAAGGAAACACTGCACGCCTTGCGCGTAGGAGCGCTGAGACACTAGGCGTGCGTGTTAGTGTCGCCCGTATTGCTCCCTCGCTTCTTGACCTTGGGACGCGCAGCTCCAACTAACTCTTTAACTGTTTGCCGGAAACAAAAATTTGGTTGGTGAAACTAAAGTTCGTTTGGCTCTTCTTACATAAAACAGTTTCGTGCACTACTAAAAAAACACTCGAGGCGAGACCTGGATTCTAAGATACATCAGCTACGACCGAGCGCTACGCCTTAGCAACCTCGGCTAAAATGACTATAGGCTGTTCTCTATAAAGTGAGCACTTTTCAAGGCCCTCCAAAAAAGCATTAACCACTAATAAATATGTTTTTACTGCAGCCTAAGACATTAACTTTTGATATTGGTGAAAGTAAACACCGTATCTATTAGTCACGTGACCATGGCGATATTAAAAAGAAGCGGAAAGACAAAAACTGGCTTAAAAGAAAAATTAGGAAGGGCCTTAAAAAGTGCTCATTTTATCGTGAATATCCTATACTGACGAAATAGCTATGTTTTTAAATATATGCATGTCAAATACTGGACAACGTGCGCAAATAAATATTTCAATTACAACAACCTTATCTTTTTAGTTTCCTGTTGAACTTGTTTCATCAGGATTTTAGTACCGTCATTAAGCATTAACAAATGTACTAACAAAAATTGTGACAATTAGAATTGTAACAGTTTTCGTTACAATTCTAATTGTCACAAAAAATACAATCATACTCTCGAGCTGTATTTTAGGACGAATGCAATCATATTAGTAACCAAAGACACGATACAGGTGATTCAACCTTATAGTTTGTTGACAAGTCTAATTTATCCCGGCCCCACAGAAGGTATTTTAAAATCAATTGTGTATTTTGTTAGAGTAACCAAATTAATTTGTGGTTTTTCAAGTTTTGAGTACTGAACAACATATTTTGTTGGGGCAACTAAATATATTTTTGGATCTATAGGCCTACAAACAAACATTTTGATTGCTTTTCTCTCAGTGTTCGACATGGGACTGAGGTGTCCGATTTCAGCTCCTCGCCCCTGAAATTTGAAGGACACAAGAATATACCAATATATATATAGCTAGTTATCTGTAAAATCAGAAATTAGGTAAATAAAACGGTATAATAAGACATTAAAAATTAGCAAGATAAAAATCCAGGTGTCTAAATCGACTGTTCCCCAGTAGCAATCTAAGTTCGCTCAACGTTTGGTTGTAAAGGTTGGCAATACGTTGGGCTGTAGCACACTTACTGGTACAACGTCAGCCCAATGGAAAATGCCGAGAAAAGTTTGCTATCCCGAAAATGTTAAGAGATTACTTGGCACCCTCCAGACAATGACGTCGTTAAATCAGAAAATACTAACAAGCTATCGCAAGTGTAATATTTTTATTTTAAATGGTTGGCTACAGCTTGGCAAACGTACTGTTGGTAACAGGTGTGTGTATTTCTGTTGGGACAACATTGGGCAACCAACTTTTTGTGTAAAAGTATGGAACAACCATTTTCAATGGAAAAAAAAAAAAAGCCACTTTCTTGTACTTTATGTAAGTTAGTGTGAAGGTTCTTCATGACCTCAGCTATTTCTCTTTATAAAAAGTTCACTTATGTATTTTCAGTGGTAGGAACTCAAAGGTTTGTAATTAATATTAACTGTTAAGTTGGGCCAACATCGTGTAACCAACATTGCGCCAACGATAGTAATCGCCCCATTTATGATGAAATAAAGCAATGATTTGCATATTTGTTTAAAAGCTATGTTTTTAACACACGCTAGCCGTGTCTCATTTAAAATTGATTTCGTTGGTCATGTCTTGGTTATTTGTAAATAAACATACTGTTGGCGTTTGTTATGTAAAATTACGCTGAGCCAACATTGTGTAAGCAACATTATGCCAACGTTGTCTCAGTCAAATTTCGCTACTGGAGCTGTTCTTCTGCTAAAAAAGAATATCATAGGCGTTGATCTATCAAATAAGGGGACCTCCCCCCCCCCCACACACACACACACACTCTCTCTCTCTCTCTCCAAGAAAAACTAGATTTCCACCTACAATACTGCCTCCATTTTCGACACGGCCACGATGCGCTTAAAATGGCGTGCTTTAGCGCAGTATGTACGTACAGAATGTATCTAAATTTGACTTCCAGAACTTCTGCTGCATGTTAATCACGAAAAAATAATGTGAAAACGTATCCGAGTTATGGTCTAAAGTGAATCCTAAGGGCGGAATAGATCCTTGAAATAGGACCTGAAGCAGTAGTTTATTACAAGTAGTGGAGAAAATATTTAATATAGAAAACTGAGTATCTGAGTAACGTGCAACGTTAATTGCGACACGGGGGTTAACAACCGATCTTTCAAATCCCCTAGTGTGCTACCGCGTCCTAGAGGCTGAGTAGAAATGAAATCAGTACCTGCGATTATTTCCAAGAAGTAATTTGACAACGACATGTGTTTGGTGTTTGCAGATCTTTATTCCGTCACACATTATCCAGACGCTCAGAATTCTACCTTAAATATTTTCTGCGATGTTTGTAATAAATTAACGCTTTAGATCCAGCTTCAAATGTGAGTAATGCCCTTAATGTTCACTTTAGACAGCAGGTTGTATGCATGTTTTCATTTCTTTTTTCATGATTAACCTGTAGCTCAGAACTGCTCTCTCTCTCTCTCTCTCTCTCTCTCTCTCTCTCCTCTCTCTCTCTCTCTCTCTCTCTCTCTCTCTCTCTCTCTCTCTCTCTCTCTCTCTCTCTCTCTCTCTCTCTCTCTCTCTCTCCTCTCTCTCTCTCTCTCTCTCTCTCTCTCTCTCTTAATAGAGAGCTACTTACAGCGACTTTTACTGAATTTGACACTTTCAAATGACCACAGTTGTGTTTCAATAACCGAATTTATGTGTGGAAACAATATATCAGCATCCAATTTTGTCCTAAAAAAAAATTTTACATTAAAATATTTTATAGTTTTATTTAATTAGAATAGACAAAAGTGTTTACAATGAGACCCATATGACAACTAGCGAAAGCCCTATGTTTTGAAACTTCTTGACTTAATTGAATTTTATCTCGGACAAAGATAAACGATAAAATTGGAGTACACTCGTATGAGATAACAGAATCAGGTGTGATTATCCTGAAAAACTTTGGTCAAAATTTCAAATTTCAAACATGACACACTGACACGCGCCTCGTACCCGCTCGCGCGCGCACACACACACACGTACAATTTTTTCACGTCCTGCACGCTAGAAGCGTCATGTGCGCCTGAACATATAGAGCTGTCACCTGTTTGAAGAGAGCTGCAGTCAGCTGTGCCAGACCCACGTGACTGTGACACTTCATACGCACGTGTCATAGTCATGCGAACTACATGGTCACTGCTCTCTTGATGCGGTGGACATCGGCTCGTTCCATGTCCACTCCACGGGGAGTCACCCTGCTGCCACGAAATGACGCGGTGGTTTATTTTATGCGGGCCTACTGTTATGAATGACTTATGGTCGTATTCATACATGAAATGTTCCAGGCGCGTACCGGAATAATGTTATCTTTTTAATATTATACTGACGTCTCATGATTAGGGATAGGAAAAATTCACGCATTCATTTCAGTACAAGATATATTTCAAAAGCGTGTACACTGACGTCACATATGCAATTGGATCAGAGTTTATTAGACACGCCCTGGACCACTCCGCGCCAATAGCCGACTTGCAAGGAATTAAGAAGCGAATCCCGCACTGTCAAATGTGGGGTAGCACTGATTGGGGCAAGAGCCAATGAACAAACATCTGAGGTTCGACTATACAAAGGATTGTGGAGTCTAGTATACAGGTCATTGAATTCGCGAAATTTTTCCTATCCCTACTCACGATGAGGTAGTAACTTATGATTAGAGCCAAGAGTATGTCGCGAATTCATTCGGGGACGAGGTAGATTCCAAATACTTGTTCTTTTCTCCTACTGTTCTGATTGGACGACAGTTGTTTAGACACGCCCCGTTTAACTGCGAGCCAGTAATAAGCAGGTAGCAGTAGTGTGAGTGTGTGTTTAACAGGCCTGTACAGAGGCCTTACTTATCAGAGCAGCCAATAAGCAAACGATAATGTCTCGTGTTTACAGAGGAGTGTCCATCCTAGCTTGCTGCCAACTCAATCCGCGAAATACTCGGGGCTCTACTTATGATGGTAGAACAATATGGGTTAATGGCTGTTCACGATAAAATGAGCACTTCTGAAATCAACCTTAGAAAAAAATCACTGCCCTTGCCTGCGTATACTTCAATGGGTGCACTGAGTGACATGCGCCCAGTAAAGTTGGTAACGATACATGGGAAGTAATTCCATATCTTAACGTCGAATAAAAAGTGTAAGCAACCATTTGTGATCATTTAAATTATTTATTACGTTTTCTGTTTGTTTTAATGTAACAGTATATGTAAATATTAGCAAATTTTTAAAATGTTTACTTGGCTAATAATTCGACAGTTTCTCTTGACCGACGCATAAATAAAGTGACGAGGGCCACGGCAATGTTTATTTTACATAAAGCGGAAGAATATCTAACGTGCATACTATTAGATCTTAAGCAGGGTTTTCAAAAGTGCTCATATTACCGTGAACAGCATGTACACGAATATAAAGACCTATACTGTCACTGTATGGATATATATTTAACATATGGACATTACATTACATGAAATACTGAAAGGTCGGGAGAGCATTGTTATTGCAATCTTATTATCTACCTTATTGAAAGCCGTTTTAGAGTACTGGACTTGTTCCACCTTGAGTAGTACCCGGAGGCTGTTGTACTATGGCGGGTTACGGCGGGCGGCACACCAGGCTCCTTGGGCCGTCCATCTCGTAGACGTCCATCATGTGGAGAAAGACGCCTTCCTCTACGCAGAGTTACCCTGATATCGGCGTCGCATGGTGCAACCGGGCCTGATTCCCTGGCTGATAGAAGGGTTTCCTTCTTACCGGAGTTTGGCAATGCGAGCCCCGATTGCGGCAACTCCTGTCTTGATTTCGTTTTAAGTGTGATGGTGCGTTAATGCGGGGATACCACTTAAGACTCGTCCACGTCATCATGACACTGCCCATTGTTATGAAAGCCTTTAAGGGGTTCTTTCAAACATAAGAATTGTCACTCCAGTCATTGCCGACGGGCGCTAAAAGACGCAGAAGGAAACGCGGTCGCTGATTTGAGTTCCGTTGAGAGATTTGGGCGGCTCTTAACAACGAGGCCTTGAGAGCCGATGAGGGTGAAATGAGTTGAGAATGGAGCAGCACCGGAATAATAGGACGGGTGGAACGGGAGTTCCCAAAGAAAACCCGCCGACCAGCGGCATCGTGCGGCATGAGTCCTACTTGCGAAAATCCGGGGGTGACCCGGCCGGGGATTGAACGTGGCCGCTGAGAAATCTTGGGCAATCACGCCGCAATATTCAGGTCGTGAGCAACTCACTGTAATTTTTTTGTACGTTTGCAAGAAAAATCCTTGGAAACCCAGTTGCCAACAAAATCCTTTTGTAGAACAACAAATGTTCTTCATTTAAAATCTACAAAGCATATACTTGTAACACTACAAATGATAGGGGTGTATTACAACTTACATTATTGAGAAGTGAACATACAATAATTTTTTTCTTCCAGAAAACAAATGTGATGAATTAGAGAGACTACGGAATTTATTATTTCAAATTATAATTCACGTAAAAATATCTACACCTTGCCAGCACAGTGACTAGAACCCCTAATTACAAATGCAACAATTTTTTGTGGTAAATATTCTAGTACATACCTATAAAATATTAGTGAAGTTACTTGGTTAAGGAGAACCCATTTTTAAGTTTTCTGTGTGTATATTGAATATTAACATTAACACTTAATGAGAAATAGCGCAATGTTTTTTTTAAGTTGTAGTCGTTTTATTACAACTATCTGAGTTGTTTTAAGTGTGTTATGTTATAAAAACTTGCAATACATTTCCTACTGCACGCCACTACACTAGTTTTTGCACAAACAGTTAAATACGGTTTCACGTTGTTAAGTGTCCGCCATTTTGCTTGAGCTCATAGATACGGGTCGGAATAATACAAATATTTCTTGAGGTCTATTACAAACATGGTTTTTGTAGTTTTATTAACTATTAGTTTTACAAGAGAAATATTTGTACTGTTAGAAATGCTTGTAAATATACAAACCATTTTTCAGTACAAATTACAATTTTTCGTTTGCAGTGTGGACGCCCGGGCTGTGGCAACGGAAGAACCAGCGCATATCGCCCCGTGACCGAGTGGCAAAGACACCTAACGCTGACGTTAGTTAAGTCTGTGTATAATCATGTAGGGACGGCGTCTTGTTCCTCCTGACTTCAGGTCGAGCAGCGAGACGTCAACGGGTCGTCAAGACGCTGGTCTCCCGACGAACTGTCCTAGCTCGTTCCACAACAAATACCTTTCTACGGACATAACGGGTGACTGACATTGTGCAACGAACTCATTTACTTGACATTAGGCGTCTGGTGAGGCAGGAAGTTAGAGTGAGCACCGAGTAGAATTATTATATCTTTATAGATATTGTGACCATCGTATGAGAATTAGAGCGAGCGAAGGGATTTGGGTGGCTCTTAACAGAGAGCTCTTGAGAGCCGATGGGGATGATTGAGGAGAGTATGGAGCTGCACCGGAATAGAAAGGGCGGGAGAAACGGGAGATCACCGAGAAAACCCGCCGACACGCCCGGCACGATTCCCACTTGCCTGAGAATTAGAGAATATGGTGCTTCTTCTGAGATACTTGTATTCCGAATAATGATTTAGAAGCACATAAATGTGACCGTCTAAAAGACAAAATCGAATAAAGTAGAGGTTAATATTGTGTGTTATTGCAGAAATTATTTTTTATATCTTGATGATTTCTAAGGCTAGATTGTGTTAATTATTTACCATCGCTCAGTTAGCCCCGATCAAGACAAAGCTTGTACCCTTGATTAAGAGAGATACAACGCCATTCACCGATTGGGTACGCAGGGTTATGGGAACGAGCCTTGTGTCTGGTTGGCTACTGCATGATGCTAAAGGTTCCTAATTGGCTCGGCTGCAAGCTTGGGAGTAGGTAGCTTGCAGGCGTTATTATGGCCAATCGACGCTAGTTTCTTTCCGAACTCAACTTTACGTTGTACCGTTTTACAAATTGCATTTTAACGAATTCTCGCCACTCTTCCTTGCGACGATGGCCATATTTTGCTTAAAAGCAAAACTTTGGGACGATAATTGGCAATACTTCGATGTCATAATATCTGTAAGTTTTTGTTTATACAACAGACTACGTTTATATTCAAAATAGTAGAATTAATAATATGGCTGATACTGTAGATGGCAAAGATGCTGTCAACAAAAGATATTTCCATAAAGAATTGCAAAATTTAAATCAATCAGTTTTGAATTACTGCGACACACTCAACTTGAAAGTTGAAGAAAAATCTCAAATATTTTATTTACCTGCAAAGTGGAATAAAAAAACTGATAATAATCAGATAGATAACTTATACTTCTTTTCTTTTTTTATGGATTGTACTGTTTATAAATAAGTTCTGATAATTAACCTGATGATACTCTGATAAAGGGACATAACGGGTGACTACTATGGCGGGTTACGGCGGGCGGCACACCAGGCTCCTTGGGCCGTCCATCTCGGAGACGTCCATCATGTGGAGAAAGACGCCTTCCTCTACGCAGAGTTACCCTGATATCGGCGTCGCATGGTGCAACCGGGCCTGATTCCCTGGCTGCACGAACTAGTGAACTATGATATTTTATTTTTAGCGAATACTTTTACAATAATTGTTCTTCGTACAGGTAATCAACATAACGTCCTAACTGTTAACGGAAGTTTTTAACATATACACAGCATGGGAAATGTATCATAGTACATCAGGTTACAAATATGTAGACTGTTCACGATAAACTGAGGAGTTTTGAAAGCCTTGCTTTAGATCTACTTGTAAACACACTGTGTATTCTAACACCATATGTAAACACACTGTGTATTCTAACACCATATGTAAACACACTGTGTATTCTAACACCATATGTAAACACACTGTGTATTCTAACACCATATGTAAAATAATAGTGCCATGAGTCTGCCCACTTTATCCAGGCGTCGGCCAAGTAACACTGCAGATTTACTAGAAGAATAAATATTTTACAAACTTGCTAATTTTTACATCTATACGCACAAGCAAACACAAAGCGAAATAAATCATTTCAGCATTCACAAATGTTTACCTAGATTCGACGTTGACACGTGGAGCTAATTTCCCTACTTCGTTAACAGTTTTACTGAATTTACGATGTACGCAGGTGTGGATAGTCACATTCTTTAGAGGTTTATTAAAAAAGTGCTCAATAAATAGCGCTTGTGATTTTTCGCGAAAAAAAAAAAAAAAAAAGAATACACGGTAGACTTCAATACTATAAGCACCCAACAGCGGTTTGTCTACTGCCATTGGTTACTGTCTGCTTGAGAAGGCGTTTCCATATTTGACCAGGCCACTCAGAATTCAGTAACATCGGCACGGCTCCTACATGATTCGTGTGCAGGCATTAAACGCGTGTCAAAAAGTAATTCAGCCAATCAAGATAGGCAAACAGCCCTACAGTGTTTTGAAATATAACTTGTCTTGAAATCTGTTGGCGAAATTTCATCACCCATATCAATAAGTCATTAACAGCTTATAGTTATGCTTTCTCAGCATTCGTTTACATTGGAATGACACATTTGCAAACAATCTCTTGGAGCACAAGCTGGTGGACCAACAAGATACGGCCTTCTTTCAGGGCCCCTGAACCGCGAAGCACAAGCAGGAAAGTATGACGTCGGCTGTAAATAACACTTGTTCGCACCCCCGGACGGCAGCTGTCGTGCGGCAGTCTGACCGGGCTCAAGGTCAGTGGAGGCGGTACAACGCACTGCGAAGCAACGCGGCGAGCAGAACGACACTTCAACGGCGGAGGGAGAATGCATGTTCACGGTCAAGTGAGTACTTTTGAAAGCCCTGCTTAAGATCTACTTGTATGTACGTTGTGTATTCTTCCGCCTTATGTAAAATCAACATTGTCTCGAACCTCTTCACTTTATTAATGCGCCGGTCATGTGAAACTGTGAAATTATTAGGAAAGTAAATATTTTACATATCTGCTCATTTTTACACTTTGGTGTATTAAAAAAAAAAAAAAAACAGAAAACAAAGAAAATAATTCGAGTCATCGCAAATGGTTACATAACGCTTTTTATTAGACGTTAATATATGGAACTACTTTCCATCCACCGTTACCAACTTTACTAGGCGAATGTCGCTCAATGCACACATTAGAATATATGCAGGCAGGGGCAGTGACTTTTTTCGAAGGGTCATTTCAAAAGTGCCCACTTTATAGCCTTTAGCGGCATGTGTTTACTGTAAGGTTGTGGGGACATCTCAAGGAGTTACCCGACAGGCATACCCGTGGAACGAGTATACCAAGTAATGTTTATCTCTCAGAGTCATTACACTAGCTTAATTACGATATTAATTATTGCATGAAGACTGTGATTCGTTAATTTATTATAATTCCTGTCGTAACTTCGTCTAGTACGACAATATTGTAGCAGGGCGACCACTGAAACGTGAAATAGACGGCATAGTCTATTCGCTGTTTCTTCACACTTTCTGAAGCAAACTTTCGAAATATCACCCCATCTATGTCGTGTTTCATTTTTTCCTAAACACGCCATGCATTACAAGTGCTTTATACTTCTGTTAACATAAACGTAATTTATTTAGTTAAATTAAACTTTCAGTTATATTTAATCTATAAATTATAACATTTCTATTTTATTAATAAGAATAAAACGGCGAGGAAATAGGTGTGTTGGTAATTCCTAGTAAAAAAAAATAGTTCTCATGCAAAACTAATGTTGTGCGTGGGTCTCTGTAGTGTAATTTCCCAGACTCGGTTAAGTTTTGCTTGCATGTAACGTAGGAACATCTTGATATTAGAACTTTATCACGTATTCAGAAAAGTTGGAAGTAACCACGCGCGAGTTTTATTAATGTCAGTAAAATTAGAAAAGCCTTTTACGCTTTCATTTCAATGAAAAAAAAAAAAAAAAAAAAGTACGGGCCTGCGTCAAATCACGGACCTGGCTACGCCCGGAGCGCCGTAACGATATTTTGTTTGCAGGGCGTGTACACGCTTTTCGCAGGCTTCGTGGGTAATAAAACTGTATTCCCCACGGGCCTTTAAAAAGCTGTTTAGGCGGGGCGACGCGGGGGGAGGGGCTTTTGAAAGGACGTCAGTACAATGTTTAGGGCGGGCGCCATTAACAGGTGGATCCGTCCAGGTTTACGGGTGTGACGTCAGGGTGTCAATAATCAGGAAAGCTTAGAGGTGTAACGGCGCAGGGATGGAGATATAGCTAGAGAGGAAGAGAGAGAAAGTGTTCCCGGGAAGGTAGGGGATGGTTCTGGATTCCCGGCGATCCTGCGCGGGTTAAATAACCAACGGGCGGAAGAATGACACGGTTTACGACCCGCGCGAGACAATTATTTCCTTGCAACCTTAAACCAACCCGCCGCCCTAAAAGCGGGGCGGAATTCCGTGAAAGGGCGCAAACGATGCTTTGATGTTTGCTCTGCGTACAGTCCACGCTGGAAACTTCGCCTCTTCACCATCGTTAACTTTGGCGTCGCGGGCAGTTATTTTCTTTCGAGAACGAAGTATAACAAGGCCTCCGAAATGCAGTCTGCAGTTATACAATTCT
The DNA here is from genome assembly GCA_029891345.1 of Dryococelus australis. NCBI lineage: Eukaryota > Metazoa > Arthropoda > Insecta > Phasmatodea > Phasmatidae > Dryococelus > Dryococelus australis. Next base: position 5,889,919 of record CM057003.1, on the reverse strand, counting down.
CGACTTCCTCGAAATTTTAATAACTTGAATTAATATGTACAACACATTTTAATTTTGACATTCGAAACTAAAACGTAAAATAAATGTAACTCAGTTTGTTTACCTCCCAATCCATGGGTATTATTTATTCAGTATCTTAACTCCTACAATGAGCCCTCAATGGCAAATAGGCTACTCCCTGGAACTTAGCTCTGGATACGCTAAATGGCAATGACATATTTGCGCTCTCATTGGATTTGAACCGGAAATCCATTGAGAAACGAAAGTTGGCAGTTTACCGCCTTCTTTTTGAACGAAGAGGTGTTTGTCGAAACAAGCAATCGTTGACTAGAGAGAGTATTTGGTTGCTTAAATTACAACATTCAGTATCTTTCAAGTTTTACTGGCTTAAAATTTTGGAGAAAAAGTGAAACACAAAGTTTTAACATATTTTTGTGCGTTTTTTTAAATTTAAATTAAAACAATTTGGCGTGTTTCCAGAATAACTGAAGTGATGGTGTATGAGGACATACCTCCAGTTCTCTAAGTAGAACTTCATGAACTAACCTGGGCCGAACATCTTATGGATTAACGAAAGTCCAGATAACACCAAAATCAAGCGGATGATGTAGACTTTTTTTGTGGCCAGCCAAAGTCCGGTTAGGCATTTTTCTTATCACCCCCGTACCTATGCCCTTCTGGGCAATACAGGGTTATGGGATGTTCCTTTTTTATTTTTTTTATTTTATTTGATACTTTATTTTCTCATTATAGCCTTTATGGATTACAATCTTATATCATAGTATAACTATCTACACCAAGTTGCCTGGAAGGTGAGAGTGGCGCAGTTTTCTTGTATTCCACCCTGACTCCTCTAGTTGCTTGGGGGTCAATTTCTTGACATTCTGTTCTATTGATGATTATATTATGCCTATATTGAGGCACTAAACTACCACTACATAGATTATACATATATTTCAATTCCAGCCATCAGGTTTGGAACTGCCAGCGGAGAGGGGGGCCTGTGGACTCCTTATCGATCCCCCCCCCCCCCCCCCCGTAGACCGGCCATCTTTCTCCTTATACATTGCCTAAGTCTTCAGCGTCCTGATTCGTTTCCTATTAACTGGCCTTGCTCATTACTATTCGGATTTTTCATGTCCTTTGTTCGTTGCTTTGATCTACATTGTATATTTTAGAGTTCTTCCGAGTGGGAGGCAAGGCCTCCCAACTCATCAGTCGCATTCAGATGTTTACTTTCTTCTAAGTTCTAGTCTATATATATATATATATATATATATATATATATATATATATATATATATATATATATATATATATATTGGGAGCACCCAAGCTATGTGGTGGGGCCGCTCAAATCACAATGTTTTTATCGCGGATTTACAATGTCACTTCCAGTATAACTTTTTTTTTTCTTTAATCAGGCAATGGAAACCTTAATCTATCTATGGAGGACGATCATTCACGAACTCTTGAGGATGTTCTCGAATCCATTCTTCGAATTCTTCCAGACGCTTTCTTATCTTTTTTTGCAAACTATTTCATTATCTTGGCAGTTTTTTTTATTTCCTATGATATTTCTAAGACTTGTTTCATTTTCTTCTATTTCAAGCTTCCTAAGTTTAATTCTTATATATTCAATTCTTGGACATTCTCTAAATACATGTTCGGCAGTATCTTCTACCTGACAGATTCGGCATGAGGGAGAGTGAACTAAATTAAATCCATGTAATTTTGCATTATAGTTTGCATGTCCAGTTAGTAACTGTGAGGGATGATAATTTGTAACAATCCAATGCTGGCTATATCTTTCCATTATGTTTGGAAATATTCTATAAGTGACTCTGACCTTCTACGAATTGTCCAACTTTTCCTGCCAGAGGGATAGTGATTAGTAGTAGTAGTACTGAGAAGGGGAAGGGGGAGAGGTTCACCGCACTTTTGATTTATTGAAAGGTGCAAGAGTATGCCATGGGACAGTTTCTTTCTTTCTTTCATATTGGGGTAGTGAGGAGCTCCGGTAGATGTTGTCAGTACTATGCCCGGCACTGAAATGACATGGTATATATGTGGCGAGTTTCGTGCAAGAGTAGCTTTAACATTTTTTGGACATGATATTGCTCGTAGATGGTAGATAGGCGATTTTTGTTATTTAAACAGAAAGAGACATATAGTTAACACAGGAAAGAAATAATTTCAGCGAGTTCTACATATGAATAAATTACACTCTTCTAATCGCAAATTTCAAACGAACAAAGCTATGTGGATAACATCTGGTGCCGACAAGTGCTAAACGATCACAATTACGTGAATCTACAAATGTCTTAAAATTAATGAATTAATTAATTAACTATCTACAATGGAAAAAAGTCCCTATAAATTAAACGGCTAACGAACACAATAACACGATATATGTAACATTACGTGATGCCTCTCGCGCATACCTGACAATATTATGAAACACGTCCGTCTGCCTGTGAGACTGGTGAGGAACTTCTGAAATGTAATCCACAAGTAAAAATATATTTATTTATTAACACGCGTAAAAAAGAAAATGTTTAATATACGTCCTTTCACTCGGGAGGTCGCTGCAGCACTGACTTGGGTATAGGACTTACGTCAGCTTATAAGCTGAAGTGGTTGTAACCTATGTTTGATTATAGACTGAGGTGAAAAACTCGGAGATTTTAATGAAAATACAAAATGGCTAACGAACACAAGTACATGAATATGTCTAAACACGTAATTAAATCGCATAAAAAGCTCTCCCAAAACACATCCGTCCACCTCGGAGGCTGGTGACTCAATGAAGCGTGCTTACCTGTAGACCCTGACTATATATACGCGCGGTCGGAGGCTGACAAGCGAATAAGGCTATAGCTACTCGGAAATAGATGTGAATACGATTTACGTGACAAATCGATAAAAATTATGTTTAAGCAGCACGTACTAATATATAAATTAGACTAGTAGAATTAACAACGAATAAAAAAACACAATGAAATCGCACCCGTTCCAAAACACATCCATCCGCCTCGGAGGTCAGTCAATGAATGATTGGATTGTATGATGTGCGCCAGCTAATAATCTGTTATATGCATGGAGCGTGGCTGAGTTGAAATTTACGACTGACAGAACATATTTCCCTACCAAGCTACTAACGACTTGAATACACTATTCGTCCTTCAACAGACAACGAAGTGATACATTTTTAACGAAAGTTTCACTATTCTAAGAATAATTCACTTTTAACACAAATTATTTCCGTCGAAGCGTAGGGACACTCGGATGATGTGAAGAAGAATTTAATCCCGCAACACGTTATAGAAATGTACTATAAATTCACAGTACTAGTTACCGAAACGACAGTTAAAAAATCATTCCAAGCTTCGTCGACCGAACACAGAAATGTAATTTACACGAAAATGATCTTATTACCGATAAATTAAATGTTATTTATATTAAAACGAGAATCGCGGCTTTCATTATCCGTAGTCCGCTGGCTGACACCGCGAAACAGGGAACTTGCTATCTCATGGTCGCATCACGAATTCTGCCGCTCCCAGTGAAGTCAAGAGAGCTGGTGTATACGTGTATCCTGGCCAAGTGTTGTCGTGAATATACATGGCGGTAGACAGCTAGTACTATTCACGTTGGTTCTCACTGCCTCCACTCCTCTTGTCCAGAAGATGACTTTGTGCAAGAAAGACAGTTTCAATCCAAGGTCACGGAACACCCCAGAGTGCGTCCTCCGCGATCTGCTCCCCTCCCCTCCAATGCAGAGTTCGTTTCCGGAGGACTGGCCCCTTGCCATCGATCCAACATTGCCAAACCTGATTAGCACCAACCACCCCGCCCTTCAGCCCAGAGTTCGTTTCCGAAGGACTGTCCCCTTCCAAAGCCATTACGTGTTTTTGCAGATTTCATCCTGACATGAATCGGAGGCGAATTCGTTTTTCTGGATATTACCCGGGGAAGGTTTATCGTAATATTGTGTCTTTTAATAAGGATGTGAATAAAGATGATAGGTCTTGGACAGTTAAGATCATTGATATAGAAGAGAGATATATTTTGTTGTCTTTTCTGTACCGTTTTGGTCTTGACGGAATAACTGCTAAAGCTGGCAGTGGTATGTAGGAAATGTGTTTCTTCAGAAGGTCTCATGTTGAGAAGGAGCATGTAGCAAAGGACATTAGTGAGATTGATCCAAACAGGATAATCTGTTGGAAGACTTTTTCAGTTCATGAGGACAAAATGGACAATACTGCTGTAATTAGCATTTTTGGTAATGCGTCTATGTATTGACGTAAGAAGATGAAGACGGAACTTGGTGATCATATTTCGTTGTATCGAAAATTAGTTGGTAAAACTGGCGACATGCATATTCTTGGTCATGTAGAATTGTTTTTCAATCCGTGATTACGTGTTATGTATTTTTTATTTGTAAAGCCAGTTCTGCAACATTTGCATAGGACTTTAACGATATTTAGGAGACAATAGTGGCCTAAGTACCATTTGATTAACCTTGGAAGGGGTCTTGGAGATAGCGATACTAATTGGAGACATCCTTTAACCTAGGAAACAGATCAACCCCCTGCCCCCCTCGACCCTGGGTGGTGTGTTGTGGTTGGCTGACGGGTTCTCCCATCCCTTCTGAGTTGTCCTGTGATTGGCTGTTGCTTGTATGGGTAGCCTTTTGGTGGACAAAGCGCTCAAGCGACATTTGTGGGACTTTAAGATTTTTCGAGGACTTCTGGAGGATAGGGGGCGGGGAAAGGGTGGGTCTAGTGTCAGTTCTTGGCTCGAGACCCGTAGAAGGTAATAAGGTGTAATTATAAGTAATTGCGTAATGAATAATTGCATAATGAGTAATTGCATAATTACTAAGTACCGAGAGTAAGTACCAAGACTAATTACATGTACCAAGAATACATTCACTGTTAGAGTATTCTGTCTCATGCTCGACTACGTCATATAGCTGCTGTGACCACCATATCCGTGCGTTGTGCTGGTTCACCATACCACTGAGATGAAACGTGGCATCGTTAATGAACACAAAGCATGAAAGAAAAGTGCAGTCTTCCCTCCTTTTCGAGAATAAACTCACGAAATGCCAAATGTTGTTCATCACCTTGGCGTAGTGCATGTATGAGTTGAATCCTGTATGGTTTGATAACCCTCCATGCAGTCGTATGGGGGAATGGCTAGCTCTCGGCTGGCATGACCTTTGTGGACTTCTTACTCAACTCCTCCGGATGCGACCAATCACCCCATGTATGTCTTGTTTAGTTCTTTCCTAAATATCCCATGTAAACATGTGTGCTGGTAGCGCCTAGTAAGAAATATTCTCATACAAAATATTATTACAACTGGGTGCGCACGAATTTCTGTGCGTTGTCCTTAGCTCTGATTTTCTAGTAATAGTTAAACTTTGGTTGCATAAAGCGGAGGAATATCCTGGAAGTAGAACTTTGGCAGGGATTCAGAAAAGTGTGGAGTAACCGCGAATGGATTAAAAGTTTTTGATCACACGTCTTAATATAACTGTAGTCAAATATGAAGCTAGATATACGAGATAAAATACTCAAATTGAAAGGTAATTCGCGATTCTCTGAAAACATTTTTAGAATTTGGGTTCCGGATCATATTTTCAATTTCGACTTTGAAATTATTACCACCAAGATTCACAGTGAAACATTTCAATATAAATTTTAGAAAATGTCTGATAACACGTCGTTTCAAAATGTCATACATAATAACACCGCAAATTATATGCGCTTAAAAACATACTCATGATGCAATCATCTCGTGAAACTATATTAACAAAACAACGAGGAGTATACTTAACGACATCTTTTTAGTAGAAACGGATCCAATGTTTACGATTTTATTTCTCAATAAATTATTTTGCAGATATTCGTGGTATTGTAAATTGTAAATTCTGAATGTCCCCTATGACGTTTCTGGAAATATTCCCGGAAAAACTGTTCTTGCGAAGAAAGGTGTTGTGTGGGTTTCCACGGTGAAAAACGGGGAAACGAAGCTTTCTTCTTCTGCTTGTCTTTCATTCCTCCATTATCTCTTTAGCCTTCTTCCCTTCCCCCCTTTTTTTTTCATTAAACCAGCGCATCGAAAAAAAATGACATGATTTATTATAGTGAAAGGTGGTCGTTTTCAACTATCCACTTCCCATGTCTTCGCCAATACTCTGCAGACGACAGGAAAAATTGATTTTTTTTTTTTTTTTTTTTTTTACATAAAGAGATTTATTTCCAATGTTCATTCCCACACACTCCCGTAGTACAACACATTGGGATAAGAATTCACGAAATGCCCAAGTAATTTCAGGAATTACACTCATGCATAGGCTATTCACGGTAAAGTGGGCACTTTTGAAAGCCCTCGCATTTATAATAAATATATTTAATTTCAGCCTTAATCGTTAACTTTCAAGTGTGATGGAATATAAACACTGTTTATTACTTACAAGGCAAAATGTATTTTTAAAGGGGGCTAAAGGTTAAAATATGGCTGAAAAGAAAAAATAACAAGGGCGTCAAATGTGTTCATTTTACCGCGAACAGCCTATAGCAGTGTAACGATATGTGAACAACACACTGTTCAATTACGTGAAAAATTTCCCATAAAAATTGGGTTGTTTGAAGACCCAGATTAAATGTTTGGAAATGCAGAATGAATTTGGTTTTCACCTGGAATTAAAATACTTGTAATTTATTTCCATGTTAATTTATTTATAATATAAATTACTGTTCTCTATATTTGCATGTTCAATGGTGGCAAACATTGATTAGATTTTAGCTTTGTCTGAGTGAGTTATGGGAGATTACGTCGAAAACAGGGGTGTGTGGTTATAATACGTTCCATCTCTTTTAGTATTACTCATATTCGACCTACGACCACTGTGGCTATGTGAATTATAAAAGCAGCGGATGTGTGTTTAGTGTAAACATAGTAGTTACACGGATCACATTTCCGTGTAACTAGTATGTTTTAATATGGTGGTGGCGTCGATTACAATATACTAGTCTCGGGGTATTTACTGACAACAATAAACATTTATCTGCGAGAATTGTAAGAGAAGCATTATTAATTACATGCAAGGTAAAACTGCTGCACTATGCATTCAAATTCGCTTACACAATAGTGGAATATAGTTTACACGTATGGGAAAATTACCTTACGACGTCCATAAAAACTTTCTGTACATTTCTTGATTAGTGTCCCGACAGTTCCACGAGATTCTCTATGGGAGAGGGGGACGCGGTGGTGTAGTGGTTAGACTACTCGCCTCCCACCCAGGCAGGGAACCGGGTTCGATTTCCAGCGGGGTCGCTCCCGGATTTTCGCATGTGGGAATTGTGCCGGACGATGTCGCTGGTCGGCGGGTTTTCTCGGGGATCTGCCATTTTCCCCGTCCTTTCATTCCGGCGTTGCTCCATATTCACCTCGCTTCACCTTCACTGGCTCCCAAGACTTTTATGTTAACAGCCGCCCACACCTCTCTACTCACTCACTCTATGGGCGAGAGGTTTGGAACGAGACAAGATGCCGTGTTGGATAAATATTCGTTACGGACAGGCATAAAACGAAGTAATGTACTAACCTATTAGTTTAAGGTTGGAAAATGTAAAACACGCGAAATTGTGACGTACAAATAAATAACATATACTAAAACTTCGTAGGGATTTTATAAATACACATATTACACAAAAATTGCTGTAAGTGAGGTAGTTCAGCGGTATTCGAAACGTTAGATTAATTTTGATTCGTGTGCAAAAAAAAAAAAAAAACTGTTTTTGCTTGTGGGGAATGTTCACTGTTTGAAATAACAAAACACGTGGAACACAACTCGTTGATTAAAAATTACAATAGAAATTTTGCAGTAGCTTTGTGTTATAGTTCAGAGAAATAAGTAGGCAATATGTTACAGCAAATCAAATTATTATTACTATCACGAACCTAAGAAATAGTGGTTCAGATTTTTTTAATTTCATTTTTTTATATTAGTTTTTCCTATATTGGCAGATTTGAATATTAGCAGTTTTATGGCTCAAAGCTCTAGGTAAAAGAAATAATAAACTACCCAGGAAACGTTTTGTATAAATTTAAAATCCAACATTTGCCTGGTGCATGGAGGCATAATGTGTTATTTTTACTTCTTGAACCAGTGGGATTATTATGAAATATGAGTTGTAGATATCTATGATGGCTACATGGAAAGTAATTTACAAACAAAATTCACACATGCCGTTGCAGTGCAATGGGTAAGAACTACAAAGAATGGCGTTTCGCCCCCAACCTCCACTACGTCAGTAGACTTTTGAAATGAATACGTGCGTCAAAGAAATTTTAAAGTGTCGGTACGTAAAAGACGCATACTATTTCCCTCGTAAAAGTCATTTGTTGTTAACATAGCGCAGAAAATCCCTTACTTTTCATGGAGTTTTTCCACATTTTTTTCCATTATTTCCTTACATTCGAGTAATACGTTAGCTGTCATGTAAATTTACCGTACATCTATAAGGCAAATTCTCTTTTCGCGTAAGTGTAATTTGTTTGCATTACATGCAAGGGAATTTTCCCTAAAATTTATTTTTATATTCTATTCACGGTTACTTCCAACTTTTATGAAGTCCTGTTAACGTTCTACTTATAGGATATTCCTCCGCCCCATGCAAACAAAGTTTATGGAGTCTTAACAATAATACCAAAAGGACAACGCACCACATTCGTACGCACTCAGTGTAATAATATTCTGCGTGAGAACTATTTCTTTCTAGGCACTACCAAAACACCTATTTTCTCACTGTTTCTATTCATATTAATTATAAATTCAATATTATAATTTATAAATAAAATTTATAGTTAACAAAAGTGAGGTACTTTTGTATTTTTTATGTTAACTTAAGTATAAAATGCTTGTGAAACGTAACATAATTAGGAAACAACCAAACACGTCATATATGGGGTAATTTTTGACAGGTTTGATTCCCAAAGTGTAATGTAACCCCGAATGGACTAGAGCATACATCTCCAGCGTGCATATTCTATCAATGTTTGTTCTGTAGATTACATACGGTACATGTGTATGTTACATAATTAGGAAACAACCAAACACGTCACATATGGGGTAATTTTTGACAGGTTTAATTCCCAAAGTGTAATGTAACCCCGAATGGACTAGAGCATACATCTCCAGCGTGCATATTCTATCAATGTTTGTTCTGTAGATTACATACGGTACATGTGTATGTTACATGAATTTTACTGTTACTATGCTTTAATTATAGCTATTCATTGGCATTTGTGTTGATTTCATTTCTACATGTGTATGGTGTATGAATAGTGGTAATGTGTCACTCATATTTACACATGAAGGTTTTTATGAATGTTACCATTGAGTATCACAGCTCTACATCCCAAATAGATTGCGGCAAGCTTTCCATTTGACTTGAATTTGCCTTGCCGAGTAAGCTTGTCATGTGTGATTGAAGCTTGATTCAAGCTAATTTCTCACGACTGGCCCACAGTATTTGCAAATGGGAGGCTTATGGATGGCTTGAATTATACTTGCTGCTCACCAAGGCAAGCCTGCACCAACTGTAGCATATCATGCTTGCCTCAAGATTGACAAGTGGAGACTAGCTTATTTAAGCTTGCTGGCTTATACAAGTTTGTTGCAAGTTTACAGACTTGTCATGACAAGCTTGTTTCAAGCTGATTATATTGTTGCCTCAATGACATAATCAGCTTGAGTCAATCTTGAATCAAACTTGTCATGCCAAGCTTGTGAGTTTGAATCAAGCTTGCTATGCAAGCCAAATGTTCGAATCAAGCTAACTAGTATCCACAAGTCAAGCTTCTAGCAAGTTTAATTAGTTACACTCGCCTCAGGCTTGCCTTGGTAACATACAAGCACAATTCAAGTCATTCTCAAGCTGGCTTGAATCACATGTTATGTGACAAGCTTTCTCGGAGAGGCAAATTTGAGTCAAATAAGAAGCTTGAATGATATCTGGGTGGGGATATGTGTTAAATGGATTTTGTATGTAATACAGCTTCACAGGGGTATATTCCATGATAGCTAGTTATGTGTACTGCAGATACAAAAGCGAAGTTCTTGCAGCTATAGCGACTTGCGTATGCAATATGACTAGTTGTTACCTGGATAACAGTTCTACAAGTGTGTGCTCTATGTGTATTGTAGTTCTACACATGGCGTGCTCTATGGCTGGCTCACCTGAAGGCGGTAGGCCCTGGCCCGACGAGCCACGCTCTCCCCAGCGACCCAGCAGCGGCGGCTCGCCGTAGGCGGAGGAGGCAAGCGCCACAGAGGCTGGCAGCTTCAGCCGCCCCCGCAGGTCCCGCCGCAGCACCTTACGAGACAGGTCCAGGTCGGAGGCGGCGCTCGACACGGCGGCGGCGCGGTTCAGGTGCGCCGCCGCCAGCGAGTCCCGCGACGACGAGAAGTACCTCTGCAACATGAACGACCGCTTCACGTCTCGAGAAAAATGCCACTGCCCTATACCTGCGCATAGCATTTCAAGCCTTTCAGTCACTGTGCCCTATATCCGGGACGCTGCGCAGGAAAAGACTTTAACCATGGATTAAAGGCGAGGTAAACCGATTCTTCGTATTCTGCGCATGTACCGTGGAGGTAGGAATGACAGGAGACAGCATGCTATGGCGTCAATGAAGCTGCATTATCGCCATATTGTGACACCCAAAACATTGAAAATCTTGACTCAGGTTTATATATATATATATATAACGCATGTAAAATGGAGAATTTGTAAAAGAAATAACAAATAAGTGAAGCTAAACTTTCAGGCTAAACATCAACATGCTCTGATACAATAGTATCATTTTAATTTGACAGCTTAAGTTTCCTATGCTGTGGGTGTCACAAGATGGCGAACAGGCTTAATCATTTTATCATGCACGTTCACAGATAAGGCCGCGCCTTGGCACATAGCCAACATTGACCTGACCAAAACCAACACAACTGTAGGAGTCACATGATCGACACTGATAAGCGTGTTTATTTATATCTCGATTTTCACAAGACAAGCACATTTGTACGAAAAAAATTCGCTTTGACGACTGTTCACAATAAAGTGAGAACTTTTAAAAATCAACTTTATAAAATAGTCACTGCTCCTACCTGCACATATTTTAACGGGCGCACTTAGTGACATGCACCCAGTGAAGTTGGTAACGATGAAATGAAAGTAGTTCCATATTTCAACGTCGAATAAAAAGTGATACATAAACATTTGTAATAAGATAGATTATTTCTTTCAATTCCTGTTTTTTTTTAATGCACGGAAGTGTAAAAATGAGCAGCTCTGCGAAATGTTTACTTTCCAAAGATTTCCACAGTTTCACTTGACTGTCGCATGAATAAAGCGATAAGGCCCATGGCAATGTTAATTTTACATAAGGCGGAATAATTCACAACGTGCGTACAAGTAGATCTTTAGCAGGGCTTTCATAATTGCCCAGTTTGCCATGAACAGCCTATATCAATTTTAATTTGATAAAAATGCATTTTAGACTGGTTAGAGAAGGCATACAAAAATCTCATATCACTCGTTTACTAAACAATTTCCTAACCTCTAATCCTATCCACTTCGTTTATGATAGTCGTGTTGGCAGAAAAGCAATTCAAATGTTGGGACATGGTAACTGGTTTTGCGCAGCCTGCAGGATCGTTGTTCCACATATACAGTTTGCAACTGTAGTAACCCGTTCGGCCACAAATAATTTCTGAATTCGAGTATTGCAATCATTTTTATATTCGCTGTACCTGTGTTTTCACTTTTTTCTTGGAACTAGTTAACAACGCCCTGTGCACTCCATGGTATTCACGTTAACCATTCATACACTAACACAGACAGCTTGAAATACACTAACACAGACAGCTTGAAGATTTCCGAGAGAAAATCCGGCGGTGTTGTCATCTCCAGCCAGCAGACAGCAGCACATGTGTTTAAAGCTACGTTCTTTTGATATAAATAATATGATACCAACATGGGGGATATGAAGACGATACTTCCTTACTTTTACTGAAATACACTAACACAGACAGCTTGAAGATTTCCGAGAGAAATCCGGCAGTGTTGTCATCTCCAGCCAGCAGACAGCAGCACATGCGTTTAAAGCTACGTTCTTTTGATATAAATAATATGATAGCAACATGGGGGATATGAAGACGATACTTCCTTACTTTTACTGAAAGTTCATTTAACAATGACTAAAACTTAAACGAATAAAACTAATTCCCAATGGGTCAAATGTTTCAGAAGTGGGAAATATTCAATGACAAATGATGATATAAATAACTTTTGAAATAATTCCAGAAATATAATAATAGTAGCTTTTACCCGCTTCTTCGCGCGCGTGTCACATAGTTCTACCCACTGAGCTACTGTGGCCCCACTATTGGGTGCTCTAGCCCCTGACCAGCTGCGGCCCCACTATTGGGTTCTCTACCCCCTGAGTTTCTGCGGTCCTACTATTGGGTTCTCTACCCACTGAGCTACTGCGGCCCCACTTGATATATATCTATCCACTGGGTCACTGCGGCCCCACTTGGAATAATTCTAGCCACTGGGACACTACGGCTTTTTGGAAGGAAAGGAGGACAGCCCATAGACAAAAAAGTAAGGAGAAGTGACAAATTTTTTTAACAATGCCTTCTTTATGCAATAATCAATCCTAAGAAAAGCTTAATCCAGTACCTATTTACAATAAGAATTTTTCTGAAGGAATGAGATATTTTCCTGAAATAAAAAGTAGCTTATTTCACTCTCCGACCCTTCAACTATATCTGCGCAAAAAAAAATAACACGTCGATTTGTAGCTTCCGTTTTGACGTGAAAGGACAAACAAACACACTTTCGCATTTATATAGTAGTAAGGATAAACACCTCTTGCCACTATTTCTATAGAACTATCCGGTATTTGTCTCTAGTGCATTTGTTGTTGTGTAGAGTACTCGTTACATCGTGGACACGATGAGTTAATGTGTTAATGATCTTCACTGTACACAGCGGAAAACAACACTGTACAGTGAGATATGTTGTTCGCGTATGGATGATGTTATTCACTATAGAAGCTGCATTCCCTAGTCTCATTGAACAGCTGTCGCCGATAATAGGAATTACGAACACATTATTGGACCCGATATAAGGGCGTTATGGAAGTACTAGTACAATGCCGAACAAAAGTACTAAATAAACTTTGTCTCTCGTTTTGCCATTGCTGATTGGTGGAGCGGGGTGTCATTGTCAGACGACAGCCAATAGGAGGCCAGCAGACAACATAAGTAAGGCAGAGGTAAAAAAATAATATAATTTTTTTTTAGAATAATTCTCACCACCTCCAATGATGGACGTGGGAATGATAGGAAAAACATTTTAAATGGCATAACAAGTGTTTAAAGAGAATAATAATATGTAATTAAAGAGAATGTTTCATATAAGTGTTGCAAGATGGTTTTTATGATTAGCATAAGAAGATGCACGAATTATATTAACAATTTTGTGTTTGAGGAGATGAGAAAATAATAGCGTTAATTTGTTGGAGACAAAGGAAGATTTACATAAAAACATATTTTGAAGCTGAGTAATTTTCCATATATAATCTAATTGAAAACGGCGCCCAACGTGTTAATGGTAATATGTGAAAAGTCTGGAATGTAACAGGGTTAATGGACACATTGACTGGCAAGCGTCCAGCGATGTTGGTAACGACGGAGAGAAAGTCCCGAGTCTTAACTTCAATTCAAACATGTTATGTTAACATTTGTCAATACTGATATTATTCGTTTTGCTTTCTGGTTTTTAATGCACGTAAATGTATGAACTAGCAAATTTGCAAAATATACACTCTTCTTATAATTTCCAAATTTTACTTGACTTGCACATGAATAAAAGTGGTACGGCCCTTGGCAATGTTAATTCTACATGCGGTGGTAAAATACACGATGTTCACACAAATAGATCTTAAGCAGATCGTTCAAAAGTGCTCGGTTTGCCGTCAATAACCTATACCGTCTCGTATGTACCAGACAACGCTCCCAAATTTCATGCAAAAGATTTTCAAAACCAACTACAAAAAAGTTCGAGACTCTAAAGTAAGAAAATCTTGTACATGGTTGTCCATGGTAAAGTGGGTATTTTTTAAAAATCAATCGGTGAAAAAAGTCACTGCCCGTTAACTGCGTATATAATATCCATTCACACTGACATGCTGACTCTTAATTAATTTGGCAGTGGATTATGCAAAGTAGTAGTTCAAAGTCTTGACGTATTGCAAGTGTGACGTTTAATTTAATGACAAATAAAGAATACTAATTTTGAGTAATTTGCCACATGTTTAGGTTCCCTAACTGACGCGTGAATATTGTCATCAAGCCCATGGCAAGAACACGCAATGTGCACAGCGTGTGGATCTTAATTAAGGGCTCCGGCTACCTGGCGCCTGAACTGCGTCGCAGAGCATTTTAAGTCCTGGCTTTTGACGTGACGTCTTACAACTCAGACCCTTATGTTGCGAAAGCGAGCTTCACGAAATGTTACTCTCGGTTCCGTGGCAATTACTCGTTGAGAATGAGCACTACGTTAGATGTAAATGTACGGCAGTATAGGTCGGTCCTTTTGCTTCATGGTTCACACATAAACTTATCGTCGTGACGTCACCAGGGCGTGATGGGAGCAGCGCTGCGAACATCGGATCGGGGAAACTCTGTTGTCAGTTTGTGCGTACAAAGAAAGAGTAACTAAAAACATAATCAAGAATCATAAATAATATACACACGTAGTAACTTACTAACCAATAGTAATTTTCTTTGCAGATTACAAATCAAAATAGTTAAAAATTACGAGTTGGGCGTAAAGGACACTAATGATATTAACAACACGAATAGTGCTCGACAAGACAAAACCTAATACTGAAAGAATGACTGAGATACATCTCTCCATTCCGGAGTTATATGAAGAAGAAGTTGACAATTCTACGCAGCAGCGAAATGCGGACGTCGCGATTGCGTCATCATCACATGTTTCCCTCTCAACACACATACATGTTGCCGTGTAGACGACACAGTCCACCCTATTTTTGACGGAACTATTACACGTGCCACCAGCACGTTTAACCTACAAAAAGACGTCACACCCCACACGAGGTAGGGATGGCACTTTAAAGTTACAACGCATGCCGTAAATTTTATTTTGGAGCCGTCCAATATCGTTAAAAACGGCTTTTTCCCGTACTGCCGTATATTAAAAACACACTAGCCAGACGCGAGTCAAACTACGATAGGAGCCTGTACTGAATTTCGATAAAGACTTTCCATTGATAAAATTATACGGTCACTGCTGAAATTCCTATAGGTACACGCAGCACTACGAGAACACTGCGCGCCAGTTCAAAGACGTGAACATAGCGGCGATAGAGCTCTTGCAGCGCGTGCCAGTGTGACCCTTATAGCTACCGCACCTCTCGACCAAAAATTAGAAATACGATGCAGACAGGCGGGTATTTAAAACAGCGCTTTCAAAAGTAATTAGTTAAACGCGAACAGCTTACATTTTCTTATATTGTGTTACACGCATCTATTTATTTCGCTAAATATGTAATGTTAATAAAAATGAGATCTGTAATTCTAATTGTATGCTATTCGCGATACAATATTTGTCAGCAATATATTTGAGCACAACCTATTTTTAGTACTCTAGCGGTATTAATAATCAAAACGAAATGGTTTTGTGTTTACTTACATTACGTGTTTTCACTTTGTCGTTTTTTTTTTTTTTTTTTTTTTTTTTTTTTACAGTATTTATTGGTGCGATTTGTTGACATTTGCGAAGTGACAAAAGGCATTTCCTTTTCAAGACCGGAACTGATAAGATACGTGGAGCTCGGCTGTTTTGTGACCTAACTTTGTTGATTTGTCGGTAATGTTCCTGTGATCCTGTAATAGATCAATCGAGTACCCAAACATATCTAGGATCATGGGCGGCACACTGACATTTCTTCAAGTCGCCTGATACAAGAGTCTGTGATAAAAACCAGCCGTGGTGTTTCTGCGAATATGAGAAATAAGAATTCACTCACCAACTCTACTGTTAGTTAAACCTGTAAAAACACGTGTCCGCCTGATATCCCAATACTAGTTCATGTGGCCCTGTTATGCCGGAATTACATAGCTCGCACAAGTACGACTCGAAACGTGCGACACATTTATAGGCTGTTGACGGTGAGTTGATCCCTTTTGAAAGCCTTGCTTACAATCCACTTGTATGCGCATTGTGTATTATTCCACCAAACGTAAAATTAACATTGCCACGGGGCCTCATTACTTTAATCATACGCCGGTCAAGCGAAACTATGAAATTATTAGAATGACAAATACATTTCCAAATTTGCCACTTATTACACTCAAAATCATTTTTAAAAAAAACCACAAATTAAAATAAATTATTTCAGTAGCAACAAAATGCTTATCTAAAACTTTTAATGCAACGTTCAGAAATGGAACTACTTTATCTTCCGCCACTGACTTTCCTGGGGAGTAAGTCACTCAGTGTAACCCATTAAAATTATGCGAAATTTTTAAAAGTGCTAAATTCAACCATGAACAACATATAAAGTATTCATACAAGATGCTTCTGGAGTCAGCACGACGAGTAATTTCGAAAGAAAAATAATAAGGTGTACAACCTTGTGAAACGTAATAGTTCAGCTAAATTATTCTGGAGTGGGAAATTTGTATCACGCAACGAAAAATTTATTTGCAACCTACAAAATATAAAATTAACATTTTTACCTTGTAGTGCTTTAACGTAATATCTGCACTCTGTGACGGTGTTGCTAACACACACATGACGAGGTCTTTGTCTCAACTGCTCCCTGAATGTAGGTATTTTAAGGTGGAAAACAGCTAGAGCCATCCAATGATGTCAAAAAAGGGATTTGGGTTGGTTCCAGTGAAAAGGTTTGAAAATATTCTTTGCCTTGGTTTTGTATATCAAAATATAACCGTTTACATAGCCCCCCCCCCCAACAATATTACAACCAATAAACGTTATATAAAAACATTGTTTTCCCACTGATTACATTTAGTATAAAAACAGGTATCAAAACTAATTATTTTTAACACTTCCCCAAAATTTACATTTTAACAAAATTACATCTCTTGCCAGCTATATGCAGATTACATTACAGTATACTTAACTAAAAAGGAAACAAGGGTCCCCCACCACCCTTTTAAAATGTTAACGGACAGCAGTTCCTGCCCAAGTGAAAACCCTGTGCTGTCTCCCAGAATCTGGGCGAGACACCTGCTTTTATATTTTATTTGAAATCATCTAGAACATTACAAAATGATCTTCACTCCGTCGATATCCAGAAGTCCTGGAAGAGCGCCCTGGTGGTGCGCGACTGGCTGACTGGCGTCACGTGGGCAAGGTGACGTACGAGGGATTGGAAAGCAGTCTTAGATTTAGTGGGCGGCAGCGGCCCCGCGGCGCCCATACTTGCAGACCAGCAGGCCCAGCCCCGCGGCGCCCATACTTGCAGACCAGCAGGCCCGCCCAGCGGACGTGAGGCGTGGAGCTCGTCAAACACGCCCCCGTCGCAGCGAAGCTAAGCCGTCCCAAACAATTTAATTTGGCACCCTCGGTTTAGCTTTCGTTCGATGTGCAGAGATAGCCATTACAACTTTTTGTTATCATCATGCGTTCCGAATTCCCCTTCTGTCCACCATCTTTGAGACTAGTTTAATCTAACAAGCTCCTTGTAAATATTGCCTAAAAATCCTAACCTTCGTGTGAAAACTGACGTCACAGAGTAGACAATTCCACAGAGACGAATTGACGAGGCGGTTATAGGTTATTCCCTGTAAAATGAGCACTTTTGAAAACCCTGGTTAAGATCTACTTGTACGCACGTTGTGTATTCCCCCGCCTTATATAAAATTAACATTGCGATGGGCCTCATCATTTTATTAATGGGTCGGTCAAGTGAAACTGTGAAATTATTAGAAAAGTAAACTTTTACAAATCTGGTTACTTTTACACTTCGATGCACTATATAAAACCGAAAGCGAAATAAATAATAGAGGTTATCGTAAATGGTTACTTAACACTTTTTATTCGACGTTAAGACATGAAACTACTTTCCATCCATCGTTACCAACTTTACTGGACGCATGCCACTCAGTGCGCCCGTCAAAATATATGCAGGCAGGGGCAGTTAATTTTTTGTGTGAGGTTATTTTCAAAAGTGCTCACTTTATCGTGAACAGCCTTTACTTAAATGCGAGTGAACTCATTCTCTGATTGGCTGGGTGTGGATCTGGACATTGAGACCTTGCGTCTTATTGGCCTGACAATCTACACTCCAGCGGGCAGCCCGCAGCCAGTAGGAAACATTCTGCAGAACGAGGTAGTCCGTTCCGAGAGGCTCGCGCAGCCAATTATAGAATGAGTTCGCCCACGTCAAGATCACCATCGTGTCATTTTGCCTCTGTGTTCTTATCTATTCTGTGCCATGCCTTTCGAGACGTCTACCGTCGATTGCATCGAGCCTGGGAGCCATTTTTCGCGTCTCAGCGTTTCCCGAAGGAAGATGGGTGAGAGGTGGTTAGTCTGTAGTGGCGAGGGTTTGGCGGTAGGCACCTGCCAGGAGCCTGTGTGATCGATGTCGCGGATGTAGCAGCAGCCTCTCTCCTCCTCTTGGGGGACGGCGAACTCGGTTTGAAGGACGCAGCGGTATCGACACGACAGCCGCTTGCTCCGATATGTCACCGTCGTCATCTCGCGCCAGGACCTGTTGCCTCACCTCCGTCGACAGCTCCTCCTCCCCCCTCCCAGCCGTAAAGACTGATGGCGCGAATCCATCACGCCCTCTCCGGAGAAGGATCACTTTGTCTGGAGGTGCGCGCGCCGATTGGAGTTATCTTCGGGTGACGGCGCGTAACGAGATATCCTTCGACTTACAGAGAGTTCACCTTCGCTACTACATCACATTTTGTGCATATTGAACCAACCTATGAAAGATGCATGCATTTATCACACATCGCAATACTAAACA
The DNA here is from genome assembly GCA_029891345.1 of Dryococelus australis. Classification (NCBI taxonomy): domain Eukaryota; kingdom Metazoa; phylum Arthropoda; class Insecta; order Phasmatodea; family Phasmatidae; genus Dryococelus; species Dryococelus australis. The sequence continues at coordinate 5,870,797 of CM057003.1, read as the reverse complement.
AAACTCTCTCAGCAGTGCCAGATATTTTTTTCCCAGTAACCAGCAATGAATCCAACATGAGGCAAAAGGTAATGCAAATGATCACTTCCGAATAAATCAGTATATATCTTTCTGTAGGCCCCTGGAATATTTGGAAGTTTCTTGTCGCTTACGACGGACAAAAATGAGATGACAATGTAATATTAACACGATATGTAAATCAATAGCGAAATGTTTGCATACTGTTAAGAATGTTGCACATTCTTGGAAATTATTACGGAAATATACCGTTCATATATGGAAACATGCTCTGTAATGAGCTTCCGTACATGCAAAACACGGCACCTCTCCATATTTCCAACATTAGCTCTAACATCATTTCATTATTTCACAAGTATGTCTGTTTATTAATACATTTTATTCTATTTTTATTATAAACTAAATATATCTTCATACATACCCCTCTTTGTTTCGTAAGAGGATACATTTCGCCCATTATGCTCTGAAACGTAGCCTACGTTTTCTCAGATATTTCATATTTTATGACTTTGTGCTTAACTCACTTTTGGTACAGGCAAAATCATTTTTAAATTATTTCATTCATGATGAGTAGGCAACTTATGTACATTAATTTTCTCTATACTCCTGCTGCTACTAATCTCAAAGGCTTATCTTATTGAGCAGACACATATTACTTGACATTTCAAGGTCATCATGTATAAGACTGCACCCTGTTTTAACCTAGAAATGTCAAAATAATACCTAGTTGTCAACTCGGCTAGATAAGCCTGAGAAAGCATCAGCATATATAACTCGAAAGGGCAATGAACTTATATAGGTGTAAAAAATTACATCTTGTTTGTGTTTTTAATTATTAAAATCAAAATAACCTAATCTAACCTCTATCATGTATTACGACATGATAGTACAGTAATAAGACTGGCGAACTGTGCATTTTATAACTCATATCCCAATCCTGCTTCAAGACAAAAATTAAAAGCTTTAGGTGGCTCTTAACATTGAGCTCTTGAGCCGATAAAAGTGAAGTAAAGTGAGTATGGAGCAGCGCCGGAATGAAAGTGCGGGGGAAACGGGAGATCCCCGAGAAAACCCGCCGACCAGCACGATTCCCACTTGCGAAAATCCGGAGCGAACCGACCGGGGACTGAACCCGGTTCGCCTTGGTGGGAGGTGAGCAGTATAACCGCTCAGCCACCGTGGCCCCGCAAACTGTGAATTCACGAGTTTCGGCAACACGGAAAATTCAAATTTACGATTCCCCTTGCACACAGGGTAGTAAGTCACTACATGTACTATTTTTGTCAAGTATTCGCAAGAGTATGTTACAAGAACATGATAACTACAATATTCACTTGTTTACAAGCGAAAACAACAACAATACCAACCTTTAAACATGTACCGTAGCGCAGTGGGGTGCAGGTACAGACTATTCGCGTTAGTCTGTACAATTTTGAAAGCCCTGATTAGAATTTACTTCTCTGGCTGTATTGTATCCGTCCAACATTTTTTAATTTAACATAGGCCTGAACACTTTATTCACGCGCCGTTCAAGTGAGGCACTGAAATTGATAAACACGTGCATGTGTTATTTATATGCAAATTCTAAACAAAATGTTAATAAAACAACAAACACTAACCTCACTGGATATTAAAGGCTATTCGCAGTACATTGGGCACTTCTGAAAGCCCTGCTTAAGATCTACTTGCTTGCACATGTAACCTTCCACTATATGTCATGGGCCTCTTCACTTTATTCATGCGTCGGTCAAGTGAAACTGAGTAATTATTAGAGAATTACATATTTTATAAACTCGCTAATTCTTACACTTATATGTATTTAAAAAACAGAAACCAAAATATATAATTTAAGTATTCACAGATAATCATCTGGTATTTTAATTCAACGTTAAGAAAAAACACACTACTTTCTCTGTTTCATTACCAACTAACTGGGCGCATGGCAGTCAGTGCGACCGTTGAAATATACGCAGACAGGGGCAGTAACATTTTCCTAACGTTGATTTCAAAAGTGCTCACATTATCGTGAACAGCCTCTAGCTCGCAATACAACGCCGATTCGTCCCACTATATTAATTTCCTTGATGCCAAACTAACTGCGAGTGCGCAAGTCAATGTGCACTATAATACAAATAGCGTATCTGAAGGCCCTTTCTTACTATCAATTTTTTCCTTCGAATTACCCTCACTCTTTATCTAATTCAATTAACTGAATGCTATATCACGTCATAAAAACGTCATAATCACGGTCATTTATATTCCAATTTCATGAATGTCTCGCTTTCCTTCAATATTTTGGTTTTGAACATGTTCCACATTTTCTTGAAACTAAAATTTCAATCACTTTATCACAGATTTTCTGACAACATCTAATGGAAGTAACCTCATAATAGTAAAAAAAGTGTGCGCATGTGTAATTTTTTTTTTTACAAAATAAGAGCGCATATTTATTAAAAACAAAAAAAAATGGACAGCAAAATGAAGAAAATTGGTTGGGATTTAACCAATTATTTCCTTGTCGTGCATGAGTCGTAGATATTTCTAGAAGTTTACTTTTGGTATTTTTTATACTGTTCTACTTAAAAAGTTTGTGATAAATTTTGATGGGGAGACTTGAAAGCTTAGTGAATACAATTCACTGAATGGCAAATTAAGTGACTTTTTAGTTAAATAAATTTTCTAAAGTGTGAAATCGCCTTAAACTATTTCATAGGCTATTCAAGGTAAAGTGAGCCCTTTTGAAAGATCTCTCATTTGGAATAATAGTAAATAAATTTATTTTATTTTAGCCTTAGATGTTAACTTCCGAATGTGGTGGTATATACAAACTGTGGTTATTACTTACATAGCAATACTTGTTTTAAAAGGTAGTTAAAGAAACAAAAATAATGGCTGAAAGGAAAAAGTAACATTGGAGCCTCAAAAGTGCCCACTTTACTGCGAACAGCCTACAGCAAATTTCGGGAGGTGATTTCTAGGATAAAACCAAGCAAAAATATGGACATACGGCCGAAAAAAATCGTTACTGAATTACAGACGTTTCAGATTGTGGTGACATGCAGTTTGGATCGGACTTCGCGGTCCAGCGCATTGGCCTGCGCGGTCTCCTGATCTTAATCCAGTCGACTATTGGCTGTGGGGACACTTGAAAAGTATGACACTCTCTCATGTATAGGGGCTTTGCTATGTTGGTACAGCTGATTATGAGTTTGCGGGAATATTGTCTCAACCAAGTTTGATACCTCGGGAACGCGAAGGAATTTTTTAACTGGGTGGCGTTTTCTTGGTGCGTGCAGTGCAGAGTATCAAAGACACTCCATGTTGCAACGTCCCAGATAGAGAACACAGTGAATGTAAGCGTCGACACTTTGAGGTCTGCACACATTTACTGACACTTAAGACAGATCAGAAGTGAGTTACCTATATCTAGGGATAGGAAAGTTTCACGAATCCATTTCAGGACAAGATAGACGTCCAACACGTGTACACAGAAGTCACCTTGGCGATTGGATCACAGCTCATTAGAAACTTGTAAAGGAACAAGCATCGAGTGCCATACTGCCAGGTGTGGAGTAACACTGGCTGCTCTCGGGGGCAATAGCCAATGAACGCACAGCTAAGACTCGAGTGTACATAGTACTGTGGAGAATAGCCTACAGGTCACTGAACTCGCGAAATTTTCCTAGCCCTAACTATATCCGCTACTGCAAGAACACCGGTTCTGTTGGTGTCTGTGTTAGAACTCAACCACCGTCCTATTGGTCCATACCACACCGGACACTGCCTGTACTTTATGGCGTTCATTATAGGCCGGTATTCAACCAATAGACAGCAAAGCTTATACTGACCCAATCAAATGTCGTTTATCGTATAAAAGATCTACAATCAATCAAGCCCCTTTGAGTGGGTACAAAAAAAAATAATTCTATCGTCAGAAATATTATTGTTACTGAGCTGTGATGTTCTTGTGAAATCATGATAAACACTAGCCGAACAAAGACTGCGCATCCATACGAGTTTTGTTCTGAACAACAAAGACATTTTCAGATTAGCTTTGCTCGAGCTACACTCGAGCATAGTGTGCAAAGTGTTAACACTTTGAGTTGTGTGAATATTTAGCGGCAGACGCATCGTCAGAAGTGAGTCGTCAATTTGATCCGCTACAGGAACACAATCTCTACTGTTTTTGGCATTGTCCAATTGGTTTAATTTACAATGGACATGCTTGAAGTGCTGACATGTTTCATCATGGGCTGACTGTCAGCCAATGACTTGGCGAATTGACTGAACCCCAACTACAGTGCCATGTCTTGACTAACGCGATGTACAGTCCACCGATTTCATTACAATGGTGTTCAGGTAAGATCAATTTAGATTATAGTGGATCAACGAAAGCATATCCATTAAAGTTTCTTCAAGGGTGATCCCGTTAGTGTTGAAGTCAGACCACTCGCCTCCCACCAAGGCAAAACGGGTTCAAATCCCGGGTTCGATCCGCACGTGGGAATCCTGCCGGAGGCTGCTGTTGGCCGTCGGGTTTCCTCGGAGATAGCTCGAGGTCGCCATCTCGAGCTAGACTCGGGGTGAGTGAAGATATTTGGCCGGCTCTTACTAGCGAGGACTTGAGAGCCGATGAGGATGGAGCTAGGTGAGTATGCGCGGGCGAGGGGAAACTAGAAAACCCACCAACCAGTGGCATCGTCCGGCACGATCCCCGCACGCGAAAGTCCTTGTGCGACCCCGCCGGGAATCGAACCCGATTTGCCTCGGAGAACGGTGCGTAATCTAACCACTACACTACTGTGGCCCTCCGATGTACAGAGCCGCGCAACTCTCAACTCAAAACTCATTTCATTTTATTGCGGTCGGCCACATAAGCTAAGGCAGTTCGATACCGTCTATACAAGCACATATCTTCGCCGCTAGATGTCAGCCACTTAGCTCGAAGACGCGTGCATGGGCTGTTCACGGTAAAGTGAGCACTTTTGAGGAAGAGTGGGCTGGACCCCGCAATTTTTGTTCAGATAGTTGTTTGCGCGAGTACAAGTATCTCGGTAAATAAATGTTCTGCAAGTACAACCTTTTATCAGGAAAGAAAAAAAAAACAATTATCTATGCACCTATTTTTTTACTTCTCTCATATTAAGTGTATTCTTGGAGGAAAAAAAAACTAGTGAAAATGGTTAAATATCGCAGTTTTAAAGCTTGTGTATGCAGTTTCCTTAAGTAACAAGAGAACAGTACAAATATACGGGCATAGTTTAATTTGTGGTCTTTAATCGCGTGTATTTAAATCCCAATGTTACGGATCTAATTCGCACAGTACAGCGTCACGCCGGAAACACTGCACGCCTTGCGCGTAGGGGCGATGAGGCGCTAGAAGTGTGTGTTAGCGTCGTCCGTATTGCTCCCTGGCTTCTTGACCTTGGTCGCGGGGTTCCGGTGAAGGCCGGGGGGGGGGGGGGGGGGGACAGGTTCCACGCCACTCTTAACGTCGAAGGCCTGTGTAATACTATGCGTTTTTTTTTTTTGCCGCTGCGGCTAAACGGGATGCGGTTTGACGGGATGGGCACAACACATTGGTGCAAATGCGAGGTGTCACAGTAGTAAACGCCACACTAATGTGATACCTTGCATTTACAACAAAGTGATGTGCCCCTCCCGTCAAACCGCATCCCGTTTAGCCGCAGCGGCAAAACAAAACGCATAGTATTACACAGGCCTTAGGCTACAGAACAGAACATCTTAAAATGATGCCAGTACCCAGCCGAAGGCCATGACTTATCTCAAATACATGAATTTAAAACAAGTTTATTAAATAGTCGAAACATAAAATTTGTCGCGTTATAACATTTAAAAACAAGTTAAATTTGGAAACAGAGGCATACAATTATTTTGATAAAGTTTAGAAGAAAAACTTACGTCAAAATGTCAAAAGTTAAAGTTCCTCTGCCTCCGCCCTTGAACCGTCTTGTCCGGAGACAGAAAGGCCGACGGTTATTGGCGTTATAGGCTGTTCACGGTAAAGTGAGCACTTTTGAAAGCCCTGCTCGAGACCTACTTGTATACGCGTTATGTACTCCTCCGCCTTATGTAAAATTAACACTGTCACTTTACCCATGCGTCGGTTCAAATGAAATTGTGCAATTACTAATAAAAAATAAAAACACCTAACACATGTGCTCAAATTTACATCTCGATGCATTGAAAAAGCAGAAAGCGAAAGAAATAATTTTAAGTTATCACAATTGGTTACTTCCCATCCAACTTACTGAGTGCGCCCATTAAGATATATGCATGCAGGGGCAGTGAATTTTTTCTGAGGTTCATTTCTAATGTGCTCACTTTAACGTGTACAGCTGTTAGGCTACAATAAGATATATTTATTGATAGGGACATGCAAAATTCGCGTTATTATTTGGCATCAGGTTGAACTTCACAGTACTGGAATGCACAAGAGCTGGCGTCGTTTCTCCATTGGCTGCTGCACAGATGTGAGGACGCTCCCTCTCTGACTGAGCTACACGTGATTGCGGTACATAATTGTGAAGTGTTCCTTTATTGGTGCAGAGTCACCCAGGTTGTGTCACATAGATTATGGCCCATTGACAAACGTATTGAAAATGTACACGTGTTTCAAGCTTAACATGTCCGCAAAACAATAACGCGAATTTTGCAGGTCCCTATTTACAGAGCACGGCTGTCTGGAATTAGAGTGCTCGCGACTGGCGCGTAGCCTCACCTGGTGATGGTGATGGCGGGCGCGCGACACGCCGAGGCGGCAGCTGACGATGTCGAGCAGACTCTGGCGCGACACAGACTTATGGTGGCGACCTCTGACCACGCTTTCCGTGCTGCTTTTGCCGCCCGCCGTCAGCTGCGCCGGACTGTGCGCGTCCAGCCGCGTGCCCGAAGAGCTCAGCCGCTCGCCGATCATCCGCCCCGCCGACGTGATGATCCCTGCCACACGGCACACATGCGCCCTCAGCGACATTGTCCACTCGCGTGGTTACACTATACACACCTTTCCTGAAGACCTGCTAAGGTTCTACTTCCAGGATATCCCTTCCTCCGCCTCGTGCAAACTGAACTTGGCTAAGTCTGGAGAATTACACCAGGGGGACGACGCACCACAGGCTGTTCACTGTAAAATGAGCAGTTTTGAAATCTACTTGTATACACGTTGTGTATTCTTCAGCCTTACGTAAAATTAACCTTGCCAATGGTCTCATCACTTTATTCATACGCCGGTTAAGTAAAACTGTGGAATTATTAGGAAAGTTAATATTTTACAAAATTTGCTAATTTTTACACTTCGATGCATTAATTAATAGAATTTATCTCAAATGGTTACCTAACACTTTTCATCCGAAGTTAAGATATGGAACTACTTTCCCTCCATCGTTACCAACTTTACGGGGAGAATGTCACTCGGTGCACCTGTTAAAATGTATGCAAGCTGGAGCAGTGACTTTTTTCAATAGTTCATTTCAAAAGTGCTCACTTTATCGTGAACAGCCTTTAACAGTATTTCTTATAAGGACTGTTTCTCACTAGGCGCTACCAACATACCTGTTTTCTCCCTGTTTTTCATTCAGATTATTTATAAATGAAGCATAATAATTTATAGATACAATATGAATAACCTTTTAATTTAACAGAAAAAAAAAACTTTTATGAACACAAGTATAAAACGCTTGTGATACAGGGCGTCTTTAGGAAATAACTAACCACGTCATACCCGGGCAGATTTTCCAAAGGTCTGATTCAAAAAGGCCGAAGAAACCGTGAATGGACTATAGGAAAATCCCGTGAATTCATATCGGGACAAGATAGACGTCAAACACATATACAGTGATACATATACAACTGCACTGTACAAATATCCCTGGTAAACTTTCTCAACTGTAATGGAAGTGTTTAACCTATATATATATATACACACACACACTCAATTTTTTGTACTTTTACAAGAAAAATCTCTGGAAACCCAAATCCTTTGTAAAACTACAAAGAGTTTTCTTGTAAAATCTGCAAAACATTTATTTGTAATATTACAAATGGTAGACTTGTATTACAGCTGACATTATTGAGAAGTGTAAATAAAATTACTTCTTTTTCTTCTAAAACACAAATGTAATTAATTAGTAACAGAAAACAACTTAAAAAAAATTCAAAATATAATTTACAAAAAAAAAAAGTTATTCATTGCCGCTACGGGGGCTAATCCACACCTTTATCCACAAGACCTACTTGACTTATAATATTAACGCTTATTTTTACTGAAAATATAGAAAAAAATATATATACAAAATAAATATTTAAGTTATACGATTAAGAAGAATATATATATATTTTTTTTTTTCAGTTGTTGAATTAAGAGATTTGGACGCCTCTTAACAACGGGGTATTAAGAGTTGATTTAAGAGTTCTCTGCAGCTAGGAAACACTAATAAATAATGAATAATACGGTCACGTTTTATTGAACTTGTCGTTTTATTATAATTATTTGAGTTGTTTTAAGTGTTTTACGTAATTCAAACTTGCAATTCATTTCTTCCTGCACCCATAGTTTTTGCGCAAGCTGCTTTATACGGTTTTACGTTGTTGAGTGTCCGCCATTTTGCTGAAGCTCGTAGATACGGCTCAGCATAGTACGAACATTTCCTAAGGTCTGTTACAAACACGGACAAAATAGAACAAAATATTTGCTTGTATATGGCCAAATAAATATTTATAGGCTGTCCACGGTAAAATGAGCACTTTCAAAAGCCCTGCTTAAGTGCTACTCGTATTCCCGTCACGTATTCTTCCGCACTATGTAAAATTAAATTGTAATGGTTATCACTTTATTCATGCGTCGGTAAAGTGAAACTGCGGAATTATTATAAAAGTAAGAATGGTACAAATCTGGCCATTTTTACATTTTAGTGCATTAAAAATGCAGAAAGTGAAAGGAATGATTTAAGTTATCTTAAATTGTTACGTAACACTTCTTATTCGATGGTAAGATATGGAACTATTTTCCATCCATCATTATCAACTAAACTGGGCGCATGCCACTTAGTACGCGCGTTAAAATATATGCAAGGTTGATTTCAAAAGTGCTCACTTTATCGTGAACAGCCTTCAGTTGCCCTAACAAAATATATTGTTGAGCAAACAAAATTTAAAAAGGAACAAAATTACTTTTGTTCGTCTAGCAAAATATGTTTGAATAAACGAAATCTCTGTGTTGGGCAAAAATAATTATACTGTTAACTAAATATTTTGTTGAATCAGCTATATATAGGCCCTATTTGTTTGGCCACTTATTTAACTGCCTTCGTTCGAAAAATTCAGCTCGAGAGTTTGTTTGTATTTTTTTTGTGACAATTAGGATAGTAACCGTGTTTGCTAGTGCATATGTTGCTGCTTAAAAATCGTATAAAAACATTGATAAAACAATGCAACAAGAAACTGACAATAAAGCTGTAAAACTTGAACTATTTGTTGCACACGTTGCCAAATATTGAGATTATATCCATTTAAAAGCTTTCTCGTGTCATCAGGTGACACATTAGCTGAGATTACTAAGGCGTAGAGCTCGGACGCAGGTGATCTAGGTTCGAAACTCGGTCGAATTTGTAAAACTTAATTGTATCTGCCCAAATGGTTTAGTATACGTGTAGCCAAGCAAATATTTAGTTGCACAAACCAAATCTTACAGTTTGGGGAAACCAAATGAGAAGAGAAAAATTATTTGGTTTCAACAACGAAATATTCCAGTGCCCCTATACAAACAAATAATTTGGTTTTACCAAACGAACATTGTTTGATTCAACAAAACCTTTTTCCCGGTTTAGATACCTAAAAAATCCGCTAGTTCAATGACCTGCAAGCTAGAATCCATAGTCCTGTGTACAAATATGCCGATATCAACTGCACATTTGGTTGTCTGGTGTGACACTATACGACAACGACTGGGCCAGCCTTCTCCAGGAGGCATCAAATACCGTGTGTGCCAATGGTTGAAGTTATATAAACATGCGTGTTTTGATTTCTTGCATTTCCTGAAACCAATCCGCGATTGTTTCAGGCCTCTGCCTATGCACTGTATGTAAATAATACCACACATCAAGCTGCATATACAGGAATGTTTAGCGTCGCTAATATTCAAAGTTCGGAACTTCCCTACGCATTTTACTGTCTACTGAGCAAATTTAGGAACGCTACAATAAATGTACAAGAGAAAAAATTACAATTCCTGCATTCTCACTAAACGTATATACACACTGGTATGGGAAGTTTCCAAATAATTTATTAGAGTGTACACTCAAGATGAGACGCGCCACTAATTCGTCTACTGCGCGTGCGCACAACATTGAGCTACCCTCAAAGCAACTCAGCTGTCAAACGAGTAAGTGAAGAGATTCGGGCGGCTATTGATAGCGAGGTCTCGAGAGCCGATGATGGTGTTCAAGGCGAGTATCGAAAGGAGGTGGGAAACGGGAGAACCCTGAGAAAACCCGCCAACCAGCGGCATCGTCAAGGAAGATTCCCACACATGCGAAAATCCGGGAGTGTCTCGGCAGGAGACTGAACCCGTTCGCCTTGGCGGGAGGCGAGCAGGCTAACCGCTCAGCCACCACGGCACCTCTCAACTGTCAGAATCACGTGGCCAATAGTTATTACATTAGATTGGAAAGAGCTTATTAACATCCCCGGGGGACGGTTTAGAAACTAATTTATGACCTAGCTTAAACTAACACCCTTGGCTTACCTAGGATTCGAACCCAGAACCTCCTGCAACCAAGAAACGCCCAGTAACTACAAATACGATAGAGTTCATTCACCGTTACTTCCAATGTTTCAGAAGTCCTGATAAAGTTCTATTTCCAGGATGTTCCTCCGTCGCTTGCAAACAAAGCTTAACTAAGTCGAAAAAATCATACTAAGGGGATGACGCGCCGCATTCGTGCGCAATTAGTTTAATAATATTTTTAATTAGATCTATTTTTCACTCGGCATTTCCAACACACCTATATTCTTTCTGTTTTTAATCGCGTTAATTATAAATGAAATATTATAATTTATAAATAATACATAAGTGAAAGGTCAATTTAACGTAAAATAAGGCACTTTTATTTTAACACAAGTAAAAAAACGCTCGTGACAAATGACATATTTAGGAAGAAACCAAACACCTCATACAGAGGATGATTTTTCTAAGGTTTGATTCAAATAGTTTGAAGAAACCGCAGATAGACTATACCTACCTCAGTCAAAATAGTCTGTTCACGGCCACTTCCGACTTTTTATGAAGCCCTGCTGAAGTGCTGCTCACTTTATTGTGAATAGCCTATACATAGATTGCGAAGGCAGACGAAAAAATCTTGAAATCAATAACGTTGCTTTTTCAGTTGAGCAATATTACTGTATGCATCTTTGAAGTCAGCTGAAGTATACATCACGACGTATATAACGACAATTTTTCTTTTTCCTGTCGCTTCTCTTCCGTCTGGCAAGACTATCGTCGCTACGTTATCTGCAGTGTGTTTGCCAAGAAACCAACCGTTAGATGAGATCCCTCACAATGGCGTAGGCAGACGTATTTCTTGGAAGAGGAAACGGAGAATCATATATATATATATATATATATATATATATATATATATATATATATATATATATATATATATATATATATATATATATATAGTCGAAAAACACAGTTTTCGCTCGGCTGCTAACATAGAGAAAAAAAACGTGTTGAGGGTATATAAAGTTATTTCGTTGTTTTTAGCAGAAAAATGCTTGTTAGTTTTTAATCCTTACGTAGGCTACGTACTTTTGGTTTGCTGCGTATCAAATAACTATACAAGATATTTCGTTATTTTCGTAAATACATTATGAAGCATAGATAGTACTGTGGGTGGATTTATTCAAGTTAAATACAATAATTACTTAATATAATTGAGATATAATTAGGTTTAAATATACTGCATCAAATAACTTGGATTTGGACGGATTTCTTCTTATTCGGGTTATGAGACTGGTATACAGCACCGGAACGTGGAAGAGACTAATATACAGCACCGGAACGTGGAAGAGACTGGTATACAGCACCGGAACGTGGAAGAGACTGGTATACAGCACCACAACGTGGAAGAGACTTGTATACAGCACAGGAACGTGGAAGAGACTGGTATACAGCACCGGAACGTGGAAGAGACTGGTATACAGCACCGGAACGTGGAAGAGACTGGTATACAGCACCGGAACGTGGAAGAGACTAATATACAGCACCGGAACGTGGAAGAGACTGGTATACAGCACAGGAACGTGGAAGTTAAATAAGTTAACTAAAACTCTTGGTCAATCACCGTACGTTTTATCAAAACTTTACAAAGCCATTCAACGGAGAGTAAAAACTGCGGTATACACCACACCCACGCTTCAAAAATTAGGTTTACAGTGTATATTTTCTTTTGAGAGCGGATTGTGAGAAAATGATCAATTATTTACTCTTAGTAAAATTATTGCGTTCACAAAATATTTATTTTCTCTTGCGTGTGAGGAACAAATTAATTTATTCTTACACCTGTTCAAATGTACTTATCCTCTATCCTCTATTAGAACCCTCTTGACAGAAATGTATTACATACACGTTTATTCATACATCAGCTTTTAAAAAATAAATTTTAACTTGAAGAATAACTTTATTCGTGTTACTAAATTCATTTTTTTACTTAAAAATCCTAAGCTAAAGGGGGTAAATGACACATACAAAGGAAAAACTTGAATGACTGTTTAATTACTTGGCAGTAGTTTTGTACTACATTCTACTTGATAAAATATTTGTAAGGCTGTCCCATAATCATATGTTAATTGATGAGCCCAAATAAGAGCACAGAAAACATGGCCGAAGTTGTACTATTCTAGTCAAAAAATTCCGACAGTTGTAAATACAGGGGAAAAAAATCACTTCGAATTGTAGTACAAGCAACACTTTCTTAAGTATGGCTGAAACTTTATTAATTTTGACAGAATATTTTGAATTTATTGCATCCCAGGACAAGTGTCTTAGATATAGGCCGTTCACGGTAGAGTGAGCACTTTTTAAATTTTTCCTTTCATCTAATTTCCATCTTCCTGCTGCTTTTTAATATATATAATGCCTGAGGCTGCAATAAGATATAATTATTAGTGGTTAATGTCTTATGAAAGAGCCTTAAAAAGTGCTCACTTTACTGTGAACAGCGTATAGAAGGCTTCAGTGTATTTGAAATTACGGTTCGACCCGTTACCACAGATGGCGGAAGATTATTGTAATGTGTAACGTGAATATAAGAGATTTTTTCATATACGTGGTATTGCCCAGTCACAATACTTCCAACTTTTCCAAGGCCCCGCTAAAATTTTACTTCCAGGATATTCCTCCGCCTCATGCAAACAAAGCTTAACCAATATTAGACCATTACACCAAAGGGACAACGCACCGTATTCGTGCGCTCTCAGTGTAATGCTATTTTCTATAAAAACTATTTATTACTAGGCATTAACAACGCCCCTATTTTCTTTATTCATATTAACTATAAATGAAATATTTTAATCTATAAATAAGCTAAAGATCTTTTCATCCAAAAATAAGGTACTTTATGTCATCACACTCTTGTGGTAAAGGCTGTTCACGATAAAGTGAGCACTTTTGAATTCAACCTTGGAAGAAAGTCACTGTCCCTCCCTGCTTATATTTCAACGGGCTCACTGAGTCACATGCGCCCCGTAAAGTTGGTAACGATCGTGGGAAAGTAGTTCCATATCTTAACGCTGATTATAAAGTGTTAGGTAACCATTTGTAATAACTCATATTATTTATTTTACTTTAGATTTTTTTAATGCATCGAAGTGTAAAAATAAGCAAATTTGAAAAGTGTTTACTTTTATAATAATTTCACAGTTTCATTTGACCGAGGTACAACTAAAGTGATGAGGCCCTAGCAATGTTAATTTTACATAAGACGGAAGCAGAAACAACGTGCATACAAGTAGATCTTTAAGCAAAGCTTTCAAAAGTGCTCACTTTACCGCGAATAGCCTATACATGGCATATTTACGAAACTACCAAACACGTCATACATAGGGTGATTTTTCAAAAAGTATGAAGAAACTGCGGATGGTTTATAATTTTCTCCTGGGCCACTAGGCATATATGTCTTTAATTCCTGCATCTCTATCGCTTTTCCACTTCCTGCATATTTGCACATTTTGTGTTGGCGCAAAATAAAACACAACTAGTACTTGCCGATCCCAACTAAAATAAAACTAAATCTGCTGTCTCTGCTCCATAGCCACAGTGGTTTCTTCAATCATGTGCTTAGACCCAACCGTATATTATTCGACTAGTCGAGTGGCTATCAAATTTACCACGCTGGAACGTTTGTATGATTATCGTGAAAAATTCCACGTCTGATAAGATAGGTTATGCCCTCAACAGTCCCAAAGCGCATCCCAGGAGTAACGATGACAGCGAAGCCAGCTTGAGATATTCTTCAGTTCCTCACACAAGCCACTGCAAATCTCAGGAAATAGACTTTGTAAACGGGTTCACTTCAGCAACTAGCGTGGTAACCAATTGGAAGCAGTGGTTTTCAGTAAATGTTTTGCTTCGCAAAAACACTTATGAATGTTAATTTGTTCACAAAAGTTGAATTACATAGTTGATAAGATTTATGGCTTCTTATGTAGAGGAGGCAATACGGTAAAAAAAATATTGGTCTTGGCTGTGTTGGGGACACGGCTGTTTGTTTTACGCGAATACGTCTACGTTGACGCGTTCGGACGCCTTGATGTTTTTTTTTTTTTTTTGCGTTCCAGGCGCCGCTTCACGTGATCATATTGGATTTTATGGGTATCACTGGATTGCTTTTGAGATGCTCTTTCCAACGGTATACGATTTCTGTATTTCGACTTGGAATTTTTACAAGTATAGGCCGAAATTGTGTTACGTTTTGTTAATTTTTTACATTAAAAAACTTACAGTTTCACCATAATCACTCCACACAAATGTTTTTATAAACGCGATCGATTGATCTTGACGAGCGCTGTCGACTGAAACTCAAACAAGCGTCGTAGCTTCTCCTAGTCAGAAGTTATACTACGCGGAATTTATGAGACGGCGCGAAACATACTCAAAATTGCCCCCCCCCCCCTCCCTTTTCCAAGCACGATACTTCGTAGTCCTCACTCAATGTAACATATTCTTTGATCCTTTGGAAATCGAGTGGTGTAATTGAATTTCGAATGTGCGATAGATTCGGAGCTGCAATACCAAACTGGATTGCCTCCCACTATGGTTGCACATTTAAAGATGGATTCAGGTATAAAACAGGGTCATCCATTCGGACTGATTAGCCAGTCTGCTAGAGCCTTATAACGGGCTTCCCTACTAAAGAATTTAAAACACCCTCAAAGTCACGTCAGGCCAGAAAGAAACATTGTGACGGCGATGTAAAATAGTAAAAACAAGCTTTGCGTCTATTCTGTTTCGTCAGAATTTTAGGCGGCGACTTTAGAGTTTTAATACACAGTCTGTTCAAAAAAAGATAGATCACTTTCGATATAGTTACTGAAGAAAATATATCGTAAACATTAACACTTTAGACGACCATATTTATGCTTCAATAACGAAACTTATAACTTGGTAACAAAATATCGACAATTATTTCTGCCACGAGAGGAAAATTATCATTAAAATATACCACAGCTATTTTTAAAAATTATAAAAGACAGAACTGTTTACAAAGAGGCCCATATGACAACTACAACTGACTTTCAGTGGCTAGTATTTCACTGTCTGATATCACTAACTCGGGTTTAGTGTGTGCAGGGCTTTCGCGGTAGGACCTGTCAACGCCTTGTTTCCCTGAGGGGTGGCATCCAATGTGTCCTTGTGGCGGAGTTCCAATGGTAGTTAACGGCACAGCACATGGGAGTACACGGAGAAAACCCGCAGGCTATAAGCCACGTTTACCATGTGCTAAAATCCGGATGTATCTCTCAGCGGCTATTGGGTTTCATCAGTTTCACGATGATGAATGCGTATTTAACCAAACAGCAATCATGCCAGGTATGTAAGGGTTAGAGTTTCGTTGACAGTTTCGTTGACAGCCATTAGAGACGGCTCTTAAAATCTGGATCTTGAGAGCTGATGAGGGTGAAGCGAAGTGAACAGGAAATAGCGCCGGAATGAAATGTGGAGGGGGAGATCCCAGAGAAAACCCGCTGAGCAGTGGCATCGTCCGGGCCACGATTTCCATGTGCGACAATCCGGGAGTGACACCCTCCGGGAATCGAACCAGGTTCGCCTAGGTGGGAGGCGAGTAGTCTAACCACTACACCTCCGCGGCCGCCACACTTATAGTAAGGAACCATCATGAGTGATATTTGGCAACCACGGAAAACCGAAATCAGGATAGCCGGACCGTGGGGTCCAACCCGTGGCTTCCGGAATGCGAGTCCAGTGGCTTATCGATTGCACCTCGCTCGGTGCCAGTAAACATGGCGATAACCATGATAAAAGTGCGTCGGTGAAGAGTGAGTAGAGAGGTAAGTAGGTAGTTTGACTTAACGTCTCGTCGACAGCGAGGTCATTAGAGACGGTGCAAGTTGCACAGGGAAGAGGGATTGGGGAAGGACTGGGGAGGAATCGGCCATGGTCTTTGTTAGGGACCCATCCCAGCATTCGCCTGGAGAGATTTCGGGAAACCATGGAAAACCGAAATCAGGATGGCCGAGCCGGGAATTATAACCCGGGCCCTCCCGAATGCGAGTCCAGTGAGTTACCAGTGCACCACCTCGCTCGGTGTGAGTAGAGAGATCAAGGGGAATGTGGAGCAATGAGTGGTGACAGTGTCGCTAATGCATCGACTGGAGACGAAGGTGCGAAGGCGTCAGAAGAGGATAAAGGGCGTATGAAGGGCAGCTTGGAAGCGTGGGAAGGAGACGAGGTGCAGGAATTTCCCGGGGGCCTGCCGCCGCGCTGTAAGACGCTCGCTTGCCCGGGGAAAGGGCTGAAGACGCCCAAGTTAAGCGAAAATTGCGGCGTTTCTCTAAAGTGTTTGTTAGATCCACACGCGGTCGTAACCACGAGGAGGCTGCGAGCTGCGAGCGTGCGGCATCTCGTCGCAGATTACGAGGCCAGGAAGCGTGGAAACGATAAAGTCGACCAAACTACATCCACTGCTCCTATGCGCAGGGTTCTGAACTGGCGTTCAGTGTTCTCGTCGTGCAGGCGTGTACCTATAAGACTTTAACTCTTTAGTGCATAATGTTTCATATACGATACAGCTGGAGTATTAAATTTTTATTCATATTTATATTAAATAAATTATAATAATTTAAAAAACCTTTAAAAGAAGACACTATAACAATTTAATGTAAGCAAGGGCCAACCTCATTTTTACAATGAACGGGTAATGTAGTGGTTAGTGCTCTAGACTCAAGACCCAAGGATCCTGAGTTCGAATCCCGGCATATGCACTTTGAATTTAAAAAAGAAATAAAGTTGACATGCCGTAGATGGCTCGATCACCTTTAGTCGTCCGGGATAATAAAAATACGGCGAAGATCTATCGGAATGGCGAACGACGAGACAAACTTCAAACGAGTTTATTCATTTGATGGGTTTTCGTACCACGTATATTGTCGAAAATCGTAACTCTTGGATCTCTGTTAAGAGTGATAAAGGGCCAAGCAGATATCCTGTACTTTGATTGGTGGAAAGTCTTAAGCACAGTTCGGTGTAGGTTCGTATAATGGTTTCGCGCATTTCACAACAGTGTATTACGAGATAAAGCTGCGTGAGAAAGTTTTTTTTTTTTTTGCTGAAGGTGTCGGAAATAGTAGGCTCTTTCTAAATCTGGACTCACAACTATCCGTCAGTCGTCCGTCCATCCAGCGGTCACGTAATATTCAACCAATCGAAGGGGCACTTTGTTTTCATCCGTCAATCCATCAAATATTTCCCAAACTTCAACTTTCGACGGGCCAACGGATAGGCCACCGTCTTCTGACGACATTCCGTAGATGCGAATATGCACTTTGAAAAAAAATGCAAGGCGGTAGATTTGTTTATATAATTTCAGGAGATTAAAATGTAAACAGTAATTCAGTACGAACTCTTATAACGTAAAATAATTATTTCCCCAGATTTTTTCTCTCTTATAAATGTATTTCCAACCGAAATATACCTCCAACTATAGAAAGATCACAATTTTATGTTGTCACAATGGAGTTTTGCCGTTCATAATGAATGGCGAACGATGGCTTGTTGTGAGTCGCTTTCAACTGATGGACGGGCGACTGATGGGTATGACGGAAGTCCAGCTTAACATGGATTATATTTCTGGAGTGTTATTCGTACCTCAAGTGAAGTGTGTTTTCCTTTCGTAATTTGGTATAATGGGAAGACGTTTAGAGGTTTGAGTCCCCCCAATGCCTCAACATTGGTGGCCCGACCAATACCCCAACTCTTCCTTTCTGGCCTAAGTTAAACACAGGAAAAGGAAAGGATGGGGTTTCATAAATATCTCTATCAAAAACAGGTATAGTAATTTGTTGCTGGACTAGCAGCATGTGCTAGGTCTAAAATTTTATGTGTAGGTTGGAAAAAGGGTTCACAACCAGCTACCTTATTCACAACACTGTGAAAACCATTTCGGTTTAATAACAATTTATTATTAACTCCTGCATTAATGCGTACAATAGTTTTCACACCTTCCTCCTTTTCCTACTTACAAAATTCCCAAAAGAAAATTATTATATAAGTTTCGGCCTCGTTGAAACATTTGACAATATTTCCTCATTATAATTCCAAAATTTTTGCTATAAAGTTTTTGTATATTTTAAACTTTAGACAACAGTTAACATATTTAATACACGCCCTGTACTTTAATCCCAATTATCTTCAGATAGTGCTCCGAGTACCTAAAATTACCTCAGCCATGACTTGACTAAAATGGCTTTAAAATGTCAATGATTATTATACTATCAATACAAATGATCACAATACTGCTCCTGGCTGTCTGCCAGAAAAATCCCCTCAAAAACCAGGTTAAAACCCCATACGTATAGTACTGGTTATTTTCCAATTTTGACTCCCTTCACACCTCAAACCTAATATCCCATTGTATATTAAAATGTACTCAAAGCAACCTTTTATCACTTTCAGGCGATTTCACTGCTTTTTTAAATCCTTTACAAATGATACAATATTTTTCATTGCATTGCTCAACATAACAGCTCGCCGAGGAATGGTCTCTGGTCTGGGATGTATTACAATTTTTTCACTGCCACAATAACCTGGCCACACCATTAACGTGACCACACCTAGCTTCCCACCCCAGCACAAACACACTACCCAGCCGAACCTCATACAAACACACACACAGGCCCAGAACCAAGGGATACTATCTCAACCAGTCACTTTACAGTGGTGGTCAGTTCTGAACCCACAATCACTCAACTCCAAGCAATCGATGGAGGGTGTCGATATTCTCCACGTCTGTGCACCTAGATGCCGACTTTACCCTCCGCCGATACCACTCACTCACCCACACACCTGGTGAAAGAGAGAAATCAAAGATATTCTCCCGCTTTTTCTCGCAAGCGAGTGGCACTTATCCTCCTTCACCCACCAACTCCACACAAACACACAGCAAACAATAGCCAAGACCCACCCTATTTAAGTCTGCTATAATAGAGTTGCCTTTCAAAATTTGCAGCAGTGAGGTACCTAAACCCAGTTCCAGGCTCGCCACACACCAAACTCATGCTGGAATCAAAATCCAAACATTTTAAACCAAGTCTGAGGCACTCCACTTCAAAACCTTCTTTACCCCTGTGTCACTTCCTCTTCTGCCTTCTACTCGCCGCACCAAACTTTATTTATGTTTACCAGCTTCGGTCACTTCTGCAAAAATCGCGGGGCAAAATTCTCAACCTCACTTTCAGCAAGTCTCCGCACATCATAAATAATCGGTGTGGTAAAAAAATCTCCAAAATGCCTTGCACCTGTCCTCGCATTCAATCCAAATCCCATTTCACACAGATTAAAAAATAAATTTCCACACAGGGAAAAACAACTAAATCCTCACAATATCGCATTTTCAGGTAGAATCTAGTACTTCAGTGTCAAATTTAACAGAGTCCGTAGCACCTCCTTTCATCGTCAAAGTCCTCAGCTTGAATAAGAGCGACTATGTTCCACTGGGCTTCTAAGTCCGTCTAAGTCCATGTTGAACCCGCAAAATACAAGTGCCAATTGCCTCCCAAGAAAAATATTCTAAGTTCCTAGGTTACCGAAAAGTTTATTTCCCTGCTGAACTCCATTTTTAGGCTAAGTCCAATATTCCCTCCGAAGTCCCACCCCTTTGCACTACTGAACATTTTCAGAGTCCCGACGACTGATCAAGAGGGAATTTTTCAAAGTCCCGCACATCACACCAACAAAGTATATTTTTTTCAGAGTCCCGACGACTGCTTAAGTGAAAATTTCTAATTCCGAGAGTTCACCAGACGGGATTTTTCCTAAGTGCCTTCTCCACCAACACACGGTTTAACAGCCTAACATTGCAGACGCCTCTCACAACTAATGTTCAATACATAGCTTTCCGACGCAGCCTCACTACTTCTATGAAGGGTCCACACGCCCCAGAAACCCCGTACTAGGTGGGCGACGAGCTCCCTCATGCCGCCACCGAACCCTCATATGCCCTCGAAGGCCGTGCTGTCACGAGACCAAGGGCTGAAGTTCCCATAACTCGTATGATGGGTTGCAACAGAAAATGCAGCCCGATACACTTGGGTCAAATCATTGAGCCGGCGGCGGGCTGCAGTGCATATGTTTTAGCTGTGCACCTGACCCGTGTTTATAGATGTTTAACCATTGTTGCTATCTTACTAAATTTAAGCGCAGCTGTTATCGACGAGGAAGTGAAGCTCCCCACCAGTCTCCCGACTGGCGTGTTGTAGTGCCGTGTTGTCTCTAGAACATCCCAAGTAGCAAACAACAAGCAACTGTTGGAACAGGTGTTACATGTTCGCCCACATGAGTGTGAGTGTTTTCTTATGTTATACACAATAAGACCACGTGAATAATAACAACTGTATTTGCTTGGGAAGTATTTTTTATGTGGGCCATTAAACACAAAATGATTGACAGAATTTAATGAATGGCCCACGAGCAAACAACAGTGAATCACCCACTGGCATCTTAGCACACGTGGAAAACATGTGGTTGATGTATGCCAAAGAGAACGAGTATAAGATCGTTTTGTCATACAAAACCCTCATATGATAGACAGGATCAGTTCTGATAGTTGGGCATCATCATGTGGCCAATTACGGGCCACTGACAGGATTCCATATGTGGCCCATAAGCAAATATCAGTGAGACACCCACGGACATCTTCGAGTATGTAGAGAATGCGTGGGTGATGTATACCAAAGAGAAGACATGATCAGCAAGCTTATGTTCCATTTATGGCATACCAACTATATGTTGTGCAGCAGCAAATAGCATATGTGTATTCAATTGATTTTTATTTCATATATATATATATATATATATATATATATGAAGTAAAATTACCACGTGTCATTGCTAGTAATAGTAAAGAACAGTTTTTAGATCAGAAACCTGCAAAGCATAACACGCAAAAAAATTGTTATTTTGGATTTTAAATTCCACCTGAAATTAGTTCGAAACTAAAATATTAGTCTTTTAAAAAACAAACCAAATAAATCCCAGTATTGACTCGTGATACTAACATTGTCTATACAGCAAAGCTAATAATGCGATATGTATGTGAAGTAAGTATCCAGATTTACTTAAAAGGTTGTACATGAATACCTAGTAGAGTAGGTGATAACATACTTGACTGTAGACTAAAGAGTACATATATAAAGGGAGTTCTAGCTCACTCTTTATTTTCATCGAAATTTCAAGGCTTTTTGCTTTAAAATCGAGGTTTTTGAGGCTAAATTCAGGCTCTAAAATTTTTTAACAGGAGCTCTCCAAAGCAAGCAATTTTCCTCGAAAATCATGTAAATTTAAGCAAAATCATGCAAAATTTCAATTTTACCAAAAATACTGTGTCAATTTGTGCCACTTAAAAAACATCAAAACTTAAGAAAAAACATGCAAATTTCTCGCTTTTCAAGCAATTTTTCACATGTTATAGAAACATCAATTTTGCAAGCGAGCACTGTAAATCAAGAAATCAAATGAAACATTATCTTTTTATTCTTTACATTTTATATTCGAAGTTCTACTAATTTTTTTTGCAGACTTCTTATATTTGCTCTCGATTTTCACCAATTTCTCGAAATTCATATTTATCGTCAATGTTATCTAAGATCGATAATTGTGAGCTTTGTAAATTCTGACCCACTATCACCTATTAAAATGTTTGTTAAACTGCAAGGCAACATAGGCATTTTTAGTTTTATTTATAAGGAAAAGATATTTATTTAGAATTATGAAAATTATCTATTATTTGATCAAAAAATCGTTAAAGTTTTAAACTTAAGCACTCAACTATAAGCTCAGAAGATGTTTAACACTATTGGAACAATTTGTTGATTCCTCCATTTAATAATATTAAAAATTTATACATTTTCAGTAATTCTTTCTTTCAAATAATCGTAAGTAATATTCCTTCGGCTAATTAAAACATTACAAATGGTACCTGCTTCTTTCGGAGATTTATTCAAATCTACATACATTTTTATATTTCTTTTATCTATAACTACAGTTGATTTTCTGTATGAACAATCAATAACATACAAAGACCTTCACCCCCAAAAATGAATAGTAATTCATATCACCATCAAAGTTTACAGTTGGTTTATAATAAAGTTAATTAATTCTAAAGTCGGTATCTAGTTGGTTTTTGAATTTCTAAAATCACTGTAAGCAAGAAATTGTTTAAGATAAACGCCATTTTCAACGTCCAGGTTTCAGTTTTCTTTAGGAAAAATTTCATTTCTACCATTTCTAACATAAATGTTTCTCACATTACAATGATGAAACACAGTAGCATGTTTATGCTGTTCAGTACGATTTTTCTAAAAATTGCCCATAATCAAAACTAATAGGTATTTTAGGTTCGTTATATATTTCTTTCTTTAATTGCTATGGCCATGTTCGATTAGTATTCAACAGTAGGCCACATAATTTCTAATTTTTCAATAAAAACTTTACCATGATCAGAACGATGTTTTGTAACTTTATTATCTTTATCAAAAGTTTCATAAATAAATAAACAGTTGTTATAAGATGAATTACGAAAAAAAAGTAATTTTATAGCCACCTGTCCAATAAACTTCACAGTTATCAAGAATAAAACCAAACATACATCTAAGAGGACAGATTATTTCATTTGTTTAAACACAAGAAACCGTTTTAACCTATTTTGTCATTTTTTCACTAAAAGCAGATTTATCTCGATATAGATAATCAAACACCAGTAAATTTTAAATAATTTTGTTCGCTTGGCGATATTAATAAAGCATTCATTATTGTTTATGTTATACCCAGATTATCAACTGCTTCAAAGATATTTCCATGTTTTGAGATTTCTACTCTAGAAAATTGGAAAGGAAAAAAGTTTGAACAAACATCAATATTGTCTTCTTCGACATATTTTGCATCAGCTCCAATCTTATCTCTCTTTAGTAAACTAAATTTCTCATCAAAATAAACATTATTTGGAAAATAAAAGACGTCTCCTATAGGAATATCAAATTCAATTCTATTATTGAAAGCATTTAAATTCCCCCTGGTTTGATCTGTTAGGGGAAAAGTTTGCCTCTTGAAGCTCTCAATTATTTTACAACTCATTTATAAGAACAAAATTTATATATAAATGGATGAATCGAAAGGGGTTTCTCGAGTTAAATTACTCATTGAAAGAGATGAAAAGTAGTCAAAAATGCAATGAAAAAGAATATGTAAATAAGACAAAAGATGAACCATTAATTGATGAAATACTAAATATTAGTTGAAAAAGTAGAAAAAGTATGTGAAGAAAATTAAACTTTAATAATAACACTATTTCCTGTTTTAGCAAAAAATTTAGGTTTTCCACCAACTCCAGAAGAAACATCGTCTGAAAGAGAATTATCCTCAGAACAAAAATCTCCTAATTTGGAAGAACAAATGGAAACTGTACCATTGAAAAATTTGACGCAGCGCGCATCTGATTCTACGAAAAATATCGGAAAAGAAATTTCTCAAAAAAATTGCATTTAAAACACTATATGGTTTATGAGCAAAATATCGTAAATTAGTAATTGGAGATATAGAAGTAAAGATAAATAATGATAGACTATCTGTTAATGGTAAAGATTATATGTTAACAGAAAACCTTTCTAACTTGTTAAAGAAAGAAAAAGGACCATACACTGAGGATGACTACGAAAAACACAAAGATAATGTTATATACACAAATGTGACATTCCGAGGATATGACCTTCATAAATAAATGCTAATCAAAGTTGGAAGTACGAGAATATAATGCAACCATTCTATGATTCAATTTATCAACGACATACAAAACCACAAACAAAATCAGCATCAAACACATGATATTGTTATATACACAAATGTGACATTCCGAGGATATGACCCTCATAAATAAATGCTAATCAAAGTTGGAAGTACGAGAATATAATGCAACCATTCTATGATTCAATTTATCAACGACATACAAAACCACAAGCAAAATCAGCATCAAACACATGATATTGTTATATACACAAATGTGACATTCCGAGGATATGACCCTCATAAATAAATGCTAATCAAAGTTGGAAGTACGAGAATATAATGCAACCATTCTATGATTCAATTTATCAACGACATACAAAACCACAAACAAAATCAGCATCAAACACATGCAAAAGAGCAATTTTTACATTTGATGATTTTAAATTTGGAGATGGCATAAAAAAAATACAATAGTTTGCCGAAAGAATATGTTTGGATGGATGATGTTAGAAATTTAATTAGCAGACTGTTAGTAATTCATGGCGAAGAAAATGCTGGAAATAAAAATTATTACAATGAAAAAGTAAGCATAATGAATATGTTGAAAAATAAATTTTCTTATTTTGTTGTTAATAATCCGAAAGGAATTCCTTATATAATAAGAGTTTTAAATGTAATTCCACACACATTTTGGTGTTCTGAACACCATGGTAAATACATTATAAACTGGGAATTAAAAAATTTAAATTTACCCTAAATGCATTGGCCTGGTTATAATTGCTGTGAGCCATTTACAAAATTAAATGAAAGATTAGAAACAGGAGTCATGGGTATAAATAAATCAGATGAAACTTGTAAATATCACAATATTGCTTATGGAGATGATAAAGATTTAGATCTAGACATGATGCTGATAAAATTTTACAAAAAGAAGCTAAATAAAATATGTTAGATAAAAATTCTCCGACTGGAGAAAAAATTGCTTCTGCTGATGTTGCCTTAACTATGTTTACAAAAAGAAAATTAGTTTGAGGGCAATTAAAATGTTTTATTGGATATATATTTTTTACTTATAAATTAAGATAGCAAATACAACTTTTGTTATACCCATTGCTCAATTAAGAGACTTGGGTATAGATCAAATTTTAACTAAAGATCAACTTGAGAAAAAAAAATTAAAAATTGAAAGAAAGCAAAGGTTTCTTACTAACTTTGTCATTACCAAAACTCAAAAAAATTTCAAAAGAAAAATCTGAGAGTGGTTTACATCATGGATGAATTATTCCCCTCACAGTTGCTGCTTTAAGTGGTCTTGGTGCTTTAGTAGGAGTAGCTACTGCAATTTATAATTCTGTTGAACAAACTAGCAAAAATAAAAAAGATTTAGAAGACCAAAAAACACAAAATTTGGCAATGGAAAATAAAGCAGGAAGTGGTGTAGTTGCAAAAAAAAGAGGACGACCAAAAAAATTTAATATATACCCAGTGCCCAATATCGATATTGAAAAATATGTAAAAATATTAGATACAAAAATTTCAGAAATGTTTATATGATTGACGAACTACCAAATAGTATGCTCATAAAGTAACGTACTGTGGAAAATTCATTGGGTTTGCTATTTCAAAGAAAATAATGATGTTTACTATTTTGATTCATTTGGAGGCAATATTCCTAGTAATTTAAGCAATTATTTTAAAAACAGAAATGTTTATTACAATGATGATCGAATACAGAATTTTAATTCAGTTATTTGTGGAAATCTATGTTTAATTATTTTGCATCTTTTTTCGAGAGAATTTACGTTTAACAAAATAATTTCTGTGTTATTAAATGACAGATATATTTGGGAACTCATTACTAAAATCTTTAAATGAAATCTTTGACACTAGTGCTTATGCTTTAAAATCATATGTAGATTCAAAATGCAATTCCAGTGTTTCTTCTTTACGAAGTGAATTATCCAACTGTTTTGCTGACAAAAAATCGTATGTTTCTTTTGTGGGGCTTAGAATTGTTAATATAGGTGAACCTGTAGATAGTAAAAATGCTTTCGATAAAAGATATTTCAATATACATATAGCAGATTATGCACTAAAAAGGATGTCGATTCAAAATAGAGTAATATTGTTTCTGATTATGCTTTAAAAGAAGATACAAATTTACAGTTCAGTAATACTATTGCTGATTGTATAAAATGCATAAATAATGCAAAGTAGGCACTAAAGAAAGAAGTAGTTTCAAAATAAAAAACAATTGTTTCTGATTATGCATTAACACCAGATGTCGATTCAAAATACAATACTATTGTTTCTGATTTAAATCAGATGTAGATTCAAAATATAATACCATTGTTTCTGCTTTACGAGATCAACTTAGTAAAGTTTTTGTTTATACAACAGACTATGTTTCTATTCAAATTCATAGGATTAATTATATAACTTTTCCTCTAGATGGCAAATATGCTGTCAATAAGAGATATTTCGATAAAGAAATACCTGATAAATTGCAAAATTTAAACAAATCAGTTTTGAATTACTGCAATACACTTGTTAGCACAAAAGAAAAAAAAAAACAAAGAAGCTATTGATAAAGAATTAGATGTTAAATTACAAAATTTAAACCATTCAGTTGTGGGTTATTGTAATACACTTGTTAACACAAATGTAAAAAAAGCAAAGAAGATTCTGATAAATAATTAGATGTTAAAATACAAAATTTAAACCAATCTCATATATTTTATTTATGTGCAGAGTGAAATAAAATGACTAATGTTTTACACTTAGATAATAATCAAATTTTCTTTACTTTTTTGATGGATTGTACTGTTTATAAAATAGTTACAGATATTCTCATGTTTGATAATAACTTGGCCGTTTTTAAAAGTAATACAAAAATAGATCACAGCAAGCCCCTTGATGTTAACAAAGGTGATAATTAACTTCTAAAATAAAATAATAATAAAACATATCTTTATGCTGATGTAGGGGTGGTTGCTATAGCAATATTCGTGAAATACAAAGATTTACTATATATTTTTTTTACTATTAAATGGAGACGACTGTATCTCGGTAGCTTCACCTGACCAATACTTGCTGATTGAAGTGCAACAAAGTCACTAAAAATAATAATAGAAAAACTGAAAATACAAAAATGGGCGACTAATTCAGAAAAGTAAATAATTTATATGTAATTCTAATAAATCAACATTATTTAAAAAAAATTACCCGATGTAAGAGAAGGAATAATCAATGAATTATATAAACCAGCAAGAAGAAATTTCTCCAGAATGAAAGTAATACCACATGGAATCTTTGATTTCTGGTAAATTGATCTTGTTAAAATGGATACTGGTAATTTGAAAAGAATATTACATATAAATAATGGATACAAATATATTATGACAATCATTGATGTATTTTGAAAATTTTTATTTGCTGTATCTATTAAAGATGAAAAAGCTAAAAATGTGGTAAACAATTTAGAATCTATATTGAAGCAAAGAAAGCCACACAATCTACAAAGTGTTAATGGTTCAGAATTTTATAACAAAACATTTAAAGAGCTTATGCAAAAATATAACATCAATCGTTATTCTACATTCAGTGAACTAAAAGCCAGTGCTGTAGAAATATTGAATCGAACAATGAAGTATAAAATGTGGAAAAAATTTACTTTTAATGGCAATTATAAATGGATAAATATATTAGATGATTTAGTGACAGAATACAACACAAAGCATAGAATTATTGGTATGAAACCAATTGAAATTAATAAGACCAATGAAAAAATTGAATACAAACAAATTTTGTAGACACGATTACTTAACAGAAATACAAAGTTGGCGATTTTTTCTGTGTCAGAGAACTGAAACTAATGTCTGAAAAAGGATATACTGCTAATAGGTCAACACAATTATTTACTATTGTTAAAGTGTTAAATTATGATATATCATATATATAATTTAGCTAAACTACTGGCCATAAAATTAAATGTGTGTATAAATTTCATCTTCAAATTTTCTGTTTGTTTCCCAAAAAATAATATACTTTTCTTCATTATTCGCTATTAAATCTGTATTTTTTTCATCATAACCTACCTCTTTAATAAATAAATGTGCATCATACCTTCATCTTCAATAGAGTATACATTTATAGAAGTATCGATCTGATTTACTATTTTTGGTATATCATCAATTTTAATATGCTATTCATAATTATCTATTACTTTATCAATATCTAGCCCCACATTTGTATATCTGGTTACTCTATCTGAATTTTTGTATGCTGGAAATAATGCAGAATTTATTGCCGAAAGAAATAATTTTTGATCATTATTCTTTACATTTATGCAGGCTTTTTTATTATTGATCAATTCCGGCGGTTATATATATGTTGCTCCATTTAATAGATTACACTTATTTATTGCTAATTGTATTTCAATTATTCTGTCTTAAAGTCCATCCTGAGCCTCTTCTTTGAAATTCAGATAATTGTGTAATTATTTCTTGGTATATGAATTTATAAATCCTTTTAATGTCTCCTTCATTCAATATTGTATAGTTAGGTGAAGGAAATGTGAATAATTCTACTTGATTATTCCCTTGTTTGTGACAATTGGCATATCATTTAATGCTGGTTTTCAACCCTCTAAATGTTCTAAGATTCTTGCATATTATCTCAAAAACTATAGTTTTTATAGAATGTAAAAATTGATTAGGCTCTACTAAGTTAAAAGAATTTTCAATGTTATATGTTGATATCCTACTTTCAAAGGCTTTATTAACCAAGTAATTTTCATTGGTTCTTCTACTTCTTTTGTTAACAAATTTATAAAATGGAAATTTTTCTCTTCATTCTTTTTTAGCTTTGGGACATAATTCATTGCTATTTGCATCAGTCAAAGGTAAATTAAAAAAATTTAGTTTGTTTTCGCTTCTTTTACCCGCTGGCTTTTATTTCTAAGTTTTACAAATAAATTATTAGAAAATGGGAGTATTTCTTTAAATTTCTTTTTCGCTTGTTTTACAAATAGACTATTAGAAAGTGGGAATATTTCTTTAATTCCTTTTTCCCTTATTTTACAAATAGATTATTAGATAGTGGATATATTTTTTTTCAATTTCTTTTTATCTTTCTTATATAATTAATTGATATTGGAATAATAAAATGGCAAATTTGCAAAGATTCTTTTTCTTTGCTCATTAATAATAGCTGCAATTAAATATGCTTGCCTTCAATTATTTATATTTGTTATGTTAAAGCTTTTAACCTTAGTTCTTTACTCCGCAACTTTTAAATAATTTAGAAATTATCCTGCTTGACGAATTTTCGTAATAATGGTTGTAATATGATCATCTTTACGTAATTTAGATATTTTTTTATGTTTAATTCTCTAGCTATAATTATCAACTCGGTCACACTTCTTTCGCTCAGATCTACTACTGAATAATTCGTAGCCATATATGTTTACTTACATGAAATAAAAATTTATAAACGTTTTAAAAAATAAAGAAATGACGAAATGTAAAAAAATAATGAAAATACTGGAATGAAGCGCTTAAATTATTGATAGTGATTTTAAAAAATATTTAACTTCTTCTGCGATAATATTTCTCACTACAGCATTTTGTGCATATTGTTGTATGTTTATCCTGAGTATTTTTATAGAGAGAAAATTGTTTTATAGATTTATTCTCTTTACATACTGTACATGTTTTGTTGGGTAATCATCATGGTGAATTTCATTTAGAATATCTACTATTGTATTTTGTGTTTCAGTTTTTTAAATGCTCTTTGAGATACATAAAAGAGACATATTTTCCACATTCACACAGTATTTTCTCATTAAAGCATTTTTTTTTTTTCATTTTGTTGTATGTTTGTCTTTTGTTGCTTTATGAGGATAAAATGATTCGATATATTTGTTCTCATTACATGCTACACATGTCTTAATTGAATAAGCATGTTGAATTTCATTTGGATTGTGCGATTTACTATTTTTTTGCTTTTTGAGATATAGTTTAGAAACATATTTTCCACATCCGTATAGTACTTTGTCTTTTTTTTTTTTAACTCACATTGATTTTTGGCATATTCAGCAGAACATTGTTTACAGGTGCTTAATATGTTTATCTTTTGTGTGTTTATGTGATGCAAAACCTTCTGTGTTTAATACTTCTCCACAATGTTTTACATTGCTAAGCTATGGTATCATTTTACACCATTTCGAGCATAGTTTCCATTTTATTTATTAAGAAAATTAATTTATTAAGAGAGTGGAAAAACATTTTTTTCTGTAATAATTTTTTTCCTTTTAAATAAACACAAAAATGAAGACTCTGCTCAGCAAGTTAACAATTCATATGAATTCACTAAACTGACGGATCTAGAAATTGATAAATGGTATGAAGTCACAGATTTTCGATTTTATGAATTTTAATTCGGCAAAAAAGATTCATTGTATTCTAGACGATAGGTATACATATACTTTACCAGATCGCTGTGCAAAGATAATTGATGAAAATGATTTAAAATTTATAAATGAGAAAAAAGTTTTTGTGGCATATAAAGGTTTAAAAGAAGTTTAAAAAATTGAAAAACTATGCATGATATTGTATTCATAGAATAGATTGAATTTTATTAATTTGTATCTTTTTATTTGATTTTTAGCATAAATATGCTTGGTTTAGATTGCTCGCTTGCAAAATTGACGTTTCTAGAAAATGTGAAAAATTACTTTAAAAGCGAGAAATTTGCATGTTTTTGCTTAAATTTTGATGGTATTTAAGTTGCACAAATTGACATGGTATTTTCGGTTAAAAATTGAAAGTTTTGCTTGATTTTGCTTAAATTTATATGATTTTCGAGGAAAATTGCTTGTTTTGGAGAGCTCTTGTTAAAAAATTTTGAGAGCCTAAATTTAGACTCAAAAACCTTGATTTTGAAGCAAGATGCCTCGAAATTTCAATGAAAATAAAGAGTGAGCTATAACTACCGTTATATATATATATATATATATATATATATATATATATATATATATATATATATATATATATATATATATATAATATACGATAAAGGTTTGTGAGTTCGATTCCAGGTTTCTCCAAAGAATTTTACTAATTGTGAACTAAAGCTGAAGATAACACATATGAATATGGCATAAACATCAATTTCATTTGGGTTAAACACAATTATTTTTTGGTTTTGAAAATGCATGGCAAGCTGCTATGTGGCTTAAAAACAGTCGGCTAACGACATGTGATTTACTTACAACAAGCCAGAAGCAGAAAGCCGGAAGTGGCCTGCTTGTGGTTAACATACGGGCAGCGCTTGTTTTGCCAGGCATCAGCCGACAGTTCATCAAGAAGTGGCCCGCTTGTGGTATTGCCAGACATCTACTAACAGTTAAATATCCGTATGTGGCCCATTCGTAAACACATCATACCACAGTCATCATTCATCGTGTGTGCCACGTGCTTCTGCGGGTGCATTCCGCTTCTTGAATGCCTGTGGATGCTGCATGTGGGCTGCTTGTTCACAATCAGATCTGCACTTGTGGGCCAACTATATTTTGCTACTTGGGATGTTCTAGCGTTGTTTGCAAGTGGCAAGTTAAACTCGTGTGGGGTGTGTCGGTGAGTCCATACAACCCGAGTCGCTGCTCATCGACAACCCTGCTTGAGATATCAGGCCTTACGGCACTGAAAAGTCAGGGTCCGGCCTCGCTCTTATTCTCCGGTCAAAACAGTTGCATGTTATTAGTACACTTTTCTAGCACCCTATGTACCAGCACTGTTGTCTGCCCTGGTCAAAACTAGGGTTAACCAGTGTAGTTAGCCGTGCGCACGTATTTATATGCCAGCGCATCCCCTCCTTGAGCTTGCCCCTTCCCAGAGACCAGACCACAACGCCCCGTATACATACGAGGCGCCTTCTTTTCGATCGGAAAGCCTCCTTTACGACGCGCGCTCTATATACAAATAGACACATATTCGCCAAGCCCGTGAAGGCGTCAGCCAATAGCAAAACAGCGGCACTCTCTGTCATCCTGCAACCTGCAGCAGCAACAAGCTCGGCGGGGTTCAGAGTTCATACTCGGAATAGTACACCTCGCTTATTATTTATTTACCCGTGACGGTCCCACCATCAGAGGTTTCATTAAAAAGCAGAATTTTGAACACACTGCAACGTAATTAAAGTCACAGGTAGGCGGCCCCTTAAGGGACCTGCCGATTCGGTTCTTGAATTGAGTTCCAGAGTGTTTGAAATACACGTTTTCCCGCGGAACTATAAAACGTGTGTCTGATGCGCTGATGTACGGTAAGAACGCACACTTCACACGAAGCCTATTGACTGCTTTCAAGGCGTCACGCGCGCTAGAAACGCCATTACAGAGCACTCCGACACAGCTAAATGCGGCTTTATTAAAGCGCTGTATCTTAAATATATGCGTAATGTAGATGAAGAATTATTCAAGGACCCCACATTGAACCTTGCTACAGAATGATGGCGCGTGACAGCTTGAAGTCCCATAGGAATCCGTTGCACGACGAGAACAGTGGGCACCAGTTCAAGGCTTTGCGCTTAGTGGCGATGGCGAACTTTATGCACCCAATAGTGTCGCCCTTATCACTCCAGAGTTCCTTGGCCTGAAACGCGGAAAACAGTCTAGAGTGGAGAGATTTGGGCGGCTCTAGATATCGAGATCTGGATAGCTGACGAGGGCAAAGCGAGACGAGTACAGAACAGCGTCGGAACGCAGTGGGTGTGGCGAGGAGTACAGGAATTCCCCGAGAAAACTCGCCGACCAATGGCATCGTCCGGTAGCCGCTTGCGAAAATCCGGAAGTGACCCCGCCAGGCATAGAATAAGGTTCCCATAGGTGGCAGGCATGTAATCTGGCCACTACACCACCGCGAGCCTAAACAGCTACAGGTAGACGAACCACTTAAGTTTCCTTTACTCGTTTCATTTTTTTTTTCATTGTACCATTTAGTTCTTAATTTTCTGGAAAATGGTAATTTTAAATTTAATTACATGTATGACAATACACAGTAGTGACATTGAATTACTACTTCATTAAATATATCGTAACTACGAATATTAAATTAAGTTTGTCCTGTTTTTCTGAAAAGAAGCAGCAATTTTTATAAGACAAATTGGGTGAAATGAAATCTCTGTGACGGAGGATGCGAAGTTTTAGTCTGTTTTGGGTCGTTGTGGATGTCTTTGCCACTTGTCACTCTAAAAGAAATGATATGAACATTTGTTTCTCTTGTAATTTGAGAACTATTTCTCAATTGTTTTCTTAGTTTAATTATTTATAATATTTTTAATGAAAAACTATTTGTTTCTACAAACGCATTAAATGGAGCACCTGAATAGAAAACAGTCGCAGGATTCCTATCTATATATATATTTTTCAGAATACGTAAAAAAAAAAAAAAAAAACCCCACTACATATCAAGAACGTAAGGTTGAGTAAATGCGTTTTAAGCAATTCATGTTTTCTCGGATATTTCGCCTACATTTATACGCATAGATAATGATAGTTAATATTTTCTCTGCAACAAATGAAGAATCCACTGCGCAAATGATGGACGTCACTAGGAATAATTTTTGCAGGGGAACGAATCTATGTTGCAAAACCCGCTTTTGAGAAAGGTGTATATTCTAATGCATACATATCTGAAAGTCCACCTAGTACTTTCTTTTGCCAAGGATGATTAGAATCTATAAAACCAAATATATAACATTATTTGTAAAGTTTACGGCGTTGCTGTAGTGTACGGATATATTGTCAACTATTGCTACGCCTTGACTATCAGTACAGAGCATTGTATTGCCACCTTTAACTCATTTTTCACTAAATACTGACAACCGTAATTTTTGCAGCGGACTCTTTAAATGTAAACAAAACAAGCGGGCTATTCCCAACAGTGTCACTGGCTCGAGGAAACCAGGTCCTATTTATATGTTATTTTTATTTCCGGGACTCTGCATCCAATTTATTAGGCTATTTATTAAAAAAAAAACCTTCACACTCTTAACTGAATGGAGACGTAACTAAAAAAACTTATATGTTGCAATTTTCACTTATCGATGCCATTGTAAAAACTGTACATATAAAAACACATTTGTTGAAAAGTTGTAACAAATGCCAGATTATAAAGATATAATGGCGAAAGTTATTGAAAAAATGATTGTTACTCAAACATGCATCACATTAACACATATCACATAATTTTTTTTATTTGATTTTATTTATTCTGCTCCAATCTTATGCAGATATGATTATTGGAGTCACTTATGTTTTATTGCAGTTGCATTACATTTTTTGATTATGACCGACGTGTGTCTCTCTACGCCAAAAGTGAGCTCAGAAATTTTGGTTAGACTAATGTTTGCAATTTATAATTTCTGTGCGAATTTTAAGTGGCTTTTATTGTCAAATTTTCGTTAAAGCTGTCTTTGAAAGAGCGACATATTCCAAAGCATACTAATCATACTAAAATTTCGTTTACAAATTCAAGACGTGGGCTACAGACATGTTTATTTTCGATTCAATGTCAAATTTACTAATCTTGTGAATGAGATCGCGTGCCACAATTAAAAATATTTTTCGTCCTATTCTCCAGTTATGTTTAATACGCAATAATTAGTCACCTTCGGTTGTTTCCATCATTTATGATTATTTCAAATATATCATTGTTACTGACTGTAACGCGCCCATTTTAACACAAAGTTTACTTCTGGATTGTGATTTAGGTTCGAGTTTTTTTCCTGTATCTTCACTCATATGAGCATACATACAAATTTCTTGTGACTATGTATTGCAGAAAGTCAAGATTAAAGACTTGTGACAGATTGATGATTTTTTAAAAACATAATTTTAAATGTACTTAACATTATAGCAAATAGCATGTTTGAAAATAACGTGTAGGCTTTTACAAAGTATTAATTTACTTCCATTACAGCTAAAACCAAACATTTAATGTTGTATAATCTCATGTTCCGTGCTGCTATGAACTGCGAAAAGCAGATTCGTAAATTCATTTTTATTGTTTATATATATATATCGATTGAATTATTAATCGTAATAATTTCCACTTAGGGACAATCTGCTATAACGACGATAAAGTGATTACCTTCTATGAAGCGGCCATTAAGAGACTTTGGTTAATCTATGAGCGTATGTGCGTTTCTCACATGCAAATTCGCCTTTGTTGAGCATGTGAACCAATTTCAGATTATCATATTTAATATGAAATGGCAGGGGGCGTATTTTGGAAACCCAACAAATCAGTGCAACCACGATGGTATCCGAACACTAATGCCACACTCCCCGTTATTCTATCCAAGGGATATCATTTTCAGAAACATCCTCCGTTACTTATCTTGTTACGGAAAAGTGTTTAAACCCAATCAGTATAAAATATTTATCAAAAAGAAATATATTTCCCAAATAACATTGCCGTATTTAAAGTCGCTGGCAAAAGTTTGATACTGAGAACGATATTTTGTTTCTTTTAAAAAACACAGTATTGTACCATTTACACTTTACATTCGAGTAAGTAGAGAACCATTGAGTCGCAGTGAAATTAAACTACTTGAATCAGTGAAAATGGCTCCACTTAGAATCAGTGGAAATGTAAAACCACAGCTTGTTCCAGCGAAAAAATTTCACTACTTCAATTATATTTCACTGATTGAATAAGTAACGAACGACCGCAGTGGTGCATTAAGTGTTATTTTTACTAAACGTAGCCAAATCATTACGTGAAATGACCACGTTTACGGTAATTGACTAAGTATAATGAGCAATTAACCGTAATTTAAAAAGTAAAATAATTTTCGGAGATATTCGGGATTGAACTGACATACCCTTTCCATTTAGACTTTTGGCCGCTGTCGAACTATCTGCGTTACGGAACCATGTTAGAAAACAACAGGAAAATATAGGTCTTATCAAAATCGTGAAGGTTTAAATTGTATGTCCTTATTTTTCGTTTTTGGTTTAATTGCTACCGTTAGGATTGTTAAAACTAATAGTAACCACATTATATGCAGTTTAAACCTTCAAACAGAGTGCTGTGATGATTACATTAAAACGTTTTAGACAGTATTTTGTATTGGTTTTATTAGT
The DNA here is from genome assembly GCA_029891345.1 of Dryococelus australis. Taxonomy (NCBI): domain Eukaryota; kingdom Metazoa; phylum Arthropoda; class Insecta; order Phasmatodea; family Phasmatidae; genus Dryococelus; species Dryococelus australis. The sequence continues at coordinate 5,834,093 of CM057003.1, read as the reverse complement.
TTATCCGTTGTTATTTGACCTGATTCACGTTGTTTAACGGCAATTTTTAAACGTTGTACGTTGTTTGATAGCCATTTTTTCACGCTGTTTAACTGATTTATTATTCAACATTTACCACTGAAAAACAGCGTACAAAATTACTGTTCAATCAGCGGAAAATGTCACTAAATTAATAAGTGAAGGAAAACGGGCATTTTTTTCACTGATTCATCAGTCAAATTCAGTGAAGTGGCTTTTGAATCAGTCGTGAACTGTTGACTGATTGAAACTGTGAAATTCTTACTGATTCAGATTTAAAATGTAGTCCTTTTCATTCCATTCACGAGGTTGTCTGTCAAACCTGAACGAAACGCTTACGCCTAAAAATCACATAATCTTGGAAAGTTACTACACATCCATATTCACATGTATGGACACACACACATATACATACACACACATAATATATATATATATATATATATATATATATATATATATATATATATATATATATATACTCGCAAAGTGTTACATGCGGCTGCTCTGCAACCTTTTCCTTGTCCCAACCCATTAACACGTGCGAAGTGCTGTGCTTCAAGGTCATCGCAGTTAACCGGAGAAGCGCGCTCAGAGATTGCAAGTGGCGCCTTCGTGCTGATGTCACGGGTAACCAGAGAAAAGCCGCAGTTACAAACAGGCCGCCATGAATGATTGGCACGTGCCTTATATTATAAGTGTGTCTAGACTCGTGCCACACTTCCTGTCCTCGGATATCGAGCTTATGGAGTTATCGTTGCAAGAATATTCAGGTCGTCGCCCGCGCGATCTCTCGACGCGACTCGGGGGGTGCGGGGAACTTTCTGGATCACGCTAGCTTGTCCACGTAAGCGTAACGGGCCTTCCAGTAGACAGTGTGGAGTCTGGAGATTTGTTCGGGCTTAAGCACAAGGTGTTGCAAAGCTGGCGAAGAGACGGGAGGGGACCAGCGAGAAAGTTTGAGAGCATCTGTACAGTAAAGAGTGAGACTAACCGGCGGGACTGTATGAATGGACGCATAAGTGAAAGACATTTGGAATGATGGCAATAGACAGCTGGATTGAATTATTGAAATGTTGTAAATAATATCTTTGAATTAAGTGACTGTACTCAATATAAGGACAGTGCTAAAAAACTGAATTAGAATTTATATTTGCATCACGCATTGCGTTCGCTGAGGAAAACAAGTGTTAAAGTAGAGATCTGTAGTTTAACGTCGTAAATAATAGCTATGTATAGTTTTATACCATTATAAATAAATCTTTCAAAATTAAATTTGAATTTTTTTAAAATTTTTATGGAGATCTCTATCCATCACGAACTCGAATACGCGACTGGTGATTTGTAACAATATATACGCAGTTTTGTAACTATACATTTTGTGCCAACACCAAAAGTTTCTTAATCTTAAAAATCGACACTCATTCATATACATGTGTCAATTATATTTGTAAATACACAAGTATATAAACACACACACAGACATATATATATATATATATATATATATATATATATATATATATATATATATATATATATATATATATATATATATATTTATTTATATATATATATATATATATATATATATAGGTTGTCCCAAATTAATATTTGCAGCCTTTGAACGTGAATAACTGAGAAAGTATTAAATACATTTTTACTGGATCACTTGTATTTCATGCTATGAGGAGAACGCTGGGTGTGTGCGAATGTTAATAGCATTTACATATGTTCAACAGCAAGAAATCTTCTTCAACGCTGCAGAACAGAACGACAAAGAGTAGCCCCGGTTTCCATGGAAGTGGATTTACAGGCGGTCACAATCGCGTATCTCGTGGAATCCAGTGTGTACGTGGCTTTGTCGCGTGCACAGTAATTTTCAGTGTTATCCGCTGATAAAAAACTAACGGCGTTAAATCTAGAGATCTGGATGGATACTCGACTCTTCCTCGTCAGCATATTCACCTCACCTCCCGACAAATGTTTCAACCAGGAGCGAACTTACGTCTCGATGGTAATGCGGTGGCGTACCGTCCTGCTGGAAAAAGCAATCGTCATTTGGGTAGAATTGGTGAACAGCTGGCACAAAGCCTTCCTGCAACTTGGTACGGCATTCTTTCACATGTCACCGTCCCGTCGAAGTAAAAAGGCCTCGCAAGTCTTCTGGCAGGCATACAGCACCACACCGTTATCAGAAGTATGTTAACTGCTTCCTTTAACACAGTGTGAGAATTTTCATCTGCCCAATACGCACAGTTATAGTGTCAGACAGAACCATTCAATTTAAAGATTGTCTCACCGAACGAAACAATCACGCCAATAAAATGTTTATCGTCGTTGCACATGATCACAAATCACTCACTAAATTCGACACACTAATCGGATTCATCTTCATTCAAAGCGTGAACTAACGTTGGCATGTAGAGCATCCACTTTACTTGTTTTAAAATGCTATGGTCATCTGATTTACCCGATCCACGCACAGCTTGAGGTACGTACTTCAACTTTTCTGGGGAACGCGTGAAAGAGTACAGCATAACCATCCTTCGTCCGTTGCCGTTCTCTTCCTGCGGAACCGTACTTTCTTCACATCACACACAGTTCCGTTCCTCTTAAAACTTGTCACGTAATCATGTCGTTGTTACACATGCCGGAGCGCCGTATCGAATTCTGCTCTCCATCGTCTCTGCACTCCAATCATGTTTTAACACCTGCAATAACACTTTAGAATCCACTTATTTTGCTCGAAGGAAACCCTGTGACCTCCACCATTTTCTCTACAATTTTAGCGATGCCGCTCGTCGCTGTAGACGGAACTAACGACACTCAAAGTTGGCCTTAAACCGTGAAATGCACACAGTATCGTTAGATTGGCTTTGAAAGTATCTCTGTTATTATTGCACACAGTATCGTTAGATTGGCTTTGATAGTATCTCTGTTATTATTGCACACAGTATCGTTAGATTGGCTTTGATAGTATCTCTGTTATTATTGCACACAGTATCGTTAGATTGACTTTGATAGTATCCCTGTTATTATTGCACACAGTATCGTTAGATTGACTTTGATAGTATCTCTGTTATTATTGCACAAAGTGTGAAAACGTTAATTTGGGTCATCCGGTTCATATATGTGTAAACGCCCATTTACACATACCTGTACATATTGGATTTAGTAAAATTATGCATCATTCTTCAAACTAAACTATACAGGATGCTGCAGAATTGCATGTCAATACTTTGGGGAAACATTCCTCGCAACTGGAGGATGAAAAAATTTTATATTAACATAGGTCCACCAGTAACATGATCCAGCCAGCGGGCCATACACTGTTCGTTATGCATTACGGGCTGTAGTAAAGAAACGAAGTGTTTGCAGACCTATGTTCAAATAACATTTTTTCATCCACCAGATGTGAGAAATGTTTCCCCGAAGTATTGACATGTGAATGTGCAACATTCTGTATACAGATGCCATATACTTTTCGGAGACTACTGAACTTAGCTAGAGTAAGGTTAATTCTGCTCAGTTTAGGAATAAAACGCGATTTATTAAGGAAGAGTTTGGCATAGGGAAAATCTATACCACTAGGTGCGCAGTGTTCCAAAAGATAATATGTAACTAAAATTTTTAAGCTATGTAAATAACAAAATAAAACAATTCCACTCGGTTACGATATATATATATATATTTGATTTATCATTAATACAATTATCCTGTTTTTAACTTAGAAAATATTGGAAATCTGTTACACATGCGACAGTACTGCCTATAGGCTGTTCACGGCAAAATGAGCACTTTTGAAAGCCCCACTTACGATCTACTTGCATGCACGTTGTGTAGTCTTCCGCCTTATGTAGAATTAACATTGCCGTGGGCCTCAGCATTTTATTCATGCGTTGGTCAAGTGAATCTGTGGAATTATTAGGAAGGTAAATATTTTAAAAATCTGCTCATTTTTACAATTCTATGAATTATATAAACAGAAGAAATAATATTTAAGTTATCGTAAATGGTTGCCTAACACTTTTTATTCGACATTAAGATATGGAACTACTTTCCATCCTTCGTTACCAACTTTACTGTACGCATGTCACTCAATACGCCAGTTAAAATATATGCAGGTACGTACAGTGACCTTTTTCTAAGGTTGATTTCAAAAGTGCTCATTTGATCGTGAACAGGCTTTACCTGGTGGCAAATTTTTGGTTGCCAAACTTTCACCATTGATCTTCCCAACGTGTGAGTAGAAGTGGTCTTAGTTAGAGACTATGCGGTAAGAGACGTGACGCAAGGTCATGTACGTGGATGCAAGAAAGAAGGAGACCACACAGACTATGGGGTAAGAGACGTGACGCAAGGTCATGTACGTGGATGCAAGAAAGAAGGAGACCACACAGACTATGGGGTAAGAGACGTGACGCAAGGTCATGTAGGTGGAAGCAAGAAAGAAGGAGACCACACAGACTATGGGGTAAGAGACGTGACGCAAGGTCATGTAGGTGGATGCAAGAAAGAAGGAGACCACACAGACTATGGGGTAAGAGACGTGACGCAAGGTCATGTAGGTGGATGCAAGAAAGAAGGAGACCACACAGACTATGCGGTAAGAGACGTGACGCAAGGTCATGTACGTGGATGCAAGAAAGAAGGAGACCACACAGACTATGGGGTAAGAGACGTGACGCAAGGTCATGTAGGTGGATGCAAGAAAGAAGGAGACCACACAGACTATGCGGTAAGAGACGTGACGCAAGGTCATGTAGGTGGATGCAAGAAAGAAGGAGACCACACAGACTATGGGGTAAGAGACGTGACGCAAGGTCATGTAGGTGGATGCAAGAAAGAAGGAGACCACACAGACTATGGGGTAAGAGACGTGACGCAAGGTCATGTAGGTGGATGCAAGAAAGAAGGAGACCACACAGACTATGGGGTAAGAGACGTGACGCAAGGTCATGTAGGTGGATGCAAGAAAGAAGGAGACCACACAGACTATGCGGTAAGAGACGTGACGCAAGGTCATGTACGTGGATGCAAGAAAGAAGGAGACCACACAGACTATGGGGTAAGAGACGTGACGCAAGGTCATGTAGGTGGATGCAAGAAAGAAGGAGACCACACAGACTATGGGGTAAGAGACGTGACGCAAGGTCATGTAGGTGGATGCAAGAAAGAAGGAGACCACACAGACTATGGGGTAAGAGACGTGACGCAAGGTCATGTAGGTGGATGCAAGAAAGAAGGAGACCACACAGCGATGTTCACCATAGTTATAGGCTGTTCACGGTAAAGTGAGCACTTTCCACGCCCTAGTTACTTTTTTCTTTCAGACATATTTAATCCTTCAGCCACATTTTAAAATTAATATTGCCAAGTAAGTAATAAACACAGTGTGCATATTTCACCGCACTCGGGAGTTAACGTATAACGCTAAAATAAAATATATTTACTGACTATTATTCCAAATGAGAGGGCTTTTAAAACTGCTCATTTACCGTGAATAGCCTATATCTACGGAACTGCAAAATTCGCGTTATTATTTGGTGACTCGTTAAAATTGAAACACATTTACATTTGCAATACTTTTGTCATTGGACCATACTTTATTTGAGATACCCTGGGTAACTCTGCACGTGCAGTCCAGTCAAAAACGAAGTAGCTCCACATTCATACAGCAACCAATGGAGAACCGACGCCGGCTCGAGTATATATATATATATATATATATATACAGTAGTATGGTGAGGTTTAGATTGACGCCAAATAATAACGCGAATTTTGTAGGTCTCTACCTATATCACGACGCTGCGGTGTGAGACGGTAGTACGTTTGGGGAGGGGGTGAGGGGAGCCCTCGTAAATCTCATATCGGCGAAGGCGGCGCGTCTAGCGGGGCATTGTGCGAGGCCAACCGCCATTTGTCACTTGTCACAATGGCCTACCGCGCATGCGTAGCCTCGCTCCCCCCCCCCCCCCCTTCTCCATCAATATTTCGTCTCATTCGCTATTACCGCCCCTTCCGCCGTGGCGGGTTGAATGAACCAGATATTAATGACGTTGCTCTCACGCCACAACCTGTCTCCTGTACATACATCCGACAGCCAGAGCATCACAACACGTAGCACGTTATTACTATAGGCCGTTCGCGGTAAAGTGAGCACTTTTAAAGCCCTAGCTATTTGTTTCTTTGAACCAATTTACCTTCCACCACTTGTTAATGTAAACTCTGCCATGTGAGTAATAACCATAGTGTATACATTCACTATACCCAAAACCAAATGCCCGAGGCCACAATGAAATGTATTCATTGCTTGTTATGTCTGACGAAACAGTTTATAAAAGTGCTCACTTTGCTGTCGAGCTCACACTGGCGATTGATTAGTTGGAATGATGCTGGTTAATGCTGCGTGAACACGTATGCGAAACATATTTCACCTGCTTTCCTTTTTTTTTAGGGAGGAAGTTACATAAAAACCACACTTAAACCCTCACCACTCCAAAGTCGAACCAGACACGACAACTTCAATTCATTGTTCATGTCTGCTAAACTAGATCTCCGGTTGCGAGAACTGCGTTTCAGTGCTCTTCGAATGTTCTGTAATGTAACATCATTTTTGACGTGAATACGTATTTAAATTTGCAACCATGGTGGGAGGCAATCCAGGAAATCCGACAATAACAAAATCGGGGGATACAGTTTGGCATTGCAGCTCCGAATCTATAGTCTACGTTCAAAATCAAATTACACCACTCGATTGCCAAAGGATCAAATAATATGTTACGTTGAGTGAGGACTGCGAAGCAACGCGTTTGACAAAAGAAAAAAGAGGGGGGCGCAATTTGAGTTCGCCGCGTCTTATAATGTCCTTGTAGTATAACTTTTGACTAGAGGAAGCTAAGACGCTCGTTTAAAGTTTCAATCGACAGCTCTCGTCAAGATCAATCGATTGCGTTATGAAAAAACATTTGTGTGGCGTTGTTATGGTAAAATTGTATGCGTTTAATGTAAAAAAAATTAAGAAAACTTAACACAATTTCGGTCTATACTCGTCAAAAGCCAAGTCGAAATACATAACTCATATACGGTTGGAAAGAGTATCTCAAAAGCAATCCAGTGATACCCATAAAATCCCATATGATCGAGTGAAGCGGTGCCGGGAAAGTAAAATAAATATTAAGGCGTCCGAGAGCGTCAACGTAGACGTATTCATGCAAAACAAACGGCCGTGCCCCCAACACAGCCAAACCCAATTTTTTTCTGTTTAGTTCCAGCCAGACATTTTTTCCATCCACTGATTGACATGGCTTGACATAAGAGTGCAAACGGTTAGCTTTATGAGTTAGAACCGCAAAGAAATTAACAAGGATAAAACTATATGATATTGAAAACAAAAAAAAAAAAAATCAAACATCTCTGCTGAAGCATGGACGTTATTATAATGCCAAATCTTAATCTACAAGAACATTGTCAGCGACCGACGTCATAAAAATGTTCCCGAAAAGAGTAGAGTAAAAATTTGTATGGCACTACTGAAGTTTATATCCTGCCGATTGTACCTCCCAAACAGAATAATTTAACAATAAAGTATGTATTAATAATAAGTAACGCCTTTATCTAAATAGTCTCTCGTAAAACTTTCGGATTCATATGCACGCAGAAGGTTTGCAAACAGCGTGAAAAAAAAAAAAAAAAAAAAAACAGACGGAGAAAGAGAATAATTGCTCTCGAGGCATTTCGCTGCTATAAAGTGTGACGACTTTACTTTTACTTTCTGTGGCATTTTATAAATTTACAATCAAATAATTTATACTACTCTCTGAAGATCGCTACTCACTTAAAAAAATGTTAATTTTTCAACTAAGTATTTTTATCTTGCAGGTTTGGTCGTGTTAACATTGTTTGAATGAGTTTTAAATCAGAATACAAAGAGTTCCTTCAAAGTAATAAATCAAGTTAAAGGACAACGTTAAAATTAATATGATTCGAGCCTTTTGCTTTGTTCTTAATATAGTAAGCAGTGAATATCATTTACTGAAAACCAGGACTTTTTTTTTTTTTTTTGGCTCTCTTTGAAGTCGGCGCCTATTAAGTACCATTGTTTTTAATCTTGCAACTACTGCTACAACGTTCATAGCACAATATAATAAGCGTAATGACTGAGAAATGTCGCCAAACGTCTCTTGTTATCTTATGATTCAGTGGTTGGCTATCTTCGGTCATTTGACTGCCCAGACTTCAACACAGTCGCCGCCCTAGTTATCGTCATACAGGCGAATAATCATCCGGAAAATACACTCGTTAGTCTTCGTGGCTATGTCCCAGTTTGTAAATCGCCCATTCAATTTCACACCTGTAGCGATCCGCGTTCGTTCAAATTAATCACCGTTTTTTTTTCTGCACGAGACCTTAGCAGTGACGTAACTAGGGAGGGAGTGACAGGGTATATGTTCCCCGTTTCAAAATTTAGTAAAGAGCACCAGAATGGGAGTGAAAAATTCAAGTCACATCATCTATGGATTAACATAAATAAAACATACTAGTGCAGGCTATTCACAGTAAAAAATGAGCACTTTTGAGGTCCTATGTACTTTTTTCTTTCGGTAATTTTTTATCATTTAACCATCCGGAAATATCGAAGTGTAAGTAATAAACACACTGGGTATATCTCCCCGCATCCGGAAATATCGAAGTGTAAGTAATAAACACACTGGGTATATCTCCCCGCATCCGGAAATATCGAAGTGTAAGTAATAAACACACTGGGTATATCTCCCCGCATCCGGAAATATCGAAGTGTAAGTAATAAACACACTGGGTATATCTCCCCGCATCCGGAAATATCGAAGTGTAAGTAATAAACACACTGGGTATATCTCCCCGCATCCGGAAATATCGAAGTGTAAGTAATAAACACACTGGGTATATTTCCCCGCATCCGGAAATATCGAAGTGTAAGTAATAAACACACTGGGTATATCTCCCTGCATCCCGAAATATCGAAGTGTAAGTAATAAACACACTGGGTATATCTCCCCGCATCCGGAAATATCGAAGTGTAAGTAATAAACACACTGGGTATATCTCCCCGCATCCGGAAATATCGAAGTGTAAGTAATAAACACACTGGGTATATCTCCCCGCATCCGGAAATATCGAAGTGTAAGTAATAAACACACTGGGTATATTTCCCCGCATCCGGAAATATCGAAGTGTAAGTAATAAACACACTGGGTATATCTCCCTGCATCCCGAAATATCGAAGTGTAAGTAATAAACACACTGGGTATATCTCCCCGCATCCGGAAATATCGAAGTGTAAGTAATAAACACACTGGGTATATTTCCCCGCATCCGGAAATATCGAAGTGTAAGTAATAAACACACTGGGTATATCTCCCCGCACTCGGAAGTTAACGACCAATGTTAAATAAGACACATTTATTGATTATTATTAGGGACCTGTAAAATTCGCGGATTCATCTCGGGACAAGCTAGAATTCAAAACACGTATGTTCATAAAACTAAAGCCGTTGGCACACACGGTGTTTGATGCCTCCTGGAGAAGGCTGGCCCAGTTGTTGCCTTCTACTGTCACAGCAGACAACCAATGTCCAGTTGATATCAGCATATTTGTACATAGGACTGTAGATTTTAGACTGCAGGTCATTGAACTCGCGAATTTTTCGGGTCTCTTATTATTATTAGAAATGAGAGGGTTTCCAAAATTGCCCACTTTACCGAGAATCGCCTACAGCAAAGTGTTTGTAAAATTCATCAGTAATTTATAATTCAATTGGCAGTCAGGCGTAAGAACGCCGGAAGTCCGCAGCTACACTTGCATGTGTGAACAAAACATTGCGTATCACGAAGGCGAACAGAATAATATTAGCTACGATGCAGACGTGTTCTCGCATGTAGACAATCGCGCCCATTCCGTTCCCCTTCGGGATATGCAACTTCTTGTGCACGCAGTCACGTGTCGCTGCAAACCCCATGCGTTGTTATGCCTAATTTCAGATCAAAATTGAAAAAAAAAAAAAATACTAGATGAATTTTCCGAACATTTTGCTACAAGTATTTTTTTGTTTTTATTTGTTCATAGATGCCGTGGCTGGAATTCCGGGACGTTATTAAAAATACTTTGTGTTTCTGTTACTTACAGACATCATGATTATAAACTTTCCTCTGTCATTAATGCAGCTTGTAATCTAGGTTTCGAACGTACCAAAATGAAATTTAAAAGAGAAGCAGAACTTTTTTAAGAAGTGCCTAAAGGCATGTCCTCTATGATGGAGGTGCCTAAAGTATTGTACCCATCCTAGGATGTAGCCGGTACTATAAACAGTCCAACCTAGTATATGTCACGTGACACGGGCAGTCGGTTACGCAGGTAACTATTATCAAGGCCTCCCGCAATATTATGGAGACAGCCCCTGAGGGGCACAGAAGTATTGCCTCTCCGCGCCCCCACGTATCATGGGAGATCGTCTAGCCAATATACTGTCAGGCAAACAACAGCGTCAATATCTGTTAAGTTCCTTGAAAAAAAAATTTTTTTTTTTTTCATTTCGGCATTTTCGCTGCTTTAACTTTACACCGAACATAATTTTTAATCACACTGAAACTAAGAGATATAATATTTTGTTTTACACGTATATAAGTTGCAGGTTAAACAAATACTACAAACGTTGTGTGGTGATTCTTTATGCAAAATGGGAACAAAAACATAATAAGAATTATACCTTAAAGTGAATATTGAAGGACGCAAGAGGTATAGAAACGCTCTTATGAACATAAATACGAAACTACACGATAATAGATTAATAACTTCGTCATAGCATCTATCTGAATGAAACTGTTAAATGCGTGAATTTTTGTTTCGTAATCTTCATCTAACATTTGTAGAATTGACCGTGAAATTATTGTAATGTTCAAAAATGTATAATCACGCATTTTGATCGATATTTTTTCGACGGATTAATATTGACCTTGTTCATATTAAAAATAAAGGTTTCCTTGGTGTAACTCTCTCAGGCCATCGGTTTTCTTTTCTTATAACTCCCTTTTTGTATAAACGATGAGTTACTGTATTACGCATTGCAGATATGCTACCAGTGTACTTAAGCTATGCGGCTTGCCTGCAGCGCGGGCGCAGTGCAAAGTTAACTAATGACCATTGCGAGCCTGCTACTGATAACTTTGTGTTATACGTGGCTAGCAGGGATGACATTACCAAAAGAAAATACCACACATTCATCAGCTTCGTTCACATTAATGCTATGCCACATTTTGCTGTTTGCTATCGCGTAAGTTTCTTATTCATGTCCATAAAAGCATTCCCCAAACTTCTTGCAAAAACGTGTGCGTACCTCTATCGATGATCAGTTCAGACTATAAGTCGTATTATGTTTTTCGTATAACTTTCCATAAATAATCACCTCACGACGCTTGTTTCATTTGGTTTGAAACAACCTGTATACTTTTGAGCACACCTTTTTCAAACGAAAATTTCTTGGCGTTTCATTGCCCAGTTTTTCGTTCGTCCTGAGCTTCGGCTACATTCGCTTCCATTTTCTCTCAAGAGTTCGAAAGTTAATTGCTGGATACAGGAATAAATATTGTGAATATTATTATACTCCATTCACGGTTACTTCCAACTCATCTGAAACCCTGCTAAATTGTTACTCTATGGCTAGCGTTTGACTGGGGTGGTACATCTGTCAAATAATAACGCAACTGTCCTAAGGCCATCTCAGCGAGGACAGAAACTTCGCGTGGAGCAAAAGGGCAAAAACTGGCTTGCTCCCGACACTCAGTATGTATAGGGACTGTGAAAGCACGGCCTATCAATCCTTTTGTCTTGAGGATTTTTTCTGCTATTCCTACGCCTCGTATAAACGCTAATCTAGAAAATAACACAAAGGAACAACGCACCGCATTAATGCACACTCAGTTTAATAATATTGTTACGCTCGCCTCTTCGTCTCCTGCACGAGCCAGTGGAAGAAACGGACAGAAAGTTGTTATATGATAGCGACGGCGGCGGGACAATTAAGAGTTTCGAATTACAAGCTCTGGATTAATGACCGCGTTCTCTCAGCGCCACTCGGGGTGCGTTGAACCTTTCAGATGGTCCCCCGAGAGTATAAATATTACGACAGGCCTCCGAGTCGCGAGCGGAGTTGGAGTTGATGAGTGAATGAGTGGCTGAGTTTCGAGCGATAGAAGAACAAGCGGCGAGAGGTGACCAGCGGAAAAGGAAGTCTGCGAGTATGAGTATCAAGCAGGTAAAGACGCGGCTGGCAGGCTGGACTATTGGACTAAATGCGTAAGTGAAATACATTATAAATGATGGCAACATATAGACTGAACACATGTTAATAATGAGCATGAGTTGATTGACTGTAACCAACAGACAATTAAGGACGTTTAATTAGAGTTGAAATATACATTAAATATCGCAGTCACTGTGAAACAAAAAGAGTAAAAGTGGAGACAGATAATTTGATGTTTCAAATAATAGCGGAGTGAATAAATTAGAAATAAAATCTAGTTTCTTTTACTTATTTTTATTAAGAACTCCATCCCTCACGAAGTCAGATACTCCCCTCAGGCGTCCGCATTAACAATATTCTGCATTTTAACTATTTCTTACTAGGCATTATCAACACACCTATATTCTCACTGATTTCATTCATAATAATTATAAAATAAATATTGTAATTTATAGATAGCATATAAGTAAAAGTTAAATTCGACCAACAGTAGAATGGTTTAACGTTAAAAGAGAAAATAAAAGCGCCTTTTATACATTAGATATTTAGTAAACCGCCAGAGACGTCATACATGTGGTGTTTTAACAAAGGTTTGACGCAAAAAGGGTGACGACATCACGAATACACTATTGTCACATAATTCTCAGTCTTACCACGTCTTTAGCTCACGAACATAAGACATGAAGTTCTAAACAAAATATCTCATAATAACTGTTCTGACGAAACGCAGACTGTTAACAGTATTTTCTGACATCCCTCATACTGTTAACATTTAAGTAATCGATTACACACGTACAAAATGTCGTACGTAAATATTAAGTTTCAATTATATATATATGTATTCAAAAAGAAACTTCGTGTTATAAGGCAAACCAAACCACGAAAAAGTTCAACTTGTATGCAGCCCTAATTTTGTCTAAAATTATTATATATTTTGGAGGAAAGGTGCAATCAAATTAATGTTTCACCAGCATTTATAATCGTTCAGGATATTTTAGTGTACAGGATGTCGCAAAATTGCATGACAATACTTCGGGGAAGCATTCCTCACATATGGAAGATGAAAAAAATATATATATTATATGAACATAGGTCCGCAAACGCTTCGTTTATTTGCAGCTCGTAATACATAACGTGCAGAGTATGGCCCGCGGGCTGGATCACGTTACTGTGGAATGTCATGGCAGTGTTCGTTTGCATGATACATGACACTACACCTATAACAGTAGGAACTGCACAGGAATTAGTTACACAGGTGTTAAAGCTTATCGTCAGCACTAAAGGAAATTGACGAAATGCCCTCCATCAGCACGAACACATGTGTCAACCCGTCGTTGCAGGGACTCCTAGATAGGTTGATGAATCCCTGGAGTATTCCTGATTGTTTCGCAGCCCGCCACAATATGGTTACGAAGGGTGTTTATATTGTACACTCAGGTCGCATACATAAGTACCTCTAAATGTTACCACAAATAAAAATCTAGTGAATTCAGATCAGGGCTCCTCAGGGGCTTATATGGTGCTGCCAATTACAGCTGCGATGATATTCCAAAGTAAGATGATCCAGCTCCCGGGCCATACACTCTACATTATGTATTACGAGCTGTAATAAAGAAGCGAAGCATTTGTGGATATATGTTCATATAAAATTTTTCCATCCTCCAGATGTGAGAAATGTTTTCCCGAAATATTGACATGGAATTCTGCAACATTCTGTATATATATTTTCAACATTTTTATTAAAACCTGAAATTACTTAGGCGGAAATATCATTGCGTATCTTGGGCCAAATAAAACATACTTGGGCCAAATAAAACATACAAATGCATGACGTCGGTTGCGTATACGCTTCATAAATGCTTGGCAATGATGTATCGTAACACGAAATAGCTACACCAAACGCGGATCTCTATGAACAGCTAATTAAGGAGAAACGTCAAATAAATAACAATGTGATGAAGTAAAGTTAAACGTCCCCAATGAAATAACTGAAACCAATTAAACCGTCGGCCTACGTTGTCAAAAGAACGCAGAAGCATGAAACATTTCTAAGTAGAAACAATTTATGATATCTGAGTGGCATCTGTTTACTGGCCCATTCGAGAAACTATTCTCCTCCGTTAAGCAGTTACGATACTTCGTTTTATCTGTAGGATGTAGCTAAAGGCTACTCACGATAAATTGAGCACTTTTGAAACCAGCCTTAAAAAAATGTCACTGCCCATGCCTGCATATACTTCAACGGGCGCACTGAGTGACGTGCGCCCGGTAAAGTTGGTAACGATATATGGAAAATAGTTCCATATTTAACGTCAAATAAAGAGTGTTAGATACTATTTGTGATTATTTTAATTATTTATTTCGCTTTCTAATTTTTTTTTAATGTATTGGTGTGTAAAATTATCAGAAATATAAAATGTTTACTTTTCTAATAATTTCATAGTTTCACTTGCCTGACGTATGAATAAAGTAATGAAACTCATAGCAATGTTAATTAATTTCACATAAGGCTGAAGAATACACAACTTGCATACAAGTAGATCTTAAGCAAGGCTTTCAAAAGTGCTCATTTTACATGAATAGCCTACAGTATTACTAGCTGCGGATATAGCAAAAAAACTTATTTCAAGACGAAATTATTCACATAAACTTTACCGAAGTATGCGGTGCTGGAGCGTATATTTCTCTTTATTGCTTAGTTAAAAATAATGTAGTTACATCTCGAAGCCCCACAGGGTTTTTTTGTTGACGGATAGACGCCCGTTAGAAAACTGCCTTGCGCGTAGAGACCATAAGACGCTTGATGCATGTGTCTCTTTTGTCATTATAGCTCCCACGCTTCTATAACTCCAACTCTCAGACAGCTCTAGCGAGACGATACCTTTTAACAAAAATAATTAATTCTTATTCCGAAAGTGTCCAGACACTATATTCTATCACATGTAAGGTTTCCACATTTTCAGAGATGGTAAGGAAGAAGTGGCCAGTAAACAAACGGACTACGTATCCTTCTGCCACCACGTGATTTCCGCCTGATTGTCAAAACAAGTTGACAAGGAATTCTGGCATAGATCATGAGAAAATAGTTTATTTTTGCTGTAGGAATTCCTTTCTCTGCTATGGAAATACGTTGATTACAACAATTGTTTATCAACATGAAAATATTCGACAAATAGCAGCTTTCTTGCCCAACACACACTTAATACATTATGATTGCTCACGGAAAATTACCTGCATTATAGCATTATTTTAATTTTCGATGATAATACGTTCATGATATTATTTATATTTCTTATCGAGTTTACTCATATGGTCACAATATATTCGACACGTTCTCATACATATCGAAATAGAAATGAAAATTTATTTGAATCGAAGAACTGAACTTTAGTTAGCAACTCTCGCTCCCGTTGAACTTAATGCACTTACATAAACTATTATGTGGCTAGGTGCGTACTTAGGCGCAAGAGATAAAACTGTGGAGCACTGTTTATTATAATCGGAGAATTTGGTTTTAACGCCTGTAATGAAAAGGTAATTGTGATTTTGATTTAGTAGAAGTTTTGGCACTACAGCATAAATGGGAAGCCTTCCGGAAATATGAGGAATTCAAGGAAAATGTCAGACAACACATTTTCATTCATACAAGTGAAGTATATCGCGAATAAAAGTGACGTCTGCTCGTTAAAAAGGCGATATCAAAGTTAACACAAGCGGCAATGTTAGTTATAAATTAACCGCGGTATCGAATACGCCTGGATGACAATGTATCACGTAAACACAAATACTATTTGAACTAAAAATGATGCAAGAGCGAAACCATAAGTGGTTTCAATAAATAAACAATAATGTTCGCCTATTAGCAGTTGAAGTGGGACGGGAGCGAATTAGATGTGCAAGAGGCAAAATGGCAAAATGGCGAGCCTTGACAAAGGCCCAAGGAATAAAAGTAAAAAAAAAAAAAAAACCTTTAGTAACCATATTCGCTGCACGTGTAAATTTGTTACTTTACAAGGAACTCGCGGTAAATATAAAACTTCTGTTTTTCGTTCCTGTATTTGTATTTTACACATGCATAACGTGTCATTTCATGGGAGGGTGTGACATAGTATTGATCACGTCTTTTAAAATGCAATATTCGCCTCTTACGTGCTCAAAATGACTCAGTTCTTAGATATACTGAGTCACATTTATGTAAAAATATTTGAAAAATACCCTGCGACAGATATGCAGCCTCGTTGAATTAATATGAAGTATGCACGAGGCGAAGTTAGCACTAGCAAGGGCGCATGGGGAAGGGGAAAACGTGAGTTTGAAGTTGCATTTCGTTGGACACATCTACACATTACTCTTGTAGCACAACGTTTCGCTCGTTATACCAATAAAAGCTGTTTTGTGACGACATAAATTAAAACGTATAAACAATTTGCTTGATAACTCTTTCTTGCTCGCGTATTTGTCCATTATCTTTTGTGCGACGTCAGGTTTCTCAGAATAACCAACATATGATTCTCATAAAATATTCACGCATCGGTTGATGTGGAGTTTTGTTTATGTGGCGTTGATAGTTTCGTTTATGAAAATATAGAACTGACTGGCTGTCAAAAAGTGGAAACTTTACCAAAGAGAGATTCTATAAGTGCCAAAATATTTGTGCCTTTGCTGTTCAGCGTAAAACAAGCAAACTCTGCGAGGAAACGTAGAATATAAGGGACTTAAGAAGCTGTGAGGATGTCGATAAAAAGGAAAATTTGAACACGAGTCCTCGAAGAAGTGTCCAGGTCCTTTGTGATTCTAAAGGGACTTCAGAGGAGGAGGTAGGGGTGAGATCGTGACCTGTGTATCCTACTTGCACACCCTTACGACCCTTCCTCGGCACATGTCCTCGCAAAGAGAATTGTTTAATTATTTCTTAATTGGAGGCCTTCGTTTAATCCGCACTCTGCAGAAAGGCAGGAGATAATTGAAAGATAAAATATTTATCGACGTTGAAGCTGTCGCTAGAGTGGAGTACGAGGCAGGCAGAGGGTGGATGTGTCAGCAGGGTGCGGGGAGGTAATCCTGTTATGATGTCTGCATTTAATTTCCCTCGGTCGGATCCCAGTCGGCCAGGGAATGGTAGACGAGAGGCGGGGAGAAGTCCGATGGGTTGAGGGGCAGTATGATGAGAGGTCGTTTTGGAATGAAGGAGATGAAAGGAGGGGGGTGGGAGAGAACTCGTACTGGCGAATGGTGGGTGAGGTAGAGACAGATTAGAGACGTTTTAAAACTGTCGATACACACGAGCCATGTATAAACGAGGGAAGAGTGGGGGTACAGCAGTTCTAGGTTGCTGCCTGCTTGGAAGGCAAAATGACGCGAAGAGTCCAGATATTAAAAACATTAATTTAAAAACTATCTCATGTATTTTATATGTGAATGATCACAAATAAATTGCCCGTGGCGGTTACATCGACCAAATAACATCGATCGAACTTATTGCCTTTTCCAATTGACATAAACATACTATGACTGAAGTGAGCTACACTATATGACCATCAATCACGGGCTCCCTTAGCAAGTACATGGAATCGTGTGCACACTTCACACCTCTGGAAGAAGATCTTGATCTCTAATTTGACGTGTGTAATAGGTACAGCGTCAGTGCTAAACCACAATGCAAAATAGTGATATTGGACGAGGCATGATTACTGATCCCTATAGCCCTGGCCATTCCTAAAGCGAAATTTCACGCAATATCCATGTACCTAGTACAAACGTGGACGACGAAGAGGTAAAATGAAAAAAATGAAGGAGTTGAAACATGCTTACTCATATCTGGCTAGCCGAAAACAGTGACACATCGATAACATAGAAATATCCCACTTGTGCTCAAGGAAAACGGCAAGGCTTCGTTACAAAAATCTCTAAAGGTCTTATGATAGGTATCAGGAAGTGCTAAAGTGATCGTGCAATACACCTGGAAGTGACTGTAATTAGATTGAGTGAACGATCTGCAGTCGATAAACCTGAGAGCATTTTAAATAATGATTATCTACATTTACAGTGCAGCGAAGCACGCTGTATTTGAACTCTTACAACACTGGAAGAGTTTCTCATATACTAACGAAACACAGTAGGTGTTGTGACAATATGATGGGCAAGTGTTGGGAGGGGAAGATCATGTCTGACGAATGGTACAGAAGTGTCTGGAACGGAGATATTTATCCACGTCTCAGCACAAAAGTTCTCTGGCGACAGACTAACTCTCCTGTCGATATTGCGGTCTCTCGCCAGTATGCTGATCACAGTGTGGAATCGTCGCATGGTTCGGCTTTGCGTATTGCCACCTTGGTCAACTGTTTTTAGTGACTGGATCCATGAATTCCAAGAACAAGAAAGCAATTCCGGACAATTTAGCGTTACCGGAACTGAGACAACTATATGAAATTCGCCCAATTTTCTTCAGCATGACAATGCACCGTCAACTAAAGAAATGCTGTTAGCTAGCTGAATAAAGACAAGGAAAAGTATGACTTTGAATATTTGGCTCGATGTCCTGACGTCAACCTCACTGAAAAATCTCTGGAAAGAGTTGTAGAACCAGTTGAAAGTCGAAAGGCAAACCGCCTACAAAACACCACAGGGCTGTTCATCTTGCTGAAGGAGCAGAACCATATTCCTGTAGACACCTACTGCCCTGAAACCTGATAGAAAGTTCTCCTATGACTACAGTGGCTGTGATAGCAACAGAAGTGACATTGACAACTTACTGACAAAACACCAGATCATTGTTAGTAATCTGAAAGGTGTGCTTGGTGATTAAAAACCACATGGTGTATTTTTATCGTTTCGACGTTATTTATGTTTATACTATGAGAGTGTGAGAATGCAAGAGTAAATGGATATAAAAGTCGGAAGATAGAAATTATTTTGTTTTAAGAACAACAGTACTAGGCACAATATTTTGTACGCGAAAACGTAACAAGAAAACATCCAGTAAATAAAAGCATTTTGTCAATATTCTGTTGATAACCTATACTTACAAATCTAAATGTTTATTCCCCGAAAACATTTACGATATTAGGTTAAAAAAATTTCTTTCAGTGCAAGTTAATTAGAAATATCTGGATAAGTTTACTGTGCTACCTAACGAAAGTGCATTTTGAAAGGCATGCCCTACAACCCCTCCTTACAAGTTCACAAGAAAGTTGAAGCAAATGGGGCTGAGTGTTTATTCGGCTGGCGGTATTGTGTTGCAATCCCTTGGAGTTAAAAGTGCACGTGCTTATTTACGTACATGAAACGGAAACCGGTACACTGTAAAAATATTGGGAAAATTACCTGGTAATTGTAAGGTAATATTCGCAAACTTGTTTGGGAAACATATTTATCTTTACGTGTAAGATAGAATTACCGCACTCTGAAGTAAACATTCGCTTACATGGCATTGAAAAATCTTATACATGGGTGGGAAAATTACATTACAACTTGTGCATCACCTCAGCACTGCCTGTAGGCAATTGCCTACCACAGACAATAAACCTCGTGCCAATAATTTTGGAAAGAAAAATTTGCCCTAAACTGTTTAATGTGGCATATCTAAAACTGGATATTTTCAAGTGTAATTAACACATAACTATAGTTTCCTCTGTATTTCTTGAGTCGTTTCCTATATTTTAACTGATACGGGGAACTGAAACTAGACAAGAATTTGAGGAATATTGCAAGTATTTCACGCGCGAAATATTTTTTCCTAATAATATTGCTAACCAATGTTTTAAAATACTCTTTCCTGCATTTCACCACTTGTATGGCATGATGTCAGCTCTTTAACGATCTAAATTAGGAAACAATTTAACATTTTATCTACGAGCGTCTGGTGGGTATGAAAAGTGAAAATTCAGCCCACACTCAGAATTACTGTTAACGTGTGTTTCGTCAGGAGAAAATACTCCAATTGTTAGAATGGCATGCGTAATCAGTACATAAATCTACGCTTGGGGTCTGAGGAGAGTAGAATACACAAAAACTAGGATGTGCAAATAGCAAAGACCAATGTGGATGTACCGCCGATATTATGTACATATTAATCTTCAGATATTTCTAGTATTCTAAATCGCATTTTTTCTTTCGTGTATTTATTTGGTGAATACTGTCGATTATGATTATTCAGGCAGTGAAATTTAAACTCCATATTTAAGAAATAAAGCATATTGCAATGTTTATGTTCGCACGTGGCAGAAATATACAATTAGGCTTATAGAAATCAAGCAGGGCTTTCATAAATGCTGGCTTTACCTTGAGTGGACTTCATGCATTCCAAAATGCAAAGATTTATTTTCTACACGTCCGTATAATTTAACATTCTTCTTTAACAACCGTGAAAATAATTCCTCCGTCAACAGGAATTGTGAGTGATGACTTCATAAATGTGGAGTAATCTAAAAGTTAAATTTAGCTGCCCATTTGTAAAATAAAGCCTAACCTCATTTACGCAAATAATGAGAATTTGCTAGGAAATGAAGAAAAATTAGCACTGTTTAAATACAAAGAGAGATAAAAGTAAAAGCAGACAGATAAGAGAGTGTAATTCCGTCTGTCTAATTACTAAATATGTTCTTCCTGTGGGCTGTGTTAATACGTTTTTGCTGAATGTTCTGCTTTAAGTAATATTACATTTCTCCGGCTTTATTAGAAGATTCATATTCCAAGCAACACAAATACTTGTTTTGCTAAAAGCGCTTTACTTGGAAACAGTTTCTATTTAAATCCCAAGAAAGTGAGAAGACCTAGACCACTTTATTATCTACTATGATTATTTTATACGTTACTACAAGAGATCTATCGAGTTGGTTCCGTGTCCAGATCATTGTTATAAACTGGGTTGAAACAGATCACGGGAAGACTGTTTCTTAACATTTCTGCAAAAAATAATGAATCCCTACTAACTATAACTGGGCCATCTAATCTAACGTTTCAACGATGATTTTATTGGCTATTCCGTAAGCAACTTCATTATTAAGGCAGAAATAAATTGGGATTCCGATTCGCATAAATGCAATTTCATTACGAAACTTCCCAACGAAATGAGTACTAAAAATAAATAGAAATCAGCGCTCGTTGTCTTGTAGGCTTATCCACTCACAAAATAGTGTAGTGCTTCTGTAAAATTTTGCAGACGTCATGGAATAACAAAAAAAAAAAAAAAAAAATTAGTTTATATTTGTCTGAAAACCGAATTAACTCGTGGACATTACGTACAGCAAAATTCCCACGAAAATGAAATTTTCTGTTCCACAGTTATTACGTAGTTTCATTCCAAAATCTTACTCGTACTATGCCCTTGAAAAACAAACACAGAAAAGTAGGCTTAAACTGACGAGTTAGTAAAAAATGCCTGTTATTGATACAGTGGCATTTTCCACTGATTCATCAAACATTTCATTGGCTGTTTTTCAGTGATTTTGTTTTTTGACTAATGGATTGGCTAAACCAGGTGTATCAAATGAAATAAGTACGTTTGAAAGCAAATGTTTTCATTAATAATAACGTAAACAAAACATGAACTAATGGAACAGCATTTAAAAGGTCTAAACTAACGCGGGAACTGAAGTATGAGCAGGAAACGACTCCCGGTAACATCATATTAGTGTTTTAATAATTACTTCCCACTCTCTTACGATGGTTAGGTCTTGAGTATTTATGTGTTGAGTTTTGGCTAAGGCACCGAGACATCTTGAGTATTAAGATTCAATGGTTTTACTGAAGCTTAAATACAACTTGGCAACGTAGTACTGAATATTTAAAATTCAAGCGATCTCTAGTACCTTCACTGTTTGTAAAATATTTGTGTGCTTACCTAATGCCAATGCCTGATATATTGTTGTTCTTCTGAAGAATGGCGAGTCTAAATTTATGGATATCGTCGTCTGAACGTTTACCTTGGCTTCATTTTAAGACCTTAACACCGTCTTCCCACGAAGGACATCGACAGTGGCGGAGAGGTTTCTTTCAACAACCTCACTTCATTTCCTTCTCTGTTTTTCCATTTTTCTGACTGGGCTTGCTGTGCTCCTTAAATTAATCTTTCAGGTCTTTATAGCTCTCTTACTTTTTAAAACTTTTCTAACGAATTTCCCCTTGATTCGTTGCCTCACCTTGACTTTAAGAAGCTTCCTAAGTCACATACAGATGGGACGGGAAATGTTTCCATCAAGCCAAACAGCCACTCCATCTCTCGTGTAACAATATGTGCGTACGCTGGGTTGGGACCAGTTAAACGATCTTGAAGAATGCGTATTTTATCTTCAGTTATATAGCTAAATTCATCCTATTGCAGGCTCCGACATACATCTGCTTCACTTGAGAGAACCACTTGTTGTCCCGTACTACGGTTACTGTATTATTTTTTTTCATCTTGCACCGGCCAATTCCATAGAAATATCAGTTATATTTTTTTTAACATCTCCTGAAATGAAATCGTCCTCGTTACTAAATTATGGCAGGATTCGATCGGTAGATTCCTGTTTGGGAAATCTGCCGCTGTTTTCCTAAACACAATTAGATTTCGCATTAACATTTGGCTCTTTCTGGTGTACGCTTGCTTAACAGGCCTTGAGAAGCATTACAGAACGGAGAACATTTGCCATTGCATTTTTTGTAACGAATGACGAAGGAAAAGGGGGTGGGGAAGGAAATTGTAACATAGCTATCATCTTTACAAGAGTAACTTGAGAACAGTGTGAAGACAATATTTTTTTTCCGATTAATCAGATGCGTGATAATGTGAATGGGAAACTAAGAACTCGAAAGCCTAAGACTAACTACTTTGTAGCTAATGAAACTAAAACGGTTGTTTTAAATTCCTTGCTGACCAAATAAAATCAGTTTAATATAAGATGAGTATACCCATGAACTTGAATCCACCAAGCACTTTTACTCATTAATTTTCTTTGCATTTTATTCAAGTCTGCTATTCAAAGTGATTTTGTAAGAAATTTGTTTAAGGCTAAAATAAAATTTATTTATGGACTATTATTCCAAATGAGAGAGCTTTCAAGAGTGCTCACTTTACCGTAAATAGCGTATAGCACAGAAGACGGCAGAAAACTTATTACTGGGAAATGGGATAGAGACGTTTAATGCACTAGTTCACTGCATAACTACACATGTTCCTTGCGGGTGTGCGATTTCACGAAGCGATAATTTAAATGATTTAATTTTTATTTTAATCTAAGTTTCTGGGAAATGATAAAATCAAGTTGTGGTAGTACACGTTGGTGGGAGACTGGTGCTTGTCGTTAGGTGAGTGTAGAAAGTATCAAAAATATGCAACTGGGCGAGTGCGATTATGTTGCTATTTCTGAATTTAATTCGCATATATGTGTTCATTCTTTTTTGTAACTCCTCATAAAAAAAATTGTCACAGATTTTCTTAGTTATACAGTACTTGAATTTGGAGTAGAAGGAAAAATCTTTATTTTCAGCTTGCACTTCCAGTTTTGGACCGACAATTAATGGGCTCAGATTCTCGTAAACACGTGTTCCCGGAATTTTTCTCTTACGTAAATTTTGGAACAATGTCTGTAATTTTGGGTTGGGGTGTGCAAGGGCACTGATAACTAAGGCCTGCAATCGCAAGAGTGATAAGGGCGACCACGGCACGTATCCTCATTCAAAACCAACTCTTATGCTTGCAATGCCTCTAGCATCAATATTAACAAAATGAGTAGCACACGGCTCACGATATTAATGAGACACACAGAAAAAGACATAAAATAAAATAATTAGATAGTGATTATTAAAAAAGAGCGAGCTGTACGTGATGTAGTTCTACATATATCTTGTACGACAATTTTACTTCAGATGTGTGCTCGTAGGTAGACATCAAACACGTTCTGTATCTGTGAATAACACTGTTTTCAACTGAGTTCTGCTCATCTTTTACAGGCCGATGTAGTGGAGGGATGACATCGACTCGCCTTCAATACAAAATATTTGCCTTCCTCGATAATTATTTTTTCCTTGAAATGAATTTAACTTGAAATGCATTAAATACTTTAAGGCAGTTTTCGATGTAAATAATGCAATGTGAGCAGTAAACACTGTATATACATTTCACCGTTCTAAAATGTTAACGAAAATACTAAATGAACGTCCGGACATTTTTCTTCTGAGATTTCTTGTATATGTTTGCCCATAAATTACGTGATTTTAATTTTGTCATGTAGTCTGTATAGTGGCGTACATGGGTAGGCATAGTTTAAAATTTCCACTCGCTATATAATTTTACTCACGAAATTAAGTTAGGAAGTTGGAGCCAAAATTCAATATTGGTGATGTGGGAGTGATTTGGTTAGAATTTGCTGTGGATGGCGCAATTTGTATTTCAGCATGTTAAACTATAAATTCTATTTGCTGGTATGAAAAACGTTATGTATGACGGAAATTTGATTACGCTGTATCCTTGCAGTTTCATTTTGCCACATTTTATTTTACGAACAGTTAGAACCTTTTAACCGGATATTTACAGTAAAGGTTGTTCACGGTAAAATGAGCACATTTGAAAGCCCTGCTTATGATATACTTGTATGCACTTTGTGTATTATTTCGTGTTGTGTAAAACTAACATTGTCATGGGCCTTATCACTTTATTCATACGTAAGTCAAGTGAAACTGAAATTATTAGGAATGTAAATATTTTATAATTCTGCTCATTTTTACTCTTCGATGCATTAAGAATAACCAGAAAGCGAAAGAAATAATTTGAGTTATCGCAAATGGTTACCTAACACTATTTGTTCGACGTTAAGATATTGGAACTACTTTTCATCCATCGTTATCAACATTCCTGGGCGAATGTCTCTCGATGCGCCCATTAAAATATATGCAGGTAGTGCGAAGAACAAAGTTTATCCTTTACGTGAATGCTAACGAAATGAAGATATTAATGGTTTAAACAATTACGTCGTTGTCGTTTAGTCTTAGCCTCGTCACGTGATGTGGCATGTGATGACGCAATCGTCACTCCGCAATTCGCTGCTGCGTAGAATTGTCACTTCTTCTTCATATAACTCCGAAATGGATTGGAGTAGCTGAGTCGTCCATTCCGCGCTAAATTTGTCTTGTCGAGCACTATTCATGTTGTTAATATCATTAGTGTCATTTTCGCCTAACTTGTGTTTTTAAAAACTGTTTCGGTTTTTAATCTGCAAAGAAAATTATAGAAAGTCACTACGTGTGTTTACTATTTATGATTCTGGGTTACGTTTTTTGTTACTCTTTATTTATGCACAAACTGACATCAGAATTTCTCCGATCGGATGAGACGGTCGGTCGCTACAGCGGTCTTGTGCACACTAAACCACTCGAAATAAGGGGTTTCGCTGTTCGACTCCCACCGCGGCCTGATGACGTCAGAACGGTAAGTTTGCGTGTGAATCATTAAGCCAAAGGACCGACCTATGCTATCGTACAATACATTTAACTTACTGCTCATTCTCAACGAGTTATTGCCACGGACCCGAGAGCAAATTTCGTGGCGCTCACTTTCGGAACATAAAGGGGCTGAGTTGTAAGACGTTGTCACGTCAAAACAAAAGACATTGGTATTGTTCACTTGAGCAGGATAAACCTTAGTCTACTGTACATCATTAACTTCACTTACTGTCCAATGGCCAGTAAGTAGACGGCAATGGTTGAAAGTACTAAACCGTTACGTCAGCGTCAAACTGAGGTAAAAGAAAATAGCGCGTTAGTATGAAGACGGTGGCAGAACCGAGGTATGAAAACCTCAACATCAACATCAACATCAACAGCACGTATTATTTATTACACGCCGTGGTTACAACCTGGAGCTACATCGACATGACAGTGACAGAACCGAGGTATGAAAACCTCAACATCAACATCAACAGCACGTATTATTTATTACACGCCGTGGTTAGAACCTGGAACTACAACGACATGACAGTGACAGAACCGAGGTATGAAAACGTCAACATCAACATCAACAGCACGTATTATTTATTACACGCCGTGGTTAGAACCTGGAACTACGACATGACAGTGACAGAGCCGAGGTATGAAAACCTCAACATCAACATCAACAGCACGTATTATTTATTACACGCCGTGGTTACAACCTGGAGCTACATCGACATGATAGTGACACTAGTAGTGAAATATTGTAACCGCAGCCGTTGGCGAGATGTGAGAAGAAAATGTTAATTCGTTTGTCGCTAAACCATCTCACTACGAAAACATTGTTTTACTGACTGAAAAGCTAGCTATAGACGGCATTGGGGATGAAAGGGCGCATGGCACATAAATAAACGCTACAGAGTTAGATTGTATTTTGCAATAGAGTAAAATAAAGGAAGGGAAATACTAAAGAATTGTTTTTACAAACTTTGTTAAGAAAGCGACGTATTTCTGCCGAGCTACTAATGATACCGTCAATTATTATTATATATTTTATATGTTACATAAGCGCAAGGTATTATGCTAAATAAATGCACCGATATTGCAAAATTACTTACAAAGTTGGAAAACAAAGTTATATGAGGTTGTCTTTTTAATTTTTCTATGTTTGCTTACAAAAATCTGTAGAACTAAACTGACATTTCAGTACTTAAATTATGCCCCACGCCCATCACATCACATCTACTAAAATTGTACGTTTTAGATTCACGCAGAATATCGTGTGCAATTATTCATGCACGAAATTTTCCTAAATGTCAGCCAACAGAAAAGGTTTGAACCAACTACTTTAATGAAAAGAAACATCCTATTTATATATTATGATTATTTATATATTATGATTATTTTTTTAGAAATCGAAGTAGCTATTCTTTGGGCATACTCGGAAATTTTTCCCAGAAATACTCCGGTTAGATAATTTATTTTTAATTCGTTTCGTTAGCATTTACAGGTATAATATTAGTAGCATCTTTCTCGCTTTATCCGCCAATGTCATTGTTGGATTTTTTTTTTTTTTAGAAAAATTATAATAATATATTTGTGATAATATCTGCAACAACTTGTAACATAATTTTCTTATGTAGGAGAATATAGGTATTATGGCGTAACATTACAATATTACAAAATGTATAACACCTAAACTGCATAGCTTGACCCAATGAAATTTGAAGAAATATGTTATTATATGCCTAAGAGATAGAAAACAAATTAAAACGACTGTTGTGGCAAAAGTTTAGGTTCTACGCGCAATTCTGTGATTATCCACTGAGGTCTTAAACTTTTGACCGGTACTGTAAATCAGTGAAATTCAGCCACCATGTTAATTAGTCATCTGGCACTGATTATCAAACGCTTAATACTCACTGTTTTCAATGATTTGGCTCAACTATCTCTGTTAGCGTGTGCTTTCCCTGGTCGTGACATCTGCAGGAGGGTGCCTAGCTATTCGCCACTACTCACAGGTAGAAATATTTTTTGTGTGACGAATCATTGTTATCAAGCAGTGAGCACTTTTCCCACGAAGTGTAGAACTCGGAGCATGAAGTGTAAGAAATTCGGTAGAAAACAAACACTTCATATCGCAGGGGAAGAAAATTAACTACGGGAAAAAGCATCGGATGAAGGTACAGCAGATATGAAAAGCTGACCGTCCTGCCGACAGAGAAGTCATAAGAACGCAATAAGTTGCTCAGAACACCAGGAACGGAAAATACATCACCAACCGTCCTTATTTAAAAACGATTTCGGAATCCATCTGGAGGGATTTTGGAAAATGATGCAAAACCGAAATCAGGGCATTCGGATGAGGTAGTAAACGCGGGTTCTCTCGAATGTGAGTCCGACGTTTACCACAGCGGAATTTCCCCCAGGAGCGTGGATGAAGGAACACAAAAGGCAAATAGGGAACTTACGTCTCTGTAGAGATTGCATATAGGAGTATAGATATTCTGAAAAGTATGCGACACAGGTAAAGTGTGAAAAATTAACAAAACGACTAATAAGATACTGATATAACTAATGAGCATAATTTCCTATACTCGGATGCAAATAATACTGACGAATATCCTAAAAGGCCATGACGTCTTCGCGACAGTGAGACATCGTTAGAGATGGTACAAGAATTCAGCTCTAGTGAGACAACAAATACACCCATGCCGTACGCGACCAGCTGCATTACGGAGGTAGAAATAGGAGCACCAACTTTGGTTGTAATCAGTGCAATATTTCGCTTGAAATAGATATGGCTTCAAATCCTGAAACATTTACAAAGGCTGTAATTTTGAAAACAAATACGTGAGTCACTTATTCATGAGAGTTTACATGGCCTACTGTAGAACTACTTGTGTTAAAAAAAATATATGACGGGAATTAATTCATTGCTTCCCGAAACAGGCATAGGCCTACATGTCAAATTGCTCGCCTGGCACTATGTTACAAAAAAAGTGACAAGAAAGGCTCTTGTACATTAATTTAATGCTTAAAATGGATACTGTCAGCATTCAAAGTTTGATGAAATTTGGTAAAACGTATAATATGTATAACAAACTAATCTACATTATTTATATTGCTGCAATTAAAATATGCCCAACTCACTTAAAATATGAAATTTTACACTGTCACACTTACTGTGTGTAAAACTATCTCGGCATTGGTTGATTTGTCCCCAAAGTATGGCACAAAAGCTCGATATACTTATGTCGTTCTATCACCATAAATTGTGGACAGAAATTTATGTGATAGGGTATTCCATGTTAGTCACTGATACTGCTAATATACAAAACTCGGATGCAAATATTTGAGACACATAACATACTAGCATAAAATATATACCTGTCATACTGAAAATAGTTTGTCATCCCCTTAAGTTATATAAATTAAATTGACTACAAACATATAACTTATCGCATGAATTTGGAGGGAATAAGCTGATTGCTTCTCGAGATTTGACATAGAACTTTATTTTTTCATACGAAGCTGTCTTACAAAATGGCGGAGAAAAGAGGTCCTGTGTAATCACATTTGATGGGTGTATAGACACTGCCAGAATACAAGATTGTTGAGATTTGTTACATTGTCTCGTAGATATAGTGTACGAGGCTAAAATATCTACATACCCACAATTTAGAAAATAAATAACTGACGCACTTAAAACGTATCACTTTACATTGTATGCTGTAGTACTACTTGTATGCTAAATTTGGTAGAAATTAGTTAACTGGTTACCGAGGTACAACAAAAATTAGTTAACTGGTTACCGAGGTACAACAAAAATTAGTTAACTGGTTACCGAGGTACAACAAAAATTAATTTTTTCATGTGGCGCTATTTCACAAAATGCCGGAAAAAAGAGATTCTTTACAAATATTTTATTTTTGTAATAGCTATTGTCAGTATTCAAAGTTAAGTTGAAACTGGTTACGTGGCTTTGCAGATATAGCATAATAGGCTAAACTGTTAATATATAGACCATTTCAATAATAGATGTCTAACTTACTTAAAACGTATCCATCTACATGAACTGCCTTAGTACCTACTACCTGTCTGCCAAAATTTGGTAAGAAGACGCTGATTGTTTCCCGAGATAACAGGAAATCCTTATTTTATATTATATATGTAGTGCTGTCTTGAAAAATTGTGGAGAAACAAGTATCTGTGTAGATACAGTTGATGGTTGAAATAGATACTGCCAAAATACAAATATAAGTTTAAATTTGTTACGTGGTCTCGTATGTATGTATAGCATGCAAAGCTAAAATGTTTATACAGTCGCCATTTTGAAAACATATCTCTGACACATGTAAACCAATCAATTTACGTGGAATATCATTGTATTACTTATTTGCCAAATTTGGAAGAAATAGGTTGATTGTTTCCCGAGATATGACACACAAACTTTATTCGTGTGGCACTATCTTACACAATGGCTGATAAGAGACTTTGTGTTGACACATATGATGATTGTAATAGATACGGCTAGCATACAAGGTTAGGTTGACATTTGCAACATAGTTTTGTACTTAAGCTAAAATATTTATTTACTCACAATTTTGAAAACAGGTGTCTCGCCCACTTAAAACACTTAATTTGCACTACCTGCTGTAGTGCTATTTGTTCCTCAAATGTGTTAGGAATCGGTAGATTGCTTCCCAAGTTACCGCAAGTAACTTCATTTTTTTCGTATGACGATGTCTTCCAGAATAGCAGAGAAAAGAAGCTGTGTGTAGACGAGTTTGATGGTTGCAATAGATACTGCCAGAATAAAATGCTGAGTTGAAATGTGTATCATGACTTCGTAGATACACTGGGAGAAAATGAAAAATGAACACCTGTAAGCAACGATCACGCATGAATGGAGGTATTGAATAATTATGCAGGTTGTACACTCTATATGATAATGATCACACGGTGGTACACCTACGGACAGAGGCTACAGAGTGTCTTTAACAACGTTAGTATCTTGTGTAGCCGCCTTAAGCGACGACGCAGTCCTGCATTTGTGCTGTAGAGATGATCATATAGGCGTCGGATGTCATATTTGGGAATAGCTTATTCCACCTGCTTTCGCAATTGGTGGAGGTTTGTTGCCGGTATTGCAGACCGTACCAAACGCAGTCCCATCATGCCCCACACATGTTCAATAAGGGACAGGTCGGGTGATCGTACAGGCCAGGGGAGTTGACGAACACCTTCGAGAGCGCGTCCGGGTAACACGAGACGTGTGTGCACGGGCATTGTCCTGCTGGAAGAAGACATTTCCTTGGTGTTGTAGGAACGGCTGGATGTAGCGTTCACTGTTCATTGTTCCCTCAACAAACATCAGAGGCGTACGTTCACTGCAGACTATCACCCCCCCCCCCCCCACCCGGATCATTATGCCAAGAGTTGGTCCTGTACGTCGCTGCCGTATACACTCTGGTTGTTGCCGCTCTCCTGGTCGACGCCGCACTCGCAACTGGCGCCAAGGCAGAATCTGCTATCATCACTAAACACAACTCCGCGCCATTCATCCCTCCAGTAGCGTCGTTCGCGACACCATCTGAGGCGGACTGCACGATGAAGAGGTGTAAGAGGAAGCCTGGCGAGCGGGGGAAAAAAAACCCTTAGCGTAGACGTCCAGTGAGTGTTGAGAGATAAAGGAGTGATGCGGGGAGAAGGAGCAGAGGAATGAGTGGCATGTGTCTGTTAGACACACCACAGCCCACTCTCTGCTGATTGGACAGTGTTCTCTCATCCCCTCTTCCCATGCTTCCGACCCGCCGATGACTAACAGTTCGTCTTCCACGAGGATGTGGTCCAGCGTCATCCGACATTGCCTTGCCACCTACACTATAAAAATAAAGGCCAAGAGAAAAATTACTTTTTTTTCCCCTTCCCGCAAATAAATAAATAAGTTTTAAAAACGCTTCGTTTTGTTGACGTTGCTCTCCTCCACCCCCGAAGAGCCACGAAATGTGAGCCAATTAATTGAACTGTCACGGGAGGGGGGGGAGGAAGAGAAGGAAGGATCTAATTGAAACACGCTTTACCCGGGCGAGCAATTTCCGACGCTAAGAGCAAGCCAGCGGAGCGCGGCAAATCGAGCTAATTGTTATGTATGAAACTGTTCTCTCAACAACAACTTGCACCATTCTCTCCCTTTCCGCGAGAATACCCTGTCCTTGGTGTTTTTCACCCCCTTACCACTCACTGTTCTCTTTTCGCACCACCCTAGGCAAACAATGAAGGTAGCAAACGAACCGAACCTCCTAGGAGAGAGAGAGAGAGAGAGAGAGAGAGAGAGAGAGAGAGAGATATGAAGCGACAAAACCATGGAAGATTGTGGTGGAGGGGGGAGATTGAGCGAGATGACATAGGGACGACCGACGAACCCCTCCCTTACCAGCTAAACAGCGCCTTCTTCTTCGCAAAGTCCGGAAGACGAGCTTGTTGATTGCATATTTAATGCCAGTCCCAGATAAAAGAAGACAGGAGGAACTCTCCCCCCCCCCCTTTTCCTATTGGCCGAATTTTGAACACTTCCGCGCATCGTTGATTGTGACGTGCCCTCCAGAGCTCTATCGCCTATTCTGAATTCTACCTTGTCTCTCTCGCGCTTGCTCATCTACTTAGCAGTTTTTTTTTCCCAAAACGAAATATAAGAAACCAAACCACTCGAAAAAGCTTAAAGGAGTGTACATCATTTCCCGGATAATTCTGGCTGCAGACCCCTCAATAGAAAGTTGCATACTAAAATACATCATTATACCGGTAAACCAAATGTTCTTTTTTGAATAGTGCCAAATAAATTTGAGCATAACCAACATAACCTAATTCACAGCTGAATTTTAAAAAATCTTACGAATAATAATAGACGTTTTGTTGCAAATGAACCAACTGAATGTCTTTGGCAGGATAACATAATTAAAGTCCAACTACATGATTTGCTTGGAATAACTGTCTGGCATTTGTTTGGCGTTATTCTGAACCAGCAGGTATACGGGACCGTGCTTGGAATAATTGTCTGGCATTTGTTTGGCGTTATTCTGAACCAGCAGGTATACGGGACCGTGCTTGGAATAATTGTCTGGCATTTGTTTGGCGTTATTCTGAACCAGCAGGTATACGGGACCGTGCTTGGAATAATTGTCTGGCATTTGTTTGGCGTTATTCTGAACCAGCAGGTATACGGGACCGTGCTTGGAATAACTGTCTGGCATTTGTTTGGCGTTATTCTGAACCAGCAGGTATACGGGACCGTGCTTGGAATAATTGTCTGGCATTTGTTTGGCGTTATTCTGAACCAGCAGGTATACGGGACCGTGCTTGGAATAACTGTCTGGCATTTGTTTGGCGTTATTCTGACCCAGCAGGTATACGGGACCGTGCTTCGAATTGTTAGCTGATCAGAAAAACACGAACAGTATACAGCATGCAGCTTCGAGTAGGTACATCAGCATATTTTTTATTTCCTTTGTGGAAACTAAAATTTAATATCTCCCAGAAACTGTGCCTATTTTTTCTCTATTGCGAATAGATCTATATTTCAATATTCAGTAAAGGTATTTTTTTCAACGCTCAAAGTGATTGATCTATGGCAATAATTTTAAACAAATACTTAAATCAGTAGAAATGAAGTGAGCGGTTACATATAGCACATTCTGCCAACGTTTGCCACTAGTTTTCGTGAGAGTGCAAACTGCACTTATGCAGTACATATCCTCACCTGTAGATTAAGCAACATTAACAGCATCGCCTGGTAAACTACTTGCTGTATTAAAGTAGCTCGCTAACACAGGATTAACTGCAGCCTTCCGTAAAACTCGAACGAAACGTGTAAAGAGTACTTTATCATTCAAATGTTTCAAGTTTTTAAGATTACGCCACAGACCAGATATGATAGATTTTCCAGCTATGTAAATTAATCCAAAAATAACATTACTACACAAAATCGCTGACTCAACGATTGAAAACGCAATAACGGAATTGTCGTTCGATCGAACATCACTGACTGATATAATCTTATTAAATCCACGGTATACAGTATGACTTGCTGTAACATTCCTCTACGAGTATTTGTGAAACTTTTATTAACAGCAACATGCTTATAGGAGTCATTAAACGTCGATGAGCAATGAGGGTGCAAACAAATCCCAACAAGTCCCCAATTAGGGTGAATATTGTTGTGTCTGTTCCCTTTGGTACACGGCAGAACTTTCTACTTGAGGACAGTGCTTGAAAAGGTAACACGACATATGATCGCGCTAGTAAACCAACTGGGGAATATTGGGCGTATCTATGGGAACTCCTACTCCGCATTATGTAAAATTGACACTGCCATGTGCATCATCGCTTTATTCGTGCATCGATCAAGTGGAACTTTGAATTTATTTAAAAAGTAAATATTTCACAAATCTGCTCTTTTTTACACTTCGATACATTTAAAAAAATGTACAAAGCGAACGAAATAATTTAAGCTGTTACCTATCACTTTTAATTTGACGTTTATATATGGAACTGTTTTCTATCCATTGTGACCAACTTCATTGGGCGTACGTCACCAAGTGCGCCCGTTATAATATATGCAGGCAAGACCGTGACATTTTTCTAAGGTTGATTTTAAAAGTGCTCACTTTATCGTGAACAGCCTTTACGTCATTTCACGCTTGCTTGCTTATTTATTCGGCTCCAGTTTTATGACCCATTACGCTGCCGTGGCTTCTAGACATCTTGGCATCGTCACAGTTTTCGCAACAATTTCTTCGCAGGCGTACGAGGCTTTGCTCTGAAGCCTGCTACATGACTTCCCGCCAATCTACATGCTAATTAAACAACGTGGCAATTGCCTTCGGCTGGGCTCACGCTGCACGGTGGAAGACGCGGGAGCTCGTCGTAAAAATAACAAATTGCGTACAATATGATGGTCTTAGTGCGAAGAAAGCTTGGGTTTTACTTGAACCTATCCTTACTGACACTATTCACAACTGCATCTAGAGCCAGCAGTTTATCGCGGTAGAAGCCTGTCTGCATAGTGTACGCGTCTGACGATTCTAGTTTCGTTATTTGCTGCCGTCTGCGATTGAAGATATTTACCCGTTTCGCCGGTTACGTAGGAATCCTGGCAAAGGCTGTTTACGGTAGTGAAAACACTTTTGAAACCAAACTTTTAAAAGGAAAAGGCCCTGGCCATAACTACATATACGCTACAGTAGACACTCGCAAGCTGGATTATAGTTATGTTGAATAAATAAAGATTGAAATTAAGACAACTTTGTATTGCGACTGTAGTAATTCAATACAAGGTCACTGAAGTTATTGTTTTATTTATAGATATACACACACGGGATGTTCCACGACTCAACCGACATACTTCGACAGCGTGTTCAACAGATGATTGGCAATAAAAAATGTCATACACAAGTAGGCTATCCAGTCCCATTTCAGAGTTACAGGGACGTAAATGCAACAGAAACGCAAATTGGAATTACTGAATGTCTTTATGTAACTGACAACATTCATGTTGAATGTCTCACACGAGCTGTTCAAAATGTGCACCAGCTGACCGTAAGCAGGCTGCGATACGTTGTAGCCTACCATGGCGTGTTGCCTCATCATGCCTGCAAGTTCATTTCCGAGTTGATTATTGGCCTGTAACAACTGGTCTCGTATGCCTGATCGCCATCTACTGTAAACCCTACAATCCAGGCAGCCCCAGAAGGAGAAGTCCAACGGGGAGAGGTCTGGAGAGCGCGTCGGCCATGGGACTGGCCCACCTCTTCCAATCCACCTGCGCGGATACTCAGCTGCTACGCCGCGCCCATTTCCTTCACAGTGTCCGTAAACAAACTCCATGTCTGAGTATTCTGCATGTGTAAACATTCCTGGTATTGCTGCACAGCCAACCGCCTCGACACACTAACAGAGACTGGCCACGCCAGCCACACTAGCAGTGTCTGCTTACGGTCACATTGGGCACATTTGGAACATATCGTGTGGGATATACAACATGAATGTAGTCAATTGTATTAAAAGTATTCGGTAATTCCAATTTTTGTTTTTATTGCATGTGAGTTCCCGTGACTTTGAAATGAGGCTGCATAATCTACTTGTGTATATGACATTTTTTGTTGCTAATTATCTGTGTAACACACTACCAAAGTATGACGGTTGAGTCACGGAACATTATATATATATATATATATATATATATATATGTGTAGTGAAATAATTTCCCATACATTCGTACTAGCGTTCCTACACATTTGCTCAGGAAACAGTCATATGCGCAGGACACTTCCCAACTTTGTACAGTAGCGATTCTAAACATTCCATATTTGTAGCCAGATGTGTGGTATTATGGGATATATGGGTTAAAAACTTCCGATTCAGTTTAGGGAGTTTACCAGAAAATCTTTTTGGAGGGTGCGGTCGTTTCGTCTATGACAATCCACACACCCGTACACAAAAAAAATGACAACCATATATTGCTCGTTGTGGACATCTTGTGCTATGCTGACTGTACCAGCAGAGAGGAAAAAAGCGTCAGCATTTTCATGAAGACGGATATGTCTTCAGGAACTTCATCTGTTAGCAAGACTGTTTATGATCTGAGATCAACCAGTTTCGAAATTATTGCTCTTTGCTGCGCTCTGCCGAGGTAAGTTTGGTTCAACAGCTGAACCTTCACACCGCAGAAGTAAATTTCAACTTTCTCTAATTCCCTTCGCAGAATTATCTGTTGCTGATGTTCGCTGTAACTGATAATTCTACAGTTTAATTTCCGCTAAGGGGATTGAGTTTTAACCGGCTGGTATCTGATCTCGCGGTTAAATTGCGTCCGACACCTCCCCGCCCACAAAGTGGTTGCAGAACACTTGTTTACGTGATCTAGGCGTGGGTTTGTTTTCAATGTCCCGTGTGTGTTGTTGCTCTGGTTCACTTCGCATAGTCTAGTCGTTATCTTCACACTTTTATTTAATCCAACCGTTTCAAAAATGCTCCACGTGTATGACATGTTTCGTTGTTTCCTAAATATGTCATGTAACACAAGCGTTTTATACTTCTGTTCATATGAAAGTATCGTTTTTTTTTTGGTTAAATTGAACTTAAACTTGTATTTTATCTATAAATGATAATATTTCATACACGATGGATATAAATAAAACAGAAAAAAATAGCGTGTTGGCAATGCCTAGTAAGAAATAGTTCTCACACAAAATATAATCATACCCAGTGCGCACAAATTTGGTGCATTTTCCCTTCGGTGTAATTTTTTTATATTATAGGCTGTTCACGGTAAAATGAGCACTTTTGAAAACCCTGCTTAAGATCTACTTGTATGCCCCTTGTATATTAATTCGCTTATGCAAAATTAACATTGCAACGGGCCTCAAAACTTTATTCATGCGTTGGTCACGTGAAACTGTAAAATTATCGGGAAAGTAAATATTCTATAAATCTGCTAATTTTTGCACTTCGATGCATTAAAAAATGAGAAAAATAATTTGCGTTATCACAAATGGTCACCTGGCACTTTTTATTGAACGTTAAGTTATGGAACTACTTTCCGACTGTTGTTAACAACTTTACTAGGCGTGTGCCACTCAGTGCGCCCGTTGAAATAAATGCAGGTAGGAAAAGAGACATTTTTCTAATGTTGATTTCAAAAGTGCTCAGTTTATCGTGAACAGCCTTTAGTTAAGGTTTGTTTGCATGCGGCGGAGGAATATCTTGAAAAAAGAACTTCAACAGGGCTCCAGGAAAGTTGAAAGTAACCGTGTATGGACTATAATGTTGGAGCGCAAATAAATGCATATGAAAGAGTTTATTCAGCTTGCAAAAGAAGGCAACACATTTTTTCTTCAATACCATATTCTTGACGTTTAAAAAAATCAGTGTTGTACACACTGCGATTGGCATCTACAAAATAAAACTCACAGTTCGGTTCACTTAACTTGTAATTTTTGGTTAAAAAGTAATTTTCTGCCAAAAACAAAAAGGGATTTGTTTAAGCTTAACTTGTTTCACTCCAGGAATAGTGTGATGGTGAAACATCGAAGGAATAGAAACGGGATAGGAAACGGATGAACCCTGAACCCCTACCCCCCTCCCACGAGCGCTGAAATATCTAGCGTAATTTGGTTCGAGGTCAATGCCTAAAATACTGGAGTGCCGACTCTATAGAAGATTCTAGGATCTCCTGCTTTCAGTTCGTTGGTAACTCTCTAAACATACATGCACAGTACACAAAAACTTCGGTTGATATGACACTTGCACCCGTCATAATGCAACAGAAAAGAAAGCCATAATAATCACCCCGATAATGATTGTGAAAATATTGCAATAGTATATGTGTTACTGGTACTAAAATACTTCATAGTAAACATAAAGTATGGCATTCACAAAAAAAAAAAAAAAAAGTAAAAATTGTATATACTCTAATAAAAACATTCGGTCTTTCTAATGAAATTCGGTCATTTCTCAACTCATGTAACAACATATTTAATTTCTAATCAAATACTCATGAGTCTTATGATCAGCGATTTGCAAGTAATGAAAACAATAGGAACATAATTTTGAAGCATTTGTTAATGTGAAATGGATTCTAAATTTCATGGCAACAGTAAAGATGTTAGCTGTTATTAAGCTGTTACGTCATTTATTGTAAAATTGACCATCCTAGGGTAAAAAATATATATATTAAGGTAAAAACGTTTTATGTGAAAGGTCTGCCGAAAATGAGTTTTCAGATTACAGCTCTGGTTTCACAATGAGTTATTAATTTTCCGAAAAGTAAGACTCAAAACTATAAAAAATGTTGTGATGGAATGCATTCCCAGTGTGCTTCTGATACTTGTATGTCTAAGGATGTTATAAGCTTACGTGTATATAAACTCAAATTTTCTGCAAGCTTTTTGTGCATTCACTTTTAATATCCCTTTTTTATGATAACCATTTACGCTGTAAAAATAAATGCAAATTTACTCATACACATTTTTGGTAACTTAATATTTTTTTGTAGTTTGTAAAACAACTGCAATACTTGTAATTTTGCACAGATCTTAAAAATCCAGAGTGTACTGCAAGACTTTGGCGAAAATACTCTTTGGTGAAAATACGCGAATGTATATTATCTTAATAAACATAGTGTTGGTGCTAATTTAAACACTTTGAAGTATGTGTAAAAACACACCCACCAACTCTCCGTATTAAAAACTTAAATTGTGTATTTTTACTGACAAACTCATACTACCTTCAGAAAAAAAAATTGAATTCGCACTCAAGCGAGATATAAACCAAAATTAAAACGCTATTCTAAACTTTTAAATATTCATATTGTATACATGATAACTGAAACATTTCACTGTGCATAAAATACTGCAGCAAAATCAAAATACGACTATGCTTTGACAACTGACTTTCTGGTGTCGAGATGAGTAACTCCGCAGAATGTTTTTCAGATTTGTTTACACATATTTCCGAACACAATAAATGCTTTCTTTTCGTCTTTTTATGACTTGACATAGAACTGTGATCGATAAGTTAAATTAGGGCTGTAACAATAAAATAATCTTGTTGTAAACCAAATTTAATTTACCGACTTTAAAACACCTTATGATCTGGAAAATTATTATACTAGTTATTTAGGAACTGAAAAATTCCTGTAGTACCTCTGCACAGTTGCACCATTGTGTAAAGATATACACTAGAGTGGCCATGGGATAGGAAAAAGTCTGACCAGTTTTATACGTTAGTTCCGCTGTTGATCCAGAGGAGCGCTAATGTTCTCGAAGACGTCATCGGCGCGGTGTTGCCAATTCCGCAGCCAGGTAAAAGTATGTGCAAATACAATAGAGACTTTGAATCTGTGTATACGCACAGTGGACATAACGAGTGCATTTGTGCAGGAAATGCAGTATTCCTACAAAGTATTTTGTTTGGAACATTTTTATTTTTATTTTATATTGTGGTACAGGTGTCTTAATGCGTGTACAGAAGTTTTTATTTTTTCAAAAGTGTTATTTAATGCCGAAAATCTCGAATAATATGTGAACTCTACAATCTTTACAATAATAACTATAAAATTTGATCTTGTAATGTTTGGGACGAATCTGAATATCTGGAACAAGCCGTGATTAAACATGATTTGTTTTTAATTTTTATACATGTGTGTATGCTACAGAAATACATTTAAAATATATGCTTGTTTTTCCTCACTAGGCCTAATACCTAACCTACAACACACATACGTTTTTGACATACTATTTCGTAACATCTATCGCGCATTAATACTATTGTGTTGGTAATTTTTGTATTAAAATTATGTTCTAAAAACAACATTAGTGACCTTCCTCATTACAAAAATTAAAAGCGATAAAACTAAATTAGTTGCTTTAGCAAGTATGAGTAGTCTCTCTAGCTAAATCCCGATTTAATGCGCATCTCCAGAGTACTAGTATCAAAAATTTAAAATGATCAAATAGCTTTAGTTCCCACGGAGTAATTTTTTTTTTGGAAATTAGCTTCTTGAAAGGTTTTATTGTGCTGATTATATGTCTGTGATCCACGACTTTGTAGTCCCAAATAACAAGGGAAAATTAATCCTTAATATTTATCACTTCCCATTTTTTAATTCAAGGACATATTAATGCTATATATTTGTGTGTTGGATTTAGTCCCGTTTCTAGTCACATTTTTTTAACGAGAGGGGGGAGGAGTGGGGGAGGAGGGGGTGGAGCGTTGGTGGCGTCTGCCCGCACCACCTTTTGTATTTTCAATTCTAAAGTAAAGTTTTGTTTAGTAAAGTGTTTATACCAGAATATGAATCTCAAGCTTCGGAAACTTACGTTTCATGTTATTTATGTGCTGGAAATAACAAGTAAAAATATTACAAATATATTTGTTGGTGGAAAAGCAAATCCGAAAATGGAATAGATTTTACAGAACTAATAGTGTAACTGAAACAATTACACAAAGTGCAAATGCCACCAGCCATGGTAATCCAATGAATGTGAATCACTAAAATCATTAAAACTATATAAAACACAATCAATCCTCAGTCTAAAACGCACGACGGTAAATGTAAATAAAGGCGTCGCCACCTCAAGCCGGTAGAGCGCAGGGCAATCACTTTTCGCAAGGAAAATCGCCAGTTCCGGTATTAGTCTCTGTAGTATTTGGTATGTTATAACCCTGGCCTCGGTTCACCCACATGTTCGTCCAAGGTCTGCCAGAGGCGAGCCTGTCACACGCAAGTTACCAGCGTTCGTTGCAGCTGTGAATACCCAACTCATGATTTACTAGTGGCAGCCATGGCATGTGTTTCGTTTCTGTAGTAGAATTATGTGTTTGCGGAAATATGCAGCGATATAAACTACTATTTGGTTTAATTTAACTCTGCGAAAATACATTATCATCGGTCATTGTTTTTAATTGTAATCTATTATTTTACTATAGCTTAGGTTTTCATGATAAAATACGAGTACTGTTAGCCCTTACAATTACAAACGTCATATTAATCATGGATGATGTCATACATCATAGTACACTTTTCGTTCCGTTCGTATGTGAAAGGAAATGGACAGGAAATAATTGATCAATAATGGAGAAATATATGTTAGACGCACGACGGTCTACAATTGAACACAATGTTTACAATTTGGGGTTGTAATCTACTACACAAGTGACTGTTGTTCGTACAAATTATCATTACGTTCAATATGTCGATTCAAGTGTCATTAAGGCTGAGTCCGATAGACGTACTTATTTGCATCCTTTGCAGCAACTAATTAACTGATAAGATTCTGAACAAGCATATTGACGGAAAACACATACTGAATATGTGCTGAAACGTAGGCTCATAGCTTTAGAATTATCAATCCATTAGGAGCTGTAGCTGGAAAGCGCATGACAATGAAAGTGTTCCTATTAAACAATCATAGACTTTTTACAAGAAAGGGATGAATATATATTTGGTCAGTAAACGCAGTTATCGATAATGTATAATTAAAACTGGTAACAACTAGAGGTAAATTTCCTTTTGACACCAATATTGGTATTAATAAAAATTCAATGTCGGATATTGATATAACATGTTCACTCATGCATGTCTTGCCATGTAAAAACATTGGCAGTGTACTCTTGCTCTGCATATTATTAACTATACATTCAATGTCAAGCCCGGTTTATAGCACATCACGACGAAAAATGGTTATACTTATCCCGGCTCTTCTAGATCATTAAAGGTTAGAGAGTATACATTGTTAAAAACGTTGCTCAGTGGCGTTTCTCAAAATGCAATGCCTCCATTCCACTATTTATAAATAAGAAATATTAAGATTAACAATTAAGAACTGCATATAAATCGATTTTCAAAATAGTAGCTTATGGGCTATAAGGACGCGAGACGTACACACATTCGTTTCCCCGTGTATGTGCGTATGAAATTTCCCGAAACATGTAAAACCTTTACGTACGTAGACGAATGCGAACGCTGTATAAGCGTGTATCTCATTAAACAGAAAACATTTTGCACATTGCGGGAAAAGGACATTAGTGGTAACACTTAAGGCTCAACTCTAATATATGTTTGTTTTAAAGCGACAATACAACTGTCGTCTCTGTAAGATCCACGTTTACAATAATGATGTGCATAAGTGGATACTGTCTGAAAAGTTGGCAGCTTTGTGTGTTTATATTTATACGAGTGTAACACAGCACACTATTGTATATTGTACACTGAAACCTCGGACTCATAACAATGCGAAAAACTTTGACACTGTAGTATTTATCAGAAACGTTAACACCAACGAACGCATGAGAACTAGACATAACAAAGCCAGTCGCAATATTCTACTTCGGACTACGTACATTACAAAATATAACTATTTCTGCACTAAACATCGGTCGAATGCAATAACTCGGTGCCAATCACTAATAGTCAAGATAAGGCCGTGTCCGTAAGGACAAATTCGTTATTTTGTAATTTGTCATTTCGAAGGTTTCAATTCGGACGTTGTCGACAGTCACTTTTGTAGCACTCACGGCAAAATATTTTTACATTAATAATAAAAATGTGTTTTGTATAAATAAAATACTTAAAAAGAGCGTAATATTTCAACGATTATTACTGGAATGCCGCGTATATGTTAATAAACAAGACAATAGTATAATATCGAATAACTTTAAATAAAACATGTGTTGCGAAATATATAAACAAAGCACAACACTTACTTGCTTTTTAAAACATGTCTGGTATGTTTTATAAACAATTAATTGTTGAAAAAAAAAATTAAGTAAGCATTCGCACATGTGTTTAGAATGTCAAGACTATCATGGCGCTGGTTTTGTCATTTTGTATTTTTGCTAACATCCGCTATATACAAGATACAAAATATCAATTTACCAAATACGTCACAATGTTTATATGAAATATCGGGTCACATGATCATTTCTTCAACACAATCTGCCATTTCGGACTCTTCGTACGTTTGCAATACAAAATCTGATGCATTTAGAATTATGCAGTAGGTGCTTCTCTGTAATACAGAAACAGGTCTTCTGTATTTGCAGTTTTCCATTAATGCTTTAATTCTTAATTCCAGTGCATTTAAACAGGCAGCAAGCCTGTCATGTTTACTTTTGTTCCTAACAGCACCTCGTAAGAAACAACCATATTGAAGTAGATCATACTTCAAAGCCGGCCTTTGCTATTAGAGAA
This sequence comes from Dryococelus australis, assembly GCA_029891345.1. Taxonomy (NCBI): domain Eukaryota; kingdom Metazoa; phylum Arthropoda; class Insecta; order Phasmatodea; family Phasmatidae; genus Dryococelus; species Dryococelus australis. The sequence goes on along the minus strand of CM057003.1, from coordinate 5,790,635 downwards.
GCTTATTATTTGTGAACAAATATTAACGTCAACATGTGCACACACACGCGCCTTTGTCATATTGCTTTATATTTATCATTACTGTAAATAACAGTTTCCCGCCAACAACACCGACTGTTCTGTACTGATTGGTCGAAGTCTCAACATTTTTCTAAAGATATAAAATAAACTATTTATTTCAATGCTCAAGGAATTCCCACCAACGCACCCGACCTGATAATGTTCCAAAGGGAACCAAGACTTAAGCGAACACACATTCGTTTCTTCCGCAAACATCTTAGCGCATAATAAAATTCTTAAATATTTATGTTGTTAATCCAGCTTTACTTCAGACGACGGAACTTACGCTGCATTATGGTGTGCAGGTGTGTATAAACGCAGTCGAATCAATACATTTCTCTGTTCATAGTGTACAGTTGTTACTGAGAATAACATTATTATTATTAAATATCTCGACTGTGTCAAAAGCTTTTCGTGTATTCTGGAATGTTTGTCGTCTGCTAGTCTACAAATGGATAATGACAACAATTTACGAACACCATGTACGAATTGGAATTATTTGTGACAGTAGGGCATTCTTGCGTGTTAACTTTGTGGCATATTTAAATAATTATAATTTACTTTTCCTAATGTAGTTATGTTCTGTGTGCCCCATGTTTTGTTAAATGGATAAATACTCTTTCCGTTAACGACCAATCATTTTGTTTTGCACGATAATACTATACTAATGAAATATGTTTTATAACATGCATGATCATCTTAACAAGGAGTGTTAATTCATACAACTAGTGTAGATTCGATTCGTTTATCGTGGGTATTTTCTCCTTTTTACTAGCATTCCCCTACCACTTAACAATGTTAATTGTAATATGTTAGTATAATACTATATGTATGTAGTGTATCATATTTACAGCACCATTTTTCTTCCGACATTTAAAAATGATTTAAGAAGTTTCTGGTGCCTAAATTCTGCGAGAGGGGTGAGTCGTTTAAGCCGTACATACACGATGCCCAATTTCTGCTACTTTCTATTATACTCACGGGCACAACAGAAGGCATACAAGTTTCTATGGCAGAAGGGAAGAAAGAACACATCCGTTCATACCCACACGTTATCTAACGTGCTAATAGAAACTTGTAAATGGCAGGCAAAACAACTCGCAGGGGACAGGGGTACAAATGCAGCAAAATGTTATATGCAGGTGCTTTGTGGTGCATCCAAAAGGTACGACTATTATTTTTTTTTCCCCCTGAAGGCTGCACTGGCTTAGATTCTAACGTACGAGTACTATTAATGTATTGGAAAATGATATGAGTAACGGCAATGCTTATGTATGGAAAACAATGTACTGTATTCACATGTATGTACGACGGACATTTATGCTAGTCATTAAAACATTGGCATATTATTTACACAAGGGCGTAGCTAGGAATGTACTCTAAGCGGGAAGGGAGGGGGGTGGGAGGAGAGATATTTCTTATCTATATTTTTGAACAAAATACAAAACCTGTATTATTACAGATTTATTATAATCAATGGCTTCATGTACAGATATGGAACCACACAATGCTATAAACATTCTTCATGTTCAAGGCAGATCACATATTCCTTGAATTAATATTATAATAATACGTGTCATTTTGTTTTAAAATTTTATTTTCATTTAGATTTATGAGGGGGGCGAATATGTCCCAATATATCACCCCCCCCCCCCCAATCAAGGCTACGCCCCTATTTTTAAATATGTATCTTTAATGAGCATAATAATAAATCTTGTGCTCTCTGAAACTAAACATACATTTACGGTTATACGGCCAAAAGAAGACAGAGCTGTTACAATATTAAACTTAAGACTTTCATGTGTGCCTTTTAACATTACTCACGCTATAAGGATCAAATTATCTACTCTAGAAAACAATCGATGTGATTAGCAAACAACCACTGCTCGACGACTGTACTGTGATGGTACATGCGTATTATTACTTTTATACAAATATATTCTGGAAATAAACATTTTCTAACAATATACTAAGTTATAAACCAGCAATGATGTGCCATATAAAAAACTCCCCGAGATTCGAACTCTAAAACCTACACTTACATGGCACAGACCTGCGCACTAACTCACTGAGCTACACAAACCACTTACAGGACACACGTGTGATAAGATATTATATACAACATAAATCTACCGTCTTCGCGTATTTCATAAAGTGGTGTTTATTCTTTTATAATGACCGTATGAGTAATATGCAACGTTTCTCGTTACGTATGCGTACATTGTGTTTCATTTTGTTCATTCATATATTTTACAGAACTTGTAATCTTTTCGTAAACGGATATATACGACTTGAGAAAGGAACTTGGGTGTCCGCCAACTTGTCTGTCCGCCAACTTGTCTGTCCCAGCGTGTGGGTACAACAGATAATTAGAACATTTTTTACTGTTGTGGCGTTAGGACTTTGGGGGGGGGGGGGGAGATAGAGAGAGCAGAGAGATGGAGTATGAGTGAGAGAGAGGGTAGATGTCAGTGTGGCAACCCTGCCGGCATTCCCCACGCTCACGCCACGAAAATGGACTAACGCGACGTGGTGTTCATCCTTCGAACTACAGCTGGAGTGGTCAGAAAATTTAACCTGGCGAAGTCCCCTCTAGGTATATCTTTACTCAATGGTTGAACGTGTGCTCTTCGTTAATTAGATGCAGAATACCAAGAACAAGTAGCGTTTTCCGCTGTGTTAAACGTGATTCGCTAACTCAACGGTCAAGTTTTAACTGCTGAATTCCATAATTGTGCAATAAAAGACACGGAGTCAGAATAATGGCACATGTTTTATGGTATTTTAAGTCTAGCTTACGACCCAGTGAACTTCCAAATTTTCTGGGTTCCTTTGTACAGGGAATTCTAACTTCCAGCTGCATGCTAATTCTTGATAACACTCAAGCACTACTTAGCAATTCACCCCGACACCATGCCTAGACCGGGTACTTTAATAATCACTGTTATATACCGTAAACGTGAAAGTGCTTAGAGCTTAATTCTGATCTACGGTTTCACGTTGCAGCAAGGCTTCGCTTTTTATTACAACACGTATAGCTTGATGTTTGCATGGGCTACAGCAATGTTTCAAGAATCGTAGATACAGTTCATTCACTGGTAATTTCCTATTTTTCTGAAGCCCTGCTGAAGTTCTACACCCAGGATATTCCTCTGCCTCATGCCTAGTAATGAAGAGTTCTTATGCAAAATATTACTACTAGGCATTGCCAACACACCTATTTTCTCACACTTTTTTTATTAATATTAATTTTAAATGAAATATATTTTAGAGGTAAAATTTAAGTAGATGTTTAAATTAACTTTAAATAAAGTACTTTTACGTTATCAGAATTATAAAATGCTTTTAATACATAACACATTTAGGAAATAACCGAGCACGTCACACATGGGATGATTTTTCAAAGGTTTGATTCAAAAAGTGTGAAGCAACTCGGATAGACTATACAGCAGGCCGTGCATACTAGGGAAAGGTTTGCAGCGACAAGCCCAGCACATTGCCCGTCCAAGTGGCACGTAAACGTACGTGCTGCCAAGGTTAGTGTAGCACGTGAGGTAGCAGCACTTTGTATCTTCCCTTTATTCTGGTCAAAAACATTTTTGTATCCTTTATAAATACTGCCAAATTTAATTAATTTTGTGGTGCTAATTACGAATGCATATAGCAATAAAAATTTAATATTAGCTCTAGTTTAGAGCATAAAATGGAAATTGACAAGATGAGCATGGCGAGAGATTTCACCGGGATATTTCAACAATGGGGAAAAGGTATCAGGGAAATTTAAGTCATTTCGTGTTAGCAGACTACTGCTGGACGTTTAAACTGCCAAACATAGGCCAGAAAATGTAGACAAACTTTATACATTTAACTAAAACACATGAAAAATATCTTTCAGTATAGTGCCAAGTTAAATTTAAAAAAAAATACCAACAAGTTAGTTTTTAATTTAATTTTAATTCAACTGAAAATTTGCATCTCTGATATTATACCATAAACGCTGAATTTCATAAACTAGATTAAAGTAAATTTTTTAATGGTTGTATCTAATATTCTTGCGTTTAAATAAATGAAAAAAAAATGAATAAGGTTACAAAAACTTGTTGGTCAGTGTTATCAGTCGACGAAGTGACGGGCAGACCACGCCCTCATAACCTTTCCCAACAGCGCGTGACCTACAATAGCGTGCGCTTCGTTGACCACTTTGCAGATGGACCGGGCCACATTCTGACATATCACGCGCCAACCACCCAAGGTTTTATCAGCCGCACGCTATATTTACCACCCTAATCATTTGATGTAGAGAAGTCTATTTTTCACACCACACGCCCCTCTCTCATCACTCCCTGTAGATACTGACTGCACGCCGTTATCTGCCAACCAACGCCCAGACAGGAAACTGCAGGACGATTACTCGATCCAATGGGAAACCGTAAACATCACAGCGAAGCCAATGATAAACATAACTTGACACACACCAACACGCTGGTAATTAGCTACATAATATCGCCTCTGTGTATATAATCCATGGTGGAAAAATTTTTCCGGTTACCTTCCTAAATTTTAATGACAGTTTATAAACTAAATACGGCATATAAATTGGCCAAACATCGGGTTGCAAATGTAGAAATGTCAAGCGTCTGTACTATTAAAAGCTGTGAAATTCACTACACAAGCAAAGTAATCATGATAAATCTAAAGAAAACATTACAATCTTTATCAATACTCCTATAAACTAACGTAGTAAATTTGTGAAATGCTTCTTACAGTGTATTGTGTGACACAGTGCACAAAAACATCGGATGTGTTAGATTATGTTGGCCTACCAAGATTAACACGATTACTGTTGTTGTAATAAATTTCTATCAGTTGTTTAAAAATTGCCTAAAAGGCCATTAAGCTCTAAGTTTTTGCTTCAGAGATGAAAATGGTAAAATGGATTTAACCAATACCGATAAATGTACACTCCTGAGAAAGTACTTTGATCAACTCCTGAACTGTGAAGAACCGAACTACAAGTTAGAATTTCCAGAGATCCATGAAAACTTAGAAACAGATCCACCACCTACTGTTGAAGAAATTTAAAAAGCAATTAAAAGCCTAAAAAAAACAACAAAACCAGTGGAGAAGACCCCATTACAATTGAAATTATAAAATGGTGTCAACCAAAAATCATAGATAAAACTTAAAATAATCTTTGAAACAATCTGGAAAACAGAAAAGATCCCGGAAGAATGGAAAGCGGCTCTTATACATCCTTCGCATAAGAAAGTTAACAAGCAATATTTTAATAACTATAGAGGTATATCCCTTTTGCCAGTGGCTTATAAGATATTCTCAAAAATATTACTAAAACAAGGTGGCAGCAACACTTCACAATCATTTGGGTGAATATCAGAGTGGATTTAGAAAGGGCAGATCTAGCTCAGAACAGATTTTCAACCTGAAGTCTATAATCCGTCACAGACTCACGAAATCCAAAAACATAGTAGTAACATTTATCTATAGATTTAAAAAAGGCATTTTATTCTGTTGATAGAGAAACTCCAGATAAAGTAATCCGAGAATTTGGAGTTAAATCTAAATTAGCAAATCTAATCCGTGAAACCTTCACAGACACCATATCAAACGTAAAATTTCAGGGCGAAATATCTAAACCATTCAAAATAAAAATACAGGTGTACGGCAAGGTGATTTTTTTGCCTCCACTACTCTTCAACTGCATCTTGGAGAAAATAGTAAGGATTTGGAATGGAAAACTAAAAGAACACAAGATATTACCAATAACACTGGGGAGAAAGAACAAAGGTTTTGAAATAAACTTTCTAGCATTCGCAGACGATTTTGCCATACTTTCTGGAAACTTGACAAACGCAGCAATACAAGTCAATCTCTTATAACAGATAGCCAACAAAACAGTTTTAAGAATTTCTGTAGAAAAAAAAATTTGTGACAAATATAAAAAACAGATATTGGTCAAATAAAGAGGGTAAATAAGTTCAAATACTTGGGGGAAATAATTCAGGAAAATGGTTTGGAAAAATTCGCGGTAGAAGAAAAGATACGTCGCAAGATGGAAAGAGCATATGGCATAACCAGGAACACTACATCACAGTAGCCAAACCAGGAAGTCTTAACGCAAGTGAATGTCTAGTACTGAATTACAAGCTGAATAAATTAGAAGTACTAGAAAGAAGTATTATACGTAAAATACTTGTTCCACTAAAAACTACAGAATTATGGGAATGAAGAAGTAATGATGAAATATATCGCAACATAGAAAACATAACAGAAACAATACCAAAGAGATGATTGCTGTTTATTGGACATTTATATAGAATGGATGGCACCAGGTTAACCAAACGGATCTTCAAATATCTTTGGAACAAGAAATCAACAACAATATGTATTCAGGAAGTTAAGAAAGATTTGGAAAGGAACAATATAAGTGAAGAAAAAGCAACAGAGAGAAAAAGTTTTAAGGAAAAAGTGTTAAAAATGGAAGGATTCCAAAGCAGGAAAGAAAAGAAAACAGGCTGTGAATGGTCAGAGGAGAGGAAAAAGATACATAGTGAGAAGATTAAATACTGGTGTAAGAAGAAGGAACAGCAAAGGACGAAGCATTGAAATTGGTTCGTAGTCCCTAGAAGACCCTAGCGGAAAAAAAAAGAAGAGAAAAAGACACCCATGTTTCTTGTATTTATATATTACGTACGCTCTTATTTCAAAGCACTCGCTGAATGAATATCGATAAATTCCTAACAAGTTTTGTGTACTGGTTAGTGAGATAGCATGCTACAGTTATTTGGTTGGACGTGAGATTAAGGGAAATCATAATGAATATGTTCGGAGAATTTCCGTATGTTTACTTTCAATAACAAAAAAAATTTGCCAGTTAATCGAGCGACTGAAATATCTTCTCGCCCCAAACCTTAATTAAACTTTTCACGTGAGTATGAGTCGGGCTGAAACTTAACTGGATTTTCATCGGAAATTGTGATGTGTTGATGACATGACTAGGGACTCCGGCTATTTGCTGTAAAGATGGACAGCTGGAGTTGTTTGTGAAACCTGGATATCTCGTAGAAAATAACACTCACTGTCAAGTAAAACTGCAGTTGTTATGTGCGGTTCACTTTGTTCACCCTGGAACTGCAATTCTGAAAAGTTTGTATGCGTTTATATCAAATTCCGTAGTTAGACCACATAAGTCCTTATTCACCCGCAAATACTGTAAAATTTGTCATTACAAATATACACAGCACTCAACAAATAATAACCTGAAACAAAACCTAAGGTATGTGTGGAACTATAAAATACCGGTACTATAGATTTTAATAAAACAGACGTCTGTCAAAATGTATTTTGAATAAATGGAGAGAAAAAAAATGAAAGAGCAAATTATTAATCGTCCTTTGTATGTTGTCATTTAAATAACCTCTGAGCCAGTCTGTTAGGTAAAACACAAATCTCTACCATTCAGGAAACTCTATGGGTGGCATACTGTATAATTATTTTCAAACTTTTTTTACGATAAATTAACAGCCAATTAGGAGTACTTGGTCATCACAGATAAAATTACATTATTTCAACTGCGTAATGTTCTGGGATGGACGTCGGAATTCGACCAGACAAGATGACCGAATCTTACTGTATTATGGATACTGAAAACAGATTTTTAATTCTGTAATATTATTGCCATTTGCCAACATCGGGTCTCCTATCATCATGCCCGAGGTGTACAAAAATTTGGCACACCATTTTGTAAAACTCTTCATCGTTACATCACACTTTTTGACAAAAATACGGGCAGGAAACTCTGCACTTGAATAAAGTCTACATTTGACACATTGTCTGTACCGGTCAAGAGGGAGAGGGGAGAGAAAAGAAGGTGAGAGAGAGACAGAGGGAGAATTACAACTTAAATATATTCCCATTTGGATCAAACGAAATCACTGATACACAAGTGAATAAATTTTAATGTGATGTTTTTGGCTTGATTAACATCTCAATGAAACACGTTTGAGTTATAAACTAAGGAACTCTTTTTAGTCCGATGCTCAGTGAGGTCCCGAATCATAATCCGCATCCAGAATATGGCTGCAATCTGGAGTCGATATCAGATATCCTATAAAAAGCGAGGAGACCTTGGGGCATGCTAGAAGTTACGGGCGACTACCTAGGTAGAATACAAATGGTTTTATAACTGAGGTGGTGAATTACAAAACTTGATAAATACACGTAACATTATTTTTAAAAAAATTGTATCGCTCAAGCATGACTGAACACGTTGAATTTTCTACCAACATATGAAAAAGTGAGTCAATATAAGCAGTTCCAAATACGAACTGTTAAATTTCACTAGGACTAGCTATACGTCAAAGACATGTACTTTTCTGTTATGTTTGAAACTGAATCACGAATTACTAGACACGCGTAGGTGTACTATTAAGCCAGTTAACAGACCTGCAAAGAAACAAGTACTTGTAAAATTACCTCTTGAATGTAGAGTAAATTTACATAATAAGTAAAGTACTATTCCCTAATTGTACATGAAAAGTACCTGACAAAAGTGGAGGGAAATCCCAAACAAATAAGGAAAAATTAACTACAATGTATAATATTAAAAATTATCTCCGAGGATTAGTACTGTTAATTATTGTATTATCTACATCCTCTAACGAATAGTAACCGAAATCTTAACACTAAAATAATCGACACTTACTTATGGGTGTGCGCCAACCATGGTCCTCTATCACGATAGGCCGATGCGCTATCCATTTTTTTTTTTAATTTCAAAATATAATTTACAAAAAAAAATATATGTATATATTGTACTTCGCCAGCACATGGATTAAAACTCACACCACTTGTATTACTAGCCAGCACCTTTACCCATAAGATCAACTTGACTTTATATATATATATATATATATATATATTATCACACACGATATACAGAGGTGTTTACCCTTGACCTATTATATACAGTACACATTCAACCCACAATATAAACAATAACAAAATACTCAATCAAATATCTACACAATTCTTATATAGGGGCACAAAACGATATGAACACATGGTGAACTGGTTTTACTGACAAAGTCGATGAACATAAAAACAATTATTTAACGTGAGGGGCAGCGCATGACGTATATCCCGACACGTGATACTGACTTATAACACTACCACCTATCGACGATTACTACTGGAACATTACATTGTACACTTGTAAGGACCGAGGGGTGGGCAGCGCACGGCGTACACCCAACCTCGGTAATATACACGCACTTCCTGTAGGCGTGAACGTCAGAATGAAAATAAAAAGTTGCCGTACCACTGACGCAATGTGCCACGCCGCACCATGTTCCATCTATCTTGACGAAGAAGCTGGACAAAGTCTTGAACTGCCACCGGTGTCGAACTGTCCACCAAAAAACCGATCGCATGAAGTACAAACCAGGCCGCAGCTCTTCGTCGAACTGAGGGGAAGGTGAAGAAATCGCAATGAAGCATGTGCGTGTCGCTGACATCTCCACGTTCATCGCGAATTATTTTTCATACTCGTACGCGACACCACTGCCAGATGGAAGCTGCATAAACACAGGAAATTACCCTATGAAGGGCCGTGTCGGTGTTGCCATACAGCGGGCATGTAGGGTCAGCTGTCAGGTGAATACTGTATTTACGCTGCTGAGTTGTCACGATATTATTGTAGAAGCCGAATGCTGCAGCTCGAAGATCCGAGGAAAGGTTAGGATCGGCAAGTATTTTCCATGGGCGCCTCCAGCGGATGGTTGGGATGCGATTCACAACAGGTGGTATGACAGCCGACGTTTTGGAAGCCTGAATGTACAAATATCTCGCTGATGCAACTGTCCCTTCCGGTAAGTGTTCTACTGGAGTTGCGAGTGCTTCCTTTGCCTGACGGTATTGAAGTGGCATGCGTCTAACTTCAGACCACATCATTTTCTGTAATGCTGCGTAAATGTTCTCTGGGCGCAAAATTGTTGCAATTGCTGAAGACTGCTATAAGGCCTCGCACTTCAAAACGTGATTAATTAGACTCAGGCCTCCGTCTTGCAAGGAAAGATAAAGTTGCGGCCTAGATAATTTAAATATATAAGATTTCCACAGCATGCGGCCAACAATCTGTAGTATTTGTGCACTTTGTTGACGTGGTAGTGGGAATATATGTGACACATACCACAGCTTCGCAAGTAAGAATACATTTATTAAAGTAACCCTCTATATAATATCTGTACGACGATTATTCATTTCTATTTGACGAGCACGGAGTTTATTTATTGTCATGTTCCAATTATAATGCAACATAAGAGTGGCATCTGCGTGGAAGTATATGCCCAATACTTTCACAGTTTCGGACCTCCGGAAGGGAAAAACGTCTTCAAATGGCTCGCTGGTCGCGCTGAGCTCCAGTACGGCAGTTTTGTTAGCATTCGCTCGCAGATTAGAGATACTGCGAAAAAGGTCCAGACATTCTGCCGTCTCTGTAATTTCCCGCTCTGAACGAACGACACATGTGATGCCATCAGCATAGGCATTTAATTTAAAGGACAGGTTCGCTACAGGGAATCCTTGCAAGCGGGCACTGAGCATTCTGCACAGAGGGTCAATGGCGATATTAAATAAAATCATGGATAGCGGGCATCCTTGTCGAACTGAACTCTCGATCTTAATTGGTGGGGTAAGGAATCCGTTAACCAACAGCGGTGACCTAATTCCGGTACACACCAAAATCAAAATGATGCATAACATGAAGTAAAAATTTATGATCAACTCTATCGAATGCTTTATCCATATCAATACTTAAGATGGCCATTTAACTGTGTTGTATTTACGAAAGTAATTGAATGTCCCTTAGGGCAAGCACGCCTTGTAAAATGGAACGTCCTCGAACAGAACATGTCTGGCCGGGACCAATAATATTTGATAATCCCTTGGTTAATCTGGTCGCACAAAACCGAGCAATTATTTTATAATCGGCACATAAAAGTGTAATTGGCCTATAATCTGCGGGTTTAAGAGGACGGGATATTTTGGGTATAAGAACAATTATCCCTTCTTTATGAAACTTGCATAACTCCCCTCTTTCAAGCACATCGTGAACAACTTCACAGAAGTTGGTACCAATAATATCCCAATAAGTTTTGTGAAATTCGTATGGAATACCGTCAATACCAGGAGATTTTTTTGATGGCAATTGCTATATTATTGTATTAACTTCCACATCTAAACATGGCGCCTCCATGCCCGTCTTGCTGTCACAGCTAACTCTGTTTTCACAACCCTGCAAAACCGATGGAAGCAGAGCATCGTCCATGTCTTGTTTCGAGTATAAATTGGCAAAGTAACTGCAAAGCGTTTGCACTATTTCCGGCCGGTCCCGAACAATATCGCCATCACTGTCAGTAAGCTGGTTGATAACCTTGCGTCGTATTTGCTGTTGTTCCTTAATGATACTAAACATGCTAAATTTCTCTTCTGCGAATAGACTTTTATCATTTATCATAATATGTCAATTTTTAAACTGTTCACTCAATAAGTGCATGAGCTTCTGTTTCGTGTCTCTAATAAGTGGAGTTACGTGTGCACCATTGTTTGCCTGCAGGTGAAGTTCGTGTAGCATACGTTCGTAGAATGCACGTGTTCCCCTACGTTCTTCTGCCAGTCTGTACGCATGTCTTTTAAAAAGCCTCATGACGTTCGGTTTTACACACACATCCCACCACATCGCCACAGAGGGGAACTGGTATTTTTTGCTATGCCAACGTACCCAATTACCTAGGAAGTCATCTTTTACTTCTGAGCTGTCTAATAAAGACGTATTTAGACGCCATGTCTCTCTGCCAAACCGTGTTACATTCGCAAACTTTCCATACGTAAATATCACTGCAGAGTGATCGCTGAACGCTACCGGAAGAACGTCATATCGATGCACCTTATGTATATGCTGTTTTTTCACGTAGAATCGGGCAATCCTAGACCGACTCTGTGAAGTCACATAGGTGTAATGAATTCCTTGGATGTTAGATGCAACATCACACAAGTCTAAGCGAGTTATTAAAGTAGATAGGGCAGCATTAGCAGGATAGATGCCACCCTGATGATCATAGGGGTGAACTATGCAGCTGAAATCTCCACAGAGTATGAACTGATTACAGGGTGGTTGGAAAAACGGAATCAAATCCACGGAGAAAAACTGATTTCTTTCATATCTCGCTTGGGAGCCGGAGGGAGCATAAACATTGACTAGCGACACATCGTTTATTCGTCCTGACATCACTCGGCCTGACGGGTGGTAGCGCAGGTCTTCAAGTTCCAGCCCCGCACTTGTAATAATCGCTGTCCCCCGTCCCCTGTCACCAACGTTTGTATACACATTGAAGGTATGAAACCCTATAAAATCTTGAATCGCTACTTCTTACAAGAATGCAATGTCAACTGCCTGTGTTTGAACCAATTTCTCTAGCGCCGCCAATCGCGCACTGGCCGAAACTGCACAAATATTTAAATTTAAGATTGTCAATAACTCTATCATGTGTGCCTCAAAAATGTAGTGATAGTATCAGAGAGAAGGAAATGGAAAGGTGGACAAAAATGAAAAGTGGACAAAGAAAAATGGGGGCCGGTAATAGGGCATACAGGTGGGGATGCACACATGTGCCGGTCGTATTGTTAGTTAGTTGGGTTATCAGGACGTTCTTGGCTAGAGGCACCCATTTTATTTATAACGGCCTTTGCTAGTTCCAAAGATTCCTTCCTGTCTTGTAGCTGTGATTGTTCACTCTGCGATAACACCTTCGCTTCGCGAACATGACTCACTCTTGTGGCCCGGGCGTCGCGTTCGTAAGGTCGCTTTTCTCTTACAGACATATTTTCATCCGCAGTTGTTACATGCTCCCGTCGTGTCCATGCTGTCCACCCATGAAGCAGAGGACCATGGAATGTGTAGCGGCGAGACATCCTGTGTGTGTGGTGGTAGCCCTGCGCAAGCAGTAACTGTATTTCGAGCCGCCTCCACGTGTATCTGGCGTGGCGCGGTCACTAAGGTGTTGAGGTTGACCGCATGCTCAGCAGATGAGTCACCGACAGGTGTTTGTACTGGACCTTGCTGCTCGCGTCTGCGAAGTGGAGGGTAATCCTCTCAGGAAGAGTGACGGGCAGGGGTGGGCAGTATAGGCGTGTCAGCTGCGAGATTTTCCGTTGCTCTATTCATCCCCCAGCGGCGTATTGCACGTGCGTCCTTTTCTTGCAAACTAGGACACGCAATTCGTTCATGAGTAGGCGACTGGTAGTAACTGCACGTTCGTGGTTGTCCGGGATATATCATTACAGCCCGAAAGCCGTCAACTGAAACGTAAGATGGAATGCCTTTTTTTATTTCCATCTTTTTTATGCGTACTCCCGTTTTTTACTTGGAATTTGTATTTATGATTCCATACTTCATCTTATAATGTAATAAGTCGACCATACTTCACTAACTCCGTCTGAATTTTTTGTTTGTCTATTTCTACAGGTAAATATTGAATTCTTACCGGTTTTAAGTTGTCGAAAGCTTGTTCGATGGTGACGTTGATCCTTTCCTGGTCTGCGGTGACTAAAGTTGACTGGCCGTTGGTGCGACGCAGTATCGCTTCACAAGGTTCAGAGGAAACAAGTTTTAAAAACAAACAGTTCTGGTGCCCATCCAGTTGAATAGCTTCAATTTGATCTTCTGTTACAGTTAAAACCGTATCAATCCAGTCAAGTATTTCCATGGCCGAAGGTCGTTTGGCAAACACGATACGCAAGGTATTCACGCGCGCATTAGACATGTTGGACAAACCTAGAAGGGACTGACACTAATATGGAACTATTACTACTCGCGTCGGAACAGAGCCCCGTTTATAAGCGCGGGGCGACAGAACTCCGCACAATGTTGACTCCGCCGCTGCTCGGCCACCCCTTCACACCACGACGACAGCGTAAGAGCACCAGTGAATATTAGCCGTGTTAGGGGATTGTTTCTTCCGCCCTTCCTCCCACTTAGCAGTTGAGACAATGCTGAAGACATGCACGCGTCGTAAGGTTATTTTCCCACTGCCATGTACATGAATTTTACTCCAGGGTGCGGTAATTATACCTTACATGTAAGGAAAACTACTTTTCCCTTCAAGATTGCGAATGTTACCTTACACTTGTGAGGTAATTTTCCCATTATTTTTGGCAGCGGCTAGCCAATGAACAGGAAGCCGTGACTCGAAAATACATATGACAATAGAGTTTAGCATACAGGTCACTTCCAGCACAATTTTTTTTCCCTCCACCTATACTTCAATAATGTATCTTGATAAATAGGTTATGTGAATCTTAATTTGCTGGGAAACACATATCTTTGGTGGGGTAAAATAAACATGATATGACTGTTAGTAAGAGGGATCAGTCCTCGCCATCTTGAATTAACGTAATTTTTGCAATCTATCACAGATTTTTATTATATTTTAGACGCCAACAGGACAAAGTAAAAATAACTTATTTATTGCCAGCGGCCACGATTCAAAGGTCAATAAAAGCATTATAGCTATATGTAATATTAACATGCCCCTGACCGTCTTACGTCATTCAAGCGCAGGGGTAGTGAATTTCGCGAAAAGATTTCAAGATATGTCATATTTTCAAACACTCCTGGGTAGTTTACCTATCATGATTGGCTGATTTACTTTCGGCACATGGTAACTGTCTGCATACAAATCACGTAGGAGACGCGCCGATGTTGCCGAATCCTGAGCGGCCCGGTCAAATATTAAAATGTCTTCTCAAGCAGACAGCAAGCAGTTACAATAGACAAACTGCTTTTTGGTGCTTATAGTATTGACATCTACCGTGTATTTTAATATTTTTTTTCGCAAAAAAAAAACACTAGCTATATTCATGCGTCTTCCAAGTGGAATACAAGGCTTGTTTAGGAAAGTAAAGATGTTAATTACTAGCCATTACCCGCAGTTTCACCCTTGTGGAAAAGTCAAACCTTAATTACAATGACCAAGTGTCCTATCTTAATGGTTGGTGGCATATTTTATATATTTCCTAAGGATCTGTTTGGTTTTTCAGGATGAAAGTACCCTATGGACTAATAGAATATAATTTACCTCTGTACCAAATTTCATCCAAATTCGCCGAGCCGTTACGTCATTGAATAACAAACAAACATACAAACTCTCGCACTTATAATATTATTAGGATATTTAAATTCGTGCTCTTATGAGTGTAAAACAAACAACTGAGTCTTCAGTATAGCCATAAATTTACATATTATACTGTCAACCCAACTTCAGGTCTTAGAATTTTGATAAATTCGCTGTCAGCTTAACTGGGAGGTCCGTGCCAGTGTGCACGTATTGTAGTATATGTATGTAGGCTATTCGCGATAAAATGAGCACTTCTGAAAGCCCTGCTTAAGATCTACTTGTATGCACGTTGTGTATTCTTCCGCCTTATGTAAGATTAACCTTTTGCCATGGGCGTCATCACTTTATTCATGCGTCACTAAAGTAAAACTGTGAAATTATTACAAAAGTAAATACTTTAAAAATCTGCTCATTTTTACACTTTGATGCAGCAAAAAAAAAAAAAAAAAAAAAAAAAAAAAAAAAAAAAAAAAAAAAAAACAGAAAGCGAAAGAAATAATTTTAAGTTAAGAGAAATGGGTAACTAACACTTTTTATTCGACGTTAAGATACGGAACTACTTTCCCATCCATCGTTGCCATCTTAACTAGGCGAATGTCACTCAGCGCACCAGTTAAAATATATGCAAGTAGGAGCGGTGACTTTATCTAAGGTTGATTTCGAAAATGCTCACTTTATCGTGAACAGCCTTTAGTTGTTGCGGCAATGATATTTTCCAAAGGTTGATTTCGTAAGTGCTCTCTTTACCGCGAACAGCTTTACGTACAGTTAAAAATATTTTTTCCCGCGTTTAAAAAGTTTTATAAAATACGCGTATGGCGTTATAAACAAAAGACGTAAACAAATTATGTAGACAATCTCACTATTTGTGCCAATAATTAATGAATTCCAGCACAACGCAATGACACTTGAAATGAGCCACAAATTTGCTCGAAACACATTCAGACATATCTATATTTCACCAAATGGTAAAACTCTAGCGTTCTATCCCATATCAAGTGAGCACAGCTCAGTAAGCAACAACAAAATGCCAGTTCGAGTTTATATGTTCCAAGCAGTTGTACAAGAAAAGCTCTCAGATATAAAAACAGCTACTTCCCCCACAGAGAGGCCGAAAACTGCATTAGACAAAATCTAGTGTATTCTGATAAATATATCTTTATGAAGACTGTTCACGTTAAAGTGAACACTTTTGAAATTAACCTTAGAAAAAAGTCCCTGCTCCTGCCTGCATATATTTTAACGGGCACACTAAGTGACATACGCCTAGTAAGGTTGGTAACGATGGATGGAAAGTAGTTCTACATCTTAACGTCGAATAAAAAGTGTTAGGTAACCATTTGTGATAACTTAAATTATTTACTTTGTTTTATGTTTTTTTAGTGCATCGAAGTGTAAAAATTACTCTATTTGTAGAATATTTACTTTCCTAATAATTTCATATTTTCACCTGACCGACGTATGAATAAAGTGATGAGGTCCATGGAAACCTTAATTTTACATAAGGCAGAAAAATACACAACGTGCATACCAGTAGATCTTAAGAAGGGATTTCAAAAGTGCTCATTTTACATTGAACAGCCTATAGTAAAGAAGGTAAAGGCTGTTCACGATAACGTAAGCATTTTGAAATCAACCTTAGAGTAATCTCACTGCTCCTACCTGCATATATTATTACGGGCGCACTGGGTGACATGCGCCCAGTAAAGTTGGTAACGATGGAGGGAAAGTAGTTCCATAGTTTAACCTCGAATAAAAGTGTTGGGGTAACCATTTGTGTTAACTTATATAATTTATTTGGCTTTCTGGTTTTTTTAATGCATCGAAGTGTAAAAATAAACAGATTTGTAAAATATTCACTTTTCTAATAATGTCACATTTTCACTTGACCGACACATGAATAAAGTTACGAGCCTCGTGCAAATATTAATTTTACATAAGGTGGAAGTTTACACAGCATGCGTACAGGTATAGGTCGTTCACGGTAAAGTGAGCTCTTTTTAAGACCCTCCCAAAAGGGATTAACCCCTAATAAATAAATTTTATTGCAATCTCAGACGTTAACTATTAAGCGTGATGAAATACGCACACTGTGTTTGTTAATCATATTGCAATGTTTACATTAAAAAGTGGCGGAAAGGTAGAAATTAATTGAAAGGAAAAATTTAGCAGTGCCTTAAAAAGTGCTCACTTTACCCTGGATATCCTATAGATCTTGTTGAGCAGGGCTTTCAAAAGTGCTCAATTTACCGTGAACAGCCTATAGGTAGAGTTTAATGTCTCGTCGACAGCGGGGTCATTATAAACGGAGCAAGTTTCTCACAGAAGCAGGGACGTGGAAATAATAGGCCGTTCCCTATAGTACGGAGTGCTTTCAGGAAACCGTAGCAAAAAATCGAAATCAGGAAGGCCTGACGAGTAATCGAACCCAGGCTCTCTCTCTCGAACGAGAGTCCCAAGGTTTGCCACAGCGTCACCTCGCTCGGTTAGAGCATAGTAACTGCGAAGATTTGAAAACATTGTTATTTTGAAATAACAAGTTTCAGAAGGGCATATTTGAGATCACACCTATTTCTGATCGTATAATATATATTTTAATAGAATTCGGGGTAAAAATGTCAAAATTTTTAAAAGTCGAGTTAATATCTAGAAATTTGGAGACAGGAAAGAATTCATTGATACATTCAGCTTATTGCTTCTTGGTCGCACGTGGCTCGGGTTTTTAAAAGAAGTGTGATATCCACGACGGTTGAGTTGAATGTCAGCTTCTTAAACTGCGTAGGACCAAGATTTACTGCGCGCAGGAAGTTCGCCAGCAATAACGGAAGAAATGTTACTGCCATTGCCGAAGTTAATGCTTGAACTGGAACTGGTCGTTACTTTCATCCGCCATTGGCATGTCGTCATTGTATCAAATATACTGTCTGAACAACCCCCACAGGACTGAATTGTGGAAACGCTGCACGCTAGTCACTGCTATATACAATACTGTGCCGGTATGACTCTCACCAAATGCAATGCAGTGGGAATACATATTTCGTTGATATGATATATTTCCATATTTCGTAGTACAACAGAAGATTATATTTTAAACGAGAAAACAATCAAATCTTTGGTTAGTAAAAAATAATTTTTGCTGCCTTCCACAAAATTTTGACGCTTGTTTAGACATAATATTTTACTCTTACCATGATGGAAAGATGAAATTATGTCACCACAAGGGACAACTGATTTTCAGAATAGCATCTACGTCAAGATGTTATTCAAAACATTTCGACTAAGATCCACTTCCCCGATTGGTGATTTCAACTGCACTCTAATTCTGAATCAAAGGAAATTTCACTATTTCAATCAGTCAACAGTCACTTCATTGAATTTAACTGATGAATCAGTGAAGAAATGCCAGGTTTCTTTCACTTATTTGGTTCAGTAACCTTTTATACTAATTCATCAGTAATTTTTTTTCACTGTTTTTCAGTGGTTTGTTTTTTGACTAATCAATCAGTTAAACAGCGTGTAAAAATGGCCGTCAAACAAACGTTTAAAAATGGCCGTTAAAAAACGAGTTTCAAGTGAAGTAACAGAGAATAAACTAATAAAACTAATACAAAATACTTTCTATAATGTGTTTTGTCTTTCAAAACACCATTTGACGAGGTAATGGGAACATTCAACCTTTCATTTCGTATTTACTTTTTTCGTTTCATTTTCAGGCGATCATCATAGGGCTCTGTTTAGTGTTTAAACTGCACATAATGCGGCGAAGAGAGAGCATTTATATGTACTATTCGTTTTAATAATACTAACGGAAACAATTCAACCAAAAACGAAAAGTAAGGGCATACAATTTAAATCTTCACCATTTCGTTATGTATTAGGTCAAATATTTTTCTCTCAAGTTTTTAACTTGACTTGGTAGCGTAGATGGTAAGGTATCCGCCTAAAAGTGAAGAGAAAGGGTATGTGAATTCCATCCTAATCACCTCCAGTTTTTTCTTTTTTTTTAACTTTATATAAACTATGGTAGATTGCGTAGGGCCTAATGTAAATAGTAAACTATCGTAAATATGTATTTCACGTAGTTATTTGAGAAAATTCAATAAAAACAATATTTAATATTCCACTGCAGCTGGTCGTCACTTATTCAATAAGCGAAATTGTTTCACGTCACTAATTCAATCTGTGGAATTTTTTCACAGAAATAATTAGTGGTTTTCCACTGATTTAATTGGAGTCCTTTTCACTGATTCCAGTACTTTAATTTCACTGCAATCAGTGGTTCTCCACTGATTCGAATTTAGAATGCACTGCGTGTCTTGAATGCCTGCCCACGAATCACAGACGTTAAGTACCGTAGTAGACAAATTCTCAATCACCACACTGTCTTCCTACGAAGACACACGATCAGTAAGGGACAGTAGACTTCAGGCGTGCATGTGGGACATTGCAATCTGACCTCCGTGTTTCATTTTCTCGCGAAATTCGAGAGTCCCCAGTCATTGTACGACTACACAGAAAAAAGTCTAACGTTCTTGCAACAAAATAATTTCTATAGAGGCATTTCTTTAAACGTTTTTTTACTGTCGTTAAATTAATGGTATTATAAAAAGTTAATAATATTAACAATTTACAAAGTCTTATGCTACTTAAATACAAATGAACTGTTGAGGTGTTAGTAATATTTATAAAACTTCTAAGTAATGCTGCGCAACCAAAAGTCGTATTACGCAAAAGAAAAAAAAAACACGAAGAGCAAAGTATTTTGTGTTACTATGACATCAAAGAAATGTTTAATCAACACAAGGTTACACTGACTTGGCGTTTTAAAATGGCGGATAGTTGTGAGCAGCGATAACCTCGTAAAATGAAACCAATTCATTTAAATTTTATCAAAGCATAGTATTAAACCTAATTGCATCTTAGACCAACTCTCAAGCCTTGCAAAGCAGTTGATGCATATATTTATAGAGCATAAAGTACTTCCTCGTACCGAGAGACAACTACGGGTTGTCGATATCGTTGTAATAAATACCCACGGTATGAAACACATTCTGACGTGTTACGAGGGAGTAGTTCGTAGACAGTCAGGTTCTGTAAAGTATAACACGTCACGGGTTTCATTCCCATCACATCCGTTTTTTTTTTTTTTCGTTGGTAATATTTCTTCTTGCGACAATAATTGTACGTAATGCATTTTATATCGAAGTGTTATTTAAAGCTAAGAAAATACAAGAAGAATTTGAACACTAATGTTAACATAAGTTAAAGATAAAATTTGTTTTACCACAACATAAACTCCACCTTAATGTTAACAGAACAGTAAAGAGGTAATGTTGTTATAGGTTATTCACGGTAAAGTGAGCACTTTTGAAAGCCCTTTCATTTGGCATAACAGTCAATAAAGATATTTTATTTCAGCCTTAGACGTTAACTTCCGAGTTCGGTGGAATCTAAATACTATATTTACTACTTACATAGCAGTATCTATTTAAGAAGGTTGTTAAAGGATAAAAAATGACACACAAAAAAGTAACCAGGGACTCAAAAGTGCTCACATTACTGTATACAGCCTACACAAAAGTACTTTATGCAACGTGAACATTAATACCTTAACAGTTTATTACATTAACTACAATTAGTTACTGATGGTTCACAGATAACAAAAAATAACTGCAGTAGTAACATAAATACTGTTGCTGCGACATTATACTTTATTCTCTGTACATGTGACGTCATATTCGAATAAGTAAAGAGTCGATTTAACAGTTCAGAATACAGACGGATGCACCGGCGTTAAAACGAATAATTTTCCAATGTAAATCCGGTACAGACCTTACCTACGGAGAGAGTAATGTTTTTTCCAAAATGACTGCAGTCGTGATTACCTAGGAACGTGTACGTTTCCAATGTTAATCCGGTACAGACCTTACCTACGGAGAGAGTAATGTTTTTTCCAAAATGACTGCAGTCGTGATTACCTAGGAACGTGTACGTTTCCAATGTAAATCCGGTACAGACCTTACCTACGGAGAGAGTAATGTTTTTTCCAAAATGACTGCAGTCGTGATTACCTAGGAACGTGTACGTTTCCAATGTTAATCCGGTACAGACCTTACCTACGGAGAGAGTAATGTTTTTTCCAAAATGACTGCAGTCGTGATTACCTAGGAACGTGTACGTTTCCAATGTTAATCCGGTACAGACCTTACCTACGGAGAGAGTAATGTTTTTTCCAAAATGACTGCAGTCGTGATTACCTAGGAACGTGTACGTTTCCAATGTTAATCCGGTAAAGACCTTACCTACGGAGAGAGTAATGTTTTTTCCAAAATGACTGCAGTCGTGATTACCTAGGAACGTGTACGTTTCCAATTAGTTGCACGGTTCAGCACGATTATATATTCAGTGGTTGCTAGAGAGCAATTTTTAAAGGTGGTGGAGGGGGTAGTGGAGAGCCTGTGTACCACCTCGTCTGAATGATGCACTCTAAATAAAGGTGGTGGAGGTGGTAGTGGAGAGCCTGTGTACCACCTCGTCTGAATGATGCACTCTAAATAAAGGTGGTGGAGGTGGTAGTGGAGAGCCTGTGTACCACCTCGTCTGAATGATGCACTCTAAATAAAGGTGGTGGAGGTGGTAGTGGAGAGCCTGTGTACCACCTCGTCTGAATGATGCACTCTAAATAAAGGTGGTGGAGGTGGTAGTGGAGAGCCTGTGTACCACCTCGTCTGAATGATGCACTCTAAATAAAGGTGGTGGAGGTGGTAGTGGAGAGCCTGTGTACCACCTCGTCTGAATGATGCACTCTAAATAAATGCTGTATAATCCTGCCGCCCTATGCAAAACTCTCCAGGGATTTAATTTTACCGAAAATAGAGGATGATACGGATTAGCATGTAATTTATTCTTACTTTAAAATTATCAAAACTGTTAATCATCTCATTATACGCATTACATATGAAGAATATCATAGGTGTAATAAATAGTTCAACATTTTTTTCGGAGTTTCTGCGACTGATTTCCGGACAGATAACACATAACTATAAAGTAAGTGTTCTTTTGCACCAGCTGTCATCTTGCGGTGGCTTAGTAATTTAGCGTATACCACAGCTTCTTTTCTTATTTATTTCTTAGAGTTTCAGACAGTTAGTATTGGCTATTCACGGCAAAGTGAGCACTTTTGAAAGCCCTCTCATTTGGAATATAAGTCAATAAATATAATTTATTTTAACCCTAGACTTTAAGTTCCTTGTGCAAATGGAATATATACACTCTAAATTCGAATCAGTAGGTAACCACTGATTGTTTCAGTGAATAAATGAACTACTCAACCACAGTGGGGTGGAGAGAAGAACTGATGATAAGGCGAAGTTACTTCGATCGCCACACGAGTTATTATTCAGTTACGGCACTGGGACTGCAATCAATACACACATCCTATAGCAACTTCGGAGAAACAAATTTTTTTTAAGTTGTACAATTACAAAGCCCGGTTTTATTGTTAATTTTTATACCGATCTTTCCCACTTTGCATGTTGACGAAGGCTGGTTATGAGAGACCCGGAAATGTCACTAATTCATTTCAGGACAAATTAAACTTCAATAGCATGCACAGTTGAGTTGCTATATCTATTGGGCCACGGCTTGTTAGGCACGCCCTAGAGCATGCAAGCGAAACAAGAACCAAATACCGTGATACCTGCTCCGGAGTTAAATACAACAACCAATGGAAAACTAATTTAGGCACGAGCACACAGAATATAGTGGAGTCTAGCTTGCTGCCAAATGAATACGCGAAATATCCAGGTCTCTACTCATTATCTAAACGGACTACGGCTGCTGGTAAGTGAACGTCCTTCGGTCTTAAGGAATTAAAATTAATTTTATACATTTTTACTTGTTATTTATTTTACATCGAACAGTATAAAAATAATATTTCAGTTATGTAGTTATTTTAATATTACACCATATTTTATTTGAAGAATAATTTACCAAATATGATATATAATATCTTATACTATATGTTCCTTTTTTAAGAAGAATTTTTATGAATTTACTTATGTGAAAAGGGCGATTCTCTCTTGCGACAGCCTGACTTCCTGCGTAAACCGTGATATTTTAGGATTGTTAAAATTTTCTCACGTGCGACTGTATACAATATTGGAGTATATAGCATATTAAAATACGAGGGATGAAAATATCATGGGCTAATAATTACAATTCACTGTGGACTTCTCACTGGGTTCCCCAGCCATTATAGGTATTTTAATCATTTTATTGTTATTTACTAAATTTTAATACTAATAATTAAGAAGAAAATATTTTTATTTTTATTTTTTGGCAGCGAGAAGGATTAAGGAAATTAAAAGAAAAATTTAAAAACTGATAAATGTTATTTAAGTATTTAAGAGAATAAAAAAAATAATTTAGAAAATGTATTAAATATAAGACTCAGAGGGCTTCATGGCAAAGAGGGATTTATCTTACTTACTGTTGTCACGCTGGCCTATATTCGCGCACCATCGCGCTACCGCGACATTCTTAGTCCGGTGGAGGGGCCCTCTAACGCCGGGTTTGACCAATAGCGTGTCGATTGCTGAAACCCGCTGCCCGGTGGCCTGGTTAAACTGCTACGTGTGACGGCGCGTTCAGGCAGGCCGTCGTGCTAAGCACTGCCCATACGCCACCCACCATGACAGTATGCTGACGTCAAAGGAATCGCTACGACATTTCGCCCCTGTGTACTTACGTACTCTGAGCCCACGCGGATGGTGTAGTGGCCAGACCAATCGCCTACCCACTTAGGAGAACCGGGCTCGATTCCCGGCGGCGGGGGGATTTTCGCATGCGGGGAATCATGCCGGGTGATGGCGCTGGTCGGCCGTTTCCGCCGCCCTTGCATTCCGGGCGCTGCTCCAAACACACCTCGCTTCTCCCTCATCGGCTCTCGAGCCCTCGACTTTACGGCGCGGCCAGATCCGCCCTCTCCACCCCACGTGGAGAAATGGAAATCCCCTCTCGCTGTAGACAATGGCGCGCGACGGTGTATCTCCGAATTACTTGCCACAGGCCCTCGGACGCCAACTACAAGAAGCCGCGACATCGCGACAAGTTGCGTGTAGGCGCATCTTCGGAAAGGCCGTGTTTTGTTGTGAGTGTTGCTGCGGCGTCGTGTCGCGCGCCCGGGGCCAGATGTGAGAAGTTGCTTCTATAACGATTTCTAGACCCTTGGTCCGGGGCAGGGGAGGAATGTTAAATCCCGTGCCTGTGAGGAGCGTAGGGCGAATGTAGCGTAGAGTGCGCGAAAAGCAATTGCCGAGTCTCCAACGGTTATTTTTTCACGTGACTTGAACTCTTTATTACACTACTGGCAATTAATATTGCGACACCAGGTAAGTGTTGTGCTTTGTTTATATGGATCGCAACTAATTTTTTTTAAGTCGTTACTGCATAGATATAATTTTCTTATTTATAAACGTATTCGCAACATTGCAGTAATGATAGTAGCGATATTACGTCCGGTTTAAGCATTAATTATATATATATATTCATTTTTAACGTAGAAATGCGTTGCCGCGAGCGTTAAACAAATGACTCACCACAGCGTCCGAATTGAAACTTACGAAATGACCAATTGCATAATAACTAATTCGTCATTTTGGACACAACCTAAGTTATCGACGTTGAGATATGGAACTACTTTCCCTCCGTAGGGGAAGTGAAATTTTTCAGAGGTTGGTTTCGAACGTGCCCAGAGAGCCGTGAAGGGCATATACGACCTTTTATCATGTACTTTCTGTAAGGAATGATACATCCTGGGAACAGCGGGACTTGGGAGTTCAGAAGCAAAGACCGTTCTCGTATTTGAAAGTCGATGCAGGTAATAATTACCTCGAAGCAGACTTCAGCCGCGCCGCGCTTAATTAATAAGCACGCGACGCCTCACACACGAGTAATTACGACGCTGTAATTACGCGTAAGGTTAATTGTAGTAAGCATCGTATAGCTTAATTCTTCACTGCTAATCATTGCTCTTGGGCTAAATTAGACAGGTGATTATCGCACGGGAATTGTAACGTCTCTTGGTTGCATCAGGACCGCCCGCTACTGGATGCTGCGCGGAGGTCAAAGTTCTGATCGCCGAGCCCCCGATTTCATGGAAGTTCGTGTCACTTGAGCATCGGCGTGAATTTGTAAAGGCATGTTAAGAGGAGGACTTACTGGAACATTTTCTGTGAAATAGTTGTTTGTTTGCGCGAATACGCGTATCTCGGCAAAGAAATCTTCCGCAAGTACGACTAGTATATCTATGTCCCTATTTTTTTTTCTTTTGTCATATTAAGTGTATTCGTAAATTAAAAAAATCGTCAAAATGATAAATTTCATATTTTAAAGCTTGCCTATGCAGTTTCCTTAATCGGCAAGAGAAAAGTACAAAGATACGGGCGTAGTTTAATCTGTGGGCTTTTATGACGTGTAATAAAATTCCACTGTTACAGATATAATTTATACAGTACAGCGTCACGACGGAAACACTGCACGCCTGCGCGTACAGGCTGTTCACGGTCAAATGAGCACTTTTGAATGCCCTGCTTAAGATCTAGTTGTATGCACGTTGTGTATTCTTCCACCTTATGAAAGATTGCCATGGGTCTCATTGCTCTATTCATGCGTAGGTCAAGTGAAACTGGGCAATTATTAGAGAAGTAAATATTTGACGTATATGCTCATTTTTACGCTTCGATGCATTAAAAAAGCAAAAGGCATAATAAATAATTTAAGTTATCATTATCAGAAATGGTTATCTAACACTTTTCATTAGACGTTTATATACGGAACTACTTCCCGTCGATCGGTACCAACTTTACTGGGCGCATGTCACCCAGGGCGCCCGTTAAAATATTTGCAGGTAGAGGCAATGGCTTTTTTTCCAAGGTTGTTTTCAAAAGTGCTCACTTTATCGTGAACAGCCTTTAGGAGCGATGAGGCACTAGGCGTGCGTGTTAGTGTCGCCCGTATCGCTCCCTGCTTCTTGACCTTGTACGCGAATCTCCACTCTGCCCAGCGAAGTCACGTGGCGAAATAATCTCTTGGAACAAGTCAGATGCGAAACATACGGCGCGTCACATATATATGCCAGCCCGCACTCTAAAAATACTTTCTTTGATGCAAAACACGTGACTTGTTGCTACAAAGAAAATATTGTTTAAACAAGAGCCATTGCTATGTACCTTTTCCGAAACCGTAGTTTTTCTTTGAGCTATATCTTAATGACTATGATACAATATTTCAGCAGAAGTCTTGTGATAATGTCAGATACAATGTAAAGAAATATTTTTCTGAGAAAAACAACCGTGATTAGTTAACCCACTCAGACCCAGTGAACATTACACAAGTGTAGATAATTTTTTTTATATTTACTGCACACTGCGAAGCTCAATGACCAATGATGTTATCTGTGGGTAAATGATTCACAAATTGTGTCATTGTTCTAGGTCATAATTGGTACATATAACTGTAGTCGAACCTATAGCCTACATCTCATTGGCTGTGACAACGAAACAAGTACTATGTAGACTCAAGTACAGCATGCATCATAAAATTATTTCTTTACAACACCTGAACCAGTAAATTAAGGGTTAATAATCGCAATCATATTGACTAGAAACTTACAACTGCAGTAACTCCAAGACTCTGACCAGAGCCACGGTTCTACTAGCCTAAAGTCCTACGGTACACGACCTCACTGCCTCTGGGCGTTCAGACTACTTCTGATATGTAAATAACTTCAGGTTGTATCACGGGCCAGAATAATATACAAACATCACCTCTTGGGAAGAAATGAGGTTAGTCATATGGGGACAATCACTGCACTCGCCAATGAGATTAAACGTCTGCAGGAGGATTGTATGCACATTTGCTCAGTTGCAGTTTCGGGACTGCAGGATATATTGGTTACGTATTGAGAACAACACAAGCCTACACTGTATGAGAGAACATTTTTAATATCTTAAAACTTTTACCTTCGGGTACGAAATTATATTTCTTTACTGGAGCCAAAAGCAGCTTAAAGAATGCTCATGCTCATGCTTATTTCTTTGCCATAAAGGAAAGTAATATTGCAATAAAATAAAAAAGGTACGAAAGAAAATTTTTTTGCAGCAAACCTGTTTTTTTGTTACCTTCTCTTTGAATTAAAGCAATATGTTACTATAAACAAAACGGCCTCAAAGAAATGGTTTCCTATGCGGTACAGAAAATATTGTAATGTTTTTTTTACAGTGTAGACGATGATTACAATCAGTCCTGTTATCGGTCACTATCTCTCGAAGGAACAGGTAACTTGAGGACATAGAGCGGAATTCTTCCCACTAAACTGATAACAAAATATTTACGTTTTCAATAAGTTCAGCGCTGGGTAAATTAGTTTTCAAAATCCCAAGTATACATGGAATGATAATAAATACATGTGCAGTGTTAACTGTGGAAGCAGAGACTATACTAGGGGTTGTATTCTGTTGACAGTAGTAGAAGGTTGTGAAAAAATTAATAAGAGGTTCCACAATGAACAACAGCAAGCAGTTGACAGTTGGCTAACTGTTGGCAGTGGTGGAAAACGTTCGCATCTATTACTGTCAGCAAGTCTTATATGTTTGGCAATCAGAACACCTAAATAAAAGTGAGAGTATATATTTTTTAAATAATCATTATATGGGCCAATGCTATCACAATGATTGTTAGATTTCAACAGACGCCCCACAAGCAAGTCATAAAAGAAATGCTGACATAGTTACTCACAGCGGGGAAAATATCAGTAGCATGTTTATGGGCCATTTACGGCATACCAACTGTTGCTTACTGCTGGGGACATAATAGAAGCATGTTTAGGGGACTTTTGTGGTATGCCAACTGTTGCTTATTACTGAAGAAACATTATCAGCAAGCTTATGTGCCAGTTACGGCATGC
Source organism: Dryococelus australis (assembly GCA_029891345.1). Taxonomy (NCBI): domain Eukaryota; kingdom Metazoa; phylum Arthropoda; class Insecta; order Phasmatodea; family Phasmatidae; genus Dryococelus; species Dryococelus australis. The sequence goes on along the minus strand of CM057003.1, from coordinate 5,762,417 downwards.
CAACTGTTACTGCTGGAGACATATTACCGATAACTTCACGGACCATTTATGGCATGACAACTGAAATATTTACTTGATGCTTTTATTTCATGTATATATGTATTAAAATTATTACGCGACATTGGTAGTAATAAGAAAAAATAATTTCTAGACAGAAAAAATGCAAAGGATACCATGCAAAAAAAAATTATATTTTGTATATTAAATACCGCCTGAAAGTAGCCCGAAACTAAAATATCAGACTTAAAAAAAAAAAAAAACACACAGAAAACCCGGGATTGACTTGTGATACCAACATAACGTGTATATACAGCAAAGCTAATAATGCAACTTTTATGTATACAAAGTAATCAAAGTTACTTAAAATATTTCTACGGGAGTTCATGGAAGAGAAGTCGCTAGCATTGTAGATTGTGAACGAAAGGGTTGTGAGTTCGAATCCAGGTTTTTCCAAAAAATGTATGTATTGGGAAATAACGATAATATAATATACGAAGATAGCCAGTAAATAAGTTTTATTTGGGTGAAATATAAAAAACACATGGCAAGTTGTATTTAAGCGCGCCACAAGTGGCCAATAGCTGAGCCACGAGTGTCTTGACAAAAGTTGGCTGACGACATGTAGTTAACTAATGGATAGGCCATAAGCAGTAGGCCAGCGGGCCACTGCTGCCAGTAGTGGCCCAGTGATGATGCTGCCTGGCATGCTTCGAGCGCAGCTGGCTGACGACATGTAGTTAACTAATGGATAGGCCATAAGCAGTAGGCCAGCGGGCCACTGCTGCCAGTAGTGGCCCAGTGATGATGCTGGCTGGCATGCTTCGAGCACAGTTGGCTGACATGTAGTTAACTAATGGATACGCCATAAGCACTAGGCCAGCGGGCCACTGCTGCCAGTAGTGGCACAGTGATGATGCTGCCTGGCATGCTTCGAGCGCAGTTGGCTGACGACATGTAGTTAACTAATGGATAGGCCATAAGCAGTAGGCCAGCGGGCCACTGCTGCCAGTAGTGGCCCAGTGATGATGCTGGCTGGCATGCTTCGAGCACAGTTGGCTGACATGTAGTTAACTAATGGATACGCCATAAGCAGTAGGCCAGCGGGCCACTGCTGCCAGTAGTGGCCCAGTGATGATGCTGCCTGGCATGCTTCGAGCGCAGTTGGCTGACGACATGTAGTTAACTAATGGATAGGCCATAAGCACTAGGCCAGCGGGCCACTGCTGCCAGTAGTGGCAAAGTGATGATGCTGCCTGGCATGCTTCGAGCGCAGTTGGCTGACGACATGTAGTTAACTAATGTATAGGCCATAAGCAGTAGGCCAGCGGGCCACTGCTGCCAGTAGTGGCCCACTGATGATGCTGCCTGGCATGCTTCGAGCGCAGTTGGCTGACGACATGTAGTTAACTAATGGATAGGCCATAAGCACTAGGCCAGCGGGCCACTGCTGCCAGTAGTGGCCCACTGATGATGCTGCCTGGCATGCTTCGAGCGCAGTTGGTTGGCTGACGACATGTAGTTAACTAATGGATAGGCCATAAGCAGTAGGCCAGCGTGCCACTGCTGCCAGTAGTGGCCCAGTGATGATGCTGCCTGGCATGCTTCGAGCGCAGTTGGTTACGCAGAAGCGTGCCACTTATGGACAGATTGCATTTTGTTACACGCACGTCATCAGGACAGTGGGCCAGACGTTGGCCAACTGCGCACGACAGTGAAGAGGCATCGTGAGGGCCACAAGCGTCAGCGGGTCCATTCCAGAGGCTGACTGATTATGGAAACTAGTTTGTGGACTGCTCGCGCACAAGAAGATTTGCACAAGTGGACCAACTGACTTTTGCGAAGTGGGACGTGCTGAAAGTGGTCAAAAAGTAACAAAGTTTTCTATTATTCGTTACATAACGGTTACACCCTCGCCCCTCACTCTCTGCCTAGTGAATTCCAGGAGTCGTCAGCGATGTCCACGAGGAATGTGACGTTGCTCGAGCTTGTAGATATCTGGGGCGCGTTTCGCATCTGTGCGTCTGTGAAGAGCTGATCAGTTCATTGGCCGTTGATTATTGCTTTCGCCACGTCTTTTGTTCACTTGCCCACAGAGAGCTCAACCTGTGTACAGATGAATGTTTGTTAAGGTTGAAGTAAAATAACTGCCTATGGAGCACTGCACCCGACTATACAACGTGAATTATTCATTAAAAAAGTAGTACAGACACACCATAACAATTGTCAGAAAAGTACGATTTATGCTGTATATGAATGAAGAATGTATATATTTAGCATTACTATAAAATATATTACTAAAATATAATTTTTAATGTATAAAATTAATCGATTAAAATAGACTTTTATTAAATACAAAATTTAAGCATTTTTCCATTCTGTAGAAAATAATCTTTATATTTGATTTTATGTGTGTGCATTCTTCACAAACATTTATGGCTGAAATAGATGTAAATAAAGTTCATTATAAAATTTATATGATACATTATTTCTATGATTTTATTAAATATGATCACAGTAAATTTTATGACGATCTTTCTTGAAGAAGATTTTCTTGTAAATTTTGCTTTCCGAAGCATCCAAAAGGAAATGAGATTAAATTTGGTTAAATATGTGTACTCTATCGATCGATTAATTTTTATATTTAGAAATAATACTTTAGTAACATATTTTATAACGTTGCAAAATATACACATTCTTCTTTCCTATACAGCATAAATCTCACATCTCTGACAATTTTTATCGCGTCTGTACTACTTTTTTTTATGAGTTCTTCATATTGTACAGTAAGGTGCAGTACTCCATAGGCAAGTTGCTTTACTTCAACCTTAAAGCTCGCTCTAACCTGTTATGCAGAAATTCTTCGTTTCCATCCCATAATTTCAGTTTCAGAGGTATTACTGTAAATATTTGATCGTATAAAATTTACTATTTACTATTTGTTTAATACTTTTGTATCTAATTTTCACCGTGTGTTATTTTCTGCTTGCAAAAAGGCGGGAACTTATCGATAAAATATAAATAATATGTTTCTGACTTTTACGACAAGCAGATAACACACAATTAAAATTACGCACGAACATATTAAAAAACTCGTAAAATGTAAATTTTCTATAATCGTACATTGTCAACTTTTAGACACGTGATTACTCTTCCTTCGCAAAAAAAATCGAGTACGTAGTTATAGGTAGGGCTAGGAAAATTTCTCGAGTTCAATGACCTGTAGGCTATTCTCCACAGTACTATGTACACTCGAGCCTTAGCTGTGGGTTCATTGGCTACTGCCCCAGAGAGCAGCCAGTGTTACTCCACACCTGGCGGTATGGCACTCGGTGCTTGTTCCTTTACAAGTACTGGGCGTTTCTAATGAGCTGTGATCCAATCGCCAAGGTGACTTCTGTGTACACGTGTTGGACGTCTATCTTGTCCTGAACTGGATTCGTGAAATTTTCCTATCCCTAGTTATAGCATAAATACATGTCAGAATCACAATTCTACTGTTTATATAGGTATAAATAATTAAATATAACTTCTGTAGAGAATCGAGATAATTCACACCGAAGGAAGATGCCAAGAGCTACTTCAAAACGTGTATAAAATCGTACAAGGTAATGATTATTTTGCAATTTAAAAAGAAAATACTTCACATAAGGAAATCCTTACATATTTTTTATTCGTGGCTGCTTGTGAATTTTTGTAAAATAACTTTTGTTGAGCATACCCTAAACCCAATAAAAACAAGACATTTTGGTTGCCGTTGTTAAAATTCATGTGAACAGTTAGGTTTGCCTTATTTATATATTACAAAAACAGTAAAAATTTTACTTCGACATGTTATTCTGCAAAAACCATGCGGTCTAAAAAAATTTTTATCTCAAGAAAAATTAGTTACAGATAGTGTCTACAAGGTGAACAGTATGTGTGGTATAAACAAATAAATTGAATCGTGACCAACGCTCTAAATAGTGTTTTATCATTTTCTCAAGCTAATTCACATATTCATCATCGAGTGTTGTGTTTCAGCCATGTAAATTCAATGTGGATTTCCATCTTAACGCTATTTACTTACTAGAGTTCAGAATAAATTCTATTATATGAACGTATTATCTTTTAAAAACCAGAAAACATACATGAGTGATTGCGTATTTCTCATATGGGCACCATCTTCGAAGGGTTAAGTTTTCATGAAACATTTTCCTTAATGACTCACCAGGTATTAAACGCAAGATGTAAAAAATCAATACTGGTTAATTATAGCACAAATAATTCCCTCTACTGGCCTGTGAGATATGCAAAATAAGACTGATTTTTCCACAAAATATGAGGATACGTATTTCGAAACAAACAAGGGAGGTTTTGAAATTATATTTATTTCATTTCGTGTTTTGCATAACTCTCTAGGATACTCTGGCGTTGAGCAGCACTTCGAAAGCATATCTCCTAGTTTTGGCGAAACTGAATCAGTTAAGAAGGGGCCTACAAAATTCGCGTTATTTTCTGGCAGCACGCTACAATTCACTATCCTATACACATTACAGTCGGCCCCACTTGTCTATTGGCTTCTGAAGCAGTGGCGTTCCATCTTTTCCTTTCTAGTTGGCTGGATGTGATAGGGCCAGCCGTTCATTAGTTGTTCCCTATTGGTCCAAAGACGTCCTGGGCGTATCGGAGAATCTGTAGTCCAGTGATAAAGGCAACACGAAATCACAAGTGTTTGAAGTCTAGCATGTCTTCAAATAATATCGCGAATTGCACACGTCTGTATTAATAAGTGCGGGATTGATGTTTCAAACAACTAAACAACCAGAAATTTATGCGACCTGAATATACCTCATCTGTCTGCTTTGAAACGCTAAGATCTTGGAACTTGTAGTAAATTGCACGGCTATCTTACTGGAGCGACGCTTGAAATACATTTACAAATATTCGATATAAAACTTAAAACGTAGATTCAATGGTTCTCATTTGCTATACTCACACAGTGCCCATCTCTTGCATGAATTTTGAGAATGCTGGAGAGCGTCGCGTACAGAGTTTTGACCGCAACATGTACAGTACACTCAGATTTCGAGTATTTACAAGTGCTGAAGGCGTACCATTAACCACGGCATTAACTCATTATAACTTCACGTGATAGCATTGCGTTAACATGGACTACCCAAAAGGACTGTTATTCATAACTAAATAAATGGCGCTTTTAAGTGCAATTTCGCAAAGAGTTTCCGCTCAGTGCGCGGAAGTTTAATAAACAGTCATATTTTTGTTAATGATAGCCACACTGCACTAACTCGACGCAAACATTCGTATGCCTCTCTACATCCAACGCTTCTTGTCCTGTCTACTTATGGCCCTTTAGAAACTACCAAACGGATATTTATAGTGACTTTTTGTTTTAGCTGATAAGAAACTAACATTGAAAGTGCGACATTTCAAGAACGGCATTTATATTAAATCAACTTTCATTCTAGGTTGCCCACCAATAAATTTGAAGAGTGATTTTAGAGATCCCAAAAGTGAAAACTTAATAAACAATTTCTGGCTGCACGCAAATCCGGCAGGGCAATGACATCGCTTTGGATCATGGGTGACCAGATTCCTGCGAGACCGAGTATGCTGGGATATAAGCGCGTGAAATTAGCTTAAAAAAGGGGGAGGGGGTAGATCCAGCGAGGACGTGGGAAGAATAAATAGTGAATGGGGCCGATACGTCCTCGCAGAGACACCGCATTCAATTAAAAAATGAAAATTCACTGACATTTCGCGAGAGAAAAAGCCAACGGAGGGTGGCCGAGAAGGATGAGACGAGCTCGGGGCAATGCCGTAAACCCTCTTGCAGCCCTTAACCCAAGAGAATGGATCCATTACAGAGGCTTTATCTCCGGGACATATATCCCTCGCCCCGTTAAACCCACCTGCTTTATATCCGGACTTTTCAACCTGATGGGAAGCAGAGCGGGTGTTTCAGGAGGGGTGGGGCCGGGAGCGATATGTGAAGGGATGGACACTTCCCCCTCCCCCTTCCATGTGTACCACAAGCTAACCGCTCGAACCACCATGTATGCACGCATGGTGTCCGTTGGGAGCTCGCATATGCCAACAGGTAAATCCGGGAGCCGGGCGTCCGATCTACCGAGAAACCCAGTGACTCGGGAATGCTTGGCGCAATTTTTCTGGTTGCGCTGTTCCCGTTACTCAATCACCTCGGTGCCTCCCCGAGCCAGAGGTTAGTCTGCGAAAGCGAGTGGAAGGGAGTGGAGAGATTTGGGCGCTTTGAAAAACATCGCTGCCCCTAAAGGCTGTTCACGATAAAGTGAGCACTTTTGAAATCAACCTTTAAGAAAAGTCTCTACTCCTGACTGCATATATTTAAACGGACGCACTGAGAGCATGCGCCCAGTAAAGTTGGTAACGGTGAATGGAAAATAGTTCCAAACCTTAACGTCGAACAATAAGCGTTAGGTAACCATTTGTGATAACTTAAATTATTTATTTCGTTTTCTGTTTTATTTTCAATACAAGGAATTGTAAAAATGAGCAGATTATTAAAATAATTACTTTACTAACTACTTCACAGTTCCGCTTGACCGACGCATGAATAAAGTGACGAGGCCCATGGCAATAATAATAATACGCAACGTGCATACACGCAGATCTTAGGCAGGGCTTTCAAAAGTGCTCATTTTACCGTCAACAGCATATACATGCATATATTATACGGGCACACTAACTGTTAAATTAAGCCCAGTTAATCTGGAAACGATGGAAGGAACAAGCCATGTCCGACCGTTGATTTAGAAGTGTTAGATAAACATTCGTGAAAACGTAAATGATTTCTTCTGCTGTCTGCATTTTTAATGCACACTTATAAGTGTAAGAATTAGCAATTCGTTTTTATTTTTTAAATAATTTTTACAGTTTCACTTGCATGACGCATGAATAGGGATAGAAAAATTTCGTGAGTTCAATGACCTGTAGGCTATTCTCCACAGTACTGTGTACACTCGAGCCTTAGCTGTGTGTTCATTGGCTACTGCCCCAGAGAGCAGCAAGTGTTACTCCACACCTGGCAGTATGACACTCGATGCTTGTTCCTTTACAAGTTTCTAATGAACTGTGATCCAATCGCCAAGGTGACTTCTGTGTACACGTGTTGGACATCTATCTTGTCCTGAAATGAATTCGCGAAATCTTCCTATCCCTACGCATGAATAAAGCAATGAGGCCCACGGTAATGCTAATTTTGCATGCGGTGGAACAATACTTAATGTGCATTCAAGTAGATCTTTAGCAAGGTTTTCAAAAGTGTTCAGTTTACCATTAAGAGTGGGATGGACCTCCGCTTCCAAGGTCAAGAAGCGAAGCGCCACTAACACGCACGCCTAGTGCCTCATCGCTCCTACGCACAAGGCGCGCAGTGTTTCTGTCGTGACGCTCTACTTTGTAAATCAGATCTGTAACAGTAGGGTTTTATTACACGCGATAAAAGACCACAGATTAAACTGCGCCCGAAATGTTGTACTTTAGCCTTGCCGCTTAAGGAAGCTGCATAGGCAAGCTTTAAAAATGCGATATTTTACCATTTTCACGAATTGTTTTCTCCAAGAATACACTTAATATAACAAAAGTAAAACAACAGGGGCATAGATAATTATTTTTTATATTTTCTGACAAAAATTCGTATTTACAGATCATTTATGTACCGAGATACGCGTATTGGCGCAAACAACTATTTCACAAAAAACGCGGGAGTCCATTCTTCTCTTAATGCTCAGCAGTAGAGCAGAAATGGTGTCCATGCAGGTTTATTTTTGTTATTTCAATGCAATAGGTAAAAGGCAATAATTATTACACGGTGTTAGTGTACGTCTAAATTATATATATATATGTATATCAATTATGTTTACTTGTAATTATGCAGAACGATAACCGCAGTGTTAGTAATATGTCGGATACACATTGTGTTTCGTTTGCGTAAAGCAATTTAATTCCATAATGCACGCAATATTCGACTACATAATTACACGAATACGGCGGTAGAGAGAGAAATTACTGTAGGTAATTGGCGAAGAAAATAACCTTTAAAATAAATTCACTCGTTCTTGTTTTGGAACTTTGTATGCACTTATTCGAATGCAATTGCGTACTTATAGGCTGTTCCAGTAAATTGAGCACTTTTGAAATCAACCTTTGAAAAATGTCACAGGTAGGCGACCTGTAAAGTTGGCAACGACAGAAGGAAAATAGTTCTACATTTTAGCGTTGATTTGAAAGTGTTTGGTAGATATTTGCGAGCTTTCTGGTTTTTTAAATTATATATTTTGTAATAATCTACAAATTTATAACACTTTTACTTTTCTAATTATTTTACAGTTTCACTTAACGGACGCATGAATAAAGTGATCAGACCCAAGGCAATGGTAATTGTGACTATGGTGGAAGAATACACAATGTCATACAAGTAGATCTTCAGCAGGGCTTTCAAAAATGCTAACTTTATCGTGAACGGCCTTTAACGTGGTTTCTCTCAAAGTTCGATGAAATGTCGGATTTCAATCAAATTTACCAGCTAGCTTTTTTTTTTTGTTACAAATGTGACCAAACTTCTGGCAAAAATATGAGAAATCATGCATAAAAAAAAACGCGGAAAGAAAAAATGAACTCGCAGATCTCGTTATTTAAAATAAAATAAATAAAACAGCAGCCAAGTAAACTTATCACGTACTCTAACAGAAATATTTCCACGGAGTACTTCAGCCGCACGTGCTAACAAAATGGCGTCCACTGGCTAGCGAAATGTTGGAGCATCGTTCGCCAACCGGCGCATGGCAACCTAGGGCTCGCCAACCGGCAAACCAGCCAATAGGGAACGTTCCCGCAGCCCGCAGTAGCCAATCAGACGCAAGGCCAATTTTTGGCGCCTCGCGAAGCCGATCAGAGTCTGGGTAAGCCCAAATCAAAGGACTCGCCACGCTATTTATTTTTTGTATACTTATCTGCTCTGTGATAGGTACTGCTCTGAGCGTAACTAACAAACTATTTTCTATTCGCTGTTTATTCACACTTTTTGAATCAAACCTTTGAGAAATCACCCCGTGTATGACGTGTTTAGTTATATCCTTAATATTCTACGTATCACAAGCTTTTTATGCTTCTGCTAAAATAAAAGTATCTTATTATTCGTTAAATTAAAGTTTTACAATTTTTTTTATTTATAAATTATAATATTTCATTAAAAATAATTAGGTATATAAACAGTGAGAAAACATGTGTGTTGGTAGCGCCTAGTAAGAAATAGTTCTCATGCTAAATAAAATTACAACTGAGTGCGCACGAATTCGGTGCGTTGTCCTTTTGAGCACTTTTGAAAGCCCTGCTTAAGATCTACTTGTTGTACTCTTCTACCTTATGTAAAGTTAACTTTGCTACGGGCCTCCTCACGTTATTCTTGCTTCAGACAAGCGTAACTGTCTAATAGTTAGTAAAAGTAAATATTCTAGAAATCTGCTAATTTTTTTCTTCGACTAAAAATAAAACATTATTGAAGCAAAAGAAGTACTTTAAGATATCACAAACGGTTACCTAACACTTTTTATTCGAAGTTATGCCAGGAAACTACTTTCCATCCATCGTTACCAACTTTACTGGGTGATTGTCAATCAGTGCACCCATTAAAATATATGCGTTCAGGGGCAGTGACTTTTTTCTAAGGTTCATTTCAAAAGTGCCCACTTTATCGTGAACAGCCTTTACTAGAGGCAGCCCAAAGGTAAGTTTGGCGCCCGCTTTTCTATGACAAAATTATTGGACAATTTTTTTTTATTCGTCGAGGGCACCATAACATATCCAGTGTATATGGATATGTTGAAATAGTTTGCTGTTCTCAGACTCCTTGAGTATCACCCAGGTGTCATTTTTCAAGAAGAATATCGACTAGACGTGCTACATGTTATAGGCTGTTCACGGTAAAGTGAACAGTTTTTAAGGCCCTCCCAAAAGGCATTAACCACTAACAAGTATATCTTATTGGAACCTGAGTCATTAAATTTTGAGGGTGGTGAAATGTGTGCACTATGTTTATTGGTCACATTGTAATGTTTATATTAAAAAGCAGCAGGAAGATGGAAATTAGAGGGAACGAAAAAATTAGAAGGGCTTTGAAAAGTGCTCACTTTACCGTGAACAGCCTATACCAAGGGTGCTCGCATGGAGACTTACTGATGTGTTGTCGTGTTGCAACGAGAAACTTGTCGGAAATCCTCTATACCGTTTGGCGACACCTTAAACGGGTAGCGAGTTCTGTCCGTGGACCCACAGCGTGAAGAACAGCCCTCAAGATACAGCTTTAACTTCATCGTGCAGCTGGTCGTGTACCGTCGTAACATTCAGTCTGCAGCTACGGTTATTGTTATTGTAACTGAATGGCTGAACGTGACTCACTCGCTAACAGTTTGTGTTGTAAATATAAAGGTGTAACTAAATTAAAACCCTGCTCAGTCTATTATATAACTTGAGTTTAATTATCGTAAAATATCCTAGTCCCTGGACAGAACGAAAGAAATACATCAACATCATGAAAGAAAAAAAGTAACCACGAAACGAAGTACACTCTAAACATTTTTTTGTACTTTTACCAGAAAAATCCTTGGAAACCCAGTTGCCAAGAAAATCCTTTGTGAAACTACAGAGTTTTCTTGTAAAATCTGCAAAACTTTTCTTTGGAATTTTACAAATGGTAGACTTGTATTACAACTGACATTATTGAGAAGTGTCAATATAATTGCTTTGGTTTTCTTCTAAAAAAACAAATGTAATGAATTAGTAACAGAGATAAAATAAAAAAGAAATATTCAAAATATAATTTACAAAAAAAAATAAAAAATATTACGCCTCGCCGGCCCAGGGTTTAAAACTCACAACCCTGGTATTGCTAACCCACACCTTTATCCACAAGACGAACTTAACTTGCGATACCAACGCTTATTTTTATTGTAGATATACGAACAAGTACATACAAAATAATATTTCAATTATACGGTTAAGAAGAATAGGTACATTTTTTTTAAATATATTTCAGTTGATTAGATAAGAGATTTGGACTGGGCGCCTCTTAACAACGGGGTATTAAGAGTTGATTTAAGAGTTATACGTAGCTAGGAAACACTAATAAATAATGAATAATACGGTCACGTTTTATTGAACTTGTCTTTTTATTATAATTATTTGAGTTGTTTTAAGTGTTTTACGTAATTAAAATTTGCAATACATTTCTTTCTGCACCCATAGTTTCTGCACAAACAGCTTTATTCGGTTTTACGTTGTTGAGTGTCCGCCATTTCGCTGAAGCTCGTGGATACGGCTCAGTATAGTACAAACATTTCCTAAGGTATATTACAAACACGGACCTTGTAGTTTTACAAGAAAAATCTTTGTACTCTCACAAGCATTTATAAAAGTGCAAAGAGTTTCTCAGTAAGAATTACAAAATTATTTTAGAGTGTAGCAAGATTATCGTCTTCTGCGCAATTACACAACACTGACCTACACAACACCAGCACAACTATCAGAGCTACGTGGTCAATGTGTTAATTTATATCCTAATTTCCAAAACACAAGCTCTATTAAATGGACAAAATACTTTTACTAATATGAATATAATTAAATTTCATATTAACAATCCGTCAGAGAAAGTATACTAAGATCTTAAAACACCTGTTTATATGCATAGTGTTCTAGCTTCAAGCCATAATATCGTTATAATTATATAATTTGATGATAAAATGTGTACAGGTCACATCTCTCAACATAAAAGGTATGCATGATGTTAAGAAAACATCCCACTGTGCACGATAACGTTTAGACAAGAATATTGGGAAAGCAGGCCACAAGGATGTTTATAAAACCCAAGAGTGAAAACAACGAGCCACTTCTGCAATCAGTAAACTGCACTCGAGGTTAAACAGAAAATGTGCGTCCAGGAAACCTCCTGAAATTCCTTCTAAACACTTACAATCTACCGCCCTCGGTGCACAGAGGGGACCAATAAGAAGACATTTCGAAAACGAGCACGTGGGGGGGGGGGGGGGAAGTGTGAAGGGAGCCATGAAGCCAGCCAATGGTGCAGTCGGCGACAGGTCACCGGAGCAGCCAACTGGGGTTCTAACCAGGAGGTCAGGGCGGCGAGTCCCGGTTTGAGGCAATGGTGAGTGTTATTCTTTCTATACTTCTATCTGTTTCCTAGACTTATTCTATACCCTTCTCCTTCTACCTCTAGTTGGCCAGTCAGTTGATTACAATGATGTTGCAATTCTATATTTTTATACAGTAACATGACTTAGTACAATTTAGCTTCACTATTGTTCTTATTTACTATAATCCTTCTTATCTTCCCATTTTCTAAAAGCTTATAAGAAGATGTTAAGGTCAACTTATAACATTAATTCGGACAGGCTGCATCTCTTTACATAAAAGCACTATTCAGGGAACTACACACACACACACACACACACGCACACACACACACACACATACACACACACATATATATATATATATATATATATATATATATATATAGCCTACATGGCTTCGGGCAGTTGACATTTCTATCAAGACAATTCAGACGGGTCACATCTCTTCGTAAAAGGTACCCATATATTTAATAACGTGAGAAAAAATAGCATCATTCTAACAGTCAGGTAATTATTATATGTAAGAAAAGACGAGCAGGTCACGTCTCTACATAAAATGTATACAGAAACAATTGCGTGGTAACGTATAACTTATTCGTTTTGGCAGAATAGCAGTTAAATTTTGGTACTTGGAGACTGGTGTTGCGCAGCTAGCGTGATCACTCTACCTTATATTCACTTTGTGAAATTGAAAATATCGTATTTACATTACAACTTGGACAGAGCTAGCCTGATAGCATATATAATCATATACTTACATCAAAATCGCGCTAACATCAGCAGTAGCTGAGTGGTTTACACAGATCTTACGCTGGTGAAACCACAGTCCAGTGTTGCGACAGAGATGCTTACTACGCAGCTGGCATATGCACTCTACAGTATACTCCCTGCACTAACCACTCTGTTAACAGTCCGATGGCAGGCCAACTGGAAGCGAAAGAGTTCTGAGCAATCTACACTTAGCTCAGCGAAGTAAGTTAATGTACATGGTACACTGTTTGTTGAGAACCGACTTTGGAAAATACCCGCTCTTTCCGTAGGCCTTTACATTCAGGCAGATACACTGACTGTCTTATCTTCATAAATGTTGTCAACCAACAGCAAAATAAAGATCAGCGTTTTAAGGTTTCATAATAAGGGCAATGTTAAAATTGTTGACCACTGGAGAATGTTTTATGACTATAAGTTTAAAGATTAGTGTAATAGTTACACGGTATATTTACTACTACAAACATGTCTAGTGTTACGAGAGATGCGCATTCTTAACAGTCATGGGGTTAGCAACAATGTTAGATTTTTTATAGCGGAGAATACACAAAGAGTTAAAAATAATAATAATAAACACAGAAAAGCATAATGGAAATTTTTTATGTACCTTTCGTCACGTTTACCGGGTGAATTTCAAGCCACGTGTTGTTCAGTCAAGTGCACTTATGTATTTCCGGTAAAAAAAACCTGATGCTCCGGTAAGTTGGTCTTCGCAAGAAATGAAGTTTTCCATTAAATTTTTTTGCCTATATGTCTTCGGGCAGTTGGCATTTCTATCAAGAGAGTTTCCATCAGCTGTTTTTTCTGCTTCATTGTTATTTTTATTTTTTATCTTCGATAACATTACATTTCGGTCAGATGGGATTTTCGATCTGCCGCCTTCGTTGGCAGAATTTCCCTCCAGGTAATTTCCAAACAGGATTTTATTTATTTATTTATTTATTTTTCAGTCGGCCACAGTAAATCCATGCGAGCAGACAGGATCACACCTTGAAGCATTTCACCGCCCACCAGGTCCCCTTGGGCGTTCTCCACAGTCTCCTCCCGATGCTCGTTTTGGTATTCCGTCGCCCGATATAGTCATTTAAATACAAATAGCCCTCCGGGGCCGTTTTAATACACGCGCGGTGGTGTTCGAACATCACAACCACCCCATGCGTCCCTCAACTCCGCGCGAAATTTATGCCCCAATTTTCGTAATTACCGCGAACCTTTGACGCTACGCCCCGGATGTAGAGAAGGGGAGAGAGGTAGAGAGAGAGAAGGGGAGAGAGGTAGAGAGAGAGAAGGAGAGAGAGAGAGTGAAAAGCCGTGCGTCTCCCCTGCTGCCGGGCACTGATATAAAATGGAAATTAAAGTGGCTTCTGATGTTAAGGGTCGAAGAGGACAGCGGGGTTGCTCATTTCCGGTGCTACATGTTACCTATATCTTTTTTTTTTTCGCCCCCACCATCTCGCACGTCTTAGGCGAGACCTGTATCGGGTTCCGTCGCCCTGAAGTCACACGTCCGCAGTAAGGCGTGCGTAACATACGAGGGTTAAGGTCGATGGAATTCCACCCCCAAAACGAAGGCCGAGATTAGAGGCACTCTAATAATGTGTGGAGGTACAGAGTTTCGGGATTACAACATATATATATATATATGTCCTAGTTTCCACCTTACGAGTCCATTCAAGGTTCCTTCGAACACTTCTGAAGCCCTGCTCAAGTTCTAATTTCAGGATATTCCTCCGCCTCATGCAAACAAAGCTTAACCTATTCTAGGAATCAACACAAAAATGGACAACCCACCTTATTCGTGCGCACTCAGTGAAATAATATTTTTCCTAAGATCTATTTCTTACTGGACAACATTAACACAACATTATCTTACGGTTTTTATTCATATTATTTATAAATTAAATATTATAATATATATAGATAAATACAAGTAAAGCTCGATTTAAGCAAAAATTAGGTACTGTTATGTTAACATAAGTATAAAACGCTTGTAGAAGAAACACACTGAAAAGCAAAAATACGTTCGGTGGTTCTTTGTACACAGGAATGTCCATTCAGAGCCTGATGTGTGAACAAGATCGTTTGCAGTGATTGATTATATCACTCTGCAGTAGGTTCCCAATTTTGGCATTGATAACGGAGATATCAACAAGCAAATTTCGCATGAAGATAAAACCTACAGTTACTCTTTGCCACGACTAGAATTCGAGCCCCTGACATACAAATAGCCAAGTCTGGACACGTTCAAGAACTGTATTTTACGTTACTGTACATGAATGAGCTGATATGATACTTTTCTTTTGGTAATACTGGAGTACAAACAAACCTATGTTCGTCTTCAGTTGACTTTGACTATTTCAAAAGATATGAAAAAATTGAATTAAGCACTCTGGGTTTCTCGTTTCTCGCATGAACAGCGGAATGCGATCGATCGCCTTTCTTCTCTTCTCGTCTCATCGGGAATCTTCGACTGCAATTTACAACGTTTGGTGAAGCAGAATCGAGGGCGGTTGTATCTGGTTCTCCGGATATTATCTCTCCCCTAAATCTGCCAGTTTTCACGCTCGTCTGCAAAGAATGTCGCCTTGCACGACCACAGTTGTGATACTGCATAAGGACTGTTTTCCAGGAAATTGTCATGTAAGCAGGTCGTTACTTCGGTACCACCAGACGAATTTCTTGGTAGAGAGACTTCGTATACTATGAATCGTTCACGTAGAAAAGAACGACTCTCAAATCCGGAACGAAGGCAATATTGCAGTAGGGATTACAAGCACACGATTCCCCCCCCCCCCCCCCAACATTACGATACGTTTACTTACTGTATTTTCACATTTCAAAATTGTATGAAATGTTATAGTACCCATATAAGTTGTCAAGTGTTATGAAAATTAACCTGAATTAATTAAAACATTGCTACTGAACACTGGAAAATTATTCTGGAGCTACTAAAAACATTGTGATATTCACGTATGCGTGTTACTTGGCCTAAAATATTCGGCCTACAACCGTTTCAATATAGTTATTGACCTAAAGTCGTTTGGCCTAAAAATATTGGACATAAAGTCACTTGCCTACAATTATTTGGTCTTAAGTCAACAGACTTGAAAATATTTAATCTAATCTAACCTAGCGTAAAATATTTGGCGTACTGTCACACAGCCTTAAACTACATCGTATATTTGGCCTGAAGTCAAAGTTCTAGGCGAAGTGGCGGGTACCTATGATTTTTTACGCAGTTTTTTTTTTTTTGCGGTTAGCCCAACATTAGCTTGTAGTGATCTGTTTGTGATGATAAACTGAATTTCTTACACCACAATCATTAAGGAACAGTTTTATACAAGGAATTACAGCTATTTGGACATAGGATGTGTAGATGAGTAGAAATTTAATCAGTGAAATGCCTTCATCAACCCAATAAGAGCATAACGTCATGTAAGTATTACAAAAGCTCTTCCAATTGTTGGCCTCCAACTTCATTACGAAGCGTGTATCGATAATGTAGAGCTCGACGCACACTGTTAAGTAAGCGTAATCAGGATAATATAAATTATAAGTAAAATTAGTAATTTTTCAGCTTCATTCAGTGTACTGCGGGCCTGTCAGACCTGAAATTTATAATTCCTGCATGCATTAATTTGCGAATTAGTTTCTGTGATAATTAGTTATGTATATTATTTTAATGTATTCGTTGTTATTTCTTTGTTTTAGTCTGCTATATCTGGGACCCCCCCCCCGGCCCAACTTACATTGTATTATTTTATATTAATATTCGGTATTTTGATGTATCTTATAGCTGGTAAACCTTAGGTATCATAAATCGTTCTATTATAAAGGAAGAAAATTTAAGCGTTAACTTAGTCGCGTATTTATTGCAACTAGTCTTTTGTTTTATAGTAATTCGTGGGATTTCCTTAGTTTCATAACTTCGTGATTTGCTGTCTGTCTATGCTGTATTTTCCACTCTTTCAGTGGTTTTGCCATAACTTCGACACTTTTATAAAATAAGTCATGAATAAATAAATGAATAAATAATGGCACCTCATCGCACGAGGACGCTCATGTGCAGGAACGCTATAAATCACCGACATGGTGTCCACAGGCATTCCATTTTGGAATTCCCTGACCTTTCCCTTTTTTCCAGAAAGAATCCCGCTTTTTCCCTGAACCATTTTCAGGATCGAAACCCTGCAATACCATATTTTTCCCACCGCTGACAAAACAAATTTGCTTACAGTGAAGTTGAGTTAAATTATACCGCAAATAGACCAAGTAAGCAGAGGGAACACTTTATTCAGCCCATTAATATTTCTCGCTATAAACGATATTGACATTGCACGAGTGCCCATTACTAACACACACTAATACTTAACTTTGTACGCATAACCCCTATATCACTTGGCAAAAATGTGTTATTGCCAATTCACGAACTTAAAAATTGTAGTTTTAAATTGCATATGATCATAATTACATTATCCGGTGCTCACACAGCCAAAGGCTGTTCATGATAAAGTGAGCACTTTTGAAATCATCCTTAGAAAAATGTCACTGCCCCTACCTGCATATATTTTAACAGGCGAACTGAGTGACACGCGTCCAGTAAAGTTGGTAAAGATGGAGGGAAAGTAGTTCCATATTTTAACGTCGAATAAGAAGTGTTAGGTAACCATTTGTGATAATTTATATTATTTGTTTCGCTTTAAGTTTTTTTTAATGCATCGAAGAGTAAACATGAGCAAATTTGAAAGAAAAAAAAAAAAAGTTTACTCTTCTAATAATTCCACAGTTCCACAAGACCGATGCATGAAAAAAGTGATCAGGCACTAGCAATGTTTATTTTACATAAGGCGGAAGAATACACAACGTGCATACAAGTAGATGTTACGCAGGGCTTTCAAAAGTGCTCATTTTACAGTGAATAGCCTATAACAACTTTAACACAGTAGTAATTATTTACATTTTCCCCGACCCGGATGGAAATTCCCTGGCATTTCCCTGACTTTTCCCTGTCACATGAAATTCTCTGACTTTTCCTTGTTTTTTTTCCTGTGGGTGGACATCTTGTCAGATAGTCCACCAGCCTCGCGTCGATGGCTGATGGGTTGCACGTTTTTAGAAAACCGCAAACATTTTGAACTCAATTTGTCGCCCCACAGCGGCCAAACCACATTTTTTCGTAAATGGATTCCCTCTCTTAAAATGTTCAGTCGTTTTCCTGTATCGCATAATGCGTACTGTCTATTTTTTTTTAAACGCCTTTCGTATGGACAAAAGTCTAAAAAAACTCCACATCATCTTCACTTTCCTTTGTGTTTTTTTTTTGGGTTGGGGGGGGGGGGGACTTCGGAATCCCGTTTTACTAATTTGGACAAGGAACTGCAACATTGGGCCTTCCCAACGTAACACCTTGCACTATGCTACTGATGTGGCGTAGTTAAACTACAGTGATTAATGTTGCTTATAATGTTTAAACAAGCCGCGAGTTAACTTAAATGAACTTATTTATGGAAAAACAACTGACCCACAAAATTGTTATTTATATGTTGATTATGTCACTCATTTATTTTCTAAAAGGAGATAACGAAACAATATTTACATTTTGAAGGTGAAATACGACCTTCGAAGAAATCCACATTAACATCTTCAGTCAGCTAAACAAATTTGCAAAGAAATTCTAAGGGGTTTTGTTCATAATTACAAAACAAATCACATATTTACACTTAATTATACTTTTAGGCCTATTTCATGACAGGACACTACATTTTTACAGTTAAAGAAAAGTAGCAGGTTTACAGTCGCTACAGTTGTTCTGTCAGTGAATACTTTGAGCCTTCCGAATGGCCAATTACTTTCTACAATACAGCTACTGGTTAACCTAATTTTAAGTGCCATATGCACCAAACCTTTCGATTATCCTTGGCAGTTTTGATTCAATACTAGACGTATACCAATATTATGTGTTTCTGCTTCCCGTTTCTGAGGGTCAGAACAAAGGTGTAGATGAATAATCCTCTGTTAAAGGAGCGTATGCCCAGTCCAATTCAAATGACATGTAAAAATCCTCCTAAAATGTCAACTATTTTCAAACATAATTCAGATTGTCTTATTATTATTTTGGCGCTTGAGATGGGTACGTCATTAACTTATATGAAACTCTGTGGCAGTTGTTCACTTGCAAAACTACACATTTTCTGTGCAACACTCTGATCGCTCTTCATTAGCTTAGAGTGACTAGCATCACCAACTTTATGTTAATGCCAACTGCAATATTTTGTAAGGATCTAGTTTTCTT
Source organism: Dryococelus australis (assembly GCA_029891345.1). Lineage (NCBI taxonomy): Eukaryota > Metazoa > Arthropoda > Insecta > Phasmatodea > Phasmatidae > Dryococelus > Dryococelus australis. The sequence continues at coordinate 5,743,172 of CM057003.1, read as the reverse complement.
TTTGGTCACAGCCAGTATGATTTATAGCTGTTCCCGATCACGAAGAATAACCGCACAATTTCATGTGCTCGCACTCTACCACTTTGCAAGATGTCAAACATTTCTGGCGCTGGTAACACAAGAATTAATACAGATGTCATTTCTTTGGGAGGTGGCCAGTCCCACTTAAGCCCGGTTGCACCATCGTGGTTCGAAAGTTGATCGGAGATCGGATCTAAGATCGACACAGAAAATTGTTGCACCATTCGAGTTCAGAGGTAGAACGGAGATCGATATGATGTTATTTCGAACCGCCGAAATTGGCGGTTACAATTCTCGATCCGAGATCAGCAGCCATCGTCCACAAATGTAGTTTGACAATACGCCAACAGATAGAGCTACGATAGATTGTTTTCTTGAGAAATTAAAACAACATTATACGCATTTGATTAATATCAAGTAAAATTCGTACAACAATAACTCACTTAAAAAAGATAAAACATCGCACAGCTAGTTCTATCAGTAGTGGAAAATACGCCTACTTCCATGACGTAATACGTTACGGACCAATTGCAAAATTTGTCTCATACTTAATCTCGATCTCTCACTTTGGAACCGAGATCGACGAATCGGAGATCCAGAATCATGAAATTTCGTTGGTGCATTGGAATTTTACATTGGAATCAAGATCAAACTGGATCCTGGTTCGGAACTAGGATCATTTGATCTCGATTCGGGGAAGATGATGGTGAAACCTGGCGTTAGGGAAGCGAGACACATTTCGTGCAGGCTCCAGTTCATGCAAGTTCAAGCAGGAGTAGGGTCTCCGCCTTGGCAAGTATTTAACCCGTTCCTCCCCAAACTGATGTCTGCGGCTAGCAACATGTTAGCGTGCCGTTCGCGAGTCAGCGCCTCACAACCATCTCGCCAACCTGAAGCCCAACCAATACGGAACAGTTCTCAGTGTAAGGGCCAGTTTCACTAATTATTCATTCAACTCGGCTTAACTAAACGAAGGTAACATTTAAACTCTTCATTGACCGGCGTTTAAGGTCGGAGCATTTCACGACGCACATCTAGCAGAAAATTAAACCAGTGTAGAAAATATAAGTTTAGGGTCCAACATTTGAAGAAAATGGTGCATTTAGAAGGCGGTGTCAAGGATTTTGCTCACTAATCGATGGAATCTGAGTTGCGTTGTTTTTGAAATCCTGGCAGAAAGAAATACATAAATCATATAAAATATTAAACAGTGTGGATACAGCGTGCGGAAACTTTCACGTTGTAAAATATAACAGGACAAATAATGTTGTGAATGGGAAATCGCTTGTTTGAATAATAATCGCTGCGGATTTTAATTCAGGCAACATATAACATGATTTTTGGTGAATCAAATTTTCACTGTCCTCGGGCATTAAAATGTTTATTATTGCTGCCATATGTAGAGAAACTAGCAAATCACAGCAACAAACAACAGAATTATACTTCATTGTCAATGTCACTTTAGCCTACTTGGCTTAAAGAGACAAAGTACAAACATAATTTTAATGTGGGCTAACAGTTTTACGTAACATGCATATCATTCATCATTAATTTTATATTAAAAATGTCTATGACATGTATCTTTTGCATAACCAATCTAACTTTCGTTTCGGTATGTATTCGTATAACAAATATCAATCAAAACTACATCGCAGGAACTGTAATTAATATTGTGATACCAACGAAGGCGTCTGTCGAATTTATAATAGCCTTCAAAGTATCGCCCTATGTTTCGGCTGCCATTTTTCTTTCTTAAGCGGAGTTTAAGAAGTTAAACAGCCGAACATGGGCGTTTAAACTAAAACTCGGGTAAGTTTAAGTTGATCGCTTTTTAACAGTGGTGAAATGCAATCGACCAGTAATCCCAGTTAATTCGTTCTTAAAGTAGGCTTGGTAAGTAAACGTTGTGTGGTGAAACCAGCCTTAAAGTCGTCAATTAGAATAAAGACCCGTTCCCACAGTGTGGGTATGCCCACATCAAAGGAACCGCTTCGTCAATTATCCTCTGTATACTTAACTACTCTGCGGCAGAAAACACTGTTGTTCTTAATACCAAATATGTACTTTTTCCTACGGAAGGACTTCAACAATATCTGGATTTTTCACTCCAGTAAACTTGAAACGTACGTTCTGTGATACTACAGAAGTTTTATTGGTTCTTCGTTGAAACCCCTTCACTCAACTACCCCTTTGTCGCTTCTTTGTTATTTTTTTCCATTAGGCAGGCGACAAGAGCTGTGATATCGTCACCATAAATTGGTGTATATTTCATACGGTACCAGACTCGTATGTTCTCATATATGCGGAACAGAGAACAACCCAATCGATGGATCGCCTATGTTAACGTGGTTCACTTTTTTTTTTCCTTTAATGAAACTGTGCTCTGCAATTTTATTATGTGAGTTGAAACGGCGCACTGCTCAGGACAGGCGGTAATTGAAAAGAGGTGAAACGGGAGACCGGATGATCAGCAGACGCCGGAAAAAAAGAAATAAACGTTACCTCTAGTTCTACAAACGGGACTTAAACCACGATGCGTCGTGCTGTACATAAAACAAACCATGATTAACGTCGGAAATTGGTTTTCCCTGAGCAGTGCAGTCCGTGAACTGGAACTGACCGTCGCTTGGCGCGGCTAGGGTAAGTAATTACTGGAGATGTGGGAATTCCAGAATTTCATTTGAAGGTAACGCCAGACTTCCAAGTTGCTCTAAATACTCCAAGCGACCTCGAGGGCATAGTTCTTTTGGATCATGTGGCTACGTATTTCACATTTTTATATGAAAGTTATTGTTTGTAGTCCATTCATTGCAATTTACAACTTTTCTGAAGCCCTGTTCTATTACCAGGATATAAAAAAAAAAAACAAAGCTAGACCGGCTCTAGAAAATGATGTACTGTACAAAGGGACAACATACCGCATTCGTGAGCCCTCAGTGTAATAATGCTTCGCATGAGAACTATTTTTCACTAATCATTACCAACACACATGTTTTCTCTCTGTTTATAATAATATTTGTCAGAAATTAAATTTAATAATCTATAGGTTAATTTTAAATAAAATTAAATTAGACAATAAATAAGAAGTTTTATGGAACATAAGTATAAAACGCTTGCGATATATGGCATATTTCGGAAACAACTAAGTAGGTTAAGTCATACTTGGGGATAATTTTTCAAAGGTTTCATTAAATAAGTGTGAATAAATTGCGAATAGACTAACGTTTAACTTATTAGACACATAAATATTTCTCTTCCGGCCTTAAATACCTAAGTAGTTTGATAAAACCTCATTGAAAAACAATATGATTATTGCAGCTGGTCTTATTTTTTACTCTGGCCGCTACCTTATTGATTAGCTTTATTTCCTGCGGACAAGGATTATTACTGCATCAGAATATCCCAGGATGTGCTGCAAAATGTTCCCATTCAAATGAGCACTTCAAGCACTATTAATTAACTGTTTGTTTCCTCTTCATTTTGAACTATCCGCCAATGAAAATTTCACATTCGTCACACACCTGATAGATAACTATTCAACCGCGCATTAAATGAAACTGTGAATATTAAAAACATGCGTATTATATTAATATTATAATTAATACATTTATGCGCACAAATCTAACAGAAACGAAATTAAGTAAATCATTTTTCCACAAATGTAAACACTATAGTATCAGCAAGAATGTTAGACAAGTGGGGTAGTGGTGAGCAAAAGGGCATTGAGAAATAAGGGCGTGGGGCGTCGTAGAGCTGGAGCCGGGGGTTCGCCATGTTGTGAAGTCACCTTTACGCCATCATTTTTCTCTTCTTTCCCTTTTTTCCCCCTCAAAATCGACTAAATTTCTCTAAAAATGTCCCTTATTTTCCTAATAATTTTCCTAAAAATCTTCTTTTTTTCCTAGTTTCAAAAAATTAATTCCCAGAAATTTCACAGTTTTTCGGAGTAGTTGACCGGGATTAGCGACCCAGGTGACCTTGGGTCAGGGCCCTTAACCTTTAACCCTAAAAATAAGAAAATTAAATTAAATTTAAAAAACCAACAAATGCATTATTAAAACACTATTTTAAATCTATTTAAAACATTAATTTTCTGAGGGTCTCCTCACCACCCTCACATAATAAATTTGTCGCCAAGCCTCCATCCCCATAGCTCACATCCAGTCAGCCATCTTCGTGCTGTCAGCCACCATAGCAGCCATGTTGAACGCAAGTGACAACCTTGACCCCATGACCTCGAATAACCTTGAAAACAAAAACTCTATAAAAATCCATAAAAGTCAGCAAGCATATGATGTTACAAACTACTACCACCATATTGGATGTAAGTGACCTCAACCTTGACCCCATGAACTTGGATGGCCTTAAAAACCAAAACTCGAGAAAAATACATAAAAGTCAGCAAGAATATGATGTTACACACTAATACCCCCAAGTTAGATGCAGGTGACGTCGACCTTTATCCCATGACCTTGAATGACATTGACAACAAAAACTCGAGAAAAATGTATAGAAGTCAAGTATATTGTGTTACTGACTACAACCATAGTGAGTGCAGGTAACCTTCACCTTGACCTCATGACCTTGAATAACCTTGAAAACAAAAACTCGAGAAAAGTTACATGAGACCTGCTTGCAGTAAACCTGGTACCGAGGTAACGAACGAGAAATTCACTTCACCTTTGAAGGTCTTTGCATGTTTTAAATACACTGTCGCTATGGCTGTAATTCATACTTGCATCTGTCACACAAATATAACATACGACAGGGATTCGTAGCACAATTAAAGCACTCATGTCGCTGTGCATTATGGTCGAAAGGAAATGCCTTATCACAAAAGTGATTTAGATGACGACGCAGTGGTTCAGGCAAAGACTCGGACAGGCCTATTGGAGATGGTGCTGGAGCAAAATAATCAGGTAATGTCAGCAATGATGTTCTAGGTACCACTCCCGAAGAAGTCGATGACACTGCCATAGTTACAATTAGCTCTGGAATGCCTTAAGACATCGCAGATGCAGAATATGACTTAGATGCGAAGAGGCAGAAGCTGGCCGAGACGATCTACATTTCACGACAACTTATGTCAAACTAAGCCTCCGAGCTTACCTCCCTACTGCTTATAATATGCAGCATGCAAGCCAAATGACGTCATATTGACTCTGAACCAATTTTACTGTACCATTAATACATTGTGCGGGCACCGACCAGCCAATCACCGAGTTGCCAGGTGATTGCAGCTGATCAATCACACGATGTGGTGGTGGTGGTGCTGATTGGGATTGTGGTGCTGATTGTGGTGCTGACTAAGATTGTGGTGCTGATTGCGATTGTGGTGCTGATTGGGATTGTAGTGCTGATTAGGATTGTGGTACTGATTGGTATTGTTGTGCTGATTGGGATTGTGGTGCTGATTATGATTGTGGTACTGATTGGTATTGTGGTGCTGATTGGGATTGTGGTGCTGATTGGGATTGTGGTACTGATTGATTGTTGTGCTGATTGTGATTGTGGTGTTTAATCTGGTGAGTGTGGATCGCAAGTTAAAATAAATTTCCCCTATTTGAAAACAAAATTTTATAGTCCTACCTCCAAAAGTAAAAGTTGAAAGGTGGACATTTTATTTAATAAACTCGCTTTAAAAAGTACATATCCAGGTCCATCGGTATATTTCGTCGCTTTCTGCGTTAACTGTATTTGTATTTTGCAATAAAAGTGCCTAGAACTACAGCAGACTCCCACCACGCTTCGCCATTGGTCGATGCACATCTTGGACTTTGTACTGAACAATGCAGCACCACGGCACGCCCCAGCATGTTTCTGAATGCAGATATTGTTAAGTTATTTCAATGTATCGTCTTGCACAAACTGCATGGGACTAATGTTGTAATGCTTCGTCGCGCGAAAAGGATTCTTCCTACAGGCCGCCCTCTCAGGCCGACGTGCATTTTCAACATAGGTGAAAATTCGATCGCAGAATCGGCACTGGCGTCAGACAGTTAGCGATGATGAAGGTCGCGGCTCCATGATCGTCGAGGTCAAAAGGCAGTCCTTCGTATCCGCAATTCATCTTCGTGATATGGGATCACTCTGAGAAAACCCAAATACTCGTTCGCCCCGGAAGAACACATGAAAGTACAAAATGTATTCTATACATAATTAGTATATTCCTATCTTATATATATAATGCATACTGTACTCGCCTCCAATCAAGAATGCGTTCGATTTCCGGTTCGATCACCCCCCGGGATTTTCGCTTGTAAGAATCGTACCGGACGATGTCGCTGGTCAGCGGGTTTTCTCCGGGATCTCCCGTTTCTCCCGCAGTTACATTTCAGAGTTGCTCGACACTCACCTCGTTTCACCCTCATCGGCTCTCAAGACCTTGATGTTACGAGCCGCCCGAAGCTCTATGCTCCACTCTAATATAGATACGTAATGTATCTGCAGGTAAAGGGCAGTGGAATTCTTCAAAGGTTGCTCAGTGGATGGCTAGTTTGCCGCGGCCCGTCGGTAAGGCGGAGTAATCCCGGGACGTCGCTGACCCTTTGTGGGGGGGGGGGGGGGGGGAAGAGGGCAGCGAGCCGAAGTAGGCCGTGGCGACAATGCCGCGCCAGGGGAAATTAGGAATCGCCGCCGACGTGGCAGGAGGAGGGGCTCTCCACAAAAGGACTCGCAAGTCCTGCAGACCAGGACGAGAGAGGACGACGCGGCCCGACAAGTATTCCAGCCCCAGCGGCGTTCGGTCCGACCGCAGCTCTTCAGGCGAACCTCTGAAAGCCTTCGTCAGCCCAGTGGAAGCGGCTTTCGACCCTCGCACGAGGGGAGGTTTCTTCCCTCTCCTCGGGTCCGACACAGCACCGTAAACAGTCGACCGCGAGAGAGCGCGGACCAGAGAGTCCTCTCATTTCCAAGGGATTTCTCTTTATGTGTTCGTGTCTCTTTACTCCGGAGTCCACATCCTACTTTAGGCTTATATAAACTTGCACGAGTAATGTATTTTCAACTCTCTGCTCTTTACGCGATAGCTTTATTATTCACGAGAAGCCTTAGCACTTTCAGACCCACTTTAATTTATGGGTTTACGTGTTGAAGACGATTTTATGACGTGTGCTGTACTTCAATCGACACAACACTTGTTTCGTTGTCACAGCCAATGAGCTGTGGGCTGTATGCTCGGCTACAGTTATATGAACCAATTATAACATTGACTAGTAAGATGGTTTGCGAATCGTTTACCTACGGTTCAGATCATTCGCAGTGTGCAGTACATACCAAAAATTACCTAAAAGTGTTTAAGGTACACTGCTGTGTACACTGGGTCTGAATGAGTTAGATTTATATGCCCAACAAAATGAAGTTGTATGTTTATTATATTATTTAGTAGCAGCTGGGCTGAAAGAAATTCCTCTTTTTGGCCTATAACACCATAAACGAAACCCAGTGTTTCCTTCGCAAATACTTATGGTGTCTAAAAACTAAACGTTTAATTTTACTGAGCATCCTTCAGTATAAAAAAAAAACTTTATTTTTTCAGTGTTTTAAAATTTATTTGTGATTTTACAATCATAAAACTTTTTATAAGTGAAGTATTAAAATTGTAGCTCTATCGCCGTAGTTTTTATATTCTAATGGTTACGAAGAGGGAGTCTTAACAACGCTACACAATTGGGCCAAACTACACGTGAGTTAAAGCATCCGAGCTCTCGGTTCACTCAGAACATCACGTAGTTGTTCAATTGTACAGCAGTGTGAATGAAGCACATACAAACAAATGAATAGTCATTCGTCATTCGCAAGTGCACGTCTTAGCAGCAACCATGCCGCTTGAACCAAATTGCAAAGGTGGTATTGGAAACACTGTTGTGATGGCGTCGGCCGTCCCTTGAGTTTGGAAGCATACCTGAACGCGCCGTCACACGCAAGGGTGTAGAAATCACATTTTTTCCAGTAGGAGTTCATCTTTATATGAGGCCTTTTTTTTACCATACCTCCTCGGTATCTATGCTTTTGCCTATTATAAATCGAATGAGGCCAATAGTAGCCGTGTTTTAATATCACATTTATTATTTATTTTTTGTTACGACATACGATATAATTTGATTGACTTGAGGCTAAGCTTGCACCTCTTTTCATATAATTATAATTATTTATCTATTAAATTAAAAGTTAAAAAATTTTAAATAAATAATTTTAAAAATAAAAATTAGCAAATTAAATTTAAAAAAAAATTGATTTTCGTATTTTAACATTGCTGAATGTATGAAGTAATTTTATTAGTAACAATTTATTAGTGAATTTAATTAGTCAATTCAAATTGTAACTTAATTTTTGTAATAACCCAAAGGGTAGCCTATGATTCTTAAGTTTTTTCAATCTTATTTTTATATTTATGTCGCAAATTAATATTTTTTACCCCGCGTCCAAAAAGTTTATGTTGTTTTGGAAAACAATTTTAAATAGTTAATTAATAATATATTTGATTTTTATATTTTAGTTTTAATCGTATGAAAAGTTGTCCAATATTCGACTTATTTATACTACTGACCTGCACACTCTTCTGATGAAGTAGAAGTAAATACGTTAACTAAACCCAAATTTGATTTTGAAATAAGATACGAAAATTACAGTAAACAAATAATGCCACTATAAATATGATTCAGGGGTCCTTGGTTGTGACTGTAAATCCTGTGAGGTCCTTGTAACCCAACTAGGTAGGGGGGGGGGGGACCCCAAGACTCCTGAATTACTTCTAGGCCCACGATCGCGCGTAAGTCTGTAACCAGCCAACGGGCCGCATTTTGCAGCAGTTGGTATACTTCTCCTTCAGACAGAGTATCAGACCACAGCTGCGCCGTTTACCGACAATGCATGGCGCTGTAACACCTCGACTGGCTTCTTTACTCTGCACGACGCCAACTAGTAACCCTTCGAGACGTCTGACGGGTCGTCCGTCATACGCGCCTATAAATTCATTAGCCTTTGGTACATATTCTAAGGCAAGACTTGCTATCTGGAAACATCTGGAAACTGAGTATAGGCTGTTCACGATAAAGTGAGCACTTTTATGGCCCTCCCAACAGGCATTAACCATTAATAAATATGTTTTACAGCAGTCTCAGACATTAACTTTGGAAAGTGGTAAAAGTATACACCGTATTTATTAGCTGCATGACAATACTGATAATAAAAAGTGGCTTCAACATTAAAAAAATAGCTTGAAAGAAAAATTTGGAAGGGCCTTAAAAAGTGCTCACTTTACCGTGAACGGCCTATACTTATGAAATACCTGCTTAAGATATACTTGTGGAGCATTGTGTAATCTTCCACCACGTGGAAAATTATCATCGCCGTTAGCCTAGACACTTTATTCATGCTTCGGTGAAGAAAACTGTGAAATTAAATTTAAAAAAAAAAACCGATATATATATATATATATAATATATACTACACATTTTCTGGCTCTTGCTCTAATATGCGTAAGAAAAACAGAAGGCTAAAGTAATAATTTCAGTATTTACAAATGTTTACCTAAAACTTTTAATTCAACGTTATGAAGTGGAACTACTTTCGCTCCGTCGCGTCGTTCTAACTTACACTTTTCAAAGGTTGATTTCAAAAGTGATCGAATAATCGTGAGCAGCCTGTACGAAGAGTAGCTCAATTCACATCTTGTGATACACTTGAACTGTGAAACTATTATTGCCCGAAAATTAATAAGATATAGCAAACCGTATAAGTTATGCCTTGATCGGCCAAATTAATAACAATTCAATACTAACCTATTACTTATCCCCATGAATTTCTGATGCAGTTGACTCGCCCGTAAAGTGTGATTTCGTTCCAAAGCCCGTTTAAAAGGAACATCGGCCCCAACACGAAACAATAATTTTCTCTGGTTGCAAATTTTGTTCTAACGTACACTCTAAGCCCGAATCGATGTTATTAAGCAGTGAAATTCTGAGCACTGAAAGTCTGTCAATATGCAATCTGGCCAGCCAATCGTTGTAATGCTTGTGTACCAGTGGTGTAACAAATGGTAGAGGGGCAGGGTGTACATTGTACCCTCCAAACTCTTGATAAAGGGCGCCAGAAATAGGTTAAATGGGCGCCCGAACAGCTTTGTTCGCTTAAATGCGCAAGAATGATGTGTAAAGGCTCCCATTCCTGACCTTGCATAGATGTTCCCAATTTAATACATTACTTGAATCGTGATTTTACAATAAGTTTATGTCATAACTATAGTTGGAAAATTATAATATGTTTCTGATCCGTAACATCTGCAAGTCTAGATTAGCTACATATATTTTTATCGTTTATAATGAAATATAGGCACCGATCGTATCAAAATTACATTTGTAATGGTAGAAAAAATATATTAGGGATGCCTAAAACCTTGCTTATTCACTTCGCCCCCCCCCCTCCATTTCCCCACCCCAACAATTTTTGTACAGGGTCGCCAAAACACTTACCCCTTCCTAAATCAGATATGTCGTTTCTCCGCTGCTAGGGACACAACATAAGAACAACTTTTACTTGTTTTCATTCAATCGTGTTTGACATGCACCATTCAATATTAATAAATTGTATAATTCATACAAAAGTTGAGGCGGTGGTTGGAATAGAAACCCGGAAATAAGGGCAACGTTAATGTTTGCAAACAGCAAAAATCAATCTTTACGATATGTCAGCGCATACTTTGAACCACGTGTTATGTTACGGCAAAATGATTACAACAACAAACGTAAAGTAATCCTTTCATCACAAAAAAAAATATGCTCCAGAAAATAATGCGCATTGTTCATTTACGCTGCTTTGTGAAGTTTAAAAGCTAACATGATGTACATACAGAACAGCTTCTGAGCTTCATAATCAAATAACTCCCGTGATACATAATTTGATTACAAAGGCTTAAAATCACGGAATTATCCCTTTCCACAAGAGTAGTAGGGGCGTGCCGGTTCTGAAACAAAGCGAATGCCTCGTTTTTTATTGACCCAATTAATTTAATATCAAATCTGTTGAAAGGGTTACTTAAATTTATTGAAAGAGTTAATCTAAAATGGCTAATTAAATAGAACTGGTTAAATTTACCAAAAGGGTTAAATTTAATGAAACGGTTAAATGCCTTGAAAGGGTTAATTTTTAGGTCTGTGTTTGATGCAAGAGTGTACCAAGTGTCAATTTTATTATTGTCTTCATTTTTTTTGTTGTGGGGAGCAGGAGCCCTGGTACATACTCACCCTGTAAGCTCCAGCACACGGTTGAGGTGTGGCATGTTGGGACAGGGTATATATATGTATAGAGTTTTGTACAAGAGTGGTCTAAGAATATTTTTTTTGGGTTTGGTAGTGACCTTGCTCATATACAGTTTTTTTTACATTGGCGACTTTGAATGTCTGTATTATTCCAAATGAATAACAGTGTTGCACGAGAGAAATTCAGAATGTTTAAATGAGTTCTAGGTATGATTATATAACACAAGAGAGAGAGAGAAAGATGTCGAATGAACACAACTACATGAGTGCGCAGTATGGAAATAGTGATCTAAAACAAAATGTCCCTAAAAATTAAACAAACACAATTACAAGATATATGACAAGTCTTGACGCCTCTAGCCCGTACCTGCCTGTGTGACTGGTAAGAAGGAACTTTAAAAACATAATCCACATGTAAAAATAAATTTATTTATTAACACACATAATGAAATCGCACCTCTCACAAAACACGTCTGTCTAGCTCGAAGGCTGGTGAAGGAATGAAGCGATCTTACATCGAGAGCCTGATTATATATTTGTGGAGTGCGTTCGGAGACTGACAAGTGACTAAGGTTATAGCTACTCGGAAATAGATGTGCATACGATTAGCATGACAAATGGATAAGATTTATACTTACGACATACATACTAATATATAAATTAGACTAGTTGAATTTTAAACAGACACAATAGAAATACACATAGTGAAATGGCACCAGCAGCTCACCGAAAACACATCCATCCACCTTGGAGGTCATTCGATGAGTGACTGGGTCGTATGATGTGCGCCTGCTTATAAGTTGTTAAATTGAGCGTGGCTGAGTTTAAATGTATTACTGACACAACCTATTTCCTTACAAAGCTACTATAAACGACTCGATTCGTCCTACAAGTACGTGAATGTATAAAAGTGAATTATTTAAAAATAACGGACGTATGACAAATTATTTTTTTTTCCCATTAAGTCTGTCAAATTCACGGCATTTGGTAGTAAAAAAACACGAGTTGAAAATGCTACGAAGTTTCGTCTACTGAACACAGAAATGGGGTTTACGCGATAAATGCACTATCGCATGATAAATTAAAGACTGTGAACGAGACCTGAACCCCGGAGCATATAATATCGCTTAACAAGAATCGCAGCTATCACACTCCGAAGTTCGGTGTATATAAAGGCGCTATTGAGGTACACATTCATCTAGTCCAAGCTTCTATGAGCAACTGAAGATGGCAGCGACTGGATACAGGGGTGTAGATGGCTCCTGACCTCCCCCAACCCTCGCCAGAACATGCTACTCTGTCCTTGAGGTTACTCATCCCTCTGCCCTCTATTGTCATTTTTTTCGGCAATGTACCACGATATCGACGACTGGCTAGATACAGCCACATCGCTCCCGACCTCCATGCACCCCCACCTACCACCTCCACCCCTCAGAGGTTAAGAACCCAGGAAATCCCTTCCACCTCTCCAATGCAGAGTTCGTTTTTGCTGTTGCCAAAGCACCGGGACACGCACCCTGGTGTCAATCCAACACTGCAAGAACCTGTTTAGTGGCAAAAACCCCCTCTACCTACACCACCCAAGAACTGGACCTTCCAACATGGCGCTTCGCAAAACCTGCCCTCCTCCAGGTCAGAAAGTGTTTTTTTTGTTGGCTGCCCCTGTCCTGTCGATTCAAGGCAATGCACTACACTTTCCCTTTACAGCACTCAAGAGGTGCATTTTTCGGATATTTTTAGAATTGGCTGATCCACAGATGTCTGGCCCTTCACCCTCAGAGTGCTGCCTCGGCTATGAATGGAGGCTTGCTTCAAGGTCAAAGCGACAGTTTCCCTAGCAGCGGATTTTGAACTGACCTGGGCTATTTCCCCTCTTCCTGCAAACTGTTATTTCCACTTGGAGATTGAAGCTTCCTCCCATATTTCGAAGTGCAAGAGGTTGGCATAATCCCAGCAAAATAAAATTTTGCTACCAAACTCCCGCCAATATAATTTTATTTTTCCTCACCACTAAGAAATATGTTCCAATTGTCTCCAACACATGGGGGTAGGGTTGTGTATGTCCTGGGTGAAGCATTATTCAGGATTTGAAATCCCTGGGGTTTAGTAGACAGGAGGAAGGTCACGGGCATGATAGGCAGTGTAGCAGTACTTTGCTTTAGTATGCCAAGCTAGGTATACACCACACACAATCTTTTATAGCCTCTCTCCATTCAAGGTGACCCAAGGCTTCCTGGGCCACCCCTGGTAGTCGCTTAACAGATCGGGCAATGCCGCCCATTCCCTGTGGGTTGCCAGACTCCTCATGACTGGCGAGGGGTATCTGCCATGATGGTTGGACCAATAGCTGGTACCAAGGTTCGACCACTTGGCGGGGTGTTGGACCACTTAGCACTCAGCCTGTTGGGGACCAAAGTCTGTACTTCAAATAAGAAGTACAAAGACATGGAATGGAGTGTGGTCAATGCCCCCCTTCCTCAAACTGAGAATTGGTCACATAATACCATGGTGGTCGAGGGAGCAATGGCTTAGCTGCAGTGATGAAACTGTGAAGAATACACAACTATATACGATATACACTCTCCATTTCAGAGCAAGGGCTACTTTCCCCGGTGAACTGCACACCCAGGAGGGGTCCTTACTGCTCTCTTGTGTCCGGCCGCCGGGGTGGTGGCCATTCTGGGTCATAGTAATTCCCTGCCACTAAGGATGTGGCTCCCAGGGAGAGGAGTGTGGCCAGCCCTTCAGTGGGTGTAAGGTAATGCCCAGAGAGGTCCTCTCAACCTCTGTGTGGAAGGGAATTCCTCTTGCCACTCCATTCGGGGGGATAATGTCGGCCATGAATAACCCATAAGTGTCATGGAAATTGAGTGGTAGCACAGGATGATCAGTCGGCCCCACTATGAGGTCATGGTCTGGTTGTGCCCTGGAAAGGCCCTAGGGGTATGGATAGAACCCCGGCAGATGACACATTTTGTTTCTGAGTGCGAGGATCTCAGAACCTCTATGGTATAGGGGGCGAGGAAGTGTGGACATGCCAGGTTTGGGCATCGGATCTGACCACCAGTCGCATTAATCCAGGCCTTCTTGCACTGAGAGGATGTGATTCCTCTCCACTGCCTATTGGGAGGCCGAAGCGGGGTAAGCTCATAAGGCTAAGAAGGCTGCGTTAAAATACAAAATACATGACCAAGAGGTCCACTGTAACTGTCTTCGACACACAATAAATTCAATTAAAACATATATTCCTTTTACAGCAAACTTTACTCCCATTTCCAGCAAACAATACTGCCATTTTTTCAACAACTTATTACTAATAAATGATTAATTTTCATACCACCACAACCATTAGAAATATTTATGTAAGTATTACAAACACACATCTTTATTCAATTTTTAAATAATATGATGTAAGCAAATACTCATGTTAAGCTTTATTTTTCAAACATTTAAATCGTACATTAAACAGACTTGTTCGATAAGTCTTATACTTTCAATGTGTTTTCTAAAAATATGTTATGTGTAGTTTTTCCACTTTTGAATTTCTGCCATATAATGCATATACATATGTTCAAATTCTTGTCTCTAGAAAATAAATATCGACATGATATTGCTAAAATAATACGATTCCAGCTTGAAATGGCTGCTATTGGAGCTGAAATCTGTTAGATTTCGTGATATTTCAACTGATTTATCTAAACGGGCAAATTTAACCTAAATTTGAAGGAAAATAGCAGCCATTTTGTATCCATTTACTATATAAGGAGGGATAAATTAAATTCTTTCTCAGTGTGAACTTGGCATCTGCTAAGGGCACTTTGTGTGCATATGCATGCATGTGCATAGCATTAGCACTAGTGAGACTTAGGGCATTTACTCTGATGCCATACATGTATTACAACATCAGGTATCCACTAAAACAGGCATCCACTACAACTCCAGGCAGCCATCACATTTACTACAGCTCCAGACATCCAATACAACATGTGCATACAACAACTTGAACATACATCATCTAAAATATACAAATTATTTCATCTCTGTATAAGCTCCCAACAGGTACAATGCATCAAGGTACCTGCTGTGACAATTGTGACTCTGAATGTGTTGAAAAGTTCAATGCGATTTTAGGTTATGGGAAGGCGAAAACATTATTTAGTTTAGACTGCTCCCAACTGCGAGTGCTGCCAAAAGAATTCATAATTTCTTTTGCAGGTCACAAATTAAATCTTGTGTATCCGTTCCTTGATGAACATTTACAAGCTGAAAAGGATAATGTATTCTATTTGCCATGCAATGACTGACCTTATGGCATACATGTCTTTCCTAATAATGGGAACTTGCAACATATGCGGAAGGATTGTATGTCGCGCAGGCTGGAACAGCTAATTGAAACTAGAATCATTCCAGATGTTGTAATTGACAATTCAGGAGTCGATGAAGTAGATTCCGAGGCAAGCACTGTCATCTTATAAAATTTATATTAGAGAGACATTTTGTAAATAGTGTATAAATAAATTTACATAAGAAATGATGTGCTATGCTCAGGGTTTCGAAAACTACCAAGTCAACTCCTTTGTAATAAAGGGGCTTGCTATTTCTTATGCAACCGACAGTAATGACTCTAATCTCCCAGACCTTGGTACAGTTTAAAACCTGAAGTTAAAATGATGTTCCGGGAACAGACTTGTGAGTTATATAAACTGAAATGGGAGTCTGGTGACATAGCTTACAAAAACATGTTCAATATGTAAATGATGAGCTACTCGAAGACTATCCAGGTATGTAAGTCTTCGAAAAAATTGAGAAATTCGACCCAGAGAAGATGTATTTCAGTATTTTTGGAGGACACAAGAAAGTATGGTTCCAGTCTCTAGGCAATGTATACTTTCAAACACAGATGTGTAACAGAGGTGAACATGTAATTTCGCAAAAGTTGCGAAGAAAGCATGCATACAGAACAAGTATTGTGTGATGAAGAAGAAGACTGTCTTGTTTTTAATATGTGGCCTCACAGCGAACTACCCTGTTCTTCTTGGGACCTATGTTTTAATAATCACAGTTTAGAAATAACCCAAGAACCAGGTCTTCATCAAATAAAATATAAATTGTTCAGAGAATTTTATGACACCTCCACCTTATGGATTGAAACATTTAATAATAAGCAACACATCATACAGATACAAAGCAGTAGCAGACTTCTGCGAACACCATGTGGAATGTGGGACTGTCATGTTTGGAACAGCATTGTTTGTGTCAGCAAATTTGATATAACAATGTTGTCTTTGAAGAGGTGGAAGAACATGCTACTATATAAAGAGAAAATTGTACACCACAGCTTCAGGTATGATGGAGAGGCTTGACTCCACTTCAGTACGCTAGTGTTACTCCAGGATATGGGCAAGTGTGGTTTAGAATTGAAGATGAAGATAGTCCACTACAGATACAGATGTGCAACGGAGATGAACATTGAAGTTTTTCAATAATCAGTCCTGAATGTAAGTACAAAGAAGTTGCAGATTGCATTGGACACAAGTGTGTAGTCTATAATTTAAGACTTGATGCAGATCTGGTGATTAGTTTTAACTAAATTAGTATGGTATATGGAAGGTGAAGAATTCACTAACATCCAAAATTTAGTAAAATTAAATATAAGTTGTGAAGGGAGTATTACTCTAAAAGTAGTGTTTGGACAGAACAATGCAACTACAAGCAACATTATACATACATCTGTGACTAAGAATTAACTTCTCTTGCAAATTTAGAGAGAAATAATTTATCAATATACATACATTGTTCCTTGCTAATTCTTCTCAGTTTTTGTTCTCAGTTGAGTGTTGGATGTCATAGTAGCAACATAAGGTATTTTTTTGTGCAAATCATTATGCCAGTGTAAAACAAGGAAAGTCCAATTTAACTTATGCCCTATGGTGCAACAGACTTTTTCGAGAATTAATGGAGACTTGAGATAATATTTTTCACTTTAAAGTAATATATTTTTCTCTTGGGGATGAAAAGAGTCACAAACTCATACAGTGTGGTGACAACAAGAAATGGCCAGTGTTTTATATAACTGCAACCACACCTCTTCCATATAGTATTGAATATGTGTACTCTCATTATGTTGAATCATATTATGGTTAGGTAGAAAGCATTGTTTTGCATGCCCCTACACATAAATACATTTGTGTGCATCAGATAGGTTAAAACCAGGGCATAAGAAATGCTCCCTCCTTGAAAGGAGAGGTCAAGAAGGGGACCTGGATTAAATATTAAGAAAATACATAACAAATTTATATTGAAGCAAGTTTTCCCAGTTTATGGTAAAACAACACCTTTGTTATATCAAATTTACTGACACAAACAATGTTGTTCCAAACTTCACAGTCCCACATTCAACATGGAGCTCATAGAAGTGCACTACTGCCTTGTATTTGCATGATGTGTTCCTTATTATTTCATGTTTCAGTCCATAAGGTGGATGTGTTTTAAAATTCTCTAATCAATTTATATTTTATTAGTTGAAAACCTGGTTCTTTGGTTATTTCTACACTTCGATTTTTAAAACATAGGTCCCAAGAAGAACAGGGTAGCTTGCTGTCAGGCCATATATAAAATACAGTAGTCTTCTTCATCACACAACACTTGTTCTGTATACATGCTTTCTCCAAAACTTTCTGCGATATTCCAATGTTCATCTCTGTTACACATCTGTGTTTAAAAGTATATATTGCCTACATACTGGAACTATACTTTCTGGTGTCCTCAAAAAATACTGGAATACATCTTGTCTGGGTCGAATTTCTCCATTTTTTCAAAATCTTACAATACCTGGAACAAACCTTTTTTTTTCGAAAAATTAATATCTCTCACTACACACAGGTAGGATGATAGTACAGATATTCTCGTAAAGCTTTGCTTTTACTTTGTGAGCAGCATGTTTTTTTTGTTCACAGTGATTAGTATTATAGCATTTGACATTTGAATTAATACTCGAAGAGTCATGGTATCTTCTGATATTTATTACTTCTGCATTGGATAAAGCTTTTTTTTAGTTTCCTTCAGGATTTTTCTAAGCACATATATGGGATAGTCTTCAAGTAGCGCATCATTTACACATTGAAAATGTTTTTCGGAAGCTATGTCACCAGACTCCCATTTCAGGTTATGTATCTCGTAAGTCTGTTCTGGAACATTATTTTAACTTCAGGTTTTAAACTATACCAAGGTCTGGGAGATTTAAAGTATGATACTTTAGTGCCATTAGTGTTGGTTGCATAAGAAATTGCAAGCCCCTTTATTACAAAGGAGTTGTCTTGGTAGTTTTCGAAACCCTGAGCATAGCACATTTTTTTAACGTAAATTTCTTTATACACTATTTACAAAAAGTCTCTCTCATATAAATTTTAAGAGTTGACAGTCCTTGCCTCGGAATCAACTTCATCAATGCCTGAATCGTCCATTACAACATCTGGAATGATTCTAGTGTCAAGTAGCTGTTCCAGCCTGGATGACATACATTCCCTTCACATATGATGCAAGTTTCCATCATTATAAAAGGCAAGCATGCTGTAAGGACAGTCATCACATGGTGAATAGCTTATAAATGTTCAGACAGTAATGGATACACTAGTTTTAATGTATGGCACACAAAATTAATTATAAATTATTTCAACAACACTCGCAGTTGGGAGCAGTTTAAACTCAATAATGTTGTTTCCTTCTCGTAAGCTAAAATAGCGTTGAACATTTCAACACATTCTGAGTCACAATTGCCACAACAGTAACCTTGATGCATTGTACCTATTGCGACCTGATGGAGAAATGAAATCTCTTGTAGATCTAGATGATGTATGTTCAAGTTGTTGTAGACACCTGCCATTGTATTGGACATCTGGAGCTGTAGTAAATGTGATTGCTGCCTGGAGTTGTAGTGGATGCCTGGCATTGTAGTAAATGCAATAAGGTTTGCTAGTCCTAATGCTATGCACATGCACGCATGTGCACACAAAGTGACCTTAGCAAATGCCGAGTTAACACTGAGAAAAAATTTACCCTCCTTATATAATATATGGACACAAAATGACTGCCATTGTCCTTTAAATTTAAGCTAAATTTGCCCTTTTAGGTAAATAAGTTGAAATATAGTGAAATTTAACGAATTTCAGCTCCAATAACAGTCATTTCAAGCTAGAATCATATTATTTCAGTAATATCACATCGATATATATTTTCTAGGGACAAAAATATGTAATTATATATATATTATATATATATTATGGTAGAAATCCAAACATGAGAAAACTACACATAACATATTTTTAGAAAAAGAGATTGGAAGTATAAGACTCATCGAACAAGTTTAACATATGTTTTTAATGTTTGAAAAGTAAAGTTTAACTAGGGTATTTGCTTACATTGTAATAGTAAAAAATTGAATAAAGATGCATGTTTGATATTACTTGCAAAAAAATTGTCTTATAGCTGTGTCGGTATAAAAATGAATCATTTATTAGTTAAAAGTTGTTGGAAAAGCGGGAATAATAGTTGCTATAAACAGGAATAAAGTTTGCTGTAAAACTTAATATATTTTTGAATTGAATTTATTGTGTGTTGACAATTGGAACGCAATTCTTAGTGATGAGGTAAAATAAAGTTTTATTGGCAGGAGTATGGTAGCAAAATTTTATTTAGCTGGGAATATGTAAACCTCTTGTGCCTCGAGTAATGTAAGGAAGCTTCAGTCTCCAAGTCAAAGTCACAGTTTGTAGGGAGGAGGCGAATAGCCCAGGTCATTTCAAAATCCACTGAACCTCCCTAGGGAAACCATCACTATGACCTTGAAGCAAACCTCCATTTATAGCCAAGGTAGCACTCTGGGGATGAAGGACCAGACCTCCACGATGAGCCAGTTCCCGAGATATTCGAAAGACATGTCACTTGAGTGCTGTAAGGGGAGGGGGTAGAATGTGACCTTGAATCGATAGTGCCCTCCGTGGACAAGGGCAGTCAACTGATAAAACCCTTTCTGACCATGAGGAGAATGAGTTTTCTGAAGCGCTGCATTGGAAGAGACAGTTCTTGGGTAGTGTGGGTGGAGAGGGGTGTTTGCCATTAAACAGATTCTTGCACTGTTAGATCGATACTAGGGTGCATGTCCCGGAGCTTTGGAAACAACAAAAATGAGATCTGCATTGGAGGGGTTAGGAGGGGAGGGTACTGATTGCCGAAGATGCGGTCATTGACAAGGGCTGGGTGTGATTGGCCTTGGAGAAGATACTGATTTTTTGGGCGAAAACGAACTCTGTGTTGGTGGGGTGGGAGGGATGGTCTGGGTTCTTGACCTCATGGTACATCGCTCTTGGGAGGCATGGTGTTAGGTAGGGGTGCAGGGAGTTCGGGAGCGATGTGGCCTTATGTAGGCAGTCGTTGCCATTTTGTTACATTGCCAAAAAATTGACAATCTAGGGCAGACGGATGAGTAACCTCATGACAGAGTAGCATGCTCTGGCGATGGGTGAGGGAGGTCAGGAGCCTTCTGCACCCCTGTATCCAGTGGCTGCCATCTTCAGTTGCTCATAGAAGCTTGGACTAGATGAATGACAGACACATTTTGAAAGAGGTGTAATTTCATTACACATGTTAATCAATTAATTTATTTTTACATAAGTATTACATTTCTAAAATTCCTCCTCACAAAATCACAGGCAGACAGACGTGTAAGGTATGTGCGAGAGGCGTCAGGTAGTGTCATATATCTTGTTATTGTGTTTGTTTATTTTATAGGGACATTTTGCTGTAGATCGTTATTTCCATACTGACACTCATGTAGTTGTGTTCGTTCGCTATAATTCTCTCGCTTGTGTTATTTAATCATATATATAACTCATTTAAACTCTCTGAATTTCTCCTGTGCAATGTTGTTATTCATTTGGAATAGTGCCTACATTCAAAGTCGCCTATGTAGCAACACCATATATGAGCAAGATCACTACCAAACAAAAAAAAATACATTTAGACCACTCTTGCACTAAACTCTTCATATTTATACCTTGTTCCAACATGCCACACCTCAGTCATGTGCTGGAGCTCACAGGGTGAAGTTGTACCAGATCTCCTGGTCCCCACAACAAAAAAAAAATAAAGAAAATATTAAAATTGACACTTCGTACTCTCTTGCACCAAACACAAACATAAGAAAATTAACCCTTTCAATACATTTAACCATTAAATTAAATTTAACCCTTTCAATAAATTTTACCCGTTTCGTTTAATCAACCCATTCCATTTTAATTGCCCCTTTAAATATATTTACTTAACACTTTCAATCAAGTTGATATTAAATTAATTATGTCAATCAAAATAGGCGGCATCCCCTTTGTTTCATAATCCGCACGCCTCTACTATTCACAAGTAGGTCAGCTATTTTACAACCCCACAAAGTGAACATATAAATCAGTTTTATTCAGCCACCGCAATGACCAGAAAGATGCAACTGTTTTCAAATAGAACCAATTTCACTTTCTTTTACACTTTTGTGTCTTGTTTTCACGATTTCAGGCGTAACTCAAAGTATTCCACCTAATACGCCGAAAAATATATATGTTACTTTAAAAACAAGTCTTGATTTTTTCTTATTCGCGAACTGGTATATTGTAATTAATGCTTCGTATTTTTAAGTGAGTCGTTGAATGCGTCGTGTATGCAAATCAAAAGTTCAAATTTTTTTTTGTAAATGAATTGAGGCGTAATTAACTGAAGTGTTGAAAGTACGCTTCATATATATCATTTTTTAATTCAGAAAAATAAAACATTCAGTGTTAGTGTTTCCATGGCCTCTGCTCTTTTTGTTATTTTGTCTGCGAGCTTTATCACAGTATGATATTAATGTGATATTTTATCAAAATCACCTTAAATTCGACTACAGGTCTGCGGTAATCACTCTGCTGTCATCACAGAACGCATATTAATTAATTATTTTAACCATATTTACTAATTTATCATAAACTACGCTTGTCTAAGTAGTTTACTAAAAGTACAATTCATTTACTATGGTCGATAGTAAGAAAAAGTACAACTGAAATATAGTTATTTAACTCTCACGCTTGTGTAAATGTGGTTACAAGCTTAGAAATATAAGCCATAGACCTATTTATATCAGAGACAAAACGGTATAGATGTTGCACAATGGTCAACTGTATAAGCAGCAAGACTTTATTTTGTAATACTACAATTCTATTTTCTTTTCCCCGTAGTGAAGGAAAAACCCTCTGTGGTGCTACATTAACACTGTAAGTTCCAGTTAAAAGTCGTTTGGGAACACCTTGGGTATAAGTAACTGTTATCCAAATTACACTTGCTCCACAGTAAGCTCCAGGATTATCTGGTGGTGATTTGGGGAGTCTATTGGGGATTTTTTCAAACTGAATGATTTTGCAACGTATGCACAGTTGAGTACATCAGTAGCAAACTATGAATATAATATGAACGTTATTGAAACGAATTTTTCGCGTCTTGTACTTCAAGTGGCGTTTAATAAAGTTTAGGTGTAAGCTGTAATCAGTAGTTTGCTTTATCCACTTATTGATTAAACCTTATCGGAGAACGCCATGTTAACTTACAACCGGCGACCTAGTTCCTGCTATGAACGCTTTGCTTATCTCCTTTCCTTCTTGTCTACTAGGCTGTAGTGTGCACTAACGAACTACCATAAATGTATTTAGTCTAAATTTCAAAACAAATTCGTTTAGATCCTTTCGAATTCAGTAACATTTCACTTATTTTGTCCAGTGCATTATACAATAAAAATTCACTGTATTTTTAATGCCCGTACTTGACATAGGTAATTTTCTTGGCAGCAGCTTTAGTGATTATAGGATATTTACAGTGAAGTGAGGAGATTTGAGAGCCCTCCAATTTGGAATAGTAGTCCATATATATGTTTTATTGTACTCTTAGAGGTTAACTTCCGAATGCGGTGGAATAAACACACTGTGTTTCTTACTTGCATGGCAATATTTATTTTAAAAGGTGGTTAAATGGTAAGAAATGGCTGAAAGTAAAAAGTAACTAGGGCGTCAAAAGTGCCCACTTTACCGTGAACAGCCTATACCAATCGAAAACCTAAGTGAAAATGTCTCACGCCTCGGCCAACAGCAATGCTACCTTACATGTGTTAATTTTTTAAGTATCATTCAATGGGCTTCATCTGCATCAAATCAATGCCAAGTGTATGCCAACAACTAAAAGATCTCTAAGATGTATAAATAGGCTTAAGAGTATCGTAAAAGTTCTACAATTTAACTTTACAACTGACAGTGGGCTACGACAGACTGCGTTAATTAATAGTAAATATCTGTAGGTGTGATGTTTTGTGATGAACAATATATAGAGATGATGGAAAATCGTGAAAATTTTTGAGCCAACATATTTTCAACAACACTCCAACTAATTTATTCTTTCACGATTGAATGAACAAGATTTTGACTCAGATAAGTTGTCTGCGACCAAGTACAAACGATCTGCCTTATAGTATCAGAATCCTGATTGGTCCAGTAAAATAAGATAGTAGCTTCATACATGCACGACAGCCAATGAAGAAACAAAACTGTCGGACATGTGAACAGTACGTTGAATCCTAGCAAACAGTCCACTTTTTTTTTTTTCGCGATAAACCACCATCTCTAACAATATAAAGTAAACATTAATTTCGAAAGTAGAGCGGAGAGATCTGGGCGGCTCTTAACATCGAACTCTTGAGAACCGATGAGGGTGAAGCGAGGTGAGAATGGAGCAATGCCAGAATGCAAGGGCAGGGGGAAACGGGATATCCCCGAGAAAATCCGCCGACCAACGGCATCGTCCGGCACTATTCCCACATGTGAAAGTCCGGGAGGGAGTCCGCCGTGAATCGAAAACGGTTGGAGAATTATTAGCCACTACACCACCGTGGCCCCTATTGCTACAGATTTGCCCCCAATTAAATAATAGAGTCACCGCTGAAAGTTCTGTAGGTAAAGGCTGTTCACGAAAAAGTGAGCACTTTTGAAATGAACCTTACAAAAGAAATCACTGTCACTGCATGCATGTATTTTAACGGGTGTACTGGGTCACATGCGTCCAGTAAAGTTGGTAACACGGGATGGAAAGTAGTTCCATATCTTAGCGTAGAATAAAAAGTGTTAGGTAACTAAATGTGATAACTTAAATTATATATTTCGACTTCTATTGTTTTTTTAATGCATTGGAAGTGTAAAAATGAGCAGATTTGTAATATATTTACTTTTCTAATAATTTCACAGTTTGTCTTGACCGACGCATGAACAAAATGATGAGGCCCATGGCTATGTTAAGTTTACATAAGGCAGGTTAACACACAACGTGCTACAAGTAAATACTAAACAGGGTTTTCAAAAGAGCTCGCTTTACCGTGAACAGCCTATACACGCAGTGCGACTACAACACTGCACGTCAGTTCAGAGCCTTGCGCTCAACGGCGATGGAGCGCTCGATGAGCGCGGCAATGTCGTCCTTAACGTTCCCTCACTTATCGGACTCAAACACAGAAGAAAAAAAACGCCAGGTAGGAGGAGGTCTTAACCAATTCATTCCCCTTGTCCATGATCGAAGACATATTGCTACTGAAGGATTTTTTTTCTAGCGAGCCCCCAAATCCCGCTACGCCAGCGTGAGCGCCTTCACAGTTCTGTGTGCCCTCCGGCATGCATGTTAGTAGCTAAGTCTGTTGGAGAATGGGATAAGTCTCGGGGCAAGCCCTCTACGCCTTAGGTCACGGTTAATTAATAAAATTGGGTACACGCACCGTGGCTATAGCAGGGTTATCTGGTGCCATGGCCGCAATTGTAGCCATGGACACACCCCGAAAGAAAAAGGGTCTAGTAAGGGGCATAGAAAACCAGTCAAAGCGAAAAGGGCCTGGAGAAAACTATGCTACACTCGCGGAGGATAAATGTAATTCCTTTTATTGGATTAGGGCTGGAGAAAGTAGGGTAACTGTTAGTTCGCTAAGATAGACTTTGTGAGGTTAATGAGGGTGATATGAAATGTGTCGATCTGCTGCTGGAATGTATCCAGGGTCGTACCGCAGTAGCACGGCCCTGGAGGCGGGGGACAGAACTGCGCCACCCGCCCGCAGATGCCAGTCATCTCTCTGGAAGCAGAAAAAAGAGTTAGTTTCCAGGCATAAAAGGAAGTGGAAGGGGGAGGTGGTGCGATGTAGTGAAATGGCATTACCTACAGTGGTAGTTGGCTTGCAGCTAGTGTTGTGTTGTGTGTAGTGTTGGCAGGTGTATAGGGTCAACGCACAGACCTACACCAGACCGAACTCCAGGTTGGATCCCGCGATGCTGACACTCGGGTGTGCACGCAGTGTAGCATAGAAAACAAATTTTGCAATGTATAGCACAGGGCCATTTCCGAGCCAGAAGCTGTACAGAGCCTGCTTTGCCTTTTTCTGTGTTCACATAGTGCTTCGCATAATTGTATGTGTTGGTGGGAATTATCACGCGACATACTGGGATAGTTTAGGGACGTTATGGCGGCCTGTAAGCAAAAATGCTTTTCGGCCGCTTATATTTTTTTGTGTTTCCTCGGGGTCATAATCCCCAAGGCTGGATATTTTTACTGAAGGATACTTACGGTTGTCGCTGTTTAAGCCTCTTCCTTTCGAGTAACGTGACTGGTTGAAGGTTCTGCACCTATCATCATGATGATTGGTTAACGCTAACTTCAACGAACGCTCAGTGCCTAGTTCAATTGTTGCAAGAAGCAAGGTCGACACGATAACAGCGCCCATCAAAAACTAAACGATTGCAACACTCGAGTTCGTAAATTAATTCGGGACTGAAAGGGTCTAAAGACTCTTCGCGATAAAGTGAGCAGTTTTGAATTCAACCTTAGAATAATGTTACTACTCCTATACCTGCATATACTGCAACGAGCGCTCTGAGTGATATGCGCACAGTAATGTTGGTAACGGTGGATGGAAAGTAGTTCCATATCTTGACGTCGAATAAAAAGTGTTAGGTGACAATTTGTGATAATTTAAATTATTTATTTTGCTTTCTGTTATTTTAATGCATCGAAGTGTAAAAATTAACATGTTTGTAAAATGTGCACTTTTCTTATAATTTCGCATTTTCACTGGATCGACGCATGGATAAAGTGATGAGGCCCATGACAGTGTTAATTTTACATAAGGCCGAAGAATACTCAATGTGCGGTCAAGTAGATCATAAGCAGGGCTTTCAAAAGTGCTGATTATACCGTGAACCGCCTATAAGAAACCTGCGAAGGCCGGAAAAAACGACGTAGGCCTATTGTCCGTGGAGTTTGAACCGGGAGGGGGGGGGAGGGGGGATGCATCTGCGGAGCGGACAGCCGATTCCACGGCGAAGCCGCACTCCGACCACGTCAATTACCCGCAGAGCTGTAATCCCAGATCCTTCCGCCCAATTAGAAGTCACAGCGGGAAGTCAATCACAGCGTGACCCCCGGGCCGCGCGTTCAATCAGCGCACGAGGGAAGTCGCCTTACCCCCCCCCCCCCCTTCCCGACGGTTAAGCCGGAGAACTCAAGCATGGAGTTCTTAAGGGGGGATCCCTAGTATAGGCCATTCATGGTGAAGTGAGCACTTTTCAAAGATCTCTTATTCGGAATAATAGTCAATAAATATACGTTATTTTAGCCGTCGACGTTAACTTCCGAGTGCAGTGGAATATACGCCCTCGGTTTAATGGCAATATTTAAATAAAAAGGTTGTTAAAGGATAACAAAATTACTGTAAGGAAAACTTAACTAGGGCCTCAAACGTGCCCACTTTACCGTCAAGATCCTATAAACAATTTGAAACGCCTTAAGGTAACATCTTGCCATCATTTCTCGCAAATTAGATCTTTAACAGTAACGTATTATTACATATGATGTGAACCAATGGATTAAACCACAGATGCCACTTCAAAATATTTTCTTTTTCCTTGAGGTACCTGCACAGGAATGCCACAGTGATACTATTTTTAATAATATCCACTTTTTTTTCTCTTTATATTTATTAACAGGATAAAAGTTAAAAAATTAATTCCTACAGTTTGGGGCAATCCAATAAAGACAAAATAAGTTTGTTTCAAGAACCTAATATTTTATTGTCCTTGTACCAACAGTTAATTTGCTTAAGCAAGAAAAAATTTGTTTTATTCGCTAAAACCTTTTCCTAAATGTGGCTGAGAGCAAATAATTGATTGTCGGTGTACGGAAAAGTTAAGGTATGTTCGGTATACTGTTTATTAATAGGAAGGTGGTACGCGGTGACACAGGAAACAGCCAAACTGGTTTCCGTGAATTGGTGGGTGCATAAGATTCTCAAAGAAAACCTCTTCTTTGAGGTTGTTTTCTTAACAATAAAGCAAATTTGCTCTGATTCAAAGCCGAGGTTACAGACACATACACTCTTAGAAACTGTTCGCAAATATATCACACGAGTGAATACGTATAGTCAGAAAAAGCGTACCATAAAGTTGTTTTTTCCCCATACATAGGTGGTAACGTTCGTACATTTGCTCAGGAAACAGTCAAACGAATAGGGAATTTATCAATTAAATATTGTAACGGTGCTAAATTTTTTTCCTGTATTTGCAGCCTGATTTATGGTAGTATTTCCATACAATGTGTAGGTTAAAAACTACCTTTACGGTTTAGGAAGTTTACTAGGAAATTTTTTACGGTGTAGGTTTGGTGATAGTAAGTTTCTTTTCTACACTGCTTTTACTTTCCTCTATAGCAAATAAATATACTTTCTTTGAGCTGCTTCTGTTTACAGTAAAGTAATATTACTTCATATAGTCAATTCACAGTAAACTGAGCACGTTATGTATTTTTCCGCTGGACCTCATCATTTTATTCATGCGTCAGTCAAGTGAAACTGCGAAATTTTTAGGAAAGTAAATATATAAATCTGCTCCTTTTCACACTTCGATGCATTAAATATCCATCGTTACCAACTTTACTGGGCAAATGTCACTCAGTGCGCTCATTAAAATATATGCTTTCAGGGGCAATGATTTTTTTCTAAGGTTCACTTCAAAAGTGTTCACTTTATCGTGAACTGCCTTGACCAAAGGTAATGGCTGAGGGATATAAACATCACTGTCGTGCATCGTAGTTTTCCATACATAACTGCTGCTCCGGCACAAACATTCATAAACCAATAAGCATATTCAGCAACTGAGCAAATGTGCAGTTCTCCTACAGACACTTAATATTTGACTGAATTGTAGGGATTCTCCAAGTCACTAATCTCAATTCTTCCGAACAGAAGTTAGGCTATAAACAAGGGGGACGCTCGGAGCTATTATAATTATTATTTTAGTGGCTATAATTGTGAAAGTTTCGTTTTTTCTCTCTTCATTACTAACCAAGGATGTTTTTCAGAGCACAAATTTTCTTTACAGCGCAACTGACATTACCACAAAGACTTCACGCCCAACTAACTCTTATTGTAGCGACAATGCAAGGTATTCATAGTCATTCAATTCCAGACCAAACAAAAATTATGTTTGGAGGAAACCTACTTTACAGAGGTTCGTAATTATTCATCGCTTTATTTGCGGCAACTAATCATGTGTTGCAGCAAATAAAGTGTTCTTGGAGGGTACGATCTCCATCAAAGTAGAAATATTTAATGGCGTCACAACTTGCGGTAGTTTACCTTGTTTTGTGAGTTCGTAATTTGTTGTACTAAGCTAAAACAAAGGGACGCGTAATGTTGACATTCTAAAGAAGCATACGTAATATCCCCGTAGGCCGTCGGAAAAGACTGTTCGCGATAACGTGAGCACTTTTGAAATCAACCTTGGAGAAACGTTACTGCTCCTACTTGCATATAATTAAAACAAGCTCACTGAGTGACATATGCCGAGTACATTTCAACGATGGAGGGGAGGTAGTTCCATGTCTTAACGTCGAATTAAGAGTGTTAGGTAAACTTTTGTGTAAACTTAAAATATATATTTCGCCTTCTGTTTTTCTAATGGTTCTAAGTGTATGAATGAGCATATTAGAAAAATATTTACTTTTCTAATTCTTTCGTAGTTTCACTTGACCAACGCATTAATATGGCGATGAGGTCCTTGACTGTGTTAATTTTACACGTGGCAGAAGAACACACGTGTATACAAGTAGATCTTAATCAGGGCTTTCAAAAGTGCTCAGTTTACAGTCAACAGCCTACATACGAAATTATAAATTCAGCAGAGTAAAAGCCTGATGTATACAGCATAGACGCTCTAGTATAAATTATGTTTTCGTTAATACTTCGCAGAGTACTCACGAGAAACATTAGCCCCGCCGAGTAGGCCTTTCGCCTAGCTACCTCCGAGGATGTGGCGCCCTGTCAACCTATCAGCGTGTTCTACACGCCGTGGGTTTTAGCACTTAGCTTTATGAGCAATCTATTTTACGAGGGGCGCTCATTTATCACGGACTCGTTACAATTCTTGCTCACCTCGCAGATGTTTAAATAAATGCTTAAATCCTCTTTGTGTTGGGCTTTCAGGAGCGACCAGACGGTGCAGGCTACTCGTGCGACTAATTATTGTATTTTTAATTAGCGAGTGAGTGAAGAGATCTGGGTGGCTCTTAACAGCGAGGTCTTGAGAGCCGATGAGGGTGATTGAGGTGAGCATGGAGCAGCGCCGGAATGCCAGGGCGGGGGGGGGGATGAGAGATCCCCGAGAACATCCCCCGACCAGCGGTATCGTCCGTCACGATTGCCACATGCGAAAATCCGCAAGTGGCCCGGTCGGGGATTGAACTCGGTACACCTTGTTGGGAGGCGAGCAGGCTAACCGCTCAGCCACCGCGGCCACCTTTTAAATGAGAGAAAAATACTTATTTACTGCGACTATTTACTGGCGAATCAACGAGATGTGCTGGGAATGTGTTGAGAATACTTCGCTGCTCAGTGAAACTAAAAAGTAAATCTGTGAAGCTGATTTACTGTCATCATCAGAGAACCGGAAAAGTATGGATTTATTTGGCAACTAGCTATATTCCAACACTTTGTATATACGAGTTTCAGTAGTTCACTGGCTGATAATTTTCACCTGAGTCCAAGTAGCACGGGATTCGAATTAATTTTCAGGCAGATTAGTTAGGCCTACTAGCCCTAGTTGGTTAAGTCTGTGGATTACAAACTGCGATGGAATTGAAAAACAGTTAAGTTTACGTATTGTGTTTTATGTCCGGCTTACTGCTAAGTTATTTCGTTAAGTTCCCCGGTATTTAGCCATGGTCGGCCTGGGCGGTTAGATTGCTCGCCTCTCACCAAGGCGAACCGGGTTTCTTCCCCTGCCGGGACACTCCCGGATTTTCGCAAGTGGGAATCGTGCTGGACGATGCCGCTGGTCGGCGGGCTTTCTCGGGGATCTCCCGTTTCCCCGGCCCTTTCATTCCGGCGCCGCTCCATGCTCACCTCAATCACCCTCATCGGCGCTCAACACCTCACTGTTAAGACCCGCCCAAATCTCTTCACTCGAAAATTCCTGACTGCCCGAGTGACTAATTTTGGCAATGTTCCAATTGGCACGCTTGATTAACAAAATTATCACGTGACCCGTTCTGTCCACAAAATCGATTACGTATTTTTGTGATTTTCGTTCTGAGTTTTGTCAGCTTCGAAACCGACAAATTTCCAAAATGCAAACTACCCAATAACCGCCATATTAGGATTTCCTTTTTAAAACTTTTAAATACTGGTATAGGCGAAGTTATTGTAATAAACAAATGTGTATTGTACTCATAAAGCAAGTTCGTGAAATATTCTTGAAACAGGTATTTTCTTATGACATAATTTTTGTTAAGTGGCAGTTTCACATCATGTTTCCTATATTTAGGGATAGGAAAATTTCGCGAGTTCAATTAACTGTACGCTAGAATCCACAATCATTTGTATAGTTGTACCTCAGATGTTTGTTCATTGGCTGTTGCCCCATTGTTATCACACAATTGACAGTACAGGATACGCTTTTTGTTCTCTTGCAAGTCGGTTATTGGCGCGGAGTCGTCCAGGATGTGTCTAATAAACTCTGATCCAATTGCAAAGGTGACTTCAGTGTACTCGCGTTTGAAATATATCTTATCCTGAAACGAAATCGCGAAATTTTCCTATCCCTAGTTATATTTTCTTATTCATTAATTTTATACGGTACCCTTGCAACTTTCTGGAATAATATTAGTTGATGTACTTTTTATTTTCGTATCATTATAAGACCGAAATCATGGTTGCTGGCATATTCAACGATACAGTGTGGTGGTGCACCAACTAAACATTACGAAATGCTAGATATAAATGACGAAACTCGAAACGAATTGGAACACGGCCTCTGCCTCTGCGATGAAGAGACACTCCACTCTTTCCAGTCATAGTTCCCTGCATCTCGCAGCATTGTGCCACAGTCAGCCCTGTACACAACAGAAAACCGCGTCTAGTGTGAAGGAAGAGCCTATGTATCAAGAGCACCATTCACTAATGACACAACACTTAATAAAACAATTTGTGCGACTACAAAATTATTCTGTCAATATTGAACCCACAAAAGATTTCACGGCACCAACGAAGTAAATGATGTTCACAATAAAGTGACCACTTAAGAAGAACCTTGGGGAAAAAAGTCACTGCTCCTGCCTGCATATAATTTAACGGATGCACTGAGTGACATTCGCTTAGTAAAGTTGGTAACGATATCTGGAAAGTAGTTTCATGTTTTAACGTCGAATAAAAAGTGTTAGGTAACCATTTGTGATAAATTAATATTATTTCTTTCACGTTCTGTTTTTTTTAATGCATAGAAGTGTAAAAATAAGCAGGTTTTAAAAGTATTTACTTTCTTGATAATTTCATAGTTTCACTTGACCGACGCATGAATAAAGAGATGAGGCCCATGGAAACGTTAATTTTACATAAGGTGGAATAATACACAACGTCCATTCAACTAGACCTTAAGCAGGGCTTTCAAAAGTGGTAATTTTACCGTGAATAGCCTATAGTTAGTATTTGGTAGAAAACACAAAAATACTTTTGTGGTGACCAATAAATTCAGTGTTATTTTGGGTAATAATGTGTTCGTTGGACGTAGCAACACTAACACTGATAAGTGGAGGTCCCAAAAGTATTTGCGAGTTGTGGGCCGCGGTGGCTGAGCGGTTAGACTGCTCGCCTCCCAACAAGGTAGACCGGGCTCTATCCCCGTCCGGTTCACTCCGGATTTTCGCAAGTGGGAATCGTGCTGAAAGATGTTGCTGATCGGCAGGTCTTCTCGGGGATCTCCCGTTTCCCCCGCCGTTTAATACACTTAAAAATGTGTGTATACATACGGAATGTTTTACGGAAATGTACAGTGTATATTCGGAAAGGCAATCCGTAATGACGAAAAACGGAGTTAAGTCCGTAAATACAAAATACGGAAAGTCTCCGTATTCACTTTGCCTTCGAGTTACGGGGACGAACAATGCCGATTCTACACGAAGCTTTCTTAGCCACTGTAACAAGAAAATTATCGTTTCCACGGCAGTTAAGGTTATCCACGCGACTATGGCCTATTCTTTCAAACATTAAAAAATATCATCAGGCGTCTGTAGCATTTGGCAACACTAAAAATACACTAAATTTAATATGAACTTAATTTTTTTCTTTCGTATTTTTAATAGAGATACAAAAGTAATACCATTATTCTAAAGTGAGAGTTATAGGTGAATGGTAGAGTCGTAGACTGGAAGTTTTATGACTCGGTTTCAAACCTCGCTTAAGTACAAAATATTTTAACTTTGTTAATATCATTTTTATACACGGTAGAACACTCCATAACGAAAATCAAAGATATTTTCACTATCCCTTATTATATTTTAAACGGAAAGTATAGAAAACTGACTTGGAAATTACCGGAGAGGTTCTATTGAATATACGGAAAGTCCGTTTCTGTAAACTA
Source organism: Dryococelus australis (assembly GCA_029891345.1). Classification (NCBI taxonomy): domain Eukaryota; kingdom Metazoa; phylum Arthropoda; class Insecta; order Phasmatodea; family Phasmatidae; genus Dryococelus; species Dryococelus australis. The sequence continues at coordinate 5,709,895 of CM057003.1, read as the reverse complement.
ATGTATACGCAATTTTACGGAGAGTTTACGGGACACTTCTGGATAAAATTTTACCAGCACTTTTCCGTAAAATGAAGGATTTTTTAACAGTGTACCGGCGCTGCTCCATACCGACCTCACTACACCCACATCGGCCTCCAAGAACTCCAAATCTCTCCACTCACCCACCCATCTGTTCCTCTTTCTCAGGGGCTGGGAAGAATCTTTCGCAAATGATTCCGGAGATCCGCCTCGAAACAAAACTACAAGTGTCATTGGCACACTTTGCCGCGGCAATTCCACGCCGGGTGAGAGATGGCAGAACGCCGCTAGGTTGTCGGAAGTCCTTTGTGCGGGGAGTGACCTACCTCCCTCGCCGACGTGTCGCGGGGTCAGGAGGCGATCCTGCAATGTCGCCGGCCGAGGGTTATTTGCAGCTAGAGCCACGTGACATTTCCACGGCGAGAATATGACGCCAGACGGTCGATCGCTGCACACGCGACCATCGTCCAGATTACAGCCCGCCCGCCAGCTGGAGCACGGCACTATACGCTGTTCACGATCAAATGAGCACTTTTAGATCTTACTTGTATGCACGTTGTGTATTCTTCCACCTTATGTAAAATTAACATTGCCATAGGCCTCATCAATTTATTCAAGTGTCGGTCAAGCGAAACCGTGAAATTATTAGAAAAGTAAACATTTTATAACTCTGCAAATTTTTACACAATAAGGTGTTTTAAAAAATAGAAAGACTAAGAAATAATTTAAATGATTACGAATGGTTACCTAACACTTTTTATTCGATGTTAACATATGTAACTATTTTCCATCCACTGTCACCAACTTTACCGGGTGCGTGTCACTCAGTGCGCCCGTTAAAATATGTGCAGCCAGGCGGCAGTGGCATTTTTCTAAGGTTCATTTCAAAAGTGCTCACTTTATTGTGAACTGCCTATATAAACTCTCGGTTTGATTCTTGGCCTGGGAGACGCGCGCCGCCACATCATGATTTTTAGAAAACAATGTCAACGCTTCCATGGAGTTGTGTAACCAGGGGTTTTCCTCGGAGGGGGCTCTTTAGGATTGCAATGTGGGTACAAGTAATATTTATTTAAGTACTTAATTTTTATTCGATTCACACAACCAGGCAATCAGCTTTTATAATGCTAATTGAATTGCTGTATAATAATGTGGGCTTAGTTTTAAAATTACAACTCGTTATGGAAAAATAAAGTTTTTAATGATACAAAATACGTACACATTATCCCACACATAATAAAACCTAGTATTTACAAAAAAAAACGTAGTGATTCAAATTCTGTTTAGTGAATATCCCAGGCAAGATAAAAGTTTTCGTACACAATAAACTCCAGGGCAATTCTTCGTTTACCCCCTTTAGCGAAACATTCAATAACTTTTCCAACATCAACATTTATATCACGGTGGACAAATAACATACACAGACCATTCAACCTTTCCTCTGTCATTCGCGTTCGTAGCCATGATTTTACAAGTTGTGGCTGTTATACACTGCACGATAATACATTGACCACATTCATGAATGTGGCACAGACTTGCCGACACAAAGGAGCGCCGTTATTATCACTTATCAGCAATGTCAATGTGGCAGATGACTGGCATTTGGGGAGGGCCCCTGATGGCCCCTCCCCCCTGGATCCGCCGCTGCTTCCATGCCCAATGAATACACCATTCACGGGTACTTCCGATTTTTTCTGAAGCCCTGTTAATGTTCTACTTCCAGGATATTCCTCCGCCTCGCGCAAACAGAGCCTAACCGAGTCTAAGAAAATTACACCAGAGGTACGACACACCACATTCATGCGCACTCAGTGAAATTACATTTTGCCTAAGAAGTACTTCTTACTAGGCAATACAAGCACGCATATTTCGACTCTGTTTTTATTAATAGTAATAATAAATTAAATATTATAATTGACATGAATTAGATGTAAACAAAATTTTGATTTGTCCACAAATAAGATACTTTTATGTTAACACAAGCATAAAACGTTTGTGATACTTGGCATATTTAGGAAACAACCAAAATGTCATACATAGGATGATTTTCCAAAATTTTGATTTACAACCGAAATGTCATACATATAGTGATGTTTGAAAAGTCTGATTAAAAAAAAAAAAGAAGAATCCGAAAATAGACTATGAAAAATTATCTATGTTCTGCAGGGGTCACGGTGGCTGCGCGGTTAGCGTGCTCGCCTCCCTCCAAGGCGATCCGGGTTCAATCCCCGGCTGGGTAACTCCGGATTTTAGCACGTAGGAATCGTGCTGGACGATGCCGTTGGTCGGTGGGTTTTCTCAGGGAACTCCCGTTTCCCTGCCCTTTCATTCCGGCGCTACTCCATTCTCGCATCAATCACCCCATCGGCTCTCAAGACCTCAATGTTAAAAGCCGCCCAAATCTCTTCACTCTTCACTCACTCTACACTCTGCAAGGTGAGCTATACGTTACGAGTGGTTCATATCATAGATTTCTGCGTATGTACCCAACATTGACCTACCCCAATCATACACAACTGTCAAAGTCACATGGTCAACAGTGTTCAAAGTGTTTGTTTATATTTTAATTTTTAAATTTAAATTTCATCAAACTGCATTACAAATTGGTTAGAGGACGTATTTGTTTACAAATAATTTTTCTAACCTAGAATCCAAACCATGCCATTTTTGCTAGACGTGTTGGCAGAAAAGCAGTTCAATGTTGGGACACGGAGATTGGTTGTGCGCAGCCAGCGAGATCGGTCTACCTCATCTTTATTATATGGTTCATATCACTGATTACCGAACACTAAACCTACAGCTAGTTGGTAATGATAACGGAATCAGTTCTTTGCCTGTAAAGCACAGCATGCATCAAAAACGTTCTTATTTGCATCACCGTAAATTAATGTGGAAAAATCAGTATTTAAAAAGAGAATTATCACATATTTTATTTCCGTTTTCAAACATTCACGGGGAAGGTTTTATTTTTGGGTTTCTAGTTCCTTGTGACCCACAGCCTCCCTTTCTGGATCCGCCCGTGGTTCATCAGCAGGAACTGATTAAGAACATGGTCTTGAATAGGTAATTCTATTGTGCATTTATATTAATTTTTTATTATAGTTAACAGTTTGTTCACTCGCACCTCAAATCCTTTAAATTCGTCAGCAAAGTACAAAAATAGTTACTACATATCTACAGAATAAGACAGGGCCACGTGAAAAATAAATCTTACTTCTTTGTGTACGTTTGCAAGAACTCGAAAATTTTCTAGGATTTTTTTCCCCCGAGTTGGAATAGTTGTAGTACAAAATATTACACACAAAAATTTCGCCCGCCCTTTTACCTGCCGTTGGTCAGCACCCCCTCCTATACACCCTCCCTTGAAACCGTCCTACATTACTGACGGCCCCATGAGAGCCGTGGTCGTGGAAGCGTCAAGACTAGTGTTTAGTGTTGACGTGTACGATAGTTGGCGTGTCTGTACGACAATTATCGTGTGTGTACGAGTATTACTGGTGTGCGTACCATATCATGTGTTATATTAGACCAGTTCTGTCTACTGTAAGGCTCGATGCTAAGAGGTCTTACCATTGAGGAACTGATTCTTAGGAACACGAAAGGAATTACACGCAGGTTAGGTTTCAACAGCCTGCATGTTTACGCCTATGGGCTAAAGCCCTGCTTCAAGTATGACACACGTGTCAAATTAAACTCAAGCAATTTTATGTGAGTATTCCTGTCCTGCCAAAGACTGTCCTGCCTGGACGATTTATTTTTCGTCCCGCCAACTGGTGAAATGTGTGATGCTTACAATTTACTGGAGTACGATTGAATTTGCTATACTGTGATTGGTGTGTTTACAGAACTACATGACGTTAGTGAACTTGCATGGTTATTAGCCATGTCTGTGTTTTGTAGCCCAGCTTAATAAACTGTTATTGTTTGAAGAGGGGTTATTATATGAAGAGGCAATATTCTGCTGCAGTAAAAGGTATCATGTTTATATTCACCCCCCCCCCCCCACCCCCTCATCACGGAGTAGCGCACGTCCGAACGCTACCAGGCGCTGAGCTATACTGAAGAGAGGCGCGCGGCGCTCGTCGCGCGGCCGAGCGCTGTCTGGTGGCCACTACTGGCAACTAGTTCAGCCTCGCGGCTATATCAGTTAAGTGCCTTTTTTCAGGCTCCTTATTTCTCGAAAGTTAAAAAAGAATTTAGTTCCCCACTAAATACTGAAATAAATTTTTTCTACTTGAGGTTCATTAAAGCGCTAGTCACCCGGGCCTACCTAGCCTTGTTTCCGGTAGAGGGGAGAGGTCAGGAGGTGCCCGCTTGGGCGATGGCGCACACCACAACAAAGAAGGTGTAGGTACTAGGTAGGAACACTTTCACGTTGGTCCCTTTGTGTTTTAGGTTTAGTTTGTATTTTTCCCTTCCATTAATTTCATTTAATTGTAGGTTCCGGACATAAGCGAAGCTATAGCAGACCTCGAGGCTGCCATGGATGCAGAATCACAATCCCTGAAGCGCCCAGCCCGCGAAGAGGAGCTCAGAGACACGAATGACAAGAGATAAAATGCCATGCAACAGCTACAAGGCGTGCAAGCCCCTCAGGCCCCTCTGGCCACATCAGCGCCCCCTCAGGGCATAAATGCGCCCTCGCAAAGCCAACAAGTGCAAAACATCAGCGCAGCGAACCCACAACCAAACGAGCTGCAAATAAAGTCCTTTACAGTCTACGCGACTACAGAACAAACTTATCCAGCCCTGTAAAAGGCTATGGACGCGAACATGGCCTTATGAGGGAATGCTGTCTGCACAGGAACAGAGTGTGTTCGTGTTTTTACCTCCTCAATCACTGACTATGTAAATGCAGTTCGCCTCTTAAAACTGATGGGATATCAACACAGCCTTCTGCGCCAAGATACTGAAATCCCGGTGGAACTTGTATTCTGCAGGGTACGAGACGACACTCCACACGAATTCATGGCGGAAGAATTTCAAGTTGCCAGAATGCCTGTCACGCGTTTATATTTCATTCACGACAGAAACCGCAGAGCGATCAACAAACTTGTAGTTGAGATGCCCAATGGCACCGACACAGCGCCCTACTTAACACTAACAAGCTTTGCTGACCTTTCAGTGAAGGTAGAAAACTTCCACCACCCAACAGGGCCAGCTCAGTGCTCGCGATGCTACGTGGCCGGAGGCTGTAATGCCACACCCAAATGCCGATACTGCAGAGGAAACCACCTCACTACATCCTGCACTACTGTCAACGACAGAACAAAGGTCAAGTGCGCACAGTGCGGGGACAACCACTGTGCTAACTACCGCGGTTATAGGAGCTACAAGGCAGCAAAGTGGAGTAGACTGACACAAGATGAAAGACAGTCGCGCCAGCTGCAGTCAAAGCTGGCTATTCACGAAAATGCTAGAGCAAATGAATGGCAGCAGCCACTTCAATCCCAGGCTCCCTCCGAGCAACAGCAGGCGCCACCCCAGCCTCCAAGAAACACATTTATGCCCCACTGGGCACAACAAGCACAACCCCAGCCAATCCAGGCCTATAATAGGTACGGATATTTTATGAATGAGACTGAATTCCCGCCCATCGCAAATGATTTCATCCTCCGCGATCTAAACAGACGCTGCGGGAAGAAACCGCGTAAAAACACGAGGAACAACGGACCAAAAAAATTCCACGCCCCCCCCCCCCCCGGAACGTGACGAGCCAAGCTCCAGCCGCCACCGCCGAGCCAGAGACCGCTCCTACCTGCGCGGCCAATCAGGGGCAGCTCCTCGCCCACTGGGCGAGCAGGTTCGCACAGATCCCCTACAAGAGAGGCCATAAAACCACCCAGCAGCCATAATGTAGGCCCTCAGCCATGCGCCCAATCGAAAATTTATTCCGGAAACCCGTATTACTGCAATACACGTAACTACAAATTACACTAATTGACAAAATTACCGAAGCACTATGTGATCGCAAAACAAGACAACCATACGCCGTATAGCCCTTGGCTGGTGTCAGCCCTGTGATTCACATTGCATCCACACTGCACCACACACACACACACACACGCACACACATATGTGCTACAAGACTTCTCTCATCCGACAGCTGTTTGTATGTATGGTCCGTCGCCACTGCCGATTCCAAGGCGGTCTCTGGGGGACTGTGGCGTACTGTGCTCTCTGTAGCAGCTGGTGAGGGTTGTGGAGTGGCACACCTACACTAACACTCACTAGCCCCTACATCCACACTCACTAGCCCCTACATCCACACTCACTAGCCCCTACATCCACACTCACTCACACACATACCTCTACACTCAGCTGCACGCGAGGTCACAGGCAAGGTGATAGAAATATTACCTCTAGTTTTAAGTTTTCTTTATTAATCTGTAACACACTAAAACTTTTTCCTGTGTTACAGAGAGATGGCTGGCAACTGTCGGGTGGGTGGCTCAGTTCTGTCCCCCACCACCAGGGCCGCATAGCGCGACCCTGGTTATCAATCAGCTCTGACCTCATTTCATTTCACCCTGCATCAAATTCACAAAGTCGAACTAACAAAACCCCTACTTTCTCCAGCCCTAATCCAATAAAAGGAATTACATTTATCCTCCGCGATTGTAGCATGGTTTTCTCCAGGCCCTTTCCGCTTTGTCTTGTTTTCTATGCCACTTTCTAGACCCTTTTTCTTTCCGGATGTGTCCATGGCTACAATTGCGGCCATGGCACCAGATAACCCTGCTATAGCCACGGTGCGTGCGCCCAATTTTATTAATTAACCGTGACCTAAGGCGTAGAGGGCTTGCCCCGAGACTTATCCCATTCTCCAACAGACTTAGCTACTAACATGCATGCCGGAGGGCACACAGAACTGTGAAGGTGCTCACGCTGGCGTAGCGGGATTTGGGGGCTCGCTAGAAAAATTAAAAGCAAGTGTGCAGTGTTCCTGTTCGGGTTGCGCGGAGCGGCCGGCGATAGATCATGTCTACACCACTTCTTACTTCCAAGTTAATTATTGGAATTAACCTAGTTCTTGTATTGCCGGTAGTGTTTCTTCACTGTCCTGATTGTGTGGATTTTCAAGATGGTATTTTATTGGAATGTTTGTAAGACGAGGATTCTTCTTTTTCAGCGTGCTATAGGAATGGTTCCCTTGATTACGATTTGCCAAAAGGATTTTAATGTTAAGGAGTTTTGTTGATATTCTTTGGCATGCCTGTACATGGTCAAGTGTAATGAGGGTTTGTGCTCCTTGCTAATACTATTAATTTTTGAAATTATTATTCCATGTTTTACTATACTCCTTTTTAGTGAATTGTCAAGTGTACTTTACTTTTAAAGTTTTAATGATGCTTGTATTACACAGGGAGTCATTTTACCAATTTTAATGGAATTTCAGAAGTGTTTATTCAGGTTGTGTGCTTTCTCGGGATATATTAACGCTGTCGTTTTTCTGTTTGTTCCAGTGCATGTGTGTTCTCTCCTTCCCTTGTTCATCGATTGGTAGCAAGCAAGACAAATTTTCATGTGCAATTTATATTTTTCAAATCAAGTTGCAAACTTGTTGTTGTTGGTCATAATGTATAGATGTGCTTTATTGTATAGATGTGCTCTATTGTATTGATTGCGGTTTTTTTTTCTGTCCACGTTTTCTTGATTTTTTTTATGTTATGCGTTCTTCTCTTTGCCTTCCTTTAGACCTGCTACCCTCTACAGGGGCGTAACAAGGCTGTTCACGGTAAAATGAGCACTTTTGAAAGTCCTGTTTTAGATCTACTTGTAATCACGTTATAAATTCTTCCGCCTTATGCAAAATTAACATTTCCATGGGCCTGATCACGTTATGTATGCGTTGGTCAAGTAACACCGTGAAATTTTTACCAAAGTAAATATTTAAAAAATATGCTCATTTTCACACTTCCGTGCATTAAAATAACCGAAAGCGAAATAAATTATTTAAGTTATCACACATGGTTACCTAACACTTTTTATTCGACGTTAAGATATGGAACTGTTTCACATCCATCATTACCAACTTTACTGGGCATATATCACTCAGTGCGCCCATTAAAATATATGCGTTCAGGGGCAGTGAATTTTTATAAGGTTCATTTCAAAAGGGCTCACTTTATCATGAACAGCCTTTACTTGCATTATCCCTTTGCTTACTTGCAGCGTGGCTTTGCAAAAAGATAGTTTGATAATTCACTCAGCTAATCAGAATTAAGTTACTGTAATACCGAACGTCTGTGATCAGCCGTCAGGCACCTACGTCCCATAGAAGGTATGGCCATCTAATCGCCAAAGAAGATCCGAGCTAAAATGTTATGAAATATAAGCAGACAGGACTTTTTCTCGCGAATGTCGGATGGCCGTACTGTTACAGCTCTACGCTATGAGTGGTCCATATTACTATCGCTGAATTCGAAGCCTGCAACTGATTTTTTGTTGTAATATAGCATGCGGTTACTGTCTCATCTTAAGGCTCGGCATAATTTCAGATTCATAGTAATTATTGACAATGCACAACTTGTTTAATATTTATGTACGTAATTATAATTGTGTGTTATCCGCTTGTTGTAAAAAGTTTGTCGCCTTTTTGGAAGCAGGAAATAACACACACAGTGAAAATTAGATGCAAACGAATTAAAAAACTATTAAATTGAAGAATTTTCCACGATCAAACATTTTCAATAATACCTTTGATACTGAAATTATGACACGAAAACGACGACAAATATTATTATTAGCCAAACGTGGAACGATAAATTATTATTAGCCAAACGTGGAACGATAAATTATTATTAGCCAAACGTGGAACGATAAATTATTATTAGCCAAACTTGGAACGATAAATTAAAATGGGCCTGAAATGCTCAACTACTCAAATTTTTTTTGTGCATAGGACTCAATACCACATTGACACGTATATTTCCCTGTGCTCTTTTCCCTTGTTCGCTCCTTGTCTAGCATTTGAAATAAAGAGAAGTCAACTCATAAAACCGTATTATGTGAAATCAGTCGCAATGATTATTAAGATTTTTAGTTACCCAGCTCTTGTGATTTCTTTATAAATAAAGATAAAAAATTTAATTTACTAAATTTAGAAAAGTTTTCTTTCGTTGTCTGACTATAATTACACACGTATGATAAGAGAATTGTACTTGAAATTTTCGGAAACACCGGGTCATGCTGACGGGGCATGGAAGCGGAACCTTCAGAGGTTCTACATGTCATCCATGGACTGATTCAGAATCCAAGCACTCAGTCGGAATGTCAAGTGGATTTTACAGGCCACGGCAATCGAGGGGTTCCCATCACCTTTGACCTTCCTAAACCTAATAGAATAGTGTAATGACGCACAGGATAATTACGTGTCGGCAGTGATGCAATGTGAACAACGAATTAGTTTGTGTGCTCGTCCGCGGCGTATAATGAACATGTAAACGTTGGCATGATTGATGAGAACGACCCAGAGTCAAGTGACACTCTTAAACTGGAATAGTCAAAATAGCTCGAAAAAACAATTAAACCGATTAAATGGGTTTTCCAAACATTGGCAAGTTTCGATGTCTCTTATGCGCTCCAGCATGGCGCCTACCATCTTTTTTCATTTTCTTTCGTGAGTACATAACAGGATTTCCAAATGTATAGAAAGTTAACAGGTATTTGTGGTAATATGAGAATTTTAGGTTATTTAGAATTGGTTTATAATCCTTAATATGTATTCAATATGTTATTACATATGTATATGATCATATGAGATTTAATGTTCCCAGGACTGTAGTTCTACCCGACTGAGCCCGCCCTGAGAGCTTATATTCGAACATTTCTCATTATCCCCTAGAGGGGTACCCCTAAATGACCAGCCAATGAAACGGTGTAGAAATATCTAAATTTTTCTTCGAAAATCTCAAAACTTTTTGAGTATTACGCACTAGAAATTAATTTATGCCAATAACGTGATGCTGGATGTGTATTTTCTCATATTTTTAACATATGCTCATTAGTGATTTTGGTTTATATGCATACTCTTAAGCACATTCAGAATGCTTAACACTAATTGTTTCAGAAATGTGCGATTATTTGGAATTTATAATCTCACCAGTCCCAAACTCGATTTCCTATAAAGTACTACAAGATACATCGGATAATTCCATCATTAACACTTGGTGCGAAACAGTCTCAATCTCACTTTTTATTTATAGGGCGCAAATGCCGAAGTCAAAGTCGGTATATTTTTTTTTTTTTTAGCGAGATATTAAATTACAGGGATTCCGCCGGCTGCCATGAGAGAAATCAAATTCGTAGTGACCCCATATTCGCGACGTATTTCCAGCTGGAACTATCACCAAACACAAAATAAAAAGAGAGTTGATGAATAGCCCGCTATGACGCTCGCCCATTATGTTCCTGCGAGGTTCACTTAAATGTCGCTATGAAACGAGGACGGAATTTTTCAACGGTGGAGCCAGCTGTCCATAGCGGAAATGGAGCGGCAGATCGCTGCATTGTTATCTGGGATAGCGCCATTTGTAACACTTAATCCTAAAAGAGTCTGCTAAAACTTTGGTTCGAATGGACGCTTTACCGATGGCGACAGACGATTGGGGGTTCCGCCAGCCCGGTGAACTATAGAGACGTATGAGTGAAGTGTCAGAATTTAGTACCTGGAACCGGCGTTATTATTATAGAATTACGTAGTTTTGGTCTTACATAAGACGCGTTTTCCAAGCACACAGTATTCATCCACTTAAACGAGAAGCATTCCGCACGAAAATTGCAGAACGCCTTTATTTTTCAGCGATTCACTGAACAAATGAAAACAGGAGGTAAATGCAGGCTGTATGCAAAGTTGATTTCAGACGTGTGTAAATTTCCGCATGGCGTGCGTTAATGACTGTAGAATTGAATACGAAACGTAATGGAACTAAAGAGGGGCGGGGGGGGGGGGGTTGTATGTGGATGAACGCCACATTTGAATTCTGCGAGCAGTTGGTTTCTAGGTGATATACTGTGCGTTGCCGTTTTATTTGTGTGTGCTCATCTATGCGGCCCAAGTTCTACGCGCGTATTATCACCCCGATAGTGTGTCGGGAGCTAACATGGTGCGAAGATTTGAACGGGGAACTTCTGCATTAAGGCAACAAGAAGCCAATGAGAAGTTGGCAAATGCTTCAATGTAAAAATGAGCGTTCTATATCAAGGAAGTTTCGCAGGAAATGAATTTGTCAGTACTGAGGTTCATTCGTTTTAAGCCCTTGTTACTTTTTTTCTTTCAGCCATTTTTTTATTCTTTAACCACCTTTTCAAATAAATATTGCTATTTGAGTAATAAACGCAGTGTGTATATTCCACGGCACTCGGAAGTTAACGGCTAAGGCTAAAATAAAATACACTTATTGACTATTATTCCAAATGAGAGGGCTTTCAAAAGTACTCTCTTTAACGCGAGTAGCTTATATTTGCGTGTAAAAGTTCGTGTTTAGCTGGAATTGTGACATGTATGTATTTTCCCCAGCCAAAACTTTGTATTAACCAAAATTCATAACTATTATTCACTTCTGCCAATGGTGTTCACAAGAGCAAACAGCACAAATACGAATATGTTTGGCAGCGGGCGTTCATAAGCAAGCTTATTTCAATATGGAAAACGTTGCGAATTTAAGCGCGAGCTGTCATAAAAAAAGCTTAGTATATTAATTTTTCCCCAACCAAACTGCTCAGGCAAACCCTGAAAATAATATTTTTTAAAAAAGTTCACTATCTTCTTCGATTTAATGTCATTCCGAATCGTGAATTGCGTGAGCCAACATTTTGCAAAAGCCATTTTTTAAATAGAATATTTAAAAAAATATGTGAGCACATTTCGTTATATATTTCAACTCTGGTGCTAAGAACAAAGTTATTTATACACGTAGCTTGTAACACAATACAAATAAAAAGATTTTACACAATTATATTTATTTTTGCGAAAATTGCACTTACAGCATTTACTTAGGGCCTACAGGCGAATCGGAAAAATCCTGTATACATGCGACGTTAGCGTACACTGGCGGCGAAAATTTATGTTTTCCAAACTAAACGTATTAAGCTTCCCAACTTGTGCATAACAAACTTTAACTGTACACAGAAAAAAGTACAGTTTTCTGTTAAGAAAGTTCTTTACATGTGGGATAGTGATACCGTACTCCACACTCTCACAAAGAGTTAAAGGCTGTTCACGATAAAGTCAGCACTTTTTAATTCAACCTTAGAAAAAGTCACTGCCCCTACCTGCATATATTTTAACTGAGTGACATGCTCACAGTAAAGTTGGTAACCGTGGAGGGAAAGTAGTTTCACATCTTGACGTCGAATAAAAAGTTTTTGGTAACCATTTGTAATAAATTAAATTATTTCCTTCGTTTCTTGTTTTATTTAATGTAAACATGAGCAGATTGGTAAAATACCTTCTTTTCTAATAAGATCACAGTTTCACTTGAACGACGCATGAATTAAGCGATGAGGCCAATGGCAATGTTAATGTTACATAAGGCGGAAGAATACACAACGTGCATACAAGTAGATCTTGTTCTCATTTTACCGTTAACAGCCTGTATTACCTGCAACATGACGCACTTCAGACAGCTGCGAATAAAAAAACAGTTCGTCGCAACGCTTAAAATGATACGATTTTCTGTGGCCGTGTTCCTCTTGAGCCCTCATTAACAATACAATTCATATTATAAACAATAACTCATATATTGATGTCGTCCGACTCACAAAGACATATATTACAGATACACACAAAAACAAATAAACTACACTGTGCATAACCCTACACAAACAACATTACACTCACACCATCAGAACGCAGTCACAGACAGTTTTTTTTTTACACGATGTAATTTTAAGCCTCCGTAATTTTAAAATTTAACTGGTAATTAATTTTTATAACGCGGCAAATTTTATGTTTCGACTATTTTCCAAATTTATTTTAAATTTTAGTAACTAAGACCAGTTATAACCTTCATCTGGGTGCTGGGGCCATTTTAATTGTTCAGTTCTGTGGCCGAGGATTGACACATACAAATATAGTATGGTCCATTCACGGTTACGTCCAAATTTTCTAAAGTCCTGCTCAAGTTCTACTTTCAGGATATGCCTCCGCCAAGTCTACAATATTACATCAAAGGGCAGCGCATCGTGTTCGTTCGCGCAATCAAATATTATTTTACATATGAACTATTTCTTATTGGGCATTGCGATTATTATCCCTTTTCTATTCATATTAAATATATAAGAAGTGTTATAATTTATAGGCAACATATAGGTAAATGTTTCATTTAATCAAAAATAAGACATTTTTGAGTTAGCAGAAGTATTAAATTATGAGACAATTAGTAGGGGCGGGCGGGTTTTAGGCCACTTTTGATTAATCGGATTATCAATTTTTATATCAAAGGGTTAATCAAAAAAGGGTTGATCCTTAATTCTATTTTAATCCGATAAGAATTCTTAATCCGATGAAAAATGGAAAGGGTTAAATTTATTAAAATAGCTAGATTTATGTAAAGGGTTAAATTTTTGAAAGGGTTAATTTTTTGTTGCTGTACTTCTTTCTTTATTTATTTTAGGTGGGGGGAGGGGGTAGCAGGAGCTCTGGCACTTCCTCGCCCTTGGAGCTCTGGCAGTCGATAGACCAGAGTTGTGTGTTGCAATGTCTTATATAGGTCTAGAGTTGAGTGCAAGAGTGGGCTAAGACTTTTTCTTCTAATTTTTGTCATTTTGAGGCGTTTGTAGGGATGTTGGTGGTAGACAGACGATTTTGACGAATGTATTTAACACACGGGAGAAATTCAGAGTGTTTAAACGATTTCTAAGAATGGCCTAAGCCCACTCTTGCACTCAACTCTACGCCTATATAAGACATTGCAACCCACCACTCTGGTCAATCGAGTGCCAGAGCTCCAAGGGTGAGGACGTACCAGAACTCCTGGTAGTACCTCCCCCACCCAAAAAGAAAGAAAGAAGTACAACAACAAAAATTAACCCTTTCAATAAATTTATCCCTTTATATAAATTTAACCCTTTCGATAATTTTAACCATTTCCATTTTTAATCGGATTAAGAATTTTTTATCGGATTAAGGATTAGCCCTTTTTTTATCAACCCTTTGATATTAAATTGACAATCTGATTAATCAAAAGTGGCATAGAACACGCCCACCCCTACTACTGGTACATTACATAGTTAGGAAATAATTAAACACGTCATATTTGGGGTGGTTTTTCGAAGATGTTAATAAAAAATATGAACAAACCGCGAATGCACTATACACACAATCATGAACATGAACCTTGAGGAAGGTTAGTTTCGGCGGGTACCGCAAGGTCCTGCGGGCTACTGATTCACAAACCGTACTACTGTCGAAGCAGCGAATAGAGCGCTCATTTCCCACTAAGGGGAACCGGGTTCGATTCCCAATGGGGTCGCTGCTGAACTTTCACACGTGGGAATCATGCCGGACGATGTCGCTGATCGGTTTAATATTCGTTGAAACGAAACAAGTGTGGTGTCAGCTAAAGTTGGACTACGAAATTCTTCTTTACAAAACCTGGAACGAAAATTAGTGTTGATGTAAAAGAGTTTAAACACACGCGCTAGACACGAAGCTGTCCGGATAAACTACTTGAGGAAAATGAAATAAATGTTCTGTCTAGATGTTTTGCCCTCTCCATTGTCCCGGAATTACGTCTCGCGAAGAGACAACATGAAAAGAAATAATGACGTCGACATTTTTTTTAAATCGGACACACTCAAAATAAACCGACAGGTCACGGGGAGGACAAAAGACAAGCAAAATGGCGAGTTCCTTTGTTCTAGAATACTAATTTACTGACTTCTTTCTGGTACGCACTGAAGAACTCCGAATCAATAATTAACACTTAACAATAGACGGACGATCGTGCGGGACCTAGAGAGAAGGAAAAATATATTTCCCAAAGAGTACCAGGCCATAAATAAATACCATGCCTCGAGTATATTGCGAAACTCTGAAATCTTACCCAATCGCCAATGAGCTCGCGAAAAGACTTCTGTCTCCAAAGAATGTTGGTTAATTGTTGGAGAAACTGTGCTCTACTGATGAACTATTTAGTGCACAAGCTACTGAATTACCGATATGATGTATGACTTTTATGAATGAATGGTTGTAGTTAACGGCTGTTGATAAGCCATTTTTTTGTATATTATGAGAATATTTTATGATTTCATAACCTGATATCAAATATAAAAATGACTAGTTCCTTTACTTATTAGTTTGTATACCAGTACTTAAGGGCACTCACTCTACTTGTGTAGTTTTCGACCACGCTTGGACTTATTTTAAACACATTTTATTCAATTGTCATACTTATTTCAAACTATTTCTTCACATCGCACAGCGGAATAAAATTGTAATATTTTTAAAACACGGAAAAAATTGAAAAATCTTGATTGTCATTGACGACTCTTTGACAGAGTCAGTGACTCATAAAATAATTGTTTTAAGGGGCCATCTCCCAATTTCGTCGTTCGGGGGGGGGGGGGTAAAGGGAACCCGAAATCACTGCACCGGGTCTGGGAAGCTTCGACGCATTCCTTTTTTCCGAATTCTAAGTGTTCCCACACGCTAGTCAGTGCACTCACGGCTGCAAATATGCATTTTCCAGAAACTGTTTGTATACGAATTATTTCGTCACGTGAATCTTGTTAATCTTCGGAGTATTACGAACGTTTATAAAATTATATATACTGAAAACTAAAAAATTGGCAACAATTTTTTTAAATATAACTATTGATTATGCAGTAAAATATTAACATACATAGGTAAAAAATCATATGCATATTTTTTCTTGAAGACAATTATTCACTATTGCCACGGGCATCTTATGAAAAAAAGGAATAAAAATACAGAACCAGTTGAATGGCGACAAAAGAAGACCTCCTTTCCAGAGCTAAAGGATTCGATGTGTCGCGTGGAGAGGTGCTTCAGCGTTCCGTAAGAGAATTCGGATGCTGGCCAAAGATGGCGAAGTTCATTACGATGTACTTCAAAAGTTTACTCAGCTATCTGGTCCGTTCGGACACTTTTCGGGAACCGCTACAGCGGAATTGTGATCATTCTCTGTGAAGGAGAACGAATTATGAATCAGTGATAGAGAGGCAGAACAACACGCTCTATAGCTGTCTTCTTACATCGTTTAGGGCTCTGCTTGCCACCACGGAGTTAAAATGGGGAACCAATGTTACATGCTGTTCACGGTAAAATGGCCACTTTCGAAAGCCCTGCTTAAGTTCTACTTATAGGCATGTTGCGTATTCCTCCGCCATATGTAAAATTAACAATGCCTAAGCCCTCATAACTTTGTTCATACGTCGGTCATGTGAAACTGTGAATTTATTAGGAACGTTAATATTTTGTAAATCTTCTCATTTCTGCACTTTGATGAGATAAAAATAATAATAATAATAATCATAATAATAATAATAATTTGAGTTATCACAAATTATTACCTTACACTTTTTACTAAACGTTAAGATATGGAACTAATTTCCATCCATCGTTACCAACTTAGCTGTTGTGACTCGGAGTACCAATTAATATACTCTATATGCAAGTCGGGGAAATTACTGTTTTCTAAGCTTCTTAAAAAAATTCTTCTTAAAGCAACAGTACCAAGTATGACTATGTTAAATAAAAAATGATACAACTTTCTCAGATAATACTACTACATTCAGAATTTGTCGAGAAAATTCATGTATCAGTTTTATTACTTTTTGTAGAATGTTAATGTTAATGGTAAATTAAACATAATAACATTTAACATGAATAATTGGCAATATTTCTGATCGTGCCAAAATTCCTTAAGGAATACCATGTAGAATAATTTTAGTTTGAACCAGTATTATCTGAAATCGATGCATTGAGGATTTTCTGTAACAGTGATTCCCAATTAAAAATGTTTTAAACTGTATCTGCAGGCTTGTTAGGCAAGGAGTACAAGATGCCCACTTTCTGACTGCCATGTTTTGTTATTATTATTGTATTAATGACGCTCAGTATTTCTATATTTTCAGCCTGATATATGGTACGTTTTCCATACAAATACTAGGTTAAATATATACAATTTATAAAACGTAAACCGAACTCTTTTTACAGCGTGGAAGCATGCCAGTCATTTGTCTGTTGAAACACAATAATTACGAGAAAGTATTTTTATTTTACAAAGGTTGTTCCGAAACTGTTCCGACAACCACGAATCAGTAATAAATACTTGGTTCACAATCGACACGATAAGAAATTAATTTGTCATTTCATTTTAGGTAACGCACGAGGGGGTCTTCCTAGTACAAGATGGACCAATAAATCCTAATTTGATTCGAAAATAATTGTCTCAATGTCTCAAAGACGCATTCGTTTCAGATTACTTTCATTTGCTTGCCTGCAAGCTATGAATAAAATTTGGAATTATTCAAACTACTAGTTTTGTTTCCCGTGTAAGTTTTAAAACTCCCTCGATTTTTATTTAGGAATTATTTTTTATGGAGACAGATGACTCATCAAACTAAACTAATTAAACCGTGTGTGGTCGTAAAGCGCATACGCGGCTGTGGAGGTAACATTTTAACCCATTCAGACCCAGTGTACACAAATGTGTACATTACATACGCGGCTGTGGAGGTAACATTTTAACCCATTCAGACCCAGTGTACACAAATGTGTACATTACATACGCGGCTGTGGAGGTAACATTTTAACCCATTCAGACCCAGTGTACACAAATGTGTACATTACATACGCGGCTGTGGAGGTAACATTTTAACCCATTCAGACCCAGTGTACACAAATGTGTACATTACATACGCGGCTGTGGAGGTAACATTTTAACCCATTCAGACCCAGTGTACACAAATGTGTACATTACATACGCGGCTGTGGAGGTAACATTTTAACCCATTCAGACCCAGTGTACACAAATGTGTACATTAGGCACGTGTGTGCAACTTTTAGTCTGTACTGCAAACTGTGAAGCTCAGTCACCAATGATCTTATTTGTGGGTAAATTATTCGCATACCGTCTTACAGGTCTGGGTCACAATTGGTTCATATAACCTACAGCTCATTTGCTGTCACAACGAAACGAGTGTTGTGTCCACTTAAGTGCAGCACCTTCATGAGTTTTTTCTTTGCGTCATCTAAAACCGTGAATTAATGTGGATCTGAAAGGGTTAAACTCTTAATGGAATTAAGTTAAGAGATATAAATTTTTATCACTTTAACTACTTAACCTACGTTGTCAAGAGGAAACTGACAAACTGTGGATGCGGGGGGAGGGGGGGGGAGATTTTATTCGTCTAAACTGATATTCGACGAACACCTCTCGACAAGACAGATGTGTTGTTTTGGTATTCGAACTTAATTTATTAGAAGTAAAAGTTTCTTGGATCAACAAGAAGTTTATTTGAATAGAGGCGAACCAATTTAGATGTTATTGATGTTATCAATTTTGGTGTTGAATGATCAAAATCTGATTTACAACCAAAACAACTTTGTTCTGTGAACAAGTTACAGAGTTGCACTCGTAAGGAACATTTTGCGTGAAAACAAAACCTCCTTTCAACGAATGTACTTAGTTGATATATCAAGTTTTGCGATAGTTTGGCTTGACTGAAATCAACATTTTTGTAACTGGATAAAAATATGTCGTTGTGAGCGTTTATAACAAAATTCTCTTTTGGGAACAGTCTTAATGTCAGTAGATTTCCCAGAAAAGCAACGCCAGAAAAAATTACTAGCATTCGAGAAACAGAGTTTATAAAAAAATGAGATCGGTAAAACTCAAAAAGTGCAGAGCAGTGTAAACGCCGTACATTACTAAGGCTCAAATCTGATGTAACAAATTAACAAGTAAACGTCATAAACAAAGATAGAAACCAATAACAAATAATATGTGTTAGAGTTTGCAAAGATCTGTGAAGTGTCGTTTATCAAACAACGTGAAATATTTCAGATATTTACTTACTTATCGCGTAATGAGAGAAACAGTACAGATGATCCAAGCCGAGCAAATGTGGAAATGAAGCTTTTTTGACAGAACGGCATTCATTATCACGTAGACTTACTTCTAGCACGTTATCCATATTCATAACGCGAATCATGATGGAAAGCCTAATGAAATTCTCTGCCACAAAGCATTGGCCGAAAACAAAGAGAACTCCGCAGGTGTAATTTGTCACCAGGTTATTAAACGCCAACGTGGGAAGAATGACACGCGACACTCGCCCCTAACGGGCCAAGCGAGATTTTGCGGCGAGCGAAATCCACAGAGGCTGAAGGAGAGGCTTAATGGTCGTAGAACATGCATGAAAAATATTTCCTTGTGTTATTGAACATAAAAATTTTTTTTTTCTTTTACCTTGTTGCAAAACAATCTTGGGGAACTAGCTGCCATTTTTTTTTCTCGTAAAATATAACAAAAATATAAATGTACTTTTATAATACATTTTTTAGAAAAAAATTAAGAAATTACACACCACCATGTTTATAAAATACAATTTTGTTATTGACCCCACTGCGCTTGCTCTTATCAACCCTCGTCGCATAAAAATATACAATTTTAAAAGTTCCTAGCAACAAAATTTGTTCGGAACTGTACAAAGCTGTTTCAAACGGCAGACCCGAAGAGAACGTGTTTGTGATTGACAGCTGCTTTATATAAGAATATAGGAATATAGTTCGGTGGTCAGTGATAGGAACAAGTGAAAACGTAGCGTTGCAGCATGGCTAAAGAATCACTTACCTTACAGGGAAAATGATTGGCCACTAAGACTCACGGTGCAAAGTACCGGTCAAATATAACGTTCTTTTGCAACATAGAGACAATCGTATACAGTGGATGTGAAAAGGTTAAGCACCGACCAATATCTCTCCAATTTAAGTTAATATCTAATTACAAATTAAAACTTGATAACGTCATATAACAGCATTGAAGATAATAATTTATACATTCTATTGATCTTTTTTTTTTTTTTGAGTTATTTTACTTGCGTGTTTGAAAGACAGTATTAATTTTAGCACATTTTACTAAAGAAATTGGAATCTAATTTTTTATTTGCTTAAAATTGCATCAGACGTAAAAACTTTACAAAGCAACGAAGTATTGAAGTAGAGACCTCGTTACTAACTGCCTAGGCTATTAACGAGGTCTCAAGAGCCGATGAGGATAAAACGAGGTGCGTATAGATCAGTACCGGAATTCTGAGGGAAAGTGGGGGGGAGGGAGATTCCCGAGTGAGCATACAAGCCACTACGTCAACCACGACCCCTAGGCGAAGAAGTAAAAATTTGAAATAGTATTGCATTTACATTCGTCATTTTAAATTATCTCCAGTATTTTTCTCAGAGTCTTAATTGCGTTGTTATAATCCATTCGCGGTTACTTCAGCCTTTCCTGAAGCCCTGTTAATGTTCTACTTCCAGGATATTCCTCCGCCTCGTGCAAGCTAAGCTGAACAAGTCTGGAGAATTACACCAGAGGGACAGCGCACCACATTCATGCGCACTCAGTTGTAATGACATTTTGTGTAAGAACTGTTTCTCAATACACATTACCAACATACCTATTTTCTCCCTGCTTTAAATTCAAATTATTTATCAATGAAGCATTATAATTTATAGATAACATATATATATATATATATATATATATATATATATATATATATATAACATTTCAATTTAACAGAAATGAAAAGTAACTTTTACGAACACAAGTATAAAACGCGTGTGATACAGGGGGTATCTAGGAAATAAACAAACACGTCATACACGAGGAGAGTATTCAAAGGTTTGATTCAAAAAGGCCGAAGAAACAGTGAATGGACTACATAATTTCACGTCCCACCTTCTCAAGATCTCCGAGTCGAAAAGACATTACAAACGACGTTCAGTTTAATTACAGTTTGCTGCGTCGCGGGCTCGGAGTTTGCTTTAAATCCTCGCGACAAAGTTCAAGGGTCGGCCCAGACTCCCGCGGGACACCAAGGCAGCCGAGCCGAAGAAGATTTTGCCGCCGGCTGTCAAACGTTTTAACTGGCGCCGGCGTGGCGTCCCGGGCGGGGAGAGAGGCTTTTCCGAACCGCGTTGAGGATCGGGAGCAGTTCCTGCGAATTAAATTCGCGCTGCGAGGGAGGGAGTCGAGAGAGAGAGAGAGAGAGAGAGGAGAGAGACACACACACACACTCTAAACCCGTGTGGCGAGAGCAGAAGTCGCAGGCTCGGTATTAAAACGCCTCCTCAGAAACGTTCCAGCGCTGCGCGAAACGCGATTACGACTAGGCCGAGCGCGTGGAAGGAATGGTCGGGGTGGGGTGTCGACTTTAAGGGGACGGCATTAAGTCGTGGCGGAAACGACTATCCCCCCACCCTCCGCGATGCTGGATGCGGAGCCATCACTAAGTTACTGCCCGAAATTGCAGGTCGCTGCCGATCTTCCGCCGAGACTTATGATTACAGGCCTGACTTAGATTACGCAGGCATTCCGCCGTCAGGGTGTTCGAATGATTAGAAGTCGCTAGTTGAAGTGGGGTTGTAAAAATGTAAGAACTTCCTACACCAACCCTCCAATTTTTTTTTTTTTTTTTTACCAGTGGAAATTAAATACGGTAACGATTGGTTTCAAGACATTTGTGTAACCTAATAACAGCAAAGAACAAGTTATTTTATACGTAAAGTTATTTTAAAATAATATATTGCATTATAAAATTAGTTCTTAAATAGCGACCCCCAGCTACCCTTTCACAATTGCGGAGCTTGTGAAGAAAATATTTGTTTTTTTTTTTTTTAAGAATCTGATATCTACTCTATCTCATTCTCGCTCTCTCTTTTGTTAGGCCATGAAGCTCCAGGCTCATTTTATTTTCTAAAATTATAATAAAAGCAAGTAAACAATACTCCATACACACTGTTAAAAAAAAAAAAAAAAAAAAAACATAGTGACATGATTTTGGATGACTATAGAATTTAACCAGGTTATATTTAAACTACGACAGTTATTTGGTCTTGTTCCAACATGCTGTCCAAAGACAAGCATGCTATGAAATTAATCATTGTAGCTATTACAACTACGAAATTGTGAGATGTATTGTGTTATGTCGAATATTAAAGTGGCCGATAATTGAGGCACCTAGTCCTACACCGACCTCTAATGTCTGTATTTGACAAGCTCATGTTCGTCGAGCTTGTTTACGATCAGTCAGCCCAAATGCAGCACCTATTGGTAGTGGAAACTGTTCGCGCAACCATACTATTGCAGGAAGGACGGGCCATATTTAGTTAGGGCGTGGAATAGATTCAGGGAAACAGTAATGTACACTATGAGACCAGGGCCAGGGTTGAAAGGGGAAACCGTAGGTCAGGGAAGACCGATATGTGATCAACTGTTGCACTTCCGGCGCCGCAGTGCTACTGCTCAAGGCGACCAAGATGACCCGAGGGCAGCAACTGGTGCAAATTCCAGTGACTAGACATTTCACAGAAAAGCAGGTTTAACGTCACGAAGGCCTCGCGAAGGACCGCGATCAGCACCTCGTCACAAGACAGATCGACTGAAACTTGCATAGGCACATTGGAACTGGCAAACGCCGACAATGGCGCAATGTGCTGTTCACAGATGAATCGCGCTTCCGTCTAACGCAGTGTGGTGGGCGTACGTGGGCGTATTGTTGCCGGGGAGGGCAGTATACAGTCGCAGCAATCCAGGAACGGGAAATGTTTGGCACTGGGTCTGTTATGGTAAGGGTTGGCATCACTATCGACGGCCAAATGGACCGTGCGCTGATCCGATACTGACTTATTGCTGCAAAGTACACAGAGTACGCGATCGTGTTATGCCCATTCCAACCGGGATGATGCGCTAGTTTGAGCTGCAGCAAGACAATGCAAGGATGCTTACAGCAGCCGTCATCAGAGACCCCTACAGGAACTCCAGATTCAAAACATGGATTGCCCACTATGAGTCCTGGCCTCATTCCCATTAAGCACTTATGCGACAAGCTAAACCAATGAGTCTGACGTCTTCCTAGAGCCCAAAATCGGAGGCGCTTCGACGGATCAGAAGTGTGCATCGAATGTCTGAGGAGGATGTCGTACGGGTTCGTGTGAGCCAGGCCAGATAATGAATGGTTTCCTAATGGGAATGTAAAATAAATGAAACGATTATTCAACTTTGGTTTAGGACATAGTGTTTAGTGTCAGCTTGCAGCATCAGTGTGTCGTTGAGACATATACAATATGTCTACTACGGTTAGGAAAAACTCTAATGGTCTACTGGCACCTAATTTATCACGTGTACAAACACATGTAACTATTTGTCTGTTCCAAATCTTGTCCCTCTAATTGTTCTAAACACAAGATTCATTATACAAACCTCACGGCGCAGCCAAAAGGAGAATGGGTACGCTCACAGCAAAAGAACTGCCTCATTATTCAGCTTCTGTAAACTTGTATACTCTGTGACGTTCACCGGATGCGAGATGTACGCACGATAAAAGTACAAAACACACCAAATGCGATTATTGAGCTTATAAATGGATTCGGGACAAAATGCATTAAACTATATATTCATCTGTAGAGACCCGAGAATTTTGTGCAGTCATCCGGCAACAAGCTGACTCCACAATCCTTTATGCTCTCGAACCTCAGTTAGTTGTTCGTTGGCTGATGCTCCACTTCTCCCACAGATAGGTACAGGCTGTTCACGATAAAGTGAGCACTTTAAAAATGAACATTAGAAAAGAGCCACCCTCCCTACATGCATATATTTTAATAGATGCGGTATGTGACATCCACCCAGTCAAGTTGGTAACGAAGGATGGAAAGTAGTTCTATATCTTAACGTCGAATAAAAAGTGTTAGATAACCATTTGTGAAAACTTAAAACTTATTCATTCACTCTTTTACTCATGGAGGTGTAAAAATGAGCAGATTTGTGAAGTATATGCTTTCTTAATGATTCCGCAGTTTCATTTGATCGACGCATGAATTAAGTAATTAGGCCCATATCAATGTTAATTTTACATAAGGCGGAGGAGTACACAACATGTAAACAAGTAGATCTTAAGCAAGATTTTGAAAAGTGATCATTTTACCGTGAACAGTTTATAACAAGGGATTCGAACCTGGTTTCTTTGCAGGTTAGTTATTGGCTTGAACTCGTCCAAACGTGGCTTAGAAACTGCCATCCAAGTGAAAAAGTAAGTCAGACGTGCATGTGTTTGAAGTCTGGATAACCCTCAAATTAATCTGCCAACATTCCCGGTATTTTTATTCATCTGTGACCGAAATGTAGAGATCCTACCATTTCGCGTTATACGCTGGCACCAAGCTAGATTTCACAATCTCCTACATACTCGGGCACAGGTTACTTGTTCAACGGCAACCCTAACAGGCAGCACTTCCCGTGTTTTCCCCAGCCACATGGAATGAAGCGACTGGAGAACTGAAAGCTTATTACTGGTTGTGATTTCTGTAGGATGTGTTAGGAAAGCGGAGATCTAATGACGTGCGTGAAACTGATGTAGAAAGGCTATTCACGATAAAATGAGCACTTTCTAAATAAACCTTTTAAAAGAAGTCACTGCCCCCACCTGCATAATTTTAACGGGCGCACTGACTGAAATGTGCCCAGTAAAGTTGGTAACGATCGATGGGAAGTAGTTTCATATCAAACGTCGAATAAAAAGTTTTAAACAACCATTTCTGATAGTTAAAATTATTTCTTCCGCATTATGTTATTTTAATGCATCAAAGTGTAAAAATGAGCATATTTGTAAAATATTTATTTTTCTAATAATTTCACATTTTAACTTGACTGACGCATGAATAAAGTGATGAGGCCCATGACAATGTTAAATCTTAGATAAGGCGGAATAATACACAGTGTGCATACAAGTACTCTTAAGAAATTATTCAGAAATTTACCATACCAGTGAACTCGCTTAGTGAGAAAGCAGAAATGGTAGTGTTTATCCCATATAGATTCATTGCAGCGTTCCTACATTTGCTCAGGAAACAGTCAAACACATAGGGAAGTTCCCGACTTTGTATAGTAGCACTGCTAAACATTCCTATAGCTGCAGCT